>OZ007555.1:50814063-52276437 GCA_963931855.1 Philhelius festivus | reverse complement strand
AATGTGTTCTCAAAAGCTTCAAATCCCAAAAGCTCCTTAATAAAAACCACTGAAAAAGCTTGCAATTGAGAATGATACTGGTAACTCTGTTTTGATGTAGATAAAGAGCGCACGATCGTATTGAGTGACACTTAACACTCTTGACAGTATCTCTATCTCATCTCATCAGCAGTGGGATACGACGGTCGTGTTGGGGTGTACAACTTTTTGCAAAGAATTACAACAACAATTCCTTAAGAAAACTCAGTGGCTTGCTCTTTTTTTAGTGTCATTTTTCCTAACGCATTGTAGTGAGGGTGCATCAGGCGCCACTGCTTTAGAAATAGCTCTCCCATAAGGCCTGTACTGACAATTTTTGTTGGACAGAGTATAGTCGTGGGCATAATTTATATTTGAAATCTCAACAACTATTCTTGAATCTTATTCAACAGTTTTAAGAACAATTTTATTAACCCCAAACACCAGATACATAATTAACAATAAGAAAAATATTCAACTGAAACCTTGCCTTCTTGATTACTCTCGTAATATCATGCTTTTTGCCAATCGTTAACAAATTGCAATTTGTATTCTTTTTCCCCACACCATCGGGCGAAATCAATTTCATCTCACATTCATAAATATTTTATTCATCAACGTTAACACGTTTATTAACCAAATAAAAAAAATTCCATGACCCTGCAATCGTTTTAATAAATTACTAATTCCCGATTAGAAACATCGTCCATATGCTACCCGGTCAGAAAGTCCTGAAATTGAGGAAGGCAAATACTGTCCACCCTACATGATATTCAAAAAAAAAAAAACAAAATTTCATATCTGCCCGCTAGAGCCTAGGGATGTTCTTATAAAACCAAAAGGACATACAGCGGCAGGGCACCCATAAACACACAACCGTTACAATTTAGGATACATTAAGCAGAAATTGGGGCTTCATTTGAAATAGCCACTACGCACGATGCATACAAATTGAACTCCTTCGAAGTCTACGCACTTAAGGGATGGTGAGCACGGCCAAGTGTCCTATTTTTTTTTATTTGCTTGTTTTTGATGGTATACAAAAATAACGAAGTTGGTAAGAACACCTAATGAGCCAAATGTTCAATTAAAGGTTGAATGTACAAAAAGAGCAGTTATACTACATAATATATGCCAAAAACACATTTCAGAAGTACACAAAAACATGGAATCGAATGAAACGCATACAAATATTTGTTGTCCTGGGAAAAAATTGTTCAAAGTCAAATATATATATATGTATGTATGTATGTACATAATAAATAGTAAACCGTACACTAAAAATGTGACAACCAACATTAATAATAAACAAAAGGAATTGATGTCAATTTTAACGCCACTTTGACTTTTCGGGGTCAGGTTTGTTGGGATAAGATAAGATCCGTATGTTCAATGGAATCATACTGAAAGAAGTTCTTGTAGTAAGCCCCACTTAGTGCTAAAAAACTTCCCTTGCAGGGCTTAAGCTTGAATTTAAATATTTGTGATTCGTTTGAATTAACGGCACTATGATAGTAGTTACGAGTACGTAGACAATGCAGATATGTATATGATTTGAAAATACATGCTATTTTACTGAAGAAAATGATATGGATCAGTTAGAAAAATTAAATATACAAAATTCTACTTTCTCTGCGCTTATAAGGTTCGTCTTCAACGAAATCCATGCTGTGATCTTATTTGAAATAGCCTATTCGATTGCAGTTTACCATTAATTCGACGAGTTCAGATATATATTTTTTTTTTTTTGATTCTATACGATGTAACGGGGTAAAAGGATGAGGACCCGTGGATAGGATTAGGATATTCGGAAGGAAAACGAATCAAAAAAGGAAACAGGAAACGGATAGGAACAGGAAATGACTTTAATTTGGACTAGGATAGGATATGACGGGTACGAATGTTTGACTGGAAGAAGCGGTGGCATGCTGGCGACGCTCGGCTTAGCTCGCCGGATGTAGGGGGGGATCTTGCTTCTCCGCCAAACCTCACCTCGCTACAAAAAAAAAACTTTCATGCCAACTAAAATACTAACCGATCCCAACTATATGCTGCTGCTCTAAGAGAAGTTGCAGATGTTGTCGCAAACTTGGCCAACCCTCTCCTCTCCTGGAATCCCTTCGGCCCTTTTTGTATGGGATTCCCCTTAAGCGTTAGTGACCCGCTACAGCATCACTCCTCACCGTTCCAAAACTCGCCCGCCCTCGGCATCCCCTGAAAATTTCAAACCTAACTACTCATTTTATTTTTGAACTTAAGAAGTCCATAAAAACACCAAAAGTGAGCGAGACTTACAAAGCATAGTTTTATTTATCAAAAAAAATCAATATCTAAATGTTAAAGAAAAGGTATCCACGACATGTCAATTTACAATAAGTATTGACTAATAAAAAAAGGAAACAAAAATTTAAAATTCGAGATTAGGTGACTCATAAGATTACAAAAAAGGAACAATGAAAAATAAAACGAATGAATGTGAATATAAAAAAATTCCAAACTAATGTTGAATCTGTGAATAATTACAGCGGAACGTGATTTTGCTGAACTTTGCTATAGGTCGACAAAAAAAAAGGAACCGAGCCTAGCCTCAACTCTTCGCTTTCTAAAACGACCAAACGTCGCATACCTCCGAACCTACCTATGGAGCGCTCTATAGGGGGATTGGCACAACTATACGGTACCACACTTTCGACTTTATTTTCAAGGCGAAACCAGCTTCGGTCCGTCGAGCTAGTGCGCCAACGTTACGCTGTCTTTAAACCACCCTTCAACACTTCTCTTTTTAAATATTTATATATGTGTTTAAATATACTAAAATAATATTAAAGAAAAAATAAAAAAAATATGAAAAATAGGTGAGTATAAAAAGTAAAAATTAAGGAATAATAATTGGATTTTTTTAAAATGCCAACGCTCAAAATTTAAACCGCCGTACAGTATGCAATTCTCTTGCTCATCTTCGCAGTGTGGGTTTTCGGTTTTTTGTAGTTTCTTCTACTCCGAAGTTTTGACGTTGAAATCGTTGTTGTACTCTGGCTGGTGTATTGGCTAATATGATTTGATTTCGAATCTGTTGGTTGGTTCATGCATATGTTGTTCGATATTTCGAAAGTTATATTTCGATTTCGTAAATGGATTGAGTCTTAGGTGGTTCGTGGTTCGTGTCTTTTTGGATAGGGTGACACTTTTTATATTTTATAATACCCAAAATAAATGAAAATATATAAAAAAAGCTTATATCGATACTTATCGACTCGGTCCTATTGGTTGACTTGGTTGCCAGTCGTTGCGTCCGATATAACATCCGCTTCTTGATAGCGGCAATTGAATATTTTACGGTTCTCTCCTTTTTTTAGTTGTATCCTGCCGGTAAAAATATGGCGGCACCGACTTGGACCTTTATCGGTGACCGCCTTTTCACTGAACCCTCGTAGCTGTATTTTAAATAAAATTGTTTCTTTAAAGTTTTCTGATTAATTCACAAGTCACTCGCCACACTCGTGAAAAGTACCCGTTCCCTATTTTAACGCACAAACCAAACTCCCAGACGTTAACTTTCGAACTAAAATCTATGTTCTCCTACTTTTGTCGACAACCAAAAATCCTCCACACAAAAGAAGCACTTTCCCTTTGTTTCGGTAAGGTAAATGAGCCCCGTTTGGGCTAACACCACCAGTTTGGAGGAGCCCTCTCTCTGCAGAACCTCCCCTTTATTGTTAGGTAATAATACCCCTAAACCTACCACGGTGTGTGCACTACCCAACCAGTCCTCTCATTCTCGAACATCAACACCGCTGTACAGATTATTCTAACCTACCGCTGTCATAATTTCGAAAATCGCCAGCTGTCATTTTGGCAATGAAACTCGAAATTACAACAAAACATTTCAAAACGTACTTTTGGTTGAATTTTGCTCCATTCACCCTTTCTGCCTTCTTTCCGATTACTTGCTAATAATTCACTCCATTATTAACCGACAATCCTCGTGCCTTTCTGACGCTTGTCCAACTGAACAAAAATAACGAAAATAAAGTGGCCGTGAACAACCCTCCTCCGACAGAGAAGACACCACAGAAAAAGCTCAAAACTCTGGTCAGTAAAACCGCGGTGGGAGCCACGACGACCGCTCATCCGTAGCTAAAGACCACCATCCAACGATCCTCATTGAAGTCACTTTCAGCTAACAACACTCTGAAGAAGGTAATTTATTTCATATAGTGGTTTCGTATAGCAATAAACTTTTGTTCTGCACTTCAGCAGAGAAATCCCAAAGATCCTCTCAACATCCTACCTTATCAAGAGTTTGACATCAGACCGCCCCGAGTCACAAACAAATTGTGCACCCTCACCCAGAACAGCATGCCTTCAAGCAAAAGCTCAAAACAAAGTCAGTCAAGACGGCTCCTTTCGAAAGACTTCCTAAAAGAATATTAAGATACTCCCGAAGTAGTATAACAATTTGAAGGCCGGCTTGCGAAATGTGTCCTCTCGAACAGGTCGAATTCGCCTTCCCGTAGCAACACATTATGGAACGCTCACGTTCATACGGGCTTTATTAGTTGTTACTACCGAAAGCTATTCGAACCTGTGCTTTTTGCGGATTACATCAACGAGCCTCTGGATCAGTTCCTGTAGGTTAACTTGTCTTTAAGGCGTGCTCTTGGTTTACGTTAATGCAGATTTTCTTTCTAGAGATGCCAAAGTAGTGACAAAGATTTTTATTTTCGATATACTGCTATCAAAGAAACATGCTCATCATTCATCGGTCTGATGAGGGGAAACCACTTCAGAATGACTATCGTACCGAGCGATTCATCAAGTAGTGCCTTCTGGAACAACCCCAGGTTATTCTTTTGCCAATACAAGACGAACATTTTCTTGATATCTTTTATTCCAAAAAGTAAGTAATAATTATATTGTTTGAAAGGAATTTTATGTGAATTTTCATCTCGATGGATTTTTCGACCGGTCGTTCAGAGGTCTTCATAACTTTTCGTGTTTTGTCAGTTACCTACATAGGCAGCCGCAACAACGATTGAAAGAGTACTTAGTAGGGTGTGTCACTTTTGTATGGCCGCAAAAAAGTACTCTAATTTTTAAATGTAATAGTGCTCAAAAGTTGTATTAGGGTCTGAGGCTTAAGAACATGTAAAAAAAAATAAGATATCGTTCGTCTTTGGCTCGCTCAAATCGGTTGAAGTTGAAAAAAAACTTAATTTTCAGTTAATTTTTTTTTTATTTCTTACGTATACTAAAAAAAACTTTGCTAAACAAACTTATACATTTAAATTCATTAAAAAACTAATTTATTAATTCATTAAAATTAATTAATCAAACATATACTCGTACAAGAAATAAGATAAGATAAAAAAAATCAATACAAAAAAAAAGAAATAATTCAAAGTTTATTTTTCAAATATTTTGAGTAGATTTATTTATTTAAAATCTTTTTTTGAATTAAATTTGGGCATTATTTGCCTAGATTTTAATTTTGACGCAATAAATCCTTCTCGAGCTTTATTTCCAGTTACAGAAAGGGCTGCTTCAGTCGTCAGTTTCACCCCCCCTTTCAACAGATTGCGTGTGACATGGAAACTTACTGAACTTAAGTTTACATAAACTTACGTCATTTATTATTGTTTGCAGGTTTGTTGTTTCCAAAAACTGCAGCAAATGTGGTTCTGTAAGCTGGAGATCTTCGTCTTGCCAATTAATCATTTCATAATAGTTCTGGCTCTCAAAGTTGATTTTTGGTATGTAAAAAGACCTAATAGTTTTGACTTGCTTTAAGGCTCGTGCTTCTAACAGTTTCCTTGTACCAAGCTCTCTTACTGTTTTGTCTTCATCTGTTAGCAAAGATAAGAGCATATTTTCTGGGTGAGCGAAATATGCGTTGCGCTGTATAACCGGATCTATTACAGCCTTAATATTTTCAGGTAGGAATCTCGTGTTCTTAATAAGAAACTATAAATTTTTAGCACCATCTTTGCAGGAGTCTTTTGTTTTAATTTGAAACCAAGATGTGCTGTAAGATTTGCAAGCATAGTTTGCCAGTACAGCTAGTTCATTTGTTGGCTGATTTGTTGAAACGTATAGACGAATTATTCTATTAGCAGTTGTAAGCCATCGGGCGTGTGACATTTTGCCAGGATTTCGGTTTTCCAAGCCAGGACTTACAACTCCATTAGATACAGCCAAACAAATATCATAAAGGTACTTTTGATCCGTACTCAATTTTATATTTGAAAGATCAGGGAGATTCACTAAAATAGGCTCAAATGGCACAATTGGCTTTTTTTCAAAAGAAGCTAAAATTTTACCAATCGGCCCTGAAAATGACTTTGGGCCGGTAGTTTGTCCACCTTAATGTTGAACCAAATAACACAAGGGTAATTCATTTGCGTGTAGCTGACAGACAAGCCACTGTAATGGTCTGGAAAAACGCTTTTCCAATGCAACGATAACCCCATTTTTTCGCCCAGTGTTAACATTTGTACCGTCACATCCAATCGCCACCAAAGAATTTAAGTTTATTAACTTCCCATAGGGAGTTATTGTAATCGGTCCGATTTGTCAAATTGGAATTTTTGACATTTCTCGACGTTTCAAGGTCCCTAGAGGCTATATCAATCATTTTTAGAGAGATGTCTGTGTGTGTGTGTGTACGTACGTTCGTACGTTCGTACGTTCGTACGTCCGTACGTTCTTGTACCATTTTTCGTCGTCGATATCTCAAGAAAGCGTAAAGATATCGACTTCAAATAAATTTTGTTTAATAGATAATAACTTCGAAAGAGGCTGAAAGGGCGTTTATTAAAATTCAAAGAGTAGTTTTTTCACTATAACGGTTTAAAAAAAAAGTAAAAATTTTGGTTAGTTTCAAATATCTCACGAAAAAATAATGCTATTGACTTCAAATAAAATTTAATGTACTCATTATAAGGTCATACAGATTTAATATGAATATGGAAAAAAATTAACTTACCGTTATTTTTTTAAATTAAAAAAACTGAAAAAAAAAATTTCATAACCCAGATATTCTAAGAACGGAAAACAATTTTAAACTCAAAATAATTTTATTTTACGAAAAATAATGTGTTTGACAACTGGTGAAAATTTCAAAAAAAATCAATTTACAGTTTTTTTACAAAAAATAAAAAACTATATAAAATTCTATTGAAAATTGGTAAAAATTATTTTTCGACTCAAATTTCTCGAGAACTAGTAGTGATATTGACTTCTAATTTAATTTATTTTATACATAGTATAATTTTGTACAATTGGTAAAATGTTGACAAATATTGAATTAATAGTTTTTTTTTAAATAAAAAAAGTAATAAAAATTCTAGTGAAAACTAGTTAAAATTGTATTTCAAGTCGAATTTCTTGGGAATGAACACCGATAGTGCCTTCTAAAGTATGTTGTTTTATACATCGATACCTTCCCGTAAGAATGTATACTAAGCGACATTTCTAAAATTGTTCAGGAAACGAAAAAAACGAAGAAAGTTCTAGGTGAATCATAGTGTGCCAAGAGACAATTTTGGTTAAACTAAGTGACATCTGACAAATTTTTTTTGCTCACGATCAACATCAACAATCTCAATTTCAAATCTCTTTAAATAATTAAAATGCTTTTCAATCTTAAAATAATGTTTGTTTGAATTTTACAGCTAAAGTTTGTTTCGCTGAAAATTTGGTTATTTGAAAAAAACTAAATATAAAGTTTTCAAGACCACAAATGGGAAGTTATCAGTGTGGGTCGCACCCAGCCTCTTTTTTGTTTTGTGTTAAGATATGAAAACATTGCTTTTTCAACAGCTTTAGATGATCCAGAGACCGGAGTCACATGCCCAATATACACTGATCCGGGTTCTTGAATAATAGTTATATGTTATTCGACTCTTATCCGCCGATACATCTTTCTTCCATATTTATCATAACAAAGTGTATGATCTTTTCTTCCGTCAAAATATAAAGCTTCTAAACAATTTACTTCTTGAGCTTGTAATAGTGTTTGTCTGCGTTTATTTCTCTCCCGTCTTAATTTGTTATGGTCTATTATGAAAGGTGGAATGCCTGAATCACTTTTTGTGACATCATTTAGAGCTGCTGATGCGATCGCTGCACCAGCTCTATAAGATACTCCATAGCGATCACATGTTTCAGCTAGTTTTTCTAGGGTTTTTAAGGGCGGATTTCTTTTATTTAATTTTCTTGCAGGTTTTGTTTCATACAGTTCTTCACTTCCAGATAATGACTTTTCAGTCTCGGAATCAACTATCATTTGAAATGTAGGATATGAAGTTGAGGGTTGAGACTCATTGAACGTTTGCTTCTTTTGCGATCTTCTTTTTTTATCTTCGAGCGTTTTGGTGTTAATTACATCAACTGGTCCAATCATCATGGCTCTAAGTGTCCTTTGCTCTTCAATAAAACAACGCACATTTTTCGGAATCTTCTTAAGCTTTTTACATTTGCATGTGGTAAAATGTTTGCATTTGCATCCAGCAATATCAAAGAGAAGATTAGATTTGTCTTTGAATTGATTTATTTTGTGTAAGTAAGATTTACTTTTCGTTTTTCTATTATAATTTTTTAATAACTGTCTGTACCTTCTGCAGTAAGAAACAATTAGCTGGCTTACCCTTTTTTCAGTAACGATTGGAATACACGAAGTTTTCCATACTTCGATTACAGCTTGAACTACTTTATAAGCAATGGTTTTGGCTTGAGGTTCTTGTTGATTCAGCTGCTTCATTTCATGACGCACCCATTCATAATGTCTTAACACATCTTGATACGTTGGTAACATACAACTTTTTAATTTTTCCGGAAATTTGTCTATTAACTGCATTTTGGTCGTTTTTCTTGTTTTTGCACCAGTTTTACGGGGTGCCATTTCAATTTTTTTGCTTAGAAAATAAACAACTAATAACTTAAAAGGTTGGACCGTTACTGTGACCGTCAGAGTGCAGATTGCAAATAGGACCATATAGGTATTTGTTATAGTGCCCATAGCCCAAAAGGCCTAAAAGCTTAAAAATAGTTTCCCCTTCGCTTTGAAAGAGTTTAAAAAAATACCGTAACTAAAACACCGTCTCTTTACTACTTTATGTTTCCTTTTTTGTATCAGTCAATCTCTCTTGTCAAAGTGCATCTTTGAAAGACAAGTGGTGACGAGGTGAAGGAAGGTGGGTATTTAAAAAAAAACAGAGTTTTCATCTTTCTCTTTTCCACGATGTGCCTCCTGCTTTTTTTAATGGGATTAAAGTTAATTGAGTTACAGTCGATTTAAAAAAAATTGATTTTTATAAATACTAATTTTTGTTTTCACTTCCTTCGTGTGGATACAAGAAAAAATATACAAATATTTTTAAGGTCTCAGGTCAAATATAATTTTATGACGAAACCGAAAAGTATTAAGTTGTAAGAATCGAAAAAGAAATATAGACGCTATTAAATAATAAGTAGAGTCAGTTAGTTCATTTTTTTTCTTTAAACCGAAGTTTTTTTTAGATACTTGCTTATATCTTCAAAAGTATTAAATTTTAAAAACATCTGGTTTTCAGCTTTTGACTTTAAATTAATACCATTATTGAAATATTTTTTATTTTTTTATTTTGAGTTTGAAAATTAATTTTCCTAAAAGTAGTTCATGAAACAACTTGATTTAAAACACAAAATACAGAAAAAATTTTTGTCTTTACAAGAAGATATACCATGATATTGTAGGTGGTTCCGTTGATTTTTAAGAATTTTTTTTTGTAAAAAAAACAAAAAAAACGATTTTACATAAAAAAATGAATTTTCTTCCTTCTTTTATTATTTCATAGCTTCTTTATCAAGTGTTCAATTTAAACAAATAAAAGCTTAAAAGTGTTTTCTTGGAATTATCTTTCACTTGAAAGCCTAAAAATATTTTATATAATTTTTTTTGTGTCCACACGGCGCAATTTAAAACAACACCATATTTCAAAAATCTCGAAAAATCAATTTTTTTTGGATTTCATCCTTTTTTTGAGCAAGCCAAAGATATTAATAAAAATGAAAATTGTAAACGCAGGATTTAATTTTGATAAACAATGCAACTTTTAAAAGCTATTACATTTGAAAATACCATAGTTGAGCACTTTGACACACCCTAGTACTTAGGATATATCGGGTTTTTCAATAAGAGCGTTACAAAAGTTTTTTTTTTTAAATAAAACAAAAACAGTTTTGGATATCAATGAAATTCTTTATTCCTGTAAAAGTACGTTCGATGCCATTATGTATGGAACTCGATTTCTTTTGCATGGCCACCACGGACACGCTTGCAGAAGTCCCGACGCTGAACCCAATTTTCGACGGTTTTCAAGCATAAATCGACCGATACTGCTGCAATTTCACGTTCGATATTCGTACGAAGTTCATCAATCGTCGCTGGCTTGTTGGCATAGACCATAGATTTGACGTAGCCTCACAGGAAATAGTCTAACGGCGTCAAATCGCACGACCGAGGCGGCCAAGCGACTGGACCATTTCGTGAAATAACACGTTCTCCAAATTTGGTTTCCAATAAATTTGTGACATTCGCTGTGTGGCTTTTGGCGCCGTCCTGTTGGAACCACATGTCCTCCAAGTCCATATCATCCGATTGGGGTGAAAAATATTCGGTTATCATTGAACGGTAGCGATCTCCATTCACAGTAACGTGCCGGTCTTGATCATCACGGAAGAAGTACGGCCCAATGATGCCGCCGGCCCATAAACCACACCAAACCGTAATTTTTTCGGGATGCAATGACGACTCATAGAGTACGTGTGGATTGCTGCCTGACCAATACCGCATATTTTGTTTATTGACGAAGCCATTCAGCCAGAAATGAGCCTCATCGATGAAGATGATTTTTCGATGAAAATCCGAATCATTTTCAAGTTGTTGCTCAGCCCAATTCACGAACATAAGACGCTTCTGGTGGTCAAGCGGCTTCAGTTCTTGCGTCAATTTAATCTTGTAAGGATGTAGGCCAAGATCTTTTCGCAAAATTCGCCACAACGACGTCACAGAGATGCCCAACGCTTGAGAACGACGTGTGAGAGACACATTTGGGCTTTCTGCAACTCAAGCCTCAGCGGCAGCAATATTCTCGACATTACGGGCACTTTTTTGTCTCACTGGCACGGGAACATTTTGTACTGTGCCTGTGGATTCAAATTTGTCCACTAGACGCTGGACGTAGCGTTCTTAACGTTGAGGCCACTGACTCCGAATTTCGGTAGTAAATTTTAATAATTTCGACTCGTTGTTGGCTCGTATACATTTCCATCATGAAGTGGCAAACCTTACTGAAGAGAAATGTCAAAAGAGCGGCAAGAAATATAGCGTCGTTTGCTGTCCCTGTCGCTCTACTTTTGTAGCGTCCCTGTTGGAAAACCCTTTATATATGTCGTCGCTTTTCCGGCAGAGTGGCATAAGTCGAAATTTGCAAATTTTCAGGAGAGCATTTTAAAGTTTTTTTCATACTGAACAAAAAAAATTTCGCTGTTCATAAAAAACAAAACTCGAATGTTGAATACGTGAAAAAATTGCATTTTTTGTTTGTTTAGTTTTATAAAAAACGAAATATTAAAAAAAAAAAAAACAAAAATTGATTAATGCCGTATTTATACGTAGAAAATGAGAGGGATGTTTTTGAACATTGAGAGCGGCGCTTCTTCATAACTCGGAAACTAGAAGAAGTAGGTTAACGCCGATTACACAGAAAAATTGTGTTTGTTTTTCAGCTCAGTTCTGTGTTCAAAACTAAAAAACGACAAATTTCGACTTATGCCACTCTGCCGGAAAAGCGACGATGTGTGTACATACTCGTAGTTTAAAATGCACAAGAATCCCCTATTCAAATAACATCCTTAAATATCGTTTTTAATGGGAATTATTTCTCGCTGAAAAATAGGTAAGTCGCGATAGATTTTATCTTCAAGTCTAGAATTCACAAAATAAATGCTAACTCTCTTATCTATCTGTCACTTCGACTGCCAGTTCGGTAAATTCCACTGCGAACTAAAGTACTCACAGTAACTCATATTCTTCTTTATAATTCCCATCAATCTGTGAAAAACGAGTTGCTATACAACAGGATGTAGGGCCATAATATTTTGCACCGACTTTAAAACCTGGCTGGGCTGGGTTTTAACCCTCACAAAACAGATCGTGCGCTCTTCTCTAGGAAATATAAAATTCTTCATACAGACCCCTTTTTCATTAAAGGTATTCCACTAACATTGTCCGACTCAGCAAAGTACTTGGGTCTTATTTAAGATAAAAAGTTAAATTGGAAATTTAACATTCAAGAAAGAGTTGGAAAGGCCACAGTGGCACTCTTGACATGCAAAAAAGCCATTGAGAATAAATGGGCGCTGAAACCCCGCATTTGTCACTAGATATACACCTCGGTAATCAGACCGATTCTAACATATGGCACGCGTGCCGTCCTGCTGGAACCACATATCGTCTAAGTCCATATGGTTCAATTCGGGCCTCAACAAATTGATTATCATCGTTCTGTAGCGCTCGCCATTGACCGCCTCATCAAACTCGTTTTTGAAATAGTACGGACCAAAAACGCCACCGGCCCAAAATCCACACCAAGTCGTAATTTTTTGAGAATTTATTGTCGCCTAGTGAGCCTTGTGTGGGTTGTTGTCGTCCCATATACCTATGAAAATTTTGCTTTTTAATACAGCCATTCATCCAAAAAATAAACATCGACAAGATGAGGTCCTTTCCCAAACGCTACCAAATCCAGTCAGCAGACAAACAGCGTTGTCTATATGGTCATGAACTTTGAGCTCCTGCGTCAGTTGGATCTTGTACGAATGTAGGCCCAATTCCCGACTGAAAACTCACAAAATTCAAAATGATTGAAGACTTTCCAGGCCGGAGCTTTTGGGTCCATTCGCTCGACATGACCTAGCCATCTCAGTCGTTGGACTTTAACTCGTTTGACTAGGTTGGTTTTGCTGTATAGCCTATATAGTTCATTGTTATATCTTGTCCTCCACTCTCTGTCTATGAAGATGGGACCAAAAATTATATGGAGAATATATATATAATCTTTCTTCTAGCTGAATTTATACATTTCTTTTTTTTTTTTTTTTTTCATAAAACTAGATTGCACAATTTACAGAGAAGCGGTATTTTCTACCTTACTACTGAAAAACATATAACATTTAGTTAAATAGTAATAATATCACAGATTTAAATTATAAATAGAAGGAAAAGCTACTAGAAAAAACCTTCATTTAGATGAGAAAATACATTTTTCAAGAGATGAGAGAAGTGGGACCGATTTATAACAAAATAAGATGATGTTTACAATTGTGTAATTGACATAATTAAAAGTAAATAAATTAGAAAACTAAGTAAATAAATAAATATAACTATAATTAAATAAATGAGCAGATAATAAATATTTATACTATTTTTTTTTAAGTTTTTATCACAGTTTTTGTTTTTTTTTTTTTTTTTTGTTTTTTTTTTTTTTTTTTTTGTTTTTTTTTTTTTTTTTTTCTTTTGAACGAAACATTAAAAAAAAAAAGAAAAAAAAAACGAAAGGGATATATAATAAATAAGTAAATAAATTAAGAAAATAAATAAATAAATAATAAAAAAAAAAAATAAATAAATAAATAAAAGAGTAAATATATAAATAGAAGAATAAATAAATCAATAACAAAGTCAATACATAAATAATTAGTTAATAAAAAAAAAAACAAATACATACATGAACAAAAACATTTTTTTTTATAAATAGGAATAAATACAGTTTACAGCACCTTAAATTGATAAGTTTAATATTAGATCATTGTCAGAAGAACTACACGATAGAATATAGCGTTCATATAATTTTATAATTCGACTTGCAACTTTTCCAATTTTTGTCTCCTCGTGAAGATCATCCGTAGAATAGTGCCAAGGTAGATTTAGCATCATTTTTAATATTTTATTTTGCATTATTTGCAACCTACGAATATGACTTTTAGCACATGTTCCCCAGACCGGTGAGCCATAAAACATTATGCTTTGGAATATTGCTTTAAAAATTATTAATTTGTTTTCAATGGTCAATTTTGACTTGCGATTAATGAAAGGATATAGTATTTTAATCGACATATTAAGTTTATTAAGTGTTTCCTGAATATGTAGAGCAAACGTCAACGTTTTGTCTAGGTGTACCCCAAGATACTTGGCACGTGATTTCCATTCCACCATAACCCCATCTAACTGAAGCATATTTCTGGGCAAGTAACAAGCTTTTCTTTTTCTAGTGAAAAAGATAGCCTGAGTTTTTGAAGCGTTTAATTTAATTGTCCAATCATTGCAATACATCTGAACTAAACTCAGAGCAGATTGCAAGTTGGTTTCAATTAAGGAACCGATTGAATCTGATGAGTAAATGCACGTATCGTCCGCGAAAATAGCAGTTTTACAGTTATGTAGCTTTGGAAAATCATGTGTATATATTATATATAATAATGGCCCAAGTACGGATCCTTGAGGTACACCTGTAACAATTTCCATTGCATCGGAATACCAATTGTTTACAGATACCTTGAAAGTTCGCTTTGTAAGGAATGATGATATCACTTTTACTAAATATAAAGGAAAATTCAAAACAAAGAGTTTGTGAATCAGCCCTTTATGCCAAACAGAGTCAAACGCTTTCTCAACATCAAGGAAGACCATCCCTGTACTTCTTCCTGAGATCAGATTATTTTTAATGTCTTTTGTTATTCTATGAACTTGGTGAATAGTACTGTGATGTCTCCTAAAACCAAATTGTTCTTGTGGTAAGATGTCAAACTGTTCAACGTGTAATAATAATTTGTTTTTAATTAATTTTTCTAAGCATTTGCTTAAAGAGCTTAACAAGCTTATTGGCCTGTAACTGGATGGTATACTAGCATTTTTGCCTGGCTTAGGAATGGGGATTATCTTAGCCATTTTCCATGCATTCGGAAAATATCCTATTTTTAAACACCCATTGAACAGCGTATTTAAGTACCTTATACCTATTTTTGGAAGATTCTTTAAAAATAGATTTTTAATACCATCAAATCCAGGAGATTTAGTATTTTTAAGGGTTTTTAAGATAACAACTAAGTCACTTGTTGATATTAAATCATCCGTTATATCAATGTTACTTGTATTTAACAGTTCAATCGATTGAGAAACATTGCTTTCAATACACCTGTTTCCAGCTATGTTACTTGCAACTAAATGGTTACCACAGAATTCATGGGCCAAAGCTCTCGCTTTTTCTTCGTTAGAAAGCAAAACTGCACTTCCTACTTTAAGAGCCGGAATATGTACTTGTTTCTTCTTCACAACTTTAACTATATTCCAAAAGGGTTTACTTCCTTTATTTAGACCTTGAAGTTTTTGGTTCCATGCTTGGTTTCTAAATTGTAAAACCGATGATTTAATAATCTCGTTCAGAGTTTTCATTTCAGTGTAGTAGAATTGTTCTCTTGTTCTGATCCATAATGCTCTATTTTTATTTCTAATTTTTATGGTTTCTACTATTTGACGTGGAAGTGCATTACCGTTTCGTCGGCGTTGAATTTTTTTGGGAACAGATTGGTCTATGCTTTCAAGTACTGTATTTGTGAAGGTGTTCACAGATTCATCAATTAGAGTACTATTGATAATATTTGAATTAATTACCGGAATATCTCTCAGTTTTTGACGCACATTGCTTTTGAATCTTTTCCAATCTGTGTTTTTAAAATCATAAATAATATTACATGTCTCTATAGGGGTTGCATTAATTCCTATTATTACTGGAAGGTGATTGGAACTAAGATCATTTTCAACGTTAGGTTGGGTAAAAAGTTCAGGCATGTTAGTAAGGAATAGGTCTAGTGTGGAAGGATTTGTTCGATTGTTAGGTGGAATACAGGTGGGATGGGGGGGATATAAAACGTTAAATGGATGTCTTGAATTCAAATCGGACAGTATATTACCCCATGCATTAGCTCTGGTGCAACCCCAGTCCCTATGTCTACAATTGAAATCTCCTCCAACTAGAAATAAGTCATTTGTTGTTAATAATTTCCGCAAATCATTTCTAAAGTCACACCTTTTCCTTTGCGAGGAAGAACCACCCGGGAAATAAATTGAAAAGATTTTAATTGAACGTCCATTTTCAAACGGTATTTCAATTCCGATATTTTCAATTATTTTACATTTAATAATTGGTAACAATTTATGTTTTATAGATCTTTTTACGACCACGGCAACACCGCCCCCACTTCTCTCATCTCTGTCTAAACGATAACAAATGTATTCTCTATTAGAAATATTAACATTGCTGTCTAACCAAGTTTCGCTAAGTAAACTGACGGCAATGTCATGTTTGCTTAGAAAAGCAAAATATTCAATTGATCTATTTCGAATGCTTCTAGCATTCCAACAATTTATCTTAAAGTTAATACTCATGATTATTTATTTGAATAGAGATACTTAACAGCTAATTGTGCAATCGTATTAAATTGTTCTGCCTTCGTATTGCATCGGCCAAGGAGAGTAATCATTTCTGCAGTGAGAGAGTTGATCTCTTCCATAGAGAAAAGTTCATTTGTCCCAGTAAAACCGGTTTTTGGAGTGTTAGACCACACATTATTGTTGTTTAAAATAATTTTACTCGCAGCTGCAGCATCAGTTGGGTTTGACACCTTGGACCTCGACCTCTTATGTGGTGACAGTGCTGGAAAGTCATTAATATTTGATGTGTACATATGTTGTACCTGGTTAATTTTTGTTGTTGTTGGAATCGATGTATTGTAATGTGTTCTATTTCGTGATGACAATTTTTCCCTTATTTTGCAAAAACTTTGTCGGCTTATGCAAATTGGGTCATTGGCCTTATGGGTTTCATTACAATTTGCACATTTTATATTTATTGAGTCACAGTCTTTAGTTGCATGATTTTGGGAACAGTTAGCACAATGAGTTTTGATGTGACAGTTCTTCTCGCCGTGCCCGTACATTTGGCAGTTATAACATTGTGTCATTTTATTCCTTTGCTTTCGGGCAAAGTCCCATTTAACTTGGGTCTTGTAAATTGAACGAAATTGTTTCTTAAGTTCACTTAATTTTATTGAACCGCACTCAAGATAAATAAGGTAGAAAATATCTATGAAACTATCGTAATTCTTTTTAATCATTTTAATGTTCATGCATTGAAGACCAAGTGATAATAATTCTTGTTTAAGATCGCTGACTTTTATTTCATGCAAACCGTAGAGCATAACTTTAAAAGCTCTTACTGATGGTAAATCATGGGTAAAGAATTGCCAATTTTTTATCGAAAGTGCAGCACAGAGTTTGCTATGGGTTTCAAGATCTTCACAATTTACTTTAATGCCAATCGACATTTTCTTTAAACTATAGAGTTCCAATTTGAGCTCTTTGAGTAATGCATGGACATTTTCACTTGTTTTTTGTAAAATGCAGACCGACGGAATTTTAGACTTTTTTTTAGATTCTGTTGGTTTATCAACAACAACATCAACTTCGATATCATCAATGTCTGTATCTGGATGCGTTTGTAAAGGTATCCAACGATTATGCTCTATAGAGCTCGTTTTTTGATTTTTACTTAGTGACGACATGGTGTCATCACCATTTGGAGAGCGAGATCTCTTAGAAATTTTGATTTTATTTATATAATACCGCACAGAATAGAAAAGACGTCTAACGCATTCAAATAGCCGATTGGTACTCCAATATGGAGAATTTTCCTCTAGAAATATCCTAAAGCATTGAACCATACACAAGTACAGGGATGATGAAAGTTTTATGGAAAGACACTTTAGTAGAGAGAGGACTTTACTACTCAATTGCCTCTTTGATCCAAAGAAGCAGTGATTGGCAAGAGTTATTCTCTTTAGCTACCTTAAAATTATATCTGTGTATGGTAACGTTCTGTCCAACATGTTGGTGTTGTGTATACTTTCTTGATGACAGTTTATACTTGGTCTTGCTTTCATTTACCCGAAAACCTATCTTCATCGCTTCCGTTTCAAGGCTCACAAACGCACCAATAACATTACGCTTTGTTCTTCAATGTCAATGTCGTCAGCGTATCCGAGACGGACTTTTGAAAGATTGTGCCTCTAGTGTTGACGCGTGAGTTTTGGACTATTCTTTTAAGAACGATGTTGAAGAAGTCGCACGACAGATCATTGCCTTTCCCAAAAGCTAAGAAACATAAAATGCATCGTTGAGATCTTTTCCGACCTTGATGGAGCAGTGTGCGTTCTCCATTCGTCTCCATTGTCACAAACGGAGAAGTTTGTCAGGGATGCCAAAACTAGATATTGCTGTTTATAGTTCGTCCCTATATATAATATTATACGCGGCCTTGAAATTGATGAAAAGGTGGTAGGTACCCATTTGAAGTTCCTGGGTTTTTTCCAAGATCTGCCGTAATTTAAAAATTTCATCGATGGTGGGCCTTCCTGGTCTAAGACCGCACTGATATGATGTGATATTATCTTCACTCATCCAGGTCGTATGGGCGGTATTATTGATCTGCGTCGCCGAATCGTATTATCTCTATAGCAGCAGAGTTCTCTACTTCATCTTTGTTATAAAGTTTGGAGAAATGGTCTTTCCATGTACTGCGGTTTTCCTAAGATGTTCCCTTGAATTTCAATGCAGGCTTCGGCTTGGGGATTTTATCCTTGTGTTGTTTTTTTTATCTTTATTTTCTCGATCGCGTACTTCTGGTGCTCCTTCTTTTTCTTTCTGAGAAGCTGGTGTTATTCTCTCCTTTTCTATTCGTAGAGCTCCAAGTAGCAATGTTTCCACTGGTTCACACGATACAAAGAGCTACATGACGCCCTCAAGTCAATTAAACCAAATCGACGATGTGCTAATTGAACAACGCACGAATGCGATATTTAACAAAGTAATGCCAACAATTCGAAGGTCAAAAGTCGAATCTGATCATTTAAGATTAAAGTTTAACTGCCGAACGGAAAGAAATTTCAAAAATTCTTAATTTCTAGAGAGATGAATCCGGGCAATGAGAAAAAGTAAAAGCCGATTTACATGCATCGCAAAACAAGAGAACCGAGAGAAGAATATCTAGAGGAAGGAGAAAAAAGGGGAAGAAGATTCGCCTCCCAGCTCAAGGGAAAGTTTCGCAATCAAAAACAAAACAAGAGGTCTTATAACAAAAAAAAATAAGCAACTGAAAGATGGCTTGAAGACTGGAACGAAAGATATTTACGACCTTTAACTTTGGGAAATTTTCATCATGTAAGGCGAGTAACAGGGCAAGAAGCTAACCCACATCCAGCCACGAAAAACAAGATCCGATGTCTTTAAATATCGAGGTGATGTTTTGGTTGCGATCATATGTCCTGGAAGAACTTAATAGATCACAGGTAATGCGGTCTCTATCTTACTTCTTATGATGTAGAAGCGAACAAAACACGACTATCATGTGGGTTTTGTTGAGTCTGAACCTGAACCATTCAATAAGCTGCAAAATTTTGGAATTGCTTAGCTGGTTTTCTTCCTTATTGAATGGGCTTACGGCGATGATGAAGCCACTTGAAGAGTTAGAACTAAATATCGTTCTTCATGTTCTCCATAAAGAATGCATTTAATTGGTCCTATCATTAAATGTGCAACAAAGTCTAATTAAAATTTATTGCTTTTTCAATATTTTGCAAAAACTAGCCTTGCACCCCAACTTGTTATTATGAAAAAAATGGAATAATTAATCAATACACCAATTATAAAATACCTTAATAAGCAATATTACGAGTATGTAAAAGAAACTTTAACGGCAGAGAACCTATTCTAAAGATAAAAAAGCTCGAAACTAGGCAAACAAAATTAAAAGCAAAGCCTTTCTCCCTTTCGTTGCTTGGCGACGATGCTTGTTATCTTTAAAAATATTGTAAGCCTTAATTTTATACAGTTGAGGGGATCGATTTAGACCCGCACTTTCCCAACACCCACAATTTTCTTTATTTTGATACAATAACAACGAAGAATAAGAAAAGGAAATGAAGAAAAAATAATCACGTTCTAAGATCCTTCCATCAAATACAAATTCACACACACAATTCAAATTCTACTCAAGGACGATAGCTAAAATATATCCATCCCTCTTTACCCTGCCAATCCACTACCCTCCCGCCTATATCTTTTCAAAGAAAATCTTCCCATTATGCATTATTTCCCACACCCACAAAAATAAAGATGACGAAAAGCGAACAAGGAAAAAATAAAATATTCTCTAAAGTTTGTCGACTCCCGGTAAAGGAAGTAGGTAACCATTCCTTGATTCGAATAAACCCCCTTTATCCTCTGCATTTATATTGCTACTGCTATTTCAACAACCCCAACTGCTCTTGCATTGTTCTTAACTGCCACTGGTCTATGTCCTGCTGATGCTCATGAAAACCCCCTCACGTTGCTTCTTCATCTATATCTATCGGATCCACATCCTTGACACCGCATAAACTACACACCCACAGACACTGAGAATAAATACAACAAATAATTCTTGTTTATTTTCTTTGGTTGGTCGGTTAGGTTGACTTGGACTTTTGTTACACGGTCGAGTCAGTTCTGTCGGTGCTTGGTGATGCCGCCAGCAACCAATAGTCAGTCAGGCAAATTAAAGGCAGAAAAAAACCAAAATGAGATATGCAGTAAAAAAAGGAATAAATATATGAGACAGTGTAATCCTTTGGCTGTCAGCACAAGGAAGCAGCACAAGCATATTGTATGTAAAACACTGGGTGCTCGGGATTTTGTGGTTGTTTTGGGTGTTAGTTACACACCACAACATAGAATCGTTTGCTGTGCCTCCTCGTTGTTTGAAATGTATTAACCCTCGTAGGCATCCAACTTTAGTTCCTATTTGTCAAACACAGTTATCGCCTCTAGCAGGATAAAAACGTAAACAAAAGAAGGAAGCTGGAAAAATTAGAAGAAAATAAAACGAAAGGAAAAATTCACCAGCCTCCCGTGTCCCATGTGACATAAATTTATTAGTCATATGAAATAACGGTTGTGGAACAAATTAAACGTTTTTTAAGTATAATTTTACTTTATAAATATATATGTTTTCTCTGGTTTATTGGCAAAGAATACTTTTACTTATACCTCATGAACTTTCTTCAGGACCTTTTACGAGTTAAAGTTATGCACTCGTTATCACATGTCACATACAAAATTCACATTTAGGAACAAAAATTAAATCAAACTCAACTTTTTGTCGATACCAAATGGTATTGAATATTTTCTCATTCCACTTACCTAAATTTTAAAAATAATTTTAAAAGCTTTCAACAAATATTTAAGAAACCGGTACAATATTTTAAAATTATGTGCAAATGTTTCTTCCAAAATATATGGCTCAAAATCACAAAGGTTGCAAATTTCAAGATTGTTTTTATGCCCAAAGCTATAATGTTCCAACTATAACTATAGCTAATGACATTTTTAATTTTTCGGATTAGCCGCGTTATATGAGTATATACAAAAATATTTAGCAAATCCAATACAGTACTCACCTCGAATGCATATTATATGCGATTTTGGCTACACATATTGTAGCGGTGCCTAAGAGGTTCTATCTCTTGCTGTTGATTTGTTGCAAGTTGAGAGCAAATCGTGCTCACTATATCCCTGTTGGTGTCAAAAAGGTAATAGCATCGACCTTGATGAGTTGGTGATGGTATCTCACGTTCGCGACAACTTGAAACTGTGTCGTCTCGATGAAATTTGTAGCGAAACGTTCGAGATGAGTACTGTATTGCACTTGTTAAATATGTTTGTATATACATATAACGCGGTTAATCCGAAAAATAAAAAATGTCATGTGTTAACAACAATATCTTACAGAAAACCATCAATTCGGAAACGTTTTTCCACATTTGAACAAAAACAAAATAAAGTTCATAACTTAAGTATTGTTTAATAAGATGGGTATATTATGTATCTACATATGTATATTATACTAGCCGCCCGTGCTCGCGTTGCTAACTACGAATATTTTTTTTTTTTAATTGTGAATCTAAACCATTCTCAGATCCCCTTGAACACACACAAAAAATTTCATCAAAATCGGTCCAGTCGTTTAAGAGAAGTTCAGTGACATACACACTCACAGAATAATTATATATATTAAGATAAGCAATAATGAAAAAAATACATACACAATCTTCTACAAGCAAAATACGTGCCATCATGTCTCAGAACGTTTCCGAAATGACCGTTCACGAAATGATGATTTCAAATAAGCGCGCGCTTGATTATATTATACAGCGGCCATCTTGAATGCGACCTGACCTTATCAATAGTAAAATATTTGAGGTTACTTTGTTATTTCGTGTCGTAAAAAAGAATTTCATCAATAATTAAATGTAATAGACACGTTCACGAATTGACATACTATTGATGTACGCTGTACGAATAATAAATTGAAAGGTATTTACCACTTAAATATGATTTATTTGACAAAAAATACACTGACAGGGACAGCCGGCTTTGTTATTGTTTGCTTTCTCTATTGACGTTTGACACCGAATGGCTGCGTTCACTTAAAATAATTTTTATTCGATTTATCGATGCGTTCACTGAAATGACTTATATGCTATCGGACAAACTATTTTTGCATTTTTACAATAATAAAAAAAATCTTTTAGTATCCTTTTGAAAACTAGATTTTGTATACAAAATACAGTATATTAAGTAATGAAAAGTGTTAAATATCTTCATCTTTATTTTGACATACATATTATGAATATTTCTTTCCATATTCTTGCCAGCCCCTAAATTACAATTTTATTGAGAAAAAATCCATTTTTCGTTAAAAAAAATTCAGATTTTGTAGATGTTTTTTAATCCATCGAGATCTCAGCCATACCCCAATGGAATTTGACAGTGTTATGGCTTGGTAGATGGGTAATATACTATATTTTGACCTTTTTTGAGTATTTCTTTCTAGATGCTTTCCAAAAGCCCTAAAATCGCAATTGTCCTGAACAAAAAAAAATCCAAAAATTACGATTTTTCGGTGAAAAAATTAAGTTTTTTCAAAAGGTTTGCAATCAATTGACATTTGAGATTTCTTATACGTCTTTTACAAAATAGGCAGAAGCTTTAATTCCAAATATCTTGACATAATAAAAATTCTGAGAAAAAAAGATGCATTCCAGAACACATCCCAGTACAAATCTTTCCGAAGCAAATGTTTTTCTGCATTCGATTTAAGCGTCATCTGCATCTCAATATAACAACAATTTTTATCCATTCTATATTCACTCTGATTGCTGACCAAATTATATTCACTCTTGATGTTTTTCATGTTTTGCATGTAAAATTTTGCTAACTTGGCTATTCACTCTTTCAAAAAACCCGGCTATTATGTCAACAATATATTAACATAATTACTCCTAGTGGTACGGATAATAAGAGCGACTCCACCGCCTAATGACTTAACAATACTGCAATGGAATATAAAAGGTTATTTTAATAACCTGCATTCACTCCAATTGCTAATTAACGAATTAAATCCATTAGTAATATCTCTTCAGGAAACTCATTTAAAATACAACCAACAAATATTTCCACCAAAAAAATACTCAGCCATTTTTCACAACCTTGTCTCCAACACAACTTCTAAGCAAGGGACCTGCCTCCTTGTTCAAAAAACAATTCCTCACAGATTCATAAACATTAACTCACCCATCTCTGCAGTCGCTGTCGAAATTGAACTGAAATACAAATTAACTATCGTTTCACTTTATATTCCACCTGATCAAAAATTTGATTCCAGTGATCTTGAAAATATTATTAGCAACATCCCAACTCCAATCATACTAACAGGTGATTTCAATTCTTGGAGCCCTTCCTGGGGTTCTTTGACAGTAAACAGCCGTGGTAAGATAGTTGAAAATTTTATAGCTAACAATAACCTCTCTATCCTAAATGATGGACGCCCAACACACTTTTCCACTCACGGTACATTTTCTCAAGTTGATCTAACCCTAACATCCCCACAACTCATCCCAAAATTAGTATGGAAGGTCTCCGATGACTTGTACGGCAGCGACCACTTCCCAATCCTGACCACCCTATCAATGGGGAATAATATCAAACTTCCTAAAGCCCAAAATAAATCCTTGACAGACCTAGCAAAATGGGATTTCTTTCAGTCCGAGATTCAAAAACAGATTTCACTTAGACCAACTTTTAATGAGGTTAACAGAGAGGCCGCTTCTATCACCAAGTCAATACGCTATGCAGCCAACCTTAGTATTCCCCAAACCACACAAAAACGACATAATAAAATCGTCCCCTGGTGGAATCCACATCTTAACAGCCTGCGACAAAGTAAACAAATGACATTCAAGGCTTTTAGAAAGACACCTTCTGAATCAAACCACATAACTTACCGTAAATTAAACGCAGAGTTTCGAAAGGCAGCAAAAATTGAAAAAACAAGATGTTTCAATAAGTTTACCTCTGAAATTAACCAAAATTCTTCCCCTAAAAAAATGTGGAGTGATATTAAATGTCTCACTGGAAATTATACTCCTCGCACAATTAAAGTTCTTAAAACCGAACATTCGAATTTAACAAATCCAATGGAAATAAACTCATATTTCGCAGAGTCTTGGGAAAATTCCCAATCAGATGCTAATTTCCATTCAACTTACTTACAACATAAATACGAGTATTTATCGATGAGTTTTCCACATCACACTATTTCACCTTCTGCTAATATAATTGAAACTCCTTTAACCCTCGTTGAACTCGAAAGCTGTTTACTCTCCTCAAAAGGAGAAACTCCTGGCTTCGACAGGATTTCTTATGTAATGCTTAAGAAATCTCCAACCTGCCTAAAACCTAAGCTTCTGTCATTATACAACAACATTTTTTGCAGTGGTATAATCCCCCATCAAGCATGGAAAGTTGCATCCATTATACCAATCCCAAAACCGAACAAAGACCACTCAACTTTATCAGAATATCGACTTATATCCCTTCTTCCATGCGCATCAAAAATTTTAGAAAAAATGATTTCAAAACGAATCTTTTGGTATATCGAAAAAAACAAATTAATCGACAAAAATAAACTTGCTTTTAAAAAAGGCCGAAGTACTACCGACTCACTTCTTCACTTGGACCTCTTCATATCTTCAGCCCTTTCTGAAAAAAACCATGCTTCGATCTTAGCAATCGATTTTGCTCAAGCCTTCGATAATATTGGTCCACATGTCATCCTTAAGCAATTAATTGATTGGAAAATTGGTCCAAACATTTTTAATTATGTTAAGGCTTTTCTTTCAAACCGTAAATTCCGTGTAAAAGCTAACAACATTTATTCGAGCATTCACAGTTTGAAAAACGGCATCCCACAAGGATCGCCGTTATCAGTAATCCTATTCATAATTGCATTTAATGAGATAAGTAAAATTGTTCAAAATTACCCAATAATTAATCATGTACTATATGCAGATGACCTTATTTTGTTTTCAAAATGTAAAGATTTAACAATCTTAGCTACAATATTCTCAGAAGTAATTACTAGCTTATCTAATTGGGGTAATACATCAGGATCTAAAATTTCTACTTCAAAATGTGAACTATTACATATTTGCCGAAAACATAAATGTCTAAAATGTATTGAAAATGTATACCTTAATAATGTTCTTATAAAAAATGTTAAAAATTGTAAAATACTAGGTATTGTATTCGACTCTAAGTATAGTTTTAAGGACCACTGTATATATATTAAAAAAAAGCCTAACTACCAGAGTGAACATAATTCGGTACCTAAGCTCTAAGAAAAGTAATTGTAATATAAATACCATCATTTCTATTATTCGAGCTATAATACTTTCTAAAATAGATTACGGCCTTCCAATTTATGGTAACTGTGTCAAATCTTCCTTACAACTAATTGCAACACCATATCATGCAGCTATAAGGACCAGCATCGGAGCTTTCCGCACAACTCCCATAAAAAACATTTTAGCGGAAACCGGACTTCCTAATTTAAACGCCAGGATTGTCTTTCTCACCTGGCAAATCCTTCAAAAGATCAACTCTCCATTCCCTACACCAATTCATGATGATGCAACAAAAATATTAAAACGGAAAAGAACACCAAAATACCCCTCCGCCCTCCAAAAAGCTATCAAAGAGGCCACTAAACTTGACATCCCCATTATCATTGACAAAAAATCCAAAAGCAATCACCCTCCTTGGAGCCTGTCTAGCGAATCCATCGTTTCAATATTCACAGATTTCCCTAAAGCCACCACTAATAAGGAAATTTACAAAACCATATTTACTGAAACAAAAGAAAAGTACAAAAGACAAGGTTGGCAACTGTACTTCACTGATGCATCCAAAACAACAGAAGGAGTTTCATTCGCGGTTATCAGTGAAAGTGGCTCCATAATCAGTAAGGGTCTTCTCCATTATAGCTCATCAATTTTTACGGCTGAGGCTTTTGCCATTCTAAAAGCAATCGAAGCTGCAAAAAATAAAAAGACCATCATATTTACTGACAGCCTATCATCAATCAACGCTATCAAAAATATTAACAACTACTCCACCATAGCTGTTGTAATCCGTGACAAACTGATTGCCAAAAAGAGAAACCTCAGACTGGCTTGGGTTCCAGGCCACAAGGATATCGCTGGAAATGAAATCGCCGACTCAGAAGCTAAACGAGCCTTGAAAGAACCCCTTATCGAGTTCTACTACTTCAACTCTAAAGACTTAACAAAACATATTAAGTCAATCATGTCAGCAAGGACTAAAAGCGACTGGTCTGGGTATCAACATCATTACTCAATACTCAATCCTGGTGCCGACAAGGTCTTCTATCCTATGCACTTACCTACTTCAATGGTCAAAAAATTCATTAGACTCAGAATGGGTCATACCCAAATCACCCATGAGCATCTAATCACCAAACTATCGGCTAATCTCTGCAACTTTTGCAAGCAAAAACCTACACTGACTATCACACACATGTTACAATGTGAACACATCAACAAGACCTGTAAAACCATCTCCGGTAAATCCCTACAACAACTATTATCATCTATCTCTGAAATCAACATTAAACTAGTTTTTACTATTTTACAAGAACTTCATTTAGATCGATTAATATAATGTTAATTTTATAATCCATAATAGCGAAAAGTCCTGGTAGCTAGCGCTATAGTTATTCAATTATTGTTAACATAATTTATTTATATTTTCAATAAAGTTTTAATAATAATAATAATAATAATAAATACTAATACCAAACAAATATTTAAAAATAAATAATACAAAAAATAAGTAGCTTTCAAAAAGCTTTATCTCTCGATTCTCTCAAACTGTAGCTCTTTTTGAGCTTTTATTAAGCCTGAAAACAGCCACATATTCAAAATAAATGCAAGAGTTGTTGGCTTGATGTGTTGGTTTTGAGAACTTTCATAGAATCTAAGGGCTCCAACTTATGAAAATAAGAATATTTTAGAAATACAAATTTTGAAAAACTCAAAGACTTAAAACGAATTAATATAGCCTTTCCATTCGTTCTTTAAATAAAATGCACGAGTGGGTCGCACGAACTTGCTCCCATGTAATAGACTAGGAATTTTAAAAACGAATGTCATTAGATAAAACTGTTCATAAGCATAAAATTCAATATAAAGAGATAAAATTATAATGCCATGTGATCTCTTAAGCAAATATGAATTTATGCAAGAACAAAAATTATAAGCCGTTGAAGTGGTTTCTTAAAAAAAAAAGCTTTTATATACAAACTTTTTAAATGATTTTTAAGAAAAAATTTTAGTACGCCAATTGAAAATTTTTATTATTGTTCGAATAAAAATTAAATTTACAAAAAAAAATATTGAGCCGTTTCTAAGATATCGAATTTTCAAAAAAAAAAAATATTTTTTTTTTTCAAAAATTCAAAAAAATATTTATTTCAAAGTTTTGAAATGCAATGTGTTTTAGACTTTTTAGAAGCTTCTCTATAAAAAATTTCATTAAGATAATTCGAAAAAATGGTTCTATGGTAGGTACAAGCTGTAATATCTTAATTTCAATTTTTTTTCAAATTAAAGATCGTAAAAATTAATTGAAAGAAAAAAATTTTATCAAAATTCTAGGCGCCGTTTTCGAGAAAAATACGATTTTTTAAAACCATTTTTTTTTAATTTTTTACCATTTGTATGGAAGGTACCCTTATTTTTAGGTAAAATAATTTTTTTCTCCCATCTTGTAAATTTTATTGAGAAACTTTTATTTATCAAGTTTAAAAAAATCTAGCATGGGGTTTTCGAAATATGTATTGAGTTTTTAAAAAAAATTTGAAGTTTTTTTTTAAAATTAAAAAAAAAAATTTTGAAAATTTGATAACACAATTCTAATTATGTTTTCAGGGAGCTTTAGCAAACAAAAATAATCAAAATCGCTTGTACCGTTTATAAGAAAATCAAAAACAAAAAAAAACCATTTAACCATTAACCAAATAACCATTTTTCGGAAATTTTTTTTCAATCACTGCATAGGTTTAACTAAATGAAATTTTTTTGCATTTTTATTTTTAAACTTATAATACCTATAAGTCGCAAGTAAAAATAAACAATTTTATACTGTAAATCCAATCGTATTTTTCAAACATTTATATGAACTACATATTGTATTGTCTGCCATTATTAGAAAGAGCAATGCTGTCAGAGAGATGCATTTAAAAGATTTTAAAGTTTAAAGTTGATACTTGATTCATTAAACGGCTAGTTAAGAACTGAAGTGATCTAAGTTGCATTCAAGATAGTTAAATCGATCAGCATTGTTGATTATATTTTGAAAACAGCAATAGAACTTCTATAGTTTGATGACAAGAAGTTCAAAAATTGACATAGCTTAAATTTTTAATGTTAGCTATGTATTGAGCTAGCCAACTAAGGGCAAATATTTTGGTGCTAGGCATATTTACACAAAGAATTTTTTAGTGCATTTTTGAATGAATTACTGTAACTCAAATTTTATAAAACAAATTCATATAGGACTGGGAATTGAGAAGTGCAGTTACCATTTTTAGCAACGGTGTTTCGTTTATTTTATTGATTAGAGACTTCCAGACTAAAATAAAAATATATTAAATTAACTGTTATCCTGAATCACACACTAATTAAGGTTGGTAGAAATGTATTAAAAAATCAAAATATTTTGTTGGAAAAGAAGAATTTTCACGATATACATGCTATTTTGTTTAAAAATGTTTTATTCACTAAAAACTAGCCTTAACAAAAACGAAGATAAAAGCTGACCAGCTATTAAAAATTAAGATTTGAAGCACTGGTTTTTTCGAACAGAAAAATAAAATCATAAGGAGATATCTCTATTATGGGGTATCATTGCATGTTGTAGGCACCATCACCTTTCCATGCGATATTTTTAGCAAGTGATTTTCGCAATCATATTTCCTGGTGAAATTGACCAAGTGCTGTACGAAAACTCCTATATATGCGCACATTTGTCCACAGAGGAAACAGATTATGACATTTTGTGGTGTACTTTATTTGCAGAAGCCCAAGTTTGGATGGTAACAATACTTTAAAGCCAACTGGTACGGTCTCAAAGATTTTGTCAGGCATATTAACTGGTCGCTACACTTCCTATTCATATTCGACAGACCAAATGTTTGCATGACAAAAATTTACAGCAAAAATACTGCAATGTCCCAAGGGTAGTAATAACTTTCACCGAACACTGGTTGAAATCTTTACATCGTTTTGGAAAAATTAAGATCATTGCACTTAATATTTCAAAAGCATTTGATAAGGTGATTCATAAAATAAATTCTGGTGTGACACAGGGCTCCATTTTGTCTCCAACTCTCTTTCTCATATTCATCAATGATCTTTTGTCTGAAGCTTCTAATCCATTTAATCATTGCGCTGAAGATAGTACTTTCAGCTTCTCATATTTTTGTTTTCAGATGCATGTCCTTGTTCTTTGGATATACAGTTTTGGCCAAATGTATTAGGCACCCCCAAAAAGATGCCATAATTTTAAAACCAAATAAAATTAAAAAAAAAAACAAGTATGCAGAAATGTTGTAATTTTTTTTATTAAAGAAAATTTAATATTTTGTATGGCCACCCCTCGCTTTTATGACTGCTGCTATACGTTTAGGCGTAGAGCTTACGAGCTTACGGCATTCGTCAGAACTTATTTTGAGTCATTCTTGCTCAAGAACCTTTTTGAGCATCTCTTTTGATGTTGTTGGGTATTGTCGGACTTTACGCTTTAAGGATGGCTGAAAGGATGGCATCAGCATGTTTTCCATCAAATTAATGTATTTCTTGAGTCCATGCGATCCTCACAAATGAACATTTTGCCCACTCCGTCCGCAGCCATGCAACCCCAGATCATAATGCTTCCTCCTTCGTGTTTAACGGTTGGAACTACGCATTCTGGGTTGTATTCCTCACCAACTCGCCGCCTCACAAAGGTTACACCAGGATTTCCAAACACCTGGATGGCAATTTAAAACAGTTTTTAAAGTTTCCGAGTTCGGTGCTTCATTATAATGCTTACTTCAAAGTTTGATTCATCTGACCACAAAACGTTACTACAATCTTCTTCAGTAAAGTTTTGGTATTTTTTTGCCCATTCTAGCCGCAACTTTCTGTTTTTTCTGAGAGCCACCGCTTTTTCCTCGCCTTGCAACCTTTTAATCCAACTTCTCCGAATCTCCTTCTAACGGTTCTAGCCGAAATATGTTTCCCACAATGTTGTATTATGTCAGCAACTAGCTCATTTGATGTTTTTTTACGTTTTTTTTTATAAAGGTTCGTATTAAATACCGATCTTCTCTTACCGTGGTTATTTTTTCCTGCCGGATTTTTTACGATTTAGATGGGATCCAGTCTTCCGAAACCGATCTAAGGCATTTTTCACGGCACAACGCGAATAATTCATTTTCCAAGAGAATAGAGCGTAAAATATAGGGTGCCTAACACTTTTGGCCAAGGCTGTATATGTTTAGAAGGGACCGTATGATAAGCTTATTAAATACTGATGTCTATAGCATTGTCAAATGGGGAAACCTTAACCGCATAGAATTTAATGCTTCAAAAACTCATTGCATTCTTCTGTCGTTAAAGTGCAATTTTGCCTCCATACCGCTATCCAAGATCAGCACTTGCATTAAATAATAAAAATAATACAAAATAAATTTTGTGGTGCAACAGCTCGCAGAGAACCAGGACCTAATTACTTACAACTCTCAACCATTCCTGTGAGCGTGTTGCTAGGAGACGATCTACGATTTGCTACCGCTTCTGAACAACTAATGAGCAGCACTTTTAAAGACAAGAGATACTCTTATAGGATTTGTCAATTCCTCGCAAGAGGCATTACACCCCCAAAAAACTTTTTTGCAGTGGCTGTAATTTATATTTATCAAAAGCTCGAGTACAATTCCCATATTTGGGCACGTGCTCACTTGAGTCTCTTGGATAGAATTCAAAAAATTAAGAATGACAGGTGATAGAAGTATACCAGAAACGTTTGAATTTCTCTAGTACCGCCGCAATGTTTCTTGTTTTTCATTATTTTGCCGTTATTTTTATAAACAGTGTTCTAGTGAAATAGCCAGCTAGCATTCTTCGCTTTAAACAATTTAACCGTAATACTCGTGGTTCAGTGAGTGCCATTCAGCTTGCACTTGAGCCCAACTTCGGGCGTACTGTTAAATTCAAAGATTCTTTCTTTAGCCACAATAGACGAATGTGTTATGCTGTAGCCGACTCAATATTTCCCTCCCATCACAATATCTCTCCTTTTAAATCATCATCAACTTTCCTAAAAACCTCGCTCAAATACTTTAACGAAAGTCATAATCCCTTTAGTGCGCGAAAAATTATAAAAAAAAAAGATTTACCACCAATATCTTTTACACAACTCAAAACAGCCACCCTTGATTTGGATTTTGCAAATCTTTTGATAAAATCCGATAACAAAAGCAATCACAACCTAAGAAGGAAGAAACTTCTTAACACTTCAAAATGATTTTCACTAAAAAGAATAAAAATAAAGGCGCAACATATTAAACAATCTTGCGCAAAATTTTAAAAAGCCTATTGTTAAGGCATAAGTATGATTCTACTTAACAATTTGCTAATTTTAAAGTAGTTTACTAACTCATTCTAAGTTTTAAACATTTTCTAACTGGTATCGTGCTAAGGCTATTTTTTTAATAAATTGCTGAACACACCTAAAGTAATGACAGTTCATGCAAAAATCTAAATAAACAGACCTGTTTTGATGTTTGTTAATGTCAAAGAGTCATATGATACCAAAAAAATAAAATAAAATAGGTATTCGATGGTTTATCTTTAATAAAAGGGTAGAAAAAATATGATGCTATACCTATTCGATTAAAACTCGCAAAATCGTCATTTTAACCTAGTTTCATAATAATACAGCTTTAACATCGTACTAATTCAGCTAAAATTTTGCACAAAAATGTTTAAAACAAACACACATAATCATTTCGTTTAGCATGAAAGAACCCAAGTGACATATCGTAGCTGCAGGATTCGTAACATCCAAGGCAAAAGCAAAGTTCTACTTCTACGTTTTCATCTAGTGGAAATTATTTTACGTAAAGGATAAACGCCTGAAGTTTTAAAATCTGAAATCACGATGAGAAGACAGAATTACAAAAAATATTAAAAAAAATAAATGGTGTCTATCTACTAGTGCATCCTGCCTGAAGGACCTCCTCTTGACATAAACAATATTGCAGCCAACAGGCAGCTGATAGCAGTAAGTGCCCCACTGCTGTACACGAAGTTTATTAAGAATCGATTTTGTGTCACCTTCAAGACGACGACGACAACGACAAAGTCCTTCTTTATTTCAAGGGATGGGGAACTGATATAGTTCAACAAAGAAACAGAAGCAGCAGCAGCAAGCAAATCAAGGATAAAATTTACTATACGAGTAGTCGAGTTTACTGCGTCGGATGAACGTATGTGTCCTTTTGTTTCCAACCTCCTTCCAAGAGTCTCCAAGGATCACAAGCTGAATGTATAATGAAGTGCAGAGGGCACACACAAGCTCACACAAACATCGCACTTTTGTGTCAGAGCTTCAGCAACGCCAGCAGTTTCATACAACATACAATATGAAACATATTAAGGACGGTTTTTGACAGCACCTCATGTGGCTGCAGGGCTGTTGGAATTGAAATTATTCGAATGTCGGTTTCGGTTCGATTCATCGACTACGATAATGGTGACGACGACGAAAGAGTAGACAAATACAAAATGATATTTCTCGTACGCACATCTGGTGCTCCTCATCATTTAAACTTGGCATTCGTTCTCCTGTTCCACACTTCCATGATGACAAGGGGCAAGAGCACTATGAGAAGATTATTCTCATAGCGAGGCCAATGTGTGAGTGTTTTTATGTAATTGGAAAATCAGTTCCCGTACGGAAATCTATTTAAGACAAGGATTCTTGATAGAAAATAAAAAGTTATAAACACGGATGGAATAACTTCTTCAGATCAACATTTCTAACGCGAAATGAACAGGACGGGTCATCTGAATCATTGGATATTTTCTTCTTATCCTTTGGACATACATACACTGTCAATTTTGGTATTTATAACTTTCATGATAAGAAGGCCGAATATGTTTTCCTTCTTGTTGGAAGGATTCAAATAAAATAGCAGGCTCCTCACAATCGGACCATGTGCATTGAGTTTAAGGAAAATTTTGGCGCGTGCTCCATTGAAGGGAAATATAAAAGATAAGAAGGATTAATTCTTGAAGTATTTAAGGATTTTCTTGAAGCAGATTAAGTTTGGGATACATTTCTATGCAAAGTGCCTTTAAAGAAGGAGAATGTTAAGCGAAAGAGAGAGTATTTAAAACATTTGTATAAGGCACATCTGCGAAGAAGTTTAATGTTTTGTTATTTCTGAAAAGCTAGATTTAGTACGAGATTTGTAGGTTATGTATAGTGACGAAGATAAACTTATTTTAATGTTATTTTGACAGATGGAGGAACAGATATACATTTACATATTTATGTTTGTACCTATTTTAATAATGAATTTAATATTTATAATCTCATGGTTAAGTTGAAAATTCTATTAGGGTAGCGTGGATTGAAAATTCGGGCGGCAAATGTTATCGCTTAAGGAATTTAAACTTTTCTAAATTATGGTTAATTAAGTACCTACCATCATTATAAAGATTCTTTTAAAACTAAGATAAAAATGGTTTAACTTAAATCCGACTTATAAATACAAACTTATTGAAAAAAACAATATATTTCAGAATTGACCTTTTGTATGTTCTTCTGTAGTTTACCTAAATATCTAAGATCGATGAAATTTAAAATTGTTCATTGTATAGAACCTTTTTACAAAATATCCCTTATATGGAAATTCATTGAAAAAAAGAATTAATTTAATTATATATACATACTGTACAATTGTACATGTATAAATATACAAAATACTTTTACCGCGATGTCTTAAAAAAAGTGATATGTACATTGTACATTGAAAAATACTGGAGCGCAAAAAAAAATAAACCTAGTGAAATAGGCAGTTGCATTCCTCCTCTCCAACAATGTAATACCAGTACTTCTAGGAATTCTCATCAGTTTAAACTTGAGCCCAATTTCGGACGTACTGTTAAGTACAGAGATTTTTTTTTAGCTGCACTACACGAATGTGGAATTCTTTACCCGGCTCAATATTTCCCACTCATTGCAATGTACAGACATTCGAAACCAATGTGCATCGGTATCTCCTTGCGTTTAACATTAAAGGGGTATTCATAACCCCTTGAGTGCGCGTATAATATAAAAAGAAACAGAGGGGGGAAGAAAAAAATATCTTGAATAAAAGCAATAAGATCTTTTGGGCTTCCTACTTGCATGAAATGCCAAGACAGAATTACTGGTGAAGTTTTTGTAAATTGTAACTTTATTGCCAAATATTTTTAGTCTCTTTATTCATTCGAAACTGTATTAAATTCTAAACGTCCATTAAGATTAAATAAGAACGTTGAAATTGGCTCACAGGTTTTATGCAGAAGTAAAATTTGCGTTATAAAACCTAGATTGGTATAAAAGTTAAAGGCCAGACAATATTCCCCATAATCTAAATTAAGTAGTATCATAGCAGGAGAGTTTTGTCCAACTATATACTATATATCGATTCATACGCCTTTTAAAAAAATGGTTTTACGTTATTACAAGATCAGATGAAATTTGTTGGTATTGGAGTTATCGAGAGTAAGACCAAGTGCATCACTTAAAAAATTCAAGTCACAATTTTTAAGATCGCTTCTGAGACTTCGGCTACATCTCAAGGTGCAGAGAGACAAACATACAGACCCACATTTTGTGTTCAATATCATCATAATGTACATATTATCAAAAATCAAAATCCTCTTACCACTGTCTAGAACAAACCGTTACCATTGAAAGTAGCAACTTCGAGGTCGTTAGGTAATTCATTTGTCTTAAAATAACACCTTAATTCCAAAATGTTTACTTGCAACTTATAGGTACTATAAGGCAAGTTATGCATTCGTGAAAAAAATCGAACTCGAGATTTTGATCAAAGTTGACAAAACGATGGTAGCGAATAGGAAAAAAGTGGGTCTCGCAAATCTGTCTGTCTGCTCGACTACAACCTAAGATAGATATCGTTTTTAAATTTCCCACCATACTTTTTTTCTGTTTTTTTTTTTTTATCTAAAAATGACGGTACCTGTTTTTTTCGAAATTTTATAAATATTCTTATTTTCTCAAAAAATTTCATTTAGGTAAAACTAGGTAATGGTTGAAAAAAATTCCGAAAAATGGTTATTAATTCATCATTTTTTTTATGCTGAAGTTCCCCCAAAAGTTTAAAAATGATTGTGTAATCAAATTAAAAAAAAAAATTGAATTTAAAAAAAATCCCAAATTTATTTTTCAAAATTCAATATTTTGAAAACTCAATGCTCGATTTTCTTTTTAACTTGACAAATAAAAGTTTTATAGCTCACTCTACAAGATGTGAGAAAAAACATTGAATTTTACCTAAAAATGTTAAAAAATGCTTTTCGAAAATGTATTTTCCTCGAAAACGGCACCTAGAATTAAATTTTTTACTTGCGGTATAGGTACTATAGGGCAAGTTCTGCATTTGGAAAAAAAATCGAACTCGAGATTTTGATCAAAGTTGACATTACGATGATAGCGAAGACGAAAAAAGTGGGTCCGGCAATTCCGTCTGTCTGTCTGTATGTCTGTATGTCTGTATGTCTGTACCTCGAACTACTACAGGAGCTGCTTTGCATTTGAAAAAATATAAACTAAAAATTTTTTCGAAAAAATAGTTTTTGGATTTTTAAAAAAATAATACAATTTTTTTTTTGAAAGTTCAATATCTTGAAAACCGATACACGATTAAATTTTTAGATTACGCTTAAAAATGTATTTTATTAAATAATAACAATTTGCATATCATTTTTTTTTATAAAAATTTTAAGGAAAATTTAGTACACAAAAAACATGTTTCAGTGTGTCTTTATGGCTGTACCTCTCACTACAGCCTAAACCACTGGACCTATTTCTTTCAATCTCGGTAGTTAAGGGTCTTCGGTGATTCCCTAGAGGAGAAATTGAAATTTTTTTTTAGCTCCAAAACTAAGGGTACCCCCCATACACCCGTAATGCAAAATCTTATTTATCTCGAAAACGGCTCTAACGATTTTAATAAAAAAAATTAAGTGTGATATTATGGACATGGACTACATTTTGGTCAAAAAAAATTTTGGGGCAAAATGTTGTTAGGGTACGGCTCTAAGGATTTTAACCCAAATTTTTTAGCAGGAGTCCCCTTAAGTTTAAAATAATATTGTATATAAAAATATTCGAAAAAATATTTATTAGGTTTAAAAAAAAAATTTAAATCAATATCTTCAAAACCTATGAACGATTATTTTTTGAAATTATTTCCTAAAACCAATATTATTAAATACTTAAAATTCGGATCCCACATTTTTTTCTTGAAAAATTTTAGAGAAATTTCTTATATAAAAATTTTATTTAATAATAAAACGATTTTTTAAAGTTTATTTGCATAAATTCATACTTTTCCGGAAACCAGACGGCAATTTTATGCATTTGAACATTATTATCTCATTAAATCCATGTTTTATATTTATAAAATGTATTTTAAATTCCAAAGTACTTTTACATAAGAGCAAGTTCGTGCGATCCAGTCGTGCATTTTATTTTTTTTGTCTTTCGATTTAATTTTACGATTTATATTTTAATAAAAATAAAATGCACGACTGGATCGCACGAACTTGCTCTTATGTAAAAGTACTTTGGAATTTAATATACATTTTATAAATATAAAACATTGATTTAATGAGCTAATAATGTTCAAATGCGTAAAATTGTCGTCTGGTTTCCAGAAAAGTATGAATTTATGCAAATAAACTTTAAAAAATCGTTTTATTATTAAACACATTTTTTATATAAGAAATTTCTCTAAAATTTTTCAAGAAAAAAATGTAGGATGCGAATTTTAAGTATTAAATAATATTGATTTTAAGAAATTATTTCAAAAAATAATCGTTCATAGGTTTTGAAGATATTGATTTAATTTTTTTTTTTTTTTCAAAAAAACCCAACAAATATTTTTTCGAATATTTTTATATACAATATTATTTTAAACTTAAGGGGACTCCTGCTGAAAATTTTGGGTTAAAATCCTTAGAGCCGTTAATGAGAAAGTCGAGAATCAAAAAAACGGGTCTATGGCAGGTACCCCTAATAACATTTTGCCCCAAAATTTTTTTTGACCAAAATGTAGTACATGTCCATAATATCACACCTAGTTTTTTTTATCAAAATCGTTAGAGCCGTTTTCGAGATAAATAAGATTTTGTATTACGGGTGTATGGGGGGTACCCTTAGTTTTGGAGCTAAAAAAAATTTCAATTTTTCCTCTAGGGAATCACCGAAGACTCTTAACTACCGAAATTGAAAGAAATAGGTCCAGTGGTTTAGGCTGTAGTGAGAGGTACATACATACAGACACACTGAAACATGTTTTTTGTGTAATAAATTTTCCTTAAAATTTGTATAAAAAAAATTGATATGCAAATTGTTAGTATTTAATAAAATACATTTTAAAACGTAATTTAAAAATTTAATCGTGTATCGGTTTTCAAGATATTGAATTTTCAAAAAAAAATTGTATTATTTTTTTAAAAATCCAAAAACTATTTTTTCGAAATTTTTTTTAGTTTATATTTTTTTAAATGCAAAGCAGCTCCTGCATAAAAATTTTGGCTAAAATCGTTAGAGCCGTTGGTGAGAAATTCGAAAATCAAAAAAAACTTTTCTATGACAGGTACCCCTAATAACATTTCCCCCCAAATTTTTTTTTTTAACCAAAATATAGTCCATGTCCATAATATCACACCTAATTTTTTTTTATCAAAATCGTTAGAGCCGTTTTCGAGATAAATAAGATTTTGCATTACGGGTGTATGGGGGGTACCCTTAGTTTTGGAGCTAAAAAAAAAATTTCAATTTCTCCTCTAGGGAATCACCGAAGACCCTTAACTACCGAGTTTGAAGGAAATACCTCCGGTAGTTTAGGCTGTAGTTCGAGGTACAGACATACAGGCAGACAGACGGAATTGTCGGACCCACTTTTTTCGTCTTCGATATCATCGTAATGTCAACTTTGATCAAAATCTCGCGTTAGATTTTTTTTCCAAATGCAGAACTTGCCCTATAGTACCTATATCGCAAGTAAAAATGAAATTAAGATATTACTGGCAGTACGCTGTACCTACGATAGAACCATTTTTTTCAAATTTGGAATTTCGCATTACTGACAAAACTCATTTTAATGAAATGAAATTTTTATAGTGACTATACTACAAAAGTTTGAAAAACATTGTATCATAAAACTTGAAAAAAAAGATTTTTTTTTGAAAAATTAATATTTCAAAAACGGCTAAATATTTATTTTTTGAAATTTAATTTTTAGTCGTACGATGATAAAAACTTTAAGTCGGTGTACCAAAATTTTTTCTTAAGAATGTTTTAAACATTTTTTTTATAAAAGCTTATTTTTTTAAGAAACTAATACAACGACTCATAATTTTAGTTCTTGCATAAACTAATATTTCCTTAAATCGTATGGGATCCTGTTCTTAGCTGAAACTACTAAAGGAGTTATTTTAGTCATTTAAAAAAAAAATAATTTCTTTCTCTAAAAAAAATCATCTTTGAAGTGTTTAATACTATACATAAGAGCTCGTGTAACGCAGTCGTGCATTTTATTTTTTATTGAATTATCGTAAAAATTAAGAGAAAGAACAAAAATTTATCAAAATTCTAGGTGCCTTTTTCATTTTTTAACATTTTTGTATTTCGGGTAACGTTATTTTAGATAATATACAATTTTGTTTGTATTAAACTTTTAATCTCAAGTTTTTAAAAACTCAATTATTTCAAGCATCACCTAGTAGTTTAATTAAATGAAATTTTGTTAATTTATTTTTAAATCAGTGACACAGTTTTTGAAAAAACAAAAAAAAAAAAAACAAATTAGATAAAAATCTAATGGCAGTTTTATTGGTCTTAAAAAAAAAAAAAAAAAAAAAAAAAAAAAAAAAAAAAAAAAAAAAAACGTGCATGAAGAGAAATTTAAATTAAAATTTAATTCAAGTTTAAAGAAAATCGGTCGAGCCTTTCAGGCTATAGCCTAACTAATAGACAAAAAGAATTGAGACACCCACTTTTCTCGTCTTCATCGTAATGTCAAGTCTGATCAAAATCTCGAGTTTTATTTTTTTACGAATGCATTACTTGCCATATAGAAACCACATAAATGCGGAGCAAGTAAGTATACCTGAGTTCTCTTAAAATTCAAATCAAATTGGTTATAAATAAGCTTTTCAAAAAAATATGTTTCTTTCTGATTTTTTTTATTCAATATCTCGAAAACAAGCGTACTTTCTCTGCAATGATTTTAAATTTTTGTTTTCCATAAATTCATATTTGTTCCAGAAAACACACAGAATTCTATTTTTCATTGAAATTTTGAATAGAATAATAAAATGTATAATCCCGTGTCCATTTAATTCAAGTTAATATAAAAATAGACATAATCTAGAATACTTTTCGTTAACCTCATCCGGTCTGCTTTATTTAGATTTAATTCTCCTATCTTATAGTCAAATCTGTTCGAAAACACAACGTTATAAATATTTTATATTGATATTGTGATAAAAATAATTACAAAGGGAAGTGCCTTATGCAATTTATTTCAAAAGTGTATCAAAATCTCACTCAAAACTAATTATTTTTATTTAAAAAAAAATGCACAAAATAAAACATAAACAAAAAGTCTAGCATTTTCACACCCCAGACAATAAAGGTGATACAGAGATACAGAGGATACGTCATAATCTTAACTAAAAAAAAGAAAATACGAACGAAAGAGAAAAAGTACGCATACGCCCGAGTGAACCACACCATAAGTATTTCTCCGACAACACGTTTTCAACATTTTTAGAAGAGAATTTCCAACTTTCGTTTTAGCTCATTTAGACCGGATAGCTGTCATTAAAGAGTTTGGGGGTTATCAAATTAAAGAATTTGATTGAACTAAATGCAGTTGCGTAACAAATTATAATTCAAAGAAAAAATATATTTTTTGTTGATGAAATTATTGAAGAAAGATTTCGTATCCCACCAACATATATGTATGTAAACTGCAACCACGGGGACTTCGATAAAAATAAATCGCTTTTTGTGTTTTTGTGTGATTCAACCACAAATCTGCTGCTTATTAGGAATCTAAATGCACGATTAGGAAATGAAGAAGGTGTTGGATATGGGCGCGATGAACACAATCGAAAATCCAAAGATTCAGTTAAGAATGCAAGGGGAAATAAGGTACTGCAACTATGTAACCCAATCGTATTTCGAATTCAAAACGGTACTAGCGAAAGTGATAAGCTTAGCGAATATACATTTGTTGGAAAACAGGGTAGTTTCTTAATTGATTACAGTCTTATTCGTGGTAAATCACCGATTCTCAAGTACAACAAGTTCCATATGAATACCACATGCCGATTGTTGTTTCTTTTAAATGTAGTGATATTGAAAACAAAGAAAGAGCGGATATAAAACTCATGCCTAGATTGCATTGGAGAGATTCGGCGGCCACATCGTACAGAAGGCAATTTGATTTATATGTGACGGCGAATGAAATTGAAAATTTGAAAGATATAGAAGAGTGTATTAAAAAAAAGTATACCCGGGATCTACCAATTTTAAAGGAGGTGGAGTTTTTAAGGAGCCATGGTTTAATAAAGCGTGCATGATGGCAAGAAACTAATCTTATGCTTGGCTTAATCAATGAAGACGAACCAATGAAAACACAAATGAATATGCAGAATCCTATCCTTATCAATGCTCTCCTTTTTGCAGACGATACTCGCCTGAATCATTCAGCTTATGATAAGCAAACTAAGCGCGTATTTCACATAAAGGAAACTGGTTGAAAAAAAAAGCAATAAAACTTCATGTGGATTTCATAATTAAGGTATTAGGAATGCCTGATTTTCGCCTTCTAAGAAAAGCAGCTCTTTATGCGATTCGTAGCAGATCTGGATGGTTTAAGGGCCAGTTTAAGCCAGACCTGGCTGAGGAAGCTGATATAGAATGGAAGCCCAAACTTTATCAACTGATTTTTAATCTATATGGGCGTTTAAAAGTGAGGTACGCGGAGGAGGCAGCAGAACCGATACACAGAATGATCTACAGTCAACTGAAACACAATTTAAAACAAAATAATTATTTTAGAGATGAGAACTCAATAGAAAAAATATCCAGCATGTTTAGTATGAAAGGTGAATTATTAGACCTTAATTACATACCAAATCGAGGGAATTTAACTGTCCTTTGTGAGTAATGTAATATAACTGAACGAGGAGATATTTTTCATTTTCTTGGGAAATGCCCAATACTCAAAGAAACAAGAAGACATTCGTTTGGAGAAGATTTTTTATCAGACGAAATAATAATGTAAAACTAAAATGCCATGCTTTAATATTTATAAATTACTTTGTAACCAATAATTTATACAGGATAATAAATAGAATTACTTACCTACTTACTTATTTTTTGTTGTTCTTGATACGTTGATTTTTTTCTCGTTACCGATATCATTTCAAAGATACTCTTGAAGGACTTTTCAAATTCTTACAAGAGGCAGAGATCCTGAAGACGGCATAATTGTTTTTTACATGGAAGCAATTGCTACATGTCAGTCTAGTCTATTCTAGTCTAGTCACTTTATGAATTTATGGCGAAATTCATGCAGGCTAGTCGTACATGGTATTTCACTTTTTCTAAAAAGCCTTGGTTTCAAGGCGAAGTTTTAACCAAAATTAACATCAAATGTTGGAGTCCAAAAATGTAGTTCACTTTATTTGTCTGTGTTTCCTGGTGTACATTGGGCTTAACCCTAAATGGATGGAATTTTCGATTTTTTTCCAAAACTACTCAAACATTACCTGTAATGTATTATGTGTATAATGTAGTAATACTAGTGTTGGGCATAATCGAATGATTTAAAGAATCGAGATATTAGTATTCGAATGATTTAAAGAATCGAATGATCATTCGAATGATTTTTGAAGGAATATCATAGTAAAAAAAAGCAGGAAACAAACACTGAATTTCAAAGCAAAAAAAAAAGCAAAAACAAAACAAAAAAAGAGGCTGGGTGCGACCCACACTGATAACTTCCCATTTGTGGTCTTGAAAACTTGTAATAATTACGAAGGTTGGTAGGTACATTTTATATACTGAATTATAGATTTCCGTGTTTTTAATATTATATTATAGAAATTACTTTATTATTTCGGTTCCAAACATTTTAATTGAAAAAAAATTAAAAACGAAATATTCAAATATAAAAGATATGGTTTGGTTATTGATGGAAGTGTACTTACAAAATATATCCCCTCTAAAACTAGATTTATGTCAAATATAAACCATTTGTTAGAAATTGTATTATTTATAAAATTGAATAATTGCAAATCAATATCATTGCTCGTTCTAAAGATATTCTAGTCGAAAAACAAATATTACCACTTTTTAGTAGATTTTTTTTTATATTTTTGTTAAAACTGTCAATTCGATACTTGTCAAAATTTAACCATATGTTAATAATTGTATTATATCGATACCTTCCCGTAAGAATGTACTAAGTGACACTTTTTCCGAAAATTACTTTTTGATGAGGAAATATAATATGTATATGATAAGGGCCACGTTTTGGCCTGGGTTTCGCCAACGAACTTTCTTCGTTTTTTTCGTTTCCTGAACAATTTTAGAAATGTCGCTTAGTATACATTCTTACGGGAAGGTATCAATGTATAAAACAACATACTTTAGAAGGCATTGTCGGAGTTTATTCCCAAGAAATTCGACTTGAAATACAATTTTAACTAGTTTTCACTAGAATTTTTAATATTTTTTTTATTTTAAAAAAAAAAAAACTATTAACTCAATATTTGTCAACATTTTACCAATTGTACACAAAAATATACTATGTATAAAATAAACTAAATTAGAAGTCAATATCACTACTAGTTCTCGAGAAACTTGAGTCGAAAAACAATTTTTACCAATTTTCAATAGAATTTTATATAGTTTTTTATTTTTTGTAAAAAAACTGTAAACTGATTTTTTTTGAAATTTTCACCAGTTGTCAAACACATTATTTTTCGTAAAATAAAATTATTTTGAGTTTCAAATTGTTTTCCCTTCTTAGAATATCTGGGTTATGAAATTTTTTTTCAGTTTTTTTTATTTAAAAAAATAACGGTATGTTCATTTTTTTCCAAATTCATATCAAATCTGTATGACCTTATAATGAGTACATTAAATTTTATTTGAAATCAATAGCATTATTTTTTCGTGAGATATTTGAAACTAACCAAAATTTTTACCTTTTTTTTAAACCGTTATAGTGAAAAAACTGCTCACTGAATTTTAATAAACGCCCTTTCAGCCTCTTTCGAAGTTATTATCTATTAAACAAAATTTATTTCAAGTCGATATCTGTACTCGTTCTTGAGATATCGACGACGAAAAATGGTACGAGAACGTACGGACGTACGAACGTACGCACGTACGAACGTACGAACGTACGAACGTACGAACGTACGAACGTACGAACGTACGAACGTACGAACGTACGAACGTACGTACACACACACACACAGACATCTCTCTAAAAATGATTGATATAGCCTCTAGGGACCTTGAAACATCGAGAAATGTCAAAAATTCCAATTTGACAAATCGGACCGATTACAATAACTCCCTATGGGAAGTTAAAAATCATAACAATGGTTCTCGCTTCTCGTCTTTCCTTTGCAATTCCATATTCAACTCTCAACGATGCATCGAGTGCAAAAATGAATATAAATATAAACCCAGTCACACACGAAATACACAAATAACCAAATTCTCGAGTTCTCGATTTTGTGTGTTTTCTTTTCGTTCAATATTCGCTTCTCGGTCTCGAATAGGCACTCGAGTGTTGAATCCTCATTTTGCTTAGAGAAAGTAGATAAGAAAAAATCATTCGAATGATTTGAGTATTCGAATGATTTGTGTGAAGAATCGAGATATCTCGAGATGTTGCCTGAATCGATTATAATCGATTATTTCATTCAAATGCTCCCACCACTTGTAATACCATCGAATTAATGTGTATTCACCATACCCTTGTGGTTTCAGCTTAAAAGCTTATCACATCATTTTACTTTTTTTGAAATTTCAATGAACGCATTTTGTTCCTTTTCGAACTTTGGCAAATATTTTTAGGAGTGCCTCTTGCGAGCATTTTGTTCAGAATCAGCAGAAAATTTTAGATGCTTTCCATTTCAGCTACCACACGCTTGCAGGAATGGTTGAGAGTTGTAAGTCACCAAGTTTACGATCTCTATAAGCCATGGTGGCCTCTAATTTTATTTATTTATTAATTTTAGGCAAATTAGAAGGTGCAAAAATCCACACAGCGGACGTAACAAACTTCTAATTGAAAACTTAATTCGATGAATGTGTTATATGGAGAAATGGTACTGTCAATTAGACGCAACATTAAATTATTGGTGTGAATAATTCATCGAAAAATAGGGCTCAACGAATCGACGGCTTCATAAGTGCCGCGGTGGACACATGAAAGATATAAAATTCCAAACATGAATGTTTTTTACTAATAACTAATACTAACTTTAAACTAATAAAAAAAATTTCAAGATATGGCAATATGAATTTCTATGCTATTGATTACAATTATCTCAGATTCAACATTGGGAATAAATTTATCAATGTAATCTGTGAACAATCAGTTCTTTATGATCGTCATATCACACTTAAGTATAAAAGGATAGCAAGTATTACTTGGTTGAACAAATTTATAATTGATTTAATTCATGAACCAAATCTAGCGTATATACACATTTGTTAGAATGGCTATCCAATTTTTAATCTATGACGATGTCACCTGAGAAAGCTAGGGACCGGTTAGTGACAAATAAAGGCCCCCACTAATATATATTGCAATATCCTCAATGCTCAGTTTGTTTCTGTGTTTCTCACAATTAACACTTAACTCCGATTCTTCTAAATCAGAAGAAAATAAATCCTTGGAAATTATAGATAACCATAAACAATTATTTAATTTTAGCCGACGTTTTGCTGTCCATCGAATCAAATGCTGTAGGAATGGATAATTTAATTTTTAAAATTCTTCTTCTTTAACCCACATATATTCAACTCAATATTAACCATTCGCGAGTATTTGAGATTATGGAAGAATTCTACGATACTTCGAATTCCTAAGACACAAAACTCTAAAAATTTCGAATACAGGCCTATTATTATCTTGCCGTTTTTGTCAAAAGTTTTTGTAAATTCTATCTTAAGTCAAAAGTAAGAACAAAAGTCCCTTAATTCCAAATCTGTCAGGTTTATGTGCAGTTCGGAATTGCTAAATGGTACTTTTAATTGTTGAAGATGATATTCAAAGAGCGATGGGCACTAGTTGTACTACCTTTCTAAACTTGTTAGACTTTTCCAAAACGTTCAACACGGTTGATCATTTTAATACTTCGTAAACTCTAAGATTTTGATTTTTCTTCTTACGCATTAAAACTTGTGTATCTTGCATGTCTTATGTCACTGCATGGGTGCCTTAATGTTCCGTCCTAGGACCCCTATTATTTTTATTAAAGTCTTGCAACATTCATATGTCCGTTGGATGGTATAAGTGATGCTATTAGCTAAATAAACGAAAATATTTGAAACATAACATTTCCTTGAATCTGGGAAAGTCAAAAGCATTATCCATCAAGAAGCCCCCCACAGATACCACAAGCTTCAAACCGATTCGGCTTCGTAGATCAACTATTCTTAATTCTGCTAGGAAACTGGGTATAATATTCAACGAAAATTTAACTTGGACTGGTCGTTCAATATAATATACAATATGTAATTTACTACATACATAGTGCTTTAAGCCTACATTGGTCAACTCAAACATATGTCCCTATCAAAACAAAGATGTAGCTTGCCAAAGCACTTCAGATACCCATCCTGTTCTATGGATATAAGGCTTTTTTATAATCGACTAGGTTTTTTGACGTCAGGAAGAACTTCAGTTTCGTTACAACCCAGATTTTACAACCTGCAACTAGACCGTTAATTTTTTGGTCATGCAACTCGAATAGGGAACTCAATACCGATAACAATCGGAAGCATCATTACCAGAAACACATTCATAACCCACCTTTCAAATACATATTTTTCCAATGATACATAAGGAAAAAATTAATAATACTAGATCTATTATAGGCTTAAATTAATACGTTTAAGATTCATTCGATAATTCTTAAATTTTGTTAATTTTGAATCGCTCAACCTGCTTTTAGATACCCATTTAACAGGAAGCTCCAAAACTGTTAATAACACTAGCAATAGTGTGTCTTATAATATTTTAAGTTATCTCCAAGGTTTGATAATAAGGGAAAATCTGTACTGGGCAATCAATAGCTTCAAACCATACAAATCAGCCGGACCATACGTCATAATACAAGCCGAAATCCAAAAGACTAACGATATTTTTCTGCTAATCCTAGACATGCTCTTTAATAGCTGTCTAAATTTGGTCCATATTCCTGTGCTATGGAAAGACACTAGACTTCTGTTTACGGCTTAGCACGCATTCTGCAAAGATAACTCCGTGAAAACAGCTCTTCAAACACTGGTAAGAACTCCCTCCATCATAAAAAGTATACTATGGTTGGGTTCCTTTACAGGGCCATTTATACAGTATTGATAAATCTGCAATACCGTACTGATTATAGAAGGTTCTCTTGGTGAATTCAAGGATTTTTTATTCAAAGCTGGATGGGTTTTCTCAAAAAGATCTGTTAGTAAAGGGACACCACAAGGCGGTGTTCTATCTCCCCTTCTTTGGATCTTGAAAGCGAATGAGCTGTTAAGATATCTAACAGAATGATTACCTATGCGGATGACATTGCTTTTGCCGTATCAGGAAAGCATACTAATACCCTAAAAGGACTGGATGTTAACCCTCTTGTCCTTTTCCCTAAGAAATATGAAATTCCCCATACAGACGCCCCTTCCGTTAAAGGTATACCACTAACATTAAGATAAGAAGTTAAGTTGGAAACCTAACATTCACGAAAGAGTTAAAAAGGCAACAGTGACACTCTTCTCATAAAAAAAAGCTTTTGAGAATAAATAGGGGCTCCAACCCCGCATTACTTACTGGCTATACACCTCGGTAATCAGACTGATTCTAAAATACGGTGTGGCAGAATGGTGGACAGCTCTAGACAAAAACACTAATTGTTTAATACTAACCAAGATCCAACGGTCAGCTTGTCTGTGCATGGGTGGATCACTTCGCACGACTCCTTTCGCTGCACTGCATATTATGTTTCATCTAACAACCCATGATATATTTGGCAAACACAGCTATTCACCTAAATAGCCTAAAACTTTCAAGTTAACCATTCCTTCTACAGAAATCTGGGAGGATATGCCATTTCTGGAAAATAATTTAATCCTTTTTTACACGGATAGATCAAAATCTAATGACAGGGTTGGTGGAGGTGTATAGACAGTTAGACTAAATTTAGGTTTCTCTTTTCGTCTTCCCAATCACTATAGCGTGTTCCAAGTGGAACTTTTAGTGATTAAAGAAGTTCTGTTTGACTCAAAGAAAACGTGATATCAATCAAAGATATACCTATCTTCTCGAAAAGCTAATACAGCCATTAAATATCTTGATTCTGTCTCTATCAGCTCAATAAGAGCCCTTAACTGCCTATTGTTTCGGATGGAGATGTCACAGTAGTTAACCATTCAGGAAATCGTAAATAATTGTAAGTGGAACAATGATTCCATTATTGTCAGATAAGGGAAATATAGGTATTCCCATCGCTACGTGTAAACTTGTGCTAAGACAAGATGCTATACAGAGAACAAACCTTGGGTGAAATCTGAAATAAATCAACACCAGCTTGGCGACAAAACAGATTTGGCCAATGCTGGATCTGAAGCGCTCAAAAGGTTTAATATCCATAGGTAGATTGCACATAGGCTCCGTAATAGGTGTTTAAATAGGGCACTGTTTAATAGGTAAGCACACAACGTCGCTTGGAGTTTATTCTGACGATTTCTGCAAAAACTGCATAGACGAAGAAGAGGAGGAATCAATCCCTCATTTTCTTTGTACATGTCCTGCTCTTTCTCAAAGACGTAGACTCCATCTGGGAGATTTCTACTACAATGACCTTATAGTGATCTGGCAAATATAGATACAAGTAATTTCGCATGCTTCATATTGAGCTAAAATTGGTTTAACGACAAGGGAGAAAGTGACCAAGATTCAATGTGGTCTCACAATGAACCAACTTATAGTCTAAGTGTATCAGCTATCTTACTGACAGTCACATCAGCCTAACCTTACCTGAGGCTTAGGCATTGCAGCAATTTGTAATCGAGCGAAGAAGTGATGATCGCTTAAATTTTTAACTAAACGCATATCCTATATTGTGGTTTTCAGTTTTTTAATAAATACAAATTAATTAAATAGTTTTCAGAATTTTAAGATACTTTAATATTGTGTTATAACAAATCTTAAACTAAACATGTACAGGCTCGGATGACAGTTCGGTTTTATGTAGATGTGATTAAAACAGGGATGTCAAATCCGGACGCGAAATGGATGACCCTAAACAATCCGAAAATTTGCCTTCACTGACAATTTAATTCTACAAACTCGTAAATAAGAAAATCAAATTTGTATACTGTTTTCCCCCATTCCATTTAAATTTACCTGAAATATAAATAGGAGTATTTCTTACCCTTATAATAACTAACATTGAAATTGAAAAAACACTTTACATTAAGGTATTGTTTCAAATTTCATTTTCGCAAGGGAATGAATGAATTATTGAAGTTCTTCCTCAAACATTGCATATTTTATGGCTTGGGAAGACTTGCTTGCTTCATGTAAAAAAGGACATTCGTCAAAGCAATTAATTTAATATTTTGAGTTCTTTTTTATCATTGTCCAAAAGAAAAACTAAAAGATTAAGAAATAACCAAAAATGTAAACCTAAGGTTGAAAATGATTTATTCATATCGAGAAAGAAAAAACAAACTGTCTCAAAGCTTCATGCACTAAACGTTTCCCTCTAATAGTAAGAGCAACAGCTTTGATCCTTTAGTTTGTGTTACAAAAATGGGTATTACGCCTTATTTATGAATGAGAACACGTGAGTTTATTTGGGTAACATTCGATGTCAAAAGGTTCACAAATCATATTCTTAAAATTTTGCGCCTATAAATTTGCGGTTATATTTTATTATTCCTTGGTTTCGTATTCGGCCTTGTGGCAAATCGAATGAAATAGATGTAAATATGTATACATATAGTACAGAATTGTTTTTGAGCAACAAATACGGTTACAAGACGCATTAATGTATTCATATAAAAAAAAACACAAGCCCATGCGAGATTTGTGATTGAAATATTTTTGTTTCTATTATTTTTGATGGATTTTTGATTGGTGTTTTGTTTTGATGGAAAATATTTGGGTTTTTCTTAGCGATTCTAATAATGTATGTATAGTATATTCTATAACACCAAGCTTATATTTCAATTTCATAAAGCAAACACTTTTTTATGCAGTTAAATTGAGTGTTTATAGAGGTTTCATGAGGCTTGAATAGGGACTCTTATTTCGTAGCTATTTTAGTACTCCATGTCGCAGTAGAGTAATAGTGGCCTTAAGACTAGTAGGGTGAAACATAAGCATGGAAGTATAAATGATTAGATTGAATTAGATATTTATTTGTAACTTGTGATATATTGTGACACAAAATGAAACTAAAGATTTTGCACAAAATTAACTTTACGTTGATTCAGAAGGTGCAGAGGGATCTAAAAATGAATCCAAAGTGTTTTTGGAATTTTATTAACAGCAAAAGAAAATATGGTCCTTACCCATCTGTTCTCAAGTTAAATGACATTTCAAGTCATGACTCACAGGTTATAACGCAACTTTTTTCTGACTTTTTCAAATTGCCTTCAACTGTGATACCTTTAACTGTGATTTCTCAATCAGTGATAAATCCGACGAAATGGATCAAAACTTTGACCATTTGAAATCTTTTACTTACTTGACTGATATGAACTTTAACATTGATATCGACAACATTGTAAAGTTTATATCTAACCTTGACGACAGCTGTATACCAGGTCCTGATGGTATACCCTCTACTATTTTGAAAAACTGTGTACGTCACTTGTCATTACCTTTGTCTATTCTATTTAATCTTTCAATGTCAACATGTTCATTCCCATCTGTTTGGAAGAGTTCATTCATTATCCCTCTACATAAAAAAGGGAAAAAAAGACGAAGTGAAAAACTACAGGCCTATTGCCAGATTTATCTGCGATTCCTAAACTTTTTGAGGCTATTATTTGTGAATCTTTATGTTTTTATGTTAAGTTATTTATTGTTCCTAATCAGCATGGCTTTATAAAAGGTCGCTCTACTGTTACTTTTCTAATAGAATTAGCTGAAAATTGTATTGATTCATTTAAAAACAGTAAGCAAGTATATTGTGTATTTACTGATTTCAGTAAAGCTTTTGACAAGCTGTCACATCGTGTTTTACTTTTTAAATTAAGAAAATTAGGATTTATGTAGCGAAAATTTTGTAAAATGGCTTCAATCCTATTTATTCGATAGATCTTATTCAGTGTTATTTAACGGTTGCAAATCAAATAAGTTTAAAATCAATTCACGAATCCCACAGGGTAGTCATTTAGGCCCTATTTTTTTTTTTTTTTATTTATAAACGACTTACCATCGGTGTTAAAATACTGTTGTGAACAGAGCTTTATAATACTACAGCGCCATCTGTTGGAAAATTGCATATCTAATTTATGGAAGAAACAAAAAGCTCTTTTCCAATGTCAAATGTATTTCCCCTTATTCCAACCATCTAGAACATTCCAAGACGAGAAGCTTCGCGAATTTTCGAGAACAACTAACATGAGTATATAAGGGAGTGTTCGCGGTGAGCACGACACAGTTGATTTTTGATTACGGAAGTGTGCAAAACTCTGCTTATTGGATTGTGTAAAACAAGTGTGATTTTAATTTGAATAAAGTATTTGAGTTGATTATAAATTGAGATTTATTGTTGTGATTTGGAAAGTAAAAATAAAGAAGAAATATTAGAAAGAGTAATAAGTTTTATTTAACGAACCTAGCAAAAATATTACAATACTCTAAGTGCCTCATTTACGCCGACGATGTAACAATCTTCAAAACTATTTCAAATACTCGTGATTGCGAAGAATTGCAATGTGATCTTAACTCGTTTTTTGACTGGTGCACTCGTAATTGTTTGTTTCTTAATATTGATAAATGTAAAACTATGTGTTTTACAAGAAAGATTTCATTTATTTCGTTCAACTATTTGTTTAATGGTATATAAATATCTCGTGAAACAGTTATGTCTATTCTTGGTGTCACATTTGATCGCAAACTCGAATTCATTCAACATATAATCTCCATTTCAAATAAAGCTAATTCAATTCTTGGTTGGATAAAAAGAGAGTCGAAACAATTTTCCGACCCTTTCGTGAAAAAGCAGCTTTTTATATCTTTTGTTCGACCCATTCTAGAATACGCTTGTCAGGTTTGGTCACCTCATTACGAATGTCATAAAAATAGACTAGAACAGGTGCAAAAAAGATTCATTAGATTTGCCCTCATGGGACTTGGTTGGGATAATCCTTATGATCTCCCACCTTATAACAACAGACTTAGACTTATTGATATACCCAGTCTCGAGAACAGACGTTCCTATTTATGTTTCGTTTTCATTGTAAAATTAATCAACGGTAACATAGACTGTTTGCACCTTCTGTCTCGTATTAATTTTAATATTCCTCAAAGAACGTTGAGAAACATACCGGAGAGTATACTTATTTCAAACTATCGTACCAATTATGAAAATTTTTCTCCATTAAATAAAATGTTTAAACTATTTAATATTTACAATCTTAAATATAACCATTTGTTTGATAAAACAATAATTAATTCATGTCAATTTAAATCAACATTTTTCCATGAAATTGTTTAAGAATCTTAATATACACCTTTGTAAGAAATTTTGTAAAACTAGCAATTTAGTTATGTATATAAATAAATAAATAAATAGAAAATACGAAAAAAGTGGGTACTTTTGTCTTTATGTCTGCATTTTTTTATAATTCTTCGAAAACTCAAGAGATTATGTTTTGAATGAAAAAAGCCTTATACATTACAGCCAGATCAGAAGGAGTGAACAATTTTGTTTCAAGGATTGACGAAGGAAATCTAAACATTAAGCAGCGTTTTTGGCTACGCCGAATATGTGGTAATTCCATGCACGGTGGTCTGCGTTGCACATACCGAGAACTGAAAGCTGTTCGGTTTCATCAATGCAAGTGCCGCTCATAGATGGCAGCAAGAGGGTGTGTTTCGCTTAAACGACAGAAGGCAGCAAACAGCTGTCAGTGCCAAAATAACCTCTATGATTTAAAAACAAACCACTAGATGATTAATGTACATACATATATGCAAATTATGTCCTCACGTGCTTTGGATAATAGTCGCGCCCTAAATAAAAAATAAACGACTGTTGGTGCGTAAGCAGATAGCAGATGCATGGGTAATTTTGAAATATAAAATTTCGGTCCTACTCACAAAAAATTTCACTCTTTGACACCCGTTTTCAAGATACGACCTGGCCCAATTAAGTATGAAACACTGTAGATAAGCCAGATTTTTTAAATTTTCTTAATAAAAAATTTCAAAAATTTGGCGAAAAACGGGAAGAAGAATTTCATTTGTAGAATCCTTTTTTTTAAATGTGGTAAAATTTGGTTTATCAGCACATTTCACAGTTTCAAGAAAGACTTCTGCGAAAACACAAAGGTTAAAGATGAAAGCCAGAAGATCAACTACAAAATATGCAATATTTTTGGCATAATGGTTAGTGCGTTGGACTGTTATGTGGAAAGTCTCGAGTTCGATTCTCAGCCGCTGCAAGAAAGTTTTTTTTTCAGGGGTGTACTGGCTCTTGCGAGGAATTGACAAATCCTCCAAGAGTATCTCTTGTCATTTAAAGTGCTGCTCATAAGCCGTTCGGAATCGGCAGAAAATTGTAGGTCTCCTCCGTTCCTGGTAACACGCTGGTTCACTTCGAGCTGTTGTACCACCAAATTTAAATTTATTTAATTTATCAGCTCAACACGAATTAGGATTTTTTTAAACTACAAAGTAGCTGTGAGTATCTCAAGAGATGTTATGGATTCAAAAACAAAACTATCACTTTGTATATTGGTTTAGCGAACTCATAAATAGGACTACTAGAATAGAAGGGTGTAATTTACAATAGTAAAAAAAAGATTTTTATATATAGTAGGAATATATATATTGACAAAGAAAATTTATTAGGAATGCTATTCAGTAGTTTCCTTTAACTTAAAGGTTGTTTTAAGTATGCTAAGATTTTTTATTCCTTAGACACAACTGTTCAATCTACAATCCTCAAAACGAAGAACTTTATTTACATTTTAAAACTTCTAAATATAAGCATCAACACAAACATTCGCTTTTTGCTTTGCTCCTTTTTCTTGATCCTTTAAAATATGCCTTGTTAAATCAAATTAAATTTTAAATTAAACATTATGCAGGTAGAATTGGTATTCATCCTATTCATTTGTCCCAATAAAATATATGTTTTCTTTTCTTTTTAAATAATTAATTTATTCTTTGAACATTCATGTGAGTGTTTTTAGAAAACCCTCCTTGTGAAATGTTTTAACCAAGACATATTGACTTGTTGAATGAAGTTTTTTTATTTTTAACTTTCTATAAACGTACGTTTAATATAACATTCATATGCAAAGCAGTAACATGAAAGTATTAATTTTCTCCCTAAACACCCAAATGCACAGAATTTTGACTTGAAAATTTGAAAATCGTTTAAATATTCGTCCTGAGCCCATTTTGAAAATCGTTCCATTAATCATGTCGAGACTAAGGAAGTGGAGTTACAAATCTCCCTGAAAAGATTCCGAAACAGGATGCTTTCTTCTTAGCCTACAATGAAAAAAACAAGTTGCTTTTCGATACACACACATTTATTCAACACACACACACATCTTAGCGGTTTTGGTATTTTTTTACTCAACATTTTAAAATGTTGTACCTGATGTATTTTTAATTCTAGAATTGCTAAGCCCTTACCTCAAGAAATCTTGATTGATATATTTTTTTTGCTGAATGATTTTCCCAAATTAGTTCTTATGTTTATTATTTCCAAGTCAGACATATAAGTATTACATTGACTAAGGTTTGTTAATACTTTAAAGTACACCATATTGTTCTATGTAAATTGAATATGTTCAGTGCTTTTCTAAAAATTCAAATTGAGTTTTTTTTGGATGCATTAGTGACACCTGTTTGAAACCACTTACATTTGTATGACATATTTAGGTAATATCTTTGTACAAATTAAATATTTTTTTTCTTTTAATACTTGATTTTACAGTAGAGAGTAGGATAAGATACAAATTATCCTACTCTCCACTGTAAAATCGTGAGCTGATTTCAGCGCCACCACCAGGATAGCGTTGGTAACACAAAATCAAGCTCTATGATAATACCTTTGTATGTATATATAACCTATAGTATTATCATGGAGCGTGATTTTGTATTGCGAACGCTAGCCTGGTGGTGGCGCAGAAATTAGCGCACGCTTTTACAGTGGAGAGTAGGATAACATACAAAACAAGTAGTAAAAAAGAGAATATTTTATTATTAAATTTAGCAAAGACAAATCCAGCAATTACAGTCCCTAGCCTTAAAATGTCGCCACAATCTTTCGTCTTCTAGATAGTACTATAAGTTTTATATACAAAGATAATACTATAGGTTATATATACTGTTACGCACTCACACAACACCGACACAGAGCTTTATACTCCTACAGCGCCGTCTGTTGGAAAATAGCATATCTACTTTATGGAAGGAACAAAAAGCTCTTTTCCAATGTCATTTGTATTTCCCCTTATTCCAAACAACTAGAACATTCTAAGACGAGAACCTTCTCGATTTAGTTTCGAGAACAACCAATTTGAGTATATAAGGGAGTGTTCACGGTGAGCGGAAGACAGTTGATTTTGATTATGAAAGTGTGCAAAAGCCTTGCTTATTGGATTGTGGAAAATGATATTAAACAAGTGTGATTATAAATTGAGATTTATTGTTTTAATTTGGAAATTGTAAATAAAGAAGAAATACTAAAAAGAGTAATAAGTTTTATTTAACGAACCTAGTAAAAATATTACAATACAAAGGTAATATTCAGTTTTAACCATTAAAAACAATTAGTCCCCTATTAAATACAATTCATATTTTATCGACTCAGCAAAATATATACAAGCATTTAAGTTGTTGTTGCTATTAAAAATTTATTTTTTATTATTTTTATCTAATTCGTTGTAAATTCAATTTGTAAAAAGTTTTAAAAGTTTTTAAAACTGGGTTATTAAAAAGCATTGAGTTCAGAAGAAAGAGGCAAGGTTTCGAATTCACACGATTTTGCCGCAAAAATTAAAGTAAAATCGGGCGATACAGCTACAGCCGTATTAATAAAAACACACAATTTGCTCGTTAACACACGTTTTTTCCAACATACGGATAATGAAATTATCCCTTTGATAAATTAAAATATTAATAAAACTATCGTTTCTTTATTTTATCTATTCATTGAATAAGAAGAAAAAATTGGCAGCACTTCCTTCAATTCTACTAAATATTCTAGTACTTTGTTCATTATTAAAAGCCGGCATGTCATCTCAGACATACAAAATAATTTTTGTTGTCAAACAAATTCTAAACGGTTATTTAATTTTTGTGTGAAAGTTCAAATTAATTTGTAAAAAAATAGATATGCGAGAAAAGAAAAAAAATGATTGGAAATTTGAGTTCTGGCGACAAGGTTAGTTAACACAATAACCTATGGCAGGCATTACTTAGATACTTAGTGGAATTTGTATTAAAATAAAATGTATCTGTGAAATTTGACGAGCAAGTTGAAGATATCCGCTCGTTAATCACCAAAATCGGTGAGATAAATTATCCTCTCATTGTCAAACGTCATTTAAGACTAACACACATTTATTATTAAGAATCATAAGTTAAAATACGTGTTAAAGTTGTTTCGCCTGTATTTTGTGCTTATTAATAGGGCTGCTAGTCTTTCCATCGTGAAACGTGTCATAAGGAGAATTCATTATTTGCTAAGCTGCCAACTGCAAAAATAAAACACCCCTTGGACAAAAACGCAGAGAAATGTCTACTATTTTTGTGGCAACTTTCTAACGTGGAAAAACGAATAGCAGAGGGTTGCCAATTTGGAAGGCTAAAATTTTTACTATCACGATTTTAGAAATGAAAAGCACCAATTGAATTATTTCCACAAGTTTGGACAATGGTTTGGGGAGCAAATTTCATTCTATGGAACCTCAAAACTACAATTTTTTTTTCTTCAGAAATAAATGCTGTTTCGTATCGTCGCGTTCAAAATCGTATTTCCAAATTTTTCTAACATTTTTCATGACATTAGTGGCACACACACTCTCCTTACCTAAATATCATTGAAAATGTTTGGAGTTGAATGACGATTAAGATCTTTGAGTCAGGAAAACAATTTATTACACCAAGAACGAGCTTATTGATGCCATCAAAAAAGCATGGAGTAACATAACCTTATATTATTTTGACAAAATCTAGGATTTAATAGCCTTTGTGTTGTTGGTTTGAAACAAGTGTTACTACTTTATCCGAAGGAAACATAACTTGAACTTTTAAAAAGTGACCGGCAGTGTATTTCAAATATTATCAGATTTTCATTTTCAAACGTTTATAATAATTAAGGTTTAAGGGTTTCCCACCAAAAGGGATCTCCGAACTTTGACAGATGATTGGGGCCATATTGTTGAAGCTACATCTGTCAAATTGGCAACGTTCACAATTATATCCAAAATCATCTGAAGAACTTTGTGTTGTTATAATTTCTTGTAAAAAAAACGTTTGAAGACAAAACAGCTGTTATCAAAAAATAAATCTCAAGCTATCCTAAAAATGTTTTTATACAAAGCTATCCTATAAGAAATTTCGAAAACATCTGACTACACATCTGGTTTGAGTTTGGTATTTGAGCGGAGTTGGTTTTTTTTCAGAAATAAAGTAATTAATAATGATGATTGAATTTATCACATTTTCTTTTTAAATTAATAAATGAAGTTATTAAAGATATAATTAAATAAAACATATTAATTTATGCACCGAATTTGCGGACAAGAAAATATTTCTATTTCATTTTCTGCACATCAGCTGTTTATTGACACGAAACCTATTTAATCAGGTTTTAGTCGTTCATAAAACTAATGGATACTTATAACTATTATATACAGCCTATCTAAGTGAATCCTGAACGCGACCATTGGCTGTCAGTTATTAAATCTCTTTTTTGGCGTCGAGCAATGTTTTGCGCACTTCACCCATTTTACAGTCCTTATTATCGTCCTTCCGAGACGATTTTTTATAACGTGGTGGATAAATTCAACCGGTTGGCTTCATATTGACCAAGTTATCTCCAGAACAAATGCGATGATGGGTTTCATAATAAGAAATTCTAAGTCTTTTGAAGATCCTTACACTCTTAAGACTCTGTATTTATCCATTGTTAGACCTCTGCTAGAGTATTGTTGCGTTATTTGGAATCCATATACTCAAAATGGGATTGAAAAAATTCAGAAAAGTTTTACTAAGTTTGCTTTGCGGAAAACATTTAGAAATGCAAATCTTCCGTCTTATGAGGTCAAATGTGCCTTTATTGATTTAAAACCCCTAGCACTCAGAAGAAAACTATATTCTGCTCTTTTAGCTTTTGATATCCTCAATTTAAATATTAAATGTTCGATGGTCGTTTTTTGCGACCTAGAGATGGAAATTTCGTATATATTCCTTATCATAGTACAAGTTATGCAAAACATACTCTAATTACTAGTTCTTGTATTGCTTTAAATGATTTTGGTCTTGTCATTGATTTTAATAAAAGTACATATTAAAAGAGATATATTGAATTCATTATAAATATTATTATTTAAATACTTTGTAAATATGTTAATTATTCCTCAGTTTAAATTATCTATACAGTCTTTATAAAGTTATGTAACTTGAGTGACGAAATAAATAAATGAATTAATCTACTAATTTTAAAGAAATAAATATGTAGTCATCTAATTTTCAAATTACTGTTTTTTAGACTTTTAATTTAAAAAAAAAATCATTTTCAAATTCAATAAATTAGTTGGTAATTTTAAATCTATTCAAGTCATATAGAAAAACAGCGGTCAAAAAAAAACAGTAGCGCCCTCAGAATCCACCTTTAAATATAACAAAAGGTAAAGTTAGTAGACAATTACTACCATAAGTGATAGTGTTTGAACCTTAAATTAATATTTAGTTGCATGGCTTTTCTGAGAACCACTGTTTCGCAAGCTTACTTGTATGCTTTGCGTCATTGTCTTGTTTAAAGACCCATTTCAGTGGCATTTCATCTTCAGCATATGGGAACTTAACATCTTCATGATCTTTACATAAAGATACTGATCTATAATGCCTTCAATCCGGTATATGGGGCCAACAATATAGAAGAAAATACATGCCCAAACCATTATGCTGGATCCTGCATGTTTTATTGTCTTGGCTGTGAAGCGTGGATTGTATTCTGTGCTTGGAGGCCTTCTTACATTGACGAGATCCCTTTCCACCATATAGCACGATATTGGACTCGTCTGACCACAGAATATTACTCCACAAAAACTTGGACAACATTATTTACACTACTATTATTTTGACCGCAACTGTATAATATTAAATTCCAATGATACCTTGCTCACTGTTTTTTTTTTGGAGAGACAAAAACGGCGGAGCAAAAGTTACCACAATTGACATATGTATATACATATAAACTAACTGAATTACAAGCAGGTAAGTTGGTTGTTTCTAATCGACTTAGCAAATAAACCGCACTATAAAAGTCAATTCTATTATAAATATCCGGCTGGAAAGTAAGCTATAGCTAATAGGGCTTTAAAGGCATGGAGCTGAGCACCACTCTTGTTATGCGCCACGATAAGCACGGGTGCTTCTCTATAGTCAGTTATTCAGCTGCTGGGGATGTTGTGTCTATGAAGAAGCACTAAAACTGAACACCAGCATTTATACTCGATTCGAATGTGTAGAATATTGGATTCCAATGCGTTTCAGTGGGAGAATGCTTTGCTGGAGCAGCTAATTGCACTTAATTCGTATTCAAGTGGCAGCTCCATATGTGCACTTTCTATATTCTCAAATCGAGATTCACATACTCACATTCCTACAACAACAACTATAGTACCAACGAGCTATTGCATTTGCTGCTCTTAGTTGTTAAACGATGCCCTTAAGTGATATGCCAGCACTGCTATTATCGTTAAGAATTCCTTGCTCATTCCGGTATAGGTATACCTATATTGTTGGGGTTGGTCGTGCTCCCATTTGCATGCAACCGCATTTTTAAATGGTTTAGTGACTAATTATTTGTTATGTGGGCCTTTGTTTTTCCTTTTTTTTTTGTTGCGACAATTATTATAACGGGGAAATTCAGCTTAAGGATACACACACCGATATGTATTTCAAGAAATCAGTTGAAGCAAAAGATTTATTTAGTTATGGAGCTGGCGGGTAGTCAAGCCATAGAGAAGACAAAGCATTGAATTTGGAACAATGTGTTTTAAATCAATTCAAGCGTTTTGTATACAATAGATTAGAATAAAACAGGTCAAAATTTTTTTTAAAGATTTCGACAAGTGCTCAATGCATGATTGATAATTCATCATCTATAGTAACTTACAACTCTCAACCATTCCTTTATACCTGTTTTTGGCACTGATAGAGGAAACTTGTGAATTTTTCACTTCCCAACATAGATAACTGTCTAGTTTTGGTTTTCTATTGTGTTTTGTGTATTGTAATGTCTGGTAAGTTTGGTGTCGTGTATAGTATATAACATTCAGGGGTTTCGAAAAAACGCCTGTGCTGCGTACGTTCACACAGTTTTAAACAGGGAAGCAGTTTTGGCACTAAGTGAAACCTAAGTTGGTGAAAACACTGATCATACGGAGCTCAACCTACATGGCTATAGTCTAGTGACATTATTCTTTGCTCATTATGGTCTAGCCGTAACCGTACGTAATACGCAGAGTGAAATCGTTATTACGCGCGATTTAAATGTACACAATTCTTCGTGGCTGCGCTATTCTGGTCAGCAAACACCCGTATATCGAGATTTTGCTGAGTAAAGCAACCTGACTCAGCTTGTTGACGAGCCAACTTGGCTTTCTGACGTTGCAGGTCAATCCGCCAACACTCTAGACTTGTTACTCCCTTCTGACACTGATAAATACACCATTAGTGTATTAACGCCTCTAGGCCCATCAGACCATTGTATCATATCTGCATATCTCATGACAACTAACCCCAGTTAAAGAAAAAACCCGTGAGAACCTGTTAACAACCCTGCTATAGACTAGTATACCAGATTGTCAGGCTTCTTTGTAGTTACATCCCTGGTGGCTAGCGGCTCTCGACCAACCGAATATGCCGGAAGTCCTCACCACATTTTATCATTTCGGCATCCATTTCCTCATTTTTATCTTAGCCATCGAGCGCATTGCGCAAGTACAATTATCAGCTTAAACTATTTTCTTAACTAATCAAAAAATATTACTATTGAATTCAAATCCTAACTTAAAAAGAACTAATGTAAGTACATATAATCAAATTCGAATCATATAGATACTAATAAATGTAATTTAAAGGATTTTATAACTCACTCACGAAGAAATACTGTGTTTCATTGAGTTCATAAAAGTAGTTCCTGTTACCACTAAATGGTGCTAACAGAACCGTTTGTTTGTACAAAAAAGCCAACTGTGACGGTCCCAATGATTTCTTCGGGAAATTTAACTGGTCACTATGCTTCCTCGATAGTAACGTACACTCCAGTGCAGATATGATTTCAAATCTGATTCTTTACGGTATTTGAAATTTTATTCCGAATACGATAAAATCTATCAAACCGAAAGAAAACTCCTGGTTTAATTCGAGCTGTAAAGAGGCTATGAGGGTTAGAGAAGTAAGTTTCCGTAGTTTTAAAGCCAACCCTACTGAAGAAAATCAGTATGAGTATAAACAAGCTAGAAAGACCTGCAACGTTCATATTCGACGATTAAAATTTGTACGTGATCAAAAATTACGGCAAAGAATACTATTATGTCCCAAAGGCAGTAAGAATGTTTGGTCATTTGTAAAAAACGTACAAAACCCTACGAATTCCTCAATTTCAACGCTCGCCTTCAATGACACTTCCTCTGTAAGTTCGATAGATAAAGCCAATTTGCTTCCAGCACAGTTTAATGTTAATTCGAGGCTATCAGAGAGTGACATTACTCCGTCTGTAAACGATTTTATGGGACGGATCTTCTTTCGCACTCGATAGGAGGGATAGTATCCCTCCTATTGTTTTAAAAAGGTGTTCTTCAACGGTGGCAAAACCACTGCGTAAGCTCTTCCATCAGTCCTATTCTAGTCTTTTCTATTCTTTTCGATTAGATGGAAAACAGCATTTGTCCAGCATTTTTCTTAGAAAGGCAAATCTTTTTTCCCCTCAACTATCGTCAAATTTTACTTACATTCCCTATTTCTAAGTTCTTGAAAACGCTGATAAATTATCAGCTCAAGAAATATCTTGAAGAATGCAATATGTCCACTGGTAAATCTCACCGAACAGTGGAACAAATCCTAATCTGTTAAGTTAACCTAAGATCTAAATTCACTGACAAATGTGTTTCAGAATTTATCGCAAGCAAAACAGGTCTTAGGCGCCAGTTATAGCTATCATTGAAAACCATCATTGAAAATTTTGTTTTCACTTTTTGGGATAGTTAAACTATGAACACTGAGAATGTTTGGTATACAAATGAAGCTAATCAACTATATATTTTACTTTTGCAAATAAAAATTAACAAACATGTTCAATATTTCTCAAAAAACTAGTTTTAATTTTTCAATGATGAAAATCGTTTTCAATGAACAGCAGATTTTCGTTCCAACAAAGTGGAACACAATCGTTTCAATGATTTGTGTTCGATTCTCTTTCTATTCTCATGTGTCAGTTATTTTTTCAATGATCAACTCTAACCTCAAAAAATTATTCAGGTTGTCTTTGTAAATTATAGTGATGGGTAGGATATGAATTTAAAATTAGTTTGTATGAGGTATTAATTTTTCGAAATGAGGTGGTATTTTGTCTCACCTCAAATGTCCCATAGGATATACCTATTTTAATGGGCATTTTCAACAAAAAAATCAATTTTTCAATGACGTCTCTCCAATTCTAATGATCATGAAATTTGAATAAAACATACAAAGTTATATATGTATGTATGTACCTAGATACGTAGACTAGCACAAAATACACTTAGGCTAGGCGCGCACATTCAATTTTTAATTGCACAACTGTTTGGTTGCTTATAGGAAACAGATGAACTATTTGGTTGAATGTCCGCGGAGGTGCATTTAATTATATGTTACACAAAATAGCGAACTCATTTTAGGCAATCGTTTAGTTTGTGTCAAAACACAAGCTTTTTAGTTGCTTGAACCAAGCAGTTGCGGAACTAAAAGTTGAATGTGCGCGCATAGCCTTACAGAGTAATTCTGTGAGTCCGTTTATGGAAAGCAAAGCAGCGAGTAGGAAATATATAAACTAAACTGGACTAAACACTAATCACGCACCCGAACCTCAAAGAAATGATTTTTTTCTTATAGCTCATATCTTTAACAAAAACAAAACAAGAAAATTAGGCCTAATCTGCCACATCTGTTATTCTGCTATAGATTTTCTGTTATGAATCATAAAAGATTTCCACCTTAAAAGATCTTTTATGATTGGTATTCAGAGGTTCGAACTTTTATAAAAGTCTGTTATGCTACTTCGAAAACGAGATCTGTTATGAAACTGAACTAAATCTGTTAACATTATCAGCTGCGATTATGTAAAATATTTCATCTGACATAATTAAAATTGATGACGAACAAAGAAGTAAACTCTTTTACACACTATTGGTATCTATACCATAAAACAGGAATTTACCTCATATGTTTCTGGGAATACCATGGCCGTACTCTACTTATATGTTTATATGATATGAGTTTTAATATATTTTCTTTCATTTGCTCTTTTTAGGAACATTTCGTTGACGAAATAAAAGATAAATATTCATTTTTACTTGATGCACCTGTGTACTTATTGAAATCTTTTATGATTAAAGTCACAGAAGTTTGTCTTTTATTCTTTTATGATTTTTAACAGATGCTGAATACCAAAAATGCTATTCGTAAAAGATTTTTTCCAAATTCGAACGTTTGACATTTTATAAAAGTTTTCTTAGCAGATTTTATAACAGATTTTACCATGCCGAATACCAAAATTATAATTCATAAAAGATTTGTTGACATCTCAAACTTTTGTATTGAAATTCATAACAGAATAGAAGAATAAAAGATCTTGCCGAATAGGCCTAAATGATTGCAGTTAGCAAAAAAAAAAACTTTAAGCAATAACAAAACATGCGACATTTTGTATTGCCTCATGAATGAAGTACCCATCACTAGTAATTTAGCAAGCATCAAAGCGACAGATATTATCAATGACACATCTTTTCAATGACAGCGAAATTATTGATTGCTATAACCGACTTGTCAAAAAATATTCCACCGTTCCACTGATTTGTGTTTCAATGATGGTTTTCAATGATAGCTATAACTGGCGCCTTAGAGTTGCATATTTAAGAATTAAAGTTTTTCCATCAAATTGTCGAGACAAACATGTAAGTTAATTATTTCTTCTCACATCGCAATTCAGAATATTCTTTCTGCGATTGATCTTTAAGAGCCTCATATTCTTAGTCTAACAATGGAACATGTTTCGCAGATACACTTATACTACAATTCGGTTACTTCAATTTGTTAAATTGCTGAGAATTTTAAGATTAAAAAAATATTGAAAATTTGCCATTACAGGCTTTTAGGAAGGTAAAAATGATTACGGATCAAACTACTGTGCTTCAATAAATAATTTGCCGATCAGTTTACTATTGAGTCCAATTTTTGACGCACTGTTAAGCAGATATTCGTTTTTTTAGCCGCACCACATTAATGTGGAATGCTTTCTCTCTCATTGCTATATTCAGATATTCGAAACTAATACACATTTTAATCTTCTTTTAAATCATTTCGTTTAGTGCACGCAAAATAAAAAAATGAAAACAATTTAAAACACAAAAGGGAATCATATAAAATTGCTCTATTTCAAACCCACTGTTTCAGGGGGGAGACTCTATGACGTCTACGACATCATAATCTTGAAGACATTTTATTTCACACAAAACCGATACTTATCCTACAGAGTAAATAATAAAATGAACGGCTGATTAACGTGTAACATATTTAACGTTATGGTTCAAACAGCATCGTTAAAGTCGGCTAATAGAAAAAGTTTGTAAAAACGAACAATATTTGTACAAAACATCAAGCTTCGGAGCTTTTATTATTTTTGAATTGATTAGAGGCTTTTTAAATTTATCAAAGCATCTTCTTTCGATGGTTGTTTCCAATTTTTGCATCATCAAGAACCAACTTAAGTCAACTTTTTTTTTTTCAAAAACATCGAAAATGTCGCTAAATACAATATTATGTTAGAATAATCATCCCAAACCACTAAAATTTTAAAACTGTAGTTTTCGGAGCAATGCATATATACAAACTCAGAGTGGTCAGATTTCGCAACCGTTTTTTTCGTTTTCATCCCAACCAACAAAACAAATGTTTCAAAGTTCAAACGTTTATTAGATTCGAGAATGTAATAACAAGACAAGAACTATTCCTCAAACGTTAAATTTTCATTTCATAAAGCTTAAATTGATTATCTCCACACTATGGAATTTGAGTTTCTATTTGTATTTTTTACCAAAAAAATCACATATTGGGCGCCATTTTATATATGTCTTGTACTCGTATACCAAACTAAGACTTTAGATAAAATAACTATTTTAAGCCAAAATATAAAATAACTTTAAGGCTTTAGTTGAATAACTTGAAAAAGTATTCTTTTGGAAACAATGCACTTATTAAAAAAATATGCCTATCTTTTCTTGCATCCTCTTATATGGCATTGTTATTGCACTAATATATGTACGTGCCAATTCTACGAATGATTGACAAAATAAAAAACAAAGACAGATCACCGAACAAAAATAAATTTGAAATAACAGAAATAACAGCTCACCTTAAATTTTCAATTCTTGGTCTCCGGCATTGCGGTTGACGATTCCGCCGATGGCTCCGGTCCTTTTTACACGTACAATCACAATGCATTATGCAAAGAGCTATTGACGACACAACAGTAACGATAAATGGCACGAAAAAAAAATTCACTATCACCTGGACCTGATCCTCGTGATTATAGGACGTCAATACAACAGTTTTATTCTTTCGCGAATAATAACATGGATATATAGCCCCTTCGAGCCCATAAAACCCGTTAAAATCCTTGCACGTCACTGTGGGCGGATAACCGCAGCCCTTGATATTAACAAGCAGTGTCGCCTCCGCCGATTGCTCCATTTCGGCGGTAAAATTACTAAAATCGGTCATATTTTCCGGTATCGTGATGTTTTGCTCGATAAACGTCACATATATATGAACACACTTGTACAAATCCGAAGTGCACCCTTCGCGGCAAGAACTCCACGAGCAATTGAAGATACCGATTAGATCTTCGCGACGCACAGTCGTACACAAAGTGGGTGAATCGATGAAGTCGTGGCTTATTGTCGATATCGCTGGGTCAACATAAAGTGGTACCAAGAACAGCAGCGACGCACCAGCTGTTACCGAGAAGAAGGCCAATGTCGATGTCCCGTAAAATTTAACACGTTCACGCCACGACCGAAAACGACGATTACCATTTTTCTTTTTCGGAGCCAGTTCTCGTTTTTTACGTAACCGTAGCTCTTGTTGTTGCTGTTCGAGTAATAATTCCGAACTGCCACTCCTCATTATTGTCAAAATCTAGTAGACCGAACGACCCACACCACCCCACACAAGACTTCAACGACGACAACGACGAGGAACAAAAAGAAGATGATGATGCTCCTTCGTCGTTGCTTTTTGCTCCCCTGGTGGTGGTGCTCTGTTGTCGATGGTGCTGCTCTTTTGAGGCAGTGGTAGCAATAACTATTCGTTGTGTTGGTTTTGTTGCTGTTTCTGTTCGTAGTTTTTGCGGTGGTGGTCGTATTGTTGTCGCAAAGGTAAACTGCTTGAACTACTAGAATAATGACATACAAGGATGATGCTACTGATGAAGAAAACAGACTCCAATAAAGATTTGAAATACGAGTATATGATATTGTTGCCAGTTCTGCTGCTGGTTGCTTCAGGTGAAAATTCGTCCAAATTACAGAGGCTATGATAATAATAATGACAGATGTTAATGATGACAGAAGTTGTTGTAGTAGATGATAGGAGTTTAGACAATAGGCCTGATAGCAGTTTTGACAGCAGCGACTGTATTTGACGAAAGAATGTTCCGTCAATAGCACGTTTTTTGTTGTTATTTTGGTTTTTTGTGTTAATATCGCTTGTGTATTTGTTGCGAATGATTGCGTCCAGTTCGTAATTGCATGTGTCCGCAGCATCCCCATCTAACTTGGAACAGCACTGTGTGAGGTACAATTCTTGCAACATTCGTATTTCCCAATATGTGCCTTTACTATTTGATACTTTCTTTTTTGGCTTGAGAGATAAATTGAGCGTCTGACAGATACACACGGTCAGTAACTGACACAGCTATAGGTGAAAGAGAGCGAGAGAATTGCAAGCAACGTGAGTGGGTGGTTTTGTTGATTGAGGGTGTTGTGATTGTGGCTGAACAAAAGTGAAAATTCTGAATAGTTCTTCGTCATAAGGTTTTTTCGTTTGGTTGGTTGTTTGGCAACACACGACACCACGTTCGCTCTCAATTTGAATAGTATTGGTGTAGGTGGTTGGTTCATTCGTGTATGCTTTGATGTAGGTTTTTTTAACTTTTTTTCCGAAGGGGGTTGGACACAAATTTACTTTTTACTTTATTTTTGATGGGATTTTTCGGTCACTGTTGATCTATATATCCAAACACTATAACCGTGTTTCACGAGTCATAATTATTCGCACACTTCATGGGCCTCACACGATTGATATCTTATAACAATCTTTATATCCTACATTCGATTGGAATGTATCGATGATATGTCTTTGCGAAGTAGACAGTTCATTATGAGTTCCGTTTCGTTTTGTTATATGCCAGTTTAATCCATTTTTATTTTCTTGGGTTTGTCGCGAGAGTAAGCACAACATCAGCAATCAAAGGAAATGGAAATAATACTCGACTAAAAATTAAGTAACAAGACAAAACCATGAAGAACGACAAAAAATGTAGCACCGATTCGAAAAACCTTTAGTGGGTCACGGGACTATGAATACCTGTAAATATGCAGAAATATGCATAATTCATTTATACACACGGGCACACATATATGTTTACACGAATAGGACCAGAGAGATCCAACAACAAACAAAAAAGGATATCTACATTGTCGTTGATGCATGTGATAGAGCTTTGATGATGGTGGGCGCGGCGGCGGCGGCGGCGGCGGCGACAAGAGCTAGGGCGACAACGACAAGGGTGGTTGTTGGTGATAAATCTGTGTTTTTCAGTATCTCATCCTTCCATAAAAGGACTCTTCCAATAAAAAAAAAAAAACGAAAAAATAAAATAAAAAAGGCTCTGCCTTCTGAAATATTCAATTCACTATCACTTTGATGTATTTAAATGATTAAATCGCGAACAGGAAAATGGAATGCCATTGGAATGACACATTTTCCTTTCAAGGACTTTTCCTTTATTTTTTAATTCTTTTTGATTTTTGTTTTCTTTTTATTATTATTTTCTCGGCTTAAAAATCGAAATTAACTCTGCTGTAGGTATACTATGAACACCAAAAGAACTTAGTGTACACATGCAATTAAATAAACCAAATTTTCATATGTTTTTCTAATTGATAATGATTTTTGTCCTTTAAATTATTTAATGTATCTATTCAAATACAATTTTCGAATAGTTTTTTATAAGCGACGCGGATAGAAAAAATAAAGACAGAAAATAAATAATCACGCGTCCAATTTGTATCCTTAATGCAGTCGTGTGCCGAACAATCGATTGTTCTATACTGAATCAGAAAAAAACTACCAGGGATATGGAAGTGAGTTAAAGTTTTCGAATTGAAACTCAAAAAAAGTCTCTCTCGCTCGCTCGCTGATTTCCTCTAGGACTCTCTGTAGGGAAGGGGCAGACATTTAAGGTCGTGTTTTGGTCTTTTGACCGTAGACCGCTCCCAGTTAATGGAATTGAAACGGAATATTTAGGGTGTTTTGTGTTAAAACTTAATAAAAATCAAATAAAGTAATATACGATTACAAGTACATACATACATCAGAAAGTTCAGAATTTATGTATGTATATGTATGTCAGTACTGCTGTGGGTGGCGCATGTCTGTGGTTCGGTTCGTTTCCAAGTTGTTTTATGTGTCATTTAAATAAAAGATGTACTACCCCCCAGCAGCTGAATAATAATGAAAGTTGGGGTTGAAAACTAAAAGTATAACGAATGAAGAACAAATTTGGTTCAAGAACATCGAAAACGAAACGAAAATGATTTCATTCATGGAATTCACTTCTTACCGAACATGCGCTGTCATACGAGAATTTCTAATGATTGAATTCAGCAAAGAATTTAATCTCTTTTGTGTAAATGAGTAAAATATCAAAATATAGAGCCAGGGATGTAACATTTAGAGTTGCCGGAATCGACAAGGTTCGTCAGTCAGGTACGAGAAATAAAGTGAATCAAAACATGACTGTGTGTTGTAAATATATAGTCCGAGGTCAATCTTTTAAGAATGAAAAATATTCTTTAAAGTTTGAAATAATAACGATTGTTCATTTTTTTAAAGTGCTTTTTACCAATCGATGTTGTGAACACTCTTCATCATTACATGCTATAAGACAGGTTAGATACCAGCGCAATTCAAGAGATACAATCAGGTATAAAGAAGAGATAAAATTAGGAAACTATTAAGGTAACGATAAAAAATGCGGATTTATCATAAGACATTAATTTAGAAGCAAATTAATATACCTAAGTAATAAAAGTGAACGCTTGAGTCTGATCCGCAAACCACTTTTTGAAAAAAATAAGTTTTTTTCGGGAGGGGCGTGTAAACAAATAAGATACCCCCTACCGATGATGCATGCCGAAGACCCTATCAAGGAGGAGTTTTATGACCTCCTGGAGGGAGACTTTAAAGGAATAGTATGTCAAAGTTGTGATTATTTAGACTTCACGAAACGACAAAAGACAACGGCTTTTAATTTATTGGCCTTTAAGCAGCTCGTAACGCAGTTTTAAAACAGCAGTAGGTTTCGAAGACTAAGAATCTACACAGCACCCTTATGGTGCTCACCAAATGGCGGATATGCGAAAAACTACCGCAAAATTCAGAGCTCGACAAACTTGCAAACCCCCCTTGAAATACAAAATTCGACGTTTAACGCTTAACCACACCTAGATTTGCTAGCGTCAAAACTATAGAAAGAGCACGTGGTATGATCATCATAAATGCGTATATCTACTCCAAAAAAGGGGACAGAAAATACACACGCGAGAATACCGCATAGTGAAACAATAGCAGTGTGGTAAGAATGTGAACGAGGAGAAAGAATCAAAAAATGATCTTACAGAAAACATACGCGATTGAAGAGTTTTACTTTCGAAAAAATACCCGGAGGTGCAATTGGCGCGAGTGCTCTTAGAAATAGCGAAAATATGCTCATCATCAAAACCCACGGAAAAGAAGATGTATTCAGGCAGCACTTCCAGTAGGTGTTAAATGGGCGTTAAGTAGGTCGATTAATAGCGCAGGCATAGATTTCAAAATCATAATCCCACAATATAGGAATAAACCATATGTCTGTCAGGGTATACCATGGTAATACCAACCGATCAAAATGGTATGAGCGCGGCATCTATACTTAGCGAAAACAACACCCTTTTCCTCAAGTTTTACTTAAACTTATTGTCATATTGATGTACCATGGTACCTATACTAGGTGTGTGTTACGGGCCTAACGTACTATTGAACAGGAACTTCAATAACAAAAAGTTTACACTTTCTTATTTCTTAAGTCAGTCAAACGATATTTTTTTTTAAATTTGTTACTCTACTGTATACAATCGTCAAAATGGTACCTACTAAAATGGTACATTTCTTCAAATCACTATGATTTTGTACTGCCCATACCATTGACCTATTGAGCTCTCGATTCGAGTTCAACACCACACTACGATAGAACAGGATACCTTGGGATATTGTAGTCGATTTCTTCTTAAAGGGATAGGAAAGTCTTTGTTTGAGCCAATTTTTAAAGAATGATAGATAACGCTAGATAAACGCTTAGGAAAAGCCTGCCACTTTGTAACTAAAATCGTGTTAAAATCAAAATATTATAAACAGTTTTCAAAAATCAATTAGGATTCTTGATTAAAACTTAAAAGTTGTCAAAAATATTATAATATACAAATGGTATGGATAAGTCGAAGTCGCGATGATCCTGACCCTAAGGATGCAGTATATTTATTTTAATACATACATACTTGGTCTATTATAGGACAGGTATTGGTTTTTTATACAAAAAAAATTGTTCGATGATCTAACACTATTATACAGGGTGCGTTTTATGTTCCAGGTCGATTTTATTTGGTTGCCATTTTTTTGTGAATGAAATTTGGAAGTTGACATTTGACAGTTGCAGAGGGTGGTCGATAACAGATTGTTACAGTTGTTGGGAAATGATCATTAACGTCGGCAAATTGGATTGCTAGAGTCTTACAGCTCGCTATAGACCACCGCCATTTTTAGCAAAAAATCATTATTGGCGGCGAAGCACACTTCGACGTCATTGGTTTACATTTCTATGACGACTCCATAGCCAATGATGTAACAGTCACTGGTGACCGCTGTCGGGATATGTTGGAAAACTTTCTTTTACCCTAATTGGATCAATTAAGCCGATACATATGTGGTTCCAACAAGAGTTCCAACAAAATCTGGTGTTATCGATAAAAAAACACATCCATCTATATTATGGAAAATTCCAAAAAATATCATTGATTAAGTAAGTCATTGCGTATAAGCGTATAAGAACCAAAGCCAATATGGATGAACAGATTTTCTTTAAATTTGGTACACAACATTTATATTCCCTAGATAAGAAAGATAATGAATAATTTTAGTTTTAGCTCATCTGGAAAGGGCATCTCCCATAAGACGAGAGATAATTTCCATTTTTTTTTATTTTGGTGCATTAAAGATTAAAATATTTCAAAGTTATGCGAATTAAGCTACATAATGAGGTTAAGTTATTGAATGTTCATTTTAGGTTTTTCAATCAAGCGATTTTTGAATAATTATACTTTTTTATTATTCTTATTACTGTTGATTTCAAAATATCACAATATATGACCCTATCGGAAAATGTAATAGGATATACAAATGACGTCGAATGTCAATCAATACAATTTTGAGATTTTTGAAGCAAAAATAAATAGAATTTGTGAATAAGAAATGAAACGCTATAATCTTGCAAACAATGGAATAATCGTTACGTTTCTGACTAAGAGTGAACCGGCTCAATCCCACTGGGCATTCAATGCCTATATTTGGCACTTTTTTAACTTTCAAACAAGAATATCTCGATTATCAGATATAGTTTTTATGAATAGGTTGATCTATTTTTTATCTCTCTAAAATTTGTTTTTAAAATATATATGTACATATGTACATACATACATATATGATGGAGCATAATTTTAGTCGAGATTGTACGATGTTAAAACTATTTTAGAGACGATTTTTGCTAGTTTTAATTAAATTTTTATTTTATTTTATTTTTTTATTAAATAAAATCGATTGCAAGGGCTGAGTTCGTATTTGTAAAACTTCCGCAGTCCTGAAAAAATTGCGTTCTTATGTAAACAAACAGGAAAATGGCAGAGGATCGAATGTGAGTAATTATTTTTGAAATTAATTTATAATCGTACAAATATTGATTTTTACATCTTTGATAAGAAATAATTAACTATCCATCCACAGGATTGAATACGAGGCCAAAATCTGGTCCGATGCTGATATCGACCTATTGTTTCTATACGTTTGGGAGGGTAATCTGAATTTTAGGCTGGGCGCAGGAAGAAAAACATTCTACGGGAAAGGTTTTCCAAGAAATTAAAACTATTTTGCCCACGTTTCCGTATGATAGGGAAGATATTTATTATAAGGAAGTTCCAAAATTTGAAAGCTTCCTATCATAGGATTAAGCGGTAGAGAAACTTCCTTATGGGATTACTTCCATCAGTTCGATGAAGTTTATGGATCTCGACCCAATGTTGAACTTCCTCCAGCGCTAGGGGCTGAGGTATTTGTTCGTTTTGAGGAAATTCGTATTTTTGAAATACGCCTTCGTCTTCGATTTTTTAATTTTCTATTTTCTACCAATTTTTGTCCCATAATGTTTTCAAAATTGGTTCCTTCCGAAAGACTAAGGTAATGAGCTTTAAATTTATGTTTTTAGCAGCCATTTTTTAAATAACATTAGAAAACCAAATAAAAGTTTCTGAAAAATAATTAATATTTATTGTGCATCCATATGTACATATCTGACTTTTTCTATATTTGCTATTTTAGCAATTATGAACTCATTTTTAACAAAGTATGATGAGTGCACACATGCTGTTGTAATTGTGTTCATAAATGTATTCGAAGCATTTCTAAGGCGGGGCAGGGGCAACAAACATTACAATTACGAACTCAGTCTCTGAGATATACAAAAAAGATGAGGTTAACAACGTTCCTCCACAACCATTGGGTACCTCCACAGTCGCATATGATGCTGTAAACATCGATCCAGGAATGGAAATTGATGCTACCAGCACTTCTGAGTCTGAAGCGAGGAACAAAAAAATCGCCGTAAAAACGTCGACAGTCTCTCCGAAAAGGAAACTGAAGACTCCAAGAGGAAGGATCATCGCTGAGCCAAAACGGCACAATATTAGCCTTCTAATTGAGTCTGACGCAAATGCCCATCATAATGTATGGGGTAGTACAGATGTAAATGATAGAGGTAAGTCTCTTTTTGATTTTATTCTAAATACCAACCTAATAGTAAGTATAATCGGCAATGAACGTGCCTTTGTAACCAGAAACTGACAAGAAGTGCTAGACATCACTCTTGTCTCTGACACTATCTATCAAATGATAATGAATTGGAAAGTATCAGAAGAACACTCATTCTCTGACCACAGATACATACATCCAATTCGGTTTAAATGATGAACCACCAAACCAATTGGCAAACGTATAGGGACATTGTTAAAAGATCGCTCAAAACAGAATCTCTAGATATCCCCTCCAATACATTCTATCTGGATAATAAAGTCAAGGATCTTACATTAGTTCTGAATAATGCAAAGAACACTTCCTGTCCTCTTCTTCAAATTAGAGGAAAAAAGAAACCTTATTGTTAGAGTTCAGGACTATAGAAGCGCTCAGAAAAATCCTGCTACTTCACAATCACTTCCCAGGTAGCTCGCAATACATTTGTAACATGAACTCAATGGAGTCAAGCAAAAATTTATAAATTTCCAAGGGTTAATAACAAGGGATAAACTAAAATGGGCAATTAATAGCTTCCATCTATACAAATCTGCAGGACCAGACGGCATAATACCAGCTGAACTGCAGTTTGCTTCGGATATTATCTTACCCACTCTGGAGATAATACTGAACGGGTGTCTAAGCCTGGTTCATATTCCCCTAATATGGAGATAAGTTAAAGTTATCTTTATACCCAAAGCTGGTAAATGCCCACGTTACGCACAATGATCTTAGACCAATCAGTCTATCATCATTCTATCTTAAAACTCTATGACGATTGATTGATATTCATCTGCGTAGCACTATAGAACGAAGCCTTATTTTTACAGCACAACATGTTTACTGTAAGGGAAAATCTGTAGAAACTGCGCTACATACCTTGGTACGCACCATCGAATACTTCCTAAATCACAAAGAGTACACTTTAGTTGCATTCCTAGATATAGAAGGCGCTTTCAACAATGTCGACATCGCTGCAACAGTGAAGGCACTGCAGAATCTCAACGTAGATAGCTCACTTGGTGACCTGATAAATTTCATGCTGAAAAGCAGAATTATAAATGCGGAATTATAGGTAGCTTTACTACAAGAAGGTCAGTCAGTAGAGGTACTCCACAAGATGGAGTCCTATCGCCACTTCTATGGAACATGGTAAAAGCCTAGAAGAAGAGGAATTTAAAGTGATTGCATACGCTGACGACATTGCCATTGTCGTATCAGGAAAGCATCCTCAAATTCTAACAGAACTCTTACAAACCGCTGTCAAAAAGCTACTCAAATGGGCAGATCGTTGTGGACTAGGTGTTTACCCCCACAAGACTGAACTAGTCCTCTTCACAAGGAAATACGAAATTCCCCAACTAGACCCTCCATCGATCAAAGGTGTTCCACTTACTTTCTCAGATGAAGCTAAACACCGGGGTCTTATCTTATTTTAGATAAAAAATTAAGTTGGAAACCTAATATTACAGAAAAGAGTAAAAAAAAGCCACAGTAGCTCTCTTTTCTTGTAAGAAAGCCGTGGAGAACAAATGTGTGCATCAGGGGAGCCCTCCGATCGACACCTTCCGCTGCATTAGACATATTTTTCAACCTCATACCCCTCGATATTTATAGCAAACAAACAGCCGCGAGCACAGCCGTACATCTCAAAGCCATCTCTCAATGGACCAATAACTCTATTGGCCACACCGTCACTCCCTTGTTGGTTTTCGATAAAAACTTTGAAGTCACCATTCCCTCAAAGTCAGCTTGGGAGGAATTGGCTTTGATAGAAAATGAATCAGTACATTTTTATACAGATGGCTTGAAAACTGAAAACGGTGTGGGTGGTGGAGTGTACTCCTACTCAGATAGACTAAACCTTAGTATCTTCTTCCTCCTACCAAACCATTGAAGCGTATTCCAAGCGGAAATTCTAGCGATAAAGAAAGTATTTTTTTGGCTTAAAGAAAACGTGATATCTAGTTCGGATATCCGCATCTTCTCAGATAGTCAGGCTGCTTTAAAATCCCTCGCATCAGTCTCTTCAAACTCTTTTACAGCCCAAGACTGTCTATCGTCTCTGATGGAGATGGCCAAACAGTTTACCTATTCTCTGTGCCGGGACACAGGGATATTCCGGTGAATTGTAAAGCCGACAAACTCGCCAGAATTGCAAACGAATCTGGCCCAAACTAGATTTGAAAAGGTCAAATTGTTTGTTGTTGTTTCAATAGATCTCAGATCAGCTCCGGTGTCAAAACTGAAGACTTATAGGTAGACACGCCGCGCCGCACGACTCGGTGTACTATCAACCGATTTCTGCAGGAGTTGCTTGGACGAGGAGGAAAAAGTAACAATCCCACACCTTCTTTGTACATGCCCTGCTCTCTTTACAGACGCAAACTTCATCTAGGAGACTATTTCTATAATGAACCAAACGATCTTATAAACACAGACATTAAAAGTCTCCTTCGCTTCATTAGAAGCTCCAAATGGTTTTAACTAGTAGGGAGTCTTTTGTCCCCTATTGGATCGTGGTATCACAATAGACCTCTACTGGTTTTAGTGTGTCAAATGCTTTAATGACAGCCACTTTAACCTAACCTAACCTAACCTAATCGAATTTGGCATTTTATTATAATTTTCATATTTTTAGTATCAAAGAAGTTTTATCACACTTTGTTTTTTGCATGTTTTAGGTGTATTCAACTGGATTCTATTAAGAAAAAGTTAATAGTTCAAAAACGTTTGAAACAGAAACAGTTCTTGGATTGTTTTAAAATTACTTAAACAATAGCCTGTCATTGTTGTTAAAGTTTAAAATATAAGTTTATTCACAATAATCATGGCAACACTTACTCACTCACGTTTCTTATGTTAACTTCTTTGAGGGGCAACTTAAATCCCTGAATCCCTTATGACTTACGAACGAGTAACGAGTATGGAAAACAAAATTCAGCTCAATTATATCAACATGTTGGTTAGCAATGACCTTTTGAGAGCAAACAACAAAAATGTAGTGTAGACTGCTCTGCTCATACTCAGTCTCTACCAACAGTTGCATTATGCAGCTCAGCTGAAGGTTTCTCTGACTTCTGACATACAAAAAATTTTAAACGGGGAATCTGGGTCTAGAGTAAAAATTCCACTGTTCCTGCAGCCAGCCATTGGTTGATTTGTCCTTAACCATAGACTTTTTCACTCTGTGTGGGCTGTTTCATGTGGTGATGTTATCTTTTAATGCTTTGACCCAATGACCCAATTATAACCAAAACAAAATCATTGTTCACTAATTTTCCCAATGCAATACATATACATATGAAAAAAGTCCTTTCAGTTTTGTTTTCCTCTTCTGTTTCTTCCTTTCTCTTTTGACTTGCGGTTGATTTTCTTTAACTATTTTGGTGTTTTCACTGCGGAAGTTCCATTTTATGTAGTCGTTTCTTTTATCCTCGCATGTTGCACAGAAGTGCACTTCTTGGTGTGTTTTAGATCGGTAGAAAAGCATGTGAAAATCCGTTGTGGAGTGTTGTGAGGTTCGGAGGATTTTGTATTTTGTGGTCTAATGCACTATATAAACGAATCCAATAAAAATAGCTTATATTTCGTGTACTATAAGTAGTTAGTGGCTGGGGTGGTTGGTCATCATAAAGGTGTGTGTTATAAAGACGGAATACAGCAAGTTCTTAAGGTCCCTTATGTCAGAATAAGAGCTGGTTTGCGATGGTGGTGTTGGTTGAACATCGCTACAGGATATTTCAACGGTTCTATGAAGTTATTAAATTCAGTTTTTTTCCTTTTTATATTTTTCTGTGGAAAGATTTTTTATCACAAATACTTTGTGGAAGTGGTTGCAGAATTTGTAGGTATTTGGATATTTTTTCTGCTGCAGCGTGAGAAATTTTTTTAATACAATTTTAAGGGTTAACCTACAAGGGCTTAACATTTTCTTCTTTTTTCGAATTTGAAAAGCTTATTGTACATACCTACCAACCAGGGTAACAAGAATATGAAAAGAGTTCTTTTTTTAAAATTAAAAGAGTAGGTTATGTGAAAGAGATTAAACTAAATTAGTTGAGAATTATATGAAATTATGGTTGAGTAAGTGGCCAAGTAAATTTTCTCTCCCCTTTAATTACTTTTTTAAAGGCTACCTGACCTAGGAAAGTGTATATTTTCTACCACTAAAAACTTTGGTTAAGACTCTTTTGTTGCGAAATTTTATAAAAGAGGTTTGGTTAAATTTAGTTGATAAACAAATTGAAAAGTTTAAAGCTTAGTTTGGTATACTCTGACCCATGTTAACGGAAAGTGCTCTGTCTATATCAATATGGTATACACTGTGTTTGTTTGAGACTTTATTTTTAGATAAAACGTAAATGCGTTTATAGTGGATATCTTTTTGAATTATAACAATAATAAAGTCAGATTGAGTATACCAATAATAATCGTGCTGTGCTACTACGAGTTTGTATACCTTTTCCAATAGTGGTTTCATTCTTTCATTTAAGATCATTACAAATAAGAATATACTTGAGGAAACCTGCAGCAGGTAAAAAAGAAATTTAAGATTTTGTATGTATGTATGTATCAGAAGAAGGCTCCTTCCAGCCACCTGGCAAATATAGATATTAGAAGTCCCACAAGCTTCGTAAGTGGGTCAACGAGAATGATTTATGTGACATCAAAATGAATCAACTTATGGTCTATGTGTGCCAAGATTTAACACCGGCCTAACCTAACCTACCTACATTTATAACAACAGTTGAAAATAAGAGTGATTTTTCAAGTTATAATTATCCAATATTTTTTTAATATTGCAAAGTTTGAAAATGTGCTTTATATTTAACTACTGTTAAAACCCCCAGCCTAGTTAAAGAATAGAATATGAAAAAAAGCTAAAAAAATAAATTAATCCATCAGTTTAATTTTTTAGGCAGATGTTACAGTAGCTTAGAAGCTATTTGAAATTCCTGCTTTTATAAACCAAAAATACTACGTTTCTAGGCTGTAACAAAAGTTGCAATAAAAAATTGAGAATACATTTTACCTTAACCGACGACTTCCTAGCAGCGGAATATTTAGAAATACGTTTCTAAGGCTTTGATAAACGGGATCAGTTTTAAATAAGTGAGCTGTAAAGTAAAACTGGAAGCTGTAACAACTTATCCATCAATCAGCATCTGAATTAGCTTAGCTTAGCTTTGCAATTCAATGCAATTTAAATGTCTAATGTACTGCAATGAGAAAATCTTTATCCATACCAACCAACATACATTACTATAAGAACTGCTTCCCGACGATTTTGAAAAGAGATTTGAGTTTTCTAATTGGTTGCTGGACAGGAGTTTCCATGTAAACGAGCTTATTAGTAGAATTCATTGGACGAGCAAATCGCAATTTTAAGAGATGGGATCACAAATTTTCACAAACTTCATATTTGGGGTACGGTTTTTTCACACGAAAGGAGACCGGTCGTCATTTCAAACAAATTCAACATCAATGAGAGCAGGTGTAATTTGAAATAATTAAATCGGTTCCTTTAAACTGCTACCTAGGTTAAATTTTAAAAATTATCTGGAGTTTCCGCGAAATGATTTACCAGAAATATTGGAGAATATTCGAATGATAATAATCCACCATCATATAATCCAACAGCAATAACAAGAAAAGAGGCTGGGTGCGACCCACACTGATAACTTCCCATTTGTTTAAAAAAAAAAAACTATTAATTCAATATTTTTGTCAACATTTTACCAATTATACAAAATTATACTATGTATAAAATAAAATAAATTAGAAGTCAATTTCACTACTAGTTCTCGAGAAATTTGATTCGAAAAACAATTTTTACCAATTTTCAATAGAATCTTATATAGTTTTTTTATTTTTTGTAAAAAACTGTAAACTGATTTTTTTTTTTTGAAATTTTCACCAGTTGTCAAAACATTATTTTTCGTAAAATAAAATTATTTTGAGTTTCAAATTGTTTTCCGTTCTTAGAAATAGAGATTCAGTATTCGGCCTATTCGGCCTATTCGGCCTATTTTTTTGATATTCGGTATTCGGCCGAATAGTTTACAACATTCGGCCGAATACCGAATATTAAATGAGAATAAAAAAAGATTTGATATCTTACAAAAAATTAACTTAGTAGTTTTTTATATTAGTATTTAAAATCTACTAAGGGCAAGTTGTGGTGAATAAAAACTGCTTTTTCAGCATTTGTTGGGTTGGTAGCAAATGATTATGTATGTATGATGTATGTACATACATCTAACTTCGTAAACAATTCCAGCTTCTGAAAATAGTCTCTCACTATATACACTAGTACCGGGAGATGAAAGGTAGATTTTAGCAAATAATGTTGTGAAATAGGGATACTGTTTTTTGTCTGCCGTCCGATCTTGGTGAACAGAACTTCTATTTCGTTTTCAGTGGCAGTTTTTTCAATGGACCTTATCAATAATCAAATTAAGAGACGACTTTAATATTTGAGTGAAATGGACCATTATGTAGAGAGCTCTATAAAGTTAGCCATACATGTTATGAACTTAATATTTTTGTGAACTCTAAATTATGAACGAACTATTGTAAGGCACCTAAAAAATAAAATGTAGCATATATGGTCAGTTATATAGTCCATTAAATAATGCTTCATTTTGATCAAATATTGAAGTCGTCTCTTAATTTCATTTTCATCATTTTCAATATTGTCTGTAGCAAAACATACCCAGAAACTTTTTTGCCTTGTCAAAAGTCACATACCAAATCTGTATGACCTTATAATGAATACATTAAATTTTATTTAAAATCAATAGCATTATTTTTTCGTGAGATATTTGAAACTAACCAAAATGTTTACTACACACTGAATTTTAATAAACGCCCTTTCAGCCTCTTTCGAAGTTATTATCTATTAAACAAATTTTATTTGAAGTCGATATCTTTACTCGTTTTTGAGATATCGACGACGAAAAATGGTACCAGAACGTACAGACGTACGAACGTACGAACGTACGAATGATTGATATAGCATCTAGGGACCTTGAAACGTCGAGAAATGTCAAAAATTCCAATTTGACAAATCAGACCGATTACAATAACTCCCTATGGGAAGTTAAAAAAGTGAACAGGCTTAAAAATTGGATATCTGAAGACTCCATCGAAATATCAACTTCATTTAAGCGCAGTCATATTGGCTATTGTTTCTTCTAAAATAAAAATTAAATCCCTGCAGAAGTTAGTATCGACAGAGAAAATTCCGTTAACATGAGTCGTAGCGGCAAATATTAAATATATATATATATATTTAATTGAATTAGTACCATCCTAAATCTGTTTTAGTATTATACTAGGTTAAAACAACGAATTTGTAAATTTTAATCGAATATAGGATCATACTTTCTCTACTCTTTTATTAAAGTTAAAATCATCGAATACCTACTATATTTTTTTAGTATCGCTAGCTTCATATGACTCTTTGACATTTGCAAATATCAAAAAAGGTTCGTGTACTTACTTTTTTATACGAAATGTCATTGTTTTAGGTGTGTTCAGAAGCAATTTATTAAGGAAATTCTTTTAGTACAATACTAGTGAGAAAATGTTTAAAATTAAGAATGAGTTAGTAAACTACTATAAAGTTAGCAAATTGTTAAGAAGTATCATACTAATACCTTAATAATAGGCAGTTTAAAATTTTGCGCCAATATTTTTTAAAATTTTGCGGCCATTAAGGGGTTTATGATAATAGCCAAATCAGAAGGGCTGACAAATTTCTTGCAACGAAGGAAACCTAAGCATTAAGCACCGTTTTTTGGCTACGTCGAATATGAGGTCATATTCCACCCAAGATGGTCTTTTCTATACATATCGAGACCTGAGTGCTGTTGGGTTTCGTCGATGCAAGTGCTGATCATGGATAGCGGCATAGAATACAGCATTGAGTTTTTGAGGCATTAAATTCTACGCGGCTTATGGTTCCCCATTTGACAATGCTGCGGTTCTAAATCCAAATCAGAATAACAAGAACATGCATCTGCAAGGGACATGATGGACAAATGTTATTTTACATCTACTCGGAAAGAGACCAGTAGAGTACGATAGATGGAAAAGCGTAGGCAATAGTTTTGGCAGCGTTAAAGAATAAGAATAGGAGTAATCATAACACTATCTGACAGCGTCGAATTAACAATTAATGCTGATACTTGTGGCGGACAGAACCGAAATCAAAATGTCCCCATTATAAATGTTTTATGATGTGAGTTGGACAGATAGTAGTCTGCAAATTCTTGAATTAAAATTCATGGGAAGTGGACATAGTTATCTCGAAGCGGACAGCATTCATGGGAGACTAGAATGAGCTCGGAAGTAAAAATAATTGTACTCCCCTAAGGAGCAGACCCCTCTTTACCACTGGGCCCACTGGGCCCGGGCCCAGGGCCCCGCAATCACCAGGGGCCCCCAAATCACTGAAACATCACTTAACCTCTATTGGTCTATTTTCAAGAAAAAAAATATTTCGATGCAATTTTAGATGCATAAAGAATGATCAGATTTCGTACTTTCTTTGCTGAACAACAATCTTTGCTAAACATTTTAAATCACATTCCCTGCGAAATTATATTCAAATTAAAACAGAAATATGAAGCACCTATAAACAATGCTCCGCTGTGAATAACTAACTAAGTGGCAATGCACTTTGCTTTCTGACAGAAACAAAAAACAACACACATTTTGAATATCAATGTGTGGAAAAATAAAGATAATGGTGTTTCTATATTTGCAACGCGCATACAAGTTTGCATCAACGCAGTAACTCATACTATAGCCCAGTCAAAGCGTCATGAAAAAGGGCCTGGGGCCTATTGCACCAACTACAAATTACAAGTATAAATTTGTGATTACAAAAAATTACATATGAAAAAAACTCGATTTTTTACAAATTTGTTAAAAAAATGCTTGTAATCACAATTTTGTAAGATGGTGCAATAGGCCCCTGACCTTGCGCGGAGAGGCATGGTCTATTTTTTTTTTGATGGATCGATAGGTGCTTATGAGAAAAGCTTAAGACCAAATTTGCACCACATGACAACTTTGTTTACCAAAGTTATTGGTAAAAATGTGTTTTGTGTCATTTTTTGGTCATTTGCAAATATCTCGGCTCCACTATCTCGTAAAACCAAAAATTAAACATACATATATTTATTCCTAATAACACTATCTATTACGTTATAAAAAAAAACATTTGTTTAAACAAATGAAGAAAAAGTTAGGTATAGTAAATTAAAATAATTTTCTGTTGTTAAAAAATCACTTTTTCGTGATTATTAAGAAAAAAGCTCATTTAATATAGTAAAGAAAAGGATAAGCGTATAGTCGAATCGTTTTTGCGCATGCGGAATTTTCAGATATACTCTGGTAGTGTTAGTGTGCGACTTTGCTCATTTGGTTTTTTGATCATCGTTCTGTGTAAAGTTAGCGTGTTTCATTCATAAAATTCGGCAACACCAATGACCATAGAATCTATAACAATTTCACATAGTGACTGCATGGTGCAGATTGAGAGTAGCGTCATCTATATTATTGAAGGGGGTTGGGTACGAAATCCCGCATCACAAAATCCCGATTCACAAAATCCCGCATCACAAAATCCCGATTCACAAAATCCCGAATCACGAAATCCCGAATCATGAAATCCCGCCGTTTCAATACTAAATTGACAGAACAGTATGGATTTTCATTTCCATAGTAATGGTGACTCGAATCAATCAGAAGCAACGAGAACGAAGTTCCCTACCATTGTACTGGAATATTCAATACGAAGAAGACCGCTCTGATTTCGTTAATTTTTAACGAGCTCTGATTGGCTTAAAGCTGAAGACAAGTAAAGTATGAAGTCTTGAAAGTATCTTGAGTCAAAAAAATAAAACAAAATAAGAAAATTACAAAAAAAATATCCAAAAAAGTTTTTAAAAAAATCATGTGATGATGTATCTCCCTACAACACGAATATGCAATTTTTAACTCGCTAAGATGCCTAGTTTAGCCAGAAATCACGTTTGAAAATGTCAACTTTGGGGGGTCTGCGGAGATCCGTTTAGCCGCAAATCGCATCATTTAAAGATAAACATTTGTTTTTCGTTACATGCGATACGTGGATTGAAAGGTGGCACTCCCTAGATCACGAATCCCATTGAAGGCACAAACAGTCTTTCCATTTAATTTTTCAGCAATGAAGCGCCGCAGATTTTACGGACTGTGGACACAAACACGAAATCTCAAATAATGCAGCTACTATGTGACATTGTAATACAGGGAACATTTTTGTTTATGGATAACAAACATCATTGTATTCATACTTATGTATTCAGCTCTATTGTGAGTTACACTTTTAAAGATTTCCGTCCAGAAAATATGTCAAATTACATATAAAATTTTTATGTTTCCCGAAATCCAAAAAAGTAAAACTCACAATAGGGGTGATTATTTAATTCGAAATTAGCTATTCTATTATGATTTAGAAATTTTGAATAATACACAAATTTATGACGTAAGTTTGTGTGGAAATTCAGAACAGAACAGCTCCTAATAAAACAAAGCAACGTATAATTATTATGATCTCTTAATTTTTACTTATTCATAGTTTATTTTTCAAAGCGAACTGAAATCGAAGCTAAACTAAAACGTTAATAAATTTTAAATGAGATGGTTAAAAGAAAGAGTATAAAAGCTCGTTTGTGAAAATTGTTAAATACCGTCGAATTTTAAATTTCTTTATTAAAATATATGTATGTGTATCCTCTTTGTAGCCGAAAAACAAATTTTGTTTTCTTAGCTATTTTCACAGGTATAAAAAAATCAAGTTTTGTCCAAACTTAGCTTCATTCGTAAAAAAAAAATTAAGTTGTTTTTCTTTTTTAATTTTTTTATTTCCATGGAGTATAATCATACAGGGGCCCCATTTTCGAAAAGTGCCCAGGGCCCCCAAAAGGGTAAAGACGGCCTTGCTAAGGAGCACACATTGTCAATCATGTTCCTCATTTTACGTACAATGACTTTATTGATGCTGAATCTTTAAATAAAATTATAGTTAGGAATAAGAATAATTCTTCAACTGGGGATGAACTAAATTGGAAAAAAAGTGAAATGGTTTCGTTAAGCCTAGTACGCAGATCGAGACAAGTAAAATTTTATCTCTACAATTTTAATCTCTACAAAACTTTTCCAAATCTCGCGCAAAAGTTTTAAGTTGGAGAGAATAAATCTAATTTAATGTGTTTTTTAGTATATCTCTGGAACGGGTTGTCTTACAAAAGTCGTTCATACGTTTTTGGAATCTCCTTGCTCGATGCTTTCAAGAGAAGCATCAGCACCTTTTACATAAAACCAGTTTTGACAAAAATCACTTTCGGAAATACGGTGGCTGTCAAAATTTGTCCCGCAAAATAATGCTTGTATCATTCTTTTTCCTGCCAAAATTTAGTGGAGACATTTTGTAGAGCAATTCACAATAGTATGAATTTTGCGCGCGAACTGCGTACTGCACGGAAAAATATCCGAGACAAAATTTGTCCCAGGAAAAAAAATGTATGGGAGACAAAATTTTTCCCGATCTGCGTACTAGGCTTTAAAGGTTACTTAACTTTAAAATACCTCTAAGCAGCTCTTAAGTATGAAATCGGTATCTATAATCAATTTTCATATTTAAGTAACGTTACTTAAAGGCCTCTTAACTTAAACGCCATCAAGCGCGTTTAAGGGTCACTTAAAGGCATTTTAAAATGTATTTTGACATATCGATTGTCATCTTTGAAATTTTGAAGTTTCAAATTGTGAGTTTGTAGGTATTGTTTGTTGTGATTGTGATATTATATTAGAACTATAAAGTGCAACGATTTAAGAAACATAAAATTTGTATTGATTCTTCCCTCTTAGCCTTTGAAGTGTTTATATCGACACTTTCTTCTTTGTTGTTGGAAGAGAATAGGCGTTTTCCTAAATGCAGTGTTGCAGCGCATCGTGGATTTTGATGCCCTTGCAACGTTTTTCTTCACTCTGAAATTTACTTTTACAATTCATTAAAAAAAACTCTAAAATTTAGAATTCGTATTTAATAACGTTACGAGTATTTTATTGAAGCAAGTGAATAAAAAAAAGCATCAAAATTCATGATGCGCTGCAACACTGCATTTAGGAAAACGCCCAATCTGTGCATAAAATAATTCTGTTTTGTAGTGTATTATTGCAAATTCTAAAATAAAAAAGTTTCCTTGTAGGAGGCATCCCGATTTTCAGATCTTTTTCTTTTATTTGTGGCGGCGGGTGTGGGTGTGTGTTCGATAGCCATTTTTTTTTTTGATTTTACAAATAAAAAAATGTGTCTTCCAATTATTTACTGAAAAAAGGTGTCACAAAACAGCTGTGTTGTATAAAATGAAGCAGCATTTGGTTTTTTTCTGTACTAGATTTTCACATTCTTTTACGTTACGTGACACAACCGTTGTTTAGTTAAGTACCAATGAAAAATCGATTATAGATACGAATTGAAGTTTCGTCATTTAAAGCCAAATTAAATATTTAAGTATGCTTAACTAAATAACCTCTAAGATGCAGTTTAAGAAAATCTTATAGATACGGCTGATAGAGTTTGACTACCCTTAATCAGAGATGCATGATTTTTTGAAAAACTACATTTACTACGTCTGCTACATAAAGTAGGTAGTAAATGTAATTAACGTAGTAAATGTAGTAGACCTAGAGTTAACTGTCAAAATTGGCAAATTCATTTTAAATTCTCATAATTTTAGAAATGTGTCTGACTTTCTTTAGTGCAGCGGTGAGAATTGTGATTTAAATAAAAAGATTAAAATATATTAGAAAAAAAATATCAAATAAAATATGGCTACTCAAAGAGGAGGAGTGTTCTCTCAAAGGTCATTTGTATACACTAAAGTCCGAAATAGAATAAGCTTAGAACATCCAAAAAATTTAATTGATATTTATTCTTCTTCTTCCTTTGTTTCGGCGCTGTTATGATCTCGATGTCGAGGGGATCATAACTCTCCCACGTATCTGCTTCACACTAGTGATCCGCCTGTGGGGTTCGCCGGGTTGACCTCAGAAATCGGCGGCAAGCCTCCCGGTTTTGTATTGTTCCATTTCTGAGGCCAACTGAATGCTGGTGTTTTTGCATTTGTTTATACCAGGAGTGTTTAGGCCTACCTTTCTTTTTATTCCGAACTGGAACGTTGTATGATATTGCCTTTTTGACGGGGTTCTCAGGATCTCTCCTTTGAACATGGCAATACCAACTGAGTCGGTCGTGTTCAATTTTTTGGGAAATGGTATTCTTAACATGAAGGCTTCCTCGGATCTTCGTACTTCTAATTCGATCAAGCTTTGTAACTCCTGCTGTCATACGAAGCATCTTCATCTCAGCTGCCGTTAGCTTACTCTCATACTTTTTGTACATTGTCCAACATTGTGAACCGTATGTGAGTGCTGGACGCACAACTGAAGTGTAGAGCTTTCCTTTCAGCTTAGGGGGCATTTTTCGGTCACAGAAGATAGCAGAATTTTCCCGCCACTTCATCCACCCTACGCTTACGCGATGATTGATATCGTCATCACAAGTAGCTTCGTTATTTATCATAGACCCCAGATATTTAAACTTTTCACACTTGGGAAGCACTACTCCATTCAAATAAATGTCTGGAATAGGCATGTGTGGATCAGAAAATGGGCAGCATAGGTATTCTGTCTTTTTCGCGCTTATGCGGTACCCACTTCCTTCTAGAACATCCACCCATACGTCAAGTGCTCGTTGTAGGGATATCGGGTCTTCACTTATGATGGCTCCATCGTCAGCAAAGAATAACTGATGCACTTTTGGATCCGTCACTTTGCCTTCAAGCAGGTAATCAAGAACTGTAATAAAGAGCAGGGGACTCAAGACACTTCCCTGGTGTACACCTACTGTGATTTCGAATTCTTCTGTGACTCCAGCTGCGCATCTTACTTTAGTAACTGCTCCATCATACATGTCCATAATTATCCGCACATAGGTTTCTGGAACTCCTCGTTGCCTGAGGGCCACCCATATTAGATCTCGTGGTTGCCGATCGAATGCTTTTTCAAAATCAACCAATACGACATGCAAATCCTCCAAAGAATCCCGATGTTTTTCCATAATTATTCTTATACTCTGGATTGCATCCGTGGTTGACTTACCCCCGACAAACCCGCACTGGTCATCAGATAGCCTAATTATTTTTCGCAGTCGGCTACCCAAGACTCGCTCAACGATCTTCATGGTGTGTGACATCAGCTTAATCGAACGGTAATTATCACAGCTTCGAGTATCACCCTTTCCTTTATAAATTGGAAGAAGGTAACTTTCCCTCCATTGATTAGGCATGCGATCACCTCGTATAAGTTTGGAGACAAGAATCATGAGCCATCTAAACCCGATGTCTCCCATCTTTTTCCAAAACTCTGAGGGTATTTCGTCTGGGCCAACAGCTTTTCCCTTTTTGGAGTATTTTACCGCCTCACTAACTTCTTCGACTGTGACGTCGGATACTTCGCTTAAGTTAGGTGAAGCTATTGGAAAGTACAGCCTTGGAAATTGTTCGTTTAGAAGTCCGTCACAATACTGTCGCCACCTGTGAAGAATTTCGTTGTCTTCCACAAGAAGTTGGCCTTGAGCATTGTTAATGAACTTTGGCGAACAAATCTCCTGGGCATTTCTTCTTCTTTGAGCGGCTATTTTGAAGATAGTTGCGCCCTTATTCGTGTTTTGCCGTAGCTCTTGAATAGCACCAGCTGTCGGGGTAGAAATTTCATCCAGCTCCCGATACAGGTTTTCTGTATTCTTTGCTTGAATTTGGGCGCACTTCTTCTTCGCTTCTTTCTTGCAGTTTCTATATTCCACTTCGAGGCGTGACTTTTGGTCTGTATCATTAGAGGGGCACTTCGACCAAGCCTTGAAAGCCATTTTCTTTTTACTTATAACTGATTTAGCTTCATCATTCCACCACCATGTTTCTTTGCCTTGTTGGTTGTGTCCTTTTGAAACCCCTAACAGTGTTTTGGCTTTTTCTTTGCAAGTTCTCTGTAGGAGACCCACATACTTTGTGCTGTACTCTCTTCATTTCGAACTATATCGGTGTTGTTATACAGAAAGTTTTGCATATTCGAAATGAAAGCTTCGCCTTTTTCCTTATCCAGATTATACCATTTGATCTTCCCAAAAGTTTTTGTATGTTTGTTGTCGTTCACTGTCTCCATAAAAAATTCTGTCAGTAGGAGACGGTGTTGGTGGGCGATCGCTTCTCCTAGTATCACTTTGCAATCTTTTACCCGGGGTTTCATGAAACTAGATACCAAATGGTAATCAATCTGGGTTTCATTACCACCACTGCTGTAAGTGACCAGGTGTCGGCTTTGTTTGACGAACATTGTATTTAGTACGATAAGACCGTATGTTTTGCACATGCTCAGGATGTCTTTACCAGGAGGGTTCCTGGTGCCGTATCCGAGGCCTCCATGGCAATCTTCATAGTCTTCGTTTGTCTTGCCGACATGTCCGTTCAAATCTCCGCCCACGAACAAAAACTCTTCGTTTGGGATGTCCTTAAGTAGATTGTGAAAGTCTAGCCAAAATTCATCTTTTTCCACCTGCTCACATCCAATTTGGGGAGCATATGCAGTGACAATATTCCACAACTTTCCTTTAATCACCAATTTAAGGGACATCAAACGGTCGCTGGGTTTCGAAATGGTCAATACGCTGCCTAATAGATGTTTTGCAAGGATGATTCCGATTCCGTTTTTACCCTTTTCCGTTCCATAGTAGAACATCTTATAGTTTTTTGTCCTCGTATCCAAGAAACGGGCCCTGTTTCCCGTGTTTCGCCATTTTGTTTCTTGAACACATAAGATGTCCACTCGCCTTCTTTTCATCATCTCTTCCAGCTCGAAGCTTCGACCTGTCATACTGCCAACGTTCCAACTCGCAACTCTCAGATTTTGTATAATCTGCGGCATTACTTTGCTAGCCCCCGGAATCCGTCTAGCTCTGACCCGAGCATCGCTGCTCGGTCCAGGATCGGTACCATGTGTAACAATGGTAGTGCCTGGCGGGGTAGTGTCATTTCGGACGAGTACTTCCATAATGCTTGAATTCACGAAATCCGTTGTAAGTATCGACGTGTGCATGCTCCAGTTTTGTATTTGATCTCTCTTTTACGGCACCGGTGATCTCCAGTCGTGCCAACCCAGGGACTGGCATGCACACTTTTGGGAAAGTTTATAGGTGTTACGTGTCGCTAGGTTCACCTTGCTGTTTGTGGCCTAGATGTATTTACTCCTTTAGTCGCCTTTTACGACAAGCGGGGAGGCGCTGCAGGAATATTCTAACCCGTCCCTGCACAGGGGTTAATTGATATTTATTATTCTTTAAAAAAGATATATAAAAATAAAACAGTTGAATATTAAATTTGTATGTGTTTTACTTAAATTGCGAATGCCATGTATAGGCTAGGAAATTGTATGTTTTTATCTATCTATTTTTTGTAAAATTTAATGTTTTTCTGTTAATGTAATTCATGTAACAAAAAATGTAGGTAACAAATGAAACAAATCAGGCGTGTAGTTTACCCGACAAACTACGTGTAGTAAATTGAGTAGATTACTTGACGTAATTTTCTCTGCCGTCTCTGCCCTTTATAATGTTTTGATTACAGATCACAAGAGGTGAAAAATTTCTTGCATCATCCAAGGAAACCTAACAGTGTTGAGGAAGAATTTAAATATTTAGAAATTATCCCTTCTGATATAAATTGCTACAAAATTATTCTTAAAAGAAAATATAATACCAAAATAACATATCGATGGCTAATGTAGTGATGTTTGAGACATCGCAGTTTGGTGCAACTAAGATGAAAAGGAAAACCATGCAAATAAAAATTATTAAATAATCGTGATCGTTTTTACTCTTGTTGCAAAAAAAAGTACTTGTATTTATTAAATAATAATAATATCCATAGTTTTTATTATTTTTATTGGTAATGGCGCAAAATTTTAGTTGAATTAGTACGATGTTAAAGGTGTTTTAGTATGAAACTAGGTTGAAATGACGATTTGGTAAATTTTAATCAAATAGGTATAGCATCATACTTTCTCTACTCTTTTATTAAAGTTAAAATCATGGAATACCTATTTTTATTTTTTAGTATTGTGCTAACTTCATATGACTCTTTGACGCTTAAAAACATCAAAACAGGTCTGTATGTTTAGTTTTTTGAATGAACTGCCATAACTTTAGGTGTGTTCAGAAGCAATTTATTAAGAAAAATCTTTTAGTACGATACTAGTTAGAAAATGTTTAAAATTAAGAATGAGTTAGTAAACTCCTATAAGGTTAGCAAATTGTTAAGTAGTATCATACTAATACCTTAATAATATGCTGTTTAAAATTTTCCGCCAATGTCTTCAGCATAATAAAGTAAGGTATAAGTTAACGGTTTAGGAACTAAATTGTGTTCTATGTCCTATTTGAATAACTGATATCAAGCACAAAAGTGCTATGTCCTTCAGGCCATAACATACTTAAATATCAATGCTAATTCTTTAATGGACGTTATATGTATGTATACCTGAAACCTGGCTTAAACCGGATTTGTATGGTAGCCTAGTTCAAATACCTGGCTATAGAATGTATCGTAATGATCGTCAGCGTGGTGGTGGTGTAGCTATTCTTGTAAAAAAATGTTTTAAATCGATTTTTGTTCTTTATTCAATGGAAGTTAATATGATGGAATATATTTTTTGCGAAGTTGTTATAAGTGAACAAAAACTCTGTGTATAAACCTCCTAGATGTTCAAACATTGATTCGTTTAGTTCTTGCACATTTAAATAAGACTAAAGCCAAATTTATTTATTTACTTAGCTTAATACAAGCGTGCACTAAAATCTAAACTTAAAATCTATGGTGGGTTTTTCGTAGTTTTTTTTTTTTTTGAATTTTTATTTTAATATTAATTTGGGCCCGTAGGCCCACCCACCAGTTTTTACATAGAAAAACAAAACTGTAAAAAAAAAGAAAAAAATAGATGACGAGGGGGCTTTGAATTAGGAGGAGTTAAAATTGAGAGCGGTTAAGAACTCCACACAGTGGGCGGATTGTATGGTTAAGGTTGGAATAAAGCGAGATTTTGAGAGAGTGTTTGGAGGTGTGAAAGTAGAAAGAATTTTGCATAATTTTGGAGGTACGAAGCATGCGTGTCAATGGTTCGTTACTACCATAATTAGTTCGGTGAAAATTGACATCAAAGAGAGACACCAATCTAAGATTTCTAGGGTTAGTATGCAATGAAATTTCTTGAAGAAGCGTAGGACAATCAATATTACCGGCTAAAGTTTTATGAATGAATACAATGTCGGATACTTTGCGACGTTTATCAAGAGGTTGCAGATTAATAAGTTGAAGACGATCATCATAGGGTGGGAGGTGAAACGAATCAAGCCAGAGAAGCCCGCGAAGTGCAAATCGAAGGAATCTTCGTTGAACGGCTTCGATACGAAGGGAATGGGTAACATAACAGGGTGACCAAACCTGGCTGGCATATTCAAGAAGGGGTCTATCAAATGTGAGGTAAAGAGATTTTGTAACGTAGGGGTCTGAAAATTCTTTTGAGCAGCGCTTAACGAAACCAAGTGCAGAGTTAGCTCTGTTAATAGATGTGGTAATGTGAGATCTAAAATTAAGTTCTTTATCACAAAGAATACCTAAATCACATAGTGAGTCAATTACTGTGACTGCCTCATTGTTAATAAAGTATGTTCGAGGAGGGAGAGGTGAGCGTTTACGGGAGTACGTCATAGCTTGACACTTACTAACATTAAGTTCAAGAAAGTTCTTCTGACACCAAATAGAAAATCTGTTTAAATCTTGCTGAAGAAAAATGGAATCGGAAGGAGAGGAAATGTTGTTACGGCTGCCTCGTTGGCTAAAGGACTGAGCGCTGACGTGCGGCAGCAAAGCGCGTCGCAGGCGCAGAAGTTGTACCTGAAAGAGAAAAAAAGAAGTGATTAAAAATGATCAAGGAATCAAAGAAAAATACTTACAATACTTAATGCTCGCTGCCGAGCTGAAGTTGGACATCATCCCCTTGACGTATGTTGTTTTGTCGGCAGCAGAGGCGTCGCTGGCGCTAAAATTAGAAGCTGAAAATAAAGATAAGAAATGTTATTTTTGTAATCTGAAAACGGATGGCACAAATATTAAAGGATTAGGTAGATACTTACCGATATTTTTCTTGCTGCCGTGCGAGAGGTCACCGCCGCGCCGCCATCACCACCGTCCTCATCTTCTCTGCTGATCATCATCAGCAGGGAGAGGTAATCTGAAAAGAAAACAAATAATATAGTAAAATAATATATAAAACTGAATAAAATAAATATGAAAATTGAAATATAACATGAGACTTACCAGAATTTCTTTGTGGCGATGTCGTCGTCCTCCGCTTACTTGGTGGTGGGTCCTGGGTTCATCTTCATCAATGGCCGGCGCTAGAATAGTAAAAGGAAATAGTATATTAAAAAGATGAATGAACGTAAAAAGAAGGAAGTGGAAGGAATTCATGGAATGTGGATGACAAGTGGCTGGAAGTGGTTATCTAAAGTGGAATTTAAATTATTAATTAGTAATGGTAGGCGTACACTAGATTTGATGTATGTTCTTACGTATTGAAGTTGCGCGATGGTTCATTTTTGTGACGATTGATGATCATCGTAAATAAATTGAAACAAATTAGTTTTTTTTGTGTAAATGAGATTTTTATTTTTATTATTTTTTTTTGAAACAAACAAAAACTTACATACTAACTAAAACTACAATAAAGGGTTCAAAGATTAGGGAAAATACAAAATACAGGTAAATAATGATGGACATAGAAAAAATAATGTTTACATTGTAATTCGTATATTAGAGATCTGAAACGAACTCTAATTAGGGTAGTGAAATTGCCGACGGCAAATTGCATGACATTTGCTCGGCAACGAACAAACACAGCAAGAAGAAAGCAATACTCGTAGCCAGGCTAATAGCTGAGTTTGACAAGTGCATCGGCTAAATATGGCCGAGTGCATGACGATGCATTTTACGGACGAATGCTTCGAGAACAATCAAGCTGAGGTTAGAGTGAGGTTTTATGTAAATGAAGAGGACATTTGAAGTTCAACCGTGTCAGTAAGCAAGTGCTAAAAACATTTTATAGATTTTGAAGAAAAAAAAAAAGTGTACAGTAGAGTGCGGTATAAATATAATTATATATATACATATACGAGGAATCATAGACTAGAGGTCAAAGCCGTGATTTAATTTTTTTTGTAAATTCTAGTGACATTTTTTTATGAAAGGGGTGATTTTGGCTGAAAAAAAAAAATATACTGTGGAATCATCTGTGGCCATTGCCAGAACCGGCACAGCAAAAAAGGGTTGAGCATAAGCCCGTGATTCTCCGGGTGCCAACGGGAGCCGAAGAGGCGTCACCCCTTTCCTTCTTTTCTTTTCTTTCCTTTTTTCTTGGGAGCTCGCAGATTTTTTTTTTCGTAATCTTGCGGATCAACTTTTTCCGTAATCCTGCGGACATTTCCGCAACCGACTCATATCATTTTTTTTTGTTCCTTGCGGAATTTACGGTAAACCGCCCCGTAATCTCACGGAACTGTCCGTGACTGGTCCGAGTAAGCGGATACCGCTAAGACGAGAGGAGATAAGGAGCAAGAGTCCAGCCCGAAGTTACCGAGTTCCAGAACACCTTTTTTTTTGTTAATTTTGTTGTCAATTGAGATTTAAGTATATTGTGAACCTTTATTCAAGCGATGATAGATGAAATTTTTTAACTTAGTGAATGTTAAGACCAAATTTTAAAATTTTTTTTTGATAAAATCTAAGTGCCGCCGCCCAAAAGAGTTTGGAAAATCCTACACCGGCATTTTTGATAAGAATTCGCGGTGGGATTCTGTCCGGGTCTCGGTCGCGGGAAGCAAGATTTTGCCCCTTTTAGGTAGCTATAAATAGAGCTCTATATATAGGAAGGCAAAAGGGTTTAGCGTTTGGTTTTCTTTATAGCTAGCGTGAACTGCTACGCATAGCGCCTAGTTGCGAGACCGTGGAGAGGGTTTCCGCCGAAGAAAACCGGAGATTCTTCCAGGGTTTTTTTGTCGCGCATGGTACGTGCACACTTTTGGTCATACAATTTTCGTTAATTTTTGATATTGAATGTTTTTTGTTATAACTTTTGATCAATCTAAAGTTTTAAGAATCATTTTATATATCGTTTCTGCTTAAGAATAATCATCTATATGTCACATTTAAAATTATTATATATAACTGGTATTTGTTTGAATTTTTTCGCTATCTTTTGGATAAAATTTTACGAGTAATGAATAAAGGTTGAGAGAATATCGATGTATGATTCATTGAAAACCAAAATCTTGTTGTATTCTTTCTGGGATCGGGCCGATAGCTCGATGGCGGAGTAGGAAGTATTCTAAGGGGGTGAGAAGGGTATGCGAAGGAGAGTGACGATAAGTATGCAGAAAATGGATGTGATGGTGGGCTAAAGGAGTCCAACTAAGGGGAATCCGCATTCGTGAGCGGCCTACCGGATTCCACGGAGGGGTGGGAATTATAAGGCCAAGCTGAAGCGTCATCATCAGCAACGAGTGTGGTGAATCAAATTATGTGGTGGTATCGCATTTTTTTTTTTTTGTATAATAGCTTTCAGGCATGATCTATGTTTTTGAAAAAGGAGTAGTTCGTCTGTGAGGGCAAGATCCCCCCCCACCAACCGGCGAGTCATAGCCGAGCCGAACAAGCATGCCGCGACCCTCACTGCGAACATCGTGCGTCTTTTCTCTTCTTCTCCCTATGTCGTGTTTCTTTCTTTTCAGGTTTCTTCACCTAATTCCTTCTTCTTTTTCTTTCTTCTTTCCGGTCATCGATCCTCCTCTCTATTTCACCTTCGCCCTACTTCTTTCCTGTCAACCTTTTCCCTTTCCGTCCTTCTAGTTCCGGCATAAGAAGAGATGCTGCCATCACGACACCCGATTGACAGCGAGAAGAGGCAGCACGGCGGCCAGCCCATCGTCATCTGGCACTGAGCCGCGTTGAAGACACCGTCATCTGTCTAAATGTCTTATGCATTCCAGATGACGCCGAACGTCTTCGTTCTTTAATCTTAATCCTAACCCTACTTTTACTTTAATTTTAAAACTATATATCCTTTTTTCAAATGGCGCCCAACGTGTTGTCCCAACGTGTTGTCCCAAGTGTTTTCCTTCAATGTTCCGACCTTGGCGTTAAATACATCAAATCGAGGCGTAAGTCTTAATAACGATTGCTCATTAGAAAGCGTTTTAATTGCGACGTGTTGATTTTGGCGTATGAGGCGAAAACGGTCGAAACATCTAGTTGTCTTGTCATTTGCGTTCCTTCGATTTTAGGTTTTCATGTCTTCAAAGGTAGAGTTTTTACATGACCTTTGAATCGCGGTTAACAGGTCGGAGTTTAAAGAAGCCGCAATTGGCGTTCTCAGTTCAAGTCGTCTTTGCTGACGGGATCGAACCAAAGCGTAAGTCTTTGTTAAGATAGCTCTTTAGAAAGCTTTTCAAATCGCGACGCTGTGCTTCGACCTCGACAGCAAGAACAATTCGAAATTGTCTTCGTGTCGTTTCAATGTTTTTTTTTTTGTTTGTTCACCACACTCTGAGTAAATCAATTTCTCCTGGAACACCATCATAATTCTGTATATGAGTCATACAAATTTCGTCAAAACAAATTCAGAGCAAGTCACTTCCCTAGCTACCCCAAACACCCCCGAATTACCAATACAAAATACAACAATAATTCAAGATTTCAAGCAACGTTTTTATGTTTTATACATGGTTTTTTTTTGAAAGAATTTTTTTTTAGAGTTTTTCGTTAGAATTTTTTTTGGAGTTATACAATTTGTTAGCGAATAATAAGATTTCGTCAGTTTTTTTTTGTCAAGTTTCAGTTTTAGTTCAGTTCTAGTTTAGTTAATTATTTTCTTTATATTTTAGTTTTAGTCAATTAGGTGGTTGGTAGTCATAAGTTTTAGGTCATAAGTCAAAAAACATAAAATCAAAAAAAAAAAAAAAAAAAATATATAGCATTAGGTTTAGATATTAGTTTTGGTAATTTTTTTCGGTTGGTTAGTCAATTTTGATGGTCAACAGTTGTTATAGATAGATTTTTTTTTATATTTAGATTTTAGGATTTTTAGTTCATAGTTCATTTTCCTTATCCATTCATTTTTTTTCTTGTTATTTATTAATCATTTTTTTTCTCGTCATTTTGTGAAAATTTACATAATTTCATCAAAGTTTCATATATATTTTTTTTCTTTTTTCGTTAAAGTTTTCATTTTTTTTAGTTCATTAGTCTTAATTTTTGTTTTTTTTTCTTCATCAATCTTATTTATTTCCATTCGTCTAAATCTCATTTTCTTTTATTTATTTTTTTTTTATTCAAATTTCGTTATCAGAATTATATATTTTGTCATCGAAATTTTAATAATTCATCATTAAAATTTAATATTTCTTTATTTATTTATTCAAATTTTTTATCAAAATTTTATATTTCGTCATCAAAATTTCATATTCCGTCAACAAAATTCCATATTCATAGTCAAATTTCCAATTTCGTAAGCAAATTACATTTTTTCTGAGTCAAAGTTAGTGCAAGTAAAGTTTAGTACGTTCAGTACGTTTAATAGTTGGTCAATCAGTCACATAGTTTGTTATTTATTTTTGTTGGTCTATTCAAGAATCAACTAGTTTTTATCCCAATTATTACAATTTTGGATAACTTAAACAGTCTGGTCATAAGTAAAATTTTTTTTTGTGAGATAGGTAATGAGTTATAAGTCTCAAAGCAAAGAACCCAACACTCCACGCAAAGATAAAGTTTTCCACAGGCCAGTCACCCGTAGTCAATTCAAGTTAGTGGGAAATACCGAGAAAATGCCCACTGTACATTCACCCCCACGCGGATCTATTGATCCACCGACCATGCAAGAGCCACCACCAGCAAGTAAGCCGAGTGGCACAAAGAATCAGGTCGTGGGTGAGACTACGATGACAGAACCGCCTACGCAGCCTTCATCGCACGGCACAAGCGGGTCCGACGAAGCCGTAGAAACAGTTTCAACACCTCCTTACAGCACTATAACGTCTGTAGATGAGAGAAGTCATACTAGAGACCCTAGGCTACTGGTTGACGCTCAAGGAGACCGCGCTGTCGGCGTTAGCCCAATGAATGATTTCCCAGCGAACCCTCAGCGAGGTGAAGCAGCGGTGGAACAGGCGATTCCAAATCAGAATAACCAAGTACAAGAAGTTACCGCGAGCAGTGTATCAGCTGAGTTAAGGACACTCATTAACTTAGCCGTAGTGAACGCTTATGAGACATATACCGGTTCAATAAGTGGTGATGTTTCCGAATCCGTCAGAAGCGAAGTTGAGCGGGGATTCCTAGAATTCATGAAAGAAATCAACTACGCTACGCGACCAATTCCACCACGCGAGGAGAGGGTTCGTCCACCGAAGGTTACTCGGACATCAGCTCCCAGAGTTACACCCGAGATGCCATTAGCAGCAGCAAACCAAATTCCTGCGAGAAACATACCACAATTGCCGTCGATCAACCCACAACGAGCGATTCCTGAACATCGTCAAGCACCAACAAACCATTTCTCGAACGGACATGGACCGCTACCGAACCATTCTGGTCGAGGTTTTCAGGAGCCACCGCACTTTGAGAGAAACCAGCCTTACGGAAATGACAACAACAGCCACAGGATGCCATATCCACCGGATGGTTACTATCCCGTAGAAAATCGGTATCCAGAACCACCAGTTATGACACCACCCTCTTATCATACTAGAGCAGCAAGACCGCCGATACGTATCGATAAGTGGGGAATACTGTTCGAAGGTAAACCGGATCGACTAACTGTTGAAGATTTCATCTTTCGAGTCGAAGTGCTTCAACGACAGCATGGATGTTCTTGGGCGGAGATCCTGAGAGACTTCCACTTATTACTGTCAGGAGCAGCCTACGAATGGTACTGGCAGTACCAACGAAATAGCTATCGCCCAGACTGGCCAGGACTTAGAGACGCCTTAATGCGTCAGTTCAGAAACATTAAATCAGATTTAGAGATAATGCGAGACATTATGGACCGACGTCAAGGAGCCTGGGAGCCTATCGATACCTATTTTGCGGCCATATACAAATTGAAAAGTCAGCTCGGGATTCAGATCTCCGAGGAAGAATTAGTTCGTATTTTAAAGCGAAATTTGAACGACCGCATCGGAAAGTTGGTATACCCTCAAGCGCTCTTCAATCTCGACCAACTGAGAAGAGCATGTAAGGATGCTGAGTTCGCTTTTCCACCGAGAGGAGGAGAACGGGAGCGTGAAGTCACTAGGCCGGTTAGGCAACCAAACCGTTTCGCAGCGAACGAATTAGCATTCGAAAGTCCAGAGTACGAAGAAGACCACGTCGACGCTTTTCAACAAGCTAACAGCAGACCTCGTACGTCCCGAAATAACAACGAGCCAAGACAGTTGAAATGTTGGAATTGTCACGAAGTGGGACACAGTTACGTAGATTGTCCGTCTCCAAGTCATAGAATCTATTGTTTTGGATGCGGTAAAGAAGACGTCATCAAACCCAATTGTCCGCAGTGCCGAACGGGAAACTCCAGATCGAACGCGAGAAGTCTGGGGGAGTCGCGTTCGACACAGACACCCCACGAACCACCTCGATCGTCATAGACGCTCAAACTCAAAATAACCAAAACAATAAACCAATTACTATATTACAAAGAAATGATTCAAATAATAAGTTAAATGATAAGTCGAAAAATAGTAGTATAAGTAAACTTCAATTCATTCCTTTACATATCCGTCTCAAAGAATATAACGAAACAAGAGAACGAATCTTCAATAATAAATTAAGCGCGATATCAAGTCGAATTTTGAAAACGCGTCAAAGATACCGTCTGAGAAAGAATACAAGAAATTGCATATCAGCGACAACGGTTTTTACCAGTTCAGATCCTCGCCCTTATGCAAAAATAAAAATAGGTCATAAAGAGTTATATGGTTTATTAGATAGCGGAGCAAGTATTAGTATACTGGGAAAAAACTGTTCGAAATTCGTGAAAGATATAGGATTAAAAGTTATGCCATATAAATCGGGAGTTAAAACTGCCGATGGTAAAAACCAACAAATAGTAGGAAAAATAAAATGTAAATTGCAGTATAATGGTGTAGAAGATGAAATTTTATTTTATTTAGTTCCAGGCCTTGACCAAGAATGTTATCTGGGAGTCGACTTTTGGAGAACTTTTCGTGTAGCTCCAAACATTATTAGTTCCATTACGGAACCTGAAAATACTCCACATCCCAATGCACATGTTTTGTCTTCCGAACAACAGTCTCGATTAGAAGCCGTCAAAATGAGGTTCCTAGACTATGAACGTCATGGTCTTGGAAAGACTTCGTTAATGAATCATGTTATTGACACCGGCGACGCGATCCCGGTAAAGCAACGTCACTACCCGGTTTCTCCAGCGGTACAAGCTTTGCTATATGAAGAACTAGATAGAATGCTTAAAATAGGAGTAATCGAGGAAAGTGAGAGCCCGTGGTGCTCACCGGTAGTCTTAATTAAGAAAGCAGGAGAAAACGGTGTTATAAAATATAGATTTTGTTTAGATTCGCGCAGAGTTAATGCCGTTACGAAAAAAGATGCAAACCCACTGCCTCACATAGAGGGTCTACTTAGTCGCTTACCCGACACCTATTATATAAGCAGTATTGACTTAAAGGAAGCCTTCTGGCAAATACCGCTGGAGGAAGCCAGTAGGGAAAAGACAGCGTTTGCGGTGCCAGGGAGACCCTTGTACCAGTTCACCGTCATGCCCTTTGGGTTGTGTAACGCGGCTCAAAGGTTATGTCGGTTAATGGACAAGGTAATCCCTGCACGATTACGGGATCGCGTCTTCGTATACCTGGACGACCTATTGATAATCGCTCCAGATTTTGATTCTCACCTAAAGTTGTTGGATGAAGTAGCCACCTGTCTAAGGCAGGCGAATCTCACCATCAACGTTAAAAAGTCTAGGTTTTGTTTCAAGGAACTGAAATACCTAGGTTTTATCGTTGGTGGTGGGAAATTAAAAACAGATCCCGAAAAGGTAGAAGCAGTAGCAAATTTCCCTATACCGAAAAATCCCAGGCAAGTTCGGAGATTTTTAGGCCTAGCGGGATGGTATAGGCGATTTGTGAAAGATTTTTCCACCTTAACTGCGCCTTTGACGGATACCTTAAAGAAATCAAAAACGAAATTCGTAATGACTGAAGAAGCCTGTGCAGCATTCGAAGCACTTAAAAGAACGTTAACTTCAGCTCCTGTGCTAACACACCCCGATTTCAAGAAACCATTTTTCATCCAGTGCGATGCTTCCGATTCTGGAATAGGTGCAGTTCTGTTCCAGAAAAATGATGATGAAAGCGAACTGCCAATATCATTCTTCTCGCAAAAGCTGAACTCTTGTCAAAAGAACTACAGTGTGACCGAGAAGGAGTGCATGGCAGCAGTGATGGCGGTAAAACGATTCAGACCCTATGTTGAAGGTATGAACTTCACGATCATAACCGATCACTCTAGCCTGAAGTGGCTTATGACCATGAAGGATCTAAGTGGTCGTCTCGCTAGGTGGAGCCTAGAACTCCAATCATATGCCTTCAACATAGAGCACCGCAAAGGATCGCTAAACGTTGTGCCAGACACGCTTTCTCGGGCACACTTAGATGTAGTTTCGTTGGAGCAAGTAAGTCCGTTGATTGACTTGGATTCAGAAGAGTTTAAGTCTGATGAGTATGTTGAACTCATTAAAATAATTCAACTTCGACAAGACGAACTTCCAGACTTAAAAATCGTAGATGGTTTTATTTACAAACGCAGCTTTCCAACAAATAGTGATGTCCTAAATGAACATGAATGGTGTTTGTGGATTCCTTCAAATCTAACACAAGAATTAATCGAAAAAGCTCATGATCCACCACGATCATCACACGGTGGCATAGCCAAAACGTTACACCGAATACGACAATTTTTCTATTGGCCAAACATGACCATTCAAGTTCGTCAGTATATATCTAATTGTAAAATATGTAAAGAGTCGAAAGCGTCCAATGTAGTGTCACGTCCACCAATTACCAGTAATTATTATACCGATAGACCATTCCAAAAACTATACATAGATTTTATAGGTCCGTATCCGCGTTCCAAAAATGGTAACGCTTATGTATTTGTTGTCCTCGACCACTTGACCAAGTTTGTGTTCTTGAAACCTTTGCGTGCAGCAAAAGCTTCAAGTGTCGTCCGTTTCTTGCGAGATGAATTGTTTAACACTTTTGGAGTACCGCAACTAATCCATTCGGATAACGGCAAACAATTCCTTTCGAAAGAATTTCAAAATCTCTTGTCCACTTACGGCATAAGGCATTTCAAAACGGCCAATTATGCACCGCAATCCAACGCCTCAGAGCGAGTGAATAGAACCTTGCTGTCAGCCATTCGTTCCTATCTGCAAACTGATCAGCGCGATTGGGATAAACATCTAAGCGAGATAGCGGCGGCCCTTAGAAGTTCTGTTCACTCAGCTACTGGCACAACACCGTACTACGCCTTGTTCGGTATGAACATGATGATGCATGGCACCAGCTATGAACTCGCGAACAAGTTGAGTAACTTAGCCGATGGAGAAGTATCAACACTACCCAGGCAAGCCAGATTGCAAATCATCCGCAATAGATTAAAAGAAAATATCTTGAAAGGAAACGAAAGAACCGCGAAAAATTATAACTTCCGTTCCAGAAACGTAAAGTATCTTCCTGGTCAAGAAGTATACAAACGAAATTTTATCCTCAGTGATTCGTCAAAACTATTGTCAGCCAAGTTATGTCCAAAATTTATTAAGTGTCGTGTAGTCAAAGCTGTAGGTAAAAACCTTTACGAACTAGAAAATCTAGCTGGTAAAAGTATTGGTATCTTTCATGCGAAAGATATGAAACAGTAAAAATTGTCCTTTTGTTGCATATCCATATTTAATTCTCTTCAGCTCATAGCCAATTCTAGTCAGTAAAAAGATATTTAGCTTACTAAAAGAACTTTACACTATTCTAGTCAAACCAGTCAGTAATTATATTAATTATTCTATAGCTTAAAACAATGTGCAATAAACACCATGTGTTGCAAAAAAATAATTTAATGTCTGTGATAACGACATTGCACGTCCAGACTGATGTCCATAAGTACCTATACTCATCGACAAACAATATCCACCACCGTACCTGATTAGCTTTAAGTTTAGCGTTAAGTTAGATTTAAGTGCTAACCTGTGATACGAGATAAGAGATTTTATAAAGACTGACTAGGATAATAAGTATTAACTGTGATATAAAAACACAAATTTAAAAGACTGACTAGAATAAGAAGCAACAACTGTGATAAGAAAAGTTAACATCGAAAGACTGATTAGAATAGTAAGAATCCAACTTATGTTAGGATAACAAACATTTAAAAGACTGACTAGAATAATAAACATCATCTGTGAAAGGGAAACATAATATTCAAAAGGCTGAATAGAATGGTAGAATTCCCAATCAATGAATTATATATAGGAAAACCCGTTAGGTATTTGAGTTACTATATGACCACAAAACCCCGTTTATAAACGAACAAATTCAAGAAAACGATTACAAAAACTCAAAATCACTTTATGTAGAGTATCAACTCAATCAAATCGTGCAATCACACGTTTAAAATTTATTAAAGCTGTGATATGGTCCAGGCATCCGTACCCTTTGACCAATGCTCGATCTGTGATATTTTTTTTTCAGTAGTTTTAATTAGTTATAAGTTCCCATCTGTGATATTTTAACTTTGAGTCTGTCCAACTTTTGTTTTTGTTAAAATTATTTATAATAGTTTTATAATTCCACTCGAAAGAGAAAAAAATAAAACAACTGCCTACAGTGTTACAAACCATAGGTATACCGCTTCGGCATGCTATACAACCGGCAGCACTACCTATCAATGCAACTCTTAATCAACCCATTCGATTAAAACCAGCACACGTCAATAAAACCAAAACCCTTCAACAAAAACAAAGACTATATCAACCCACAATAGCCGCCCACAAGTATAAAAACGCTCTTATATAAGTAAAATCGCTCATTTAATCGTAATACAAAACGAAGGATTTAAACCCCGTAGAATTCGTTTCAGATTTCGTTAACGGAAATTCCGTCATGAAAATTATAAACACAGGAAAATTTTTTTTTAAAGCGAAAAGAGTACATAGGATTCATAATAATAATTGCATACTAAATAATCCTAAAACTAATCGTACCTGGATCCATGATGAAATAAATGACGTTGCCGATGTTTTACTTATGAATTCACTCTTGGTTACACACTTCTCCGTAAATTCGAAATCTTCACACGTTGTCGTTATGATATAGGGTCCGAATAAAACTCCCAGTCCAAAATTTAAGAGCTTCCGTATTACAGAACACACACATCCAATAAGCATCAGCCGTTTCTGCATCATGTGAGATCCTCAAAACGAATCGTTGCACTAACACTAATACTGCTATTAACAATTATGTTCACAATTTATTTATCGTCTCCACATCACCCGAGTGACTCATATGCATGAGGCTATTGTTGGCCATTTCACATTGCAAATGCATGACCTCATCGCTTTCAGTGCTGGAACGCAATTCCATTGTTTCACCTATGAATATCTGGTTGTTGTTATTCTGCTGGCGGTGGTGACGGAGACTGAGGAGCAATGAGTACTTGATGGTGGTTCTTCTAGGATCCAATAAACACGGAAGTATGTATCCGCCTTCTGCAACAGCTGGCAAAGGGTGATGTTGCTGTTGATGAGGTTGATGAAGCGGATGTTGATGACTCGAAGGTGGGGACACTAGAATTCAAGAATAGTTATAATAGATTTGTTTGTATTGAGTATGTAGGACTTACGTTTTTTTAGGTGAACTTTGCATACGAATTAATTCGATAAATTTGTGTATGTAGATTCCTCATTCAGATCTACTGGTTTTGGAAAATTTTTTTTGTTGTATATCACTTTCACAAAAGGGTTTAGTCATCCTTATGTATTCTTCATTTATCCTTTCGGTATCTCTAAAATAAAGACCACACGATGTTGCTGCATATCCCCATCATGTACTTCCGAGTTCATGTACATACTGTGGCAGATGTGGAGTTGTCTTTTCATCTGTTGGCCCCTTGTCCCGCAAGCGATATATTTTCACCAGTCTCACTACCATGTCAGACACGAATGTTTTTATTAGCTTTTAACGCATTCGTGATCTACTAGATTGGACCATCTTCATTGGAAGATACATTGGCCGGTGAATCATTCGTTGGTACACTGTTACAAAAAAAAATGTCAAATAATATTAACTTTTATCTAGCAGAAAATGAACTTACCTGGGGAAAATATGTCGTGAATGAGAAGGTAGAGGCTGCGGTATATGGCCAAACTCTGGTGCTGCCGAAGCTGATAAGCCTTTCGTTAGCGAAGAAACTAACATTACGATTTGGTCGCAATAACATATCCATCAATTCGAATGGGGAGGTACCTCTGAACGTTGGCAGCAAAGGTTTCAACTGCTGTATGTTTTTAGGGATAGCCGATATAAAATAGTAAATGGGGTTCCGGTGGTGTTGAATTATGCCAAGCTAATGGAGAAAGAACCATCGGCCTGTCATTGGACATGTGTGCCAATTGTTGCCTTGGATACTAAGTAGGTATCTGAAGGGGATTCCAGGGTAAGTCATGGGTTGACCAGAGGCAGAAGCAAACTGCAAAGAAAAGAATTTAAATAAGTAAATAATCCAATCAGTTAAAGGAATAAAAATTTAGAAAAATAATACATACCTGTATTGTTAAGGTTAAAAATAATTATTTAAATGGCCCGGCTTTGGGATGTGGGTTCTTCCCCACAGGCACATCCACATAATAATACAACGGCAGCAGTCATCGTCACTGTGCCTCAACATGCCCTCGTCTCAGCGCCGATGTTTTGTTACGGCTGCCTCGTTGGCTAAAGGACTGAGCGCTGACGTGCGGCAGCAAAGCGCGTCGCAGGCGCAGAAGTTGTACCTGAAAGAGAAAAAAAGAAGTGATTAAAAATGATCAAGGAATCAAAGAAAAATACTTACAATACTTAATGCTCGCTGCCGAGCTGAAGTTGGACATCATCCCCTTGACGTATGTTGTTTTGTCGGCAGCAGAGGCGTCGCTGGCGCTAAAATTAGAAGCTGAAAATAAAGATAAGAAATGTTATTTTTGTAATCTGAAAACGGATGGCACAAATATTAAAGGATTAGGTAGATACTTACCGATATTTTTCTTGCTGCCGTGCGAGAGGTCACCGCCGCGCCGCCATCACCACCGTCCTCATCTTCTCTGCTGATCATCATCAGCAGGGAGAGGTAATCTGAAAAGAAAACAAATAATATAGTAAAATAATATATAAAACTGAATAAAATAAATATGAAAATTGAAATATAACATGAGACTTACCAGAATTTCTTTGTGGCGATGTCGTCGTCCTCCGCTTACTTGGTGGTGGGTCCTGGGTTCATCTTCATCAATGGCCGGCGCTAGAATAGTAAAAGGAAATAGTATATTAAAAAGATGAATGAACGTAAAAAGAAGGAAGTGGAAGGAATTCATGGAATGTGGATGACAAGTGGCTGGAAGTGGTTATCTAAAGTGGAATTTAAATTATTAATTAGTAATGGTAGGCGTACACTAGATTTGATGTATGTTCTTACGTATTGAAGTTGCGCGATGGTTCATTTTTGTGACGATTGATGATCATCGTAAATAAATTGAAACAAATTAGTTTTTTTTGTGTAAATGAGATTTTTATTTTTATTATTTTTTTTTGAAACAAACAAAAACTTACATACTAACTAAAACTACAATAAAGGGTTCAAAGATTAGGGAAAATACAAAATACAGGTAAATAATGATGGACATAGAAAAAATAATGTTTACATTGTAATTCGTATATTAGAGATCTGAAACGAACTCTAATTAGGGTAGTGAAATTGCCGACGGCAAATTGCATGACATTTGCTCGGCAACGAACAAACACAGCAAGAAGAAAGCAATACTCGTAGCCAGGCTAATAGCTGAGTTTGACAAGTGCATCGGCTAAATATGGCCGAGTGCATGACGATGCATTTTACGGACGAATGCTTCGAGAACAATCAAGCTGAGGTTAGAGTGAGGTTTTATGTAAATGAAGAGGACATTTGAAGTTCAACCGTGTCAGTAAGCAAGTGCTAAAAACATTTATAGATTTTGAAGAAAAAAAAAAAAGTGTACAGTAGAGTGCGGTATAAATATAATTATATATATACATATACGAGGAATCATAGACTAGAGGTCAAAGCCGTGATTTAATTTTTTTTGTAAATTCTAGTGACATTTTTTTATGAAAGGGGTGATTTTGGCTGAAAAAAAAAAATATACTGTGGAATCATCTGTGGCCATTGCCAGAACCGGCACAGCAAAAAAGGGTTGAGCATAAGCCCGTGATTCTCCGGGTGCCAACGGGAGCCGAAGAGGCGTCACCCCTTTCCTTCTTTTCTTTTCTTTCCTTTTTTCTTGGGAGCTCGCAGATTTTTTTTTTCGTAATCTTGCGGATCAACTTTTTCCGTAATCCTGCGGACATTTCCGCAACCGACTCATATCATTTTTTTTTGTTCCTTGCGGAATTTACGGTAAACCGCCCCGTAATCTCACGGAACTGTCCGTGACTGGTCCGAGTAAGCGGATACCGCTAAGACGAGAGGAGATAAGGAGCAAGAGTCCAGCCCGAAGTTACCGAGTTCCAGAACACCTTTTTTTTTGTTAATTTTGTTGTCAATTGAGATTTAAGTATATTGTGAACCTTTATTCAAGCGATGATAGATGAAATTTTTTAACTTAGTGAATGTTAAGACCAAATTTTAAAATTTTTTTTTGATAAAATCTAAGTGCCGCCGCCCAAAAGAGTTTGGAAAATCCTACACCGGCATTTTTGATAAGAATTCGCGGTGGGATTCTGTCCGGGTCTCGGTCGCGGGAAGCAAGATTTTGCCCCTTTTAGGTAGCTATAAATAGAGCTCTATATATAGGAAGGCAAAAGGGTTTAGCGTTTGGTTTTCTTTATAGCTAGCGTGAACTGCTACGCATAGCGCCTAGTTGCGAGACCGTGGAGAGGGTTTCCGCCGAAGAAAACCGGAGATTCTTCCAGGGTTTTTTTGTCGCGCATGGTACGTGCACACTTTTGGTCATACAATTTTCGTTAATTTTTGATATTGAATGTTTTTTGTTATAACTTTTGATCAATCTAAAGTTTTAAGAATCATTTTATATATCGTTTCTGCTTAAGAATAATCATCTATATGTCACATTTAAAATTATTATATATAACTGGTATTTGTTTGAATTTTTTCGCTATCTTTTGGATAAAATTTTACGAGTAATGAATAAAGGTTGAGAGAATATCGATGTATGATTCATTGAAAACCAAAATCTTGTTGTATTCTTTCTGGGATCGGGCCGATAGCTCGATGGCGGAGTAGGAAGTATTCTAAGGGGGTGAGAAGGGTATGCGAAGGAGAGTGACGATAAGTATGCAGAAAATGGATGTGATGGTGGGCTAAAGGAGTCCAACTAAGGGGAATCCGCATTCGTGAGCGGCCTACCGGATTCCACGGAGGGGTGGGAATTATAAGGCCAAGCTGAAGCGTCATCATCAGCAACGAGTGTGGTGAATCAAATTATGTGGTGGTATCGCATTTTTTTTTTTTGTATAATAGCTTTCAGGCATGATCTATGTTTTTGAAAAAGGAGTAGTTCGTCTGTGAGGGCAAGATCCCCCCCCACCAACCGGCGAGTCATAGCCGAGCCGAACAAGCATGCCGCGACCCTCACTGCGAACATCGTGCGTCTTTTCTCTTCTTCTCCCTATGTCGTGTTTCTTTCTTTTCAGGTTTCTTCACCTAATTCCTTCTTCTTTTTCTTTCTTCTTTCCGGTCATCGATCCTCCTCTCTATTTCACCTTCGCCCTACTTCTTTCCTGTCAACCTTTTCCCTTTCCGTCCTTCTAGTTCCGGCATAAGAAGAGATGCTGCCATCACGACACCCGATTGACAGCGAGAAGAGGCAGCACGGCGGCCAGCCCATCGTCATCTGGCACTGAGCCGCGTTGAAGACACCGTCATCTGTCTAAATGTCTTATGCATTCCAGATGACGCCGAACGTCTTCGTTCTTTAATCTTAATCCTAACCCTACTTTTACTTTAATTTTAAAACTATATATCCTTTTTTCAATGTTTCTATATTTTTTTTATCATCAGTATAAACAGAAATCATAGAATTGATGGTGAAAATGAAAATCAGAGGGCCGAGATGGTAAGGATGGGATTTGATTCGATACCTCTAAAAAGGATTGTATACTGCCTATCGCTCAGATATGATTGGATCCATGCAATGCTTTGAGTTTGAAGAGAATAAGGGAATGAGAAATTTTATCAAAGGCTTTGCTGAGATCAGTAGCGATGACGTCAACTTCTTTCTCAGCCTCCATGGCGCATATAGTACCAGAAACAAAATCAACTAGGTTTGTAGTAGTTGATCTAACGGTAAGAAAACCATGTTGATTGGGGGAAAAAAATTGTTTACAGTGGAAAAGCATAGTGTCATAGACTATGCTTTCAAAAAGCTTAGGAATACACGACAGCTTAGCTATGGGGCGGTAGTTAGATATTTCTTTTTTATGGTCTTTTTTATGGATCGGGATAATGTAGGAATATTTCCAACGAGAAGGAAATATCCCTTGTGAGATTGAGAGCTGGAAAAGAGTGGTCAATGGCTCAATTAAAGTTGACGAGCAATTTTTTTAATATTATTGAAGGTAAGCCATCAGTATATTTAACCTTGAGTTTATTAATCTTATCTTATCTTATCTTCAACGATAGAAGGGGGAATGACGATTGAAGACAGTGAAGTTTTGGAGCAGATGTCTAAGAAGGAAAAATAATCCGAGTCTGGTAGGGAAGTGTTATCAGAAAATGATTGACTGAAAAATGTGTTCACAACTCAAACCTTCTCCTGTATGCTGATGATGTACAATTATATCCTTTCAAGGCCGCTAGGTTTAATTGAAGATAGGGTTAGTCTTATGAATGAGGACCTGCAATCAATTTATTTTTGGTCTATGCGTAATGGATCCCGTCTCAATCCGGCCAAGTCTAAAAGTATTATAATAAGCAGACATTTAACTGACACTACTGATTTCTCGCAAATTACTATGAACGGTGTTATTATTCCTTTTGTGGACATTATAAAAAACTTTGGAGTTACTTTTAATAAAACTCTTACATGGAATGAGCACATCAAATGTGTGATAAAAAGAATTTATGGAGGTTTACGTTCACTTTGGGCAGCAAGCTCTTATACCCCACTCCCAACAAGACTACAACTTTCTCGCTCCTTGTTCTCGGAAATCTAGACTCATCAAACTTTACAAGTCTTTCAATTGCCTTTAATTTTATAGTTAGGTATGTTCATGGGTTACGCAGATATGATCATAATCCAATTTCGTAAATGAAATTTTCGGATGATCTAGTGTAATGAAAAACAAATGTCCTATGTACCTTTTTTAAATCCTTAGATTTGTCAATTCTTCGAGAACATTAACTCTAATCTCGCCAAGGTTGATTTACTTGAATACAAGACGCCAATTCCTTTTTTTACACCTTACAAATCTTTAACTACTTACCAAACACGCTTCGAGTATCTTTATGGTCTGACACATTTAGCTCGTTCAAAAATAATTTATTTTTACACTCAAAGTCTTAAACACGATAAAAGTATTATACAGCAAAAATCTTAATTTAAGGCCTTTTCATTTAAACTTATACATTCTGGCTCATCAAATATTGTATACCTACTAATCTGAATTTTCCAAATAATGTTATATTGATTATAATATTTTTACAAACTTTCTGTATTCTCTTCAATTTATTTTTCTTTTCAATTTAAACATTGTAATATTTCTCTGAACATGTACTTCTAAAAGAATTATTTCTTATTGTAGCTTGCCTTATAATAAATACAAATATGTATAAAAATAATTGATATGCATTAGGAGAGTTATGCACGTATCAAAACTTTGAGTTTGCCAAAAACAGCAAAAATGGACATGGCACATGTCGCATGCTTAATGGAATACTGACCTAACTCGAAAAGAGGATTTTTGGGAAACTGCAAAAAAAGATCTTGCTATGAGGATTTATCCTACTTGTTGACGGATAAAATTAAAACTAATTCATGAATTAATCATGAATACTGCTATTCTTAAAGTATGATAAACTATCCATGAGATCTGAGACTTGCAAAAGCCTGTATCTGTGCGTAACTCAATTTTGACATATCTCCTAATGGGTCAGTATTCCATTAAGCGTGCGATGTGTGCATTAAGGTATCGATATGTAAAATTATAAGTTTTACGATATTACTTTCTCATATTTCTTTCAATTTACTTATTTACTTAGCGGTGTATAATAATCTCCTGAATACGACGTTTCTGTGATTGGTGTTTTATTTGATCGCAATTTTGAATTTATACAACACATAAATTCGATATCCAAAAAATCCAATTCAATTCTTGGTAGGAAAAATAAAGAATCGAAATACAAAGTAGCTTTTCGTAACATTTGTCCGGCCCATTTTTGAATACTCTTGTCAAGTGTGATCACCCTATTACGACACCGAGAGCAGTGTATTCAATCCGCGTCATCGAGCGCATGGTCTAAATGACTGGAAGCTGTGGAACCAGGATCGGAGAGAATAGAAACCCAAGAGACACTTTATAGATCGGAAGATAAGTAAGTAAGTCTCTTGCTGTGTACCAACGTTATTCACGTTTTTAAGTTCTGATTGCAGAATCCACTGAATATACCTCCATGTCCAGTCGTTAACGCTGCAGGCAACACATCACATATTTCCATTATTTCCAATAAAAAAGCATTGATGACAATATACAGTGGTGGACAAGAATTTAGCACATTAATAAAAGAAAAAATTAAACTATATTTACAAAATTTGTATCTATTTCAATATTTTCATTTTTATGTTATTTACATTATTTACGGATATAAGTATATTTTTCCAAAAATACAATCTTATATTTTTTATATCTGAAAGAAAAAAATGGAAAAAATAACAGAAAACAAACTTTTTTGCCTGGACATGAATTTAGCACATTTCATTAAAATTGCTTAGTTATGTTATTTACCGTTACTAAAACTATATTTTCTTTAATATTTTGTTGGAAATCCTTTGTTCTTTAATACTGAATTGAGTCTTCTTGGCAAGCTCTCGTATAAGGCCTCACAGCGTTGCTTAGGTATTGAATACCAAGCATTCTGTATCTCTTGCCACAAATCTGTTAAATTTTTCGTTTTTTGTTTTTCAATGTGTTGCTCAACGTCATTCCACAAATTTTCGATCGGGTTCAGATCGGGTGATTGAGCAGGCCACTTTAAAACATTCACTTTATTGACCTCTAAGGCACTTTTCACTAGTTTTGAAGTGTGCTTAGGGTCATTGTCGTGCATGAAGCGCCATAAAACCGGCAAATTATCTTCGGCATATGGAATCATATGGTTCGAGAAAATATCTTTGTACAGGTGCTGGTCCATTTTGGAGTCTATCTTCACTATTGGACCAACACCGTTCCAAGAAAAGGCAGCCCAGACCATCACGTTTCCACCACCGTGCTTCACCGTCTTAATGGTGTATTTTGGATCATGTTCCTTATTTTGTGGACGCCACACATATTTTTTTCCATCTGATTTGAATCGACAGAACTTTGATTCACCGCTCCAAAGTACATTTTTCAAGAAATTTAGTAGTTTACCTAGATGTAATTTGGCAAACTCTAATCTAGCCTTCAGATTTTTTTTCGAAACCAATGGGTTTCTTTGCGCAATGCACCCTCTCAAATTTTTTTCATTCAGGCGTCGTCTCACGGTTCTTCAGGATACATTGACATTGTAATTCTCCATTAATTCATTTCGAATAACACTAGAGGTCTTAAATGGATCCTTTGTTGATAACACGTAAATGACTTTATCTTTCCTCTTTGTTGTCTTTCGTGTGCGAGAGGCTTGTTTTACATGCTTTGTCACTTCATACTTTTCAAAATGTCTAAGAGCATTGTAGACCATCTTCCTGGAACATTCTAGCAGATCAGAAATCTCCGTTACTGTGCGACCCTTTGACTTCATCTTAAAGATAATACTCCTTTTGTCCTCAGAACACCATTGCCCTTATGCCATGACTATTTAATGTTTTTTTTTTAATTTTATTTGAATATATAACATTAAGAAGATATAAAAATTAAAAAAAAAATAACCAAAATTTGTACACGTGCTAAATTGATGTCCAACCAAAAGCAATGCAAATGACAAACTATCAACGATTTTTTCACTATGTAATTGGATTGCATATGAAAATATACAGTTTTGTTTTCTCTGATTTGTTGTCATATATTAGTTCAAAATGTACCGTTGCTTGGAACAAAACAAGAGAGAAAATTAAAAATATGGTAGTACCCATCTCAGTGTGCTAAATTTGTGTCCACCACTGTATATAAAGTCCTCGGAATTCCGAGCTCTCTCTCTCTTTCTCTCTCTCTCTCTCTCTCTCTCTCTCTCTCTCTCTCTCTCTCTCTCTCTCTCTCTCGTTTCGTTTAACATAGCTTCACACTAAAAGAGCTTTAACATCATATAATAAAACGGCAAACATGTTTTTTGTGGTACACTTTACGGAGCCCACAAAAACCGAAGGGGCATAAATTACATATGTATTATACGAAAGCATTTTTTGCATAGATGTGCACAATGCCAAAATTATTTAAATATACTACACAGAAATTGTTTAAAACAACAAATAAAAATTGCAAACAAATGCCCGGACATCTGTTGCTGAATAGAGCATACATTTACACTATAAACAAATTTACACTTAAAACAATAAATAAAAATTGCAAAAAAATGCCCGGAAAACAAAAACATTTATAAATGTCGAAATCATGAATTCTCTGTCTTTTATTGAATGATAATGAATTAAATAAATAAATTGGCACTCGAATTTCGAGAGCTTGGTCGGCTAGTCGTACTAATTCAACTAAAATTTTGCGCCACTGTTTTCTGTAACGGCGGATTTGTTCTCGGTTATAATAGACCCACGCAACGTTTGCAAATTGTTCAAATTCATTTTGAAGAATATGTATGGTTTCATTCGAGAATCACTGTAAAGACAATATCAATATGCATCCCAAAGATTACTTTTTTTTGGTATATGTAGCGTGTCTACGCCGATAAACCAAAAACAATTGAGCACTTGAAAGCCAACATTCAACGAGTTATTACAAAAAATACAGCTGGATTTACAGCGAAAAGTGTGTGAAACGTAGACCTCCAGATTAAGCCATGTACGCGCCTGAAACCATATTCATACATTAATAACAAAAAGTTATCTTTCCAATAAAGCCAATTTTTTGTATTTATTTTAAATTAAATTTCTCCAACTCTAAAAAAACGAAGAGTTGTTTAAGAGTATGGGATAAAATAATACAAAGAACCTGAATTATCATACATGAAGAAAAAAAGTCATAAATTGAAAACTCTAAATGCAGTGGGCGGGACTTTGGCGGTTTGATAAACTGGAATTCTTTTAGTATTTAGAGAATATTTTTGCTAGTTATTATTTGTAAAATTAGGGAAATAATATTTTTAGAAGACGTAAGTTCTTACACTGTCAAGCACTTTGTTGTATTTTTTATAATTTATTTTTTTTTAATTAAAACTGTAGATACAGTCGTAGGTTTTTACTTAGGATTGGCATGTGAATCATGTTTAACAATAAAAAAGAACAGCAAAGATTAAAAGAAGGTTCTACCAAACGGTTTGAACATAAAATATGTTTTCTTTTTTTTAGAAATTATATCCACTTTAATTAATTAATATTACTTGATTTTTTTTTTAAAATAATAATTATTATATTTTACTACATTCTGCCAACTTTAAATCTACTAAGACGATGAGCTTGTTAAACTTGCCATAAGAAATTCCATTTTGTTAAGAAAACTCTTTCCTTCGATTTTGTCGAACCTCACCTGCAAATCAACGAAACGCAATGCAAATGTTAATTGGTTTTGTTTTTTTTTAAGTGAAATATCAACCCACCTCTTTGAAATGTCCTCCTAAGTTTTCCCAAAACTTTTCGGGTACCAAGGGACTAGGGAAGAAGTCTTGCCTGGGGCTACGGGCAATGAAAACTTTAACGTCTATTTGTGGATCACACCGGATTTGCACTGCAATCATCCGATCACTATTTGGTGATGCTAATAGACACGAACTAGCATTACCAAGCGGTTCCACTTCGCCTATTCCCAAGTGATTGCTATTCGAGAGGACTTGCCATGCCATGCAACGAGCCAAATTAAGGAGACAAGAGATTTGGTGTTGATTTATCTGGCAGAGAATCAGGTCACGAAGCTCTTGAGGTTCGTAGGACAAGTGCATAACACGCCCGTCACGGCAAATACACTTTAGAGATCGTTCCTTCACGTGGATCACCAGGGAAGTGCGATTGATTGTATCGTAGCTAGAAGAACAAAATCAACTTAATCAGATATGGGCAAATTATTTGGAAACTACTCACCCGTGAGTTACTATATTTATTTTGACGCACGCCATCGTTGGACTATTCATTGCATTCCAATGCGACACAATCTGGGGGTCTTTAACGTCTCGAGCTAATGTGTCAAGCACATACTGCGTCCGTTTGCGCATAAATATGTGTTGTGCTTGGGCAATTATTTGCTCGAGAATAGTTTGTGACTTCGTCATTTCCAGGAGTTCGTGTCTATCAGCTGCAATGGGACCGGCCAACATGCGTCGTTTGCTTGGTCCCATGGGACCACTTGCCGGATGAGGAAACGGATGATGGCTGTTTTTGTGATGAACCTCTCGCAGCAGTTGATGCAAAGAATGCTCAAGGACATGATCATGGTCATTAATCGGTCCTGGTTGACTTGAATCGAATGTTGTGGAGTGACAGAGTGAAATTATGAGTTGAATACCTGGCAAAAGGGTAGCTCGGATTTGATTACCAACGACAACGTGTGGAATTGGAGCTTGCATGTGAATGGCTTCTCTAGCCAACTGACTAAAAAGTTCTTTGCAGAAAAGAACATTTTGGGCGAATTCTAGTGTTTTTTGCCACACTCCTACTTGTTGGGTTATGTTTTGTCCACTTCCCATCAAATTTACATTCGCAGTACACAGATCTTCTTGGTCTTTTTGTGTTATAACTTTAATATAAGCAACACCTTGGAGTTCAGGTGGAACATTAACCCTTAATGCTGATGTAGGCTTCACCACCGCAGGCACCACGCCATTACCAGGTCCAATGGGAGTCGTTTCATCTTCAACTACGTCTTCAGCTTTCGTTACCTCAAATGTACCGCTCATTCCAAACTTAGAACCCGCTGTGCGATAGCTTAAATCACCTATAATTGCATTGGAGACCTTTTTAAGACGCCAGTTCTGCCTAAGGCGCAACAGCTCTATGTGAAAATCGGCAACATTTCGATTTCTCTGCTCACTTTGGCAGCTACGAAGTCGTTCGGCTCCATTAAGGAGCACATTTGCAGCTTGACTAAGAGCTTTTTTGCGAGCGTAAACTTGAATTATAGGTTTAGTATCTTCGGGTTCTTCTGGGACTGGATCTAATACTAGGTAGCGCTTATCTTTCGCAATTGAAATAACGTCAGATAATACACAAATCTCGGTAAGAGCATCCTTGAGTTTGTTTCGTACGGAGTCCCATGGCCAGAGGCTCGGTTGAAATTGTGATGGATCTTTCAATTCTTCGTCAGATGATTTCTCTTCTTTTTTCAAATCGTCTAGAGATGTTTTGCTGAAATCTATACGAGCAGCACATTTGGTAAGTGTCTCCGAAAGAGTCGGTGGTCTGAAAATTTAACAACTTCATAAAAATAATAATTTCTAAAAGCCAGCCGGGCAAGTCAACTCACGGTTGGTATATTTCCGTGCCATCATATGTTATTTCTTGAATTTGATTTTCACACGGCGCTTCGACAGAAACGCTCACAGAATTGGTCATGTTCATAGTGTAACTCATTTGAAAATTACTTCTAGTTTCTAGATAAATAAAAAATTATTTCTAATATAAAATTAAATTATTCTTTTCCTTAAAAACGCGCAGTAAACAATTTTTTAATTCTATCGCAGAACAGTGACAGGTGCCAAATTGAATTTGACATCTGTCCCAAGAACTAGATCCGTTCGTGTATCTTCGTTTCAATATGCAATTATTAGGTGCGTTTTATTAGGTGTATTCATGTAAGCGCGGAAAACCCTCGTAAACCTCGTAAACCAGATAATTTTATCTCCGCAGAAACGAACTGTCAAAATTTGTATGGGAAAAAGTTTCTGCAAATCGCATAAAATTATCTCATAAATTTGCTGCGGAAAGTGCAGAAATAAACCTCGTAAACTAAAGAAGTATGGATTCTGACTTTTAATTTGACATTTCACAAAATATTTCCCACATTTACGCAAGTATTTCTTAGGGGGTGTTCATGAAAACATGCTGCGGAAAGTTATATCTTTCTACAAAGCGGAAAATTATCTCGTTACATGAATACCCTTATTATCTACGGATCTATGCGGATCTGGATTATATTAGGTGCGTTTTATTATTCACAAATCTATCTGGATCCGGATCTAGATTAAGTTTTAACATGTATTACAAAAACAATTTGGGATCCTGTTTTCTATCGGGATCTATTTCAAAGATCCAAAAATTAGTTATTACACTGGCGAGTAGATGGCTTTTTATGGTAAGGTAGTGTAAGCTACACCTATTAGGTGCGTTTTATTATCCACAAAACTATCTGGATCCGGATCTGGATCTTCCCTTGAAAATAAAACGATACGAATCTTAGTGACAGCAGTGTTATAAGTCCGTCTCTTTTTATCCTTGGGTTTGCACATTTTCAATTATTTCTTGTCTTTTTTCTTTACACAATAGCTCACACTACCTTATCATAAAAGCCATCTACTCGCCAGTGCAATAACTAATTTTTGGATCTTTGAAATAGATTCCGATAGAAAACAGGATCCCAAATTGTTTTTGTAATACATGTTAAAACTTAATCCAGATCCGGATCCAGATAGATTTGTGAATAACAAGAAATAATTGAAAATTTCCAAACCCAAGGATAAAAAGAGACGGGCTTATAACACTGCTGTCAGTAAGATCCGTATCGTTTTATTTTCAAGGGAAGATCCCGATCCGGATCCAGATAGATTTGTGGATAATAAAACGCACCTAATATGTCAATGAAGCTATAGCTATTCATTTCTTCATTTATGTAACTATATTCTTCTTCCGAAAATCGATACATCGAGCGGTACTCTGCATCTCTCATTGTCATGGGACTTAAACGAGTTTTGTACTGCTTTGGCCTTATTCTTCTTCCAGTTAGATCGTAAGTAATTTATGTATATCTAATCAAAAAAAAAGTTTTTAATATATACCAAAATATGAATGATTTTTATTATGTATATAATCTGCATTTTGGTCTCCTTTAAATAACTAGCTAAAATTTTGTGTGCAGGAATAAAATAAAGAAATTTATATTATGATGCATGTACATTTACTACTAGAGCTGTGCCAATCGTTCATTTTGAAAGACCGAATCAATCATTGATTGATTGGTTCAAGGATTCGGTCTTTTCAATCAATCGTTCATTCAATCATTTTTTATACATCCGTTTCGTTCCGAACGAGATAAAGACCGACACGAAATGTTTTCAATCATTCATTCAACTAATCTTTCATTCATTCCAATCGTTTCGTTCAGACCGAGACCGAAACAATGCGAAAACGAAAGCAAGTTTGGCTTTTTTCTACTTCGTTGCTTCGTTCACGCCATCTTCTTTTGTATATTTTGTATATAAAATGAGGAATATACATTCTGTTTCATGTCCATTCCTATTTGGTATTGTGAAATGATTGAGAACAAGTTGAATGAACAAAACATAACTTTTTTTCGTTCTTTTCGTTCATCGGTTTCAGTGGCAAGAGATTGACATTAGGATGGATTGATTGGGTCTACTTTGATTGCAATCAATCAATCTTTTTGGTGAACGGGTCACAAAGACCGAATCAATCGCGATTGACACAGCTCTATTTACTACACTGTTCTTCAAACTTCCAGAAGAAACAGATACATGAATACATGTAAAATACAACGTAAAATCAAATTTGCAATTGAAAAATATAAATGAGAATTGAATTGATTTTCTATCTGCCTCCTAATATGGGATTTTTTTTGAATTTTTTTACTTTTTAAAATTGCTTTTAAGAGGCCTCCGGCCAAAATGTCGAACTCAGATTCGAAGATTGGAACTTCGAATTAAAATAATCACTCCGCATTTGTACATTCAACATGTTTGATCTTCGAAAGTTGCATTTGGGTTGCAGAGAAGTTACAGCCTACACACAACCTTCTTTCATTTGCTTGTTTTATTTTTGTGTCCTCTGCTCTGTTTGATCTGTTTGTAGAAAAGGGTAGTGTAAAAATGTATAGAGGGGTAAGGGTAGGTTCAACCTTTCCGTTGTGTGAAGTATTAGGCGATGGAACATTTGAGCAAGAAAAAAATATTATTTGTATCTACCTAGAAGCTCCAATATGTCGAGCAAAATGAAGTTACATACATATCTGTGTATGTATGTATGTAGGTATACACCTGTATCATAAAATGGAAAATTGGTGATGTTGACCTTGAATTTGAAATAATTCAGAGTTATTATGTAAGATTTTGTACCTATGTATATTACAGATATGTATTTTTTCGACCTATCTATAGATACGTAGTCATGTACATTATATATTTGTAATTGCAGGTTTCGATAAAATGAAAAAGAAAGACTTGCATGAATTAGAAAAGTTTTCTTATTTTAAATTTTGAATACGAATTTTGCTCTCTTAAAAATAATTTTGGTGGTGATCGAGTTTTTGCTAAATTTACATTATTTATATTTATTCTTAGTAGTCACCAATTTGATAAAAAAAAGTAAAAAGGGATTAAGAAAAGGCTAAACACCCAAAAAAGTCAAAATTAATACATACGTACATATGTGTGTATTTAGCTATTTACATTATGTACATATTCATGCATAATTTTTTTGTTCACTTTTAACTAAAAAGCTATTTTTAATTGTGACTTATAGGTACTATAAGGCAAGTTATGCATTCGTTAAAAAAAATCTAACTCGAAATTTTGGTCAAACTTGACATTACGATGATAGCGAAGACGAAAAAGGTGAGTCTCGAAATTCTGTCTGTTCTACATATCATTTTAAATTTTTAAATAAGTGAAAACAAATTACATAAGTACATTTAAGAACATATTAAAACTTACATAAAAAGCCAAGTGCCCACGCAATAAAGTTTATGTATGAATAAAGAATTTATTTAAAATAGAGATAAATGACGAACCAAAATCTGCAACAATTCTTAATATCACGGCACTGAAATTGGCGTATTGTGAACTTAAGACATCAAATTCGGTAAAAGCTAATTGTGGTAGTTTTGAATTATTTAGAATAAATAATTCAAATTTTCTCTTTATTATTTGTTGGAATTCTGGGCCCATAACCTAGTAGTTATATCTAGAACTCTAAAGTCCTAGAAATAACCAATTTAGTAATTGTTCAACGTCGAAACCTCTTTCAGACGACTTGATTGTATAAATTTGATTATATTGCTCCTTACCTCGGGTGGGGAGTAACAATTTCGAACAAATGAATTGACTTCTGGATTAAAATTGATTTTATTATAATTTTCATGGCTAATTGATTCATAAACACATTTGACAATAATTTTCATTTCATGGGAAACTAAATGTGGGAAAATAAATGTAATAGGATAGGAGAGCACCTGTAAAAAGTGCTGATTGTGCAATTTTGGTGGGAACCATATGAAAAGGTATGGGTCGTGATGTTCATAGGCAATAAGGTGTTCTAGATTTTGATAGGGTGTTATAATCTTAATAAACTGCTTAAACAGTATCTAATAAATTTGTTCGATGAAATTAGATACTGAACGTTATGGTATTATTACGATAAGAACGACCCGGCAGTGTATGTGTATATTTATGTTGTTAAACAATAATTGACATTCAATTCTGCCAGATATAATCTTATAAATAAATATTTCGTCTAACAAAACTTGTGCTGAAACAAAAAAAGGATATTGAATAGACTTAGCCTACAATATAAGTTGAATGCTGTCTAAACATTTTGTATTCTGTATATCTTGTGAATTTTTTTGTTGAATTTTTCAGTTTTGTCTAAAAATGTTTCGTAATTTGGGTTCCAAATAGTGGATGCTAAAAATATTTCAGATTTCTTAAAGAATCTACCTGTGCAGAAAATAAAACCTATGCTCCTGGCCTGATTAACTAAGAAGAAGTGGTAGTGTTTGTCAAACATTGGCTTAGAGTGAAACACAACAATTAGATCTTTTTGCTCATAAACTCTTGTCAATTTATTTTCATCCAATAGATAGTTAAAAACAATAGGATCCTTTTGAGGAGTGAAAGACATGAAGCGAATTTGAATCACACCATAAAGAGATAAAGAGTTATACCTTACTCCTTATCTATCAAAAATCAAATTGGTAAATTATAATTTGATTAAATATTTGGAAAATGTTTTTATAGTTTAATTTTAAAGATATTGGCGCAAAATTTTAAACGACTTTGTCTAACTTTTTCATAATTTACGATACGTTGGACAATTCTTTTTTTTTTAGATATCTACTGTGATTATGCCATTAAATATAGTAATAACTAAACAAATAATTTCATAATTTTGCTTTATATACATGTATTTGCAGTAACTTAAATCAAACAAACTAACTAATGTTTTTGTTTTAATTAATTCTTTTGTAACGCTATACCTTGTTTCAACTCCATAATTTTGTTTCTGCAATTAAACTATATACTTTTTTCTTTTTATTTCTTAATGTAAGAATACACGTCAATTATTTCGACAGACGGCATATTATGTCATTGTTCTATTTTCTTTTATATACTTCTTATAATATTCTTGTATTTTCTAAATAAAGAATTTTATAATTATAATAGATAATAACAGATTTATTTATCCATCGCCCGCTGCAATATTGGAAAATTTAAGATCGAAGAGCACTTTTGAACAATTGTTTCGCATTTCTAATATTCAATCTATGTACTTACAAAGCACATCTTTTAAAAAAATCAACTCCAATTTGTTTTGGTATGAAATGACCATTGTTAATCTGGATAAAGTATAATTTTAAAAGATAAAGTAGCTACATATTTGCTACTGTTAAAGTTAGACGAGCTCTTTAACGTTCAAGTATAGTTTTTGCGTTTAAAATTAACAAAAAGTCGGTTCTCGTTTTATAAACGATATTTACAGTTAAACCCCATTCTAAAATTGATTTAGAGTAGGTTTTAAATATTTAAAATCTTGCGCCATTTTGTTTATGAAAATCATGTTTGTGGATTAATTATATTGAGTTTTTTTAAGTCTTGGGTGTAATCACACCCGAAACGTTACAACTCAAAAAAATAAACAAATTCTATAATTGACCTTGCGCCCACTCTAGGACAAACATCATTTTTATGAATAAGAAAAGCTCACGAGGAAAGGATAATTTAATATTTTATTTTCTGAGAATATTGTATTATACTTTAAAAAGGTCATTTTACTAAAAAGGGGTTGGTTAATGTCCTAAAACCTCTAATATCTCTTCTCAAAATTGCAAAATCTAATACCTGCCTTGAAATAAAAAAGTTGAAAATTTTAGCTCAAAAATGAAAAATTTCAAGATTTTTCAATTAGAATGAATAATTCCCTCAAAATCCAATATGTATTTGTCCAAATTATTAAAAAACTAATACCTTTTCGAAAAAAGGATATTCACCTCGTCTTTCGTCCCAATACAAAATAAGATACAAACCGATTTCTTACATAACAAACATACCGAGCTTCATAATAATACATTCAATACTTTTCGCATACCAACCAATGTACATATATTATGTAGTTACTTTTCTTCCTAAAAACACACAAAACAATCCAACAAGTTAAATCTACTCCTTTGCTTCATTTTACTTTCACACCATACTCATCGCTTACCAATCCCTATACCACCATAGCCCTCAAATATTATCATCCACCGTCACCGTGGTTCTACTCGCATCCATTTCTTCCCCTTCTACACCACCCCTTTACTGAACCTCTCATATACCCAAAAGCCTACTCGACTTTCATGTTCGTCATACTTCTTTTTGCTTCAGTTCCAACAAAAAATAGCTATCTTCGAAAAAAACCACGTTTTGGCAAATAGATGAACTAAAAACAGCCAGTAAACAAAAGTAACGACTTTTGTGCAAAAAAAAGGCTTCTATAAAATGTGTTATTTTACAATAAAAAGTTACTTTTTGATTACTTTTTTTTAATATAAACAATTTCAGAAAGCATTATGTCATTTTGGGAAAGTTATGATGATCTTTTCACATAACTACACATTAAAAAATGCATTGGAAAATGAGCAATTTTAATGTTTTTCAAAAGATGATTATTCAAAAATAGAGCCCAAAATTAAAAATCCGCTCCGACGCTCTTCTAAGTCTCTTCATTACCTTTAAAATGACGTAAAAATATTATAAGTTTTCCACTTCAGTTTCTCACAAACCTTGCACAACTTTTGCAGTTTTGTGGAATTTAACGAAAGAAGCAACCGGAATATTAAAATTAAATAAGAAAAATATAAAAAAATTAAAAAGGTGGCTCGACGCTTTTCAAGATAAAATGTAATTCTTTCATATGTAATTTATTTTATTTCAATACGACTTGCATTGACTTCACAAACCTTGCACGAATTTGCCCAATTTCACGTTTTTCTCAATATTTTGGGCGGAGGCCTCTTAAAGTGGAAACCCTGGTGTCGACCTTGTGTGCTCTGCTGTAAGTTAAGCTATATAAAATGCACCAAAAGCTCTATTGTTTATAAGAAGCTTTGTGCATTTTTGTTTTTGATAAACAAATCATGTGTCATAAAAATTGACAGATAACTTATGAGCTTTCTTACCCGCAGGGACAATCACAATATATTTTTGCCAATTCTCATGTTCATTGTTCATCTTTCATCACTACACTATACCTACACAAAAGTGTTCAAAAAGAATTTGGTATCTTGATTTAATCAATTATATCAATTTCTATTTCAACTTGTATAAGTATTAAATTGCTTACAACAATTTTTATCTCAAAACATTCCAATAGTTCATTGAGGGAAGGACACTTTAATTCGGTAAGCAAACAAAAACTTTATATTTTCAAAACCTTGTTACTTGCCTCATTGCTCTCATTTGAGTTCATCAACACACCTTAATATGTTGGAAAACAAATGCAATTTTGATGCAAATTAGCACATGGCCTTTAAAAGAGGCAATGACGTAGAAACCAAAACAAATTTTATTTTAGGAAATAAATAAAAACGCAAGGTACAAACATCCATATTGTAATATTTTTGCTAGGTTCGTTAAATAAAACTTATTACTCTTTTTAGTATTTCTTCTTTATTCACACTTTCCAATTCAAAACAGTAATTCTCAATTTATAAACAACTCAAACACTTTTATTCAAATTTAAATCACACTTGTTTAATAACACAATCCAATAAGCAAGCAATACCTTTGCACACTTTCATAATCCAAAATCAACTGTGTCTCGCTCACCGTGAACACTCCCTTATATACTCAAATTAGTTGTTCTCGAAAGTTCTTGTCTTGGAATGTTCTAGATGTTTGGAATAAGGGGAAATACATTTGACATTGGAAAAGAGCTTTTTGTTTCTTCCATAAATTAGATATCCAAATTTCCAACAGATGGCGCTGTAGTAGTATAAAGCTCTGTTCACAACATTGCCCCCTTCTTAAGATTGTTCGTCCCGAACAATTCTATCTCCAGCTTCGCCACTGTATCGGTGCAATCGATCGCTATGCACAACTTTTAACTTTCCTCTTAACCCTCTTTGAATTCGGTAAACGACATCATTGATTTTCGTGACGACAGTATAAGGACCTTCCCAATTTTGTTGAAGCTTCGGTGACAATCCCTTTTGACGATGTGGATTATACAGCCATACACGATCTCCTACTTGGAATCCTGTCGTGTTTGCTCTTGTGTCGTACATTGTCTTCATTCGATCGCTGTAAGCGCTCATTCTAGTCCTGGTCCTTTCGTGGATGTCGATTAGCCTCTCTTGTAGGTCACTCACGTAATCCGTTGTTTCCTTAGACTCTTGTGATGGATGTCCAAACCTTATCTCACTAGGCAGCCGTATGCTTCTTCCAAACAGGATTTCAGATGGTGTTTGTCCTGTTGAGGTATGTATTGCACTTCGGTAGGCCATCAAAAATAGTGGTATGTGCCTATCCCAGTTTCTTTGGTAGTCGCCTACGACTTTAGTGAGGTGTTCTTTTAAGGTCCTGTTGAATCTCTCGACCATTCCATCAGATTGCGGGTGAAGTGGTGTGGTTCTCGTTTTCTTAATGCCAAGGAACGCGCAGACCTCTTGGAATATGTTCGACTCGAAGTTCCTTCCTTGGTCGGAATGAAGTTCCATAGGCACACCAAACCTGCTTACCCAGTTAGACACAATCTGGTCGGCCACGGTCTTGGCTTCTTGGTTCGGAATAGCATATGCCTCAGGCCATTTGCTGAAGTAATCCATTACCACCAGAATGTATTTGTTTCCAGCATTCGTTTCCGGAAATGGGCCAGCCACATCAACAGCAATCCTTTCAAACGGTGAGCCAACATTATACTGCATCATTTTTCCTTGCAGTTTTCTGCCAAGTCCTTTGGTTGCCGCACAAACCTCACAATTTCGGCACCACTTTTTAACGTCATCTCTTGCATGCAACCAGTAGAATCGTTGTCTCACTTTTTCTAACATCTTGTTGATTCCCAAATGGCCTCCTGAAGGTCCATCATGCATCTCTTGAAGAACCTCTTTGATTTTCGATTGAGGTAACACAAGCTGCATCACATAGGATTTACCATCAGCGGACTCCCATTTTCGCCGAAGAACACCTTCTCGCACATGAAGTGAGTCCCATTGTGCCCAATAGGCCTTTAAAACTGGACTCCTATCGGAGATGTCATTCCATGCGGGTTTTTCTTCATGTCCTTTCCATGCGAGAAGAGGTTCAATGTCGGGGTCTTCTTGTTGAGCAGATCTTATTTCTTCATTGCTCCATCCACAAATGGGGTCAGCCCTTATTCGCAGTGTATTGATGGAGACCATGTGTTTGTTGCCATTTGACGTTGCCTCGACAGTCAGACTTTTATTGTTTCGTTTGGTCTGAGAAACCTGGATGGTGTTTCTAGGGCCATCGATACCAGAAACCAGCTTCTGCCCCTCGAAGTTGGTTCTTACTTGTTTCTCTGTTGGGAAACTTGTTCTGGAAGTAACACTGATGTTATTGTTACCTTGTTCTGAGTTTGAAACTCCGTGTCCACAATGCTGACAAGCTCTTCTTGGTGGTAATCGACATTGACGCTGTAAATGTCCAGTCTTGTTGCAATTCCAGCACTTTGCAAGTCCGTTTCGTTGATTCCCTTGGACATCAGTTCTTCGGCATGAGCATTCTTCGACGATGGTTTCTCTAAGTCGATGTACTCCGTGAGAAGCTTGCTCTGCTGCTTCCATTGTCAAGGCAAACGCTAATGTTTCAGAAAGCGTTCGTTTTCCAGCAGTTCGCACGGCCCTTTGAAGATGTATGTCGGAAATGGCTCGAACAAATGCCTCAACTGCAAACTGGTTACGGATTTCTTCTCCAACATCAGGATATGCAAGATGAACAAGCCTTTCAATGTCCGCTTGTAGCTGTTGTAGAGTTTCGCCCCTCCTCTGAACTCTGGAATAGAGTCGTACCTTGAAGACTTCTTTCATGTGGCTGTTACCAAAGCGTTTGTCTATAGCATCAACCAAGTAATTAAAATCGCCGCTCTTATCTGCTGGTATGGTTAGCAATAACTCAGCAGCTGCTCCTCTAAGAGCAAGGGTTAGAGCTATACACTTGTCAGCTTCATCCCAGCCATTTGCTGTAGAAGCTGCCTCGAATTGCTTCTTGTATATAGACCAAGAAGTTTGTCCATCAAAGGTTGGAGGTTGCATCTCCTTTTTCCTCAAGGTTTCTCCAGAACTTTCCCGAATCTTTATGTTTCGAACACGGTCTAACTCTTTTGAAAACGTCTCCATTTTGTTGTCGACTAGCAATGAAACACGTTCATCTAACACTTTTGAAAACGTCTCCATTTTGTTGTCGGCTTGATTCTCCAGCAATGAAACACGTCCATCAAGTGCAGATACATTATTCTCGATGTTAACAAGCTTGCCTTCTAGCATGTTTCTCTGCTCTTCGAGAAGGTCTTTTTGTTCGCTATGCTGTTTATCAAGGCGTTCGAGAATATTCTTTTGTTCGTTTTTCTGTTCATTTCGTTGCTCTTCGAGACGTTCGAGAACATTCTTCTGTTCTTTCATTTGTTCATTTCGTTGCTCTTCGAGACGTTCGAGAACATTCTTTTGTTGTTGAAGCAGAAGACTAATCATATTTGAAACATCTACATTTTTACTTACGTCTGCTTCCTCAGCGTCAGCTTCAAAGACGAAAATGTCCGGGCCTTCATTTTGTTGTTTCAAATATTCGGCCAAACGCAGAACAAGCTCATTTTTCGATCCTGCTCTAGAAAGTTCTCGCTTGCCTAATTCACTTTTTAGCTCATTACAATTGAGCTCTTTTAGTAACTTGCTCATTTTTATTATTATTTTATTTTTTTTTTTTCCGCACACTTCACTGCACAATAAGTTTTATTCCACTTTTCTGACACCAATGTAATATTTTTGCTAGGTTCGTTAAATAAAACTTATTACTCTTTTTAGTATTTCTTCTTTATTCACACTTTCCAATTCAAAACAGTAATTCTCAATTTATAAACAACTCAAACACTTTTATTCAAATTTAAATCACACTTGTTTAATAACACAATCCAATAAGCAAGCAATACCTTTGCACACTTTCATAATCCAAAATCAACTGTGTCTCGCTCACCGTGAACACTCCCTTATATACTCAAATTAGTTGTTCTCGAAAGTTCTTGTCTTGGAATGTTCTAGATGTTTGGAATAAGGGGAAATACATTTGACATTGGAAAAGAGCTTTTTGTTTCTTCCATAAATTAGATATCCAAATTTCCAACAGATGGCGCTGTAGTAGTATAAAGCTCTGTTCACAACAATATGTATGTACAAATATTTCACCAACTTCAGATAAAAATCATCTAAAAACATAAATGAGTTGAGTCAGGATAGTGGACGAAATCCAATTTTAGAAAAGCTATTTCACAATAGACTAGACCGAAATTGAAATATTTAGTTTATAATGAAATTGAGTGAATCAGTGCGTTTGGTTTCTGGGCTTGTAATTGTAAATGTTATTGCAATAGTTTTTCAACAGGTCCAGCCAGTTACTAGCTTACGCAGACGACATTGACATCATCGGAAGAACCGAACAAGCTGTACACGATTCCTTCATCCAGATTGAGCAGGCGGCACAAAATCTGGGGCTGCACATTAGTGAAGGTAAAACAAAGTACATGGTGGCGTCGAATGCGAGAGGAACAGTTGGTCAAACAATCAAGGTTGCGGAGCACGAATTTGAAGTGGTGCAATCCTTTAAATACCTTGGGTCAATAGTAGCAGCCGATAACAATATAGAAGAAGAAATACGCGGGCGGCTTCTCAAATCCAACAGAGCCTACTATAGTCTGTCAAAGCTCTTCAAATCCAGAAATCTCACCATAACTTCAAAACTGCTGCTGTATAGGACCATGGTCCTGCCAGTACTCACATATGGATCCGAGACTTGGGTGCTTAGCAAAAGGCACTCCGACCTCTTAGCTGCGTTCGAGAGAAAAGTCTTAAGGAGAATTGTTGGCCCCGTATGTGAGGAAGGACGATTCCGGAGACGGTACAATCATGAACTGTACGCAATCTACCTTGAAGCAGATATCGTGACAAAAATTAAGCTCGGTAGACTCCGGTGGGCAGGGCACCTAGCTCGCATGAGCGAAGAGGAACCTGCTCGGAAAGTTCTTTGTGGTACATTCTATGGTAGACGACAGCGTGGTAGACCATGCTTGCGCTGGAGAGATGGCGTAGACCAGGACGCCCGAAGCCTTGGGGTGCGCAACTGGATGGCGTCGGCTAGAGACCGGGATAGGTGGAGAGACTTGTTGAAGGAGGCCAGGACCGGAACCCGGTTGTCGAGCCGATGATGATGATGATGATGATTGCAATAGTTTTATGTATATTTCAACAAAATGTATTTTGTACTTAATAAAGTAAGTGTGAGTGTAATTTAAGGCCCATTCTACGAACAAAAAATCTCTGCGAAATGAATATTTCATCTTGGTAATCACTTAACACTCAGATATTTTCTTTTGTGGCACTGGCCACTTTCTAGAATCTTTTTCTCAAGTTAAAAGCAAATCATCTTTAACATAATCGATGGCTCTGTCCAAAATAGCATGACCTAGATGATTAGCTTCTTGTAAATGCAATTTTTTAGGGACAATTCGGACCATGATAGTGGTCTCCTCAGAGCTCGGAGATAATCGATTCACTTACAATTTTAAAATGAAACAAATACCTTCTATCTTAAATGTTTAATGTTACATTATACATAGTAGATTTGTTATCATCTGCAATGAAAGAACTACAACTTTTAGCATCTTACAATGCTTAAGAACCTAAAATATTAATTCTTCATTCCCTTTTTGCGCAAATTAATAAACATGCACTGTAATCTGTATCACACTTTAAGAAAAATTCAAGTAGATGCTTTTTTTCTTTATCTTTCTTTTTGGTTGGAACACAAATAAATATAGAAAACAAACGAGTTCAAAGTTGCCATTTAAATATTTTAATGTATAGAGTTTTAAAGTACAGATTTGTAGGTATTACATGCGTACATATATAAGTTTAATACAAAGTTCATCTTTTTATTCGATTATTGTTATGTAGATATTCATTTTGCTTTCTGTCATATTTTTATCACTCAATTTGTATTTATTTTAAAATATTTGCAGTTGCTCGCAATGACTTCCGAGGCTGAGTTTTTAAAGTGCTATAGCAAAATTAAATTAGGATATTCTGAAGTCATAAAAAACATCGATGCTTCTGTCACCTTAGAAGAGGAAGAGAATAATGCTGAAGCTTTGCTCAGCTATACCAAATGTATTGAAGCCATCGATGCAATTTTTGCGATTCCAGTTGGTCTACCTGATAACGTGGAATCTGTTCAAAGTCAATGGAACGATGCATGCAATATAATACAAAAGCTAAAAACATTTCGTTCTGAAGTAATCTACAGACGTTCATGTATCGAATCCAAGGCGACAGGAGTTGATGACTGTCGAGAAGTTTCTGAAGACGATTTAAAAGAACCAATTCCTAAGAAAAAGTCTACTGAAACATCAGCGCCCGCCGCCGCCACTGCTACGAAAGTATCGCCGGGTTGTTTAACTAAGTATTCCACTCCTTTTGCGATAGCGAATGAGTCAGGCATTCCAATGACGTACAGACAAATCATAAAAGGACTTCGTGTTGCCATTGGTACTGAAGATATTCCTTTAACGTTTGACACTATATTTGAATCAAATGCAAAGTTGTATAAGATTCAGCCAAACGGAGCAGTAACTAGTGCGGAGGTAGACTTTGTTAATAAATAAGGTAACCTTTTTTTTAATTTAATTTTTCTTTTAGAATGGATCGCAGCTCCAATTAGCTATCATTGGCACAAATTCGCCTGAATGGAAATATCTCAACAACATGTACTTTATTCACTGCCAAATGACTACTGGCACGGAACCTTCAAATCATGAGATGTCTTGGGTATATCCACTCGTGCCCGGTGTGACTACTTGTTTTCGGACAGAGTATGGAGCTTATATTTTTCCTGATATGGAAGCCGATGAGCCGGGGACATCATTTGGAATTATACTCGAGGGTCAAGAGCCAGAGTACAATCAATTTTGGTTAGATTTAATTGAAGCCATCATTACTGGGGAAGTTATGGAGCTTAAAGAAGGACCATCACGTGGTCGGCGAGATGTTAGTACAACAGTTTCCAAGACCATCGTGGGTACAGCTGATTTTATTGCAAAGAATCTAGTGAAAGGAGCTGAGAAAACTGGTGAACTAATGGTCAAGTCAACTCCGTATTTGATATCAAAAATGTCTCAAGCTCCTCCTGATACACCTCCAGTTTCCTCTAAAGTTCAAACTTCTGTTGAAGTTGCGAAAAATGTGTCTGGAGCAGCTGTAGGAGTTACTGGATACATTGCCGGCAAGGTTGGGTGTGCCACGGTGGCGATTGGACGTTTCCTAGCACCACATATTAAAAATCAAGGAGCAAATATACTCTCTGTGGGTTTTGGTTTGAGCGAAGAAGACGCACAAGATAAAGTTGGAAAATTTTTATAAATCATATAAAAGAGCAAGTGTAAATGATTTCTTTTAGATGCAAGGAGCATTTACTATTGCTGCTGGAGCAGTTGAAGGCTTCAGTACGGTTTTCAATGGACTTGAAGAATCAGCAAAAATTCTAGGCACAAATTTAAGCGATAATTCTGTTAAAATTATTGAGCACAAGTAAGAGCAATAATTTTTATATAATTTACATATATTTTAAATGTTTGCCTTTTGCATTTCTATTCAGATATGGACCATCAGCAGGACAAGTTGCTTCTGGAACATTTGATACCCTTGGTAATGCGTTCACTGTAAGTCAGAATGTGAAATACATCACTCCTAAAGGAATCGCAAGACGAGTTGCAAAAAGCACTGGTAAGGGAGTTTTTGAAATATATAAAAATGGACAGCGTCCAGAATCGCATTATGTACCAGCTGGGGTTTTGTATCCCGATTTGAGTGAATTGAAGGAACAATATTCTAAAAAGTAGATTCTTGTCATATTAATATATACAAATATATAAAAAAATTGTATCTAATATCAACCCTATCGTGGTATCTGTTCCACAAAAGAAACAGTAGTACAGAATTTTGTTCAAGGTATTTTTATCGGAGACTAAGTATTAATGCCCGTGTACGACTCATGTAAGATATATTTTCGAAAAGCAACTCTTTCATGACCTATGATTGATAAGGTGCGAATAAAATTCAATTAGTCAAGTTTTATTTGACTTTGATAGGTGTCCAAGCAAAAGCCTTAAAATAATGAGTAGTTAAAATGTGTCTCGAAAAATACGACATCTAAATTTTTGAAATAAAAATCTCACGAAGCAAAATAATCATTTCACTACCTATTTTTTGATATTTCGATTTTTTTAAACCTGTAATTACATATCATAATACTCAATCAAAATATTTTGATCAAATTAAACTAACATTTCGTACAAATTGCAATTGTTTCCCAAAAAGATACACACTTTAGGGTTGATTGTATTTTAAAACTTTCGAATCTCTTGTTGTTTTATACCTTTTAGTTATTTTTCTTTATTTTTACACCAAGACAAATAATATATACATATATAAAATTAATTTTGTAATTTGTGCTAATTAGGGAAAAGAAGTATTGTTATATTTAATTGTTACTGTATTGTGCGTTATTGTTTGTTGAAAAGTGAAATAATAATAGTAAACTCGTATGAGATTTTAAAATGGAAAATATTTTTTTATTTAGCCGGTTAATATTTCTGAGATTGTAATTTTTTGTAGTCGTTGTTCAATTATTTTCTGCCGCAGTTAATTGACATCCTTTATTGAAATGTGAGTCTTCAGATTGTATGGGTGCGAGTAATCTCATTGGACGGACGTGATTTTAAAGTTTTGTTTCCTTCTAGGTCAGTCGTCATCAGCCGTTGGAGGAGTCAATTGCGTGCATTTGCAGTCAAGGACTACTTTTGAAAAGGATCTTCTTTTAAAAAAAGGAAGTTATGTTCCCCCACCCTGTATTTAATTCTCCTTCTATTTTAAAATGACAGAAAAAAATTGTTAAGTGATCGGAATTATAAATTGATTATTTTCTTAAAAGTAATTTCAAAGCTTTAATTAAATTGATATTCGTGATAGTTGAAAAGTTAAAAATTTGGTAATATGTAGTTTTTATGAAAAGCAATTTTTTTCTTGGTTCAAGGTTTTTGTTTTATCAATTAAAAAATGTTAAGAAGGCTAAATTTATATTCTTAAGCAAATAAAAAAAGAGTTTTCGAAACGAAGACATGTGGATTCAAGTGGACAACAGCTTCCACAGATTTTTTCTTTATTTTCTTTTAACTCTTACTCTCAATTTCACGAACTGGGTACATAATATCCCAAATGAGTATTCGTTTCTATACTCTGTCCAACAAAAATTGTCAGTACAGGGAAGATAGGACGTTTGTCTCTCATTCTGGTTGCATTGCCTTGCCATGCCGCCTTTTAAAGCTCTCACAGGGATTCCGTAGTTTATATTATAAATCGCCGCAAATGAGAGTAAAAAACGCGTAGAGCTACCGTCTGCCGATTCAAAACGACTGAAAACAATATTCAATTTACATTTTCCCACAACGCCAAGCGGTAAGATTATATGCGCGTTTTTTTTTAAGTTGAAAAGCAATACGACAACACTCAACATACTCATCTGCTTAAAATGTGTTCTCAAAAGCTTCAAATCCCAAAAGCTCCTTAATAAAAACCACTGAAAAAGCTCCTTGCTTGCAATTGAGAATGATAATGGTAACTCTGTTTTGATGTAGATAAAGAGCGCACGATCGTATTGACTATTGAGCAGTGATACCACTTTACTTCAATTGAAGTAGATCTACTTCTTTTTTTCAAAATATTTTGAAATCTATTTCCTACTTCGCACCATCAGCAAAATACTGAAATCCACTTCCTTTTAAAAATCTTCGTTTCAACCTACTTCAATTTTACAAAAAAAAGTCCAAATCTACTTCTTTTTCTCTATTTCACTCTAGGTAGTATATAACCCCATAAACAAAATTTACGTCAACACAATACAAATTCACAAATGAGTAATTTTAATGTGTGCGCGAATCTTATGAAAATTTTGGCAGACAGACTAAATCACTACTTTTTCGTGTTGTAATATCAACTGATAAGAATCTTGAATTCAATATTTTTTCTAAATGCAAGTAAAAAGTCATTTTGAAATCTAATTCGATTTTTCTCAAGTTGCTTCACTTTTTTCTTCAAATCTACTTCGACTTTTTGTTCAGAAGTGGTAACGCTGCTATTGAGTCTTGAGTGACACTTGACACTCTTGACAGTATCTCATCAGCAGTGGGATACGACGGTCATGTTGGGGTGTATAACTTTTTGCAAAGAATTACAACAACAATTCCTTAAGAAAAGCCAGTGGCTTGCCCTTTTTTTTAGTGGCATTTTTCCTAACGCATTGTAGTGAGGGTGCATCAGGCGCCACTGCTTTAGAAAAAGCTCTCCCATAAGGCCTGTACTGACAATTTTTGTTGGACAGAGTATAGCAAGTACTATCGCTATGCTTAAGATATCGCCCCAATCGTTTCTCTTCATGAGAGTACTATAAGTTTTATATACAAAGGTTATACAAAGTAATATTCTAGCGTATAACTAGTACATAAGTACACAAACCCCTTAAAAAGCATTCCGGCCTAGAGTTGTCTTTCAAAGTTGTTGACATATCGTTTACAAAATTATTTTTCAAGGCAAACCAGCCAGCGTGTTTTGATTGTTTTTCTTCATCATTTCTTAATGAAGCCTAGTACGCAGATCGGGAAAAATTTTGTCTCCCATACATTTTTTTTCCTGGGAAAAATTTTGTCTCGGATATTTTTCCGAGCAGTACGCAGTTCGCGCGCAAAATTCATACTATTGTGAATTGCTGTACAAAATGTCTCCACTAAATTTTGCCAGGAAAAAGAATGATACAAGCATTATTTTGCGGGACAAATTTTGACAGCCGAAAGTGATTTTTATCAAAACTGGTTTTATGTAAAAGGTGCTGATGCATCTCTTGAAAGCATCGAGAGGAGATTCCAAAAAGGTATGAACGACTTTTGTAGGACAACCCGTTATAGAGATACACTACAAAACACATTAAATTATTTTTTAATTCTCCAACTTCAAACTTTTGCGCGAGATTTGGAAAAGTTTTGTAGAGATTAAAATTGTAGAGATAAAATTTGTCTTGTCTCGATCTGCGTACTAGGCTTGAACATCAAAAATGCTAACAGAGCCATAAACTACATCAAGTAACGCGGTATTCATGAACGTCTCGACAAATAATACGGCGCAAATTTTGTTCGTTGCCGCCGTTTGAACCCAGCCCTTTTGACCGAGGTCCGAACTCTCCATGCGACGATTCGCCTACCAAGGCTCAACCCCTAAGTGCTTTAAATAACTATAAATAACACGGATTTTATGGATCAAGGTGGAGGTCGGTCAGATGATCCAAGAGCCGCAAGCCCTTCTCCAATAGAATTCCTTACTCTCTAATCATTAGAACCAATAGTCTTTACATATATTATGGTTTTGTGTACTTTTATTTATATGTATTATTACTTTTTCTTACAGCTATTATTTTGCCCGCGAAATTTTTGTACTCGGAAATACACCCTGTCATGGACGATAAAGAATGGGTCTTTTGAGTGAAACAGATTGACACAGCAACGAAAACTTCAACATCAAAAGTCTTGTGAAATAGATTACAACGTGAACAGTGTTTTTGACAGCATATAATTAAAATAGTTTCAAATGCGAAATGAATTTGCCTCACATAATATGATAAAAATTAACGTGAATTGAGTCAATGTATACGACTTATGCAATTTGTCGTACTAAAATTAATTTGTTTTTAGTAATTCTTCCGTTGTCAAAACCAGAATAAATAGACGAAACAAAAGGATAGTTGTCACATTTTCATTTGAGTGTTGATAATACTGACAAATTTCGCCGTAAAAGTTGGTAGCATTTGCACAGCTACATCGAATTTTGTGTTTAGGTGTAACGTTGATGTCGAAGTTGCTGTGTTAATGGCGCAAAATTTTAAACAGCCTTTTATTAAGGCATTAAGATGATACTACTTAACAATTTGCTAACTTTAAAGTAGTTTACTAACTCATTCTTAATTTTAAACATTTTCTAATTAGTATCGTACTAATAAGATTTTCTTAATAAATTGGTTCTGAACACACCTAAAACAATGACATTTCATGTAAAAAAGTATGTATACGAACCTTGTTTGATGTTTGAGAGTCATATGAAGCTAGCACGATACTAAAAAAATAAAGTAGGTAGGTATTCGATGATTTAAACTTTAATAAAAGGGTAGAGAAAGTATAATGCTAATTTGATTAAAATTTGCAAATTCGTTTTTTTAACCTAGTATCAAGCCTAGTACGCAGATCGGGAAAAATTTTGTCTCCCATACATTTTTTTTCCTGGGACAAATTTTGTCTCGGATATTTTTCCGAGCAGTACGCAGTTCGCGCGCAAAATTCATACTATTGTGAATTGCTGTACAAAATGTCTCCACTAAATTTTGCCAGGAAAAAAATGATACAAGCATTATTTTGCGGGACAAATTTTGACAGCTACCGTATTTCCGAAAGTGATTTTTGTCAAAACTGGTTTTATGAAAAAGGTGCTAATGCTTCTCTTGAGAGCATCGAGAGGAGATTCCAAAAAGGTATGAACGACTTTTGTAAGACAACCTGTTCCAGAGATACACTAAAAAACACATTAAATTAGATTTATTCTCCCGATCTGCGTACTAGGCTTAAAGCCTAGTACGCAGATCGAGACAAGACAAATTTTATCTCTACAATTTTAATCTCTACAAAACTTTTCCAAATCTCGCGCAAAAGTTTGAAGTTGGAGAATTAAAAAATAATTTAATGTGTTTTGTAGTGTATCTCTATAACGGGTTGTCCTACAAAAGTCGTTCATACCTTTTTGGAATCTCCTCTCGATGCTTTCAAGAGATGCATCAGCACCTTTTACATAAAACCAGTTTTGATAAAAATCACTTTCGGCTGTCAAAATTTGTCCCGCAAAATAATGCTTGTATCATTCTTTTTCCTGGCAAAATTTAGTGGAGACATTTTGTACAGCAATTCACAATAGTATGAATTTTGCGCGCGAACTGCGTACTGCTCGGAAAAATATCCGAGACAAAATTTTTCCCAGGAAAAAAAATGTATGGGAGACAAAATTTTTCCCGATCTGCGTACTAGGCTTAAGTAACCAAACAGTTTCGCAACTAAAAATTGCTAGTGCGCGGCTAGCCTAATACCACAAATACGATTATTAAAAGAATTTTCCTGAGGTGGAACGTTTAACTGTTCATAACAGTTTCTTTTAGCAGATTTTAGCATGCCGAATATCAAAATCATAGTTCAATCAAGATTTCTTGACATCTCAAACTTTGTACGGAAATTCATAGAAAAACAGAATAGGAGAATAATAAAATGATAACACCGAATAGGTATAATTATTTGTAAAAAAAAATTTCAGGAAAGCGTTTTTATTGCATGCGTGGAATAATTCTTCCTTTTTTCATTCTTTTTATATGAGACATTTTTTTCTTATTTTCATTCTTTTTCATAAGAAAGTATATTTCTTTCATCTAGTCTTTTTATATACATATGTAAGTAAACACGGATATAAGAAATCCTTGAGCTTTTTGAATTTTCTGATATCCGGATTACCAAACGAACACGGTTCGCTTGCACTGGTGGGGATTCCGAATCAAACCTACCTTTATTGAGTTTTCAATCTGCCAAAAATGACATTTACAAATGATTTTTTATTTTAATTTTTAAAGAAAACATATCAGTGCAAGGCAAGCGGATTCGGATTGTCTAGGAGCCGTTGGCAGAAGCGTACATCTTTTTAATATAAATCATATGTACAAATGTACTAATTCAACAAATAAATAGTCCAGACTAGTTCTGGTTAAACGAAATCTATAAAACTTTAGTTATATAAATAAAAATGTAAGCTACAAAAATGTTTCCTCGATCTAATTTATATTCTAAGTTGAAATTTGTTGTGATCGTACTACTTATCATTTTTCTTATCGATTACTTTGGTATCTTAACTCATATGTTGGAATTGGATTACTATCGTCTTTTTAATTATCCACTTGAGGGGGATATCCTGCAATACTCGGACCGCGTAAGATTCCATCAAGAAGTAGAAGTGAAACCAATAAATATCTACAATTACACATTCCTCGAGAAATGCCATCAGAAATGCGTTGAGGACGGAGGTTCTCCCATATCGCCAAAAATCACATTCATAGTCAAATCTGCAATGCCAAATTTCGAACGAAGGCAAGCCATTCGCCAATCGTGGGGCTACGAAAAGCGTTTTTCTGATGTTATTATCCGTACTGTTTTTATTTTGGGCGTTTCCAACAATCAGGAACTGCAGAAACATATCAAAGTCGAGTCTAGGCAGCATAATGACATAGTACAATCAAATTTTGAGGACACTTACTTCAACAATACAATAAAAACTATGATGGGTTTTAGATGGGCTGTCGAAGTCTGTCCCACAAGCAAATTCTATTTGTTTGTAGATGACGATTATTATGTCTCGCCTAAAAATGCTCTGCGATTTGTGGAAAACCCAGAAAGTTATCCACGAAATTTGGACGAAGCCGACGAAACCCTTCGAAAGCTTGGTGGACGTTTTAAAAATAGACTTTATTTCAACAAATTCCCAGAAGCCTTGGCCCAACAAGGGGTAGCGGATCGAAGAATACTTGCTCATGGTCATGACAATTTCTATGAAGACTCAGATGGTCCTGCAGTGAATGTCAATCCCGAGGAAGAGTATAAAAAACAAAGTGCACTGCTCAGCGATAGTTATAACGATAAACTTTTTGCTGGATTTGTCTTCCATTCGTCGCCTCATAGACACAAACCAAGTAAATGGTACGTCAGTTTGGCGGAATATCCATTCCATATGTGGCCGCCGTACGTAACGGCTGGTGCTTTTATTCTTTCAAGAGAGGCGCTGTTTGAAATGTATTTCGCAAGCATGTATGTAAAACATTTTCGATTCGATGACGTCTATTTGGGTCTGGTTGCTTTAAAGGCGAAAATTGAATTGCACCATTGTGAGGAATTTTATTTCCATAGACCAACTTATTCGGGTCCCTATAGCTATCGATATGTTGTGGCTACACATGGATTCGAAGATTCAAAAGAACTGATTAAAACTTGGAATGAATGCAGATCGGCTGGTCACGCTTAAATCGTCCTTGAATTTAGAACCAACCAAATATTAATTTTATTTATAAAAACATTTTATTTAGAATTAAAAATGAAATATTGTTAATAAAACGTTCATTTGAGAATGAAAAATGAGGATATTTTATTGTTGAATTCAATTGCCAAAGATGAAAGGTTTCACCACCTACATTTCGAAATCGCGCACAAGAAAGGCCCAAGAAAAGTGTTTATTTCATTTAAACTTATAATAACAGGTCAACGATGTTTTGGGTGCAAAAACCAAAATGTACTTTTCCGAAAGTTTTTGGTGTGCTGAACTCGCATTCGAAATCAGAAATATTCTATAAAAACTTACAATTGTTCGTTGTTTCCGAGGTTATCTTATATCTTGAGTTAATTTTTCAACACAATTTGTAACGCTTCGGAAAGAACATAAATTTTCTTCTTTTAAATTCTATTTAAATCTTCCTTATATCTATTTTCTTTTCTGAGACAACATTAGATAATTGTAAGCTTTCATCCTATAAAATTTAAAAAGTCTATAAAAATGATTTTTGCTATTCTAAGGTATTTTTTGATTAATCTTAACAAACATTCATTCCTTAAAAATAGCAAAAATATCTGTGCAAGATATTTCTTCAATGGAAAAAACATATAAAGGCAAGTGCAACTCTGTTGTTAAAACTGAGGAGGGATATTCCAGAACCTAAGTAGTAAGTAATAAGTAATACCCCAGTCAAATTAGCTTTCAACCTCGGAATGAAAGCGAATAAGCTGAAAATTTGCATCAACCTTCATTTTGATGTTGTAATAACTGCCAAAAAAGTCTCATATCATATCGTGTTCGCGACACAAGTTATTCGAGGTCAAAGGTCAGGTAAATAGTTTTTTTGCAATTATTTCGTTTTCTATGCGAAATACCGCGTTCGAGGTTATTATGAATTTTGTAGGTTGACTGGATTCATCGAAAGGATTTCTCCATGGACATCTCCTAAGCTTTTCCATTTTGACATCCACCAATCCTCATTCCTCAACTCGTATAGTATAATTTTTTTAGGAAGTCTGTCATCCTGGTGAGAGAGCATGTTTATGATGTAATCGGCTTGTACCTTTAACGCGTAGGTAACTAGTTTAGGTAGACCCGTTTCAAAATATAGAGCATAATTAGGCGTTTTCAGTGGTAGGTTAAAAAGATTTTTCATGAATTTCCTTTGAAAGTTCTCAATAACCTCATATTCATCGATTCCCCATACTTGGGCCGCGTAACAAAGTGTAGATTTTACGACAGCATCAAATATTTTATGTTTCGCTGAAAGATTGACGTGTTCATTTAAAAATACGTTCCTCCATGAAATATTGATCAGGCTTCGCGCACTTTTCGATTTATCTAAAAGATGTTTGTTGAAATCGAGAGTACTATTCAGTTTTACTCCCAAATACTTATATTTATTCGTTATCTCTAAACTAGAACCATTGAATGACCAATTGTAAGTGTTGTGATTTCTAGACCTTGAAAACACAATGACTTTTGATTTTTCTGAATTAATGATAATAACTCCATTTATGACAGTACTCTGCTAAACGATTTATCATCAGTTGAAGGTTTTCTGATGATTCCGAAAGCACCACCAGATCATCGGCATACAACAGAACATTGATGTTTAAATCAACAATTCAGATTCCTCCAGGAAGATAAGCAACAACATCGTTAATAAAGAGTGAAAACAAAAGAGCACTAAGTAGGCATCCTTGTTTTACACCACTGTTCGGAATAAACTGATCCATCCCATACAGCTGCCTTGGACTCTGTGTATAAATCTTTTATTATATGGACGAATTTTGAAGACAGTCCTAATTGCGATAGTTTGTAAAATAGGGCATTTCGACTAATAAAGTGAAAAGCTGCCTTAAAGTCCACACAAAATCCATACACTCTTTTGTTTCGAGCTTGAAATGCTTTGACAATTGAAGTTAATGTAAAAATATGGTCAACTGTTGAAAATGAACTTCTGGAACCGGCTTGGTAGCCTGATAAAATATTGTAAGTATTGACTCATATTTCCAATCTGTTGACGAGAACACCACAAAATAATTTAGCCAGAACATTCATGAAAGACATGCCTCTATATTTTTCAACGAAATTCACGTGTGAATATTAAAAATCTCCGATCTTTTAAAGGACAAAGGGACTTCTTCTCTTAGAAATACTTTATTGAATAATGAGTTAAGTTGTAAATACAAAGATTCAGTTGCATTCTTGTAGAACTCATACGGAATTCCATCTTCACCAGGTGCTTTTCCATTTTTTCCTTTGAGGATAACATTGCTTATTTCTTCTAAGTTATTTCCGAATCAAGAATCTCATCAAAAATCATCAGTTCCGCATACGAAAATTTGACTTCGGACGTGTTGTATAGAAGACTTTTGAAGTGGTTAGACAAAATTTCTGCAGATAATCCTATTCCAATTGTAAAACTAGATCCATTTATTTCTCTAGCAATTTTCCAAAACTCCTTCGAACTTTTTATTTCACCAAGCGAACAAGCTTGAGTGTTCTCGAATTCCGCTTTTTTTTACATAGTTTTTTATAAAATATGTTTGTTTCATGATACCACTTCTTCAGATTTTGGCAGTAATAGTTTCGTAGAGCATTTAACAGTGTAAATGATTTTTTCCAGGGCCAGCATACATTCTTTGTCAAACCAGTTTTGTTTTAAATTAGGATATTTCTTTGCAACGATATTAACTGTTGAATTCCTAATGCAGGATATTAGTTTGTTTGCAGATTAGTTTGTTCTACAGACTCAGGGGCCACATTTAAACAAAATAGATTTGCATTCAGTTTTTCCTGATATACTCGTACAGTTGAATTTTCCTGCTTCCATTTCAACCGTGGTAGAAGTTTTAGATTTGTTTGTTTGGGTGTAGTTGCAGTATCATCACTCCAGTCTATAACTAACGGCATGTGGTGGGAATAGTTTTTGTATTGAACTTCAAACTTTTTGACTAGTTCATTCCAATCGTTGCTTATCGCACATTAATCTATGACAGATTTGCCTTGTCCTCCAAGAAATGTGTAGTGACCTTCCGTGTCGCCATGGGTGCAGCCGTTCAAAATTGTACAATCAAACATCTGTAGAAGATCTAATAGATTTCTTCTATTCTGATTACAAATACCGTCCATTGATGTTCTTTGACTATAATTTATTAGAGTGTTGCTCGTGCTTCTTATTGTTGTAACTTGCAAATTGCTGATTCTTGCATTCAAATCATCAATAATTAAGACGCTTTTGTTTCCATAGTGATGAATGATGTTGTTTAGTTGCTCGAAGTCCTCACTCCACTTGTTGCAGTTAATATAAAATGGAATAATAAACAACCTAATGTCGTTTTTATTTGGCAATCAAGAAACCTGTGTAACATAGATATCTTAATGATTAATTAATGAGATTAAGATTTAATACATTTTATTTATACTATGTTTTAAGCATGAATGAAATTTTTTGAAGCATAGCAATATTTATTACGTTTAACACGTTAAACTCAACTTTAGATTTCTGGGAGAAGAAAAAAGATATCGGAAAGACTTAAAAAAGACTAGTTCTTTCCGAAACCTTTTCAAATAATGTTAAAAAAAAATAAACTCAAGTGATAATAAACCTTGAAAACCATTCTTTAAATGGGAATATCTCAAACGTTCCGTCATAGAATATTTCCAACTTCAGATTTCGAGTTAAGCACACCAAAAACCTTTTTGGTTTCTACACCAAATAATTTTGTTGACCTCTGTAATAGTAGTTATTATTATTCCTCTTTGTGACATAATATTTTATATAATACTAGCCGCCCGTGCTCGCGTTGCTAACTACGAATATTTTTTTTTTTTTAATTGTGAATCTAAACCATTCTCAGATCCCCTTGAACACACACAAAAAATTTCATCAAAATCGGTCCAGTCGTTTAAGAGAAGTTCAGTGACATACACACTCACAGAAGAATTATATATATTTTATATAATATTATGATTTGTCAAAATGCAATTACCGGTAATTGAAATAAATCATCAACATATCTTTTGTTTTCTACCTTTTTCATCAACTCCCATCTCCACTTAAGTGAACTGCAGTAGTGTTCCTGATTTACGAAAGCTAAAGTGAACGAAATTCGACGAAAAGTAACAATGCTTACTTATTGGTTCATCTTATATTTTGTTTTTATTCGTACCATCACTTTTGTTAGTAGTCCTCCGACAACAACAAGAGGGCTTACTCTTATGTTCATTGGCCGTACCTAAAAAATTTCTTAAAAATGTAAGCCATCATCATATGTATTTAATTGTATGCTCCTTTGCAGGAATATATATTTTATATAATCAAATGGTTGCTGCAATTATGGACTTGTTTTTATAGTTTAAGTTTCTTATATAAAACATTTATTTAATAATAACATAAAATAGACAGGTATACTTTCTTTTATTTTTACACAGACAACGCAACGTGTGTAGTGTAAGATGATCGCGTGCCACTCAAATATTCATTGTTTAAAGTAATCACCTTCATTCATTTTCTATCGGGCACACACAGTGCAGCATTCACCACAATCAATGCAGAGCAGACAGTGCATGAATTGTTAAAAATGAATCATTTACTCAACCGATTGTGAGCTCGTTTTAGATGTAAGTATTTCTTCAAAACGAAAGTGAATAGTTTGTAGGGAAATGAATATTGTGAGTGGCTCATGAAACAACCTACTTCTTGCAAATCTCTGGTATACAACCACTGAAACCTTAAGAACTCTTCAAATATCAAATACCTTTCTCATTTTTATATATTAAATTTATTTCCGTAAATAAAATATTATTTTATTCTTTTTGCAAAGGTGCAATTTAATTTATTTATATAATTAAGCATTCACAATTAGTTGGATTAGAGTTAAAGACAGAAAACTCCATTTTATTTTTATACAATCAGAAAACTTAAAACTAAGTATTCGTAGCACTTGAATAAATCCAAAAATATTAAGTTATTCTTATGTTCATACACCTACATAATGTACATAGATCCTCTTTTATAAGATTTGATAGTTTTGATGATAAAAATGAAGATGGATTTGCTTTTACATCAAAACAAACTATATGAGTATACGGATTGCTCTTAAGAAAATAAATAAATAGATTTCAACGCAAATGTTCATAGAGAACAAGGCTCTAATGACTTAGTACTCTCAACCATTCTCATGTTCGTGTTATTTTAGCTAGATGAAAATTAGAATACATCGTGGTTCATCATATAATTTCTTTGAATTCTTAAGGTAATATAATATAAGCATTACTCTAAAACAAAATTCCTATTGAAATACTATAACAAGTTTTTTTTTCTATTATTTATATAAGTAGCATCTTCAAAGTTTTCACAACAATTAAAACAAAATATCACTGAGTCAGTTTTAAATAAGTATATGCACTAGCACTAGTGTTGCAAATGAATTATGAACAAATTATAATCTATTCCGTTGTCAATGCATATTTTAGTTTCCTTCTACCATCGATGTACCACAAGGTTTCATCGTAGGTCCGTGGCAGAACTTCTGCAACTTTAGACGGGGCCGTATATGTATAGTAGAAGATATTTGAAGTAACTTCGTTGCCTGTAGCTGGGTCAAGTATATCGGCTACAATCATAAGTTGTATATAGTTATCTAAGGTGTAAACTACATGAGCCTTCATTTTTAAAAACGACGACACACTGACTGGTTTCTGAAAACTGATATCGCTAATTGTCTGAAGCTTTGGGCGTGTTCCACAATACAAACATGCACAGACCCAACTGATTTCCAAAGCACTGCGCATAAGGAAACCACCGAATACAGTGTTGTGAGCATTCCGATTTTCAGGAAATGAGGCCATCGTTGAAACTACTGAACTATCCCCCATCCATCGGGCATTACTTGGCAGTGTTCGAGAATTCAACTCCAGCAAGTCGGTTCGGGTAGTTCTAACAAACAAATCATGGCTTATTTTTTGTTCTTCAGCAGTGGGTTCAAATTTTAGCAATGATGATGATTGCAGTTGCTTTCTTCTTTCCTTTCGCAACTCACCACCAGCTAAAATCATCTTTTCATTTTCATTCGCGGGAACAAGCGGATTAACTGGAGCTGATTTAGTGTTTGTTGCATTCCTAGCTGCCATTAGGAAGAGGGCACGCGTTATTTTTTTGTATTTATCGCCTTCTAATTGCTCCAACCACACTACAATTTCCATGGAACTCCTTCCAACCCAAGAAACATGACCTGAGAGTCGAATATCCTGATTTGCTTGTGGTGTGAAATCGGTAAATGATATTTTATCGACAAGAATAGTTACAAAGGTGTAAGGCAAAGGAACTGACGGATCCAGCTTCGGAATTTTCAAATGCTGATGGCACACCCAAACTGAGAGGTTATTTGATTTACTAATATGTAATAACAAGTTCCAAACATTTAAAATCTATAACAAACCGGCAAACAAATCCATATCTTCCATAAGCCTTCCTAATCGAACATGCCCCAAGGTCGCTACATATCGATCTTGTAGTGATTTGCTGACGCTTAAGGGAATTATTGCAGAAGTGAAAGAGTCTTGCATAGATCTGGAAGGTAAGTCTTCCATTTTCGGTTCATATTGCAGCAAGTGCTCCCTAGGTTTAGGATTAGGATTGTATCCGCAATCCAGACCCAGACTTTTCATCATTTTGAACTTAACTGCAAAAACAGATAGTTAGAGATAAGAAATTATGAAACAGTTTATAATAGACTAATCAGCGATATTATACAACCAAAGTAAATGTAGCTACCTACTTGCTTATTTCTGTTTTGCGAAAACAGACTACATACAAAAACAAATAATAACAAAAACAACATCCAACTTACTTTCGCTCATGGTTTCGTTACAGTCATCAACTCGTTCGAAGTTTGAACTACATTGTCGTGGGCTGGAAATTATGAATTATTTATGTAAACGTATAACTTATCTATCAATTTTCCTAAATAACATACAATTTTTGTAAAACACGTAATCCAGGAAGTATTTGCTTGTTTACTCTAAAAGCAGCTCTTAAGTAGTTTAATGACGCCATGACAATTTGATCAACTATTTAAATCAACTATTCTTTCGATAAATATTTACATAGATATTTATTTAACTTTAAAGATTGTATTGTATGGCCTTTTCGATTGGTAATGCCCAAGAACAAGAAAGCTTCGTAAATGAGTCGTAGATAAAATTAAAAGAAATGTATACAGAATTTGATGAAAAAGAAAAATCAAAACCAGACCAAAGAGACAAGCAGCTGAAGGAAAGAAGAACTGGTCGCGTTCGGGTACGTATCCAAAGGTATCCGGATTTGTTGGTGTTGTTGTAATCCCATAGGAAAAAACAACTGATCAACGAAACAGCTGATGTCAAGCAGAAATCTAAAGCTATCCAAAAATTTTTGGTATACTTAACTATCCAAGGGGAATTTTGAAGAACAGCTGACATTTCAGCTGATCTATTTTCTTTTGTGTCGAGTACAGGGTTGGCCGAACTGTAACTTTTTACCATTTGTTACTTCTAGTACTAATTTACTAATTGAGAAAAGTAAAGTTTGTTGCATTAAAGATCTCTTTCGGATCCTACTGCAAAGCTTTTATTCTTTGAACTTCAGATTGTTTCTTGATATAGGAGGTATTAAACTCAAATTCTTTTAGAGTTTTCATAGAAATATGAAATGATCTTAACTCTTAAACATGACTTGTTATGGGATTATATGGACATATTATTTAGAGCTGAGTTTTCAGAAAAGGATTCCTTTAAGACTATAAGCTTATATAATCTTATTGCAAGAAGAGAAAATAGTTTAGCTATAAGATTTAAGTAGTTTTAAGCTGCAAAAGTGTTTACCTCTTAAAAAAAAAATGTTATGAAACCCAGTTCAGTTTCATAACAAGATATTAATACTAAGGTATAACAATGGGATATAAGAGAGTTGTATGGGAGTTTTTTTTTTGTCAGATTTCAAGAGTTTAGCTCTGGAGAGTATGTTAGTTAGACTTATTCATTTTCATTAAGCGAAGTGAAAATGGCTGGTCAAAAAGCTACATAATTATTGGGCTGAAGGTGGATTTACTCCAATTAAAATGGAAAATGATCGTACTGGAGCTCTCTTCGACAAGTGTGCTGCGCTCCTTAAAAATAAACAGTTTCAATATAATTACCAGTTCTTGGTTTTTATTATTTTTAAAAAGTTTTTTTGGTAATATTTATATGTACGTACCTTGAAACGACAGCGTCTGCTCACCAAATGCGAACAAGCACTAAAAGAAATCGTAGTTTAACTCTGTCGGCTTAAAGCTCACCGCTAATTAAAAAAAAAAAGAAACCTCGTTGGCGTGAGTTAATTTGTGGTTAAAAAATCTGCCCTTTTCAATTTACTTTTCCTCATTGCAGGATTAAATTATCACAAATTTGAACTAAAAACTTAATAGACATTGCCAGTTGTATATTATTTATAAGGGCTATACTATATTATATTCTTAAATATTTAATGAATTGTTATAATAAAAAAAAATTCATAGGATTTGTAATCCAGTATACATACATATGTATAATAATAATTGTTTGTTTTGCGGATTAGCAAATGTTCTCTTGCTGCAACTAAATCATCGCAACATACCTTGTACAATAAATTCAGCATTAAAAAATATCTTTAAATCATGTGTTCATAATCCAAATCCTTTGATTATGTCAAAGAAAATTGTTTGTCTCCAAAAATAAATAAATAATTCCGAATAAGGTCCGATCATAAATGTGCAAAATTGTTTGGTTTCCATTATTCTATTTTTTTTATGAATTAACTACGTATGTAGCGGACGTAACAAATTGTAGTAAATTAGACATGTAGTTGAATCGGCCAACCCTGGATGATTCACGTCTTTTTTTGACTTTGACAGTAAATGGGCGCATTCACTAACCTAGTCACTACGTAGTCAACTCGTTCTGATTGGCTAAAGACAACTAAAAATTTAGTTGAAATTTCCCCTCAAACGTAGTGTAAAAATTTCTGCTTCAAAGCTAGTTGACATTTCACAATCAGCTGTTCGTTGAAAATACAAATTTAATTTTTGGTGGAAAATATTTTCGAAGTGAAATTATTAAACAAATCAATTTTATATCTTATATTTGATGTTATTTAGTTTAAACTGTAAAAAAAAGTTTATTTAAAGATCTCAAAACACAATTTTTCTTATTTTATATGTTTACATCTGTCGTTAATATGACAGTTTGAATTGACTAGCTTTGTAGTGCAATTTTGCATTCACAAAGCTAGTTGACTTTTTGACTACGTAGTGACTAGGTTAGTGAATGCGCCCAATGTTACCTATCCGGTTTTGGTCGTTCGCCAACGTATCGGATACTAAAGTATCTTAGATACCCTATCGGTCTACGAAGTGAACGCGGCCACTGACTGGTGAAATTTATGTTTATTAGGCGTGTGCACATGGAAGAACATCTTGTACAACATGGTTCGATAATCATCAGTGTTCTATCATGTGAAGGCAAGACCAAGCAATGTTGCATGGTTTTCAAAATACCTGTTGACAACTTTGTTATTTTTGTTCATTCAGTAAATTCTCTCGGCCATAAAACATTCAACGGAAAAATGACATCTTTACCAAATAATGAGTTTTGGAAATTTTATAATTAGAAATTTACCAGAATTGTGGAAAATAAAAAGTGAATTTTAGAAAGATAAGAATTTAAAATTAAAATCTAATCAAAAACTCCTTACAAAATATAAAGAAGTGGAAGAAGATGCAAGTTTCATTCTTTCTTTCTCTTAAAGAATAATATCGTTCATAATTATGGCTGCCAAAATTTGTATCGCCATACTGCTTCCGTTCACTTCTAAGATATAAAAATAATGGCGCAAAATTTTAAACAGCCTATTATAAAGGTATTAGTATGATACTTTTTAACAATTTGCTAACTTTATAGTAGTTTACTAACTCATTCTTAATTTTAAACATTTTCTAACAAGTATCGTACTAAAAGAATTTTCTTAATAAATTGCTTCTGAACACACCTAAAACAATGACATTTCGTGTAAAAAAGTAAGTACACGAACCTTTTTTGATGTTTGCAGATGTCAAAGAGCCATAAGATGCTAGCACGATACTAAAAAAATAAAGTAGCTATTCGACGATTTTAACTTTAATAAAAGGGTAGAGAAAGTATGATGTAATATTCAAATAAAATTTGCAAATTCGTTGTTTTAACCTAGTATCATACTAAAACAGCTTTAGCATCGTACTAGTTCAATTAAAATTTTGCGCCAATGATGTTCGACAACATCAGTATCCCATGTGAACAAAGTAATGTGTACAGTTATTTTCCCATAGAACCATGTTGTACAACCATGTTCTTCCATGTGAACACCCCTATTGGTTTATTTGACGTAATAGCCTCGTTCAGTTTTCGTCAAATAAATAGCACAATTCACTAGTTCAGATTTCTGATATCTCAGCGTGATCAGAAATCCGAAAAATTCATAAATACCTTTGAGTATATATAATATGGAGGGCTCGTTCCTATCCCTAATGCAATGTAGTACTTGAAGTTGTGATAGGGGTCGCTGTCTCACTTTCTGTAAGTTAAGGATACAGCCGTATCCTCCGATTTGTGCTTACCTTCTCCTCGCGTATAGTTCTCCGTCACATGTGATATGAAGCACTCGGCAATAACTTTGTCTTATGCGCGAAACAGATTAAACCAGCAACAGCACCAGCATCGTCAACAGCAAACAGCACGCTGACCAGCAAAAATTTCTCAAACATATTGCCACCAGCAACGTCATTTCATCTGCTTGACATTTCATATGTAAAAAAAAGCTTTTCATTGTGGTGCCACTGAATATTGCAGTGGGAAAGTTGACAACACCGCACCAGCAACAGCAAATTTAGGACTTTGGCCTAACGACGCTGTTGGCGTTGCTGTTGCTGTTCTAATGTGTGTTGAACAATTGAAATACATTGGCTCTAAATTAATGGCGGCCGCTGTTGCTGTTGACGGTGCTGTTGCTGGTTCAATCTGTTCCGCGCTTTACACAAATTTGAGTAGCGCCCCCTATGATAGTCACGCATTTGGAATAGAAACGAGCCCTCCATATTATAGTCGTTTTTTATTGGGAATTGTATAGGCAGCGCAGTAAAATTTTACACAGTAAACAACAACAAAAGAATAGTGCGTATAAACTAGGCAGTAATAAGAGTGCACATAATAGTGCTGATAAAGTTTTGGAGCATCTGGATTACAGTGACACTCAAATTGGTTGCAAAAGTTTTATTTTTCGTGAGGTTGACAGATTTTGATTATTCGAGAAAGTGTTCGGTGATATTTGTTCATTTTTAGGTAAATTATCACAAGAGAAAATTATGTGGTTTGAAATATTAATTTACGATTAGACGGTAAACGTTAATAGTCAATGGTCAAAATTTTGCCTCTTAATGCGTGTGCATGTTCCCTATCTGTCACGTGAGAGTATGAAAATCATCGAAGGATGGCTGCGATGCCAAACGATTAAAAAGGACATGAAAATGATTTTTTTCTGACACCGAGCCCTTAATTTGACTTTGTGTACATACATGCCATTGAGATTTGATTTTATTAATAATTTTGCCACTTATTTGAAAACAAATTTTTCAGTGATGTTAATTCAGCATAAACCACATCAAAACGTATACTTTTCCAACGCATCCCTTAGCTTATTGAAAAGTGGATTGTTTATTCGTAGGTATATATTTCATTTTTGCTTTTCGTTTCCTTTTACTTTGTTCACTTAATGAGTCTGAAATATCTACTAAATTAAGATGATTTGTTAAAAGAAACTCAGAAATTATGTACATATAGCCCTTTTCGGTTTTGGAACTTTATTCATTTCAATTTGTATTATTTTTGTAAGAAATTACATATTTATATTGCTTCTTTTCCAAATCAGCTGATTTTGACACGGGTATAAATGCAAAGCATACCAACTTTAAAATTTAAAGTAAAAGTGTATATGCAGTCAAAAAAGCATTTTATTCGGACTTCCATTGCTGCACTATGTATACATTACCAATAAAATACGCCTTATATATACTCAAAGATAAATACTAACTTTTGATGTAAAGAAAGTGAGATTGGCTTTATTTTTAATAAATTTTTTACGATATTTTCGATGTTACAGAATTTCCACTAAGGCTGGTATTCACCGAGCGCTCTTAAACGCCTCTTAACTTTATGAGGCTCTTAACTTGAAATTTCTTTGGGGTATTCACCAAACCACTCACAAGTGTTTTTCGAAGTTCGAAAATGAGAGCCACTCTCTCTTATTCAGCCATACCCAAACTGTGAAATCAAACTGTTTTCGAACTTGGAGGTATGTTAATCTGCCTATACAGTAAAATTTTACACAGTAAACAACAACAAAGGAATAGTGCGTATAAACTAGGCAGTGATAAGAGTGCACATAATAGTGCTGGTAAAGTTGCAGTGACACTCAAATTGGTTGCAAAAGTTTTATTTTTCGTGAGGTTGACAGATTTTGATTATTCGAGAAAGTGTTCGGTGATATTTGTTCATTTTTAGGTAAATTATCACAAGAGAAAATTATGTGGTTTGAAATATTAATTTACGATTAGACGGTAAACGTTAATAGTCAATGGTCAAAATTTTGCCTCTTAATGCGTGTGCATGTTCCCTATCTGTCACGTGAGAGTATGAAAATCATCGAAGGATGGCTGCGATGCCAAACGATTAAAAAGGACATGAAAATGATTTTTTTCTGACACCGAGCCCTTAATTTGACTTTGTGTACATACATGCCATTGAGATTTGATTTTATTAATAATTTTGCCACTTATTTGAAAACAAATTTTTCAGTGATGTTAATTCAGCATAAACCACATCAAAACGTATACTTTTCCAACGCATCCCTTAGCTTATTCAAAAGTGGATTGTTTATTCGTAGGTATGTATATATTTCATTTTTGGTTTTCGTTTTCTTTTACTTTGTTCACTTAATGAGTCTGAAATATCTACTTAAATAAGATGATTTGTTAAAAGAAACTCAGAAATTATGTATAGCCCTTTTCTGTTTTTGATTTTTATTCATTTCAATTTGTATTATTTTTGTAAGAAATTACATATTTATTTTACTTCTGTTCCAAATCAGCTGATTTTGACACGGGTATAAATGCAAAGCATACCAACTTTAAAATTTAAAGTAAAAGTGTATACCTATGCAGTCAAAAAAGCATTTTATTCGGACTTCCATTGCTGCACTATGTATACATTACCAATAAAATACGCCTAGTGTAAAGAAAAAAGACAAGAAATAACTGAAAATTTACAAACCCAAGGATAAAAAGAGACGCACTTATAACACTGCTGTCACTAAGATCCGTATCCTTTTATTTTCAAGGGAAGATCCAGATCCGGATGCAGATAGATTTGTGAATGATAAAACGCACCTAATAATTTCTATAAGTTTGCAATTAAATTAAGTTGGAAAAGAATAAACCCAAATTGAATCCAATTAAATGAAAATCGAACCACAATCTCCAAATTTAAAGTGTCAAATGAAAAACATAACGAAAGAACATTCACATTTTATTACAAAAACAACCAATTTCGATTTTTTTACTTTTTATTATTTTTGAAAACAAGATTTTCAAATGTATGGTAACATTCAAGAATGTATGCCAATTGTCTTTATCCACTTAAATCCCGGATTTACTCTTGGTGAAAACGTAGAATTAGACAAAGTCTCCAAGCTAAACGACTGCGTTAAGTAGAGCCGGTTTTATTGCTTAAACGAGAACTCTTTAAAATTTTGCGCCAATGGCTCTAAATTAATGGCGGCCGCTGTTGCTGTTGACGGTGCTGTTGCTGGTTCAATCTGTTCCGCGCTTTACAGCGGCTCTCAACCATTCCTGTGTGGTGTATGTGAGTAGTTCTTTTCATGACAAGATCGGTGGCTATCGTGAATAAAATTCCGCTGGGAAGAATTCCCATTTTCGAAAAATCGCGATCGTGAATGAGGTCGAAATATTCCCGCGTAATTTATGGCTATCGTGATTTTCTTCCATTTCTGAGGGATTTTAATGTTATTGGAAGCCTTAAAACTACACATACCTAATTCAAAGGTCTTCTTTTTATCGGATTGGTAAAGTTTCGAGGGAGATTCACGATTGACGAAAAAAATTCCGTGGGAACAAAAAATTCCGAGGGAAACAAAATGTCAAAACATGTGTCAAAACAATGAAATACGAGTGCCAAAAGCAGTCGTAAGAGAAAACGATTATCGTTTTAAAAAAACGAGTATCGTAAAACGTAATCGCAACTTAACGATAACGAGGGATTTTAGACGATAATCGTAATTCGTAATACGGGCGTAATTGACAGCTGAATATTTATTTTTTCGACAAAATCATTTGTGCGAGGTACATTTACTTAAATTTTTTTTTTTCTGAGTTTATTAATGTATACTCCGGTGTACCTGAGGGAAGCCATTTGGGTCCCCCCCTTTTCTTATTGTATATTAATGATGTACATTTTATTTTACGACACTGTAGATTTCTTTTATTTGCTGATGATCTGAAAATGTTTATGGAAATAAAATCTATTAACGACTGTATTTTGTTCCAGAATATTTTGGTTTCATTTCAAGCCTGGTGTCAAAAAAATGATCTGCAGCTTAATCTGAAAAAATGTGCTGTTATGACATATAGTCGAGCTATTCATCCCATCTTGCATAACTATAAATTAGCTAATCAGACTCTGCCAAGAGTGAATGAAATGAAGGACTTGGGGGTCATTTTTGATTCCAAATTTTCATTTGATCAGCATATAAATGGAATTATTTCGAAAGCTAATTCAATGCTGGGTTTTCTTAAAAGAAATTCCAAGGATTTTAAGGATCCTTATACCGTAAAAACTTTGTATTGTTCTCTTATTCGTCCCATCTTAGAATATTGTGTTGTCGTTTGGTGTCCATACACTGTCAGCCACACAAATCGATTGGAAATGGTTCAAAAGAAAATGTTACGTTTTGCTCTTCGAGGTTTTTCTACTGATAATGAAGTCTCTCTTAACTATGATAAGAGACGCCAGTTATTAGGCCTAGAATCTTTGGTACGGAGACGAGAAGAGTTCAGTATCATGTTTGTTCGCGACATTTTATGCTCAAAAATTGATTGTCCATATCTTTTAAATAAAATGAATGTATATGCTCCTGAAAGGTCATTACGAGAACGACCGTTTCTTTTTGAAATTTCTCATGTTACCTCGTTCGGCAAAAGAGAACCTCTTTCAAGATGCTCAAGTGTCTTTAATTCATTCTACAGTAATATTGATATATGCCTTAGCAGAGATATGTTCAAAAAGGAATTAAAATTAATGTTATCGATTAAATGATTTTTGTTGGTTGGTAATTACTCGTATTGTTTTAAAATTATATAGGTATTTAAAATTTTTTTGAATTATTATTATTATTATTGAATTATTATATATTCGTGGAAAATCTGTTGATATAAATCGTAGATTAAATAAATAAATAAATAAATAAATTACAAATTGGACACTTATGTTTGTTAACGTCGAACATGTGGAAATAGAAGAGTCTCAAACGTTCAAATTTCATGAAAATTATTAAGAAGTACTTCTTCACCTCTTGATCTTATCCTTACTTTGAGTAAGTGTTTTTGCGTAAGGTATTTATTATTTGTTAAATTTGCTTTATTTTATAAAACAAAAGGTTCACTAATCTGTTTTACCTCTCAAAAGAAGCATTTGTATGTGTCTTATTTATTTATTAAAAAGAAAACAACAAAACATCACTTTCGCCCTATACACCAATCCGCCAAAAAAAACCTATCGAAAAATCCATGAGGTAAAAATGAAAATGTTATTTCAAATTTGTTTACGATTTCGAAAATAGCACGAATGTAAAACGAAATAGGGCGAAAGCGAAAGCAGTAATACAGTAAAACCCGCTTAAGAGAAACGGCAAAATGTCACAGTTTTGCTTTCACTTAAGCGGGTTTTTCACTTAAGCGGACCCCGCTTAAGTGAAAAATAATTTCACTTAAGCGGAGTTCGGATAAGTGAAAAAAAAATTTCACTTAAGCGGATTTAAAAATTCCATTAGGCGGAGATTTAATGCTAGAAACAATATTGTTTTTATCTTTTGAACTTGCCTTGAAAGAAGTTAAACAAAACAACGATTAAATAAAACAAAAATAATTTATTGAAAAACGAAAACTAGCAAATTTTTGTTCTGTTCGATTCAAATTTTTTTTTTCACTTAAGAGAGTTTTTTTCAATGAAAAATATTAAAAATTAACTGAAAATATGTTTCAGTTATCCGGATTTTTCGCTTAAGCGGGTTTCACTTAAGCGGAGTGTTTTAAGGGAAATTGGTCGGAAAATACTGGGGGATGAAAAAAGTGTTTCAGGTAAGCGGGTTTTTCTCTTAAGCGGGTTTCTCTTATGCGGGTTTTACTGTACCAGTTTATTTTCGCCACCTAAAACGATTCGCTTCGTATTCCTTAATCAGGACACTTGTGTTTGCTTATTTTTCAGAATTTGTTCCTGTTTTTCTATACACTATTAGCATAGCATAGCATTACATGAAAAAAGGCAACACCATTTAATAACAAAATGTAAGAATTGTCGTTTTCACCTTTACTTTTTATTTTCGTTGAGTTTGAAAAGAAAGCTTGGTCTGTAAAAAATTTATAAAATAACTAGAATGTCTAAAGATCTAAACGTTGCAGCCCTGATTTAGCGACAAAGATCGTATAGAACCGACGAAATAGTTACTCACAGTCCACATATTACGCGTTTTTCTTTTTTAGGCCTAAACCATCAGCCACTCTGAGCTGTCAAAAAAAAACTGTTACGTTCTTAACTCGGACTAACTAGCATTTCTTTTTAGATTAGGTATTTCATATAGGTTAACCAAAACTATAAGGCACATTGAGATAGTTATTATGTACTTTTGGTTTTTATTTAAAAAAAAAGTGATATAATGAAAACTAAATATTTCAATCTGTACATTGCGTAACCAATTCATACAAAAAATCTATACTTCACAAATATCATAACTATTAACATTTCAATTAATATTTGTTTATTTCATTTTCAAATTAAACATTTTGTCGTAACTTTATAAAGCACTTTTATTTGAATACTTTGTACTTTGAAAGTTAATTTATCTCCGAGGAACTGTTTTGCGTAGTATGATTAATTTATAATGTAGATACAAAAAGTTGGCACAAGGAAATCGATAGTGTCTTTTAAAGTTTAATATACAGTTAACCAACAATCATAATTAAAATATTGGACATCACAAAACAGATAAAACATAAATTAATTGAACATATTTTATGTTCATTAATCTTTGCATAATTTCTTTTTTTCAAACTTATATAAATAGTATGTATGTATATGTAAAGTTGTTCCAATAAAACCAGCAAGCAGGTATTTAAAATAACCGTTTAAGCTGTAATAGACAAGAAAAAAAATGTTAGATTTAATAGGCCTTAATTAAAATTATTTTAGTGAGTGTTTTAGGGCTCTTGATGATTTAGAAGAAACAATTTCGAGGCCATAAGCTTTTTCATAGTTTTAAAACAAATTTAATTTATTGTTAATTTAAAAAGTATATCAGTATATTTAGCTCAACTTCTGCTACACAATACATATCGCGCTAAAACTAGACCCTCAAATTAAAGCACTGTTACGCCATTTTGATGCTGTTTAACTTTGACGATGTTACAATGTATTCAGTATAATATGCCGCAGTACTTATTCTGGTGTTTTGTTTTTGTGTTTTGAATGTAGTATAGGCTTCAAATCACAGGACACACGCAAGTACAAGACGACATCAACAATCTTATCCCGTGAAACTAAATGGAGCAAGCTTTCGAAAAAGATGTGTAGAAGAGATTCTTGGTTGTAAACTGTAAATGCGTTCATGTCAATTTGAGTTTCAATAAAAAAAATACAAATGTACATTTATTTTTATGTGATGATTTAAATTATTCTTTTATAGTACAACCAAACTAGAAAAAAATGTGAGTACGATCATCACAAACGTTTGTACCAAGTCCGATTTTGCAATGTACTTTTCTAAGAAGTCAAAGGCATTCAAACGAAAAAGTCTGGAGTCTTAATTTTTAAAAAGATTTTTCAAGTTCAAGTTGGTATATTCCCCGATTTACATTCTTATTTGAGAAAGGAAAGCCTACTTGTGATTGTAATGGCAAAACTTTGATCAAATTATTTTTATAAAACTTATTTGTAGATTAGGAAAAATTATTCTGAAGAAAAAAAATTATTAACAATTGTGATTTTTTTTATATTGCAGTGTTTTTTGATATAAGGTCACGAGGCCGACAACGTCAGTTGAATAAATTAAGGTTTAACTAACTTTTTGTTTTACTTTAATAAACTAAGCATGTACTTCTATAATTTGTTTGATTTGGTTACGGCAAATATTTTCTTTTCTGGAATAAGTGTTTCAAAAATCGTGCATTAAACCGTACATTTTAAACTTTGAAAAGACATTAGGTTTCATCAACAAATCAAATATTTCGCAATATTACAAAATTTGATCCTAGCAGTAATTTTTTCAAAAACCATTGTCTACTGCACCCCTACTTTTCAATCTAGAAAGGACTGGATATCGATAATAGACTTCAAAACATCAATAAGGCTCAAGGATGTAGTGTTGTACCTGATTTTGCCAGTGTCTTTTTTTAAGCTGAAGTAAAGGCAATAAGGGAAGCATGCACAATATTTAAAATGTTTACAAAAAGCCAGGCGGCTGTTAAACTCGTTATTCATTTTTTTCTAAATTGGTCCAGTCTGAAAGTTAACCTCTTATCTGGGTTTCGGGTCGCAGTGGAATATAGAGCAATGAACGGGCTGACGAGCTTGCCAGGCAAGGCTCAGCACTTTTTCACTTGCGGAAAGAGTTTACATTTCTCTTGATGTTATGAAGGGCACAATTTTCTCAAGAATCCAAACGTAGGTGCATTATATCTACAAAGATGTGACTGATATATAATAAGTGCCAAAAAATGACCTTGTGGGGAGCAGCAGGAAAAGTAAACAGTCATTCATAACCTCTGTAAATGTCCTGCTGTGGCCAGGATTAAAGCCCAACTATTCGGAAAGATATTCCTCGACAACCTCGATACTATGGTACCCAAACGACGCACCCCTGCGCTATTTGGGTCACTGAGCAAGACAGCTCTTTTAAGTAAATAAGTAAATAGAAAAATAGAATAGGTAAGATAGCGAGCGAGCAAGAAAGATGTGTTCTTGAATTTGTCCGGAAAATCTTTTAAATTGAACTTTGAAATTTGCAAAAAAAACTCAAAAATTATGGAGGAAAATTCTAAGAAAATACGGGTCTGAGTGATTAAATGGACGTAGAGAAAGTAAATATTGGTTGGGACCGGTGCAGCATTTATGAACATTTAAAAGTTAAGATGTTTTAAGTAGCATTTAATATATCAAAATAATGTACTAATAAATTTGTCTGTAGGAAGTGCTGTGGTGAACATGACTTTCAAAATTGTGAAGAATCTGAAAAAAATTGAATGTGTAAATTGTAAATTGGTAAATGATAGATTAAATTTAAATTTGAATACTAAGCACAAGACTTTAGACTATAATCGCCCTGTTTTCTTAAAAAAGCTCAAGGCAAAGAGGATTCGCACCTTTTATTAGCAGTTAAATAAACAAATTTCTGAAATTTAGTTTCATTTTATGGGTTATTTTTGAATGTGCAAGAAGATATGTGATTGAAGATATTGTTGCGAAAAACAATCTTGACTTCATTTTACTAACTGAAACACTCACAGGTTATAGGAGATATGACTGCCTGTCAAGTTCTCGATACACTAGGCGTGTTTTAATATATGTAAAAGAAGAGCTAAAATCATCTTATAAGACCTCATTACTGATTGGGAAAAAATCTGGATTTTATCAGTAAGAATAGCATACAAAAGTGAAGTGTGGAATATGATTGCAATTAATAGATTTTTTTTTATATTATACGCGCACTCAAGGGGTTATGACTACCCTTATAATGTTAATCTGAAACTCTTAGTGTTATTGAATTCTTTGATATTCTAAATAAATGGATACCCAGAAATATAAACGAAAATAAATATTTGGTAATAGCTGGTGATTTTAATATATACTACATTAACGTTAAAAATTATGAATTTAATCGTGTAAAGTAATTCAAATACATTATTGGGCTTCAATAAACAGTTAATGAACCAACAAGGATAACCCAACAATCAAAAACACTTATTGGTTATGTGATGACTGACTTTACCGTAAACGCAGATGCAAAAGTGCGAAATGATTGGAAAAATTTCGATAGTGAATGCTCGTTAAAATTTATACAAAACAGTCCGTTCCTTGTAAACCAAACAAAATAAATATGTAAAGTATAGTAAATATGGTGAGATCAATGAACACACAAAATGAGAGCTATGTATGATTTAAATTGTAAAATAATCCTCGAATGTAAAGATATCATTTTTCATTCGCTTTTAAAAATAATTAACTTTTCGCTTAGTGAGGGCCTTTTTCCCATGATTTGGAAAGTTGCAGACATTGTGCCGGTAGAAAAAGTAAATAACGCTAAGAGCCCAGAAGAACAATAGTATGTTACCTATATAAAGAAAGTAGACTTATATGTGCTGAACAGTCTGGGTTTCGACAAGCTCATTCATGTGAAACATGCATTAGTTTCGTAATAAATGAATGGAAAAAGGAAATACTATATTGGCTGTTTTCTTAGATCTCAAACGACCATTCGAAACGATAAACCGAGAAATATTGATTAAAAAGCTTTATAAATATGGAGTACGCGAAAACGAGCTTTGCTTATTCTAGTGCCAAGCTAATTCCTATTGGTGTCCCGCAGGGATCAGTTCTGGGTGTTTTGCTCTTTTTACTGTACATAACAATTTAACTGTGAACATTCAAATAAACAATGAAGTTATTAATTGTAAATGAAATTAAATACCCAGGTGTATACATACATTGATAATAAGTTAAAATTTGACTATCTTATAACTAAACTCTGTTCAAAACTCTCACAAAAGATTGTAGGATTCCTTTCAAGATAAGAAAAAATATAACAAAGACCTTTAACCATATATAACACTACTATTTTTTCACATTTCAATAAATTATTGTTTATCAATTATATATGTATGTCTTTCATTCAAAACCAGAATAAATTACAAATACTGCAAAATCGAGCTATGAGGGTTCTTTTAAAATGTGGTCGATTAACTTCAGTAGTTTAACGTTTTAATTATGATTTTCAAAATAAAATTAAATCTTTACTGAGTCTATTTACAGAACAATGTACAATATATAACTAATGACAAGTGCGCCCTACGGAACATTGATGATTTTCGACTACCGCTCTATAGAAGAAAACATACTCAAAACAAAGTATTTTACAAAGGTTTGACAATTTTATGTTATAAAATCAAACAAATGCAATATTAGCAGTAAAATTACCGCCGCTATTATCTAACTTAGATTCCTACTACGGATCGGCTTTACATTTTTATTTTTTTATTATTAATAATAAGGGCTTTAATACAACGTCGAAAAACCATCGTAAACGCACTGTCAAATTTCCAACATAATCCTTAACTTTCTTAATTATAATCGAACTGAATTCGAGGACCATCAAAGTCAGATTTTCCGCTCTTTTTAAAATCGACCAGAAAAGATACAATTTGTAAAATAAGAATAAAATTGGAAAAAATAACATCCAACAATATTTTTTCCAGAATCAGAAAACATCGCTGTTTGACTTTTAATGAACAGCTGATTTATATACGCCACAAATTTATGTTTTATGTTTATAGGTATTTCTGTTTTGATATTTTTTTTTTTTAATTGGACAGTTTATATTTTGAAAATCTCAAGGAAATCCATATTTTTATATGAATATAAACTGGGGCAGATTCTCTAATTAACGAAACTAAAGCGATCGTTCGTTTTTTTAAAAACAAAAGAAATGGTGCGATAGGCACAGTTCACATTCTGTATCGGTTTTCTTTTTTGTTTATGTTTTCGTCAATGCTTTAAAATAAAAGAAAAATAGATTGCATACTTTCAGGTGGTTGATGGGTGGCAAATATTTGAGAGATGAGATAAATTGAAATTTATACCTGAAATTTGTGGAAATTGATAATATCCGTATGATTTAAGAGATAAAATTAGGTAAAACCTTTGTATATATAACCTATTGGATTATCATGGAGCGTGATTTTGTATTGCGAACTCTAGCCTGGTAGTGGCGCTGAAATTAGATACAAAACATGTAGTAAAAAAAGAGAATATTCGGCCCTAGCAAGGTATCCGTTCGGAGCGTAAAATTCTCCGATTTTATACGATTCGGAGGATTTTTGCTTCGAGGTATTCTTTCGAACAGCTGTTCGGAATTTTGCTACATTACTTTAACGCACCCGATGAACTGCGTTGAAGCGCGATCAATTGCTTTATTTGTGAAATTTCTGACAGATAAATGAAATTGTTTTTCCGATTTCGTCCGACACAAATACTTCGCGGAACAAATTGCGCCAACGCATGTTTGTATTATTTTTCTTTCCGATAGGATACCTCGAAAGCAATTTGAACTTCCGACAAATTATGCGTTGCGGACAATTTTCCGCTCCGAACGGATACCTCGCTAGGGCCGATTTTATTATTAAATTTAGCAGAGACAAATCTAGCAAGTACTGTCTATAAGTTTTATATACAAAGGTAAAAATTAAAAAAAACTGTTAATTTTATAGCGATTTGAACTTCAATTTCTCTTATTGTTGAGTAAAACGAATATATAAATACCTATTGTTATCAATAAGCGAGAATGTGGGGACGAAATTTTAATTTGACTATTGTCAACGAGCAAAGTAAATAACTTTTATGTATTTACTTTTTCTTTCAATAGAACGTACATACCTTCAGCTGTAGTAGTGAAATATATAATATATAATATGTATGTACGGCTGATGGTTTTTTTCTGGAAATTTCTATACTCTATATACTCTACTTTCCAGGCGTACTTCCCCCGTAAACTATCTAGCATTACCTAAGCAAGTTTATTTTTGGGTGTAGCCAGCTAGTGTGCAGTGAGCCATTGCGATTTTCCGTTAATTTGTCCAGACACTTAAATGAAACGCAAGAAAGGGTGTTTTACCTTCATTTTTACTATTTTTCAGAGTTGTAAATTTCTGCCTGCAGAATTTTCTTGTTTACTATTTTAATTGGTAACGCCATGATAAAATTTGCATTTTTGAAAGTGTTATTTTCCTTTCAAAGGGAAAAATAACTTTCTGGAAACTCATTGACGCTTTCTTTTAATTCCTTCTTAGGTCTCTTGTACTTTCAATCGAGGGAAACAAATCTAAGACTTTTTGCAGTTTCCTTAATTGAACGCACACAACTGGTATTTTGAAAAAGAATGTAAGGAAATGTATTCCAACATTTGACCGGGGATATTTAAAAATTCACCGCGAGGTAGTTCCACAGACGGCAAATAACTGAGCGCGGTGACTAAACAACACACGAGAGTTTTCCCGCTACACTGTCTTTTACCGTTTCAACCGGTTTATTGGAACGTCTTGAGCATTAGGCTAGCCGCGCACTAGCAATTTTTAGTTGCGAAACTGTTTGGTTACTTATAGAAAACAGATGAACTGTTTGGTTGAATGTCCGTGAATTTGCAGATAATTATATGTTCAATAAAATATCGAACTTATTTTAGGCAATCGTTTAGTTTGTGTCAAAACACAAACTTTTTAGTTGCTCGAACCAAGCAGTTTCGCAACTAAAAATTGCTAGTGCGCGGCTAGCCTTAAAGAACGCCATGTCGAGGTGGCGTGCTCAACAAAATCCGACACCAAACGACGAATAATATGATCAGACGGTGCTTGTTGAGTTATGAGATAGTTAACATAACTGAACGAATATTTTTAATGTACAGCGTCACTTTTCTGCCACGTGGTTTCTGTTATATGCGATTCATAGATAACATTATACTGAATTGTACTAAAAAAGTATAATTTGAAGTAGAAGCTTGAAAACATACATACTTATATGTAAAAGGTTTCAAAACCGAAATTAACTTAACAAACATTGTTGGAAAAAAATATAAAATAAAAATCATACGCAACAAATGATACTGAATTGGGATTTTGCCAAAATTTAATTGTTTACGCTTTGTCAATGTTTTTGTTTATTTCAAATGTCATTTACCTTTAATGAGATTATATCTTCAGAGAAAACACCATACTCAGGAATTGTTCATAGTGGATTGTTATGACTCCATCCATGTCTGTGTCATGCTGCCTAAATGCTGTAGTAAGTGTCTAATGGAGAAAAATAAAAAAAACCCAAGCAACTCAATATACGAGTATGTACATAATAATTTTTTCTAGAAAAGATGACGCATAGATCATATTTTAGATTAATTGCACAAATAACTCACATATAAGACAATACAGCATTGAATAAAATCATCGAACAATATTGTTCCACGTCCGAATCGATCAAATTTTCTTATGAGCATATCAATTAATCCATCCGATAGACGATATCCAAATGTGGTAAGTGCCGTCTTTAGTTCGGTTCTATCGATATTTCCCGAATTATCTCTGTCAAATGAGCGGAAACAATTCTGCCAATCTGTTACGTATTTCCAGAGTGCACCAAAGTCTTGAAATGATACAGTACCACGGTTTTCTCGATCGAACATTCCAATCATTAGACGGACGGTTTCAGGATTAAAAGGACTCCAGGTTCCATTGGAGAGAGCGACTTGAAGTTCATCAGCTGATATGTGACCACTGCGGTCTTTGTCTACTCTGAATTTTTGTTTTAATTAAAATTGATATTACTAAGCTGTTAGAGTATTTAATTTACCTCTGGAATACATCCCAAAGAAATTGTTGATCGGGCATAGTAGATTGTTGCGCCATTTTGCTTCAGATTCCGTAAGAAAATAAATAAAATGTCTTTATTATTTTCTTTTATTCACCCACCCACCAAACGCTAGTAAAAATTACTATTAGCCTCTCATGTCATGAGTGAAACCAAATAGTCAGATTATTATATTTGAAGGATTACCATCAAAACAAATTAAAATTTTAAATAGTTAAATGGACTGCTTCAGATACATACATATTTGAAAAATCTTCTCATACCCACGAGACGTTTGCGGTGGCGATGTTTTGAAGAAATTGCTTACATGCGGTCTCCACTAGCGATGAATCCAGAGCATGCTTTAAAGCATGCGTTCATTATCGCAAGTGGAGACCGCCATCGCAGCTATATTTTCATCGCTTGCGATAGAAAGTATGCTCTCATCGCATACCATCCATCGCTTGCTTTATCGCAAGGAGAACTGTCATATTGTTCTGGCGTAACCAAATTTAATTTAACTGAATTTGAGTTTTGCGTGCGAAGAAAGCTTTTGCTTGGGGTTTACGTTTTTCTAACAAAATTAAAAAAAAATCTGATTTGAAATTGTCCATACAACTCATTTATATCCATTAAAATTATTCACTATACTAAAAAAGTATGCGATGAAATGCCCAGCCACAAAAATCTGACAGTTCTTCTGCTCTCTGCTTTCTGCTTTGGCTATTGCGATTGCGATTGATTTATCGCTAGTGGAGACGGCGTGTTAGGCAAGTTAAATTGCAAAGTTAAGCCTAGTACGCAGATCGGATATTTGGATTGGATATTTTTCCGAGCAGTACGCAGTTCGCGCGCAAAATTTATACTTTTGTGCATTGCTGTACAAAATGTCTCCACTAAATTTTGTCAGGAAAAAGAATGATACAAGCATTATTTTGGTGACAAATTGACAGCCACCGTATTTCCGGAAGTGATTTTTGTCAATACTGGTTTTATGTAAAAGGTGCTGATGCTTGTCTTGAGAGCACCAAGAGGAGATTCCAAAAAGGTATGAACGACTTTTGTAAGACAACCCGTTCCAGAGATATACTAAAAAAACACATTAAATTAGATTTCATCTCTCTAACTTCAAACTTTTGCGCGAGATTTGGAAAAGTTTTGCAGAGATTAAAATTGTAGGGATACAATTTGTATTTTCTCGATCTGCGTACTAGGCTTTATCGTTGTTTCTTCTTTGTGTTTGTTCGTATTTTTATTTGCGCTGTGAACTTTGCTTAAGCCTAGTACGCAGATCGAGACAAGACAAATTTTATCTCTACAATTTTAATCTCTACAAAACTTTTCCAAATCTCGCGCAAAAGCTTGAAGTTGGAGAATTAAAATATAATTTAATGTGTTTTGTTGTATATCTCGGGAACGGGTTGTCTTACAAAAGTCGTTCATACCTTTTTGGAATCTCCTCTCGATGCTTTCAAGAGAAGCATCAGCACTTTTTACATAAAACCAGTTTTGGCAAAAATCACTTTTGGCTGTCAAAATTTGTCCCGCAAAATAATGCTTGTATCATTCTTTTTTCTGGCAAAATTTAGTGGAGACATTTTGTAGAGCAATTCACAATAGTATGAATTTTGCGCGCGAACTACGTACTGCTCGGAAAAATATCCGAGACAAAATGTATGGGAGACAAAATTTTTCCCGATCTGCGTACTAGGCTTTAAGTACGAAGAGTTAAGTTTTTTTTAACCATTTTTATTGAACGTTTATATACAATTAGTCGGGACCACTCCTAATTCTTAAGAGCGTAGATCTTCACTAATATTGCTTGGTGAATAGGTTTATGAGCTTCTTAAGTTATGAGCGCTCGGTGAATAACAGCCTAAGTAAAATAAAAGGGATATCGATTGAGACGAACTAATGTCGATTTCCTTTACACACTACGGATTTTAGGGATTTCGATCCCTTGTCAAATTTTGACTTTTAAGCCTAGTACGCAGATCACGCTAAATTTTATCTCCCACATTTTTCTCCAAACATCAGCTAAGATCCAAGCTAAATTTTGACATAAAAACTTTGTGGAGAATATGTCACAGAAAACAGCTGTTATGAATTTTTTCAAAGATTTAAAAGAATTTCTTTTAGGCCGGTATTCACCGAGCGCTCATAACTTAAGAAGCTCATAAACCTATTCACCAAGCAATAGGTGTGTTTTTTTTGCAAGTCCATATAGAATTGTAAAAAAAAACGATATCGGGATTTAGGAGCTTTTTTTCCACATAGCTGGAAGCACTGTGTACGCTATGATATTTGTCAGCTTATTGACGACTAGCATCAACCAATCCAAAAACTTCACTTTTGACGTCTCTGAGCAAATTATCGATAACATATAGATAATATTATTTTGGCATCACCATTTTTATCGGGTCTTAGATTAACGCTCGATAATTATCTGGTCTTAGCTAATTCTGTATAGATTTAAGTAGTTGTTGCATTTGCATGTAAAGCGCTTAGTCCCGATGTCGTTTTTTTTTACAATTCTATATGGACTTGCAAAAAAAACACACCTAATATTAGTGAAGATCTACGAGCGTTCTTAAAAGTTAGGAGTGGTCCCGACCACTAAAGGAAATCGACATAAGCTCATTTTGAACTCACCGTAGGTTTTTAAGGGTGGGAATTTGTAGTCAGCATAATATTTCCTAAATGCAATAATTGAGTTATTGGCAGCACTTTTTTAAATTATATGTATACACAAAAATGCTTTGAAAACGTCAAAATCCATAATCCACTACCACTACCCAGCCTTTTGACCGGTTTTGCAAAAGTAATTTTTTTGATTTTTCTTTCCGAGATTGCAAACCAAAGAAAATTTGCAAAATTAAAACAAGAACTTCTCCACTATGGAAAACGAACAAGATATTATAGAATCTCTGACTGCAGTTGGATACCAAGGTAAATCTTTACAAAACAATGTTCTTACCGAAGCCCTCAAAGTTGGAATAAAATCGGAAGCATTTCGTGAAGTTGTTGGATGGATTGCCTTTGAGTTGCATATTTTGAGAAAAACCGATGAAAAAGTAGATAAAGATTCCAAGGATTTCAATGAATTTTCCATGGAATTGTCAGCGATGTTGAAAGAATTGGGCTGTCCTTTCAAGAAATTTATAACTGGGCCACTCTCGAGTCGATTCCAAAATCAAAACGATCGTATACAGTTGATGGAGTATCTTATAACTGAACTTATGACTGCTAAAATGTGTCTGAAACAAAGGCCTCAAGAAGATAAATCATTCATTATACCTAAATTTGAAACGGATACGGCGCGTGCTTTGCAAGTCATAACAAAGGATCTAGGTTTAGAAAAGCCACCAGATAATATTGCACCTAGAGCTCTTATGGATAAACTTAACTTTAAGCTTGAAGAAGCTAAACGAAATACAAATAAATTGCTATTAAGTGATTCTTTGCTTAAGTCGGACAAGCAATTAAATGCAAGTCAATGGAAAAAATTGGAAGACATACAAAAGAGCCTTGACGATGAGTACAATCTGCGACGACAAGTTTTGCTGACGCGTTTAGAAGTGACGGTGCAATCCTTCCAATGGTCAGACCGTATGCGAGGAAAAGAAGCCATAATAGCCAAGAGTTATCAAAATAAAATGAAGGAACTGGACAATTATCGGGTTGGTGGAGTGGACACAGATATCGTTGCTCTACTGGCCGCTCGAACTGACCTAGCTATAATTGAGAAGACGAGCAGTGCGAATGTGCGTAAGAACACTGCTTCCAAAATACAGAAACATGTTATCGGTAGCGTTCCCGACCGAGGAGGTAGAGCTAATGAACATGCACCTCCACCTCCGGAAATGCCATCGTGGCAAACGCAGCGCTCAGCTGGCCCACCTGGTGGTGGCCGTGGGGGACGTGGTGGTAGTTTCAGTGGTGGTCGAGGTGGTAGTGGAGGAGGACGTGGCGGCGGGGGAGGTAATTGGCAGCAGTACAACAACAGTGGTGGGAGCGGAGGAAATTTTAACCAAGGAGGAGGTGGCAATTTTCAATCAAGCCAGAACCAAGGTGCATCTAACAATTTCCAATCAAATTCAGGCGGTGGAAACTTTGGCCAATCTAATTGGATGACTGGGACTGGTCGTGTTCAAGGATCTGGTTGGCAGCCAAGAGACCAATCTAACAACAGCTTCAACAATTCTGGGCGTAATAGTTTTTCAAATAGCTCGGGATTCTCGAGCGATTCATTTAGTTCATATGGCAACCAGAACCAAGGTAACCAGTATGGAGGAGGGAGTGGTGGTTCGAATTTTAATAGAGGCAGGTCGGTCTATAATAGAGGCGGTGGCGCAGGATACAGAAATAACTAGACTGATTAATGAAAGAAAAACTTTGTCTGTTTTCTGAGATTACAAAGGCTATAATTGTAATTATTTCGTTTGCAATTACACATTTGAAAATATAATGTACTATTGTATTTTGAGTAGCGAATAAAATAAATCCGAACGAAGTATTGTGTTTTTTTTTTGTATGGGAATTTAAGGCTTACGAAATAAAAAGATTCAATGTTCCTTAAAAAAAATTGAAGGCACAACTCACAGAGAAACTGAACATCTTCACTTTACAGCTCTCAAGCGCTGCTAATGTTCAGTAGTTGTTGTCGGCAGGAATGGAGGAAACCTACAATTTCTGCCGAGTCTGATTGGGTAAGGAGAGAAGCGCTTTTTTTGTTGGATTTATTATTTCCATTGTGGCATTGCAACTTCCTCTCGTATGACACTTCAACGCATTGAAGTGTATAGGTATTACATTACTCACTCAAAGAGATTAGTAGTCCAATGTATTTATAATTAAGCTATATCCATCGATTTACATCGATTTCTATTCTTTAATACAAAATTTGTAGAGTTTTTTGCCTGTCTGAAACGTTCCGTTTACGTTCCTTTATTAAGAGCGCAAAATAACAATCAGAAACATATGCCTTACAATTTTTCATAATTTCAGTCATACAACATACTTTTAGAAATTTAAGGGGTACGATTTTTGTTTCTAAATCCTATATATTTTAAAAGTATATTCGGATTTGGACGTCATCGGAAAAATACATATACAAATCGAAGAAACAAGAACTTTTAGACTTCCAGAAATTGGATGCCACGATAACTCAAAAGCTACTTGTCAAGAATAACATCCATTACCAGAAATGACCAGATTAATCATTAAATAACTAGAAAGACTTATTTTAAACGCTTAGTTCAGCCCTCTCACTGTGACCCTTATGCGTTAATATAAAGCAAGCATTTATAAATACCCATTAGAATACGTGATGTTTAATTGCATCTGATTTTCACTATCTTTCCAAGAAACATAAATGTTGGCACAACTTTCAGTTTTTACTATACATTCTGTTATTACCAAACAAGTGAAAGATATGTACCTTCTTCATAGCTAAAATAAAAGCAAAATTCTCATCACGTTGGAAGAGAATACAATATAAAATGGATAATTGTCTTACAATGTACAAACAGCTTAAATTGATGGAATCGAGATCGTTAATCATTGATAGTAATAGATGTGTTGAATGAATTAACATGTGAGATGTGATATGTATGAGTGTTCATGTTTAATTCAGATCATCCTGCCTACATATGCCTTTTCTTTACTATTGTTTGGTATTAACGCAGAGCTTGTCACCATATTAAAGCATTTAACATTGTAGAGAAATCTTTTATCTGCCGAGTTAAGTGCATCTTAAGGGAAGTTCGTCTAACAAAGTTATAATTGTTCAAAAATGATTGTCACAACTCAAGAAAAATTCGTGAAAATAATGATTTTAATTATTTTAAGTTTTTCCTTAACTAAAATAAAAATCGTTACGGGCAAAGGTAAATAATCTAAGTTCACCTTCAAAATACTTTTTTGTATAAAAACTCGTTATTCGGAAAAGAACTAAAATAGTGAATTGAAAAACGACGACTCTAGCTCAGTACTTGGATATTCAAAAAATGAAATATTTTTTTATCTGGATGTATTTTTTTTTTCTGCGAGGAGAATTATCTGGAGTAATATCGTTTTAATTTGTATTTTATTGTTTGCTTTTTCGCACTTATCTGTTTCTATATCGGAGCTGTGGAAAGTCTCACTTTTACAAATCCGCCGCTGCAACTATTGTGCTAACGGTACCTCACTTACTGAATCATGTCAAAAGTTAATTCTCATTTTTTGTGAAAATTTACGATGCTTTGATAATTTCTGACTTGAGTATTGTACGAATTCTTTTTAAAATACTTAATTAAAAAAAACTACCAATTAAAACAACTGCTACACAAATGTTTTTCGAAACTTAGAAAATATTTTGTTCCCAAATAAGAATTAGAAAAAAATTGTTCTTTTGTCCAAAAATTTCGGTACCCACAGAACAAATTTAAAAATATCAATTTCGAAAATCTTATTTTTATAAGATAATTTTTACGATCTATCATTCAATAAAAGACAATTTTAAATTAAGACAGTATTAAAAGTACTTATCCCACTTTCTCATTCATTATCATGGTACTCGTACCTATAAGGTATTTAAATTAAATTTTCTATAAAGAAGCTTCTAAAATTTTAAAAAGTAAGTTTATGCGACTCAGTGGGGCACTATATTTCTTTTGTATTTGGTACAGAATGTGGATTATATTTATCTATGCTTACAAAATTTCCTGTGTTCGCCCTACAGACCGCACTATTAAATAAAACAATTTATAAAATATTTAATAATTTTTTTTATTTACAGAATCATTTATAAGATCAGCCAAATCTATTGATTATTCCAACTACATAAATCAGGAGCTCAAAAAATATGATTCGGACTTCGTAAGTCATCCTTGTAAACGTAAATGTCTCTTAGGAGTTCATATGACATGTTTCTACAAATTAGTAGTACACTTCTATGAAACAATGGGACCTAACTGTAAACGATGTGTCATGGATAGAAGATCGTGTTCTCGAGACAACTGCATATTTGCCGATGGAGTCAATTCCGCTGTTGTTGCAGTAAATAAAAAGCTTCCAGGGCCACCTATTGAAGTTTGTGAAAACGATACAATCATTGCAGACGTTGTCAACCAAATGACAGAAGCTACAACTATACACTGGCATGGTGTACACATGAGCGAAACACCCGAAATGGATGGGGCACCATTTATAACTCAATATCCTATCAATCCTGGGGAATCGTTTAGATACAAATTTACTGCAGATCGTAGTGGAACAATTTGGTATCATAGTCATAGTCATTGGCAAAGGGGACTCGGAGCAGCTGGGAGCATGGTAATCCGCCAACCAAGGATATTCGATGTACATGCTGATTTATATGACTATGACTTAACTGAGCATACAATAATGATTCAAGATATAGTATATAACTACGATTTCGATAAACTATCGAATATTTTAATAAATGGGAAGGGACGAAACCACATCACCAGTGAAAAGGAACCTTCAAGGTATGAGAAATTCGATGTGGTTCGTGGTAATCGATATCGTTTTCGAGTGATCTTCAACGGAGTTTTTAATTGTCCCATCGAATTCTCCATTGACAATCATCGTCTCCTGATAATAAGCACTGATGGCAATGACATTGAGCCAGTGGTTGCTACTTCATTCTTTATGACGTCGGCAGAGAGATTCGACTTTGTATTACATGCCGATCGATACATTCAAAACTACTGGGTTAGGGTAAGAGGATACACCAACTGCAGTATTAACAATCTCTATCAAGGTGCTGTTTTACACTATCAAGGAGCTTATGCCCTAAATGATGAACCTCAAGAGAAACTGACCTATGACTATAGACTGACGGGTGTCAAAGTTAATCCAATAGATAGAAATGATGTGAGTAACAAAAGTCTTTTCATAACTGATCTTCGATCTCTTCGGCCTGCCGAATGGTACGAGTCCACTTTATTTGAAAAATTTTATTCAAGCTTTGGCACCTATGATCGCAATGGAGAAATTCAAATGCAAATCGATAATATAACTTATGTAATGCCTGGCCTATCATTGTTACAATCTAAAGATATTTTGGATAGTTCGATGTTTTGTAATAAAACAACTTTAGCCGAAGCTGGTAGAGATTGCTCCCGAGAATCATGTCAATGTGTTAATGTGCTGAAATTTCCGGCATATGCACCAATTGAGTTGATTGTTGTAAATTTCATGGGTGGTACACACCCATTTCATATCCACGGTTACACTTTTAGAGTCGTTGGACAGGGCATTCTACAAGAGGAAAACTTATGGAGGGTAGATAAATTAAAAAAAAAATATAAATAGTATATTATGTGACTAATGATCTTCTTTCAGATTGAGGAATATGACAGACTAGGATTATTGAGTAGGAATGACTTCTTGCCGGTGGAAAAAGATTCGGTCCAAATTCCAGGATTTGGTTATATAATCATCCGATTTTTGAGCAATAATCCCGGCTACTGGATGTATCACTGTCATATTGAAAACCATTCTATACTCGGAATGATGGCTGTTCTTCAAATTGGTGAGCCTCACCAAATGAAGAATAAACTGAAATCAATACTTAAGTGCTAGTGGACTTATGATAAAGTTTGTGATTTTCACAGCTTCTTGACCTAGTCAATATCGTCCAATTGTAGTTTTTTGAGTTTAAAATAAATTCAAGTATTATTTTCTTTAAGTAATGTACATACATGTAAGTAGGCAATACATAGAAATTAAGCTAAGTTCGTTAAGTTTGTATAAAAAAAAATATTAATCAAGTATAATAAATAATTTGAAATGCAAATTAAATACATTTCGACTTATCTTTATTATTATTCTTACAATTGCACAATGCTTTTTAGACGTAATACATTTAAACGCAAATGAAATAATTGCTTTGTTTTCTACTGATCATAAACAAATCAAATTATGGTAAGAAGAAGGTAGTTTTGAAATAGAAAGTTTTTTAGTGTATAAGCTTAGCTGAAATACATGACAATGAAAAATCCAAGCAACACAATAAGGATCTTGCATATAATTTCGCTTAGAAAATGAGCAAGCTGAAAATAATAAAAACGGTTCATGCGAGATTAATAATGGTTTTTGATAAAAGTTCTGTTTTTACCAAAATGTAGACCATAGCTAGAATAATACGTAATACATACATACATATGTATGTACATATAAATCTGTGGCAACAAGGAAAAACGACATAAATCAGTTTTTGCTACTTTTCAGGATGTTTAGTTTGCAATAACAAATCAGGTACAAGACTTAAGGACAAAGCTTAAATGCGAAAATGACTGAAATTACTGTAAGATTTTATTTGACTTTAAAAAGAATTAATTTTATGTCAATTTGCAGCTAATTTTGATAAAAATATGACTTCATGTCGTTGTTGTATATAATAGGGAAAAGCAAAATATACACAAGCCAACTTGTGACTAGGATTTTGCACATAAAGTATTGTAATATTTTTGCTAGGTTCGTTAAATAAAACTTATTACTGTTTCTAATATTTCTTCTTTATTTACACTTTTCGAATCAAAACAATAAATCTCAATTTATAATCAACTCTAATACTTTTATTCCAACTTAAATCCACTTTTCTAATTACACTTTCCACAATCCAATAGTTCAGCTTTGCACACTTTCATAATCGAAAACAAACTGTGTTCCGCTCACCGTGAACACTCCCTTTTATACTCAAACCAGTTGTTCTAGAAGGTTCTTGTCCAGAAGGGGAAATTCTTATGGGGGTAGAATGTTCTAGTACTTTGGAATTAGGGGAAATTTAGATGCGATGGAAAAGAGCTTTTTGTTTTGTTCCCTCACAAAGCAGATATGTAATTCCCAACAGATGGCGCTGTAGGAGTATAAAGCTCTGTTCGCAACATTGCCCCCTTCTTAAGATTGTTCGTCCCGAACAACTCTATCATCAGCTTCGGCACTGTATCGGTGCAGTCGATCGCTATGCACAACTTTTAGCTTTCCTCTTAACCCTCTTTGAATTCGGTAAACGACATCATTGATTTTCGTGACGACAGTATAAGGGCCTTCCCAGTTTTGTTGAAGCTTCGGCGACAATCCCTTTTGACGATGTGGATTATACAGCCATACACGATCTCCTACTTGGAATCCTGTCGTGTTTGCTCTTGTGTCGTACCTTGTCTTCATTCGATCGCTGTAAGTGCTCATTCTAGTCCTGGTCCTTTCGTGGATGCCGATTAGCCTCTCTTTTAGGTCACTCACGTAATCCCCTGTTTCCTGAGACTCTTGTGGTGGGTGTCCAAACCTTATCTCACTAGGCAGGCGTATGCTTTTTCCGAACAGGATTTCAGATGGTGTTTGTCCTGTTGAGCTATGTACTGCACTTCGATAGGCCATCAAAAATAGTGGTATGTGCCTATCCCAGTTTCTTTGGTTGTCGCCTACGACCTTAGTGAGGTGCTCTTTTAACGTCCTGTTGAATCTCTCGACCATTCCATCAGATTGCGGGTGAAGTGGTGTGGTTCTCGTTTTCTTAATGCCAAGGAACGCGCAGACCTCTTGGAATATGTTCGACTCGAAGTTCCTTCCTTGGTCGGAATGAAGTTCCATAGGCACACCAAACCTGCTTACCCAGTTAGACACAATCTGGTCGGCCACGGTCTTGGCTTCTTGGTTCGGAATAGCATATGCCTCAGGCCATTTGCTGAAGTAATCCATTACCACCAGAATGTATTTGTTTCCAGCATTCGTTTCCGGAAATGGGCCAGCCACATCAACAGCAATCCTTTCAAACGGTGAGCCAACATTATACTGCATCATTTTTCCTTGCAGTTTTCTGCCAGGTCCTTTGGTTGCCGCACAAACCTCACAATTTTGGCACCACTTTTTAACGTCATCTCTTGCATGCAACCAGTAGAATCGTTGTCTCACTTTTTCTAACATCTTGTTGATTCCCAAATGGCCTCCTGAAGGTCCATCATGCATCTCTCGAAGAACCTCTTTGATTTTCGATTGAGGTAACACAAGCTGCATCACATAGGATTTACCATCAGCGGACTCCCATTTTCGCCGAAGAACACCTTCTCGCACATGAAGTGAGTCCCATTGTGCCCAATAGGCCTTTAAAACTGGACTCCTATCGGAGATGTCATTCCATGCGGGTTTTTCTTCATGTTCTTTCCATGCGAGAAGAGGTTCAATGTCGGGGTCTTCTTGTTGAGCAGATCTTATTTCTTCATTGCTCCATCCACAAATGGGGTCAGCCCTTATTCGCAGTGTGTTGATGGAGACCATGCGTTTGTTGCCATTTGACGTTGCCTCGACAGTCAGACTTTTATTGTTTCGTTTGGTGTGAGAAACCTGGATGGTGTTTCTAGGGCCATCGATACCAGAAACCAGCTTCTGCCCCTCGAAGTTGGTTCTTACTTGTTTCTCTGTTGGGAAACTTGTTCCGGAAGTAACACTGATGTTATTGTTACCTTGTTCTGAGTTTGAAACTCCGTGTCCACAATGCTGACAAGCTCTTCTTGGTGGTAATCGACATTGACGCTGTAAATGTCCAGTCTTGTTGCAATTCCAGCACTTTGCAAGTCCGTTTCGTTGATTCCCTTGGACATCAGTTCTTCGGCATGAGCATTCTTCGACGCTGGTTTCTCTAAGTCGATGTACTCCGTGAGAAGCTTGCTCTGCTGCTTCCATTGTCAAGGCAAACGCTAATGTTTCAGAAAGCGTTCGTTTTCCAGCAGTTCGCACGGCCCTTTGAAGATGTATGTCGGAAATGGCTCGAACAAATGCCTCAACTGCAAACTGGTTACGGATTTCTTCTCCAACATCAGGATATGCAAGATGAACAAGCCTTTCAATGTCCGCTTGTAGCTGTTGTAGAGTTTCGCCCCTCTTCTGAACTCTGGAATAGAGTCGTACCTTGAAGACTTCTTTCATATGGCTATTGCCAAAGCGTTTGTCTATAGCATCAACCAAGTAATTAAAATCGCCGCTCTTATCTGCTGGTATGGTTAGCAATAACTCAGCAGCTGCTCCTCTAAGAGCAAGGGTTAGAGCTATACACTTGTCAGCCTCATCCCAGCCATTTGCTGTAGAAGCTGCCTCGAATTGCTTCTTGTATATAGACCAAGAAGTTTGTCCATCAAAGGTTGGAGGTTGCATCTCCTTTTTCCTCAAGGTTTCTCCAGAACTTTCTCGAATCTTTATATTTCGAATGCGTTCTAGCTCTTTTGAAAGCGTCTCCATTTTGTTGTCGACTTGATTCTCTAATAATGAAACACGTTCGGCTTGATTCTCCAACAATGAAACACGTTCATCAAGTGCAGATACATTCTTTTCGATGTTAACAAGCTTGCCTTCTAGCATGTTTCTCTGTTCTTCGAGAAGGTCTTTTTGTTCACTATGCTGTTTCTCCAGGCGTTCGAGAACATTCTTCTGTTGCTCTTCGAAACGTTCGAGAACATTCTTTTGTACATTCTCCTGTTCTTTCTTTTGTTCATTTCGTTGCTCTTCGAGACGCTCAAGCAGAAGACTAAACATATTTGAAACATCTACATTTTTACTTACGTCTGCTTCCTCAGAGTCAGCTTCAAAGACGAAAATGTCCGGGTCTTCATTTTGTTGTTTCAAATATTCCGCCAAACGCAGAACAAGCTCATTTTTCGATCCTGCTCTAGAAAGTTCTCGCTTGCCTAATTCACTTTTCAGCTCATTACAGTTGAGCTCTTTCAGTAACTTGCTCATTTTTTTTTTTTTTTTTTTTTCCGTACACTTCACTGCACAATAAGTTTTATTCCACTTTTCTGACACCAATGTAATATTTTTGCTAGGTTCGTTAAATAAAACTTATTACTGTTTCTAATATTTCTTCTTTATTTACACTTTTCGAATCAAAACAATAAATCTCAATTTATAATCAACTCTAATACTTTTATTCCAACTTAAATCCACTTTTCTAATTACACTTTCCACAATCCAATAGTTCAGCTTTGCACACTTTCATAATCGAAAACAAACTGTGTTCCGCTCACCGTGAACACTCCCTTTTATACTCAAACCAGTTGTTCTAGAAGGTTCTTGTCCAGAAGGGGAAATTCTTATGGGGGTAGAATGTTCTAGTACTTTGGAATTAGGGGAAATTTAGATGCGATGGAAAAGAGCTTTTTGTTTTGTTCCCTCACAAAGCAGATATGTAATTCCCAACAGATGGCGCTGTAGGAGTATAAAGCTCTGTTCGCAACAGTATTTTGGAAAAACTACACAAGTAAGCTTATTTGCGTGTAAGCTACAATTTTTCTTTGGAAAAAGAACACAAGTAAACTTATGATCGCGAATAAAAAATATAATTGTTTTGGAAAAAGAGTATAAGTAAACTTGTGTAAACTGTGTGTGTTAATTTGGTTATTCGTTATGGAATAAAAACACAAGTAGATAATAAAAATTAAAGAATTGTGCTTATGTGGTTTTTCTTTCTTCAAGCTCTGTAGATACTTACTTTTTTTCTTTTGTCTGTTAAACCGTAAACCGTTTGAAATAAAAATACAAAAAAATATGAGAGACGGAATGGCTAATTGCGCATCGGATGGTATCAAAAACTCATTTTCGACATACTAAGTCGACTTATGCTGTTATTCCTTGTTGCCACAGAAATAAGTTTTTTCTTTACTGTTGCATATATGACAGCTTCCATTATGTTTGAGTTTAAAATAAATGTAATTCCTCCTGTAAGGTATTACTTAGTACAAAATTTGCTGCAGCGCTTATGCTGTACTTCGAGGTAGGCATACAGGTAGACAGAGAGAATTGTAGAGCTCACTTTTCGGTTATCTATATCATTGAAATGTTATGTTTAATTTAAATCATGAGTTTGATTTTTTACCAATTCAAAACTTGCTCTATAATAACTACCGTGTTGAAACATAAATAGCACACTTTTCCTTTCGTTTCCATTATTGCATCCAAGCCTGACTCGCTTATCATTTCTCCGTAGTTTTAAATTATTAAGAGTCAAGAAAAGACATCCGTTAGAACTGTAGGTTTTGTCTTTTACAAATTATTTTTACGAACGTTTGGCCACTTAATAATTTTCCAATTTATATCAATTCATTCATTTTTAAACTCTTATATAATTATCATAGCTTTAATCTTTTATATAATGCAATTTAACATATTTAGTCTTTTGGAACTGCAAAAAACCGTTTCGAAAGCCCCATGTACAGGAAGAATTACCGCAAAAGAGCATTATTTATTACACATATGTATGTAGCTTCGACCATTCAAAACTTCGAAGCAAATAAAATCAGAAGAATGATTAAGGCATACAAATGAAATGTGCGAGCATATCATAAAAAAAACTATGAAGGGATAAATCTTAATTCTTTTTGGTATCCACCAAACCAAAATGCATCTTCAAACATTAAAACACAGTGAACCCTTGGCACGGTGTGAGTCCGATTGTAAAAATTGGGTCAACACATTGCAAGACATGGTTCCCTACGCTGGCGGCATTTTGCCTCACCCCCACTTGAGAAATCATCACTCCACCAGGCTCCTAGGAGCATTTGGCTTTTTGCGACATCTGGTAGATGAGCTTGATAGGTTAGTGGTTGGCGTATGTGTCGGTTTGCTTGGACAGGATTGCTGAATAAGTCGAAGCTCGAAGGGGCTGTCCCTTGTCGTTGAAGAAGCATCTTCTTAGGAGTTTGTTTCGTTTCCTAGCCCACCAATGCAAGGCAAATAATACAATTACAATATTACATTCGCAACAGTTTCTGATAGAACCTTTATAGTTTTACATTAACAACATTTTTATTTGTAGGACAAAAAATTGGATTATAATATCCGTTAGTTTGTGCGATCATACATAGAGCTAAAAAAACTGAAAATATTTGTTCCAAATTTGAGTTGTAATTTCCTTGAACATAAATTCGTACATGTACAACAATATTGATTTTTATTTAAATTTAAATTTCTTATTACCTTAGAACACTGGAAAAATATTTGGATGTACGGTTTGGTTACTAAATATTTAAAAACCAAAATATTAATTTATAACAGAATGAGAAAATCTCTTGTATTGAAAGTTTGATTGTTGAGTCATATCATAGGGATATCTTTTGTATCCTTAAGAAAGCCAAAAATTTATAATTTATTTGTTAAAATTTAAGTCACCTTAATATATGAAACAAAGTCGGTTTCGTTCGTACACTTATAAGCTGGACCGATTTTTATGGTTTTTGATTTGTTGTATTTGTCTCCGTTCCAAATAGCAGAATAACTATTAAAAAAAATTGAAAATTGAAAAAAAATAAAATAAAATACAGAAAAAAACATTTTTCCATACAAAATGTTCATGGGTTTCGTAACTGACAATCATGGAGGAAACGATTTCGTGGTCGACACAGTTGGATCGTTCTATATTCGCCACAACTTACACATTTGTAACGTTAAGAATTGCAATTCGGTGAAGTCCGTTATGTCACGAAAGGCAGCGTTAGGCTTCACCGAAGAAATTTTTACGTCGGAGCCAAGGCGATGCGGTTCCTGATCTTTCGGATATGCGTTCTACTGATGCTCTTCGTCGTATTTACACAGTTCATCCAAAGAATGATGAATGTTTCTATTTGCGCTCGTTGCTGGTAAATGTTAGTGGGCCAACATCATTTGAATCACTACGAACTGTTAATGGTATAGTGTGCCCAACATTTCATGCAGCATGTCTAGAGCTCAATTTGCTTGAAAACGATACTCATTGGGACACGACAATCGCTGAAGCAATTATTTCTGCATCTCCAAGTCGAATTCGTGTCAGTTCAAGAAATCCTGATCTTGAGGCCAATGAGGAGATGCATAACCAGGCTTTACTCTTGATCAAGATATGTGTTACCTCCTTAGGGGCAGTTTGTTAGTAAGGGTAGGAATGTCAGCGCCAGATCGCGGAGTAAAGGACGCATTTAATAGAGAATTGGAACGTGAACGTTAATATGATCAATATGAATTAAACCAATCAGTTCAAACGAATGTAGCCATGTTGAACCCAAAACAGATGGAAGTCTATGATACATTAATTAATGCAATTGATCATGGAAATGGTGGCTTATTTTTCCTAGATGCCCCCGGTGGAACAGGAAAGGCATTCGCCATGTCATTAATTTTAGCCACTATTCGTGCAAGAGAGAATTGCTGTAGCAGTTTCTTCTTCTGGAATAGCGCCCACGTTGTTAGAGGGCTCATTCAGCGTTGCCATTAAATCTTAAAACTACTGAACAACCCACATGTAAGATTGCAAAATACTCTGCAATGGTACGAGTAATAGTTTTAGTATCCTCAAACACAAACTCGCGTTGGAAGCTCTTGATCGAACCATAAAAAATCTGCGCAATGACTCGAGAATTTTTGGTGGCGCAATGATTTTACTATCTGTCGATTTCCGCCAAACACTGCCAGTCATTTCAAGATCGACTGCTGCCGATGAAATAAACGCTTTCCTCAAATCATTAAATCTGTAGTGTTATGTGAAGAAACTTCTATTGGCAGCAAATATGAGAGCTGCATTGTTGAACGACCAATCTTCTGAAGATTTCTCCGAGAAATTGTTGACTATCGGTAATGGCAATCGACGAATCGAGCTGACTGATTTTATTTTCTCCGAATTTTTACAATTTCGTCTCATCGAAAGACGAGCTCATCAGCAGAGTATTCCCGAACATTGCTAACCAGAAAAATAAATGGTTAAGCGAGCGAGCAATTTTGGCGGCTAAGAATAAAGATGTGAATGACTTTATATTTCAGAATCAAATCGTTGGTACTCTGCATTCATTCAAATCTATTGACCGTGTTACAAACGAAGAAGCCACGGGTCAGCTAGTTATAATATAAAAAGAAGCAATTTATTAAAATCGTAAAGGAATAATGCGCTTCAATCTTTAATAGTCATGACAATAGAATCGCGATTCGAAAACAAGACGTATATTCAAGTGCCATTAAACAGATCAGGCCAAAATATGTAAGGCATTATCCTAAGTTAAAATGCTCTGAGATTTAAGATCATACCTTAGGTAATTTGAATAACCTTGTAAGATTTTTGTCTAATTTCAACAAAAAACATTTTTAAATAAAGAAAGAAAACTCGGACGAAAAATTAATTTTGTTTTTGTAAATTTTATATACCTATAATAGATTGTTTTTGAATAAGCTAAGTTGGGATCATCAGTTATATGTTGTTGTAAAAAAGGTAGATAGATTTATATACAAAATGCTTATAGGTTTTTCTAATGACAAGTAAAATCCTTTTTTTGTATTTAGCACATTTATTATTTTTTTAATTAAATAGTATAATTAGTTTGTATACAGTAATAAATATAAATTAAATAACGCTTGACGAAACGATTCAATTTATGATCTTTAAATATCAAGGCCCTCCTGTGCGGCAAGTATGGCCTTGATCTTCATTAAAAGTTCCTTTTTTATTGCATCTGGTACAATAGAACGAGCACTCGGAGTAACTTCTGCTACCAACTGTTCAATCTTGATGTTTCCACCATTTTCCTTTATTTTATTGCGACACATAAGTTTAACCTGATCCTTCCAGCCGCATTCAGCAAGACGGTTGCATAGCAAATCCTTAAGCCTGTTGAAAGAAATGTTTTCTTTTGCAAGATTTTATTTGTACGAAGGTTACTAACTTGGATCGGTCACCGCTTAAAATAGTTGCTTGGTCAACAGTTTTTGTAAGAGCCATTGAAGACATGCGTAAATATTTTCACTACCTCCGTTGATAAACAATTACACAGTTTACAAAAGTATACAAATTACAAATTAAATAAAAATATTTATTTTAGCTGTCACAAGAGTGTACTTGATACATATAAGTTGTCATAATGCACTGTATAACCATCGTAATGAATACAATTATGTATGTACAGTACGAAACGTGATTTATTTGTTAAGACGACTGTTTTTAAACGACGCAACTTTGTGTTTGTATTTTAAGTACATATATACAACGTTTTTATTTGTATACCTGTATTGAGTTGAAATGAGCTTCGTTCGACTCGATCCCACTCGCTCAGCGGTGTCGAGTCGAAATGTGAGACGAAAAACCTGGGTCGAGGAGTTGGCTTAACAAATTGTTTCAGAATCGCTCAACACCATATTTCAACTCAACTCCAAATCGAGCTCTTAACTCAAATGACGAAAAACCTGGGTCGAAAATCCGACCCTAATCCAACTCGATCTTTCGATACTGCATATAAACGTAGAAATAGACTAGAAACGGCTTTTTAATTAGTAATTCGCAAGACAAATTGCCAATAGAACAGGGAAGCACAACATAAATGATCGAAAATCCGACCCTAATCCAACTCGATATTTCGATACTGCATATAAACGTAGAAATAGACTAGAAACGGCTTTTTAATTAGTAATTCGTAAGACAAATTGCCAATAGAACAGGGAAGCACAACATAAATGATTTTGAATTTTGTATTTACTTGTATTAAAATCTATTTAATTTCATTCTAAGACAACTATTTTTGGATTAATTTCTCCATGATATTTTTTCATGAGACGTCCCTAATAGTAATTTGTATGTAGGGTTCTTATTTATTTGCGTTAATTGGGCTTTCTGATCTTTTATTTTTTATGCAATTAATAAAACAAATTAATCCATTTTTTTAAATTATTCCCGACGTTTCGTTGGGTATTTTCCAACTTTTTCAAAGTGTTATTTTTATTGGACTTAAAACACGTTATAATTCTGGAATTTTGAATACTAATAATTTTTTTGATATACATAATTTTACTTACTATTATCAGTTACATTTATAGATTTGATTGAATTTTTTTTAAATATTTATATTGCACTTTTATATTTTTTTTTCTCACTGTTTTTTGAATTTTAGGTCGTATTGTCGAGTCGTATATAAGTGTAACAAATTACCCAATAAATTAAAACATACATGGTATGTAAGTTTGAATACGTAATAAAATAAATGAAACTATTCTTAGCAAGACCTTTTTACCTTTTTAGGCAACAACATCCTTGAGAATCGTGCTTCTCAAGTAAAAATGTTCTTATATAATCACTATTCAACCTCCAAATACGTTTAGCTTATATGATACCCTTATTCCACGTTGCATAAGTTTTATAAATACCACTTTTGTGTTAAGAGGCATCATAATGGCTGTATACCTTTGGGCCTTGTGAATAAAAAAAAAGCTAAAGCTGAAACTTGGATTTTTAAGTAAAAGCTTGATTTTTAGTGAATAAAAATAAGCTTAAGCTAGCTAGTTAAAGATGTTTTCTAGTAATAGCTATTTTAAAATAGCGAAAGCTAAGTTCATTTAGTTTTAGCTTGTTTTCCTAGCTTAAGCTTCAATTTGTGTGAATAAAAATAGCTTAAACTAGAATATTATAGTTAAAGCTACAAAAATTTCAAGATTTTTTCGACCTATCTAGAAAGCTTTGACTAGTTCTTATTTTCAGTATTAACTTGTGCGAGTTGTTAATTAAACATAAGGGTATATTTCAAAAAATAGGACTGTGAACGTATAGACCCAGAAACTGACATACGAAATGTTAAAAACATTTTTTAGCCTAAACCAATAGTTGCCCTGTAGAACAGATAACAAATTGAGGCAAAAACACCTTCCTTTCGGTCATACATGTACCAGTTTTAGCTAAAGCTAATTAGCCGAAACATGTGAATAAAAAAACGAACACCTTAAATTACCAGCATAAGCTATTTAGCGTTATCATTTTTTTATTCACATAAAACAAAGCTTAAGCTAGTACTGTCTAGCTTTAGCTGCTAGTAAAAGCTATGACTAGTTGGCTTTAGCTTCCTCCAAAAAAAGCTTTAACTTTTTTTTTATTCACAAGACCCTTTATGTGATGTACTCGCTATAATGAGCTTATAAATTGGCTGTCATAATATTCCTCTTAAACATAGCACAATCGATGGGTAGTTTAGGGTGGAAAAGAAAGGAGATATCGATGAACATTAGTCTTGAATGTTTGCAAATTAAAATTGCAAGTGAAAACCGTTCCTGATAAATTATCCCATAATCGTGTTGTGCGAATAAAAAACGATTCTGGATTTGACGGTACGTCTAAAATTGGTCTTCAGGGTTAAACGGGTATCACGGGTGAACTGATTGAGGGTAGCAATGCAACTGGCTACTTTGAGTGAACATTGCTTGCGAAGGAAGCGAAAACAAGGAAAGAGATGAGAATGATTCAAAGACGTGAGTTTTACTGGAGTTTTGGACGTATAAACGCCTATGGTATCCAGATCAGAAGGGGTGAACACTTTCATCCACCGAAATAGAAATCATAATCATTTATTAGCACCGTTTTTGGCGGTCTCGAGTCTCGAGATTGTGGTCATTCCAACGAAGATCGTCGTTGATTTAGCCTTTTCGAAGCATTTAACCTCCACACGGTTTTTTATACCCCATTTGACAATGCTGCAAAGATCGGAGTTTAATGAGCTAATAATACGATACCGTTGCAATTCCACTTCCGAAGGAGATACGTTAATTTGAGAACGAGTATGAGAAGCTGGGGGTCGTCGGCAAGACAATAAAGTGGATTAAAAGTTTCAGATAAAATGTCATTTATAAAAATAAGGAAGAGAATCGGAGATAAAACGGAGCCCTGGGAAATACCAGTATTTATTTTTTAAAGATCTTACGAGTACTTGAAACCCTTCAATACAACATTGTATTGAACGATCTATAGTTTTTAATCCAAAGAATAAGGGTTTTGATGATACCAAAAACATGCATTTTCGATAAGAGAGCCTGGTGCAAAATTCTATCAAATGACTTAGAAATATGAAGCGCAAAAATCTTACTTTCTCCTAAGATCGGTTCCACTCTTCGTTGAGATATTACATCAATCAATCGGAGACAAAAGTGCTATTTGTCAGTAGGAGAAGGGTTGCCTTTCTTAGAAACAAGCTGGACAAATTCTGATTTTCATCTTCTAGAGCATTAGAAGTGATAGAAAAGCTTACGAAATGGTTTTACCATGGATGAAGAACAACTTTTCAGAAGAATAGGAGGTATACCTGTCCTATTAAATCATTTTTATTACAGTACAAGGGGGGCAATGTCATTGGCGAGCAATGTAGAATTAGCAGCATAATCAGCTGCGAGTACATTTGCTTTATCTGAAGAGCTGTGGTTTGAACAAAACGGGGCAAACTACGTACAATACACTAGCCCATGCCACAATGGACAATTTTCTTAAGTCACATGTCTTCACCAATAAATCACAAACCACCACTGCTCTGAAAGCCAACTTAACCAACGTTATTGGTCAAATTGAGCAAGATTTTTGTGCCAGAATTATGGAAAATTTAACTGGGACATTTGAATGATATCGATACCTTCCCGTAAGAATGTATTAGGCGACATTTTTAAAATTGTTCAGGAAACGAAAAAAACGTCTCTTTTAGTTTTGTTTGTGTATTTTATTGGACGAAACAGATTTCTTTCCCATAAGAATGTATTAAGCGACATTTTTAAATTTGTTTCGTCCTATAAAATACACAAAACATAACTAAATGAGACGTTTTTTTCGTTTCCTGAACAATTTTAAAAATGTCGCTTAATACATTCTTACGGGAAGGTATCGATATTATATTCCATACATAATGGTACATACATATATCATACCCACAGTTTGTTTTATTCAAATTTAAAGATAGGAAATGCCTAATGAAAAAGCCTTTAGTACTGCTTTTGCCAGATCAGTGACTATCAAAAATTGTAGTAAAAGATTTATTTAGTAGAAATGAACAGTTTTTCCAAAAAATAGGAAATGAACAGAATATCGAAATTGTAGGAGAAGATCCGAATTTGAGATCTGATAGTGATTAAGGTTGAAAAGTTTGCCCACCAGAAGTTTAAGGTACTACCTTTATACGCAGCCAATCCCGAGAAACTTATAAACTTCTTCGTCCTTATCTTGAAAGAAAAAACTATTTTTACGACTGATATAAATTGGATGCAGATTCATTACTGTAAAGAGCCAAAACTAAACCACTAATTTTAAGTTTTAGTTTTACACCACACAGAAATGACCAAAGTGAGAACTACACAATGTGGAATTTAAATATAATACTATGTTCCAACCTAAAAGAAATACGAGCTGAAATATTGATGGAATAGGATTCCATGGAGATTTTAATGAAATCTCATTGAATATATAGTAACTCTTTGCCTAGGTATTACTTAAATATGAGTCTGAAATTCTTCATAATATCTATTGTCATGATACCAGCATCTAAAATTTATATTGAGGGTACAGCAGTTAATACAGCTACGGTCAAGGTTTTTAGAATAGGGTAGGTCAATGTAACTATTACATGTTTCATTCAATATCGTCTGCACCTAAACAAAACATCTGTATCTGCTTGCATTATTAACAAAAATAACATCTGCGCATTGATTAATCCAACTGTTGCTTTTCACTACTGCAGGTATAGATGTAAATACGCATGTTTCGCATCCATCCTTCAGGAGCCATCTAAAACAAAGGATATCAAATAATTCATTTCTGGGATAGCAAGGAAGATGTCGTATACATATGTAGTTAGTTTCATTCGCTTAGCTCAATGTGGTTTCATTTTTTAATTTTTCATCAAACGATATTTTATTTTTGAAGTGATAATAAGTGTTTTGAAATTTTGTAAGACTTTTCAAATAATTTGAACAACGAATATAAGTACATGTACATAAATTGTTTCATGCAAGTCGCATTTTTTACTCTGGGTTCGATTAACCCATGCTCAGTTGCAAATTTTACCTGCTTTGATAACACGATATTGATTTTTGAGAAATGTCTGAAGTAATACCAGAGAAAGGAGTGTGTAGAATTGACTTTGAAAGTACAGATAAGGACGATAATTATTGCCTAGATGTTGATGCTGACAGCGAGATAGACCAAAGTGAAACTAGTAGTTTCGGAGAAGAAAAGATTCAACTAATAGAGTATGGAAACAGCAACACAAATTATTACTGGAATGAATCTATCAAGAAGAAGGACAAAGTAGTGAAAAGAATAATTGAATACAGGTAAAAAGAAATTTGATCTATTAATTCACTCAAACAAGATACGGAATGACCTTGAGAAGGTGCAGTTTCAATGAAATCTGTATACAATCAAATGGTTTTTTTTTTAAGTAGCGTAAGTAATTGCACAATTTTAGTAACTACGAAAATAAAATATCCTGCAAGAATGAATGAAAAATTTCGTTATTTTTAAATAAATTGACGATATATCAAAATTTTGAAAGTTTCTAATCTTCTATTGGTGAGCTGTCAAGAAGATGAAAGCTTGACTGGAAAGTAATAATCGGAGTTTCCGATTGAAAATTTGGAAGAACTCTTTAATTTCGCAAGCTGGTAGAACATGAGACCACAACTTGACTGACTCTGCAGTTTTTGTGAACATGAAACATTTAAGGGAAACTTAATTTCAGTTCAAAGTCGACTTCTAAGTAATTGGTATTTTCTACTGAAATACTCTTCGATTCTACGAATGTTGTTTTGATTTTTATAGATAAGAATGTACAAACTACAGTGTTCGTAGTCCTAATAGTAAACATTACACCTACAATTAAATTAAATTTATTATTTAACCAAATAACTAGAAAGTGAAAATGAAATTAATACACACAAATTTTTAAGCTTCTGATGGTACTATAAATAAAACAAATTAGAGTGGTTGTTTTATAGAAATTTTATATTTTTTGTGAAAAATTTCCTTAAGTATATATCTGAAAATAATTGGCTTACTAAATATTGACAATCTGCAGCTGCTATTTTACATTTTGGCAGGTTAAACTGTGTCGATCGTGGCCACTTTTGCTGACCAGTAACAGACAGACAGAAATAGTTGTAAGTCAATAAATTTTCGTTATCGTTGAACCTTTGTGCCACCAGGTTTATTTATTATTTAAAAAATTTAATATGTAGGTACATAGGAAGTCCGAGAACATTTGGGACCTTATTCGGAATTCCCCCTCAGCAAAATGAACTTTTTTTAAAGGAATCGAGAAAAAAGTGTTTGCTGTTGATAAAAAACATTAAATTATGGAGGAGAAACACTTTTTTATGGTTTTTTGTGGGATATTTACTTTTTTGCTTGCTTACGCATTACGGCGTATAAACAGTGATATATGTATGGGGGGCATGCTGCCCCCCTGCAACCCCCCTGCTTGGGCACACTATAGGATTTGGGTAGGTGTATGCTAGGTTTCTTTTGTATTTATTTACAGAATCTGGATTTAAAGAAACTTTGAATTTACCCTATGGCCTATATTCATTTCTTTATACTTCACTTTTTTACCATAAAAAAGTGTTTCTCCTCCATAATTTGATGTTTTTTATCAACAGCACACTTTTTTTTATCGATTCATTAAAAAAAAGTGGGTTTTGTTGGGGGGGGATTCCGAATAAGGACCAAAAATTGTTTCTCATTATACATTATGTATGTATGCACAAATGTGTTTTTCCAAAAACAAATTTTTACCACAAGATATTTTAGGTGGAACTTTTGTCAGAGCAGAATCAAGTTCAAGCACTCTGCTTAGTTCTGCCGAAAAAGTATTGGCCAGTAACTTTTCAAAATGGATAAAATAATCACATTTCTAGTATTTTTTTGAATTTGAATTTTTTTTATTTTAAAAATTGCGATATACAGAGCAAAGTTATGGATTTGCACATATGTTTTCAGTTAAAAAATTGATTTCTTTAATATTTAGACTAACTTGAACGGTCTTAAATGACAATCAAAATATGAAAACTAAAACTTATCCTTTTTCAAATTCAAACCTCAAATAATTCTCAACACAAAGTTAACTACCAATTTAAATATTCCGTCGTGCGAAAAAAATCCAGCTCGTTTGAAATCAACAAAAGTTTGTAAGAGACGAACCGACAAATGGAATGGGCGCGTGGAGTTACAAAAACTTGATAGCAGCCCATAAATTGTCGATGCATCATTTTCCTATGGGAACTTCTTTCGAAGGCCATAGAAAACTGACTACATTGTCCTTAAATTTTAATAACGTACAAATGTATCTGTTTTTTATTGAATGAATCGTTGATTTGATCGTAAATGAAAAAGTTCATTCCTAAAGTGTTCTGTTTTATTTCATTGAAAATAAATAAAAATTTACATAGATACTATGTAACTGAAGTTAATTTGGACACTCTGTTTCAACTGGGCAACTATGTACATAATAGCCGTGTTTTTTTGGTAAAGTAGGATTTTATATGGATTTTATATGAAAAACAAATACAACATCCGCAGTAGGATCACTGTCGATACTCGAATAAACGTCAAATCTCTATCGGCAGCAGGATTTCACTTCTCCTTTTATCGGCAGTGATCCTACTGCGGATGTTGTATTTGTTATTCATATAAAATCCTACTGTACTACGGATAAATTTTCCAAAAATACACGGCTAATGTAGTATGTGCTTGACGTCGTTTTTCTGTTTTTAACTTTACGGTTCAAAATGGTTAATTTAATTGTGTTCACAAACGCTTTTCTCTAACTGTTAAATTTTTAATTTTTTTTTAAGCTCTGAAAGTGAATGTGAAGATGCTAAAAGACGAAATAAACTTTCACGCATTAAACAAAGCGATGAAAAAGAAAAAAGTTTACAACTTCAAAATGTTGCAGACCTGTCGAATTTGCTTGAACCAGATTTATCGAACTTGCTTGAAAACGATAATAACACCATTCGTAAAAGCCTTTCACATCAACATAAAAACGATCTCTTAGAAAACATTAATGTTCCTGATATTCAAAATAATTGTATTATTGATTCCCAATCGTATTTGGAAATGACAGATGCCGTCCGGAGACTTACAGAAGTTTTGGTTTTGCCTATAAATCATAGTAAAATCGAAGAAAATTATTTTCAACACCAAAAAGAATCTGTCTTTCTTGAAAGGGAAAGAATGTTTGATAACATATCAATACCAGAAACGACGTTAAAGCGCAATTCTGATTCTTGGAAGAACCCTTCTCCATCACTTGTATGTTTTGAAACAAGCAATGCAGAGCATTCTTTGAGATCACATCGAAGTCAAGAAGAGAATTGTGTAACATTGCTTGTTGAAAATGTTCAAACTAATGCAACATTTGAAACTAACAACACAACACTATATAAAAGTTCACAACAACTTATAGCTGAAAGTAATATTAAAGACGTTGATTTTGCAAACGGATCTGATGATATAATGGATTTTAACATGGCAGTAGAAGCATTAAACTTGCTTAAAAATAAAGGAAGAATCTATTCTAACTCATTAGACGGTGGTAAACAGTCTTTACAATCCATCGATGCGGCTGACTGTACTATGTCAGATAAATCAAAAGTAATAAATGAACCACCACTACCAGATTCAATAAATGAGCATTTCCCAAGGTACTCTTTTTAAAAAAAGCATCTTAATTTCAATATTTCAATATTTTTTCTTATAACTTACAGTTGCTCCAATGCAGACAAAATTCGTATTCCCCTTTTTGACTCAACTCTTCAAATAACAGACTGCGCTACAGGTGCCATAATTCCGTTTGAATCGATCTATCAAAGTAACAACAATTTTTCTAAAACCGATGAAAACGAATTCAGGTTAAATATCTCACATCTTAATTAACGGTTTTAAATTATGTTTATTTTTTTAGCATTGCAAATGAAAGTGAAAAAGAAATACAAAATGATACAAATAACATTTCAAATGCAATAATACAGCTGTCAGATACTGTTACGTGTGTGAAAGTTCCGTTGCACCAAACAGATTACAGGTAAGATAAGATGATGTGACTTTTCTTAATCATAAAAAACATACATACATATAACCAAAATTATGGAAAAATTAAAAAAAAAAAAACAGTTTTTTACAATTAGGTAGTTGCCATTGCAGTAATGAAGTTTTATTAAAATCTAGCTGTTTTCGAGAAAACTTGGACAAAAACCGAAAGCTAAAACGAAATATTTTTTACTTCGCACTTAAACGACATACGATATTTCGACTGAAAACTTTTGATATTTTCAAATTTATGCAACAAGATTTTGACGAAACCTCAAAGTAGAACCCAATCGTTCCACTAAATGTGTTCAGTTCAGTTCAGACAGGTTAAACCATTCCTGTTATTATACAGAAACAATTTTCAGCTGTCAGTTTTCAATGTGATCTTAGCTTTGTTTAATTTATTTCATTCTCTTTCTATTTCGATTCTCTTTTTATTCTCATGTGTCAGTTTTTCTTTTAATGATTAACTTCAACCTTAATAAACAAGAGCTCTTTATTAGCTGCGTTTTATTATCGCCAATGATCCATATAAGTAGATTAACTCTTGAAAATAAAACGATACAGATCATAGTAACAGTTATCTTGTATGCTCATCTCCCTTTTGCTTATGTTTGTTGATTTTCAAATGTTTCTTGTCTTTTTTCTTTGCACTGTAGTTTACACTAGTAGTTTACCATAAAAAACCATCTACTCACCAGAGAAAGAACTAATTTTTGGATCTTTGAAATAGATCCAGATAGAGAACAGGACCCCAAATTGTTTTTGTAATATGTACATATTAAAAATTAATCCAGATCCGGATCCACATAGATCCGTAGATAATAGGTGCGCTTTATTATTCACAAATCTATCTGGGTCCGGATCTGGATTAAGTTTTAACATGTATTACAAACACAATTTGGGGTCCTGTTTTCTATCGGGATCTATTTCAAAGATCCAAAAATTAGTTATTAAACTGGCGAGTAGATGGCTTTTTATGGTAAGGTAGTGCAAGCTATAGTGTAAAGAAAAAAGACAAGACATAATTTAAAATTTACAAACCCAAAGATAAAAAGAGACGGGCTTATAACACTGCTGTCAGTAAGATCCGTATCGTTTTTGAAGTCAATGCGGGACATTTTTTATGAATAAAAAACATACCTGAAAATATATAAAATTTTTTGACAAATATCTCATTGCTTCTGTTCTCTATTTAATCGACTAAGAACATTCTGGATAAGCCGGCAAAGTCTTTGTTGGCATTATCTGCACAAAATCCTACCACATTATGCAATAAATTTGAGCTTCATAGGCTAGCCGCGCACTAGCAACTTTTAGTTGTGAAACTGCTTGGTTCGAGCAACTAAAAAGTTTGTGTTTTGACACAAACTAAACGATTGCCTAAAATAAGTTCGCCATTTTATTGAACATATAATTATCTGCAAATTCGCGGACATTCAACCAAACAGTTCATCTGTTTTCTATAAGTAACCAAACAGTTTCGCAACTAAAAGTTGCTAGTGCGCGGCTAGCCTTACTGTTTGCGTCCAAAATGACCTTGGTTATAATTTCCGTAGTCTTAAACGCATATGTATAGCTTAAAACCCTCTTTAAGAACGAAGTTTCCTACAAACGTGGGAAAAGGTTTTTTTTTTGTAACAAGCGTCGGAAAATATTGACGATAAACTCATATTTTAGTAATTTTTTTTTTACACTTAGTCAATGAGAGCAACATGTTTGTGACAATAGACTCGTATTTGATCCGGGCACATGAAAATTCGGACACATTTTTTTGTTTTTATTGCTGCCTGATTTAAATTTTACACGACCACTGGCACTATTTGAGCAGCACTTATATAAAGAGAAAGAGAGAGGGTGCATGTGTAATGTGGGAATGTTACTTCTGAAATTTTGAAACTAAGATTTATTGCGGGAGAAATTCGTAAATTCAGTACAATTTGAAGGACAAAGCTGTCAGCTGGACAGTGATGTCAAATACGGGACGGTCATGCAAAATGAGGGACGTCCGTAATTTGCCGAACTATTGCCGAAACAATCGATTTAATCTAAGACACTTTTTATAATTCTTATAATTCTAGTGTATTAAAGTGTTATGGCCTATTTCTTGACAAATTTTCTAAATTTAATTCAACATACGATCAGCAACTCCTGATTTTGTATATTTGGAACAAAGTTTTGAAAATATTAAGAATTTTATCACTACTTCACTTCTTATCATTTTGAAAAGACTTGGGTCTTGGTTTAATCAAACAGAGTTCTCTAGTATATTTTATTATTTTCGTACTTTCCGCTTAAAAATTATAAAACAAATTTCTTACAATGGAATCATCTCATTAAATTTTAAAATAACTATTGTTTTCTAGTGAGAGATAAGAACAGAATGCCATATGTGGTTTCTTAAGCAAATATGAATCTGTGCAAGAACAAAATTTATAAGTCGTTGTAGGTTTTTTTTTTTTTAATAAGCTTTTATACACAAAATGTTTAAGGAAATATTTTGATACACCAACTTAAAGTCTTTATTATTGCTCGAATAAAAATTAAATTTCCTAAAAATAATACTGACCCATTTTTGAGATATCGAATTTTCAAAAAAAAAATTGACTTATTTTTTTTCAAAATTTCAAAAAATATTTTTTTTTTTAAGTTTTGATGCAATGTTTTTCATGCCCCCCTATAAAAGATTGCATTAAAATCCGTTATGCTGATAATGAGAAATTTCAAAATTGGAAAAAATGCTTCTATGGACAGACAGGCAGTAATATTAAATTTAAATGTTTTTTATTGATTAATAAATCATAATTTTCGAAAACCATTTTTTAACATTTATGTGGTGGGTACCGTTTTTTAGGTAAAATAAAATTTGGTTGCTCACATCTTTTAGATTGTATTAAGAAACTTTTAACTGTCGAGTTTAAAAAAAGATCCAAGAACACTTTTTTTGAAAAGTTTAACGCATAATACTATTCAAACTTTTAGGCTTGTACCGTTTTTGAGAAAATCAAAAACAAAAAATTGTTCTAGGGGTCACCATTAATAGGTACCCATTTTTCAAAAAAAAATTTCAAGTCTTTTATCTACCTTTAATTAAATAACATTTTTTGATTTTTTTTTTAAATCTGTGAAACAGTTTTTGAAGAAAAAAAAATATTTATAAAATTTCGTAAGCAAAAAATCGTATGGCAAGTACCGTTATTTTTGGTCTTAAAAAAAGAAAAAAACCTGAGGGTGAAAAATTCAAAAATGCTATCTACCAAGTTTAAAGAAAATAGGCCGAGACATTTAGGCTGTAGTCAAAAAGACAGAATTGCGAGACACACTATTTTCGTCTTCGCTATCATCGTAACGTCAACTTTATTCAAAATCTCAAGTTCGATTTTTGTACGAGTGCATAACTTCTTCTGGCCAGGAGCTGAACAGTTCGTTGTTGTTTCTTCTCCTCCACTGAAATGGAACTATCATTCGTGAACTGATATGTACTTGTTTTTGACAAACAGCTTCTGGCGTTCACATAATACGACAGAAAAGATCTTATAGAGAATATTAAGGAAATAAATGTCCATGAAGTTGGCGCGATTCAAAGAATTTCGTTTCATGAGGATCGGGAAATAATGCTGAAGATCCATCAATTGAGCATGTTTTCCTCCGAAAATTTGTATACATGAACTTATGCATACTCCTATCCTAACCAAGTCATCGCCTCCTGCTATAAAACAAAAATAAATTATTGATAAAACTACTCTAACTATGAAACATGTAACTATATGAAACATGTACTTTTTGGCATAATGGTTAGTACGCAGGTTTGGGCTAATTTCCCAACCGATTCCATTAAAAAAATGTAACAGGGAAACTGCATCTTGCGATGAAGTGACAAATCCTTCAATAGTACTCTTACATTTATATTTAACTTATATTTATGATCTTAGTTGTTTCGACTCGGCAGAAAGTTTAGGTTCCCTTCATCTTTGCTAATACGCATCCAGGAATGGTTTTATTTTGTAAGTCTGTTGGCATCTAATATATTTTTTTATACACGACTCTTTAATTTAATAAAAAAAAATACTCCAAATAATCTAAAATTTTAATAAATATTTTTAATTTTTTTTAAGGTCAAATTTATCTTCATCAACAACACGAAGAAAAAACGAATTCAAAACTAAAAAGTGAAGTATCTAAGACCATTTCATAATATATATTAAATATTTTTAACACTTTTTATATTATTAAGCAGTGTTACTAAACAATGGAGTCAAAAATTAAGAAAATACATAGAAGACGTACCTAAAGTACAACAAATGATCGAACTTTCAAACGACATGCTTTTTTCGACTAAAAAGCCTGAGGAACATAAAAATTATTCAAAAGTCCGACCAAAGCTTTTGACTAAAAAGAACGTTGAATCTATGAATAAAGACATGAAAACAAATATTGGGAAAGGACGGTCAAGTCAAACATCAAAAACTTCAGACTGTTCTTTTGAACATTCCTTAGAGTTTTCATCGTCTCTAACAAAAAATGTTGTTAATGCAATGAATGAAGCTTCTATGGCCCTAGAAAATGATTTTGATATTAGTTATACAAATGAAAAGTGTGCAAATGAGAGTAATAACGAAGTTCTAGAAGCTTACTTATCGAATTCAACGGACCTTAAAGAGTCATTAGATCAACTCCCCGCAAAACCAACCACCCAAAAAGAAAACGAACACTTGTTGATGTCTTCAAAGCCAAAGCCTCAATTAAGCGAAGCAAAAGAATTAACAAATAATTTAGGGTCTGAAAAGATTAAAACTCCATTAGATGCATTCAATTTAACTATCAACGATAGTATGATCAAAAGAATAGTACAATATACAAACGAAAAGCTATTAGGAGCTTCAAAAAACATTACAATTTGGGATTATAAAAAAACTACAAATGAAATCGAACTTAAAGCGTTTATAGGTTTACTTTTAATATCCGCGGCGCTCAAACAAAATAACGTCAAAGTTGCAGAACTGTGGTCGGAATGTTTTGGCGCTACCATATACAAAACTACTTTTCAAGAAGGTCGTTTTTATATACTATTACATAATATTTGTTTTGGAGATGTCACATCAACTAATAAAGCTAGCAAACAAAATAAATTTCGGATTGGAGATCCGTGGGAAGAGTATCTTCACAATTGCAAAAGCTATCCCATGCCTAGGGTTAGTGTAAAAGCTCAAAACAATGCAGATGAAGATTCCAGGCAATCTTACACGACACTTCGAAAAACTACAAGCTTATCACTTAGCGTCCTATTTAGTATGCTTGATTCTGCTATAATAAGAGGGGCAGCCATTTTTAAAAAAGATAACCCCAATTCAGTAATAAGCATACGAACTTTTTTTAAACAAGTAGGTATGGCACTTGTGAAGCCACAGTTGAAAGAAAATTTGGTGAAGGGAACGATTAATAATTCTACGAGAGAACTTATACAACGCATTTTAAACAACACCCGTAAAAGCTCCTGCAATATTCCACTTCCTGTTGAGCATAATTTGAAAAAACAAAAACGTTGCCAATTGTGTTCGTGGAATAAGGATAAAAAAACAAGGCATCAATGCATTTGTTGTCTGAGGTATATGTGCAAAGAACATCGTGCCAAATTATGTATCCAATGTATTGACTCGGTGTGAAACTGTGTTTTCCTAAATATTTTATATGCATACACATAGATATTTACCTTTAGTTTATAAAGATCAATCAATAGATATTGCGTTCAAAGATTTGCCGAGTTCAACCAATCTACCCATCAACCTACCTATTTTTATCGTACTAAAACTGTGTTGTGATAACTCTTAAGTGTAAAATATATACATATATATGTATTTAAAATATGATAAATATTAAAAATATTTTAAATATTAAAAATATTATTTTATGTGTGTAAAATATATATAGAACGTAAGCACATGTACGAAAGTACATAAGTCTTTGGCGTTTGTATTTGTAGATATTCAAAAGGCGAGTATTTATATCAAGTTGTTAATTTTTAGATAAATCTATGGAGTAGAGACCCTGAAAACACTGGCAACTGAGGCCATCGGCGTTTTTATTTGGCAATCCAGAATCTCTCTCCGATCCGGAATCCCAACTGAACACTTTTTTTTTTTTATTTGAAGTTTTTTTGTGATTTTATATGTGAAACATCAAATCTGGACAATAATAAAAATCAAGAATAATAGGTTCGTTCGTTCAACTTTACCCAGGGTTGACGCAGGTTTTCTTGACAACCCTCAGAGTTAAAAAAAAAATGGGGTTCTCGGTTTTCAAAAAACAACCCTTCTGATCTGTCTGTAATCTATAAGGCTTATATTCGTCCAAAGCTCGAGTAAAATTCCCATATTTGGGCACGTGCTCCAATAACACACTTGAGTCTCTTGGATAGAATCCAAAAAGAGCTTTAAAAATAATAGGTGATACAAGTACAACAGAAACATTTGAATCTCTCGAGCACCGTCGCAATGTTTCTTGTCTTTCATTATTTTACCGTTACTTCTATAAGCAGTGTTCTAGCGAAATAACCGTTTTAACCGTAATACTAGCGCTTTTAGGAATGCTCAGTTTACCCTTGAGCCCAATTTCGGACGTACTGTGAAATACAGAGATTCTTTCTTTAGCCGGACTACACGAATGTGGAATTCTCTACCCAGCTCTATTTTTTCTCCCCATTGTAGATAGATAGATATTTTTATTTCGTTCTTCAAATAATATTTGGTTGCTACCGCTCAGTTTACACAGAGATTTGATATTTAAAATATATCTTTCTACTGAATACGTTATTTTTACATCATTATAATTTAAAATTTCAAAAGAAAATATGTTTATTTTGAAGGAAAATATGACAAAAACCTTCATTTAAGTATAACAATTATTTCGATTAGGAAATAGATTGAATTAAAATAATTAACACAGGTAAGGTAATATGAAAAAAAAAAAAAAACGAATGAGTTGTTAATAGGTAAATAAGTAAACAAAAGATATGTAACAAGAACATAAACAATAAATAAATAAATAAATAAATAAATAAATAAATAAATAAATAAATAAATAAATAAATAAATAAAAATTTAAAACTTATGTGCATCGGTATCTCCTTTTAAACCCTTCTTTGTTTTTCTAACGCTCGTACTGTGTTAATCATTTTAAGGGTCGTAATAACCCCTTGAGTGCGCGCTAATTATAAAAAAAAAATCTAAAAACAAGAAACAAATAATTCTGTGTTCTGATAAAACTTTAAATTTGTTATAAATTAGTTTTTAAAATGTACAAAAACGTTGTTGCTGAATATTTCATCTGATGAGTACAACAAGCATTTGATTGCAAACTCAAGCAATAACATGACATCGACAAAAATGACAACAAAAGAAATAGATGTGAAATCTTGACTTATGACAGTTTGGTCGTTACCTGAACTCGCCACAGCAAAATACCTACATAGATCTACTTCAGGGCGAGTTTAGGGCGACCCTCAAAAAACACAGAATTTACTCACCAGGGGACTTTAAGTTTTTCAAAAAACGATTTAGGGCGACCCTAGGGGACTTCAGGGCTCAACGAATAAACCTAATGTTTGTTGAAAAATACACTTCGCACAACTAGCGTACAAAAAATTACAGCTGTTAAGTTTGACGTTTAAGTATATGAATGTGTGAGTGCTTCTGGTTTCGATTCTGAATTCAAATCCAGAAGCAAATTTCTTTTCTTTTCAGAATCAGAACGTCATTTTTTTCCAAGTGAACACTTTCAGAAGAGTCCAGAAGTCTTCCGGATTGCCAAATAAAAACGACATTAGACATTATAACAGAGAGAGACACACGAAAGAAAGAACACCAGAAGAAACACATGTCAACAGCACACGGTTGGTATTTGAACGGTCCTTCCCATCGAAGTACTAACAACCCACGATGGGAAGCGATGCTTTCATCAAAACCAAGGCCGTTGACATTAATTTTAAATACATAATCTGCATTACTTAGAAGGCGTTATGATGGGGGGGGGGGGAATACGAGCCCAAATGGCACTGGAAGCACAACCTGTTCTTAACTTCCTGGAATGTAAAAACCCTGGCCTAAATATGTTTTACAAAACCGACTCTGTAATATTTTTAAAGCGGAAATCAATTCTAAACATTTTGGTAGAAGCGAGAGGTTACATTTTGTTTATTTAAAATTACATAAATTATAAACTCTCTAACATTAAGGTTCTCGTCTAACTTAAAAAAAAGATTGTGTGTACTGACGTACGCGCGGTTAAAGTAAAACTTCTTTTTCCTCAAGCAAAGCTTCTGTAAGATTATAACCTACGAACAAACATTTTGTATTCTAAAAACATGTCGCTGTCTTTGACGGATAACGTGACGTTTTGACATGTCACTGACAGCTGCATAGAAATTTTTTTACCCCCAACGCCGGGAAAGAAGTTTTACTTCAAAAAAACATCAAAAAGATATGTTTGTTTGTTTTTTTTTTTTTAAAGGATAGTGGTTTCTGCTTGTTAAATTGGTCGACCACATAATTCACAAACATTTTGTATTTTTAAAACATGTCGTTGTCTTCGACTGATAACGTGACGGTTTGACATGTCACTGACAGCTGCATAGAGAATTTTTTACCCCCAACGCCGGAAAAGAAGTTTTACTTCAAAAAATTGAATGTGCGCGCCTAGCCTTAAATGAAATCGAGAAGAAAAGTACAAAACTCCCATGCCACTTGACAAGCAAGTTGCCTCGCTTTGTTTGTATTACCCTAGGGCTGCACGTGCAAGTATTGGCAAGCATGTTGTAATCTTGTAATGTACACAAGCATTTCTTATTAACCCGTACAAACCCGAGCAACTTAGTAGTCACCTGGCATTAATTCAGTATCCAGGCAACTTGGAAAGCAAGTACACTGACAGCGGCACTCTTGTAAAATTAATTATTAAAGTATTTGATTGATTAGTCGGGTGACGTTCAAATTTATAAATACCAATACAAATGTCGGTGGCGTGTGCGATTAAGCGAATAAATATTAGGTGCGTTTTATTATTCACAAATCTATCTGGATCCGGATCTGGATTAAGTTTTAACATGTATTACAAAAACAATTTGGGATCCTGTTTTCTATCGGGATCTATTTCAAAGATCCAAAAATCAGTTATTACACTGGCGAGTAGATGGCTTTTTATGGTAAGGTAGTATAATCTATAGTGTAAAGAAAAGAGACAAGAAATAATTGAAAATTTACAAACCCAAGGTTAAAAAGAGACGGACTTATAACACTGCTGTCACTAAGATCCGTATCGTTTTATTTTTAAGGGAAGATCCAGATCCGGATCCAGATAGATTTGTGAATAATAAAACGCACCTATTATTAAAAAGTATAATTTCAAAACTTTCAGGCAACCTGATGGTCATATGGCATGCCGTCTATGACAGCAAGAATACAAATGGTAGTGGATATACCCAACTTTTTGGCTAGTACTTTGTATATGCGAGGGTTAGGTGTTGGTAAAATTTATTTGGATTGCAATATGCTTGTCAATAATTATTCGTGTTGCATAGCCATTGCGCGTCTGAACCTATAGTTTTATGTTTATCTTTGAATGCAGCCATTTGAAATATGTAAATTCTAAATCGTATTCAACTTCATGTTTTACTTTGCACATGCTAAAGAAACGTCAATAAATAATTCGTTCATTCATTGTGTGAATAAAATTTTGTTTTCTCTTACAATTTCTGCGTTTTTCTTTAAAAGAATCCAAATTAAAATGTCTGGTAGTGCATCTGGCGATGATATGAAGGAATTCCAATCCATCCTCCAGCAATATTCAGCAAAGGAAAATCCATTTGATAAAAACAAACCAGTGGGAAATGAGATCAAAGAAGACAAACCAACAGAGTGGATTAGATCCGAAGAAGAAATCCGTTTGGATAAACTTATTTTCGGCGACAAGGAAGGATTGTTGGAAAATTTTAAATTATTTTAATTTGTTGGGAAAAAAAACAAACTCAACTCGTGTTCAAAGAGAATAGAAAAATACTACTGTTAAATAAGATATGTGTCCACTCAAAAAGAGCATAATAACTTTGTATTCTAAAAACATGTCGCTGTCTTTGACGGATGGCGTGACGGTTTGACATGTCACTGACAGCTGCATAGAAAATTTTTTACCCCCAACGCCGGAAAAGAAGTTTTACTTCAAAAAATAGAAAAACGCTTCTTTAACTTAAATATGCTTTACACCTACAAGTTAATAAAAGTCATTTCATACAAATACAATTAGAAGCAAACATCTCTATGGATGTTTTATTTAATTTATGTTTTAAGGTTTTGTGTTATGTCAAAGGACGGCAATACATATTTAAAACGCAATACAGTACATAACGCTTATAAGAAACTCAAAAATTGCACAAGATTTGTTTCTTATAACCGAGTGTTTCTTATATTCATAGAACGATAGAACGGATATGAGAAACAAGTTTCTTATACGGATATAAGAAACAAGTTTCTTATACGGATATAAGAAACAAGTTTCTTATACAAATATACCCAGCAGCGTTACCACTTCCGGAAAAAAATCGAAGTAGATTTGGAGAAAAAAGTGAAGTAAATTGAGAAAAATCGAAGTAGATTTTAAAATGACTCTATACCTACTTGGTTTTTGAAAAATTAGAACTCATTATTTTTATCAATTGATATTACAACACGAAAAAGTAGAGATTCCGTCTGTCTGCAGGTGTGTACCTCAACCTGCAGCCTAAATGAGAAATTGAAATGTTTTTTTTTTGCTCGTTTCCTAGCATTATGAAATATCATATTTATTTCGAAGACGGCTCTAATGGTTTTTATAAAAAAAAATCATGTTCAGATGCAGTCCGCATTTTTGTAAAAAAAAAACGGTACCTGTCATAGATCCTTATTTTGATTTTCTACTTTCTCATTTCTGAGTCTACCGATTTCGATCAAAATTTTCATATATGAGTTTCTGTGATTTTAAAATAATATTGTATACAAAACATTTTTATCCTTAAATATATATTATTAAATATTTAAAATTGTCAGTACATTTCTTTTAATTTTAAAGAAATTTGTATAGCTATAAAGAATTTATATGAACGTTTTTATAATACGAATTCTATATACTACTGAAATAAATCAGCCAAGTAGAAGACTTAGCACTATTAATGGACTTGTTGAATTATTGATTCAAATTAGCTTTTTTGCCCTTTAGTCCACAAAAATTGGCGTTTCGTCCCGGCGATCTCACATGGACTCATCAGTTGACGAAACGCCAAAAGGCCAAAAAAACTAATTTGTATAAAGAATTTATTTATTAACACTGAACTAAAATTCTCTTCAAATGTCGAATTGAAATGACATTTGCATACCTAGATTGCTTTGAATTTTTCTCAAAGGTCTGTTCAAGTTTTTTTGGGTTTCGTTATTTTTTTGAAAGTTTCTTAAATCCAACCACCTTTACATTGAAAAAAGAAAGTTCGTGGTTGAAGAAGTGTTTCTTTTATCAGTGTTTTTCTTATAAGCGTGTTTCTTATAAACACACAATTCAACATTAAAATATATGGGAAAGTACACGGTGCTTTTGTTCAAGTTTCTTGTAAGCGAGGTTTTCTTATAAGCGTGTTTCTTATAAGCGATAAATACTGTACAAAGTGCTGGAATATCACGGCGATAAGCAAACAAAATTGTACCCACAAACCTACACTTACAAAATTTATTAGTAAAATGGCTACGAATTATATTCGTGAAGAAAATATTCGTGCATTGTACGATATTCGTAAGATGTACGAAGTATTTGTACAGTGCTATATCTACGAAGCATAATGTGAGAATTTTGTTGTACATACACAACAACAGGGATGGTATAACGCAAAAAACAAATACTTTGAAGGATAACATATATTATTTATTGAACCATAACACTACATAATCTTTAAGGATATAAAAATAATTAAATGCAATAAATGCGTATCTTTTTCCAGTATTCGGGACATAGAGGATAACTGCATTTTAAGCATGAAATCTTGCTTTTGCGGTCATGTTTTCATGAACAAATCACACACCCTGACTGTTTTTGTAATTTAGGAGGGGGCTCACATTCATTTGACTCCAGTGGGTTTCCTAAAACCTCCTTTATTTTGTCAACTAATTTTCGTGGCAAATTTTTACCTAAACGTCGCTCCAAAAGAGATTTAGATGGGTGCCTAGACCACAAAAGACCATTTTTTCCTGTTCGAATCTTCTTTGACGTTTCAGATAGTTCTTTTTCAACAAATGACTCTGCACTTGTAACATAATCAATTTCCAAGTCTATTGAATGATGATCTGTAAATTTTGAGCAATCACCTTCGGACCCTGATCATTACATTCGAAAGCATTTCTTAAGTAAATTTCTAAATTCAATTGACTGGTGTGTACCATTTTAATTATCTAGATTCTAGACTCTAGAGAATGGTTCAAAAAAAAGTTCTTTAGAATTTTCGCATTCGAAAAAGACAACATGGGGTGATATATCACCCCAATGTACGGTATATGTATTCAAAAACTGAAGCCTACCACGGGGACTACTCATCAGCACCTCACACCTGAGATATTAAATGACAAATGAGAAAGTAAGCCAAATCAAAATTAAAGTCAAAATAAAATTGCCTGGGGTGATGAAACACCCCTGTTGTCATCGGAAGGGTAAGTACCGGAAGATTTTAAATGTTAAATTTATTTTTAGTGGCCTTCAGTACAGTTAATGAGGAGTTTGTATATAAACTTAAAATATAAGTTTTATTTTTAACTATATTTATAATGAATTAATTAATTTTAAGACATTTTTTAGTTTTAACTTTATATTTAAGACAATTAAATGAATTTTTTAACTTAATATGTAAATACATTTACCTTTTGTTATTATTTCTTACAATGGATATTTAAGGAAATGTCAGAGAAGATGGTGGTAAGTTCTACAATAATATTCGTACAAGATTATTGGTAAATATTACAATAATCTTCGTATATTGTACGAATGGAAAATAAAACCATGCCTATATGGTACTAATAGTAGTTTGTTTGTTTTTCAATAAAAACTAATAATCTACGTGTCTGAAAACCACGAATAAAATTCGTAGAATTCACACAGGCTTAAGTAATATTTACACATGAAATTTATTTAATGTCAGAAACAAATTTTCGCACTATTTTTTCCAAGTTGGATAGTTAATTTTTGGGTATTAAATATGACGGATATATAACCATATTTTAAGTTTTTAATACTGTAAATATGTATTTGTTTTGGCTGTCGGTTTTAAGATGCACAAATTCTTGGAATCAGAAAATCAGACAGTTTATGCATCGACAATTTATGGGTTGCGATAAGCAACACAAATGTCAGCAAGTTTTCCCACTTTCATTTGTGTAACTCGAGTGACGACATTGCCTAGAATGGCAATAAGGACACATTTAGGTATGAATAAAATATTTGGGAAAAAAACAAATATGTATATACATATTTACATTAGACTGGGCCAAAAAAATTGACTATTTTTTTTTTTGAAAGATATATCGAGAATATCATTCAGAATGACAAAAAAAAATTTTCGTAAAAGTTTGAGCCCTTAATATCAATTTTAAGAGGGCTATCATCGCTAATTTTGATTTTTAGTCATAATTTCATGTTTTGCGTCAGAACTGACAAAACATTGAAGTAAAAAAATTCATTTTGACTTACTTTTATATAAAATTAAATTCCCTACAAAAAAGGTCTAATTGAACATTTTCGTCAGACAAGCCGTTTTTGAGTAATTAAGCTTAATAAATTGTTATTTTTCGTTAGTTACAAAATTCCAAATTAAAAAAGTAAAATCGAAGAAAAATAACAATTTATTAAGCTTAATTACTCAAAAACGGCTTGTCTGACGAAAATTTTCACTTAGACCTTTTTTGTAGGGAATTTAATTTTATATACAAGTAAGTCATTTGTTTTTCAAAATTCAATGTTAAAAAATGTTGCACAGTTCTACAAAAAATAAAATGCACGACTGGGTCGCACGAACTTGCTCCTATGTAATAGACTAGGAATTTTAAAAACGGATGTTATTAAAGAAAACTGTTCATAAGGATAAAATGAATTTTTTAAATTCTTTTAGTAGTAAGAGATAAAAACAGAATGCTGAGTATGAATTTATGCAGGAAAAAAATTATAAGTCGTTGTAGTGGTTCCTTAAAAAAATAAGCTTTTATGGAAATTTTAGAAATTGGAATAAGTACAAAACGTCCAGAAACCCATACAAGACTCAGGGCAATAAAACATAGTTACATTGAAAAAGCGACTTTAGAAAATTTAAAAAAAACTCTATCTTGAAAGAAGAAAAAGTGAATTTAATATCTTTAAAATAAATGTTCAACCCTAAAAAATCAGACTTAGAAAATGCTACACTGCATTTGATAAATTTGTCATTGAAATTGTCGAGAAGCATTGCAGACGTGTCAAAATTAGATAGTATACATTTAAATGAAAGTGAGTTTAATTTTAAATTAGTTGATATAGTAACAGTTGAGGAAATCATTAAATCAATGAACGTTAAAAACTGACCGTTACGGCATAAATTGTTAAATGTTGCTTGAGAATAGAGAAGTACTAGTTCTTATAAAACTGCTCAAAATAATAAACTTATCGTTAATCACTGGTGTTTTTCCTGAAGCTGGAAAATCTCAGACTTTGTACGAGTAGAAAATTTGAAGAACGCAAGGTACTTAGAACAGTGAAGGCCCGTTAACATGATGCCTACAGTATTTTTGTTTAAGCATGGTGCAAGGACATACACAATCTTGCGAGACTTATATTGAGCTGAATAATTAACGAATGGAAGAAGGAATTGGATACAGGAAGCATTGCTTCGACAATTTTTAAAGACTTACAAAGAGCATTTGAAACCATCGACAGAACGATTCTGGCGCAGAAACTTTACAAGTATTGCATCCAGGAAAAGGATCTAGATTAGTTTACCAGCTTTGCTAAAAAGAAAACAAAGAGAAAAAACTTTAAACGTTCTCAAGCCTTCTGGATACAAAATATGAGTTCCCCAAGGTTCAGTATTTGAAGTTTAGCTCTTCTTGATCTAGTATGTATGTATATAAAAGATTGTGACGAAACTTTATCAGCTCTGCTCTCTAAATTTTTAAAATAAAACTTAATTTATATTCTGTTTAGTAACAGAAACATAGAGTATATATATTCTGGTCGCAACACTCGTAGAAAGGTTTGTCGAGATTTTTTCTGAGTTAAACAACTTGACTTACCACGTTCACCTACTACTCGAATTCCTGACATTAGGTGCGTTTTATTATTCACAAATCTATCTGGATCCGGATCTGGATCTTCCCTTGAAAATAAAATGATACGGATCTTAGTGACAGCAGTGTTATAAGTCCGTCTCTTTTTATCCTTGGGTTTCTAAATTTTCAATTATTTCTTGTCTTTTTTCTTCTTTGCACTATAGCTTACACTACCTTACCATAAAAGCCATCTACTCGCCAGTATAATAACTAATTTTTGGATCTTTGAAATAGATCCCGATAGAAAACAGGAACCCAAATTGTTTTTGTAATACATGTTAAAACATAATCCAGATCCGGATCCAGATAGATTTGTGAATAATAAAACGCACCTATTGTAGATTAATCCGCAAACACTCTAGACTTGTTCCTTACCTCTGACCCTGACAAATATACTATAAGTGTATTATCACCTCTAGGCACGTCAGACCATTGTGTCATATCTACAAATTTCTCGTACCAATAACACCCAGTTAGAGAAAAAATTCCTATGAAAACCGTTTGACAATACCAGAATGTAGCCAACTGGACCGGTCTCAATGATTTCTTCAGGAACTTCAATTGAACACTATACTTCCTCGTACGATGACGTCGACTACAGTGCAGATTTGATCACAAAATTAATTCTTTACTAAATGGGAAATTTTATACCTAATAGGGAAAAATCTATCAATTCAAAGTTAAGTCATGGTTTGATTGGAGTGGTAAAGAGGTTATTAGGGTCAGAGAAGTAAGCTTCCGATTTTATAAGGCCAACTTAACCGAGGAAAACCGGAATAAGTTCAAACATATACTTGAAAAATCTGAAATGATCATATTCGACGAACCAAATTCTTGCATGAAAAAAATTAAGACAAAAAATACTACTACTGTAGTAAAATTTGTTGGTCATTTGTAAAATTACGAAATACTCGTACTAATTCGGTTCCTACGGTCGTCTTCAATGACACTCCTTATGTCAGCTCACAAGAAAAAGCGAATTTTATTGCAGCACAGTTTGCTGTTAATTCGTTGACCCCAAATAATGTCATGACTTCTCCTGTGATTCAGTGCTTAAACGATTTTATAGAACAAATCTTCTTTCGCTCGAATACAGTTGCAAAAGTACTGAAAGATCTCAATATACACTCTTCTCTTCCCTTTTTTATTGGATCAGAAACTACCTTTCAAACCACTCAATATAAGTCGTATTTGACGGTCTTAAGTCAGTTATTCTGGTGTGCCACAGGGCTCCGTTTTGTCTTCGACTCTCTTTCTCATATTCATCAATGATCTTTTGTCTGAAACTTTCCATTAAATTGTTTTTGCTGACGGCAGTACTCTCAGCTTCTTATATTCGTTTCCATATTCACGACTTCGTCCTTCGGATAAGTGTTTAGGTTTACCACGATTGCAAGAAATTTGTGACCCCTTCTGATCTGGCTTTAATCTATAAGACCTATATTCGTCCAAAGCTCGATATAACTCACTCGAGCCTCTTGGATATAATCCAAAAAAGAGCTTCAAAAATTGAAAGTGATAGAAGTATAACAGAAATATTTGAATCTCTCGAGCACTGCCGAATTGTTTCTTGTCTTGTATTATTTTACCGTGTTCTACTGATTCCTACGGGTGACCACGCTCAATGTAATTTGATGCGAAACGTTCGGGCTGAGTCCTAAATTGCACTCATATTAAATTTCAAATAACGTGGATAATCCCAAAAATACTTATTTATTATGTCCAACAACCGCGAAAACCTTAAAAGTTATAAAATTGAACTATCCATTAAAACAAACAAATTTAATTTACCTATTACTCTTTGTAATTAACTTACTCATTATAAAATTAGCCTTCAACCTCGGAATAAAAGCAAATAAGCTGAAAATTTGCATCAATCTTTATTTTGATGTTCTAATGACTGTAAAAAAACTCTCATATCATATCGTGTCCGCGTAACAGTTTATTTGAGGTCAAATGTCGGGTAAATCGGTTTTTTGCAATTATTTCGTTTTCTATGCGAAATACCGCGTTCGAGGTTATTATGAATTTTGTAGATCATACACTTATCTACAATTTTCATTTCAATCATTTTTTCAGAGGCGGATAAGATTTAGTCTTGACGATAGAAGATCGAATATCTTCTCTAATAATTGCAGCTGCAGTTTCTACTACATGCATTCGTTCTTCTACCTCAGTGCCTTTTTTATTATTATACCATGCATTAGATAAAATATTAGCTTGCGTATCACGAAAAAAGATAATAGTAAATGATCCTATTTTCGTTGTTATTATTACTTCAGTTAAATATCTTTACTTAATTTTGAAATGATTGTTTTATCATCAGGAATATAGCCTGTAATGACATCTCTCAGCTCTTTTAATGTAGATTGTGAGTCTTCATTGTTTTCAATATAACAACAAAATTCATGCATTGCTGCTATTTTGTCGTCTTGTCGAGGCACTTTTAAATTTTCAACAATAAACGTCCAATTGTCGAGATACAAAATTCAACTGAAAGTGAATAACACACATAGAATAGAGTTTATAACCTTGAAATAAAACTAACTTTACAACAGAACATCTGCCTCGACTCACAGTATATCTAAGGATGCGCGCTCCCCACTCTCCGCGCTATATCTCGGGAATGGTTGGAGTTATAAAAAAATTATTGAAATGAAAATTGTAGATATGTGTATGATCTACAAAATTCATAATAACCTCGGACGCGGTATTTCGCATAGAAAACGAAATAATTGCAAAAAACCGATTTACCTGACCTTTGACCTCGAATAACTTGTGACGCGGACACGATATGATATGAGACTTTTTTGTCAGTCATAAGAACATCAAAATAAAGGTTGATGCAAATTTTCAGCTTATTCGCTTCCATTCCGAGGTTTGACCCTTTTTCTGGCTTATTTGACTGGGCTATTACTACTTATTGATTTTCTTTTACATAAAAGTTTATTTTTTTATCATCGCTAATCCCAAAAAAGTATAAGCAAATAGGTATTTTTTTAATTACAAATTCTACACAGAGTAATCGTTAAATAGATTTTAAAATAACAAAGATCTACTGGTTATTCGATTTATTAATTAAAAATCTTTAAATCTTAAAAAGTATAATACAGTTAAAATTGGTTTAATCACAAATTAAAAAGACTAATGGGTAATTTTATTTTTAATTGTTTTTATTCCTTTAAAGAAAACTTAATACATTTTTATAAGATATTGTTTTTCAATAGGAAGGATTTAAACAAATCTAATTTTTTTTATAGTTTTGAGCTCACAAAAAGGGATTATAACTACGCTTAAAATGTTTGAGCACAGTGCGAGCGTCTTAGGAACTTTAGAGAGAGGATTTAAAAGGAGATACCGATGCACATTGGGTTTGAATGTCTAAATATCAAAATGGAAGGGAAATATTGAATAGAGTTAAGCTTTCCATATTCGTGGAGCGCGGCTAAAGAAAGAACCTATCAATTAAACGGTACGTGTGAAGTTGGGCTCAAGGTTAAACTGAAGTGCACTCCCTGATGCGCGAGTATTTCAAATAAATTGTTTTAGAGGGGGAATCACTAGAACGCGGTAAAATAATAAAAGACAAGAAACAATTCGGCAGTGCTCGAGAGATTCAAATATTTCTGTTATACTTCTATCACTTTCAATTTTTGAAGCTCTTTTTTGGATTCTATCCAAGAGGCTCGAGTGAGTTATATCGAGCTTTGGACGAATATAGGTCTTATAGACTAAAGCTAGATCAGAAGGGGTCACAAATTTCTTGCAATCGAGGTAAACCTAAACACTTATCCGAAGGACGAAGTCGTGAATATGTAAACGAATATAAGAAGCTGAGAGTACTGCCGTCAGCAAAAACAATTTAATGGAAAGTTTCAGACAAAAGATCATTGATGAATATGAGAAAGAGAGTCGAAGACAAAACGGAGCCCTGTGGCACACCAGAATAACTGACTTAAGACCGTCAAATACGACTTATATTGAGTGGTTCGAAAGGTAGTTTCTGATCCAATAAAAAAGGGAAGAGAAGAGTGTATATTGAGATCTTTCAGTACTTTTGCAACTGTATTCGAGCGAAAGAAGATTTGTTGTATAAAATCGTCATGACATTATTTGGGGTCAACGAATTAACAGCAAACTGTGCTGCAATAAAATTCGCTTTTTCTTGTGAGCTGACATAAGGAGTGTCATTGAAGACGACCGTAGGAACCGAATTAGTACGAGTATTTCGTAATTCTACAAATGACCAACAAATTTTACTACAGTAGTAGTATTTTTTGTCTTAATTTTTTTCATGCAAGAATTTGGTTCGTCGAATATGATCATTTCAGATTTTTCAAGTATGTTTGAACTTATTCCGGTTTTCCTCGGTTGAGTTGGCCTTATAAAATCGGAAGCTTACTTCTCTGACCCTAATAACCTCTTTACCACTCCAATCAAACCATGACTTAGCTTTGATTTGATAGATTTTTCCCTATTAGGTATAAAATTTTCCATTTAGTAAAGAATTAAAGTTGTGATCAAATCTGCACTGTAGTTGACGTCATCGTACGAGGAAGTATAGTATTTGATTGAAGTTCCTGAAGAAATCATTGAGACCGGTCCAGTTGGCTACATTATGGTATTGTCAAGCGGTTTTCTTAGGAATTTTTTTCTCTAACTGGGTGTTATTGGCACGAGAAATTTGTAGATATATGACACAATGGTCTGACGTGCCTAGAGGTGATAATACACTTATAGTATATTCGTCTGTGTCAAAGGTGTCCGGGAGGCAGCGACAGATTTCATTACACCATTTTCGCGAGCTTAATTTTTCGTATATGAGTTATTCGTGTTATAACTAACAATAATTTCATGGTCTTCCATCTCAAGAGTACAACGGGGGGTTACAGGAGGGTTTCAAACCCCGCAAAAAAATCATGAAAAAAATTCATAGTCGCAAACGTGAAACTTTTTTGACGCATTATCTGACACATAAGAAGTTTGAAAAATATAGTCTTCCACCTGTATCCCACAACAAAATACGTCTTCCACCCACGCAAAAACCGCAAAACTTTTTTGAAAAAAATTCATTCCCGCGAAGATGAAATTTCTATATATGCTAACTCTTAATGTAATAAACATAAAATAAATAGTCTTCCACCTATAACATACAACAAAAGTCGTCTTCCAAGGCTTCAAAGTTGCACACCGCACTTTGGTCTTTTTTTCTTATTTTTAAATGCAACCCTCGGGGAGAGTACGATAACTTGGCCACCAAGATTTGATAACGGGTTTTTGTAGAGGGGTCAAAAACAAGCACTTTTTACTATGGGAGGGGGGGTCTATCTCCCCCCGTTTAGGAGGTAGGGGCACTTTTAGAAAAAATAATTTAAATTGAAAAAAGAAATATTAAAAAACAACGGCAACACTTACAATAAAGTGCTATACTGCATTTGAAGGCCGGAAATTTGTTCTATAATCGTGCATTTAAATTAAATTACTTATGCCAATGGTTTTTGAAAAATTCGCATTTAAAGTCCAAATTTTGATAAAAAAAACGTGAAAAAAAAAACTTTAGACCGATTGTTTTCAAAATTTTGAAATCAAATTGTAAATTAACTTATATGTGATCCATGTAAATATCAGTTCTTAATCGAACACAAAACACCGCATGGTTCTATGTCTTCTAGTTTTTGAGAAAATCGAAAATTACCAAAACTACTTTTTTTGATTTTGGTGGTGACGGTGATTCCATTTTAAAGATTAATGTTAATAAACATATTGAATTTTTGTTAGTTCAGTACCGCAATTCATTAGCGTTACCCAGAATGCACCATGAGGAGGTACAATTGCATCTGGGTCAGTTATTTTGTCAGTTAGTCAGGAGTTAGTCAGTCATAGTTAGTTAAAAATGGTCAAAATGTATTAATAGTCCAATCATTTTAGGCATTTTAAACTCCAATCTGCGGAAAAATTCCTAGTGAGCTGAATTTTTGTATACACCTTTATTACGGCATTGTAATGAAGATGTGAAAAATCGACATTGATATCGTGCCGGCTAAAAAAGTTATAGGGGTCAAAAGGTCACAAAAATCAGTTTTTCGCAAATATCTCGCGATCTATTGCTCAGAGGTCAATAAAGGTCATTATAAAAATTGTTTGTCGTGAAATTGTCTACAAAAAATGTCTATTGCATTTTTCTGTAAAATTAACCGTTTTCGGAGTAGAGCGCTGAGAAAGCGAATATATTATGACGATGCACTCGTTTCCTCACCACCTTCGAGGTAGAATGCAGGGCGCGTTTTTTTTACATGTTTTCCCCCTTAGGCATAATCCATGATATGTAATCAGAGGTTTTTTTTATTTACGAGTGAATAATTTTTTATTTGAATACAGAAAAATACAGAAAAATTAACTTTAGTATATAATTTTTTTTTATCATTCATTGTCGATATCTTCAGTTTCTGTGTCATTAAAAATATTCTTCACTAATATTCATATATACCAAGTATATGGGGAGAATAGGAAAGCTAATATTTATTCCCAAAATATAGAAAAAAAGATAGAATATTAGATGCGTTCTTAGACATAGAGGGAGCCTTCGACAACAAATTCCACGAGGCTGTAGGCACAACTTTTGTTAGGAAATGCGTACCCATCACCATAACTAGATGGAAATGTTAGGCACTAAAAATACTGTCACAAAAAGGACAAAATGTAAAAAAAAGTAATCACAACAAGAGGCTGTCCTCAGGGTGGTGTATTATCACCCTTGTTGAAGAGTCTTGTAGTGGATGAATTGTTAGAAAATCTTATCTCCCAAGGTATATTCTCCATTGGATTTGCTGATTGATCGAGTCCTAAGTAGAATAGTTTCAGATTTCTGAAACTGACTTCCATATCATCGCAATATCACTGAATCTTGTTGAAGTCACAGTGCAAAAGAATTCTGATGACCTCGACTTTGGGATCTGTTCTGTACACTATTAGGTCAAAGGCATACACAATTGCCCGAGTTAGACTACCTATTAGATCGCTGGTGTAAATGCTGAATAGAATCAGCGAGTTAACCGCTCACAGCTGAAGACCATTTTTAATATCGAAGATTGCGGTATGCAATTGTTAATGACACAGAAACTGAAGATATCGACAATGAATGTTAAAAAAAATTATATACTAAAATTAATTTTTCTGTATTCAAATAAAAAATTATTCACTCGTAAATAAAAAAAACCTCTGATTACATATCATGGATTATGCCTAAGGGGGAAAACATGTAAAAAAAACGCGCCCTGCATTCTACCTCGAAGGTGGTGAGGAAACGAGTGCATCGTCATAATATATTCGCTTTCTCAGCGCTCTACTCCGAAAACGGTTAATTTTACAGAAAAATGCAATAGACATTTTTTGTAGACAATTTCACGACAAACAATTTTTATAATGACCTTTATTGACCTCTGAGCAATAGATCGCGAGATATTTGCGAAAAACTGATTTTTGTGACCTTTTGACCCCTATAACTTTTTTAGCCGGCACGATATCAATGTCGATTTTTCACATCTTCATTACAATGCCGCAATAAAAGTGTATACAAAAATTCAGCTCACTAGGAATTTTTCCGCAGATAAAACCTAAAATGACTGGACTATAAAAAGGTGTGTAAGTCTCGTCAATAAAGCCATCGTCCGTACTATAACCGTCGAGTTCGTTGAGTTACTCTTTTATGGTGGGAAGCCGAGGATGTTTTGGCGGTAAAACACTTTCTAAATTTTCGCTCTGAAGGGTGGGAGGATCGATGTCTTTTAACTGTAAACCCTCACATACATATATCACCATCGGTATAACAAGGGTAAACTTTTTTTACATCAGACAAAAACTCTATTATTTGCGAACCCCAGTCGTCCTTATATTTCCTTTCTAGGCAGCATTTTCGATAGAAAAATAGTGCCATGTATTGGTGAACATGGTCGGAAGTTTGTTTTGGTTTTCAAGATCGTTTATTGTATTTTATATGTATTTAGTAGACATTGGATAAATAGAATAAATTTGTATTTTTTTAAATACAGATTCTGTGAATGCAAAAGAAACTTTGCATGCACCCAACCTCGCGCCTACCCCAAATCCTATAGTGTGCCCAAGCAGGGGGGTTGCAGGGGGGCAGCATGCCACCCCATAGATACTTTACTGTTTATACATATATTTATATTGTAATGTTGGAAGCTAGCACTGATTTATTTATGTAAGCAAGCAAAAAATATCAAACATTTTATAGAAAAGTAGTTTTAGTTAATTTCAATTTTTTCAAAAACTAGAAGCCATAGAACCATGCGGTTTTTGTGTTCGATTAAGAACTGATAGGTACATGGAACGCATATAAGCTTATTTACAATTTTATTTCACAATTTTGAAAACAATCGGTCTAAACTTTTTTTTTCACGTTTTTTATCAAAATTTGGACTTTGAATGCAAATTTCTCAAAAACCATTGGCATAAGTAAATTAATTTAAATGGAGAATTATAGAACAAACTTTTAGCTTTCAAATGCAGTACAGCACTTTATTGTAAGTGATGCCGTTGTTTTTTAATATTTTTTTTTTTCAATTTAAATTATTTTTTCTAAAAGTGCCCCTACCTCCTAAACGGGGGGAGATAGACCCCCCTCCCATAGTAAGAAGTGCTTGTTTTTGACCCCTCTATAAAAACCCGTTATCAAATCTTGGCGGCCAAGTTATCGTACTATCCCCGAGGGTTGCATTTAAAAATAAGAAAAAAAGACCAAAGTGCGGTGTGCAACTTTGAAGCCTTGGAAGACGACTTTTGTTGTATGTTATAGGTGGAAGACTATTTATTTTATGTTTATTACATTAAGAGTTAGCATATATAGAAATTTCATCTTCGCGGGAATGAATTTTTTTCAAAAAAGTTTTGCGGTTTTTGCGTGGGTGGAAGACGTATTTTGTTGTGGGATACAGGTGGAAGACCATATTTTTCAAACTTCTTATGTGTCAGATAATGCGTCGAAAAAGTTTCACGTTTGCGGCTATGAATTTTTTTCATGATTTTTTTGCGGGGTTTGAAACACTTCTGTAACCCCCCATTGTAAAGGTGCGGTGGAAGACGTCTATGTAACTATAACTTACCACTTGAATGACTCATACACAAAATATAAGGCTTGCGAAAATGAGACGGAAATTTCTGTCGCTGCCTCCCGGACTATAAGGAACAAGTCTAAAGTGTTTGCGGATTAACCTACAATGTCAGGAATTCGAGTAGTAGGTGAACGTGGTAAGTCAAGTTGTTTAACTCAGAAAAAATCTCGACAAACGTTTCTACGAGTGTTGCGACCAGAATATATATACTCTATGTTTCTGTTACTAAACAGAATATAAATTAAGTTTTATTTTAAAAATTTAAAGAGCAGAGCTGATAAAGTTTCGTCACAATCTTTTATATACATAGATCAAGAAGAGCTAAACTTCAAATACTGAACCTTGGGGAACTCATATTTTGTATCCAGAAGGCTTGAGAACGTTTAAAGTCTTTTCTCTTTGTTTTCTTTTTAGCAAAGCTGGTAAACCAATCTAGATCCTTTTCCTGGATGCAATACTTGTAAAGTTTCTGCGCCAGAATCGTTCTGTCGATGGTTTCAAATGCTCTTTGTAAGTCTTTAAAAATTGTCAAAGCAATGCTTCCTATATCCAATTCCTTCTTCCATTCGTTGATGATTCAGCTCAATATAAGTCTCGAAAGAGTGTGTATGTCCATGCTCAATGCTCATCCGGTGACCACGCTCAATGCAATTTGATGCGAAACGTTCGGGGTGAGTCCTAAATTGCACTCATATTAAATTTCAAATAGCGCGGATAATCCGAAAAATACTTATTTATTAGTTCAATTTTGTCTAATATTACAGAGTAGGTATATTTTTAGTGATAAAAGCTATTTCACTAATTAATGCATTGATAAAATATTTCATAATCCTCTGGTCCGTACTGACAAATTAACTGTATCCTATTTTAAGTTCCTAACAACTTTTTAATTTTATATCATTTCTTGGCCAATTCAAAAGATAAACATTTTATTTTCTGAATTGGGTTTTGGGAAGAAAAATTAAATTTTTATTATTGATTTTTATTGTAGATATTAATTTTTTTTTAATTCTCTCCTCAAAACTATTAAACTTTCTTTTATACATCGACAGTAAAATTGATTTAAAATAATTGTCGGTCTGTTGTATTCCGACAAAAAAATGTTTGTCAGTCGAAATATCTTTTTTCCCAACCTACAAATGGTTTTTTTTACATAGTAATATGAAACAATGTGTAAAAATAATGAAGACTTCTTTTTGAGGTAGTCGGTTGTGAAAATTTAAAGCCACATCATTATATTAGTCATCATCATCACCATGACTTCATAGAATGAAACGCCCTTTATTTGGTCATGGAAATACAAAACAACGGCGGTCGATAATTTTGCCGCATATGCATGTATGTATGTAGGTATATAGTTTACGTATACCTAGCCAAGAGTGTCCATGCGGCAAAAACTGACTTGCGTATTGCGTTTTGCAGTTGTAGGTATATTGAACAAAAAAATATTTTAATAGACCAGACAGAATTTATGGCAACGAACCAGGTGCAAAAAATACATTTTAAAAGTAACAACACTGGTAGGCAGTGTATTTATTTCATGTCAACCACCTTCGCACACCTGGTAAAAGAAAACGTTTATTATAAGTTAAAAACTTCTCTAAAAGATGAAAACGAAAATAAATTGCATATTTATCTATTTACGAATTGAAATCCCTTATTTGGAATGAAAAATCATATTTGTTTTAAATTTTTAGAGCGTTTAAAATACCAGATGGATTGAGCAAGCAACTTTGTCTCTAAGCACTCGTTTTTTTTTGTTGGTCTTCGCTTCACAACAATGAATCAATGGAAATAGTCATACCGATTCACTAATGCGTTGGCTGCTATTTATACATATGTACATATAAATGTTACACCTTACACGTCATCTCTAAAATAATAAAAACACCGAGGCTGCTTACCCATACATAAAAGGCAGTTAGTACAAAACGAAAAATAAAAATATACATACTATGTATACCTAATAGAGAATTTTTCTATTAATTTCTTCTTATGGCTATAGTTTATTTTTTCATAATATTTTGTTCATACAAGAAAGTATAAAAAAAGTGCTTCTTAAATTTACTAACCTCACAAAGTGTGAGTGAAGCTACCCAATTCGTTATAGGGAGGGGTAGCTTATAAAATTAAATCCAGAAATTCAAAATAAATACCTATGTACTTATACATACATCATGTATGTATGCAAATTTGTGAATTAATTACGCCTATTATTGTTGGTTTACTTTTTTTTGGTTAAGTAGGTACAAGTACAAGATAATTTATATAATTTTACTGGTTCCATAAAAACCTCTTTCAGCTCCGTGTGCTTTTTTTTCGTAAACATCTTCAGCTCGCGGAGGCTACAATATAGTAAACTAGTTACTTTTATTTTGCTCTGACCAATCTTTCGGAGGATTATCTATTCAAACGATGACATATTTTATATTCACTAACTTGTAAAATTGACTGCCTCATATTGACTGCATTATCTTCTTAAACCGAATATAACCTCACTGCCCCTTTTTCAGCGAACTTTTTTAAGGTACTTTGAACATTCTATCTCGTATTCTATATAATGCCAACAATTTCCCCAATGCATCTTCTACTTCAACATCTCTGATTTCCATCTGCTTAACATTTTTGAATTTACATTATTGTTATTAGTGTTTGTACTACCTTCGCCAAAATATTTTTCATACCTCAGAGAAATTATCTTGAGGATTTCACTTTGCTTGGATAAATAAACAAGACTTTAGATTCAAATGGTCTATACGAGTAGAAAAATAAAACAAACAATACAATACCGCTAATAATGAACCAAATAATCAAAATCCAAACATTTAATAACAAGTATTTTTAGTACATACCTACTACCAATTATGTTGTTATGCCTAATCACCCCCTGAAAACAAGTTTTCATATCAATCCGTACGTACATAGCTTGCCACCACTAGGGACAACTTTACGTTCATCGACCTTAAAGAAAGTTCTATATTTAACTAGGGCAGTGCAATCGTACATGTGCACGGGAAATTAGAAAGCGTCTCGGTTTTTCCTCAAGAGAAACTAACAATAGGTGCGGATGTAATTTGTTTCTATAGTTCTCGAGTTAAAATAGAAAATTGTAAAACCATTGATTTCGAGTATCCTCAAGCAATAGTTATTTATTGTTGGATACACGATGATGTATGATGGTGCATGACCCAACTATACTAATGTAAAACCACGAGCCACAACGCATCAAGAACTTTTTGGTTTATTTCCTTTGACCATCATTTTGGTCCAAGGTTGCAAAAATGAATCACTTTTTGATTCCGTTCTGATGTATGTATTTATTGTTATTGTGCGCCACTTTTGTAACGAATAACGATGCCATGTGAATTTACAACAGTTAGCCTTAAAATGTAAATCCACATCTCGCCTGCAACACACATCTATTTTTCTTTTAAAAAGTTGCTTTATACCCCTTCCTTCAGTTTCAACATAACCAATTGGATTTAAAGATATCTTAACTTCCTTGGGTTGGAAATGTTTGCTACTTAATTTAACTTTTGAACATTTCTTATAATCCGCTCGTTTCACAAATGCCGACTTACCTTTTTTCAGAAAATGCGACCTTATAAAAATCAGATATCCGGCCTTAAAATTAAGTAAATATAGAAAAAAAAGAAATTTTTTTTTAAGTTGAAACTATGATGTTTTATTTCAATTTCAATCTCATGTCTGATTCGAAACAAGACTCTTGGGCGTCTTCTTTTTTATGAACGAAATAACTTAATATTCCTCAGCACCCTCACCTTCACCATCTCCAGAGTCCATACCGACTTCCTCGTAATCCTTCTCGAGGGCAGCCAAATCTTCACGTGCCTCGGAGAATTCACCTTCTTCCATACCTTCTCCGACGTACCAGTGGACAAAAGCACGCTTGGCGTACATCAAATCGAACTTGTGGTCGAGACGGGCCCATGCCTCAGCGATGGCTGTGGTGTTGGACAACATGCAGACGGCACGTTGAACCTTGGCTAAATCTCCGCCAGGTACAACAGTTGGGGGCTGGTAGTTGATACCGACCTTGAAACCGGTTGGACACCAGTCGACGAATTGGATGGTGCGCTTTGTCTTGATGGTAGCAATAGCGGCGTTGACATCCTTGGGAACGACATCTCCACGGTACAACATGCAGCAGGCCATGTACTTGCCATGACGAGGATCGCATTTAACCATCTGGTTGGCTGGCTCGAAACAGGCATTGGTAATTTCGGCAACAGACAATTGCTCGTGGTAAGCCTTCTCGGCAGAGATGACTGGAGCGTAGGTGACCAGTGGGAAGTGAATACGTGGGTAGGGCACCAAGTTAGTTTGGAATTCAGTCAAGTCAACGTTCAATGCACCATCGAAACGCAACGAGGCGGTGATGGATGAGACAATCTGGCCGATCAAACGATTCAAGTTAGTGTAGGTTGGTCGCTCAATGTCCAAATTTCTGCGGCAGATGTCATAGATAGCTTCATTGTCGACCATGAAAGCGCAGTCGGAATGTTCCAATGTGGTGTGGGTAGTCAAAATCGAGTTGTAGGGTTCAACAACAGCAGTCGACACTTGAGGTGCTGGGTAGATGGCGAATTCCAACTTGGACTTCTTTCCGTAATCTACAGACAGGCGTTCCATGAGTAGAGAGGTGAATCCTGAGCCGGTACCACCACCGAAGGAGTGGAAGATCAGGAAACCTTGGAGTCCGGTACATTGGTCAGCCAATTTACGGATCCTGTCCAAAACCAAATCGACGATTTCCTTTCCAATGGTGTAATGACCACGGGCGTAGTTGTTGGCAGCGTCTTCCTTGCCTGTGATCAATTGTTCGGGATGGAACAACTGACGGTAAGTTCCAGTGCGGACTTCATCGACTACAGTGGGTTCCAAATCAACGAACACGGCACGAGGCACATGCTTGCCAGCGCCAGTTTCGCTGAAGAAAGTGTTGAACGAGTCATCACCTCCGCCGACGGTCTTGTCTGATGGCATTTGACCGTCAGGTTGGATTCCATGTTCCAAACAGTACAACTCCCAGCAGGCGTTACCGATCTGGACACCAGCTTGACCAACATGGATAGAGATACATTCACGCTGTTAAAATAAAAAAAAAAATCAAGTTTAATGATGTCATAAATAAACGGGTAACAGGAAATAGTGTAGTCATCAAGAATGAAAAGAAAAAAATGGGTGCGGTGTCGCAAGAAAAAAATGGCCGCCTTAGCATCTGCCGGCAATTACAACATTTTCGGTAAAAATTCGAAAGCATTTAATTAATTATCAGAAACAAGAGAAAAACTATATAAAAATGATTGAAGACAAAAGTATGTTCATCATATTATTAAATTCGAGATTGAGTGAAATGTCCAATATAGGAAAAGTTCATTGAAATTAAAATATAAACCTGAATTTACTTTTTTATAGCACAGAATAGTTTCGAATGTAAAATTTAATTATTGAATGCATATAAATTATCGAACTATTCAGTTTTCTTCAGGAATATCAATTAAAGCCGACGACTTTAATCGATTAGAAACATGTCGCCATTTTTAATTTTCACTTTAATTTTTTCTATAGATTTTCAATGAATGAATAGTACTGGTTTAGAAATTAATATATGGGGATATTTGTGTATAAAAGTCAACTTACCATTTTGATTGAAGTTTTTTAAGATTTTCACAAATATAAATTAGAAAGAAATTTAATCTAAGTTTTCACAGTCCAAGCAGCCAGCTATGAAGCTTCCCAAACTGATTTCGAATGAATAGAAAATTTTCATTTGCTTCTATTTATACCATTTTGAATTTGGCAACGACGCCTACTTTTCTTCAATTTGATTGGTTGAATCGGAAAATCGATTTTAAGGTGAGAACAGAAGAATTATGTTCATATTAATCTATTACAATATTAGAATACTCTGGAGGGAAGTTACATCGTCGAGATTAAAACCTAGTACGCAGATCGAGACAAGACAAATTTTATCTCTACAATGTTAATCTCTACAAAACGTTTCCAAATCTCGCGCAAGAGTTTGAATTTGGAAAAATGAAATATAATTTAATTTGTCTAACAAAAGTCGTTCATACCTTTTTGGAATCTCCTCTTGATGCTTTCAAGAGAAGCATCAGTACCTTTTACATAAAACCAGTTTTGACAACAAATCGCTTTCGGAAATACGGCGGCTGTCAAAATTTGTCCCGCAAAATAATGCTTGTATCCTTTGAGTATATATAATATGGAGGGCTCGTTTCTATTCCAAATGCGTGACTATCATAGGGGGCGCTGCTCAAATTTGTGTAAGACAAAGATTTTTGACAGCGGCAACCAAAAAAAAGTGTTTGGCAGGATTGATTGCCTTGCGGGAAGATACTAAGTTAGAACAAAAGAATAGCATACAAATTAACAAACAAAAAAACATTTTATTATTCAATATTATTGTATCATTAAACCACCAAATAAACACAAACTTTTTCAAGCTAAATATTTCTACAAATCTATTTTTTTAAATCCAACTAAAACTCATTACACCTTGAGTTCGTCTTCGAATTTGGACTCGTTTTTCGGTTGGAATTGTGCCAGTTCCTTAATCTTTACCTCATTACAAAGGTGACACAAACCACTTGCAGGGAATGGATCGCTGATGTCGGAAAAATCATTCTGCTGTTCATTTCTCTTAATCGAGGCTAAATTATACTGCAGTCCAGATGTTGAAAGATCTCCCGATTGTAGTCGCCATCCTTGGTAAATCCATTGTATTGGTCACATTGTGGGGAACCTATTCGCCTCCAAGTAGGGAACTTTAATATTTTGATTACAAAATAGCAATTAACAGTCACTTTAAATTTTGATCTTATTTTTACATATAATTTGTAAAGAATTAAAACAGTCACAAAGCTTATTGATATGCGGTTTTTTGCAAACAAGACTGAAAATTTACCGAGTGCTTCATATCACATGTGACGGAGAACGATGTGCGAGGAGAAGGTAAACACAAATTGACAGCATACAGCTGTATCCTTAACTTACAGAAAGTGAGACAGCGACCCCTATCACAACTGCAAGTACTACAATGCATTAGGGATAGGAACGAGCCCTCCATATTATATATACTCAAAGCTTGTATCATACTTTTTCCTGGCAAAATTTAGTGGAGACATTTTGTACAGCAATGCACAAAAGTATGAATTTTGCGAGCGAACTACGTACTGCTCGGAAAAATATCCAAGACAAAATTTGTCCCAGGAAAAAAATGTATGGGAGACAAAATTTTTCCCGATCTGCGTGCTAGGCTTAAAGGCTTAACTATAAGGCTAGCCGCGCACTAGCAATTTTTAGTTGCGAAACTGCTTGGTTCGAGCAACTTAAAAGTTTGTGTTTTGACACAAACTAAACGATTGCCTAAAATAAGTTCGCCATTTTATTGAACATATAATTATCTGCAAATTCACGGACATTCAACCAAACAGTTCATCTGTTTTCTATAAGTAACCAAACAGTTTCGCAACAAAAAATTGCTAGTGCGCGGCTAGCCTAATAAGCATAGGATATGTCAAAAGCCAAACAAAAAATTGTTTATGTTTGTAATTATTTATGTGAGTATAAAGAAAAATTTACAAAGTTCCAACTTTCTCTCTTCCATTTTCAGATTTCATCTTTTCAGTTTTCAGCCTGACAAATATATTCTTATATATCATTAATTATTGAATATTTTAATTCTTTGCATGATGTTCACATTCATAAATTGCTTTCTTCAGTTTTGTATGTGCATTTAATCGAAATCGACAAATAAATATAAATAAAATTTAATATTACTCATCATAAGTATGTAAGATCCAGCTATAAAATCTTCGTTTCAATTTTGTATCTTTGTGTGGACTTAAAATTATAAGGGTCCCAAGCAACACAATTGCCTCTTACAGATATCTTGAAAAGTTATTTTCCAAGTGTTTTCAACTCTTTGAACAATCTTAAAGAGGTCTATAATACCCAAAAAGGCCTAAAGGGGAGGAGTCTATTGTATTGAACAAAGAGTTCTTAGTAAAGTATTTGTAAGACTTCATAAAGATCATTTTTTGATTAATCTATAAAGACACTTTCAAGTGGTTTTCAAGATGTTTATATTTTTGAGTAGAAAGATTGAACTGCGAAGAAGAAAAATGTATAAAAAATGTCTTTCTCTTTCACGCAAATACAAATTTAATGCAATTTAAACAAAATGGATTGACTAATATAAATACACAAACATGGCGAATTCTTTCCTTCAATAATTTATGACTGGATTTACGATATTCATTGTATACCCTTTTTATGATTGTGTGTTTTGATTTGCGAAAGAAGATTTAATTTGAAACCGCATACTCTACCCTACTTGAAATTAACGCGCCTTCAAATAGAATAGTATTTACAAAGAAATATCCAGAAAAATAATGTTATAATAATAAAATGCCCTCAGAATAAAAAAAGAAATGACGTTTATGTATGCAATAGATATGGCCGATTCATGTATGTGTATGTATCGAAGGTATTCCTACCTACAGGGTGCTTTATTTTATGAAAGTTCTTTTTTTGTTCGATCTGAATAATTTTAAAATGTAAAATAATTTCAGCAAATAAATACAACTCAAAAGGTTTACAAACTGAGCGACATATTAGCACTTACGTCTTTAGAATTTTGTATGAAATAAAATTAAATCAACTTTTTTATTGTATATTGTGATGCTAAGTAGATCTCCTTTATACTACAAAACACGAAGAAACATAATAATTGTTTGAAGAATGATTTCGGATTTTTATTGCATTTTTTTCATAATTTAAATGTAAGTTGACAGGTTTTATACATCTTACAGAAAAAAGATACAAAAAGACATACTATATGAAAATAAGTGAAAATATATGTCATTCCTTAATTTTTATTTCACAAAGTGTTATGCCCGATTTCACGAAGGACTTTTAAACATTTAACAGGCTTCTAAACCTTAAAATGAGATGTTTTGGTTTCACCAAGCGCTTTTAAATTAAACAAGCTTTTAAACACCCTTATAAACTAAATGCCCATTTTTGGCTCATTAAATTTTAAAAGTGTCATTGAAATGTCATCAGATGTAGATAACAACAATTGGTTATAGCTATAGCAGCTGAAATTATCGTTCTGTAAGGATTTAGTGTTCAATTTTTGAAAATACAAAATAAATAAATTAATACTAACAGCCGTATTAATAAAAACACACAATTTGCTCGTTAACTCACGTTTTTTCCAACACACGGATAATGAAATTATTCCTTTGATAAATTAAAATATTAATAAAACTATCGTTTCTTTATTTTATCTATTCACTGAATAACAAGGAAAAATTGGCAGCACTTCCTTCAATTCTACTAAATATTCTAGTACTTTTTTCATTATTGAAAGCCGGCATGTCATCTCAGACATACAAAATAATTTTTGTTGTCAAACAAATTCTAAACGGTTATTTAATTTTTGTGTGAAAGTTCAAATTAATTTGTAAAAAAAATAGATATGGGAGAAAAGAAAAAAAATTAATGAAAATTGAAGTTCTGGCGACAAGGTTAGTTAACACAATAACCTATTGCAGGCATTATTTGGATACTTAGTGGAATTTGTATTAAAACAAAATATATCTGTGAAATTTGACGAGCAAGTTGAAGATATCCGCTCGTTAATCACCAAAATCGGTGAGATAAATTATTATCCTCTCATTGTCAAACGTCATTTAAGACCAACACACATTTATTATTAAGAATCATAAGTTAAAATACGTGTTAAAGTTGTTTCGCCTGTATTTTGTGCTTATTAATAGGGCTGTAAATATTTAAATGATTTGTTTCTTTATTTCGAAAAAAATATTGATCGTCTTCATCCAATAATAAAGTGCAACACAAAGTTATTCGCTGAGCAAGAATATTCCCGGTTCACAAAAATACATTATATGACTTCAAAATGTGGTTCCGACTTTCCAACGCATCTGTGGATGAGTTTGTTGAATATGTTTGGTCTTTATTTGGAACCAAAACAAACCCAACAATGCAACAAAAATAAATTAAGTGGTTATTACTTAGCGATTTTATGCCACAGAATGTCAGGATCAGAATCTTTCCAAATATTTTGTGTGCATTTCTTTTTTTTTCATTTCTTGGCATTTGTTTGAACACATAACGCTTTCTCATTTCTTCTCATACATTTCGATTGTTAGAAAGAAAAAAGGAATTTATTTTTCCCAGGGATGTGAAGAGAAATCAATTTTAACAAAAATTTCCCCAAAATGTCCCTTTTATAGATTGGTGAAACTAAAAATTTTTAAGAGCCTGATAAAATTTAAGAGGATTTTTGATAAAAGTGCTTTCAGTGTTTGTTTATGAAATCGGCCATTAAAATCCCTGGATTAAAAATCTGTAAGAAAGATATGCTAACTTGACATTTTATTGTTGCGTAAACATTCTATCAAAATACAAAATATTGAGTTCAACTGTCAACCGACTAAAGAATCACTAAAAATTCAGAAAATTTGATATTATACATAATCAAAATAATACCCATTATCAATTTTATTTGAATTTGAATTTTATTTCAACATTTCTTTTATATTCTGCCAAAGTTCTTCAAATAACAACATTTCCTTCTTTCATTTACTTAGATCTGTAGAAACTGATGACTTCGTATAGTAAACGATAAAACATAAAAATCTAGTAAATAATAATTTTATCTTCAATATACGTTTAACAATGTCACCCTTTACAAAATATATATATATTTTATACAGATACGCCACCCATTTGTTAAGAACTCTTTAAAATATCTTAAGCACTTCATAATAAGATATCGAAACTGAAATTCAAAGCAAAGAGTGAAAAAAGTGTAAACAAAGAGTAAAGGAAGAATATAGATGTTTACAATCAGTCAAATCCAAAAAAAAGAGCAAACAAAGTGTAAGCAAAGAGTAAAAGAAAAAGATAACAAATTCACAACAATTAGGCTAGGCGCGCACATTCAATTTTTAGTTTTGCAACTGTTTGTTACGAGCAACTAAAAAGTTTGTGTTTTGACACAAACTAAACGATTGCCTAAAATGAGTTCGCTATTTTGTGTAACATATAATTATACGCACCTGCACGAACATTCAACTAAATAGTTCATCTGTTTTCTATAAGCAACCAAACAGTTGTGCAATTTTGCTTATTTTTTGTTAAACATAATCATATGCAATGGCGCGCACATTCAACTAAATAGTTGAGTTGTTTTGTTTAAACAGAAGAGAGAAAAAAAGATTTTCGCTTGGTTTCACAATTCACAATTGTTAGGCGAAACAAAACATTTTTTTTTTAACCAAAGAGGAAAGTATAGTAATTCTTGATGTTAAGCTTTCATAAATACGTTTTAGTGAAAACTTCCACAGAATATCTTCAAGATGTATTCGAAAGATTAAAATGAAAACCTCTTTCAGAATTTTAAAACTACTCCTTTTAAAGAGGTTTTATAGAGGGTACACAGAGAGTCAATATGGTGACATTTGTCATGATTATCTCTAAGATGTTTTAAAGAGCATTTAATTATACTATAACAAAAAGAACATTTTAAAGAGCAAATTAGGAGGTCATAAAGTGAAATGGTATTAAGAAGATTGAACTAACAGCTTGTAAAGAGCTGATACATTTATTGAAGTACTCTCCAAGAGTTTATGTGTTGCTTGGGGTATTCATGAAACGAGATAATTTTCCGCTTTGTAGAAAGATATAATTTTTCGCAACATGTTTTTATGAACACCCCATAAAAAATACTTGCGTAAATGTGGGAAATATTTTGTGAAATGTCAAATTAAAAGTCAGAATCCATATTAATTTTGTTTATCAGCTTTATTTCTTAACTTTCCGCATCAAATTCGTGAGATAATTTTATCAGAAACGCAGAAAGTTTTTCCTATACAAATTTTGACAGCTCGCTTCTGCAGAGATAAAATTATCTGGTTTCAGAGGTTTATCAGGGTTTTCCGCGTTTACATGAATACCCTTTATGAAAAACTAATTAATCACAGAAAAAGTGTTACTTGGTTAAGTTATCTTGAAATTTTAAAAACAGTGCAAAACTATTTTTTTCAAATTTGGAAATATCAAAAAGCCATATATGAATTTAGCTAAATTTATTCAATTCAAATAATAACATTCAATTTTTGGTTTCGCAACTGCTGGGTTCGAGTAACTAAAAACTTGTGTTTTGACACAAACTAAACGATTGCCTAAAATGAGTTCGCTATTTTATGTAACATTAATTATATGCACCTGCGTGGACATTCAACCAAATAGTTCATCTGTTTTCTATAAATAGTTTAATCACCACTGCCAACTTTTTACTCATGCTCACACTTTTCTCTCTTGCGCTTTTAACGGGTGATTTTTTAAGAGCTTGAGAACTTTTTTAAAAAAAAAAACGGATAAAATTTGCAAAATCTCATCGATTCTTTATTTGAAACGTTAGATTGGTCCATGACATTTACTTTTTGAAGATAATTTCATTTAAATGTTGACCGCGGCTGCGTCTTAGGTGGTCCATTCGGAAAGTCCAATTTTGGGTAACTTTTTCGAGCATTTCGGCCGGAATAGCCCGAATTTCTTCGGAAATGTTGTCTTCCAAAGCTGGAATAGTTGCTGGCTTATTTGTGTAGACTTTAGACTTGACGTAGCCCCACAAAAAATAGTCTAAAGGCGTCAAATCGCATGATCTTGGTGGCCAACTTACCGGTCCATTCCTTGAGATGAATTGTTCTCCGAAGTTTTCCTCAAAATGGCCATAGAATCGCGAGCTGTGTGGCATGTAGCGTCATCTTGTTGAAACCACATGTCAACCAAGTTCAGTTCTTCCATTTTTGGCAACAAAAAGTTTGTTAGCATTGAACGATAGCGATCGCCATTCACCGTAACGTTGCGTCCAACAGCATCTTTGAAAAAATACGGTCCAATGATTCCACCAGCGTACAAACCACACCAAACAGTGCATTTTTCGGGATGCATGGGCAGTTCTTGAACGGCTTCTGGTTGCTCTTCACTCCAAATGCGGCAATTTTGCTTATTTACGTAGCCATTCAACCAGAAATGAGCCTCATCGCTGAACAAAATTTGTCGATAAAAAAGCGGATTTTCTGCCAACTTTTCTAGGGCCCATTCACTGAAAATTCGACGTTGTGGCAGATCGTTCGGCTTCAGTTCTTGCACGAGCTGTATTTTATACGGTTTTACACCAAGATCTTTGCGTAAAATCTTCCATGTGGTCGAATAACACAAACCCAATTGCTGCGAACGGCGACGAATCGACATTTCACGGTCTTCAGCAACACTCTCAGAAACAGACGCAATATTCTCTTCTGTACGCACTGTACGCATTCGTGTGGTTGGTTTAATGTCCAATAAAGTAAACTGAGTGCGAAACTTGGTCACAATCGCATTAATTGTTTGCTCACTTGGTCGATTATGTAGACCATAAATCGGACGTAAAGCGCGAAACACATTTCGAACCGAACACTGATTTTGGTAATAAAATTCAATGATTTGCAAGCGTTGCTCGTTAGTAAGTCTATTCATGATGAAATGTCAAAGCATACTGAGCATCTTTCTCTTTGACACCATGTCTGAAATCCCGCGTGATCTGTCAAATACTAATGCATGAAAATCCTAACCTCAAAAAAATCACCCGTTATAAGAAAGCTCCATTATTTAGTTGAATTCCGGATAAATTCATATAATTGTATGTAACACAAAATAGCGAAGTAATTTTAGGCAATCGCTTAGACTGCTTTTACACGAAAGCGATTTTTATCTTTGATTCTCTTTTGACTTCCCTTCAATTGCATGAATGCTTTTAAACACAGCGATTTTTAATGAAAGTTAACTTTTCTTCTATTGAAAAGGAGTCATCTCTTCGCACTCTTTACTCTAGTGAGTAGATCGAAGTTCACTGAGCGAACACCAAATAGAAATGAAACATAGACTGCTTTTACACGAAAGCGATTTTTAATCTTTGATTCTCTTTTGACTTCCTTTCGATTGCATGAATGCTTTTAAACACAGCGATTTTTAATAAAAGTTAACTTTTCTTCTATTGAAAAGGAGTCATCTCTCCGCACTCTTTACTCTGGTGAGTAGATCGAAGTTCACTGAGCGAACGCCAAATAGAAATGAAACATACCTCACAAGTAAAGAAAACCACAAAGAAGAAAGAACGATAACTCTGCAATTTTTCCAACCCTAGCAATTTTGTGTACCCCCGCCACCACACACGTCTCTCTCCTACGGGCTTAAAAATCGCAAGGTAAAATTGTTCGTTTAAAAGCAGTCATACCTGACAAGTAAAGAAAACTACAAAGAAGAAAGAACGATAACTGTACAATTTTTCCAACCCCAGCAATTTTGTGTACCCCCGCCACCACACTCGTCTCTCTCCTACGGGCTTAAAAATCGCAAGGTAATATTGCCTCGTTTAAAAGCAGTCTTAGGCTAGCCGCGCACTAGCAATTAATAGTTGCGAAACTGTTTGGTTACTTATAGAAAACAGATGAACTGTTTGGTTGAATGTCGGTGAATTTGCAGATAATTATATGTTCAATAAAATGGCGAACTTATTTTAGGCAATCGTTTAGTTTGTGTCAAAACACAAACTTTTTAGTTGCTCGAACCAAGCAGTTTTGCAACTAAAAATTGCTAGTGCGCGTCTAGCCTTAGCTTGTGTCAAAACACAAACTTTTTAGTTGCTCGAATCGAGTTGCTCTATGTGCGCGGTATGTCATATAACCCTATATGTTTCATTTTGGCAACCAAACAGTTGCGAAACTAAAAATTGAATGTGCGCGCCTAGCCTAAGCAACAGTTTTAATAACAGTTCTGCAACTAAAAAATGAATGTGCGCGCATAGCCTTAAGTTTTTAATAAAAATCGCTGTGTTTTAAAGCATCCATGCAATCGAAAGGAAGTCAAAAGAGAAATAAAGATTAAAAATTGCTTTCGTATAAAAGCAGTATTTGATAATCTTCGTTTAAAAACTAACAGGCGAATCTATAAACAAATATTAAAGGTTACTTAACTTTAAAATACCTCTAAGCAGCTCTTAAGTATGAAATGGGTATCTATAATCAATTTTCACATTTAAGTAACGTTACTTAAAGGCCTCTTAACTTAAACGCCATCAACCGCGTTTAAGGGTCACTTAAAGGCATTTTAAAATGTATTTTGACATCTCGATTGTCATCTTTGAAATATTGAAGTTTCAAATTGTGAGTTTGTAGGTATTGTTTGTTGTGATATTATATTAGAACTATAAAGTGCAACGATTTAAGAAACATAAAATTTGTATTGATTAAAGTATGTGTACGCGCAAAGAAATTTCGTCCACGCTTCCCTCTTAGCCTTTGAAGTGTTTGTATCGACACTTTCTTCCTCGTTGTTGGAAGAGAATAGGCGTTTTCCTAAATGCAGTGTTGCAGCGCATCGTGGATTTTGATGCCCTTGCAACGTTTTTCTTCACTCTGAAATTTACTTTTACAATTCATTAAAAAAAACTATAAAATTTAGAATTCGTATTTAATAACGTTATTTTATTGAAGCAAGTGAATAAAAACCACATCAAAATTCATGATGCGCTGCAACACTGCATTTAGGAAAACGCCCAATCTGTGCATAAAATAATTCTGTTTTGTAGTGTATTATTGCAAATTTTAAAATAAAAAAGTTTCCTTGTAGGAGGCATCCCAATTTTCAGATCTTTTTCTTTTATTTGTGGCGGCGGGTGTTGGTGTGTGTTCGATAGCCATTTTTTTTTTTTGATTTCACAAATAAAAAAATGTGTCTTCCAATTATTTACTGAAAGAAGGTGTCACAAAACAGCTGTGTTGTATAAAATGAAGCAGCATTTGTTTTTTTTCTGTACTAGATTTTCACATTCTCTTACGTTACGTGACACAACCATTGTTTAGTTAAGTACCAATGAAAAATCGATTATAGATACGAATTGAAGTTTCGTCATTTAAAGCCAAATTAAATATTTAAGTATGCTTAACTAAATAACCTCTAAAATGCATTTTAAGAAAATCTTATAGATACGGCTGTAATATTTTATGAACCTCAGTTCCCTCGTGTGAATATGGGAACATTTTCCGTCACACTACTCTATCGGCACTTATAAAAGCTCTACATCTACATAATTCTGAGCTCTAAAATTCAACATATCTAGAGTGTTTGTTACAAAATGTCATCAGTCCGATTTTTGTTTACAACAACGAAAAAATAGAAATCATCTAGTTCTGATAAAAAATATATCAAAATGGATTGGATAGTTGGAAAAGAATGGAATGATTTAAATAAAGGACTGTACAAAAAAGTACTTTCGATACAATTTGAAAAATTACACAAACCCACGGTATTATCAGCTTGCCGGGTACAAATATCTAAAATTGCTAATCTCGAAGATCGCCCAAGTTTATATTTGCGTCAAGTAAATGCTTTTGATCTTGAAATGGGATCTGCAGTTACACCAATTGACTGCTATATTGAAATTTTGGTGCAAAACATGTTGCTTGGAGAGACAAGTCATAGTCGGATTAAAAACAAATCCAGCGAATCTATTCACTTTGATATCACTCTTAAAGCTATTTCACAAACGAAATATCTCTTTCAGCTTGACGTGAAAGAAATGTATGACTTGGCACAGAAGTACCGTTGTAATGGAGTAGAAATGTTCAAAACTTATCCAAAATTTGCACATGAATACTTCAGTCGAGCTGCGAAGTGCTTAATATCCTTCAAGCCTTTTGATGTACTAACAAAAGAGTCCAATAACATAAATGGTGCTGACATGGAAGCCCTGCTTCAAATCCTACAAACAAATATCGCTGCTTGCTTATTGCAGGAGCAACGATATGAAGATGTTCTATATCTGACCGAATTTATCAATTCCATGACTCCAGATGAGATTAAAAGTGCGGAAAAAGCACTTTACCGCCGGGCTGTTGCTTTCTACAATTTGAAAGCTTACCATCAAGTTCTTGCGACATTGAAGAAAGTCGATAATGTTCGAGACAAAAAGGAATTTGTGGCATTGTACAATCGTACCAGGCAAAACTGGAAACGAGACGAGGACCACTATAAAAGTATAGTTCAACGAATGTTTAACTAAATTTAAGTCATTTTTTTTTATTTAATGTAAATAAATATATGTTCAGAATAAAAAATTGTATAATTTATGCCAACAATCGACAAAATATAGGGATAGATGTGACTCGACGCAAACATGGTTCGCTGAATAGATACAAACATTTATATTGAGAGCTCTAGGAGGCTCTTGCCTCAGTCAGGAGGTGTTTTTTCGTATTAATTACTTAGATTCTTAGGTATCTGCCTTAAGTTGCACTCTCCGAGATTGAGTTTTTTTCTACTTTTAAGAGCTAACCCATAACTTATCCGATATTCTCCGTTACTACATCACTATAAATAAGAAATTTAATGCCGAAAAATACAAAATCTATTAAACCTAAGGAAAACTCTTGGATTGATTCTAGCTGTAAAGAGGTAAGTAGGGTCAGAGAAGTAAGTTTCCGATAATGCAAATGTTGCTTAGGAAAACCAGCTGTAATCTATAGCCTATATTCGTCCAAAGCTGGAGTAAAATTTCTATATTTGGGCAGGCGTTCCAATAATTCACTTGAGTCCCTTTGATATAAACCAAAAATGATAAGTAATAGAACTTTAACATAATCATTTGCATCTTTTTAGCACCTCCGCAATAAATTTTTTGTCTTTCATTATTTTAGCGAATTTAGGAAATTCTTTACCTAGATCTATTTTGCCCTTCGCATTCAAAATCAATGTGTATTGGTATCTCCTCTTAAATTCAACAAATAATATTTAAAAGGTACTCAAAATTTCGTCAGGGCGTGTATATTATAAAAAAAGTTTGAAACCACCAATAAAATTCATGGCTCAAAATCTTACAAAAGGACTGCTACTATCAAAGTCCATTGGCATTTAGACTACTAATCAATTCGGTTCCTGTATAAAGATGAAGAAAGCGAGTTGGTCTTCATTTGACTGCATGACACATGATTGATAGTACTAATTTTAAATTTGCAGTTTTTTTACTAATATATATTTTTGCTGGGCGGGATAGAGGCGTTATCTAAAAGAGGTTTCTATTTAGAGGCGGAGAATTTGTTTGTTTGGTTTTTATTTGGCACAATATAGCCATTCAAAATTTCATAAATACATAATATTTAATTTCAGTACAAATTATCATTCATGATTTATCATAGTTTTCGTAAGATTTAGCATTGATATTACTTATTTACAATAGTTTTACTTTTTAGAAATAAAATAAGCGTATTAAATTATTAAGATAAAAAATGTTACAATTAGTAATTTTCTCTTATAAAATCTATTAGCTCTTTTTTAAATAAATATATATTTGAAGCGTTCTTTATTTGATTTGGAAGATTATTATACATTGCAAGGCCCTTATACATCGCTCTATTTTGACCTCCTACTGTTCGATGAAAGTTTAGTCGAAAATTGTTGTTGTTTCTCAAATTATAAGGCTGGACATCGCTGACAAACCTCAGATCCACTGATAAATAGCTTGGTAAGAGTCCACATTTGAGCTTGAATACAAACACTAGTACATTGAATACTATTCGTTGGTTGATGTTCAGCCATTTAAGCGTGTTCAGCATAAATGAAATGGGGGTTAGACGGTCACATCTAATTATACACCGCATTGCTTTGTTTTGTAACTTCTGCAATCTTGTTTTGTCTTCAATAGAGCACTGCAAAAGAACCGAAGGACAATATTCAAAGTGCGGTTTTATTATTACATTGTACACTTTAATTGCATTTGACATTGAAAGTCTATTTCTGATTCTAAAAAAAAAAACCGATCTTTTTTGAAACCTTTTTACATATATAGTCTATATGACTTCTGAACTTAAGCTCATTGTCTATGAAAACGCCGAGATACTTCATTGCGGAAATTATTTCAATTTTTTCATTATCAATTACAAGATCCACATTTAAATCACTTTTTAGCACCATACCCTTAGTTTTTTTCGTATTCAATTTGAGTTTATTAATTTTAATCCAATTGTTCAGAGCCTCGAGATCATCCCGTAACAGATCAGTCATTGAACTTATATCACTACCGGAGATGTATAATAACGCGTCATCCGCAAATAGCCTCAGTTTAGCATATTTTACAACACCAATCATATCATTAATATAAATAATGAACAGCAGAGTTCCCAGAAGAGATCCTTGTGGAACTCCTCTTTTCACTTCCATATCTTCGGATGCTATATTATTAAAAACTGTACACTGAGTTCTATTTGATAAATATGAGTCGAACCAATTCCATTCGTTTCCTCGGATTCCATAATCGTATAATTTTTCCAATAATATTGGTCTATCGACAGTTTCAAATGCACGCTGAAGATCAATAAATACCGCGAGAATCTTGTTACTCCCGTCGATAAGACATCGCCAGTCATTCAAAACAAAATTTAGAGCCGTTTCACATGAATGTTTCTCCCTGAACCCCGATTGCTCATTGATTATAATATTATTTTCATCCAAAAACTGTCTCAATTGAAGATGAACTACTTTTTCTAAAACCTTCTCTAACACTGGTAACATGTTCACGGGCCTAAACTCTTCGGCTTTAGTTGTTCCAGTCACTTTCTGAATAGGACGCACAAAAGATTTCTTCCAACTTTCAGGAAACACTCCACTTTGCAAAGATAGATTTATAATTTGTATCATCGTTGTTCCGAGGATTTCAAAATGGTCTATTAGAAGCTTAACTGATAAGAAAAAAGGGTCTTTTTTGTTATTCATAGATTTCAATATAAACAATAACTGATCACTATTAACTTCCTTAAATTTGAACTCAATGCTTCTTTGATCGATTATACTCTGATACGGAATGTCTACAATCGCTTTACTTATCTCTTCAATGCTTTGTATAAAAAATTATTAAACTCATTAGCTATTTCACGATCACTTTTCAGAATAATGCCATTAAAGTTAATAGCACGTACTTCGGTTTCTGTTTTGTTAAGTACAAATGTTTTGATATTTCTCCACATTTGTTTAGGGTCCACACTGTTTTCCACTTTTTTTTGTATATACTTGTTCTTAATGTTTCGTAATGACTTTTTATATTTATTTCTGCACTCACGGTAACTGATTGAAATATAACTCAAAAATTTGCTCAAATGAAAATGGCTAAAGTTCACAGATAAGCTCGTGTTGGTATATATAGCTGTGTCCTTAATGACTTAAAAAGTTATTGTCATTTAATTTAATTTTAACATAAAGAAAACGAAGCCTTTGTTAAAACTTCCTAAAAATAAAATTTTGTATCTATCTATCTATAGTTGTTTCCGATATGGAACATAACAGGTGTTGATGTCCTCACATCACATATTGGTGAGTTTTCCAGTAACTATATATCGAACATCATATTTTTTAATAGAGTTCGGTGCCCTCAATTCATATTTGTTCAGAATGCCATCCTCAATATAAGAGATTTTTTGCCTAGATAGGAATTGAGTATGAAAATTTCACTACCATGGCATAATATTTTTAAATTACGTCGACTGAATTATTTAAAAACTAGTCAAAATTTACTGCAATATGAAGTTTTGAATATGACGATTTCGCCAAAAATATTTGTTAGTGAAACACATCCATACATAGTACATACATATGTACATACGTCAAAATTATAATAAATTAACAAACAAAGTATAAAATTACTAAAATACCTTACATACGATAAAAGGAAAGCAAATCGAATTTCAAAGAAACGTATGAACTGAGATGTCGTCTAAAATATCAAATTTGTGATTAATTTATTATTATTTTTCTAAGTACAAAAACATGTTACCAAAAAAAATGTTTTCAATTCACACGTTTTGTTATTTAAAGAATAGAATAAATTAAATTTGTGTTTTTAATCTTTTAAAGTTGAAAAAAATCACATTTAATGCAAAGATTTTGGAACTTTCTAAAAAAAACAAATGTATGAAAATCTGGAGTAGAACTATGTACGTACATAGTTATATTCCAGAAGACAAATTTCTGTGGGAATAGTTTAAGCAAATTTATTGTTGTAAAGAAAAATATATTAATATAATTAAGTGATTATTATTATTATTACGTTTACATTCCATATTTTTTAATATTGAAGATCAATCCTGAAAAAGCATAAATAGCTAAAACTTTCCTAATCTTTCCAAATGGATTTATCTATACCTACAACCAATAGCGAAACTACGTATATCTTGGGATAATGGTTTCAACTCTGCTTCAAGTTCTGCGTTCTGAATTTTGCCTAAAATATGGAGAGAAATCTATCAGAGTTATGTACATAACTTTGAAGCTCCTCAAGGAAAATGCAAATGTTCGCAAATAGGTGTCTGTAAAACATCTCAAGGATTGTCTGGCTATAAAGCTTAGCATCTAAGAGTCGAAGATGAATATGTTCGAGGTCCTAACCCTAAGTAGAAATGCCTTGAATAGTGACTTCGCCGAATACCGAATATTCGGCCACAGTCGTCGGCCGAATACCGAATATTCGGCGGCCGAACATTCGGCCAACGAAACGATGTGTTGTGTATCTATCTCCTACGTGACTTTTGACGAAGCGCAACAGTTTCTGGGAATGTTTTGAGGAAGTTGCTATAGACAAAATGATAAAAATGTTGAAAAAACTGCTATTGAAAACAAAATAGATTTTTTTAAAGAACTTTTCGCCAAGATCGGATGGCAGACCCTTACAAGTGGTGGTCAGCAAAACTGTTTCCCAATTTGACAACATTTGCTGAAATCTACCTCTCGTCTCCTGGTACTAGTGTATTAGTGAGAGGTAATTTGCAGAAGCTGTAATTGATTTCGAATATATACGTTACATCAAACGTATGCTACCAACGAATGCTGAAAAAGCTGTTTTTATGATTTTAAATACTAAAATAAAAAATTTTAATAAAAATACAACATTTTTTGTAAGATAATAAATCTTTTTTTATTCATCATTTAATATTCGGTATTCGGCCGAATGTTGTGAACTATTCGGCCGAATACCAAATATCAAAAAAATAGGCCGAATGCCGAATAGTGGCCGAATATTCGCGACGTCTCTAGTCCTAAGTAAGGGACTGTTTATAATATCTCATCCGACTTCTGCGACATTTGAAATTACACCTGTTGGTGTATGTACTCGTTTGTACATATTTTGTCATGAGACATCGATGTACGATAAACGTTTAACTGTAGTATAAAATAATGATTTATGTGCAGCAGGGCCCAGATAATACTTTGCTAGGGTCGCCAAATTTTGAAAAAAATATTTATTAAAATGCGCATCAATACAATGTTCTTGTTATGATATTCTTCTTGGTATTTATAAAATAATTGTTGTAGTTTCTACAGGACTAGAGGCTATAAGAAATGATCAATAATTCAAACACACTGTTACTTTTAAAGTATATTGTACAGTTAAAGCTTGAGTTTAAGCCAGACTTTTATTATAATAATCCTCCATATAGGTTCTACTAAAAAATTACTATAATAAGAGTATATACAATGAAAGTACTGAACAAATTGTTAATGAAAGTTATATTGATTGGTACCTAAAAAGAAAAGTAGAAGATCCAAAATTCATCGCAGTTGAAAATCTCATACATTAAACCGTTATGAATGGATTTCGTAATACGTAGTTTTGTTTTCGGCATTTGTTAAGAGTTTGCAATTCGGGAGTGACTTTTAAAAAGTGAGCATAATAAACACTATCACCCCTGTTCTGATTTTCGTTCCGAATTCAATTCGTTACCGTAATTGATTTTCGTAACGGATTTGAAAACGACGTTCTTAATTTCGTACGAATTTGCCTTGCAGTGGTACCAACATTCAGACAGGTTTTCTGTTACACATGTGTCTTCCCCTTCATAAAAGACAAATAAAAATAGTTTTTAAAAATATATTTTTAAAAATACTTACATACATACATTTTTAGATTTACGAATTCAAATTCTCCAGACAAAATCGAAACGAAATGAAAACGAAAGTAATACTTTCGTAAACGAAAATCAGAACAGGGGTGTATATACTATAGCAAAATATCCCAAATTCATTAGATTATACTTCAAAAACAGTGCTTGGATCTCAGACGATATAACCACAAAATTGTGAGGAAATATTTTCTGTTATTTAAAAAGCTTAAGGCTAACGTTGGAAATTTAGCAAAATGTATTATTGTTTACTTTAAAAATGTATAAATCGCACAATCAAATCAAAAGATAAAGCTTTGAACCAAAACAATGTGTTTTATCAGTTAGATTCATCTACGATAGGTTTTTTTTTTTATTTTATACAAATTAAACAATAATTTGTGCTGTTCTTCCATTCGTTTTGATATAAAAGTCTTTAAATTTTTTTTATTTAAAATTTTGAACGCCCTGACGTTCTGTAAAATTACCCTGTGTAGTGTTTAATAATTGACAAACAAAATAAAGTGACAATTTTGTCGCTCAGAAAATATAAAATGATTATTAAGCAGTGTTAAGCGGACTTAAACGGATTTTGTTTGCTACGACCCAACATAAAGTCCGTCCAAGCGATAGTAGATAATTATGAAATTGTATCTTTTTTTGTTGTTAACATGAAATAAATTAACAATAATTTGAAAAGTACCACAAAAGTACCAAATATACAATATACAAATACAAAGTTGGATAATATTTTTTTTAATTAGAATAATTGTTACAATGACATTATTATTGCTACAGATAAACTTGTATACTTTATGAATAATGTATACATAGATAAAATACAAGTTTTGCATTCAAGGTCTTTTTCTTATTAATTTTAAATTGAAAAAAATGATTTTTAATATTATTTCAAAATCACTACCCATATGTAATTATTTGATTTAGGCTTTCAATACATATCATAATGATCATCCATATAACCATTGGATGAGTTTGGAAATGGAGCACCCTATGTACGTACACCATTGAATTTACACTGATAATTAGAAAAGCCTCGCTAATTTATTTGGGAATTTTTTTACTAAATCTGCCATGACGGAGTTTATTTTATTGTTTCCCAATGCTTCGGTAAAAAGTTCTACGGATTTTCATGGAAGTTGGTCTAGTGTGAGATCTACAGTGTGTATGATTGGATTGTAAAGTTTTGTTAACTTCGAATTCAGTGTCTATTGAATTGATTTATATCATTTAAATTAATATCTACTAATTATGACAGCTAGACAACGTACAAATTGTGGTGTGCAAATGTAAGCTATCAATTATAAATAAATAAGTGTTAGAAATTTAATAATTAAATGGGTATAACCAATTATTAGTAAACGTTTTATTTCAAGGCCACAGCACGGGACAAAGAAAAACGTTCAAGTGGTCCTGGTCGTTTGCTTTTGCTTATTCGGGATTAAGAAGTGATTTATAATTACCAATTTGTCTGAAAATAAAATCACTGTTGGTAACTTTAAGAAATGAAAATAGATCCCATCGTAACACACTCCAATTTTTTTAAGAATGATGGTCTCCTTCTGACACACATACACATACTTAAACATTAAGGGTATTCATGTAAGCGCCGAAAACCCTCGTAAACCAGATAATTTTATCTCCGCAGAAACGAGCTGTCAAAATTTGTATGGGAAAAAGTTTCTGTAAATCTCATAAAATTAAGGGTATTCATGTAAGCGCGGAAAACCCTCGTAAGCCTCGTAAACCAGATAATTTTATCTCCGCAGAAACGAGCTGTCAACATTTATATGGGAAAAAGTTTCTGCAAATCTCATAAAATTATCTCACAAATTTGCTGCGGAAAGTGCAGAAATAAACCTCGTAAGCTAAAGAAGTATGGATTCTGACTTTTTATTTGACATTTCACAAAATATTTCCTATATTTACGCAAGTATTTCTTAGGGGGTGTTCATGAAAACATGCTGCGGAAAGTTATATCTTTCTACAAAGCGGAAAATTATCTCGTAACATGAATACCCTTACTATGTATACTTATGTCGGTTTTATTTGGCAATCAGGAATCTCTCTCTCTCTCTCTCTCTGACCCGGGATCCCAACTGAACACTTTCTTTGGTTCTGACGATTCTGAAGTTTGTTGTGATTGTATAGGATGGGCCAAATAATACAAGTTTCTTTTTAAAAATGCAATAAAATGAACAAAATTAAATGTTTCCCATGTACTCGTATTATGGCTTTATTATTAAGAGCAAACATTCCACATTTTCGTTTGTGCGCACTGTACGACGACGGAAACCATGAGTGTTGTCAACTAGTATACCAGTATCACCAACTCTTTGCACAAACTTGCGTTCAGCAGGCACGATGCGTAACTCATTTCGATTAAAACGTCTTTTCAAAAAACTCACTGTTTGTTTGCTCTCACTTTGGAAATAAGTTTTCAACATTTCCCAACGTTGTTCAAGCGTAAGGCGGCTCATTTCATTCTGCGGAGGTACAATACTGACTTTCTGTCAAGGTTTCGAGCGAGAAACAGCTGTCAGTGTCAAAATAACCTATTATTTAAAAAGAAAAAACTAGATGGCCCACCCTGTATGTGAAACGTTAAGTGTGAACAATAATGTTATCTATAGTTCTGTTCAGTGACGCTGTTCCGAACAGTTTAGAGCAGTTTGGAACAGAAAAGTACACCTTTTTGCTGTTCAATGAGAAATTTTCTTTTCTAAACTGTTCTGATTTGCTGTTCAATGAGTCTGTCTGGAACAGTTTGGAACAGCTTAGAACAAGATTTCTTGCCCTCGCTTTTTAGTTAGAGAAAGGTAGAACAGATAACTGACTGTTCTAACTTGTCTGACATTTCTCATGGAAACTGTTCTGCTCTGCTCTGTTCTGCTCTATTCTGCTCTGTTCTACTCTGAACTTTTATTCACTGAACAAAACTTATTTCAAAATCGAAGTAATGCTTTTTGAAAGAAAATCACTTCGCACAATAATGATATCAACAAATCAGAAGTGTCGAGTTTGACGTTTAAGTATATGAATGTGTAAGAGCTTCTGGTTTCGATTCTAATCTTTTCTTTTCAGAATCGGAACTGTCATTTTTCTTCCGGCCTCCGGATTGCCAGATAAAAACGACATTAAAAAATCTTTATCAGAAACCTTCGAACCTATTGTTATGATGCGTTTTTTGAATTTTTGGTAGTCGTTTTTGTACTGAGTCTCATTCTCATGAACTCGAAAACCTGAATTTGGAATAAGAATGACAGATTTTTTAAATGTCTAAATGCACGAGTGTTTAAGAAGACTTTCAGATTTCTAAGCGAATAATGTGGCCCAAAAAAAATCAGATGTATGTAATTTACTTCTATGTATACATATAATTTTTTATCCCTAAGATTTATTTTTAATAGACAGAGTAACAGCAAAATGCGTTGATCTTAATAGATTTAACCCATCAAATTTTAGTCAGTAATCATTAAATAATAAAATTTCTCTATAACATTGTAGCTGTTTCAATATTATTCTACTTTCGGTATTAAACCTTCATGAAGTAAGGACTTGGCGTACTTTTAGATCTCATTACTTTTCACGGCTGACTTGTTGCACAAAGGTTTTTGTATAGACGAACTTGGCTCTTTTTTCTAACATATTTATGTTTTTGGTCTGATATGTAGTTACTCCGTAGAGGCTATATAGTATTAAGTCTTATTACTATTGTTAAGATTGCAAAAAATATATAAAAATCTTACGTTTTTGAATTTTTCGATGATGTGTTTTGAACTCTGATTGAATTGATTTCCATTTCGACATTTATTTCAGTTCAAGAAGTTTTTTATATTTATGTTTTTGGTCTGATATGTAGTTACTCCGTAGAGGCTATATAGTATTAAGTCTTATTACTATTGTTAACATTGCAAAAAATATATAAGAATCTTACCTTTTTGAATTTTTCGATGATGTGTTTTGAACTCTGATTGAATTGATTTCCATTTCGACTTTTATTTCAGTTTAAGAAGTTTTTTATGATTTAATACCTACATTATGTACGTATTTGAAAAAAAAGTTACTCATACGCCACAGTGTACGGATGATTTTTTTAAATGATGAAGAAAATTCGTAAATTAGAAAGGATGCGGTAAATGATTAACAATAGTTGAACCAATGTCAAGTAGACGGAAAAATAGATAATCTTAAGAAAAAAAATATTATTGAGAGAATAAAAAATGTGTATACAATATGCCTTTTTACTCTCGCCAAAATGATTTTAGAGCAGCAAAAACGGCTCTCACTATGGATATTTTGAGATGTTATTTTTGGCTTTATTTTAACAAAAAAATTGTTTTACAGTAATTGTCTTTCTCTTATGTTGACATCATTTATCGTGGATTTAGGTAAAACGTTTAAATAAAGTTAATATCTTGTTGGAGTATTCGGATATTACATATTTTAAGCCTGTTAATTTGTTCGTGCCCTCAGAAAATTCATAATATTTCATTTTAATATTTTTATAGGTTTTGTGTATGAAAGCTTTGATGAAAAATTTATCACCAAAACATTTCTACAATATTAGAAAGAAAAACAACATATCAGTTTATTGTTTTAGTTATAGGGTACAGTTTATTTATTTATTTATTTATCTACAAGCAGTTTTACAGCTTAGAGAATAAATAAAAATGTATTTAAGTAAAATAATTGAGATTTAAAATTTTCACGTGCAATAAATTAAAAATCAATACTTGAAGATACTTCATTCTGGATAAGGGTACATTACTTCAAAAAAAAAAAAGATTTTAGCTCTTTTTGTTCTAGCGGGAACGTAAATTGGAACCTGTGCAAGAAGTGATGGACACTTTATGTGATAGCACAGCAAATCTCTAACAAGCATAACTCCATGAATTGTCCTTTCAGATTCTAGCGATTTTAAGCCAAACAATTGGCATATATGTAGTCTTATATTCAGGACAAAAACTCCAGCGCATTTACGAGTATTTAAAAATGAATTTGGTGAATTTTCCTTGAACTTTTTCTAGACGGTCAGAGTGGACGTTAAACGCGTATTCAAGAACCGATCTAACAAGAGATGTGTATAAAGAAAGAAGTACATAAGAACTCTGAAATCCTTTGCATTATGCTTAATAAATCCCACCAAAGAGTTGGCCTTAAGGATTAAGTAAATAAATTGTGGTTAAGAAAGGGCAGAATCAAGTATATTGCCTAAATCATTAATTTGTGAGACCCGACTTATAGGCTTAGATTCAAAGGCATAATCACGAAATAAACTTAATATTTTTAGTGAAAAAGAAATTGAATTGCACTATTTGATATTAAGTTTAAGACCATTTTTATGGTACCAATTCGACAAGCGATTGGGGTCAGATTGAATCAGCTAGAAATCTTTAAAAGTTAAGTTTTAACTTTTAAAAAGAGTTTTAGATCATCTGTGTATATAGGGCAATCCCAACAATTAATCGCAGAAATAATATTAAAAATAAAAATAATGAATAGAAATGGGATGACCAAATAATTTTCCTAGAGCATGTAATATTTATCTGTACCTGTTGACTTCTATAAGTAAGGTATTACGACAACCAGCTTAGCAATTATGAGTGAAATCTAAATTCTTCAACCTTTTTAAAAAGTGTTTGATGGTTGAAAGAGTGAAAAGCCTTACTAAAGTCGGCGTACACAGCATCAACTTAAATTTTTTTTTCCATATATGTTTGTAAATAGTTACATAAGATACAAAATGCGCTAAATTTGTTACTGTAGGCCTACCAGATACAAAACCATGCTTTTCTGCAAATTCCAGACATAGTACATAGGGGAGATCGTTGCAATAGGCAACACTAGTAAAACGGAAAGTATACGGCAGAAAAGGAAAAAGATCATATTAGCGGTTCAGACCCTACACCACATATTCACATTCTATATACTTACGTACATATATTGAAGGTAGTATGTTCCGTGTTTTCATTTTCGTTTAAATCTTCATGATTCAAAAGACCATACGAATAAAAACAATCACTTGTATATTGTTATTGTACTAGTATATTGAGACATCGATTATTTAACTGTATTGAACATTCTTGAACCGGTATTATTTCGTTTTTGTGAATTCTTACAGCGGATCTCTGAAATTCAGAAAGAGAGAAATATGTAAATTGTATGTAAGTTATATGTACTGTAGTTACATACTCGTATAGTCTTTGAAATGTCGATGTAAGCCTCTGTGAGGTGCATTACAGTGTGCTGGATTGGCAGATTAAGTCCCTTAGCTAATTCCGAGTCATATCTTGGATCGCAAATAGATTGAATCGTAAGTGCACCAAGCAAAAACTGGCTATCTTGGCACGATATTTGCCGCGTTTTATTATCCACATTATTATTAATATAACGGTTATGTTGATTTTTTTCAAACTTGATATTGAGCGTTTTTTGGATTTTGCACCTATACATTTGTTTAAGATTCTTAGGGCCAAAAATAACTCTACTTATATTCTTTAATTAGTACAATCTACCATTAAGTATAAAATAATGCCCAAAAGCTGTTATCAACAGTATCTCCTATACAACCATTTTTTTTTATTTTCTAATTGAAGGCTTAACTTATTTAAACTACTGTAAACTTAAATTCTTCTTTTTGGAAAACGAGACGACACCACCTCCAAACAAACCGAAATGAAAAGGGTTTTTTCGTATCGAAATTTACCGAGAGTCTCACCAGTCTTTTTTCTCCTTGAATTTTCTAAGGTGATTTTGTTTTCTAACTGGGTTGTGGAAGCAAAATTAACAAACGGATTTGCATATATGGTGTTGAGATTTTATCAAAAATGTCCACATTTGTTTCCTTATTCGTGTATTTCTCTCTATTGGCTGGACAGAATTCGAGCAAATTTGTATACAAAGGTTATTACGTTTTTCAATTATTTGTAACATTATAATAAATCGAAAATATTTTTTTCACAGTTTTTCCTTAACTTTACACTTTTTAAATCAACTTACATAACTTACTTGTATTTTACATCCCCAATGTAAAGCTCTTTTTCAGCATTGAATAATTTAAGTCATAAGAACGTGGTGTCAAATTGGAAATTTAATTTTATTTATATAATAGGTACTGTCGTATAATGAACAAGCTTTTTACATAACTCATTTTCTTTCATTATTAACAATTACATTTTTTGTTAATAATAATGTTTAACACAATATCAATGTTGACAAATAATATCTGTAAAAATTCACTGACACCGGAATTAAAAAAGCACGAATAAGCAGCAAGTTTGAAAACATTTTTTTTATTTTTTTTTATGTGCAATTGTTCAGGAAAAATGCTGGGTCATTTGATTGTACGAGTACATTCTTCTGTGGCGGAAATGGGGTTAAAGCTATAAAATTAAAGAATAATACTACCTAAGGCTTACTAACCATTGTTATGATATGCTCAAATCTTTTTCTGCAAACCAGTTTAGTGCATTTTGCAATTCAATACTCAAATGCTTCGAAGCAAAAGCTTGCAAGCTGCCTATGATGAATTTATTAGATAACTATATTCTTATTAATATGATCTAAGATAAAAGTAGTTTTTATGAAGTTGTTTATAACAGTGAATACTAACGAGTAGTGGTGTTTTAGAATTTGTTTTAAAAGCAACTGGGTACATATACATATGTGGAATGTGTACCTAAGTTTATGTACGTACATAATTATGTATCTATAGGGTGTTCCATTAAGAGATATTGCTTGAAAGTTATTATGTTATAGCATATTATCCTACCTTAAGAAAACATAACTTTATACAGTTTTTTACATATGTATCTGTGGTGTTTGGTAGAAACATGATAACTCCATAAAATAATTTGCATCCTTACAGTCACTTTATATCGATCTCGAATCTAAACGGTTAAAGCGATTTTCTTAAAACTAGCCGACCCAGCTCTCGAAATTCGAGTGCCAATTTATTTATTATTTATTATTTATATTATTGGCAGTGTTTTCAAGCAAATTTATTAAATTAAATTTTATTTTATGTAATATGCAAAGTGTTCGACAGTGCAAAAACAAAAATGACCCACAGTGTGTAAATGCGTGTCTCAAGTATATTCTGCACATCTCCGTAACTGTGGCTTTCCAACCATATAAAATTTATCGAAATCGGTTAAATACTTTTGGAGAAAAGTGTACCACAAAAAACATGTTTGCCGTTTTATTATATGATTATTTGGAATATAATTGTTCAAAGAATATTTTCAAAAGTTTTCCAAATTTGAAGAAAATCAGTCAACCCGTTTCAGCCCTAGGTCCATGTAAAATTAACGTGAAAACGCAAATTACTTTATGGACTTATCAGGTTTGTACCAAACACCACAGATATGTATGGCTGCATGCATAAAGAATACGAGTGCATAGCTGCTTTTAATCAATGATGGAATAAAGTGAAGGGTTGTAACTCATTAAAAAAAAATATTTGTATCTGCTAGATTTACCCTATGTAAACATGTATGTACTTCTATTACTTTGATTTATCAAATTTTCATTCCTTATAAAATGTAACCAGTTTGTACACACAAACATTGACAAAATAGAAAATACAATACAAGATGCATTTTATGTTCCAGGTCGATGTTTATTTTTCAATTAATTTTAAATTAAGTACAATATTATATTTTATCCTTTGTTGATTGATTATATAGTCATTAGTCAGTCAATATCTGTATTTTGAATTTAACAATTATTTAAATTAAATGTTCTAATAATTTCAACACGAAGTTGCTTCATATCTTATTGTTAACCACCACTCTCTACGACAGTCAAATGCCAATTGACAAGTTTCATTCACACAAAATTGCTATCCAATTAAAATTGTCCTTGAACATAAAAGGCAAACGTATTAATGCTATTTTTCGAAAATCGAACTTGAGGTTTTGATCAAAGTTGACATTACGATGATAGCGAAGACTAAAAAAGTGGGTCTCGCAATTCTGTCTGTCTGTCGGTTCGACTACAGCCTAAGCGACTCGGCCGATTTTCTTTAAACTTGGAAGATATCATTTTTAATTTCCCCCCCCCCACACGTTTTTTTCTGTTTTTTTCTTAGGACCAAAAATAACGGTACCTGCATACGATTTTTTTTGAAATTTTATAAATATTTTTTTTCTCAAAAACTGTTCGACAGATGTAAAAAATAAAAACACAAACAAATTCATTTAGTTAAAGCTATGTAATGGTGGAAATGGTTATTGAGGGTACCCCCCATGGAACCATTTTTTTTTGTTTTCGATTTTCTCAAAAACGGTAAAACGGTACCACCGATTTTGATCATTTTTTTTGCTCAGGCTCCCAAAAAATTTAAATAGAATTGTGTATTCAGGTTTTCAAACATTTTTTTTTTCAAAACTCAATATTTCGAAAACCTCATGATAGATTTTTTTTAAACTTGATAAATAAAAGTTTCTTAATGTAATCTACAAGATGTGGAAAAAAAATTTATTTAACCTAAAAAAGGTACCCACCATACAAATGTTAAAAAATTAAAAAAAAAAAGGTTTTCAAAAATCGTATTTTTATCAAAAACGGCGCCTAGAATTTTGATAATTTTTTTTTCTTTCAATTAATTTTTATGATCTTTAATTCAATAAAAAATTGAAATTAAGATATTACAGCTTGTACCTACCATGGAACCATTTTTTCGAATTTCTCATTATCCACATAACCAATCTTAATAAAATTTTGTATAGAGAAGCTTCTAAAAAGTCTAAAACATATTGCATTTTAAAACTTTGAAATAAATATTTTTTGAGTTTTTCAAAAAAAAATCTATTTTTTTCTTTTTTTGAAAATTCGATATCTCAAAAACGGCTCATTATTTGTTTTTGGAAATTTAATTTTTATTCGTACAGTAATTAAAACTTTAAGTCGGCATACGAAATTTTTTTTTTTGAAAATGTTTTATAAATTTTGTATATAAGAGCTTATTTTATAATAATATTAATAATATTAATATTTGCTTGAATCGTATGGCATCCTGTTTTCAGGTCCAACTACTAAAGGAGTTGTTTTAGTCATTTAAAAAATGAATTTTGTGCTTATGAACAGTTTTTCTCTAATAAAATTTATTTTTGAAATTCTTAAGCTAAGAGCAGACGGCATATAAAAAGTCGCATACGTTTGCTGACGTCACGTTAAAAGTTTAAAAAGCAGAGCAAATGCTATACGTAAATCAGTGTACGCAAACTCGCATAAAAGGGTGTTCAGATGTTGTGCAGAATCTGTCCCGCACATTTGTTTGCGTTGATTTACTTGCACATCAAGTGTACGCAAATGAGTGCGCAAATTTTGCGATCAATGTGCGACGTGTTCACACGATATGCGGACAAATCCGTCATCACCCATTTGCGACCATATGCAGGTTTGCGATAATTCAATAGATATTGCTATTGTTGTTTTGGCATTAGATATTGATGAAGATAAAGTTGGAAAAAGTCGCGAAGAATCTGGTGTGGAGCTATTACCGGTACGCAGTGTGTGGACAAAGGAGTAGCTTCTGCATCACCAGACGGAAGGATTCCTCGACCACCTCACGCCAAAAATCCAGCTTTCCGAGTTTGTATTCTACCTGTATCCCAAAGCCTAGGGTGCTTCTCCACAGCAGTAATCAGAGATTTTACTTCGTCAGTCGTCCAATTGTCTGCACTATTCGACTACAAGACTCAGATTTTCTTATGTTACTCGTACTTTGCCGAGGCTCCTTGATATCTATTTGTGTTGATTCGCTCATTTCTTTTTTTTTTCCTTGAAATTGAACACCGATGTTATGACAACAACTTCACAATTACTACTGGAAATATGCACATTTGCGTGGTCTTGTTTTCGTGTCATCGCAAATGAATGGGACGGTCGCACATGCTCTCACATGTAAGCAAACTGTCACAAAAAATGTGCGAGGGTGTTCCGACGATATGGAAAAACGCCGCACATTTGTGTGAGATTTCGCCGTCGCATATCGTCTGCAAACCATTTGCGTGCAATTGTGGAATGTCCCAAAAGAGTGTTCAGATGATAAGCATCAATAGTCGCAAATGATGACGTAAAAATGACGTCAGAACCGCAAACATTTGCGGCTTTTATATGCCGTCTGCTCTTAGCTTTAGTCTTTTACATAAGATCAAGATAATGCGACCCAGTCTTGCATTTTATTTTGTTTGCCCTCGAAACAATATAGCCCTGTATATTTAGTTTATTTTTTAGATTTCATTGGAGAGGAAATGTTTTTTGTTTACTTAGGATTCCATATACGAGTAAAAAGCTTAAATCCGAATTTGTCACCACCAACTCCTTACCGTCATATTAAATTAAATTTTTTTTTTTTTTTATATTATACGCGCACTCAAGGGGTTATGACTACCCTTATAATGTTAAATACACAGTGCGAGCAATTAGGAAATTAGGATAGGATTAGAAAGGAGATACCGATGCACATTGGTTTTGAATGTCTGCACATTGAAATGACTGGGAAATACTGAGCCAGGTAAAGCATTCCACATTCGTGTAGTGCGACTAAAAAAAGAATCTCTGTATTTGACAGTACGTCCGAAGTTGGGCTCAAGGGTAAACTGATGGGCATTTCTAGAAGTTCGGGTATTACGGTTGAATTGTTTAAGGGGAGGAATGGCAAGAGTACGATAACTTAGGCGCCAAGAAATTATAACGGTTTTTTGTAGAACAGTTCAATACAAGCATTTTTTACTATGGGAGGGGGGGGTCTATCTCCCCCCGTTTGGGCGGGAGGGGCAATTTTATAAAAAAGGTACTAAAATAGAAACAAAAATATTAAAAAATAACGGTAATACTTACAATTAAGTATTATACCTTTTTTTAAAGCCAATACTCTGATCTATTAGATAATTTTTAAATCAAGTAGAATCTATGCACAGTTTTTGAAAAAACGAGTTTTAAACTCAAATTTTGGTGAAAAAAAAAACATAAAAAAAAAGTTTAAAGTTTAATTTTTCAAAACTGCAAAGTTATATATTATTATTTTTCCTAAAATTCGTTGCTCTAATATATTCTTATTCAAAAACTGAAAACTAGATGATTTTATGTCGTCTAGTTTTTGAGAAAATTGAAAATAACGAAAACTACTTTTTTATGGGATATTTGCTTTTTTTGCTTGCTTACGCATTACGGCGTATAAACAGTGAGATATGTATGGGGGGGCATGCTGCCCCCCTGCAACCCCCCTGCCTGGGCACACTATAGGATTTGGGGTAGGTGCGAGGTTGGGTGTATGCAAGGTTTCTTTTGCATTTACAGAATCTGGATTTAAAGAAACTTTGAATTTACCCTATGGTCTATATCCAATGTCTACTAAATATATGTATGTACGTAGCCCAAAGTTGCACATTTAAAATGTTCAGACATGAAAATTTAATACATTATGAAAAATTCACATTACCTAGGTACTACTGTACGAATGCAGCAAATTTATGTGTGTTTATTGTTTGTTTTTAATGCTAATATGGTACAGGTTATTGTTTACCAAGGTCATTCGTTATTCAACCTTTGTAAGAGTGAAGTATTTTTTTCTTTGAATAAAGAATGGCATCCACTACTTTATCCTACATTAAATAACTTTTCAATATTTCAAAAAAAATATTCCAAAAGCATCGCGTTCTTAGAAGAAATTGGTCTAATTTCAACTAGAGCGTCAACTCCCCTCAACTCCAACTCAAAAAGGTGACAAAAATTGTAAGAATACAATATTATTATTATTATTTATTCATCAACCAGAGCATATTATACTCTTACAGACTAAGATACATAAGTAAATATATAGTTACAAATTTGTAGGTGGGTATATAAAATTCAAATTACATTTAAATGATTTACATAGTTAATCTTTTATTTTAATAAATAACGTTACTTAAATTTTGCTTAAAACTAATGATTTAAAAGTTTCTCTGGTGCAATCCATATAAAAGTTAATCTCAGAGCAATAAACCCATCTATCGGCACATTTTTCCATGGGCCTCAATATTGGCTAGAGATTCGGGAGGTGCTTGCTATAATTTTTTTTTGTGATCAAAATGCCTGTAAACACGGTTTTAATACATTGAACATTGAAAAATTGACTTGACTATTTTTAAGTAACACCTGACTTACTCACAAACTGACTGACTGAGACGCGAAATGCCATGCAATTCTACCTCCTCTGGTGCATTCTTGGTAACCCTAAATGATTTGCTGTACTTTACCTACAAATGAACCACATTAACATTAATCCTCAAAATGAAATCACCGTAGTTAAATACCAAAAATCAAAAATTTCATAAAAAGTAGTTTTAGTAATTTTCGATTTTCTCAAAAACTAGAAGGGACAAAACCATTCGGTTTTTTGTGTTCGATTCAGAATTAATAGTAGCATTGACGACAAAAAGCCAATTAAGCTCTTCATTTTACAATTTTGAAAAAAATTGGTCTAAACTTTTTTTTTTCATTTTTTTTAACAAAATTTAGAGTTTGCATGCAAATTTTTCAAAAACTATTGACATAAATAATTTAATTTAAATTTACGATTATAGAACAGACTTCTGGCTTTCAAAAACGGTATAGTATTTTATTGTAAGTGTTGCCGTTGTTTTTTAATATTTTTTTTTCAATTTAAGTCATTTTTTCTAAAATCGCCCCTACCTCCTAAACGGGGCGAGATAGACCCCCCCCTCCCATAGTAAAAAACGCTTGTATTTGACCCTTCTACAAAAATCCGTTATCAATTTTTGGCGCCTAAGTTATCGTACTCTCCCCGGAGGAATGCATCTGGCTATTTCACTAGACCACTGTTTATGGAAATAGCGGTAAAATAATGTTAGACATGAAACATTGCGGCGGTGCTCGAGAGATACAAGTGTTTCAGTAAGACAACGGTCGCCTATCATTTTTATAGCTCTCTTTTGAATTCTGTCCAAGAGACTCAAGTGGGTTTTAGGAGCACCTGCCCATATATGGGAATTGTACTCGAGCTTCGGAAGAATAAAGGCTTTATATATAACAACCAGATCAGAAGGGGTAAAATACTTCTTGCATCGACGGAGAAAACCTAAACACTTAGCAGCGTTTTTGACAACGTCAAATATGTGATCACTCCACAGAAGATGGTCTGTGATGTACATACCTAGAACTGAAAGCTGATCAGTCTCCTCGATGTAAGTGCCGTTCATAGAAAGTGGCATTGGGGGAGGGTTGCGCTTTAACGACAGTAAACAGCATTGAGTTTTTGAAGCATTAAATTCTACACGGTTTTTGATTCCCCATTGGACAATGCTGTCAAGATCAGAATTTAATGAGCTTATCATACGCTGCCGTTGGAAGTCCACATCCGAAGAACAAGGATGTGAATCTAAAAACGAATATGAAAAGCATTCGTTTTAAATAAAAAAAAAAAAAACAAAAATTGAACAAGTCATTGTTATAGAGTTATCTCCTGTATAGAATTAAGAGACTATTAGTATTTAAGAGCACCTATGTCATTTAGTAATAAGTTAGAATTAAGTCAGTCGAATAAACGATCTTGAAGTAAGTACACCGTGTTTCTTTGAGTTTAAGTATATAACATTTGGCGACGAGGTAAAGCCACGTAAAAAAAAAAAAAAAAAAAAAAAAAAAAACCAAAAACTAAGAACAAAAAAAAAAGTAATAATGTCTACCGATGAAACGAAACGGAGTGCGGTTAATAACAATCAAACATCGTTTATTGGCTCAATAGAACAATTCATGTGCGGCGAAAATTTCGACGATTATATAGAACGTATGAAGCAGTTGTTTTTTATAAATGATACGCCAGAAGTGAAAAAAACTCCTTTATTTTTAACATTAATTGGCCCTGAAAGTTACAAGAAAATCAAAGACTTAGTGGCTCCCGATACTCCAACGAAGAAAAATTTTGACGAGCTCATTGTGTTAATAAAAGATGGGTTCACCACAAAAAAAAATATAATTGCGGAAAGGTACAAGTTTAATTGTGCTAAGCAAAAAGAGGGTCAATCAATTTCAGACTTTATTCTCGAAATCAAAATGCTCTCAGTTAATTGCGAGTTTGATACATTTTTGGAAGAAGCTCTTCGTGATAAGTTGGTGGTTGGTATACGGGATGAGCGGCTGCAAGCACTCTTGCTTGGAATTACTTCTTTAGACTGGAAAACAGCCGTTAACAAATCCAAAGAGTTCGAGCTTGTACAAAACGATCAAAGAAATCTTGGAACTATGATGCAATCAAGTTCTCTTAATCGAATTCACGACGTTAAACAGAAGAGAGGTTACATAACAAACTGTACCAAATGTACATTGAGTCACATGATAAATGATTGTCCCGCTAGAAATTGGCTTAGAAATATTTGATACGAACCTAAGATAACGGTAACATTTTGCATTTTAATGAATCATACTCGTATAATTTTCGACCCCAAACTAACAGTCATATCAATTAAATTCAGGTTGAGTGAGTGAAATTTGTTGTGAACCATTATAAATCGTTAATATGAAGAAGTTATGACTTAAAAGCGGGTCCAAATCACTGTTTTGAGAAAAAGTGATAAATCATTTGGAGAAATAGCAACATTTATGAACATTACGAATGCAACAGTAATTTTCACTTGCAAATGCTTTGCTGAAACTGGACTGAATTCGAATAGAAAAGGGTTTGGAAGGCAGAGAAAAAAGTCCAAAGCCTCTGATGACAGAATAGTTATTATCAGCAAAAAAAAAAAACAGATTGAAAACAGCTCCAGATATTTCAGCGGAAATCAATAAATCTGAAGTTACTTCGATATGTGCGTCAACGGTTCGTCGGGTCGTGTTGCTGTGAAGAAGTTATATAAGATTAGCATATATGCACAAAAATACAAAACTTGGGCTTTTGATCAATGTAAATCTATCCTATGATCTGGTGAATAAAAATTCGAATAGTTTGGTTCAATACTTCGACAATAAGTTAATTGAAAGGTTGGATAAAGTTTTTCTGCTTGCATTGCTCCCACAGTTAAGCATGGTACAATTCGGTAAAGGTCTGGGGGTGTTTTACATAATTATAATGGTGTCGGTTTGCTCATTAAAATTGATGGAATCATGCAAAAAGAGGGATATCATCAAATATTGCAAGGGCATGCAATTCCTTCTTGTCTTCGCTTGGTTGGTCACAACTTCACTTTTCAACAAGATAACGATCCAAATTACACTTCTAAGCTTTGCCTTAATTACTGGAGGAAGAATAAAGAAAAAAAGGAGTGCTTCAAATACTAGATCATCCTCCACAATCACCCGACTTAAACCCAATCGAGTTGCTGTGGGAAGAACTTGACCAAGAAGTGAGAAAACCAAAACGATCTCTGGAATTGCCTTAATATGTACATCGTTTAATTATAGGGTGTCCGGTAATTCGTGTGGCATACTTTGGGATGTGATTCTTGGTCATATTCTAAGAAAAAAATGTTCTACAGTAAAGTCTGATTTTCAACTTTGACATCACTTTTGACGGTTTAAAAAAGGCTAATTTTGGTATACCCTGACCCATGTTAAGGTCAATTTCTCTGTCAGTACTAATGATAGGAACGTCATTTTGAAATTTTTTTTAGTAAAAATACTAAGCTTTGAGACTACGTTTAAATTAAGCAAAATTTTGACTTTGGGGTCAAATGAACAAAACAATAATAAAAAAAAAAAAACTCATTAATAAGTGCACCCGAAAACCCATACATTTTACGATACTTTGGAAAATCTAAAACAGGTAACATTAAAAAAAATGATTTTTTGCTCTGAGGTGTAAAGGGTTTGAACAAAACAATAATTTGTGTAGTTTTAGGTAATTTTTCATTTTATGTACACACAAATACAGTTATAATATGTGCTCAAAGTGCCGTCCTGCGTTTTGAATGCATGTTAGAGTCCGTTTTTTGGATTTCATTTTTAATGTTTATTTTCGATAACTCTTGCCTTACTTTTAGTGATCCTTTGGAAATATGTTGTTCTAATTCAGTTAAAGTTGTTATTTCAGATGAGTAAGCGAGTTTTTTTCATTCGTCCCCATACAAAAAAAAAATCCAGTACAGTGAGATTGGGACATCTTGCAGGTCAGTGAATTGGTCCATCGATCATCGTATTCTTCATTCAGCCAATCCTTAACTTCACGAACGTAGTGGTCCGGAGCACCATCTTGTTGGAAATATGATGAAGCTAGTTGAAGCAGTGGAACATCCTCCAATAGGTCTAGTAGATTATTTTGTAAAAGTTAGTAGAATTAAGGCGGGGTGTTAATTTGAAAGGCCCGATTAATATATTTCCAATCCACCTGCCCACATATTGACACTAAATCTGTACTGAAATGATCTTTGCCGTCTTGAATGTGGATTGTGAATTGAGATTCGTCTGTCGAAAGAATTCTGTTTATAAACTGGTTGTCATCCAAACTTCTCTCTAGTAACGAGTTACAAAATTTGAGTCTCTTTTCAAAATCATCGGGAAGCAGTTCTTGCAAGGTGTACTCGTAGGATGATATGGATACATATTTTCTCCATGCAGTATACTGGAAAGTCTGTGTTTGGAAACATTAAACTGTATACCCAAGCGTCTTATACTGATGGAAGGATCGATTTCAACAGCTGCCAGTATTCTTTCATCGACCGAAACTCTTCTTGTGCTTGCAGCTCCCGCGTTAGGTCTTGAGAGTTGAAACTGATCCAGTTTCTCGAAGCATTCGAAAGGTATTTCCAGAAACATTTCGAGAAGGAAGTCGTCTGTTAGGATATAGTTCCTGGTATCTTCGTTGTGATCTTCTTGAATTTCCATTGCACAACCCATAAATGAATAAAATGTCTGCTTATTCTTCTCTCGTAAATGAAGGCATTTTAAAAGGCGTCCTTATCCAACTGTTATCGTGACTTAACTTGATAATCTGATGAATAAATTTATTTTTATATTCTTTTATACCACTTATTTAGTTAATTTACCCATTAAACATTCATACCCCAAATTTAACTCTCCTTGAGAAGAGGTAAGGTAATTAGGGTTTTGACAGCAAGTCAAATAGGCATTAGTACACTGTTAACCCTTTTCATGAGTGCACAGTCTTAAAACTTACACAAAAACTAACAATTCTTGGAAAACCACTCCAATTGCCAAGTGCTGCAATAAAAGTAGGTTAAAAACCAAAAATTCGATTTTGACCTGTTTTAGATTTTCCCAAGTACCTATCATAAAATGTGTGGGTTTTTGGGTGCACTTATTAATGAGTTTTTTTATTATTGTTTTGTTCATCAGGTAAAAATAAGAAAACTTTATGTTTAATACGCATTTTTTGAAAAAAATTGACCCCAAAGTCAAAATTTTGCTCGGGCAAGAAAAATTGAAATATCTGGCAACCCTAAAAACATATCAGCTTAATTTAAACGTAGTCTTAAAGGCTAGTATTTCTACTAAAAAAAAAGTTCAAAATGACGTCCCTACCATTAGTACTGACAGAGAAATTGACCATAACATGGGTACGGGTACACCAAAGTTATCCTTTTTTTAAATTGTCAAAAAGTAATGTCAAAGTTGAAAATCCGACTTTACTGTACAACAATTTTTTTCTTAGAATATGACCAAGAATCACATCCCAAAGTATGGCACACGAATATTAAAATTGAGTCAATCCAAAAACTCCTCGAAAGAATGCCAAAACTTGGTGCAGCTCTCATCAAGTCAAAGGGAAGTCACTTTGATGAAAAACAATATGATTGTTTTTCTTTTAATATTCTTATTCATGTAAATATAAATCTTTCAAAAAATATTTATTCCATGTTTTATTTAATAGAATTGCGAAAAGAAATTGTTAAGGTTTTTAAAAGCAGTCGAAAAATTGATTTTTTTTAGCATCAGTCAAGTATGTATGTATATACATATATGTATGTATATATTTACGAAATTGGGAAGCATAATGCTATCGTTAAAAGGATTGTTATTTATTAAAAAATGAATAGTGGGTATTAAATCGATAAAGCGGCGACTCTACAAAAAGTTGATGGTCGAAAATTTGGAATCAGAATGTTCGTAGACAGTGAGTTGCACTAGTACTATAGGAACTTGAAAAACTATAAATTGAGTAAATTTAAACTTCAAATATTAAGTACATTAATAAACTGTACAATTACTTTACCATTTTCCCATTTAAACGTCTTCATATATTGCGATTCTTAGTTGTTTTCGATTATTTTGTTATATTTACAATTTTCTTATACATATAGCAAAATTTATTAATTACAAACAATTTATAATAATTACAACAATTTACGAGTATTCTCTTGAAAATAGCGTGTATCGATTTCAATCCTTAAATCAACTCTGCAAGGTGTAGGTGCTCGAAAACTGGTATTTAAAGGTTCTAACGATGGCAAAAATAAACTGGAATCATTACTTATACTTCAAAGAGACTCTCTAAATCATGGTTGACAAATAGGTAACACAGAACAAGTGGCGAACAAGGCTATTTTTTATTTTACCTTTTGTTTTTCTTCATTTGATTCAATTAAAAACGCATTTTTTTATTTAGTTTTTATATGTATGTTATGTTACAATCAAGAGAAACAATGATGGTAATATTATCACAAATTGGTTTCATAAACCAATTGCATCAAATCGATTATTAAATTATTATTCAGCTCATCCTACTCAAATGAAATATAATATGGTTAAAAACTTTATTCGTAAAGTATTCTCATTTAGCCATAAGACCTATTTTAATAATAATATAATAAGGATACAAAATATATTAAGAAAAAACAACTATCCAATTAATATAATCAAAAAACTTATTTCATCAGTTAAAAACGAAAATCTACAAGCCAAAATTATTTCACCTCAAAGATTTGACCAAAGTAACTACAGCTTTCTATCTAACAATGATGTTCGGACAAAAGATTCATCAAATACAGATAAGAAAATTTATTCAGCGATGACATATGTACCAAAATTAAGTGAGTCCTTAGCAAAAGTGTGCCAATATTTTATACCAGATTTTAAAGCAGCAATGAAGCCAACAGAACAAAATTCAAAATTCTTTCTAAATACAAAACAAAAAATTAATAAAACAGAAAACAGTGGATTAGTTTACTCTGTAAAATGCAATGATTGTGAAAAAATATACATTGGAGAAACTATTCAAAAACTGGGATCAAGAATGAATCAACATAATACAGAATGTCAAAAAGTTAACGAAGGATCAGCAAACAAAAATATAGCTGCTTTAGCTGATCACGTTAAGAAAAATGGACATTCTTTTGATTTTAATGGTGCTAAAATTTTAAAATTAGAAAGAAACAAATTTAAGTTACAAATTCATGAAGTTAACCAAATTATAAAGAATGAGGGCATTGCGTGTAACTACAAAACAGACAAAAAAGACTATACTAATACATACTACAATCTAATAGTTAATGCAAATTTACAGAACAATCAAGTTCAAAATTAAATAAATTTATACACTTTAAATACTTAATAACTTTATAAGAAAATTTGTTCAATGATTTTTAATTTTTAATTTCAAAAACGAATGTCTAATATTAAAAACAGATTGTTATCAAATAATTTTCTATAAAATAATCTTGGTAATTTTTATATATAATTAAATTTCATATATATTTTTGTTAATACAAAACGCATGTATTTATTTTTAGGTACTGATGATGAGGCAAATAAGTCCTCGAAATATATATACATATAAAAACTAAATAAAAAAATGCGTTTTTAATTGAATCAAATGAAGAAAAACAAAAGGTAAAATAAAATATAAAAGTTAATTCAGCAAAACAAAAAATCATAATATATAAAGGCTATTTTTGATTTTTTTTTTTAACTAGATAAATTTGAAATTAGGTTGTATAAATCGTAATGTTGGCTATACTAAAATGAAATAGTTGGCAGTTTGTTTACTAACTTCCGCAATAAGGAAACAAATAATCCATGCCCACACTCAAAAATTATTGGTTGATAACTTAAAGTATGTTAGAACAATAACTAAATCTAAATAACTTAAACTACATTGGAATTCTAATTTTTCACGAAAAATGTATACCTACTAACTTTTATTAGTCAACACAAAACATTTGAAACTTGAACTTCAAAAACTAAATTCTAAATAATGAATTTTGTTGAACTCTGGTAATATGTGAATAATATTTTGAATGTCTTGCACTTCATATACAAACAATGTTTTCTTTTTATATGAAATACCACCGAAGGGACATGTGTATAAATTTTGTTGCAAACGCTCTTTTTCGAATAACAGTCACTGGTGTTCGTAAGCAGATGACTCCGGTCTTTTCGCTGTTTATCTTCAATCCCCATTTGACATAGTAAACCTATAAGGTTTTAATGTGCTCTTGCATATGGCTGGCGTATGTGATGGAGTCGTGTGCATAAAGCTTCGTTTTTATACTTGGTATGTTGATCAGCTGTGTAAATGTTGAACAGCACCGGTCTAAGTTTCGATCCAGCGTTGATTCCCTTGGTTGATCATACGTGTTTTGCTACATTTATATAAAAAAGTCTATGTGATAGAAATTTTTTGATTATTCGTGCCCAAGTTTCGAGAGTTTGAAAAGTAATCCTTTTATCTATTGCTACAGTAGTTTCCTATATGTTGAATTGTTGAGTCCAAGTGTAAAACCAGTATAGAGTCCCAGTAGTGGATGTAAAGTAGTGTTTATTTCAAAAGCCATACTGGAGCTCCGGTATGACATCTCTTTCTGCGCAGAAAACGTTTAGTTTCTTCAATATTTACATACGCCTATTATATCTTGCTCTTACAGCAGAGCAACGAAATTGGCCGATATTCTTCCACATTTGCTCGGTGCGGGTAGAGTTGCGCCTCCAAAAAGTTTTGAAGTTGCTCCAGATGTGGTGGCGTATAATACGCAACTCACGATCTTTTTTGTTACTGATGTTACTGAAAACTAGTAATTCGCGCTTCTGCGTTGATGTATTCGGTTTTTGTGCCAGTTTCTTCTTCCTTGCAGGACATCCACTATAACTGGCAGGGTGCCTAGTTGCTAGCAGCATGTCCAAACTTCTGGCAATTCTTACACTACGTAATAGTGGTGAACTTAAATTTCTCCCAATAGACTTTTTAATACATACTCGTAAGAAGTGTTTTTCCGTAAACGAAGCTGTTAGATCGGGTCTTGTAGAGACTTGCTGCCAAGACTGCAATGCTTTCTGTAATGATCTCCTCCTTGACTTCGGAGGCTTCGTACCTTTGATGAATTCCTTTAAGGACTAGTAATGTCTTCTTGTCTTCTTGTCTTCTTTGGCGGTGTAGGTGTTGATTTCTATGTTCTTTACTTTCAGGAAATCTCGGATCTCCTGGTGATATTCTTTTGTCTACACCTCGAGCTCTGAAATGTTTGTTGATTTCGGCCACGTTTAGCTTGAAGCACACAAATGTGGATAGTGGTTCCATGTTGGGTTTCTTGAGGTCAATTCAAAGCTATTAACCAGTGCAAAGGTATGACTTACTGAAATGAAAAAGAAAGGTTTTTTAAGATTTTTTTTAAAAAGTCGATTTCAGAAAAATGGACTTTTTCAAAATTTGGATTTTGAAAACTGATTATTCATAAGTAATTAAAAATAAATTAGAAGTCATTATGGATCGTAAAGAGTCAAAAGCTATTGGCTTACAACTTTAAACCATCCATGTGTGCGTGTTAACAGCAATGGAGGGACCTAAAATTTTCTGCCGATTCCTAAGAGCAGCACTTTTAATGGTAAGAGATACTCTTCGAAAATTTAGCACTTCTTCGCAACAGGCAGTATATCTCCTGAAAAAATTTTTGAGCGGCCAATTTATGTATAACCTTGAATGACAAGATTCACATATATGTACGTGGTGTTTAGCAAAAAACTGATATTTTCTATAATTTTAATGCAAAAATACTTTTAAAGCAATTGAAAACAAACTATGTACAAAATGCATGTGTTATTACTTTTGAATATGTTTATTAATTTTTTCAATTTTCGATGCTTACTTTGCAAACTCATATCGTCGTTCCAAACACAAAGTGGCGTATCTGCGAGAATTGACATTTTGAGATATTTGGCGTATATTATCTACTGATCGTTATCAAAGGGCACAGTACTGCCCAGCCAAGTTCTGGCACTACACCCTTTGTACAGGAACAAACTCAGGCGATTTTTGACCCCTTCCTATCTTCAGTACCAACTCCAACTCCAAACTCCGAATATATGCTAAGCTAGTCAGGCACAGGCGCACAGTGGTTCCCAGGTGGAAAAAACCCCAAATGTAAAGTATTTTCTAAAGTGTAGTTAATAATATTTTTCGATTCTAGATATATGTATGAGTAAGGAGTACCATCCACAAATTTTTTTTAAATTTTTTTAGCTGAGTATGGCTTATACAAAGTGACTTCTTGCAAAAGTCCAAGATTTATAGATTTTTTTTAGCAATTTCAGAGTAAGAATTTTTTTACATGTAATATTTTAATCAAATTAATATTCTTTATTTTGATTAATATTGTATTTGGCTTTAAAATGACATTTACCGTTTATTAAATTTGTCTATCAATTTCGCAAACGAGGCTCTAAGTTGAAGCTTCCTTTGAAGATTAGCTTTTTTCAGTTTGACGGTCTATAAAAAAAAAGCTCCACGATGCTCCACATGGATTCATAGATTATTATCACGCTTATAATATATTGCATTCATGATGCTAAAACAAATGACCCATTTTGACCCATTTAGCCGCAGAAGCCTTTTAAGTGTAGCAATGCATGCCACACAAACAGCACCTGAAATTGACTTATGGCATAACCTTTTCTAATGTAACGGCTTTTTGGGTAAAAAACGTTGTTTACATTGCAATAGATCTATGTAGTCATCACTGCAGTTGCATATGAGCTTTGGTTGAGTGAAAGTTATAAAGCTGGTTTCATCATGGCAAACTTTGTAAGGTGTTGTGCGATTTCTTTTTTAATAATGATATTAATAATTTTGAAAACTTTTTAAGTAAAGGCTACCGAAATTTACAACCAGTTCAAATTAAAAAAATTGTGTCAGATGTAAAGAGATGATTCTTACCACATTTTAAACAGCGGTATAGGTCCACGCGTTTTACAAAATCTACTTTTGTGATTAAATACAAGTCCTACAACTTAAATTTCAAAGCTTGGAGAATCACAAAATCAACATTACCTATAAAACAAAAATAAATTTCAAACCTAATTGCGTTAAGTTTTTTACTGGATATATTTCAGTTAAATATTTATAATACATTTTATGTCACTGGAACAGTTGGGGCAGATTTGAACAAGCGTGTTGGGGCACTTTTGAACATGTTCAAAACTGCCATGATTAGTTTTTTTTAACATATTAAAGACATTTAAGAGAAAATTTAATCAGCTTCAAGCAATTAATCAAGCAATTTGTTATCTGTTCTATAGGGCAAGTATTGGTTTCAGGTAAAAAATGTTTTTGTCATATTGACCATCAGTCTCTGCGTCTATACGTTCTCTGTCTCATTTTTGAGCTATTGAGTACTGAAAATAAGGCCTAGTTAAAGCTTTTTAGGTCAAAAAATCTTCAAATTTGTATAGCCTTAACAATAATATTCTGGTTTAAGCTATTTTTATTCACACAAATTGAAGCTTAGGCTTGGAAAACAAGTTAAAACTACATGAACTTAGCGTTGGCTATTTTAAAATAGTTATTACTAGAAAAAATCTTTAACTTGCTTGCTTAAGCTTATTCTTATTCACTAAAAATCCAGCTTTTATTTAAAAATCCAAGTTTTAGATTTAGATTTTTTTTCTACAAATACATGAATATGGATATAACAAAAGTGTTAATTTTGAGTTTTATTGATAAGTTCTTATTAAAAAATTAATATAAAAATAAAATTTAAAAGTTTTTTTATTCAGTAAAAACAATTATGTCACTGTTCAAAAGTGCCCCATCATGTATGATTGGAGATAAAAATTCAATATAAATATTTCGTTAAAAGGACCAAATATTTTTCTAAATTGAACGTCAATACCACTGTTCCATGTAAGTAAAATATCAGCCCAATTGTTCGAATATTTTAGGTTTTATCAGTCTGGAAAGCAAAAAGTGTTCAAATGTGCCCCACTCTCCCCTAATTTGTAAGTAAGTTCCAAATTTTTAATTTTTAAATCTTGATGAGAGCTTGTACCATTTATATCACAAATTTCAAAAAGATCGGTCCACCCGTTTCGTTTTTATAGGTTTTTTCCATCGTCTCCATTGAAAGGAACCACTGTGAGGCGCCTCACCAAATCAAAGGGCACGGTAGTGCCCAGCCAAGTTCTGGCACTACACCCTTTTTACAGGAACAAACTCAGGCGATTTTTGACCCCTTCCTATCTTTAGTACCAATAAAGTCAGAAACTTAAAACTCCGAATATATGCTAAGCTAGTCAGGCACAGGCGCCTCACCAAATATCAATTTTCTGGCATAAGCGGTTCCTGAGATATAAGGCCTCAAAAATCACAAAAACCGTAACTGACTGACTGACTGACTGACTGACTGACTGACTGACTGACTGACAGATCATCAAAATTATGGAGCACTTCCCGACATCGCAGAATCTTCTAATTTTGCGCAACGGTAGGTCTTGTCATGCAACCAGAGGAAAAAATCGAAAATTTGAAATTTTCCATTCAGGGGGCGTGGTATCCGCCCACTTTCTCCGAATTTTGGAGCACTTCCCGACATCGTATTATGGAGCACTTCCGACTGCTGTAAAACGATGAAATTTGGTGTACCGGTAGGGCTTATATTGCATATAAAGAACCAAAAATAAACACCAAGGTTTTCCTTTTAGGGGGCGTGGTATCCGCCCACTTTCTCTGAATTGGTGTTGGTTGAATGGAGCACTTCCGACTGCTGTAAAATGATGAAATTTGGTAAATTGGTAGGGCTTAAATTGCATACAAGGAAAAAAATATAAAATTAGCGGTTTTCCATTCAGGGGCGTGGTATCCGCCCACTTCCTCAGAACTGATGTAAATTATATATGGCGCACTTCTGATTGGAGTAGAACAATGAAATTTGGTAGAACGGTAGGGCTCAAATCGCATATAAAGGACCAAAAATAAAAATCGAAATTTTCCATTCAGGGGCGTGGTATCCGCATACTTCCTCATAACTGATGTAAATTATATATGGCGCACTTACGATTGGAGTAGAACAATGAAATACGGTAGAACGGTAGGGCTCAAATCGCATATAAAAGAACAAAAATAAAAATCGAGGTTTTCCGTTCAGGGGCGTGGTATCCGCCCACTTTCTTAGAAAATGTTTAATTTATATGGAACACTTCCGATTGCTGTAATTAAGGTAGGTTTGTTAGTGTTAGGTATCTTGCCAGGACAAGAAGAAATAATTGAAGCGCAAATCAAAACAACCAATAACAAAAAGAAAATATACCTACCAAAAGAAATAGGAAGCTATAAACTAAGTTGATTTTAGTAGGTAGAGTCCACCCTTCTATCCTTCCGTATCTTTCGAGATTTTGACATGGCAAAATATTAAAATCTTTGCAAAAAGGAGTGAGATCAGACCAAAAAACATAAATGTTAAAAAAAGAGCCAAGTTCTTCTATACAAAAACCTTTGTGTAACAAGTCAGCCGTGAAAAGTACTGAGATCTAAAAGTACGCCAAGTTCTTACTTCATGAAGGTTTAATACCGAATATTTAAAGTAGAATAATATTGAAACAGCTACAATGTAATAGAGAAATTTTATTATTTAATGACTACTGACTAAAATTTGATAGGCTTACTTGGCAAGTTTTTTTTGTATGCCCAATTCAAAAGGTTTTGAAAACTTGACCAGTGAGCCCATCAAATTTTAGTCAGTAGTCATTAAATAATAAAATTTCTCTATTACATTGTAGCTGTTTCAATATTATTCTACTTTAAATATTCGGTATTAAACCTTCATGAAGTAAGAACTTGGCGTACTTTTAGATCTCAGTACTTTTCACGGCTGACTTGTTACACAAAGGTTTTTGTATAGAAGAACTTGGCTCTTTTTTTTTAACATTTATGTTTTTTGGTCTGATTTCAATTTTCTAGCTTAAGCGGTTCCTGAGATATAAGACTTCAAAAATCACAAAAACCGTAACTGACTGACTGACTGACTGACAGATCATCAAAATTATGGAGCACTTCCCGACATCGTAGAATCTTGTAATTTTGGACAACGGTAGGTCTTGTCATGTAAGCAGAGGTAAAAATCGAAAATTTGAAATTTTCCATTCAGGGGGCGTGGTATCCGCCCACTTTCTCCGAATTGGTGTTGGTTGAATGGAGCACTTCCGACTGCTGTAAAACGATGAAATTTGTTGAACCGGTAGGCCTTATATTGCATATAAAGAACCAAAAATAAACACCAAGGTTTTCCTTTCAGGGGGCGTGGTATCCGCCCACTTTCTCCGAATTGGTATTGGTCGAATGGAGCACTTCCGACTGTTGTAAAACGATTAAATTTGGTAAAAAGGTAGGGCTTAAATTGCATTCAAAGAAAAAAATATAAAATTAGCGGTTTTCCATTCAGGGGCGTGGTATCCACCCACTTCCTCAGAACTAATGTTAATTATATATGGCACACTTCCGATTGCAGTAGAATAATGAAATTCGGTAAAACGGTAGGGCTCAAATTGCATATAAAGGACCAAAAATAAAAATAGAGGTTTTCCATTCAGGGGGCTTTTCACGGCTGACTTGTTACACAAAGGTTTTTGTATAGAAGAACTTGGCTCTTTTTTTAACATTTATGTTTTTGGTCTTATTAATAGATTAATAATAATAGCTCTGCGGTTATAATCACCAACTGGCGTAACTGAATGTAATGTATCCTTACCTAATAACTTTTATTAATAAATATTTATTATTTATTATTTTTTTATTTTATTTTATCAGTCTGGTTCCCCTCTGTGAAGGATCGCCAGTAATCCGCACAGCAGAGCTTATGAATTATTACAAATACCTTCCGCATTGAATTAAGTTTTCGTTACAAAACGTAACTGTTTTTTTAGAGAATTTTTTTATTAAATTTAAATTGAATTTGTTTCTTAAAAATATATTTTTTTTGTTAAGAGAAACTTTCAGCATTGAATCTGTTATAAAAAATGAAAAAGAGGGTTTATCTTTCTTACAAAGGAAATAATTATCATACACGAAGAGAGGCGTATCTGCACTTTTAAAGTGATTTTTTCTAAAATACGAGGTGACGTTCCTATCTACATTAGTGGAAAGACAGTATCTAACATTGGTACACTTTTTGAAACTATGTTATATTCTTCCTGTATGTAATATAAAATGTTTTAATAATTTCGACACGTTGGTTGTTTAGACTATAACTGCTCTAAAACGAGCACTCTTTCTCTCATTGACCTTAAAAAGCTTACAGACATATGTTATCCTAAGCCAAAAAACGACTAAGATATCGAACATACAAAAATTTGAAAAAATTGAAGTATAATCGGTCTGACTTTTTGAAATAAGAATATATAAGAGTACTTACAAAAATTCCGTATAAAAATGGTTTAACACTTTAAGTTTTAAAATACTCCTCCACTCTTTTTTAAGAAAAAGACGGAATACCCTGCATGAATTGTATTTATTCGAAAATGTTCATCCCAGCAAAAATATTATACACACAAATGTTACCATCTTCGTTAAAAGTAAGTAATGACCTCGCAAGTTTAAATTGTAATTTTTAACAAGCAAAGCTACTTGTGGTAAACAAATAAAAAACAAACGAGTATTGCTTAAACTATTGTATTTCATCATTTGTTCATTAAAATCTCGTCAGAAGTACCAGTTTCCATTGGATTTATGTTCCATTATTGCAGTACAAAATTTGAATTATTTTCTAATAGACTCTTATCAACACATTCTATCAATTAACTATTTATATACTGTGGTTGATTTTTTAAACCCGTTTGAAAGGCTTTGGAATTAGAGATATTGTACTTCCGAGAATAAAAGCTTACAAACTTTTTAAATTGATTTTGTTGAATGTAATAACCTTTTATATTATTATTGATAGTTTTATAGGACTTGGTATAAGTCGTAAAGTTTAAGTAATTCATAACGGAGTATAGGTTAAGAGTTTTTTTATTAGGGACATACATAACAATATTGTAATTTAATACAGAAGCACTTGTTAACATATTTTAATATCCATCAATATCAGTGCACAAGGTTGAAAATTTAAAGTGAAGGCTTACAATTTTATCATGGCGAAGTTCAGGAACGACCAACTTTGGAAAATTATTAAAAATTACTACCGATCTGAGTCCGTAGTCTCAAATTTAAGGAAGCTTACTTCAACTCGTAATAATAGGAAGGGATGAAATTCCATTCATCATACGAACATATGTATTCACTATTGAACCAGTAAGAAAATGCACTTGTCATAGCATGCGGTTTTGAAGGTTTGCGATACCTAAATGGAAGGGAAAACCAGAGCTAGGTTAATCATTCCACATTCACGTTGTGCGGCTGAGGAAAGAATCTCTGTATTTAAAAAAAAAACGTCTTAAATTTGTCTCAAGGGTAATCCCTAGGCAATCCTTCAAGCGCTAGTATTGCAGTTGAATTGTTCTAAGGAAGGAATGTTACTGGCCAGAAAAAGAAATTTGACGTTGGGCGCTTCAGCTAGAGATTACAAAGAACACCTCAGCGAGAAGCTCTCCGTTGTGTACTCACCTACCACAGACGCCGACAATCAGTGTTCCCAGTATCGCGATATCATCAAAGAAGTAGACGAAACCATCCTAGAGAAAAAACCTGTGGTATGATGATGAATGCTTTCAACTGAAACGAGTGACAGAAGATGCTGTTCAAATATGCTTCAGCGTAAAACAAGAGCAGTGAAAGAAGGGTATCGAGCAAAGAGAATAGAGAAAAAGAAGGATCTTGGTTTGAAAGAAGAGAGTTTACACAGCCTCGAAGTTCAAGGAGATCAAAGAGTCTTGCGATGGAAACAATGACCACAGACCAAATATTCACATTGAGGCAAATTCTGGAAAATACCAACGAATTTCATATGATAGCATTCATTGGCAGCAATTCGGGATGCTGGGAAAACTGATCCAAATGTGTTGCGCGACATTGGAAAATACACGGTGCAATCTGCAATTAGGGAACAACACCTCCGAACTATTCCAAACTAGCACGGGGTTTCATTAGCAAGGAGGGCAACAAATCTGTCCAACTGTTGGAGTATGCGGACGGTATCGACATTATTGGCCGTTCGCAACGTTCTGTAATAGATTCCTTCACCGCTGTTCAAGATCAGGCGAGACTTGTTGGTCTTGAAGTAAATGAGGACAAGACCAAATATATGCTATCAACAAACAAACAAACATCTGTCCACCGATTAGGGCAAAACGTCACTTTTTATAGCAAAAACTTCGAAGTAGTTGATCTACCTCGGAGTTTATATTAACTCCACGAAAAACATCTTAGAGGAGATCCGACTAAGAATTACCCTATTTCGGTTCAGCAAAACAAATGGTTTCAAAATTCCTCACTCGTAATACTAGCAGTCGTGCTTTACGGGCGCCGAGTGCTGGACTATAATCAGAAAGGGAAGGATGATAATGAGCTCTTTCCAAAGAAAAATTCTTCGAGGGATAATTGGTCCTGTGTGATATAATCTTAAACTCTATCAGCCACTTCGACTTCATTGGCTAGGCCACAGTGGCGTGGCGTCTATATAACACGATTCCTATCGTCTTCCCTTTTAGAAAATCCACAAATAACACAATCTACCAAATAAACATCGAATAAGTTTAAGTTTTCCATTCTGCCTCTCGTTTGTATCTTATACTTTAGCCAAACACATTCCACAATCCACAACCAACAGAATCACAAAAATACTCTTAAGTGCTTTGCACATGAGACACGAACTGCGAACTGCGAATTGCGAATGGTAGCGAATTTTGACATTTCGTTCACATGAGTATTTTTTTTGGTAGCCGAACAGTGCGAATTGTCAAAAAAAAGAAGTAAATTAAAGTAAAATGAGTGCTAAGCAAAATTATTTTAAGAAAAGGTGGCTTTTATGCAGTTTAATTTGTTACCAAAATTTAAAAAAAGAGAAAAAACTTATATTTGCATCTTCTAAATATGAATCGTCATAGATTTGGAGAACATTTCACTTTGATACCTCAACTAGAAAGAGGTTGAATTCGTACGAATTTTTTAGTCGCGGGTTTGTGGAATGCGTTCACTAGTTGTGGATTGCGAATTTACATTTGACAGTTCGCAGAAGATACGTTGTTGGTCGCGTACAAAATTTTAAAATACAAAATATTTCAATTTATAACTATTTTAGGCAGTGTTTTCCTTTTAAATAGTTGATTCGATCATTAATTCACTTCGTCGTAGAATAAGAACAAAACAAAAATTGATATTAGCTGTGAAAATTGCTTAAAAAGATTTATTCGCATTCGCAGGTCGCAGATCATGTGCAAAGCACTTTACTTGAACTTTCTAATCACCATCTTATTTATTTGTTTTATATCCCTTACTTCCCCAAGCATTGTGTTTCGGATCCTCTTTGTTCAATACCCGCTTTTATATTCAAAAAATAAGACGCTACATTCCGTCTTATAAAATTTTCGATGTATACCAGTAGGAGTTGGAATTATTTGTATTTTATTCTCCCTTTAGCAATAAGCATTGCATTTCAGTAGGAAGATAATACATTGCAGGAGTTCAGATGCTAGCCTTTTTTCAACCTTGTGTAAGAAATAAGACGGTGTTCTTCGACTTATTTTTTTTTTTCTTTAATATGTCATATAAATATAAATATGGCATGTGGGTATTGTTGATTCTTGATTTTGAATTCGATGTTGATTTGCATGCTAATGTAAAATGCACGATTGATATTTTTGCAAATTTACTGTGATAATTTTGAATTATGAAATAAATAATGGTAGAATATATGGCAATTTGTCAGCAGTGTAAATTCAGCATATCGCTACTCTGGACAAATAAAATGCATTTGCTTTTTTTTTTAATAGGAATTTAAATTTAGATTCAATTGGCATTCAATAAAAAACTGTGTTGCACAGGTTCAATAACTTCAAATAAATCTAGTGTTTTGAAAAGCCAATTTGAACTTAATTAAAAATAGTGAAAAGTTAGATGTTAAAGTGAAGATTTAATTCTTTTTATTACCCACTATAGTGATCAGAAAAATTTAGCTTCTTAATTTTAGTGCAGTTCTAGATTTTGTCTTGGAAATGTCTTTGATAAATGTAGATTGCTGTTCAACAAATTACCTATCTGAGAAACCAAATAATTTTAGTAAGGATAGTTGATAGTTTATAATTTATCCTTTTTTCGTTTACACACCGGGGATATCGATCCCAGATCGAAATTTTTTGTTTAGTGTGCGTGTTTTATGTATACATGAAAATCTCTCTTTAAATATGGATTTAAGGATTTTGATCCCTGTCAAAGAAAAATAAATTTTTGTTGGGTGTTTAGGAACGCAAAATCTGGCGAGGGATCAAAATCTTCACACAAAAATTGATTTCTTATGTGTAAAGGAAATCAACATATAAGTACCTATGACACTTTAATGGAATCCTATTTAGAGTAGTGTTATAGGGCAACGATATTCAAAATGACTTGATACATAGTATCGCGGCTGTTATTAAATCTGAAATTAAAACAGAAATCATAGAAGCTCGGTTCGTGTCGATTATGATCGACGAAACATCAGATTTGAGTCATAGGGGACAACTGAGTGCCATATTTCGGTTCCTGTCAGAGAATAGAATACAAGAAAGATATCTTGTATTTTTTCACGTTAGGGCAAGTCTTAATGCAGATGAGTTGTCCCATCATATATTTAATATTCTTGACACATATGATTGCAAGGAAAAGTTATTAGAACATTCCTAGGAAGGTGCCGCAGTTATGTCCGACGAAGAGGGTGGTGTTTAAAAGGAGGTCCTTTTTTATTATGTTTTAAGCTCATTGTTGATTGAAATATTAATGTCTTAAAGTATAAAAAATGTAGCTACACGTTTTTTGCTAAGTCAATGTGGAATGCATTTGTAGATACCATATCCCTACTAGAAATGTTGTTTTTAAGGTTCTAAGATTTTTTTTTCATTTTTAAGGGTGACAAAATTTTATAACGGGTTCCCATTTAAAATTATCCACGCCACGCCACTTCTAGGCCACATTTAACAAATGGACAACAATACTTCAGCTAAGAGAGTCTTCGAATCCCAGCCCCCAGAGGAATCCCAGACAGGGAAGACGGAACTTCCGGTTTAAAAACCAAGCAATCGCGGACGCTAGACCTAGATGACTGGAAACAGGCATAATTACCTAGAGTACAAATTGCCTCGGATCAAGAGATAAACCGTTTTTGGCCAGTTCATCAGCCATTTCATTTCCATAAATGTCACGGTGTCACGGGATTCATCGAAGGGTGATTGAATTTATTTTTCCGAGCAATCTTAATTCACTACGGCAACGAGCCACCAGTTTTGACTTCGTTACAATTGACGAAATGGCTGTGATTGATCTAATTATGGGTGGGTTGTCTGAGAAGATACCTGACCCTACCCCAGCCTCCGTTTTAGAACCGTCCGTAAAGACCGATACATGATTTGCATTTATGACCCGGTTTTTCATCCCTTGTTGGAATATTTGTTAGTGCGACGGTGAAATAAAGTCTGTTTGAATGTCTATGTCAGTTAAGCTTACAATGGTCCTGTGACCACAGTGGCGCCTTTTCCTATCTTACACTCTTTAAGTCGTAGAGCACTTTTGGCCGCCACCTTTTCTAAAGCTGTGGTTGGCGTGATTCTCATGGTACTTGTGCCGATACATGCCAGTCTCTGAATTTTTGTCTTGGCCTTAATATTGGTTCCCTAATCCAAGGCTGGCCACCAAACCAAACAGACATACATACATATATCAGAATAGGCGTCGCCTTACGCTTGAACAATGTTGGGAAATATTTAAAACTTATTTCTTAAGTGAGTGCTGTGAAGCCCAACTAGTGCGTTTTTGAAAAAATGTTTCGGTCGAAATGAAGCACCCACTGCAACTGCTCTACGCAAGTTTGTGCAAAAACGGTGCGCACAAACGAGAATGTGGCTGCTCTAGCGGAGAGTGTGAGACTCAATTCACGAACATCAGCTCGTCATCGATCTCAACATTTCACGAACTAGCCTGAGAAGAATTCTGCACAAAAATCTCGGATAATTCGCTTACATGCTCAAATTGACTCAGCATCCAATTGAACGATGTTGTGTTCCATAATTAATGGCAATGTTTGCTCTTACTAATAAAGCCATAATACATGAACAAAAAGTTAATTTTGTTCATTTTATTACATTTTTAAAACGAAACTTTTATTTGGCCCACCCTTTATACATACATTTTTACATTTGTGCAAAATTGATATCATATAAATATACATTGAATTCATATTATGATAAATAGATTTCAATAACAAATGAAAGTACATATTTAAAATTAAATAATAAGATGTGCTTACAAATCAAAATTTAAAAAAAAAAACGTAATATCAAGCTATAAAGAGCCGTCTTTGCTTCAAGATGATTAATTGAAGAGTCTAGTGCGAAAAATAATTATAATTCATTACGGCGCATCTTAGATTAAATGAAGAATCGAAAGTTTCATTTTAAAATAATGTGTAATGTTCTGTATTTATTAACGAGTATCAAAATAAAATATCTTAATTATCATATTAATGCGATGTCAATATACTCGTACGATCATATTATAAAATTTAATTATTATTTATAGCATTGACCTCTGTCAAGTTTCATAAACGTAATATCACCCAAACAGGAAAGCGATTGCAAAATACTCGTAATTAAGGAACAAATGATTCATAATAACGCGTTTGGTGCGATTTAAAACAACACTAAAGAATTTATCGAACCACATTATAGTGATCAGTCAGTCACCCTTCAAATCAAGTGGTACTAGGACGAACAAAATGGCGTAACATTTTAGTTGAATTAGTACGATGTTAAAGCTGTTTTAATATGAAACTAGGTTAAAACAACGATTTTACAAATTTTAATCGAATATACTCGTAGCATCATACTTTCTCTACCTTTTTATTAAAGTTTAAATCATCGAAAACCTATTTTATTTTTTTAGTATCGTGCTATTAACAAACGCTGGTTACTTGGTTTATCGAACGAACTGTCATTGTTTTATGTGTGTTCAGAAGCAATTTATTATGAAAATTGCTTTAGTACGATACTAGTTAGAAAATGTTTAAAATTAAGAATGAGTTATTAAACTACTTTAAAGTTAGCAAATTGTTAAGAAGTATCATACTAATACCTTAATAATAGGTGGGTTTAAAATTTTACACCAATTTCATTAATAAAATCCTCGGCTAGATCGCATTAACCTGTTCCTATGTTTAATAGAAATCTGTGGAACAATTTTTGAGAAGGGAAATATTTTCATAAATTTCGAAAAAAATGTATATGTGTGTATTTTCAAAAATTCCTTTTTTCACGTAACGTCTTACTAATGCTCTAATGAGTTTCTTTTTTCTTGAAGACAAGAAGATCGATTAATGAATCTTATTATACTCTGTTCAACAAAAATTGTCAGTACAGGGAAGATAGGACGTTTGTCTCTCATTCTGGTTGCATTGCCATGCATAAGTGTGTCGCCTTTTAAAGCTCTCACAGGGATTCCGTAGTTTATATTATAAATCGCTGCAAATGAGGGTAAAAAACGCGATTCAAAACGACTGAAAACAATATTCAATTTACATTTTCCCACAACGCCAAGCGGTAAGATTATATGCGTGTTTTTTTTAAGTTGAAAAGCAATACGACAACACTCAACATACTCATCTTCTTAAAATGTGTTCTCGAAAGCTTCAAATCCCAAAAGCTCCTTAATAAAAACCACTGAAAAAGCTCCTTGATTGCAATTGAGAATGATAACGGTAACTCTGTTTCGATGTAGATAAAGAGCGCACGATCGTATTGAGTGACACTTGACAGTTGACACTCTTGATAGTATCTCATCAGCAGTGGGATACGACGGGGTGTATAACTTTTTGCAGAGAATTACAACAACAATTCCTTAAGAAAAGTCAGTGGTTTGCTCTTTTTTTACTGTCATTTTTCCTAACGCATTGTACTGAGGGTGCATCAGGCGCCACTGCTTTAGAAAAAGCTCTCCCATAAGGCCTGTACTGACAATTTTTGTTGGACAGAGTATAGAGAAAAGTATTCAAAAGCATAAAATTAATTTCTTTAACACTTTAAGTAGTAAGAATGCCATGTGATTTCTTAAGCAAATATGAATTTATGCTAGAACAAAAATTATAAATCGCTGTAGCGGTGTCTTAAAAAAAATTTAAAATTTTTTGTATTGAATTATAGAAAGAAAAAAATATGAATCAAAGTTCTAGGTCCCGTTTTCGACAAAAATACAATTTTCGAAGACCAGTTTTTAGCATCTTTTAGGTTGTATTGAAAAACTTTTAATTCTCAAGTTTAAAAAAATATCGAGCATATGGTTTTAGAAAAAAAGAAATTTTTTTTGAAAATTTGAATATGCAATACTATCCAAACTTTTAGGGAGTTTTGGCGTAGGAAAATGATAAAAATCTGTTGTACCGTTTTTGAGAAAACTAAAAATAAAAAAATGTTTCTAGGGCTGGTATCATTAATAACCGATTTTTTCAAGCATTACCTAGCTTTAACTAAATGAATTTTTTCTTAAAGGAATTTGGTGGTGCAGTTTAAAAAAAAATATTTTATACAATTTCAAAAAAAAATTGTTTGGAAGGTACTTTTTAGTCTATAGTCGAACAGACAGACAGACAGACTGAATTGTGAGATCCACAATAAATTTCACCCAACAAATTTTAGAGATTTAGAAAAGTATGATATTTGTCAGATAATATTTATTGACTAATATAAAAGTTCAAGAAAATAAAAAGAGGAATATTGAGCCATTGTTCGAATGCGTAAAACTACCCTTCGATTTCTACAAAAAAAATGTGAGATTCTATGCAAACAAATTTTAAAAATCGTTTTATTATTAAATTATTTTTATATACATATGTCATTTGTTTAAAACTTTTCTAAAAAAAAATTGGGATATCAATGTTAAGTATTTAATAATATACATTTTAAGATAGAATTGCAAAAACTAATCGTTCATTCGTTTTCAAAGTACATATTGATTGAATCCAAAACATATTTTTTCTAAAATTTGTATATCTTATATTATTTTAAATTCAAAAGAGCTATTGTACAAACATTTTGTTCAAAATCATTAGATCCGTTAACGAGAAAGTCGAAAATAAAAAAAAAAAAAACGGTTCTATGACATTTACTGCCAATAACATTTTTTTTAACAAAATGTAGTCCATGTTTATAATACCGATAATAGCACACATTTTTTATCAAAATTCTTAGAGACGTTTTTGAGGTAAGTAAGATTTTGAATAACGGCTTAAGTATCGAGTTTGAAGAAAATAGCTCCAGAGGCTTAGGCTATAGGTCGAGGTACAGACAGGCAGACAGAACCCCACTTTTTCGTGTTCTCTATTATCGTATTGTCAACTTTGATCAAAATATCGAGTTAAATTTTTTTTCGGAATGCTAAATTTGCTCAATATAACTTACAGCGGAAATAAAAACTTGCCATTAGGTTAATAACGGCATTTTTCACAAATTGTGAAATGTAACACATTTAGGTTGATATTTACTGAAGATCCATGTTTGATGTAGTTTATTGTTGATAACATTTGCATATAAGTTGTTAGCTTAACCTATTATGTACATATATCTTTATAGGGAGATAAAGGTGCTCAGAAAAACGCGCCTATTTGTAATCGAATATTTTCCTTTTCGCTTACGAATATTCAGAAATATCTTTAGAATAAACCCAGTACAAGACAAGCCCGGCTTCAGATTCAAAGAATATAAATGAATAGCTTTGAAACGCGTTTTTCTCTTTTCTTTGCATTCGCAGGCCTTTAAACTCTATATCTAAATAAAAATGAAAAATTTTCCCATAGAACGGATTCAAATCTATACAAAAATAAACATTTAAAAATACTTTTCAGACAAATATAAACCTACAGTTAGTATTGTACGTCTTTTAATAACAAAGAATTATTAGATAATTCCACTTTTGTTTAGCAGCTCCTCAAATATCCAGACAAGTCTGTCTAGATACTTTACACATATACATATAAAGGAAATTCAATTTAAATAGACTTCAAAATCAAGTTCCTATATGTCTAATTGTGTTTAATCTGATTTTTCGGTACGATACGATGATGACGGCGCGGCGCGGCGTGCGACCGTCCATACATTTCATGTTTAGCTTGGAAATCTAATTCTCGTTGCAAGTATGAGTTCATTTCCCTCTATCACCTTACTCACGTTTGTTCCAACCACTTCGTAGGTGCAATCACAAGTCGAACTTTTAAAATCTTAGCTTCAATTTAAAGTCATGACAAAAGTGCTGAAAGCTTGAATTGAGCTTGAACATTGTTTCCCGATATTTTCTGCCGGTGGTATAATGAAGGTGCCCCACCAACCAACAATTCCAACTAAAAGAACAACATTTGTATGGTGACTGGGAAAAATCGTAATCGAAACGAAAAAAAATACCCAAAAAAGCTCTTTTTAATTCAGATCACATTAAGCTTGCCGCGCGATCAGGTGGCTTATAACGGACGCGACATAATAATATTGTGATCACAAATGGTAGACAAATCGATATAGTAGACATCAAATAAAGCCTATTTCTGCCTAGTTTAAGTTCAGATATACCTCTCGATAAAAAAAAATTGCAAGATCTATAACTGAAAAATCACAAATCCGTACACCACAGCCGTAATTAAGTTGTACCCTATTGAAAAGAATCGAAGCGTGACTTAAGTTAAATACAAATAAAAATTAACAATAAATATAATTAAAATTGTTTAATTCGCGACATCTACGTGAAAATGAAAATAGTTACCCAGTTTGTTTAATCAGTGCGCCAACTTTTGAATCAGTGTAGCACGACACACCGTTAGCCTAGTTCGTGCTAAATTGTTAATTTATCAAGTTCAGTTTTGTACCTTATTGCTTTTTTTTTTAATTTTGTATTGTTTCAAGCGGTTTTTAAATATTATTACTTGATTTTATCGTTAGCAATGGAATCTAAGCCCAAAAGTGGAAAAAAATTTAAGGGGTATTTACGAAAAATATAACACATGTGTTAATGTTTGTTTTAGTAATTAAATTCAATTTAAAAAAAAAATGAAAGATGTTATGTGATTATATAATAAAATTAAAATGTGTTTTGTTTTCGTGTGCTATTCAGGGAGCCGAAAGAACGTCCACTTTTTATGCAAAATGGAACTCACAGAAATTCCATCGATGGTGGTGATGAGATTAAGGAATTTAGAAGAGCCTTACCACAGTTTCTTGCAGTAAACGTAAAAAATACTCTTCTCTTTGGTGAGTCTCTTTTTTATAAATTATTATTGTTTTTTTACAGAATGCCTTATTTCACAAAACATACTTTACGTAATTAATTTTTTTTTGTTTTGTAATAACTGCAACTGAGTTTCACATGTTATTTGAGATGACCGGCCGCTAATTGTTTTTTTTTTCAAATATTACGTAAGTGCTTCTTAAGAAGCTAAATCGTAGTCTTAATGAAAAATAAGGGTACTTGTAGTTGTATCATTATTCGTAAGTCATTGTTTTTTTCTTTCTCATCTTTTTTTTTTCTTCCATGATAAAGATTTGCAAACATTACAAATTATAATTTGAATCAAATGTAAATCTGAACGATATTAAATATTTGAAATACGATTTTTATTAATGTCTTTTAATAGTTCAATTTGTGAAAAAATCGTATTCTGTTTGATAATGTACATACATATGTATATGACTGGATAACTCACAAAATTCTTCATGGAAACAAATAAGTCGTGGTCAAAAGAGTAGAAAATAAATATTAAAACCTCGAACTTCTAAAGTGAAGGTCAAATTTTTGATCATTTCTTGCAAAATGTCTTTTTTCATATACTTGGATATATGTACTTGGAGTATTTAAATTTATAAATGCTTTGCAGGGGACTTCCAACGATTTGCATTTTCGAGGCAAGAAAAAAATCTTGTGTCTAACGCTCATCTTTTAGAATGAGGGGTTAATTTTCAAAACAAAAAAAATAGTAATACAAAAATTCATTTGCCGAAAAACCTAAAGATTTAAAAAAAAAAAAACTTTTAGCAGGTAAAAAAGAGGAATTTATAATTTTTAACTACGTTTTTAACAAAAGTTGAAAATAATGCCCCTGACACACATCTAGTATAGATATCATGGTATGAATACCATATCGCACTCTCAATACCATGCTACGTGCCACACTACAGAACGTAGTATAGTTTGACAGCCAGTCATATTCTGGCAAACACAAATTTTCAATCTTCCAAATGAAGATACAATATATTTAAAATTTGTATGGATCTTTTCAGCTTAATCACTTTAAATAATAATAAATTTTTGCTTAAACCGTCGATATTTTCCCTCCAAATATTGAAAATCTGGGCGGTTTGTTTACTGTCCAGAACTTTTCGTTTATGAAATTCGTTTCCATTATGAAATTACAAATTAGAAAATATCAAAAAATTATAATAAACATCAATATGACACTGAGTTTTAGTAAATCTATTATTCACTTGAGAAAAATGGAGCTGTTTTCACTAAGGAGAAGACTATACTACGCAAAAAACCCTAGTATAGATACCACGCTCATTCTATTTTGTTCGGCTGGTATTAACGTAGTATGCCCTGAGTACCTGACATGGTCCATTCGTATAGTATGACGTCTATACTAGATATGTGTCACAGGCATAAAAGGGTGTGTTTTCAAGTATTAATAATCTTGCAATATTTTTTTTTTGAATATAGCATAGCTGTTAGAAAGTTTTAAAACGTGTTCATTTATTCGACTACCAGTTTCTACCACTAGTATAAGAGCTATTTACGTTGACATGGGTCCAGGCACATCAAATTAAACTTTTTCTTAAATCCCCTGTAAATGATATTCATATAAGAGACACCCCTTATGTTAGAACATTTTTTTACAACATACCCAAAAATCATTTCCTTATTATATAAAAAAATATTACTTTAGAGCAGTAGAGACCCACTGCGTTCTCTACCATCGTAAAGGCAAGTTTGATTGAATTTACAGTTCCGATATGACTCATATTGAAACTAAGTAACCCAACCTACACGCCCTACCTTTTTTTACATCTTATTGCCCAATATCAAATACAGTAAAACCCGCTTAAGAGAAACAGCAAAATGTCACAGTCTTTCTTTCACTTAAGGGGGTTTTTCACTTAAGCGAACCCCGCTTAAGTGAAATTATTTTTGTAATTTTGGTGTCGCCAGCAACAAGATATATTGGTATCCTTCAAACACCCCACACATACTTACACATATTTGTTGCTTCTTGTTGCTGGCGACACCAAAATTACAAGCTACAAGGTTAAAATACTAAATTGTAAGCTTTCCTAAGTTTTTAAATCATGAATATCTTGGGTCCCGTTTGTCGTAATGGACTATTTTTTTTTTAATTTGAAGAAAATTAGCAGGACTATAAAACAAAAATCCAAAACTGAAAAGTATTTACCGTGAAATACAGTTTTTTTCTCAATAACTATGAAAAAAAGGTATTAAAAACAAGAAAAAAAACGTTGAAACCAACGGTAACTTTTTATGTTTTTGCTTAAACATATTAAATTAAATGCAAGTTGATAGAAAATATTGTTATTAGCAATATAGTTTTTTATTTTCACTTTGCGACATACTGGGGCTGAGATATTAATTAAAACATAAAATCATAAAATGCGTGGGTGCGCTGACTTACCCATGTTCAATAATTTATTACTCGGCTTTCGTTCTTCGTAGAGTGTTGATTTTTTTTTTAAATTGTAGGGAATTACAAGAACTTTAATAATATAAAATAAAAATTTCATCGTTAAATGAGCTTTTTTCTTAATAATCACGAAAAAGTGATTTTTAAACAACAAAAAATTTGTTTAACTTACTATAACTTTTTTTTCATTTGTTTAAACAAATGTTTTTTTTTAGAACATAATAGATAATGTTATAAGGAATAAAATCATGTTTAATTTTTGTTTGTGCGAGATAGTAGAGCCGAGATATTCGCAAATGACCAAAAAATGACACAAAACACATTTTTACCAATAACTTTGGTAAAAAAAGTTGTCATGTGGTGCAAATTTGGTTTTAAGCTTTTCTCATAAGCACCTATCGATCCATGAAAAAAAATAGACCATGCCTCTGCGCGCAAGGTCAGGCCCTTTTTCATGACGCTTTGACTGGACTATAAATAACACAAAAATAATTTATTGAAAAACCAAAACTAGCAAATTTTTGTTCTGTTCGATTCAATTTTTTTTTTCACTTAAGAGAGTTTTTTTCAATAAAAAATATTAAAAATTAACTGAAAATATGTTTCAGTTATCCGGGTTTTTTACTTAAGCGAGTTTCACTTAAGCGGAGTGTTTTAAGGGAAATTCGTCGGAAAATACTTGGGGATGAAGAAAGTGTTTCAGGTAAGCGGGCTTTTCTCTTAAGCGGGTTTAACTGTAATTGATAAATTGTCATACGAGTGGTCTTCGGTATCAAAGCTATCACTTATCCTCTTTTACTTACTACCAAATTTATGACCGGTTTGGATCTTATTCGTTTTTATTAAAGGATTCCGTCAATAACCGCAATATGATGATATTCTTTTATTCCTCCAAAAACCGTAATGTGTTGTATACTCGTACTAAATCTTAAACTTTTCACTATTAGCTTATACGACATCTTTCTAATTAAAACTTGCTTTTAAATTTATGTATACGAGTAGTGACAGTCTAAATATTTATAAACTATGCCAATAATTTATTTATTTAATTAATTTAATAATAAATACGAATTTTGAAATTATAAACGATTAATCATGCCGATGCCAAGGTATTTCATATTTCTCTTTGTACTCGTATGTATGTATGTATATAAAACCAACCTTTCAGTAATATCGCAGTTGATTTCTTTTTTGTTTTATTGCTTTAATAAAAACCTCAAGCTTTCAACAAATTTGGGGAATTTTATATTTTTACTTACTTAGTTTGTCTTATTTTTCCTGTTGTTTTTGTCGATTTTTTTGTTGAGAATGGTGAACATTAGAGATGTTTGTGCCACTTAAATAAAGTTCATGGCGTGGGGCTTACCTGAGTCGATATTTTTATTTTTTAACGACGAATATTTTTTAATTTTGCAAATATGAGATAAATTTGTATAATTATGTGCAAAGAGTGTTGTATGTTCTTTCTGCACTAACAAATATGTACAGTGGTACACCATATTTTATATCGTTATGCGACTGTTTAACCGTATTCGAAAACTACGTGGACGGTCTGTTTTTATCATTTTTACTTAGGATATATAGTAGATACACTAAGGGGAAGTTTTGCATTTGGAAATAAAATCGAACTCAAGATTTTGATCAAAGCCGACATAGAGCCGGGTCCTTATTCGGAATTCCCCCACCCCCCCCCCCCCCACCAAAATGCACTTTTTTGTAATGAATCGATAACCGATAACTGTTAACCCTTATTCGGAATTACCCCCCCCCCCCCACCAAATAAACTTTTTTTTAACGAATCGATAAAAAAGTGTTTGCTGTTGATAAAAACATCAAATTATGGAGGAGAAAAACTTTTTTATGGTAAAAAAGTGAAGTATAAAAAAATGAATATAGGCCATTGGGTAAATTCAAAGTTTCTTTAAATCCAGATTCTGTAAATGCAAAAGAAACCTTGCATACACCCAACCACGCACCTACCCCAAATCCTATAGTGTGCCCAAGCAGGGGGGTTGCAGGGGGGCAGCATGGCCCCCCATACATATCTCACTGTTTATACGCCGTAATGCGTAAGCAAGGAAAAAAGCAAATATCCCATAAAAAAGTAGTTTAGTTAGAGTACTGTGGGTGGTCCGATTATACTTCACTTTTTTACCATAAAAAAGTGTTTCTCCTCCATAATTTGATGTTTCTTATCAACAGCAAACACTTTTTTATCGATTCGTTAAAAAAAAAGTTCATTTTGGTGGGGGGGCGGGGGGAATTCCGAATAAGGGCCAACAGTACTGTGGGTGGTCCGCTTATACTTCACTTTTTTACCATAAAAAAGTGTTTCTCCTCCATAATTTGATGTTTGTTATCAACAGCGAACACTTATTCGTAAAAAAAAAGTTCATTTTAGTGGGCGGGAATTCCGAATAAGGTACTAGAGCCGATAAAGAGCACGAAAAAAGTGAGTCCCGCAATTCCGTCTGTCTGTATATACATACATATATCCTAGAAACTGGATATCTCAAGACCATGATAAATTGTCAAATTTACTTAAACGCAATTACAAAGGCTGATATTGCTTCCAAAAATAAAGGCCTAAATTAAGTTTCTATCATTAGTACTAATCGCGCAATTACCGTTAACATGGGTCAGAGTACACCCAAGTTTGACTTTTTTTTTTAAATCCCAGAAAAATGATATAAAAATTGGAGGTAAGCCCTTACTGTTAAACGATTTTTTCTTAGAATATACTCAAGAATAAATAAATAAAAATTTGGTGGTGCAAGCGCTCGAAGTGAACCAGGACCTAGTGTCTTACAACTCTCAACCATTCCTGTGTGCGTGTTACCAAGAACAGAGGGGACCTACAATTTTCTGCCGATTCCGAACATGACAAGAGATACTCTTGGAGGAATTGTCAATTTCTCGCAAGAGGCAGTACACCCCTGAAAAAAAACTTTCTTGCAGCGGCTGAGAATCGAACTCGAGACCTTCCGCGTGACATTCCAACGCACTAACCATTATGCCAAGGGGTACTACATACTCAAGAATCACGCCCTTAAATATTATGTACGAACTAAGGGACACCCTGTATGTCTGTTTGTATGTACATCGACCTACAGCCTTAACCGCCTTAAAATTTATTATTAGTATCTATATCTGATGTTTATTTGTGAAAATGTTCAATCATTTTTTACAGCATCAAAGGCATGACTTGTATTACCCTGGGAAACAAAAGCGTAAGCTACGCCTGTCAGAATGAGGGCACTCCCTCTCCCCGTACGACTCCTACAGTCTAAATGACTTTCTTTCAAATAAAACGCACGACTGGATAGCTCGTATATTGTCTCTTATGTAAAAGACTAAAAATTACTAGAAGAAAATGTTCATAACCATTAAATTTATTTTTACTTACGACTTATAGGTACTAAAGGCAAGTTATGCATTCGGAAAAAAATCGAACTCGAGGGTTTGATCAAAGTTGACATTACGATAATAGCGAAGACTAAAAAAGTGGGTCTCGCAAGTCTGTCTCTCTGTCTGTTCGACTACAGCTCGGCTCGGCCGACTTCTTCAAACTTGGTAGATATGGGTTTTGATTTTTTTCCCCTCCACGTTTTTTTTTTTTCTTTTTTTTTTACGACCGATTTGGATCATTTGTTTTTGTTAAGGCTCCCCAGCAGTTTCAATATTATTGTGTATTCATATTTTGAAAAAAAAAAAATTTCGGATTTTTAAAAAATTTTTTGAAAACAAGATATTAATGACTGTACCTGTCACAGAACGATTTTTTCGAATTTTGAATTTCTCATTATCGATCGACACAACGGATTTTAATGAAATTTTTTTATAAAGAAGTTCCTAAAAAGTTTAAAAAACATTGCATTTCAAAACTTAAGAAAACTATTTTTTTTTCAATTTTTGAAAAAAAAAGCCTTTTTTTTTTCTTGGAAATTTCGATAAGTCAAAAACGGCTTAATATTTTTCTTGGAAATTTAATTCTCATTCGTACAAAAATTTGGCCTACCAAATTTGTTTCTTAAAAATGTTGTACATAAAAGCTTATTTTTTTAAGGAACCACTACAACGACTTATAATTTTTGTTCTTGCATAAATTCATTTTTTCATAGCATTCTGTTTTTATCTCTTACTACTAAAAGAATTTAAAAAAAATCATTTTATCCTTATGAACAGTTTTCTTTAATAACATTCGTTTTTAAAATTCCTAGTCTATTACATAGGAGCAAGTTCGTGCAACCCAGTTGTGCATTTTATTTAAATGACTTAAACAACTCCTTTAGTAGTTGGAGGTAAAAACAGTATGCCTTGTGATTTCTCAACCAAATATTAGGTTATGCAAGAACAATAATTATAGTTCGTTGTAGAGGTTTAAAACAATGTTGTTGGAATAAGAGAGCATGTAGTTCTAGCTTTATGCGTTACTGTTTTCAAATCTTCCCTGAAAATAAAATATCCACCTGGTTTGACAAGAATGCGTTAATATTCTCAAATACGTTAAGAAACAAACAAAATATAAAATTCGAATTAGAGCTGAGTAAATTGTTCATTTCAAATGATTGAATCGTTCAACAATCGATTCCGAAAATGATCCGATTATTTCAACGAACCGATCATTCGATCATTTTCATTTCACTGAAATGATTCAAAACTGTTTCTATTCGATTTTAATTTCGATTTCGATGATAAGATTGACTTATGGCTTTGATAGTTCTCACAAAATACTCTATTATTGTAAGCCATAAATTGCCAAATAACATCGAATGATGCCTACTTTGTACATGGATTAAAAAGTGTCAAAAAAGTTTTCGGCTGACATTTTTTACAACATACACTTTGTACGTCACAACTGAATTTGTCCTCTATTCTTCAAGTCATAAACTGTCAAATTCCATCAAAGGATGGCTACGATGTCGATGGATTAAGAAACGTCTATAAATATCCAAAAAAAGGGATTTTATTTGTTGCTCCGGAAAGGAGCAAGTTTAGGGCTTTCGGCTGACATTTTGTACGAAATACACTTTGTACGTCACAACTGAATTTGTCTTCTATTCGTCAAGTCATAAACTGTCAAATTCCATCAAAGGATGGCTACGATGTCGATGGATTAAGAAACGTCCAAAAATCCACATTAAAAATACCGGATTCTGATACATCAAATAACATCAGTTCAACCCAACAATTGTTTTTGCGGCCTACAACAACCAATCTGCAACGTGTCAAAAATCTGCAATGTGTCAGAAATGTGTATAGGTTTGAAAGTTTGTTTATCATTAACTGTTTTCCTTTGGACTCCAGGATTGAGTGCTTAGTAGTTACTTCTCATTGCACTCAACAATTTAAAAAAAATCATGAATTCTCTGTCTTTTATTGAATTATAATGAATTAAATAAATAAATTGGCACTCGAATTTCGAGAGCTGGGTCGGCTATTAATCTTTATTAAAAAAAAACTGTTTGACGGTGAAGAATACAATATGCCTTTGAGCATTCTTTGCGTAGCTACTTACATTTCGCGTATTGCTTAAATTTCTGCTTAGTGTGACTGTGAGCAAATGTCCACCTTGTCTACCTTGCGCCCCAAATCTTACTTATTAATCGCGAAACGATTTTCCGTTGTCTTAGTGGTTTTCGTCTGATTTCAGCTTGAGGGTCATTAATTAAGCGATTATATAACGGTTAACATGAAAAGCATGAAATACATGCTTTGCTAAATATACATAGATATATGCGTTTAGGCTTGTATCTGTGTTTATGATTGGACTAGATATTATGAGTTTTCCAATTGGGACTTGACAATTCGCGTAAGCACATTTTGGGAATATATGTTATTGGTCAGTTGAAAACACTCAATGGGAATCGCTACAAATACATAATGCAAGTTGCAACGTCATTTCCTAGGTTAATTTCACGAACTATACACTGACAATGTGTGTTTTTTTTAAATACGTTGCCACAACGGATATAACAATCGAATTATTTTGAAAACTCAGTTTAATGAGCTATGAATATAGTTCGTGCAATGGTCTTGTTGATTGGACACCTACATAATTATATCATGTGATTAAACATTCCTAGACTTTTTTATCAGACTCCTTTAAATCATTAATATATGCCAACAAGAGAAGCTAAGATTCCATATTGCACGAGAGATAGCGGCCGTTTCCATCTAAATACATAAATGCCTGAGTGATCGAAAATTGTGCTCAACGAATCGACCTCTGCAAACTGCCCATGTTGGGCATATGAACGAATTCAATATCAATACATAAATGCTTTGATTGTACTTCAAAACATTAATAAAGCTTTCGAGATAAATCAAATGCTTTGCATTTTATTAAACAAAAAATACGTGGTATACACATCTTTGTAAGAAAGAATCTCAATACGCCAAATATGCAAAACAAAACTTAAACGTATTCAAAACGCAAATTTCTTTGGAAAAGTGAATAGTTACGAGTATGATCTTTTACAATTTCGCTTATAGACATGCTACTTTAATTTAGTTTTGAAATACAAACATTGAAAATGTTTCATTAACCAAAATAGTCGAAATAGAACTAAATGTTTTCTATAAGAGAAATTCGAACTAATTTGAAATTCTACTCAAAGTCTGACGTTATTACCTGCTATATAATTTATCAATTAAAATTAGAAACACATTCGTCCTCATAAAAGTTGATCAACTCAAAAGAAGTTATTTGGTAATGACAATGACATGAATGCGTACGGTGTTTGTATTTTGATAATAGTTGAAATTGTCGTCTAGATTACAAAACAAACATTTTTATTTTGTTTATACATTATTGTAAGTATATAAAAATTCAGTCTTATATTAATTATGTTTACGATACTCTTTAATATAGCGGTATGTCCCCGTACTTAGAAAAACATGACAAAATAAATTTGTTTTTAAATCTTTTTTTTTTAATTTCAGATAAGATTTTAAGTTGACAGTAAATTTATACGAAAGAAATAAAATGCACGACTCTATCGCACTTACTTGCTCTTATGTTAAAGTACTTCCAAGTTTAAAATATGTTTATAAATAAATATAAAACATGGATTTATTAGAGACAAAATTTTAGATGCATAAAATTGCCGTCTGATTTTTATAAAAGTATGAAATTTTTCTAACAAAAATTTGGGATGTCAATTTTAAGTATTTAATAATAAAGGGTGGTTAAATTTTAAGGGCCGATGTTGATTGTGAATAAAACACAAATTATTTAGGAAATTATTGTCATTTCTTTTTATTATAATAATATGGTATGGTTCAATTATGTATGGAACAAAATATCGGCCAAATGGCCGCCGCGACCTCGGCGGCACACTTCCATCCGATTGTCCAAATTTTCGATGACGCTGAGGCATATTTGAGGTTCTATGCCATTATAATGTGCCGAATTATCTCATCCTTTAGCTCTTGAATTGTTGCTGGCTTGTCGACGTACACCTTTTATTTCAAATAACCTCAAAAAAAGAAGTCCAACGGTGTCAAATCGCATGATCTTGGCGGACAATTGACATCGCCACCACGTGAGATGACACGGCCATTGAATTTGTCGCGCAAAAGAGCCATTGTTTCGTTAGCTGTGTGGCAATTGTCACCGTCCTGTTGAAACCACATATCGTCCACATCCATATATCTTCCAATTCGAGCCACAAAAAAGTTCGTTATCATCTCACAATAGCGAACACCATTCACAGTAACTGCCTGACCGGCCTCATTTTGGAAAAAATACGGCCCGATGATGCCGCCAGCCTATAAACCGCACCAAACAGTCACTCTTTGTGGGTGCATTTGTTTTTCGACAGTCACTCTTGGATTATCATTCCCCTAAATGCGGCAATTCTGCTTATTGACGAATCCACTGAGGTGAAAATGTGCCTCATCTCTGAAGTTGACTTCTTCGAAAATTAATCATCCACTGTTGGGATTTCTTGTCACGATTCTGACCATTGACGACGCTTGAAATGATCAAGAGGCTTTAGTTCTTGTGCCAATTGCACCTTGTAAGCGTGTAAATGCAAGTCTTTATGCATAATGTTCATCAACGACGAGCGTGAGAGGTGCAATTGTTGGGCACGACGACGAGTTGAGGTGGACGGCTCTTCAGCCACACTATCGCGAACAGCAGCAATATTTTCTGCAGTACAAGCTGTACGAGCAGGCACTGGTGTTTTCATATCTCCTACAGACCCGGTTTGCTCAAATTTTTGCACGATTTTTCCGATGGTACGCACATTGGGACGATTAAATTGACCGAAAAAATCACGAAGTGCACGATATGCATTTTGATTTGAATGCCCATTCTCATAATAAGCCTGAATAACTTTAACGCGTTGCTCGATTGTGTATCTTTCCGTGGTTCAAATTGAGTTAAGCGCGGAACAGATTGAACCAGCAACAGCAGCGTCAACAGCAACAGCGGCCGCCATTAATTTAGAGCCAATGTACATATTTCAATTATTCAACACACATAAGAACAGCAACAGCAACGCCAACAGCGTCGTTAGGCCAAAGTCCTAAATTTGCTGTTGCTGGCGCAGTGTTGTCGACTTTTCCACTGCAATGCAACTTTTTTTCGATATAAAATGTCAAGCAGATGAAATGACGTTGCTGGTGGCAATGTGTTTGAGAAATGTTTGCTGGTCAGTGTTATTTTTGCTGTTGACGATGCTGGTGCTGTTGCTGGTTTAATCTGTTTCGCGCATTAGTCTGAAGTTGAGAAATGTCAAATGAAATGCAGAAAAAAACTTGACGTTTAGGTGTGGTTCACATTCAACATCGGCCCTTAAAATTTAACCACCCTTTATTATCATAATTTTAGGAAATAATTTCAAAAATTAATCGTTCTCTCATCGTTTTCAAGATATTAATTTTTCATAACAATTTTTTTTTTTTTAAATCCAAAATTATTTTTTTGAAAATTTTTCTATACAATATTTTTTATGTGCTCATAATAGCACACTTATTTTTTTTTTTGTCAAAATCGTTAGAGCCATTTTCAAGTTGCTTACACCATACATAAACTAGATTATCTTATTTTGATTATTTTTATTGTCATTAAAAAAATGCAATTTAGTTTAATTTGGTGTGGTACAAATTACATATTAAAAATATACGTGCAGATGCGGTATTTTTGTTGTTTTGGAATTCTAGTAAATTCATTCAGTCGTATTAATAAACCTATTTTAAAGTATGTAGATGATTCATTCATGTCGGAAAAATATTTTTACTTTATAGAAAGCGAGGCAGTTTCTTGCTAATTCAAAGTGACATGCTAAGGGTATTCATGTAAGCGCGAAAAACCCTGATAACCTGATAAGTCTGATAAGCATCGGAAACCAGATATTTGTATCTCCGCAGAAACGAGCTGTCAAAATTTGTATGGGAAAAACTTTCTGCTGATAGTTAAAATTATTTCACGAAAGTGCTGAAATAAACCTGAAAATTTGACATTTCACAAAAACGCTAAGTCATTTAAAGCAATTTCTTCATACAATTAAAAAAGAAATCTTTTTTTACTTGTTCTTGGTATCTTTTAATCAACAGAATCACTTTTTAGGTTAAAGTATCGAATGGAATACATTTTTGATAAACAATTTTTATGAGTTGATTTTGCCGTTTGCCAACAGCTAAATGTTTGCCACATTAACGCAAGTATATTTTAGGGGGTGTTCATGAAAACATTTTGCGAGAAGTTATATCTTTCTGCAAAGCGGAAAATTATCTCGTTGCATGAATACCCTTAGTATCTTATTCACCCAGAAGAAGTGGCAATATATCGCCTCGCGGTAGAATATTGCTTATTTGCCCAGACCCATGGAGTTGAATGAATGGTCTACATTACTCGTTTCTCCATGTTTCAACAAGTAATTTTCTACGTATTTATATGGGAACAAAAAGTTAACAATGATGCACTATATTGACCAGCCTACCATTAGGTGCGTTTTATTATTCACAAATCTATCTGGATCCGGATCTGGATTAAGTTTTAACATGTATTACAAAAAAAATTTGGGATCCTGTTTTTTATCGGGATCTATTTCAAAGATCCAAAAATTAGTTATTACACTGGCGAATAGATGGCTTTTTATGGTTAGGCAGTGTAAGCTATAGTGTAAAGAAAAAAGACAAGACATAATTTAGAATTTACAAACCCAAGGATAAAAAGAGACGGCTTATAACACTGCTGTCAGTAAGATCCGTATCGTTTTATTTTCAAGGGATGATCCAGATCCGGATCCAGATAGATTTGTGAATAATAAAACGCAGTGATTATTAGTATAAATGGAAATCATTTGGACGAAACGCACTTTAGAGTTAAGGTAGCTATTTGAACTTCTTATTGAATTAAATTCTATCACTCAACTTAAACAAAAGTAATTTTCTAATTTTCTTCATTTTCGTTGAAAAATCATTTAACTTTTAAACTCGACACACAACTATGTATTTCAAGAGGATACCAAAGAGTTTTTCAAATGGGACCTTACAACTTTCACTGTGAACACAGCCTTAAGCAAATGACCAAACTGTTAATTTAAAATTATTTAGATAATCCACAGAAAAACTGTGTGGTATGGTTTTCATACTCGTGGAGGTGGTGTAGTTGTGCCGTTTTTTTTTCGTTGGAGAAAATGACCGTCACGTAACAATCAATAGAGTTTGTTTCAGACACTTTGCAACCTTATGTATTTCTTTGCTGCATGGACTAGACATAAATGATGAGTAGAAGGTGCCACAAACCACACAGGGTCACAATCAACTTATTGAAAACTCGGTTCGATGAACTATAATTCGAGTACTGTGTATTGGCCGCCTAGTACATGATTTTTAATAAATTTAAATTTTTTGGGAAGGCTTGGTTAAATCATTGGCCTATACCAACTATCCGGCGTCGGTTACATGAGCAGAGCCAACATTGAACTAGACATATCGATTGTTTCCGTTGAAATATGTGCTCGAATCTTCGAAGTTTGGATTCAGTGAATCGACCGCTGCAAACGGTGGACATTACTCCACTTGATATCTGTATCGCCAACGAAATCTCTGATATAAAAATTCAGGGGAAATTGCGTATGGAAATCAAAAAACGCTTGGATGCGGTATACGGTGACTCTTTTATTTCGATGGCGATCGTCGAAAATTGGTATAACGAGTTTCAACGTGGAGGAGGATAACGTGTCAAAAATCCACGATCTCGTATTGGCAGACCGCCGATTGAAGGTGCTCGAGATACCTGAAACAGTAGGCATCTCAAAAGCCAACGTGGGGTTATCCTCCATGAAATTTTGAGCATGAAAAAGCTGTCGGGGCGTTTACCCACTCCAGACAACAAGCGCAACCGTAATACCACGGCCAAATTGGTCGAATTGCACTACGAACTGTGGCGCCATCTACTGTATTCTCCAGATTTGGCCCCATGCGACTTTTTTTATTTGCGACAACTTTTTTCTAAACGATTTTTAATTATTTTTCCCACTGTGGACTGCAAGATTCCATGTAATGCTCCCGTAATATTAATTGTTGTTCCTTTAGGAAGTTAATTTATTAGCATCATTGTCAAACCTATGTCTGGAGTAAAATTCTCTATCGTCCAGCTCTTCAAAAGGATTTGCTTGGGAGTTAAAATATTGCTAAAATATCGAGTCTTCAAATATACATCAAAATCTTCGTCTTTCGAAAAAAATTTATATTAAAATTTATTTTTACTTTTCAAAATAATTAGCCCACTAATCGTAAAAACAACAAACTTTAACTTCGAGGAAAATGACATTCATTTAATTTTGGATTTAGCAAGTTACTAAAAGTTAAAAAGCTTAAGTTAAAAAGTTAGTTAGCTTAAGTAAAATAATAAGAGATAGTAAGATGCTACAATCGTTTAAAATTAGAAAAATCTTCTTTTTAACTTAGTAACTTAGGATTTCCAAGGTTAATGCCGCTGATATTCAATGATTTTTCCTTGCAAGCCGCACTATACACTGTTTAAACCCGAAGGGGATATCGATCGTAATCATCGGGATACAATTCAACTAAGAAAAGGCAATCAATTATTTCACTTTGTTGTAACCAAAAAACAAACATTTTTTGTCACCTCAAAAATCACCCTATCACTGGACTAACATTAGCTGCAGCCTTTCGGAAAAATCATCAAGAATCTGAAAGATCATCCTAACTCACAAGTGAAACAACTCCTTTAGCAAAAACTAGAACCTAGTGACAGGCATCTATACGCCCGAGCTATCACTGACGATCAATTTGAATAAATGATCCATAAAGAAGACGCATTCTTTTACGAGAACAAAACAATTAGTACTTCAGGTTATACCTTCCACAAAAATTACATTCATTGCTGCATAGCCAGCGCAGCATTCAAGTGTAAATAAAACGATCAAACTCACTCCATATGTCAATTTCAATTTATATTTCAATGTTGGCCATTATTATAGAAAATATCAAAATCTGATGTCAAAACATGTACATATGTACATATATTTAATTGTAAAATTTAATGCATAGCGCCATTTTCATTTCAATAATTTAAAGTTCTATCACCAGCACAACTGTCATTTTTTTACTAGCTTCTTTTTCGCCAGCAATCAGATTGTTGTTGTTTGTCGAGGGAAATTTTACTGCGCTAGCTATGCAGCAGTGAATAAAACACACCTAATATTAAATAAATCATGAATTACATTAAGATTAGATAAGAAAAGCCAAAAGAAGAACGTTCCTCTATGGTTGATCCAACATGACTTAATTAACAATAGGTTACTTTTAACTCAAATTATGTAAACCAAATTGAAAAATAAAAATTCTTTATCTAAATGTAATCTTAGAAACCGCTCCGTTTCAAAGTTAAATTAGTTTGAGATAAAACTTTAAAATTAATAAAACTGACAAAAAAGAACAACAGTAAAAAACCAAGAGGTGAGAGTTATTTCCATCTCGAAATCTTTACAAAAAAATAATGTCCCATAATAATAAAAGAAATTAAAGAACGCCACTGATAGTTGAGGAAATTTAAATTCAAAAGTCGAATTGATGGCAATCAAATATCAAAATGTACCGCGAAAATCTTTTTTTGTTTAAGAAATGGCGGAGTAGCACGCTCTAGAATAAGTTTTGCGAACCTATTAAATAGTGTTCGATAATGACACCTATTATGAGGGAGCAAATATGCAATCTGCTAAGAGATATTAAATGCTTAGGGCGTTTTATATACAGCTTTAATACTTTAACCGCTTCGAGCTTAAGCGTGTTTATGAATAGAGGTGATAATCCCGTGTACAGCATAATGACTTAATTTGGTGTGTTTGGCGGTTGATGAAATATTCTTTCGACGAAATACCTTAAGAGCTGCTGAACTGCATCAAACATCTTTTCCAAGAAATGTTAACTGCAGTTTTTTCCTTCTGCAGCTTTTCATTAATCTTCTACACCGTACTCAAGTTTTTTGAAATAGAAACACCTAGATACTTGTATTCGCTTATACTTTATATATTTTCTACATTCAATATCCATTTTTCATTCGATGCAGGTCTTCGACCATATCTTTTAAAAATCATTACTTTAGATTTTTCTATTGACTATGACTTTCCATAATCGACAGTAATCTTACGCCCTGTTCATGAGTTGCAAAGTTTTGGTGGAATATATGAGAACAAGACCACAGCATCCACAAAGAGCACTACCTACATATATGTACACACTGCCGCAAAGCTCTCTCCAGCAAATTTAAATAAAATGCACTTGCTCTACTTGTTCTCATTTAAAAGTAATTTGGAATTTAAAAATTGTTTATAAATATAAAAGCATAAATTTAATTAGAGTAGATGTTCAAATGCATAAAATTGCCGTCTGATTTCAAAATCATTTTATTATTAAATTAATTATGTATATATGTATATAAGAAATGGAAAATTTAAGTATTTAATAATATAGATTTTCGGAAATAATTTCAAAATTTTACACGTTTTCAAGATATTGATTTTTCAAAAAAAAAATGGATTGTCTTTTCAAAAACCCAAACAATATTTGTTCGAATATTTTTATATACGAATTCGAATATTTTTATACATATATCAAAAAACGATCATGCAGAGCCAACGATCTTGCAAAAAAAACGAAAGCTAATACCGATGCTGTTGTTGCTGTTGTAACTGATGTTGATCCTGTTGTTAATCCTTCTGATAAAGAGGAATGTGTCAATTCTCTTTGTGTCTACTACCAAAATGTCGGAGGCATGCGCACGAAAACACATAAGTTTTATTCTGTAGTAGCCACAAGCTCTTATTCAATAGTGGCTCTAACAGAAACATGGCTTACTGGTGACATTTCTTCTTCCGAACTTTTTAATGATACGTTCAATATAAGTATATCGAAAAGATAGATCTTTTGAATCCACTGGACTAACGAGAGGCGGTGGTGTTATTATTGCTGTACGGGCGGAGCTATTAAGTCATCAAGTCATCCTTGAAGATACTGCAATTGATCAACTTTGTATTCAGGTATATTTACCAGAAAGTCAGTACAAACTTTTTGTATTTATTTCATACATTCCTCCTAAAAGTACTATTGCTTTATATAATGCTCATTTAAAAAATATTTCATCTGTTGTAAATCATATTGATAATAATTCTCATGTAATTGTCTTAGGCGATTTTAACTTGGGTGATATTATATGGGTTTAGTCTGACGGTGATAAAATTCTTTGTCCTTTAAATGTAACTAAAGATATTGAATATGAGACAATTGATTCTCTTTTTGCAATGAATTTTTATCAAATTAACAATGTCATAAATGATAATAATCGAATATTAGACCTTATATTTATAAATAATGAACTTGAAGCTAAAATTGAAGCAGCCTACTTGCCCATTTTGAATAATTGTTGTCATCATAAAGCTCTTGAAATAGAACTTAACTTTTTAGATATACATAAGCTTAATTTCGTGAACTCAGATTATTTGGAATATGACTTTGCCAACGCCGACTACATTGCCCTGAATTCGTACTTTAATCAAATTAATTTCGAAAACATCTTTTAGCTTCTTGACTTACAGGATTCATATAAGCTTTTTCTTAATGTGCTTGAGGAAGTTTTTATAAGATTCGTTCCACAAAAATTAAATAAAAGAAATGGCAAGCCAAAATGGTCTAATAAAAGGTTGTCAAATCTTAAAAACAAAATGCTTAAATTGCGTAAGAAGAGTAAGTTTAACCCATCATATTCTGAAGAGTATAAGAAATGTAGACGTGATTATGAATCATTGAATCTTTTTCTCTTCCAACAATATTTATGGACAGTTGAATCTAAAGTTAAAAAAGATTCGAAAGCATTTTGGTCATATATAAATTCAAAACGAAATTCAGTTGGTCTTCCGATGAAAATGTTTCTAGATGGAATTCAAACTAGTAACGAAAGTGACATTTGCGATATGTTTGCAACTCACTTCCAATCTAACTTTGTTTTAATACCTGCAGATTTGTCTTCAATTAATTTCAATATTGAACCAATATGCGATATTGGTAATTTAATTTTGACTCAACAAGAGGTAGAATTTGAACTCGAAGCTCTGGAAGCAAATCCCAAAATTGCTCCTGATAACATTGCTCCAATTTTTTTAAAGATGTGCAAAAATTCGTTAGCCCATCCATTACTTTTGATATTTAACAAATCTCTTTCCTGTGGTGATTTTCTAGAAACCTGGAAATTCTCTTTTATATAGGCCAATTTCGAAACTCCAGTTGATTCCTAAAATTTTTGAAGCTGTTGTAAAAAAACGTATCTATAACTATGTCAAGCAAGGTATTAGTGAACACCAACATGGATTTGTAACGGGTCGGTCCACAGTAACAAATCTTGCGTTTTTTTCAAATTTTTGTATAAATAGTATAGAACGTGGAGGTCAACTAGATGCCATTTACACCGACTTCGCAAAAGCTTTCGATAGAGTTCATCATAATGTCTTACTAAAAAAACTTGAATTACTAGGATTTCATTCTAACTTTCTTAAATGGATACAAAACTATCTATCAGGTCGTTATCAATATGTCAATATTGGCTCTCAATTATCTAAGCAAGTTTTCAATCATTCAGGTATTCCACAAGGAAGTCATATAGGACCGCTGCTTTTTCTTCTATTTATAAATGATCTTCCTATGTTAATTAGAAATGCTAAATGTCTTCTCTTTGCAGATGATATGAAACTATTTTAACCAATCAAATCTACTGCGGATTGTCTAAAACTTCAATCTGACTTAGAAAAAGTAGCAGATTGGTGTCATATTAATTGTCTTAGCTTAAACATCTCCAAATGCAAAATCATGAGCTTTACTAGATCTTTGTATCCAATAGCTTACTCTTATGATATAAGTAGTATACCACTTCAAAGAGTCGAAGAACAGAGAGATTTAGGTGTTATTTTCGATACCAAGCTAAAATTTCACAATCACTACTACTTGGTTGAACTATTGCGTTGCCATGAACTTGCAGTTGTTGCAACTTGCAAACTGTAGTTTATTTTGGTGTTTCGTCACGGAAGGTGATAAAAAAAACAGAGTCGACCACGGAATTAATTTTGCAATTGATTTCAGCAATTAAGAAAAGCCCAATATATGGGACATTAAGAGCCCCTCTTATAAAAATCGAGATGCCAGGGAATTGGCTTGGTCTCAAATTTCCTCGAAAATGCAATTGCCTAATGTACCGAACTGAAGTCAAAATTATTTCAGGTTTGACATTTGAGTTTTTTGTTTATCGTGGTGCGTTCAACATGTTCTCCAACGAGTGATCTTTGGTTAAGTGTACGAAGGTATCAACTCGTTCATCAACTGGTTTCGAAAACGCAGTTGATCAACTCGAAAAACTTTTTTTTCTGTCAAAATCGAACAAGTTTATTAACTAGTGTACGAGGTTATTCAACATTTGAGTAAGTTGGTGAACTAGGTGTACGGAGCTATTCAACACTGGAATAAGTTTTAAGAGTTGATCAACTGGGTGTGCGAGGTTAATCAACATATGGGAAAGTTGGTCAATTATGTGTACGGGGCTCCAAACGCATTTTGTTCAAATTTAGTTGCTCAACGTGAAAAATGTAAGTTGCTGCACTAGTGTAAGATGTTGAATATTCGTTTATCCAACGAAAGAGTTGAATAAAAAGTTGAACGAAGTTGGTTGAACTTATCGCGCACATAGTGGACGACCGGCATAACTTTCCGCAACATGTTTGCATGAACCCCCCTTAAAATACTTGCGTAAATGTGGAAAATATTCAGCTTATCGTCGAACGCTTTCGTGAAATGTCAAATTAAAAGTCAATCGATTTCCTTTACACGCTAGAGATTTCGATCCCGTGTCAATTTTTTTCTTTTGGTGTGCGTATTTCGTATCCATGTAAATCCCTCTTCAAATACGGATTCAAAGAATTTGATTTCTGTCAAAAAAAAAATCGATTTTTTTTGGTGTGAAGGAACGTACATAAAATCTGTCGAGAAATCGAAATCTTCACACAGAAATTGATTTTTCATGTGTAAAGGAAATCGACATTAGTTTATCAGGTTTATTTCTTCTCTTTCCGCATAAAATTCGAAAGATTATTTTATCAGATCTGCAGAAAGATTTCCCCATAAAAATTTGTCTATGGAGCTAAAATTATCTGGTTTTTGCGGTTTATCAGGTTGTTGGGAAGAATTTTGTCAACCAACAGATTTTTAATCAAAGTATTATAATTAATATTTTTTTAATATAAAGTTTAAATTTATTTATCTGTATAGGGTTAGAAAATTAGTTTTTCTCTTTTAAAATTGTACTTTTTATTTTACCCAGCGATCCTATCGTGTCGAGGTCTATATCCAAAAGAAGGGGTTTTAGCTTTCTTCGAGTAGGGTAAAAAATGGCGTTGGTTGGCGTTCATAAATGCGGTAATGTTTCTGGTGTTAAGCAGAGAGGTAAATGGGCAACACACGGTTTTCCGCGTTTATGTGAATATCTTTAATGTAAATAAAGTCCATTCTATTCTATTAATTCGTTGATGAAGTTATGACGTTAAGCACAATTAAAATTAAAGTACGACATTGGATGATATGCATAAAACGGAAGTATTTACTACAAGTAAAAGATAATAGTAAATACTATAACTTAAAGCAAATGGTTAAATTTAAAGTATTTACTTCATTCCATATGCATAAAGTTTAGTACTTACTAACTGGCAAATACTTTCAGTATATACTAAATTCATCCAAGTAAATACTAGAATTCATCGGAAATTGATAGTAAATACTTTTTTTTTCTTATCGGGTTAGTAAGCAAATAGTTTTTTGCCAGATTAACCGTTTAATCCCTATATTAAATTACTGTTGCCCTTCTTGTTGTTTTGTAAACATCTGTTACAAGTTGCCTGGATATTGATGGAAGCATATCTATCCTTTTCGGTTAATGTATTCTTTCGAATGAAATCTAGGGTGTAATATTTCCACGTGAGTACAGTCCAAGGCTCCTATGCATAATGGGAACCTGTATTTGCTTAGCCAATCATTTTTTGCTCCCAGCTGTTCTTCATAGCTCGATGGAAATTTTATCCAATGAGAAGCTTTGTCTTTTATTAATTTTGCAACAAAATTAACTGTTCTGGATACAGTACTCTTTCATAAGTGTTTGCTTCTTGTAAAATTATAAATTATATTTTTAAGTTAACAGGCGTATAAGAAAATAGAAAGTTTTACATCATTTCCGCGAACTAACAAAAGGCTCCAAATAGTAAGGGTATGTCAAGTTTTAAAACTACAAATTACGATTTTGCAATGACTTACCAATGAAGTATTCACTCAACCAATCTACGTTTTCCCTCTCAAAACGATAGAGTTGTTTAAAATTTGATTCTGAACCCGATCTTCGACTTTTATAGACTTTTTGTGAACTAACGCGTACAAATTCCGCCATTTCAGTACAGTCAGCAGTAACTTAATTTTAATTTATATCAGCGACGACGTGAATCCTTTGAGAAAAGACTCAACTTACAGTTGAGAAAGACTGTAAGTTTTTATGGTTTCGAAGCTACATAGTTATGTGTTTAAATCAAAAAAAGTATGTACTTTTAAATGTTCATGTTGCTATCCTTTGACTTTGAAAAAAAGAAGTAATTCCTACAGAAAAAAAGTACTTGCTACTTTTTATGCATACGGAATAAAGTATTTACTGAAAAAGTTCATCCGAAAAAAGTAAGTACTGTGGCCTCAAGTAAATACTTTATTTTCAGCATTTACTGCATTTTTATGCATATCAAAAAAAGTAATTACTTAGAAATTCTCAAGTAAAAGCATTTACTATTTTTTATGCATATCACCCATTGTTCTGAATTATTCCAAATAAATCAAGTTAAGGTGCGATTCCATTATAGCGGGTGCAACATTTAGACTCATTTGAAGTACATTTAATAATAAAATAAGCAAAATATTTAATGACATTATTACTTGAAGGGATACATTTTCACCTATTTATTTTTAATCCATAGAATTCTAAAATATAATAAATAATTTGTCAGAAAAATGGTTTCAAAGTGCGATCGCGGGTGCAACAGAATCGGCCCGACTTTTCTAGATCATAGTACAAATTCTGTTAATTGTGAAACATTTATCATGCTATTCTTACATATATTGAACGACGTTGATTCAATTAACTAAATAAATAAAAATAAAGATAGAAAACAAAAGTAAGCAACGAAATATTAACTTTTAAATCAATCGCGGGTGCAACATCAAATTATCGCGGGTGCAACGCGTCTAACTTAAATTAGTAAACTGATTTAAAAAACTGGAAAAAATATAAAATAGGGCACATATGTAACAAGTCAGTACCCTTCTCTATTAATTTTATAATTTTTATAATTTTGTTTTTTTTTTTTCAAATACTTCAATATTTTTTCGAAAATACATATATGTATGTGAGAAGTACTCCATCTAAATCGATATCGGTTAAGGATAACCCCACATAACGATATTGTGATATTGCAGCCTACCTGGTTCAAGAAGGTACAAACCTGCGGAAATAACTTTTGGAAATACTGCTGCTGTAAAAACAGAACGGTATTTTAGAGCATGGATCTACTGGTAATATAGGGGGCTCAAAAGACCCTGTTGGAGATTTAGAATTTAATGCTTCGTCTTCTGACTCAATAAAAACATCGAAAACTTAACTTCACGAATGCTCATGGTCATTGTACTCTTCTAAATTCTTAACTTCCGACTTAATCGATTTCACATCTTTTATACCCGGCAGTTGTCTGCTAATATTATCCCTTTTATAGAAATCACCTGTCATCCTTCAGTTTTTTAGACATTGCTTTGGTGGAACCAGTTTTTTTTTTTTAAATACCAATTTTAACACTTCAACTACGCTAGTGGGACTCCTTGGGCGATTACGTTTCACTTGTGCGACTTTTTCAGTCTACAGGGACTGATGTAATGAGTACCTGCCTTTTTTTGTGTTGACTGCATTTTTTCTTTTTGTCTGATTCTGGTCAGAATTTTAAAATTTGTATCTGCCTTCATTTTCCCTTTCAATACATCTCGCCACATTAAATTTCTACGTCCTTTTTCTGCATGAAGCTCAGCATATTTGTTAATTTTTTGCCAATTTTCTGTAAAGCAGTCTCTTTTTCTTGTTTCACTTCCATTTAACCATATATTTTTATATAAAAAAGAACAACATATTATATTACATAGTTAAAAAAAAGTGAACACAAGAAATTATTATTGAAAGCATATTTTATCAATAAAATACAATAAATCACGTTATAATGTTAGTAGTCAATAAGTTGCACCCGCGATCTTAATATTGGGATCTCGGGTGCAACCAATTTAAATCAACGTTTTTTGTCGTTCAACGTACAATATATTCCTAATAACGACTTATTTAATTTTAGTTTTGTTTTCTTCTTACTTTTTGAAAGTTTGAAAACGCTAGTACTTTATTTCTGCCAAAAAAGTAAACTTTTATATCTTTTATATCGCGGGTGCAACAAACATACAATGGCTATTTGCAATCAATAATGCTAAAAATATAACAACAAATTCGTACATGTTTTTATGCAAACGATTAAATGGCATGTTGCTTCATACGTCTATTGAGTAAAGCATAACTTAAAACTATCGGAAATAGCTATTTTGAGCGTATGTTACCAGTTGTAATAATTGCAGTTCGTACCGACTCTTCGTATGATAATGTTGCCAAGCGCAAACAAAAATGTTCTCTATAACTTAGGTCTCAGTTTTTGTTTTTATTATTAAATATAGTATTTCTACTTTGAATATTTATCAAAAAAAGTAAAAAATATTGTTATTCAAAAATTGGTGTCAAAAATCGTCTACAGCGGAATTACCCTTAAGCAAAACATTTTTGTTTGTTTCTGCTTTATTTGATGTGGGTTTAGCTTGAAAAGCACAGAAGTCTGTGCATAAAACCCACATAACATTGGATGGGGACGGACCGGACGGTATGACGTGTGACGAAATCCAATTCTCAAATGTGTTCTCAATCTTTAAAATGTCTATTATGTTTGTGTTTTTTTACACGATACCAATCAGTAAAATGATTGTATCTTAGCTTCAACTAATAATTGGGTTTTGTTATAAATCGCTGACTTCAAAAGATTTCTGTTTAATGAAACCTGAGAGGAAAGGTTTCGCACAAGGTGGTCAATCAGCAGTATATTATTTTTTTTCATATAAATTTTGTGCATTTATTTATATTTTTGCAGAAGCTATAAAAACAATCATCGATTGAGTGCAATTAATCACGGTTATTGCAAGTGAGTCGCGAAAACCGATACATTCTAAACGTGTTTAAATGAAATTAAACTAAGATACATATACATAATAAAAAGGCTTCCGACAATTAATTGAATTCAAATCCATTAAAGTCACATAATGACTTTGGCTATAATATGAATCAATGTTTATACTTTTTGTTATGCAAGCAATTTAATTGTGTTCGTACATCAATGAACACAGTGGGAATGGGAAGATGAGCTGCAACTTAAAAAAAAACTTTCTTGAACTTTTAACATCTATATCTGTGTATAAAGCAGAGTTTAAGATTTTGCTCATGACATTCATTCATTCACAATTTGAAAAAAAAAAGCCATGAAATAATGAACATCAATTTGTAAAACTTGGATATGTGTATAATGTATGTAACGGGTGATTTTTTAAGAGCTTGAGAACTTTTTTTAAAAAAAAAACGCATAAAATTTGCAAAATCTCATCGATTCTTTATTTGAAACGTTAGATTGGTCCATGACATTTACTTTTTGAAGATAATTTCATTTAAATGTTGACCGCGGCTGCGTCTTAGGTGGTCCATTCGGAAAGTCCAATTTTGGGTAACTTTTTCGAGCATTTCGGCCGGAATAGCCCGAATTTCTTCGGAAATGTTGTCTTCCAAAGCTGGAATAGTTGCTGGCTTATTTGTGTAGACTTTAGACTTGACGTAGCCCCACAAAAAATAGTCTAAAGGCGTCAAATCGCATGATCTTGGTGGCCAACTTACCGGTCCATTCCTTGAGATGAATTGTTCTCCGAAGTTTTCCCTCAAAATGGCCATAGAATCGCGAGCTGTGTGGCATGTAGCGCCATCTTGTTGAAACCACATGTCAACCAAGTTCAGTTCTTCCATTTTTGGCAACAAAAAGTTTGTTAGCATTGAACGATAGCGATCGCCATTCACCGTAACGTTGCGTCCAACAGCATCTTTGAAAAAATACGGTCCAATGATTCCACCAGCGTACAAACCACACCAAACAGTGCATTTTTCGGGATGCATGGGCAGTTCTTGAACGGCTTCTGGTTGCTCTTCACTCCAAATGCGGCAATTTTGCTTATTTACGTAGCCATTCAACCAGAAATGAGCCTCATCGCTGAACAAAATTTGTCGATAAAAAAGCGGATTTTCTGCCAACTTTTCTAGGGCCCATTCACTGAAAATTCGACGTTGTGGCAGATCGTTCGGCTTCAGTTCTTGCACGAGCTGTATTTTATACGGTTTTACACCAAGATCTTTGCGTAAAATCTTCCATGTGGTCGAATAACACAAACCCAATTGCTGCGAACGGCGACGAATCGACATTTCACGGTTGGTTGGTTTAATGTCCAATAAAGTAAACTGAGTGCGAAACTTGGTCACAATCGCATTAATTGTTTGCTCACTTGGTCGATTATGTAGACCATAAATCGGACGTAAAGCGCGAAACACATTTCGAACCGAACACTGATTTTGGTAATAAAATTCAATGATTTGCAAGCGTTGCTCGTTAGTAAGTCTATTCATGATGAAATGTCAAAGCATACTGAGCATCTTTCTCTTTGACACCATGTCTGAAATCCCGCGTGATCTGTCAAATACTAATGCATGAAAATCCTAACCTCAAAAAAATCACCCGTTACATACATATGTTTGTACATATAATACTTGAAACAAATTTATGAGAAATCTGAGAGGAAATAGCAAAACTAAATACGTACATACGTGGCTGGTTCGCATGATGTTATGGTTAATGCAGCATGGAAACTTGGAATTATTATATAACGATTAAAAAAAACTCATTTGTATGTTTTGAGGGATAAAATGTAAGTAATTTGTCTATTGTACTCGTATGAACACGTACACATGTGGTCATTAAAATAGGTACTGCCATTTTTTAAATTAAAATCGTTGTGTTCTTTCAAAGACTATGTTTTACCTTTTTTTATAAGTGGCAACAATTTTTTTGGTGGAAATATAAAAATTGCCGTTATTAAATTTTGTTAATGTTGCATTGACAACATAACCAACACAATCGAATAAAAATGTATGTAACTTAACAACTGTTGCATTTTTTATTTGATCCAAGAGTTCCTATTTTAATGACCACATGTGTATGTACATACGAGTAGCTATATATGTAGATATTTGCCACAAAAATGATTCAAAGAGTCTCTAATTCAACACTTGGTAGAAATCTATGGAAGTCAACATATTTCTTTTTCATAAACATGAATTTATGGGGGAAATACAAAATTTTTTGATATATGTTTGTTTGTAATAGAATGGCAAGGTGGAGAAGCATTGAAAATTTGAAGTATTGGTTTATTAATAAAATGAAATAGATGTTAATCAAGTAAAATTAACAAAAATTTTGGAAATTATAGTTACTATACCCTATCATGGGGTTTCAAATAGCACCAAGCTTATTTTGCAAATAAAATAAGTTTTCAGAATTTTTATATTTATTGTATTTATATGGAAAACAATTTATCAATAAAATAAACACATGATGAAGTATATGCGCATTGTCGTCTCTCTTAACTGCCAACCCACTGTACCTTATATGACTCCAATAAACCTATTACTTGCATGCTTCGCATAACCTCAGTTCACTTTGACTAAAATTCCGTCTACTTCATTTCTCATCCTTCAAATTCACTCCAATCTTAGATTTATATCAGAAAAGCTATATTTAAGTTATAGTTTAATAATAACTTTGTATTAAGCATTAAAAATTTGTGTTTTAGTTAAATGCTTGGGTTTACTTCGACGTTGCAAGAAATATTTTACCCCTTTTGATCTGGCTGAAATCTATAAGTCCTATATTCGTCCAAAGCTCGAGTACAATTCCGTTATTTGGACAGATACCCCAATTACTCACTTGAGTCCCTTGGAAAAACAGCATTCAAAATGATAGGTGATAGAAATATAACAGAAACATAATGAATCTCTCGAGCACAGCCGAGATTTTAGTGTTATTTTTAAAAACAGTGTTCCAAGTGAAATAGTCAGTTGAATTCCTCCCCCTAAACAAGTTAACCGTAATATTCGCTCTTCAGGAAGTGCCTATCAGTTCACCCTTGAGCCTAACTTCGGACGTACTGTTTAATTCGGAGATTCTTTCTTTAGCCACACTACACGAATGTGGAATGTTTTACCCGACTCTATATTTCCCTCCCATTATAATATTCAGCAATTTAAACCAATATGAGCATCGGTATCCCCTTTTAAATCCTCTCCTCAAACATTTTAAGAGTAGTCATAATCCCTTTAATGCATGCAAAATCACGGGTCCCGTTTCAAATTTATCACGAAAATAATAATTTAAATAAATAAATTATTATTGATATACATTTTTTCAAAATGATAACGCTAAATAGCTTATGCTAGAAAATTCTAGCTTAAGCTTCTAATTTAAGCTGTTCGTTTTTTATTCACATGTTTCGACAAGGAAGGTTGTTTTAGATTTTGTTTCGTCACAAATTGTTAACTGTTCTAAAGTGCAAGTATTCGTTTCGGGTAAATAAATGTTTTTATCATATCTTGAGTCTTCTAAAAAGTAATCAGAAAGCAGCTTCACCTTTTCTTTTGAAAATCTAAATAAACTATGAAAACCTAACTAACTTCCAACCGTTCTTATTCTAGTTTAAGCTGTTTTTATTCGCACAAATTGGAAAACAAGCTAAAACTAAATTAATTTAGCGTTGGCTATTTTAAAATAACTATTACTAGAAAACATCTTTAACTAAAGGGTAGTTAAATTTTAAGGGGCGATGTTGATTTTGAATAAAACACAAATTATTTAGGAAATTATTGTCATTTCTTTTTATTATAATAATATGATGGTTCAATTATGTATGGAACAAAATATCGGTCAAATGGCCGCCGCGACCTCGGCGGCACACCTCCATCCGATGGTCCAAATTTTCGATGACGCTGAGGCATAATTGAGGTTCTATGCCATTAATGTGCCGAATTATCTCATCCTTTAGCTCTTGAATTGTTGCTGGCTTATCGACGTACACCTTTTCTTTCATATAACCTCAAAGAAAGAAGTCCAACGGTGTCAAATCACATGATCTTGGCGGCCAATTGACATCGCCATCACGTGAGATAACACGGCCATTGAATTTGTCGCGCAAAAGAGCCATTGTTTCGTTGGTGGCAAGTGGCACCGTATCTTCCAATGCGGGCCATAAAAAGTTCCTTATCATCTCACGATAGCGAACACCATTCACAGTAACTGCCTGACCGGCCACATTTTGGAAAAAATACGGCCCGATGATGCCGCCAGCCTATAAACCGCACCAAACAGTCACTCTTTGTGGGTGCATTTGTTTTTCGACAATCACTCTTGTATTATCATTCGCCCAAATGCGGCAATTCTGCTTATTGACGAATCCACTGAGGTGAAAATGTGCCTCATCACTGAGGTTGATTTTCTTCGAAAATTGATCATCCCCTGTTGCCATTTCTTGCCACGATTCTGACCATTGACGACGCTTGAAATGCTCAATAGGCTTTAGTTCTTGAGTCAATTGCACTTTGTAAGCGTGTAAATGCAAGTCTTTATGCATAATGTTCATCAACGACGAGCGTGAGAGGTGCAATTGTTTCGCACGACGACGAGTTGAGGTGGACGGCTCTTCAGCCACACTATCGCGAACAGCAGCAAAAGCAATATTTTCTGCAGTACGAGCTGTACAAGCATGCACAGGTGTTTTCACATCTCCTACAGACCCGGTTTGCTCAAATTTTTACACGATTTTTCCAAATGTATATGCTTATTTGGACGATTAAATTGACCGAAAAAATCACGAAGTGCACGATATGCATTTTGATTTGAACGCCCATTTTCATAATAAGCCTGAATAACTTTAACGCGTTGCTCGATTGTGTATCTTTCCATAGTTCAAATTGAGTTAGTCTGAAATTGAGAAATGTCAAATGAAATGCAGACAAAAACTTGACGTTTAGGTGTGGTTCACATTCAACATCAGCCCTTAAAATTTAACCACCCTTTAGCTAGCTTAATCATATTTTTATTCACTAAAAATCCAGCTTTTATTTAAAACTCCAAGTTTTAGCTTTACCTTTTTTTTTATTCACAAGGCCCTTAGTTTTTAAAATTTAATTTTTTGTATTTCAGTTTATGGAATGACCTTGGGATTCCCCACGATAGTTATTCCCGCAATTCAAGGAGGTGATGGCCGGGAGCCAAGTGATATAGTTTTAAACAGAGACCAAATATCATGGTTTAGTAAGTTAGTCTGAACAATTTTTCTCTATAAATTATACATTTTTTTCAATATTTTTAAGGTTCTATAAACCTCATATGCGTTCCGTTGGGATGTCTATTTTCTGGAGTTTTCAGTCAACCCATTGGAAAACGAAGAGCTATGCAAGTAAGTATTCGCTAATAAACTAATAAAATATAAAAATATTGACACAACTTAATATTTACTATAGATAGTGAATCTACCAATTTTGGGTTCATGGCTTTTGTTCCACTTTGCAACAAGTACTGAACATCTTTATGCAGCTCTTTGCTTAGCTGGTGTTGGTGGAGGTCTCATGGAAGCACCAGTACATAAAATTAAAGCTTGAATATTATTTATGGATTAATTTAACTTGAATATACATAGGTTCTTACATATGTTGCCGAGATCACCGAACCTAAGTATCGAGGGATTCTCTCAGTTTTGGGATCAACGTGCGTCATTGGTGGTGTTTTTGTACAATTTATTTTAGGATCATTCTTAGACTGGCGAACGATCGCAGCCATTAATACAGTATTTCCAGTTATATCTATTATAGCTTTGTTTTTTATACCTGAAAGTCCAACATGGCTGATAAGGCAACAAAAGTTCAAAGAAGCTATTAGAGCTCTGCAGTGGCTACGTGGATGGGTTCCTGAATACAAAATTGAAGCTGAATTCAATATGCTCTATGATCAGTTGATTACCAAACCAGCCCTGGATGATGCCAATGATGGTATAACAGATACAAAAAATCGCACCTGTTATCAACGATTGAAGATGTTTCGCAAACAGACATTTTGGTTTCCATTTATTTTGGTGTCGTTTACGTTTTTTGTTGGACATTTTTCAGGAAAAACTCCGTTGCAGACATATGCTGTGCAGGTAAATATGAAATTGGAATTTTTTAAATTTATGTGAGATTGATTTATTAATAAGGTTTTTCATTCGGCAATAATTCATACTTTGATCTCAGAATTTATATGTTTCGTAGGTATCCAATGGAAATTAAATTAAGATTTTGTTTTCTTTTTGAGAGGGAGTAAATGCCATATTTTTACTTTAGGTTTGGTTGTAAATATAACCCACGAATATATTGAATTTGTTTTTTAAATAAACTCTTCTTTATTTGTTCTCGAAAATTAAATATGCATACGAGTAAATACGTATAAATAACGAAACAAGTACCAGACCAAAGTATCAAAAGTTACACAATGTTTTCTGCTGTTACTCCGAGTAGCGCTAATGATGTGCACATGTCCCTATAATTACATATGTATATATATGGAATTAAAGATGAATATGGCTCCTAGCACTCATATAATTCTGCAATTCACAGTACGCCTGATCAAAATATTTTTGTTTTATTTATAGCCCCTACGACTAGATCTGTGCCAATCGTTCATTTTTAAAGATCGAATTAATCCTATGATTGATTGGTTCAAGGATTCGGTCTTTTCGATCAATTGTTCCTTCAATAAAAATCATTTTTTATCCAGCCGTTTCGTTCTGAACGAGACCAAACCGATACAAAAAGATTTCAATCGTTCATTCAATTTGAATTAACATATTTTTTTTCAATCGTTTCGTTCTGCACGAGACCGAAACCGAAACAATGAAAATTTGGCTCTAAATACTTCTTTTTGACTTCGTTCACGTCATCCTGCATTGTAATTATATTAAATGAAGAATATACATTCCGTTTCATTTCTACTCCTATTTGATATTGTGAAATGACTGCGAACAAGTTAAGTGAACGAAACATTTTTTTTTCATTCGTTTCGTTCACTTTATGTTCATCGGTTCAGCGGCAAGATATTGACATAGGATTGATTTATTTGGTCTATTGTAATTGCAATCAATCAATCTTTTTGATGAACGGATCACAAAGACCGAATCAATCGCGTTCGCGATTGACACAGCTACCAAACTTTTTGGTTCAAAAATAGTAATAGTCCAGGAAAAATAGCTTTCTGCAAGGAAAAAATTAGATCCTGGCTGAAAATTGGCACGATCATTGGTAATTGGGCTCTTTATAAAATGAGAGAGTTCCTCACCGATCCGATGACCGCTACGTAAGTTATTCAAGGTCAAAGGTCACGAAAATGGGTTTTATTAAATTTACTCAAAAACGGTTTGTTTTAGAAAAAAAAATTGTTCCACAAATATGTTGCTGAGGCAATTTCCAACAAAAATGATTGTATAAATTTTGTCCGTAGCATTTACCGTTAAAAAGTTATAGCACTTTAAAGAATCGTAAGTATCACCCTATTTCGCATTTTCTCCAACATTACTCATAATTACTTAAAACCAGTTTGTTTTAGAGAAAAATTTTGAAGTACAAACTTGTAGATGAGAAAATTTTCACAAAAACGGTTTTAAAATTTTGTTCGTAGCACGTACCGTTAAAAAGTTATAGCAATTTACTGAATACACGGACCATAAAATTAATTTGATTTTAATTTTTGGGGCCAAATATTTGTAACCAATCAGAAAATTTGGTGAGAAAATTTAACCCAAGACAGGTTTTTTTTTGGTGATCATAAAGTTTAAAGCTACCCTTTTAACTGTCAACAGTTCGATAAAAGTGCATGGTGAAAAAGTTGCAATTGATCCTCTGTTACTTTTTCAACGAATAGGTATAACTAAAGAATTTGAAGACCAACTGCAGACATTTTTAACATACGAGTTGGCTCCTTATCCATTGTCACTTTTTGATGAGGTTGGTATACGAAAAAATAAAAAATCTTTCCTTTATGAATTGTTAGAGCCAGTTGAAGATAACATTGATTATAATAATGTTACATACATCATCGATGGAAGATTTTTACTGCATCGTGTTTTATGGAATCGAGAGAACTCATTTCATGCAATTTTTGATAGCTACATTAACTATGTACAAAAGCATTTTGGCAAAGATGTCACCATTGTTTTCGATGGTTATAAATATCAAGGTAACAATATAAAAGCTTCAGAGCAGCGTCGTCGGTGTGCTTCAGCTCCGTCATCAGCTGACATTTTCTTCGAAGTATCAATGAAGGTCTCAACTTCCCAACAACAATTTCTTGCTAATGCAAACAACAAAAGTCGATTCATTGCTATGCTTTCTCAGAAGTTTAAGGCTGTAAACATCCTAGTGAGGCAAGCCAAAAATGATGCTGATGTTTTGATAATCGAAACAACCATAGGGAAAGCTGAGAAACGCACGAGTATTGTTGTAGGAGGGGATGTCGACCTACTAGCAATACTGATAGCAGGGGCTCCTCCAGACAAAAAGATCTATTTTCGTAAACCAGGTAAAGCTAAAATGGAAAATAAATTATACTGTACTCACAGTTTAGCCGCTTACCGAAAATGTCAAGCCCACATCTTATTTTTGCACGCATTTACTGGTTGTGATTCAACTTCTGCTCTCTACAACAAAGGCAAATTAAAAATGTTCAAGCTTTTCGAAAAGAGTGACGATCTGATAAAATATGCCGAAGTGTTTGCCAGAGCCGAGTCCTCCAAATATTATATTTGAATATGGTATACGTCTACTTCTAGCATCTTACAAAGCACATTCGACAGAAAATAATATCGATGCATTAAGATATTCCACATTTGTCCGACTGACTAGGTAGGCTCAACAAGGCTGTACAATTATCTTCCCTTCCTCCAACATCTGCTGCTGCTCAACAACACCTTTGTAGAGTGTCCTATCAAGTTCAAGCTTGGTTGGGAAGAGATAATATTAATCCGGAAAGCTGGGGATGGGCATCAAGAAATAATGTTTTGGAGCCTATAACTACTCTGCTTCAACCAGCACCGGATGAACTTCTTACAACAATATTTTGTAACTGTAGTAAAGTTTGCGGTTCTAATTGTGGTTGTCGAAAAGCGGGTTAAAGTTTTTCTTTAGTTTGTTGTCAATTATATGCAAAGTCATATACAAACTCAAAATCATTACTTAACATGCCTTTGCCAGATGTAAATTAATAATTTTAACTAAATTTTTAAGTTAATTTTAAGTAGTACCCCTTGGCATAATGGTTAGTGCGTTGGACTGTTATGCGGAAGGTCTCGAGTTCGATTCTCAGCCGCTGCAAAGTTTTTTTCAGGGGTGTACTGCCTCTTGCGAGAAATTGACAAATTCTCCAAGAGTATCTCTTGTCATGGAAAGTGCTGCTCATTAGCCGTTCGGAATTGGCAGAAAATTGTAGGTCCCCTCCGTTCCTGGTAACACGCACACAGGAATGGTTGAGAGTTGTAAGTCACTAGGTCCTGGTTCACTCCGAGCTGTTGCACCACCAAATTTATTTTATTTATAACTAAATTTTGTTTGCTAAACACAGAGGAATAGGCCTACGGGCGATACCACATAAAAAAAAACGCGCCTGGCACTTGACCTCTGAGGTGGTGTGGAAGAATGTGGAGAATAGGGCTACTTTTTGCCGGTTTTGTGAAAATTTTCTCATCTACAGGTTTGTACTTCAAAATTTGTCTCTAAAACAAACTGGTTTTAAGTAATTATGAGTAATGTTGGAGAAAATGCGAAATAGGGTGATACTTACGATTCTTTAAAGTGCTATAACTTTTTAACGGTAAATGCTACGGACAAAATTTTTGCTATAATTTTTTTGGAAATTGCCTCAGCAACATATTTGTGGAACAATTTTTTTTTCTAAAACAAACCGTTTTTGAGTAAATTTAAAAAAACCCATTTTTGTGACCTTTGACCTTGAATAACTTACGTAGCGGTCATCGGATCGGTGAGGAACTCTCTCATTTTATAAAGAGCCCAATTACCAATGATCGTGCCAATTTTCAGCCAGGATCTAATTTTTTCCTTTCTTTGGTATTTTTTTGTCTATTTTTCCTGGACTATAAACTATAGTTTTCATTTCAAAAAAAATTATTGAAGTGTCATTGTTAGGGGCCAGTTATAGCTATCATTGAAATGAATCGTGGAATGCTGACTTCATTTTTTTGACAAGCCACTTATAGCAATCATTGTAAAATTGGTCTCATTAAAAGATCCTGTCAGTGGCTGATAACAACCAATTCTATGCATTTGAAGTTAGAATTGATCATTGAAAGGAAAACTGACATTTGAAAATAGAAAAAGAATCGAACACATTCAGTGGAACGATTGTGTTCCATATTAATGAAACGAAAATCAGCTGTTCATTGAAATTGATTTCTGTCAGTGAAATAATAAAAGTGGATTTAAAAGAAAGTTTAAATGTTTTATAGAGTACAAAGATTCTACTACTCATTACCTTTATTTTGGTACCAATTAAAGTCATTGCAGTTTGTTTGTTCGTCTTAAAAATAGGAATGATAGTTACATTTCGAACGATAGTTGTTAGAAATTGTTAATCTTCCAACGAATTTTATTTTTTTCAATTATGAAGACAAAAATCTCAGTTTTATCTCTGCACAAAATCTTTCTTTTATGCAATGTATATACATATATTCTTTTTAATTGTTTATAATCGAAAAATCCATTGCAACTTTATAGCTGTATGCCTCACAATTATTATATGTATTATATGTTCACTTCTAAAGATCAAAGATCGTACTTATTTGACATTTCGCAATGAATTTAGAAACGATGTGATGCCGTCATACATGTAGCTACAAATCGCAACTATTTTAAATTAAAGGAACGACAATAGTTCTCGACTGAAAAGGTAAAGTATCTTAAGTCGACTTAAGATATTCCGCGTTTTTTTTGTTGATCCTTAGTGCCATTCTAAAAGGCTACAGTTCTGTGTTATCGGATTCCTTCTATCTCACTCCTGTGTTTTTTTATAGACAAAAACAACTTCATCTTATGTTCAAAAGACACATCTCTACACGCGGTAAAATATCTTAAGTCCACATAAGATTGTGTGTTCTGCTTAATTTTAAAACCTAAAATAGACTTAAGATTATATTGGCTTACGATTGTGAAATCGTAAATCATATTAAGTTGACTTAAGATATTTTCGCGCGTGCAAACAGGAACAAAAGTCATCCTTAAGTCGACATAAGATAAAATCCTTACAAAAATACCAAAAAAGTGTGAAAACGCAAATCATCTTATGTGAACATAAGATGAATTTTTAAATTTAAAACTGAAATTTTTCGCTCCCTAAGTAGTCATAGGATATTTTACCGTTTGCAAACCTAAAACAATTTCCGTAATAACAAGGACATAAGATATTTTTAAGCGTATTTTGTTTCTATATTGCCTTTTGTGCGACCGTTTTTCTTATTTTTTCATTTAGTGTTTCAGACAGTTTTGTTTCATACGCGATTGAAAAATTATTACAAATGAAACCCATACGTATACAACAAAAAAGAGTTGAATCGCACGAATTTGGAATTAAAAATACATTTTATAAAAATAAAACATGGATTTAATGAGATAAAAATGTTCACATGTATGAAATTGCCGTCTCATTTCCAGAAAACTAAGAATTTATTCACACAAAGCTCAAAAATAGTCTACTAACGGGTGATTTTTTAAGAGCTTGAGAACTTTTTAAAAAAAAAAAAACGCATAAAATTTGCAAAATCTCATCGATTCTTTATTTGAAACGTTAGATTGGTCCATGACATTTACTTTTTGAAGATAATTTCATTTAAATGTTGACCGCGGCTGCGTCTTAGGTGGTCTATTCGGAAAGTCCAATTTTGGGTAACTTTTTCGAGCATTTCGGCCGGAATAGCCCGAATTTCTTCGGAAATGTTGTCTTCCAAAGCTGGAATAGTTGCTGGCTTATTTGTGTAGACTTTAGACTTGACGTAGCCCCACAAAAAATAGTCTAAAGGCGTCAAATCGCATGATCTTGGTGGCCAACTTACCGGTCCATTCCTTGAGATGAATTGTTCTCCGAAGTTTTCCCTCAAAATGGCCATAGAATCGCGAGCTGTGTGGCATGTAGCGCCATCTTGTTGAAACCACATGTCAACCAAGTTCAGTTCTTCCATTTTTGGCAACAAATAGTTTGTTAGCATTGAACGATAGCGATCGCCATTCACCGTAACGTTGCGTCCAACAGCATCTTTGAAAAAATACGGTCCAATGATTCCACCAGCGTACAAACCACACCAAACAGTGCATTTTTCGGGATGCATGGGCAGTTCTTGAACGGCTTCTGGTTGCTCTTCACTCCAAATGCGGCAATTTTGCTTAGTTACGTAGCCATTCAACCAGAAATGAGCCTCATCGCTGAACAAAATTTGTCGATAAAAAAGCGGATTTTCTGCCAACTTTTCTAGGGCCCATTCACTGAAAATTCGACGTTGTGGCAGATCGTTCGGCTTCAGTTCTTGCACGAGCTGTATTTTATACGGTTTTACACCAAGATCTTTGCGTAAAATCTTCCATGTGGTCGAATAACACAAACCCAATTGCTGCGAACGGCGACGAATCGACATTTCAAGGTCTTCAGCAACACTCTCAGAAACAGACGCAATATTCTCTTCTGTACGCACTGTACGCATTCGTGTGGTTGGTTTAATGTCCAATAAAGTAAACTGAGTGCGAAACTTGGTCACAATCGCATTAATTGTTTGCTCACTTGGTCGATTATGTAGACCATAAATCGGACGTAAAGCGCGAAACACATTTCGAACCGAACACTGATTTTGGTAATAAAATTCAATGATTTGCAAGCGTTGCTCGTTAGTAAGTCTATTCATGATGAAATGTCAAAGCATACTGAGCATCTTTCTCTTTGACACCATGTCTGAAATCCCGCGTGATCTGTCAAATACTAATGCATGAAAATCCTAACCTCAAAAAAATCACCCGTTATTAAAAGAATTTTTATGCTAGAAATTTCTTCAAAGTTTTTCAAGAATACAATTTGGGACACCAATTTAAGTAATTACGTAGTACTAGTATTGGCGAATAGTTCTAAAAACACTGGCGCAAAATGTCAAACAACCTATTATTTTTAATTTCCTTGTATAATACTACTTAACAATTTGCTAACTTTAAAGTAGTTTACTAACTCATTTTTAGTTTAAAACATTTTCCAACTAGTATCGTACTAAAGGAATTCTTAATAAATTGCTTCTGAACACACCGAAAACATTGACAGTTCGTGCAAAAAACTAAGTAAACAAACCTTTTGTGGCGTTTCTAAAAGCACGATATTGTTACGATGATTTTAACTTCAATAAAAGGTTAGATATAGATATAGTATGATGCTATATTCGAATAAAATTTGCTAAATCGTTGATTTAACTTAGTTTCATATTAAATCAGCTTTAACGTCGGTCGTACTAATTCAATTACAATTTTGTGCCATTGATTTTAGGAAATAATTTCAAAAAATAATCGTTTCACTTGTTTTGAAGATATTGATTTTTCAAAAAACAAAATTAGATTTTTTTTTTTCAAGAGATCCAAAAAATATTTTTGCGAATGGTCTTTTATAAAATATTATTTTAAGCTTCGGGGGCTCCTGCTAAAAAAAATGGTTTAAATCGTTAGAACCGTTAATGAGAAAGTCAAAAATAAAAAGAAAAAGGCTGTGTGTACTGACGTACGCGCGGTAGAAGTAAAACTTCCTTTCATGTCGCTGTCTTTGACTGATAGCGTGTCGTTTTGACACGTCACTGACAGCTGCATAGACATCTTTTACCCCCAATGCCGGAAAAGAAGTTTTACTTAAAAAAAAAACGGTTCTATGACAGGTACCGTTAATAACGTGTTATTCATCCGTTTTCGAGATAAATAAGATCTTACACTACTGGTGCGATACCGTTAGTTTCGGAGGTAAAAACAATTTTCAATTTCTCCTATCTCCTTTTGGGTCCCTTAGGTAATTTTTTTCCAATAGTTTCTTGTTATTATTAATTACTTTTAAAAATATGTTTTCATGTAACATTTTTTACAATGATCAATGATTTTTTTTAAATAATTTAATAATTTATTTTATATTTTATTTTAATATTTTTAAATAAATTATTTGAATAAAACTAAACTGTTTCTATTCTGTGAACCAAATGTGATTTTATAGCATTTTTTTAAAGAAATTCAAGTCTTTATTAGTTATTATTTTTTTTTTTATTATTAAAGCTCTATAGAACAAATGTGACTTTTTCATATACGACTTAAATAAAAACCACCAAATATCATCTTAAATCTCTTTTTTTCCACTTTTGCACACGCAACTCATCTTAAATGGACATAAGAATTGAAAACGTCCTTCGGAAACGCAAGGCAAAATATCTTATATCAACTTAAGATTTTGGAAATTAATATAAAATTCAATTTATAGAAAAGCGAAACTATCTTAAGTCATATTTTTCCTCATAACGACCAAAATATTAAAAATATCTTTTTGAAAATAATTTCAAAAAAAGATCATAAAATTTTACATATAAATGCTTTGTTGAATAAAGTCTATAGTTAAAAGATTTTTTGGGATACAGCTTTGAAGTGTTTTTTTGCTCTCTGAAAAATCATCAAAATTGACATAAGATACTTTACGTTTTCATTCGAGAGTTAACTATTGTTAACAATGGTTAGAAAAATAACAGCCCACTTTGCAGAATATCAAGAAAACTTTAGGGAATAAGTTTTATGTCAAGCCATATGTATGTAGTTATGGGTAGATAAAATCGCGAGACAACTTTTTATTTCTTTATTTATTTTTGAATAAAATAAAAATTAACCCTCTACTGCATGAATTATGACCCCCTCAAAAAAAATGTTTTTTTTCGCCCAATTTACTTTAGACACGTCCTACCAAAAATTTAAACAAAAAAAAATTAAAAAAAAGTAAGTCAGTTTTCAAAAAAAAGAGTAGCCATATATGGCGTTGTATGCAACAGTATTTTTTACAGGTAAAAAATTCTTGCCATATATGGCGCCTTATGCAGTAACGATGTTTGTTTACCAAAAGTTTGATTTGTGTTTTTATTGATTATTTTATCCAAATATTTGTATTATTATACTTTTATTATATGCATATCACAGAAAAAGTAATGGATAACAAAATATTATCAAGTATGAAAAGACCAAAAAACAATTTCTGTCTTTGTTTAAGCTAAGGTAAACACCGCACTTGGGACAAAATACGAAGCTTCGAAATTTGCAATCAATATGGCTTGCTACCTGGCACTTTTCCATTCTGGAAGATGATCCACTGAATCTTTACGGACTTCATTCAGAGGTGTAGGACGTGCCAAAGTCTTCTTAGCTTTTTTCTGATGAATGGAAGCCAGGGTCGATGGACAGGAATCCACGTCTTCTGATTCAGAGGATCGATTCATTTCTGCTTCGTAATCTGACTCCGATATTTCTTCCTCACTTTCCGCGCCATGCATCATGGAGAATTGAATATTGAATAAAAGCTTCTTGTCAGGAAAACGGACCTCGCTGATGCCATTAAAAGGCCACGTATTTGACAAAACCGTAATTTTTATTTTTTCGTTACTGCATAAGAAGCCAAATATGGCATGACGATTTTTAAATTATAATTTCGTAGATGCATAGACAGCCATATCTGGCTGTTTGATAAAATGTACATTTTCTAGGCTGCGCATGTACTAATTCAAAAATAAAATCACACATATTACTTAGCAGATTATATATTTAGTAAAAAAAAATTATTTGCAACCACTCTTACTTGTAACCAGAAAAAAATTGTTTTATTTAGTGAATTTTCCGACAACAGGTGAGCATGCACATTGATAAATTAAAATGATGTATTCGCAGCTTAAAAACAAAAAACAAAACAAAGCATTTTCCTCAGCCACAATTAACAGCAAATGCAATCTAGAAACTGTGTTGTATGCAGTAGAGGGTTAAGCTATTTTAAGTGAATGGCAAAAATGAATACACTTTACAAAAAAAAAAAATTACAATCTAACATATTATTTACAATGGATATTTTTAATAAAATTAAAATTTTTGTAGATCTTCCATACTCTTAAGGCTCCAATCAATAAGTTCCATGCCACAATTCTACTTGGTGTTGCAGAAATGATAAGTACAATACTCTCTGTGTGTTTAGTACATTTTACAGGAAAGCGGCCGTTAGTACTTATTTCAACGATAGGCTGTGGACTTTGCTTTTTTAGCACAGGAACGTACGCTTATTTTTTGAATGTTATTCCTGGTTTTGCCATTGACAATATAGTCGTTAATGCATCTTCATTAGTTCCAAAAGACCATCTCATCACCGTAGATAATATAACAAACATTTTCGAATATAATCCAATTCTTGGAAAGGATCAAGATAAGGCCAGCATGGTGGGGTATGACATTACAACGCTTATACCAGAATTCTTAGACACAACTTTGCCTCCGTCCATTGGTCATGTTGTTGAGGAACCATCGGTGAGAGTGAAAAGATCGAACGATAGCTACTATATGGAACCTGCCGAATTTAATCCCTTTGATAGTCTGCCGATATTTGATTATGGGGATGTTAATGAAACCACAGAAATTTATCATCAAAGTGAAAATATAGAAGAAGATATTACTACTACTGAGCCAATATCAATAAAAGACGAAGTTACTCCGTTGAATGATTTGGATAAGGAAATTCCAAGTAAAGACCAGATATCAAGTGATATTTTATTGCCAATTCCAAAGCAAGATAAAAATAATTTAGTTTGGTTACCATTGATTCTTTTGTTGGGATCAGCATTCTTCGCTCATCTTGGTATACGTATGATTCCGTGGATTTTAATTGGAGAGGTTTTTCCCGCTTCTGTGAGAAGTACAGCCTCTGGATTGGTCAGTGCAGTTGGTTATATTTTCGGATTTCTCGCGAATAAACTGTTCATTCAAATGCTTGCTACAATGGGCTTACCTGGAACATTCTGGTTCTACTCGTTTGTTGCTATTGGTGGAGCAATGATTTTATTTTTCGTTCTCCCAGAAACTGAAAACAAGACATTAGCAGTAAGTTTTTATGTTTAGTTTGATTTGAGTATTTAATTTATATTATTTATTTAATCAAGGAAATTGAAAGTTACTTCTCCAAAAAGACGAGACGTGGTCGCACGGCTTCAATTACTTATGATCATTCCAAACCACCCTTTCTAACTGATGTGGAAAATATGAATAGTTTGAAGGATCCAGTAGTTCAAAAATCAATTCAGCTGCAACAGAGTGATCTTGTTATATCTCATTCGGTAGATCGTTCTATTGGCCATCCCAATCCAGGCTTTGATGATACAGAAGAAAAAAACAATACGACCCATTTGTAATATTTAATGTTGTTAAAATGTTATATTGTATGATATATTTATAAGTGCCAGTTTTTAATTATGTAGTTAATTTTTATTGTTAGATGTACATACATAAAATAGTTTTATTTAAACGTAACTAAAATAATTGTTTTTAATTTTTAATTTAAAACGTGCATTTACTTTATGTTAGGTAAGGTTGATCTAGCTGCCAAGAAAAAAATCATATAAGATTTATTAAGTCTCTATTTATCAGATCACTATGATTGTTATAGTCAAAATAGAGAAGGTACGGTATGATTCGTCATACATGGATCTTCAGCTTAAACTATTCAAATATACGCTAAGCTGCTTCCGTGCTTGAAGCAATATAAGCTATTCAAAGTCAAAAAGTCGAAATCAGTTAAGCCCTTCCTAATGGGCCAGTTATAGCTCATCAGAAAAGTCCATCAGAAAAATTAGAACATTCGAAATCTGAAAAATTTTTCTGATGGCCGGTTATAGTTACCAATAATTTTACGCCAGAAAACAAACAATTTTTTTCTTGTCATATCATCAGAAAAAATTTTTCTCATCAGAAAAAAATTTTCTGATGCATTCGGAACAGAAAAAAATCGGAACACAAAAGAAAAACGAAATGGAATATATTTTGAGTTTTCGAAATCAGCTGTTCAGAAAAAATAAATTCCATCAGAAAAAATATTTAAATCCATTTTCTGAGTAAATTTAGCAACAAAATGTTGTAATTCTTTTTGTAAAAATTAGTCCAAGCAAGTATTCGTCTAATTGCATTAAAATTTTACTGAAAATCGAGTCGTAATATGGTCAAATTTGGAAGACAAAATTTTTTCTAATGGACTTTTCTGATGAGCTATAACTGGCCCCTAAGAAAGCCAACAAAAAAAAATCTAATACGAAGTATGTATACACAAGATTTTACCCAATATTCTTTTGTCAGATTAAGAGATTATTATATCTCAGATTAATATAAACCGTGTTCAAATGTGGCAAACAAAAGGTTAGATAAAAACAAAATTTAAGTCATATTTTTACGGTGTTAAAACTGTTATGTGATACTAGATTAAAATAACAAAAACCCATCTCAAAACTCCAAATCAACACTCCGTGTCGGTGAACTCTATTATCGTTTTATTTGGCAATCCGGAAACCTTCTGGACTCTTCTGAAAGTATGAATGAATGAAAATTTTATTGAGTCTTTAGGTATCTTTTACAAAGTTGTTTCATCTTATTCTATCTTTAACAAAAGTACAAAAGTGGCTTAGCGTATGGCCTTCTTTAACAGTCTTTCTTTATCTAGAGTTAAGCCTCGTGGCATGTCAATTTGTATATAAAAATAACCAGAAGCACTCACACATTCATATACTTAAACGTCAAACTCAACAGCTGTGATTTTTTCTATCCTAATTGTGCGAAGTATATCTTTCAATCAACATTATTCTTGATTTTCATTATTGTCCACATTTGATGTTTCACATATACAATCACACTTCATAATTATCAGAATCAAAAAAAAAAGTGTTCAGTTGGGATTCCGGATCGGAGAGAGATTCCGGATTGCTAAATAAATACGACATATATTATGTAACCCCGTTTCTGATGTTCATTGCCGAAAATTGAGTATTACCGTTTTATTGTCAGGTTACATATTTTCTCCGGCGAATTTCAAAAGAATTTTCCACGAGAAAAAAGTTATGGTTACTTGAGAACCCGATTTTTCTCATGAGAAATCTGATTTACACGCTTTCCATTTTCTGAATTATTATGTACAAAGCTCAGCTTCTTATAACGCTCTCTCATGTTTAATGAACTTCATTTATCTAAATTCGATTAGCATCAGAATCGCCTTCTAACCGAGTAGTGTAGTATGTAATGTACCTGATAATGCATTTCATTTGAAATCTAATTTGGTTCATCAAATAATGGCAACTTTATGGGTCTTCTCAAAATTATAGCAAAGTTTGATCCTTTCTTTGCTACTCATATTTCGAAATTCGGACATATTGGTTCAAAAGCAACTTCGCATCTGTCTAAAACTATATATAAAGAATTGATAGAGATAATGGCCAAAGAAATCATTCAACACATAAATATTTCTGGATATTTTAGATTGTAGATTCTACTCCAGATTTGTCACATGTTGATCAATTGAGTATTGTTATACGCTTTGTTAAAGATGGCCAACCTATTGACCGTTTCTTAACGTTTTTGGAGATGAATTGTTATACTGGGGATGATATAGCCAATCAAGGACTAAAGTATCTGAGTGAAATTAACATATCAATTTTAAAATGCAGAGGACAAACATACGGTAATGCTCCGAATATGTCTGGTCAGTATAAAGGGATGCAACAAAAAATTCTTCTGAGAAACCCATATGCAGTCTATGTACCTTGCGTATCACACTCTTTAAATCTTATTAGCCGCAGTTCTGTGGATTGCTGTCTTCGCAGTTGATTTTTTTCTGTCTTATAATCGCTATACAATTTTTTTTTCTGCATCAAAATCAACTAGTAGATGGGAAACTTTTAAATCTGCTCTTCAAAATGATAAAGTGTCAAAATCTCTCTCAGATACACATTGGGAAGCTCATGCTGCAGCTACTTCTGCAATAATTAAATCATATAATAAACTATTAGATAATTTAAACGATATGTCTGAAGATAATACACTTAAATAAGATGCTCGGAAGGAAGCTGGTGATCTGCAAAACAAAATGAATAAATTAGAATTCGCTTTCATGCTTGTAATTGGGGACGATATTTTACAAAGTTTTCAAAAAGTTAACAAAGTTTTGCAAAGTGAAGACGTAACATTACTGACGTGCGCGAATTTGTACAAATCATTGGCCGATCAACTGAAAAACATGCGTGATAATTTCGACAGTATTGAAATATGCTCTAAAGATCTTCTACCTGATGGCAGCTACACGGTTACACGAAACGCATTCGAAAAAAAAGGATAACGATGGTAATACTCCCGAAGTTCATTTGGGAAAAAATTTTCAAATAAACGTTTTTTATATTATTATCGATAAATCACAAATGCAAATGGATTCCAGAGGCAATATCTAGGGCGAAATTTTTGAACGATTTGATTTTCTCTGCTCAAGCAATACAAAAATCGATGTTAAAGCCTATGCCCAGCCTTTGGTGTCAAAATGTCCTGAAGATTTGAATTCCGGACTTGCTGAAGAACTTTTACAGTTCCATGGTTATATAATGCATACAAATGAAAATAGTTTTAAATTTTTTAATCAAGCCAATTTATAAAACCTAATGTGGGAAGACAAAAAACATTAGCTTTTCATTTCATAAGCATTAGCGGTATAACGTTTATTTTTAAGTTTGATCGTGACCAATTGTTCCGCCAAAAGATCATTCTCTCAATTAAAGCATTTAAAAAGTCCTTGTCGAACAATGATGACGCAGAAAAGGTTTGATGCGCTATCTTTGCTTTGCATTGAGAGTGATTTACTTCACGAAATAAATTTTGATGAAATCCAGGAAACAATATTTCACAAAATAAACCTGAACAAAGTTTCATAGGGAGAGTGGGGCACATTTGAACACTTTTTGCTTTCTAGACTGATAAAACCTAAAATATTCGAGCAATTGGCCTGATATTTTACTCACATGGATCAGTGGTATTGACGTTCAATTAAGTAAAATATTTGAAATATTTATATTGAATTTTTATCTCCAACCAATATAGGTTCTTATGTTCAAAAGTGCCCCATGTATGGGGCAGTTTTAAACTTGGAAGGGGCACTTTTGAACAGTTATATAATTTTTTTTATACTGAATAAAAGAACTTTTAAATTTTATTTTTATATTAATTTTTTAATAATAACTTATTACTTAAACTCAAAATTAATACTTTTGTTATATCATATTTATGTATTTGTAGAAAAAAAAACTTGGATTTTTAAGTAAAAGTTAGATTTTTAGTGAATGAGAATGAGCTTAAGCCACCTAGTTAAAGATGTTTTCTAGTAATAGCTATTTTAAAATAGCCAACGCTAAGTTCATTTAGTTTTAGCTTGTTTTCCAAGCCTAAGCCTCAATTTGTGTGAATAAAAATAGCTTAAACTAGAATATTTTAGTTAAAGCTACAAAAATTTCAAGATTTGTTCGACCTGTCTAGAAAGCTTTAACTAGGTCTTATTTTCAGTATTCAATAGCTCAAAAATAAGACAGAGAACGTATACCTAGACGCAGAGACTGACGGAAGATATGACAAAAACATTTTTTACCTGAAACTAATAAGTGCCCCAACACGCTTGTTCAAATCTGCCCAAACTGTACAAGTGACATAAAATGTATTATAAATATTTAACTGAAATATATCCAGTAACAAACTTACCGTAATTAAGTTTAAAATTTATTATTCCTCCAAAAAAAATTTGTTCCTGTTTTAAAATCGCGCAGTAATTTTTTTTAAACTCTTACAACTAAAAAACGAAAACAAAACACTTCCAATAGCAAAAGTACCTTTCACCAGGGTTGTCAGGTTTCAAAAATCGGAATCGCCAAAAGTAAAATATAAATCGCCAAAAAATCGCCAAATTTCAAAATTTTTCACTGAATCATAAATTATAAAAATCAAATCAAATCATGCAACTTGTAATTATTACATCACTTTTATTAAAAACAAAACAAAAACAAACTTTACATAACATATCTATGTATAAGGAACTTCAACTGAAAAAAAAAAAAACAAAAAAGAATTAATTAGTTTTATTCTTATTCTTCTCCATTAAAATCGATGTAAGTGTCAATAACTTCCTCGATTGAATTTTTTTCATAAATTTTCGAATTAAATGCCGAAAGCATTTCAGCAGACGGCTCAAAATTTTTGCAGCAAATTTCTTTGACTTTGGAATGAATCCATACTCTCGTTATTGCATATAATGCTTCAATTTCCATTTTGAACTATTTTTTTTGTTTTAATAGCATTCAGTATAAAAATAAAAAGGCTATTTCGACTACTGCGTTGCTTGCTGGCAGAGAAAGTGCACTCTAGGCGAATTCCGCAAGCTCCAGGAACTCCGGTTGTCCTAAGGCATTCGTGGTTTTGAAAACTTTATTCCAAAATTTCACAGGGTCATCTTCGGGTACATTTTCTGGATAAAATTTGTTTGACCAATTGACAGAAATTAATTTTTCCCACTGAGACTCAGCAAGTTGTAAATTTTTGGGTGGTATCAAGCTAACAGGCAGACTTTCAAAACGGGGTCGCAGTTGGCTCAAATGAACGCCTGGTGAAAAATATCAAATCGAAACAAAAAAAATATTGCACTGAGACAATCTTTTTCGCATTTCTCCTATTAACACAAGAATGAAATCGTTAATTTGCTTCTTAACTTCATTCAGATGCTCTGTGTTAATACAATTTTCTCTCGCGTTTCTTTCAAATTCCGACCCTAAATCAATATCTTTCCAAGCTTTCAAGTTTTCTGGCTTCGTTACTAATTGTAATATTTCATCACAGTCAGAATTTAATGGCGGAACAGTTGATAAAACCTTATTTGCAAAGCAGCGTGCAAAAATTTCAATTTCTTTTTGTGCTTTTAAAAAATAGATATTCGTGTTGAGTTTATTCAGTTCCTTTATTATGGGCAAAATCCCTGAAAGAAGTTTGCTAAACGTCATTGTTGTAGGAAGGGAAAAGAAAACGAAATTCAGTTTTGGGGTGCGTTCCGTTTTAGTATTTCGATGACTCCATTCAGTAAATGGCAATGAAAAAGATTGAAAGCTTAAACAAATTACAAAAAAAATATTAGATTTTGGATTAAAAGAAGAAAAATCGCCAAACTAAAAAAATATCGCCATTTTTGGAGTACATCGCCAAATTGATTTTCGTGTCGCCAAATGAAATTTAAAATCGCCTGTTTGGCGACAAATCGCCACATCTGACAACCCTGCCTTTCACCTCTAAGTCCGAGAGACAACTGAGAGTTGAGAGAATCAAGGAAAGTCAATGACGTTTATGGATATGGTATTGACAGGTTAAAATTTTAAATTACTTTTAAAAAAGAGTAATAAAGTAAAATTTTATGAGCATTAGGTGCGTTTTATTATTCACAAATCTATCTGGATCCGATTCTGGATCTTCCCTTGAAAATAAAACGATACGGATCTTAGTGACAGCACTGTTATAAGTCCATCTCCCCAATTGTTTTTGTAATACATGTTAAAACTTAATCCAGATCCGGATCCAGATAGATTTGTGAATAATAAAACGCACCTATTGTTCAAATGTGCCCCGTATTTAAATGTGCTCCACTCTCCCCTATATGTGTATGTGAACATGTTTTCGTAATTATCGCTATAAATAAAATTGTTTTTGTTTTAATGAATTCACTACAGTATGTTTTCTTTGTTTTTCTTTTTTCTTATATGTAATAATTTTGATAAAAAAAATATAAATAGGGAGCACTATTTACTTTTAGGCCTAGGGCCCAAAATCCAAAAACCTATGGAAAAAAGAGAGATATATACATACATATAAAACTGCTGCCACTATGATCCGTATGGTTTTATTTCCAAGGAAAGATTTATATGGATCATTGGCGAAAATAAAATACGACTAATGTGTCACTGTTGTACACTAAACACTCCATAGATGCTTGATACCTTTTTTGAATCTGCTTTCCTTCTTAAAAAATGTGTATCAACCATTTTAAGAACATTGCATTCATGCTGTAAATTTTATGTGTGTCGATAACCATCGATTAATATATTGCGCCTTAGAAGGGTACTAACTGATGAGCCCAACTGTCGTGCCTGGGCGAAACGCATTTGGACTAAAGGTCACAAAAAAACTTTCAATTTAATTTAATCAAACATTTTAATTTCAAACGAGTATTGAAAAATCAGAATTTAGATTCTCGTCAAAAAATAATTTAAGGAAATTTAACTTTTACATTGCATTGGGCAGATAAATAATTCTTATCTTTTAATATTTATTCCATATTTTGCTGTCTAATACTGACAGAAGGTCTTTCATCCATAAGCAAATAATCCGTTTAGTTTTATAAAAAAAAATATAATTGTTTATTTCCTTTTTTGTACAAATGACAATTGAATTATTGATATAAATGTAGGTCAGGCAGTTTCAGAAATGGCAAGTTGGTTGGGGATTCCATAATCGGCAAGTTCTTTATTTCTATCCGCGGCTATTTTTTATGGCGGAAAATTATAAGGTGAGATTTTCAGATCTCTCTTTGCAGTGGTAAATTTCTGATTTTGTTGGATTTTGTGTTGTCTAGTTGTGTCCGTTCCAGCAGCATATTTCGCTTATATGTATATTTAAACAAACTATATTTTTTGTTCTTTTCCTTCGAGTTTTATGGTATAATAGCCGTGTTTTTTTGAAAAAGTTATCCGTAGTACAGTAGAATTTTATATGAATAACAAATACAACATCCGCAGTAGGATCACTGCCGATAAAAGGAGAAGAGAAATCCTGCTGCGGATAAAGATTTTACGTTTATTCGAGTATCGGCAGTGATCCTACTGCGGATGTTGTATTTGTTATTCATATAAAATCCTACTGTACTATGGATAACTTTTCCAAAAAAACACGGCGAATATCTTTAATTTTTGTTGAAATTTGAATTGATTCATATAAAAACATGTAGATAAAAACTTGTAAACATGCCGTCAAACTTTGAATTCAAATAACTTCGATTTTCTACAGTCTTCTATAGTCTATTTAAAGTATGAATTGTTCGCCATGTCTTTTTCAGAGTTCTACCTTACCTACAAAAAAACAAACACGGTAAAAAGAGCGTTTCTTGATTTCATTGTGCTTGCAACGTTTTGCAAGGATCTAATGTCGATTTCCTTTTACACACTAGGGATTTTAGGGATTTCGATCCCTTGTCAAATTTTGTCAGTTGTCATATGTTGCAAAAAGAAAACAAAAAGAGATTAGGGGTATTCATGTAACCGCGGAAAACCCTCGTAAACCTCGGAAACCAGATAATTTTATCTCTGCAGAAACGAGCTGTCAAAATTTGTATGGGAAAAAGTTTCTGCAAATCGCATAAAATTATCTCACAAATTTGCTGCGGAAAGTGCAGAAATAAACCTCGTAAACTAAAGAAGTATGGATTCTGACTTTTAATTTGACATTTCACAAAATATTTCCCACATTTACGCAAGTTTTTCTTAGGGGGTGTTCATGAAAACATGCTGCGGAAAGTTATATCTTTCTGCAAAGCGGAAAATTATCTCGTTACATGAATACCCTTATTGATTTTTTTTTGTTAATGTGTGCGTGACATGTCAAATTAAAAATCAGAATCCATACTTCTATTTACGTTTTGTCTTTTCTCTTTTGTGAAGTAGTTGATACATCAAAATATTTTTCTCAACCTCAATAATTCTCCTAATCCTCAACGCTCAACGTTGCTTTAAGATTACAAATTAAACAATTTTCTATTTAAATAAATAAACTTTGATTTCCTCAACTATGACTGAAGTCGTTGATATAGCAGCCCGTCTCCATTTAACACTCGACCAGGATTAACCTATCCATTGAGTGTTCCGTATTGTGGCAATGGTTCCATTTCCATGCCCATCGACGACATTGAGACATCGATATAATGAATAAGACCAATTGAATTTATTGCAAAATCCATTATTCCCATTGCTTAGTATTGCGAATATTATCCTGAATATGAAAAATGCAAACAATGGCTGGAGAAGAACCTTCCAACCGAATTCGAGTGTTTGAAGCTGGAAGATGCTGCGAGCGGCGATGCCGGCGACGATGACAAGAAACGTCAAAAACGCGGTGGCAAGGGCTTGATGAAAATCAAGAAGAAGCAAGATGTCACCAAGAAGATCTGTGTGCCGCGTGTACCTCGTGGCAAGAAGAAGTTCGGCACTGTCGTGACTGGATTGAATACGTTTGGTAAGATTGGTCCAACCACGGCTGTGTTGGGAAATTATTAAGTACTGATTGCATTGATTTTCTAGAAATCGACCTCAAAGTAGCTGCTAAGTTCTTCGGGACGAAATTCGCCTGCGGATCATCTGTAAGGTGACGTTAAGGACGATTTGTTTGACATCATTCCAGAAAAATGGCCCGAGATCGATGAAGATTTATTGAGGATTTGGGAGACCAGAAGAGACAGGTTGCTAATGTAATGTGTCCGTATTCAAATGAAAAATAAAAAACTAGGCCTTATTGCGAGTTATAATATCGATTTGGACTCGATGTATTTGGAATACGCCAGCTTTTATCAAGTTAAGCTTTGAAAAAATCCAAAAATTCTTAAGAAGATGTCAACAAACATGAAGATACAACTCATTAATAATGCTAGAAAATGTCTGCCTGTAAACACAATCAAATTAGATGAATCGCCGCAGAAAATCAAACCTTTTAACGAGAGTTTACAAATCAAGCAAATACCCAATAACAAAGCTCAAGAAGTATCAGTTGCTCCAATTGAACTTGGAGTTCAATTAGATCTTAATATGGATTTGTTAGTGGATGGGTGGAAGGATCTTGAACATTATGTCAAAATGTAGTTAAAATGTTTAAAGAAAACTGTGTATCCTATATAAATGTTTCAATTTTTTAGGACGATTGTAAAGAAAGATCTTGGTGTTCGATGGAAAAACTTTACTTGCAAGAGTTCTTTGCTCGGAAATCCCGTGGTAGGTAAAATTTTGAGTTATTCACCCTTATCACGGAGTCCCTCGTAGCAAGTCCCCAAAAATTTTGTTACGCTACGAATACGAATAAATTTACATCATAGGCCCCGAACGAAATCAAAACAGCATTCCTAAATTCGGAGTTTCAAAATGAGTTGATTTGCCTCAAAATGTGAAAAAATAAATAAATTTTCGTTGTTCATCTTTTGATTTGATTTTAATTTTGTTGGACGTTAAAACTGGATACCATATTGCCATTGCAATCTTTTTTATAAATGTAGAAAATACGCGAAGAAGACCAACACTAAAAATAAGATTCATTATGGAAGGATACCAATATTTATTTGTATTTACTTTATTTGCCTTTCAAACAATAAAAAATTTAAACAAATTCATATGAAAACAATAATAAAACTTGTTTTTATATATCTTATTTACATGTTTTTTTTATCTTCGTTCGCTTAATTGTATTTATGTTTCGTTTTAAGTTGAGCTCCGATCATAGTATCTGTTAGTAGAAAAAACTGTTGTTATTATTGATTGATGTTATGTGTTTGGGATGAAAACTGTTGTAATCCCATTTGCGTTTGGGGCGTTTTATTGGTATCGGTTTCACAAATGCTGTCACAAAGTGAATCCCGAGAAACATTGTTATCATCCTCGTCATAATAGTCACAATCGACTCTATTGACGTTTTCAGTTGTTGGGCAGGTTCTTGGAGAGTTCTGAGTTTGCTGATTGGCGGCTGGATTTGCGTTTAGACATGCGGCGGGATTTTGTAAGCTGCTACTTTCCATGATGGTGTAATCGAGTTTAGACCAAATATCATCAATATTTGTTTATGCTCGATCTAAAATGACACGTCCTCCTCTTCCCAGTCGACGTCGCGGCAAAATCGTTGCAAATCCTATACAAAGTGGTCTGAAATAGAAAAAAATGCTAAGTGTTAAAAAAATAATAATATGACGTTCAAATTTATTATTAAATTTTATCTTACTAATCGTATTTTACATAATGGGGATGTGTATAATGTTGAATATTCCGAATATTCTTAAAAGTACTTTTATCATGTTTTTGAAGAATCAAAAATGACAAAATCATTGTTCGATGAATTTTTTTTTAAATGTTTGCGAACATTGAAAATGGTTTTAATAATTAGTTAGGAAACTTAAATTGGAACTGAAAACCGCTCCAACCTTCAAAATGAAGCAACTAGTAACCGAATGCCACTGTGGTTTATGAACCAAATTCTTTTTTATTCTACTTCTTATAATAATTTAAACATACCATAAAAACGACAGGCATTGAACCTCGGCGCTTGTAGCCTCTCTCCCAGCGCGGGTAGCTCTTTTTTTGAAGTGTTTGGAAATCTTGAACTGTTCTGTTGTTATAATGGCTGCAGTTCGTCTAGACACTCTAAAATGGCGACGGAACTAAAAATAAACCAAATAATATTTATTTATTTATTTTTTTTAAATAAACAAAGAACCTACCTCGTCGTCTGTGTAGTTAGAAACTACATCCTGGACAAAATTTACAACCGAATGCCTCACATTGCGATTGTGATTGAAAAAATTATTTATTTCCAAAATATCTCCATCAGAATCAGTTGAAAAGAAACTTTCGGATGATGATGACGAAGAAGAAGACGATGAGGAAGAAATCAATTCTTTCATTACTGCGAGAGAAGCCATTGTAAATATATTTAAAGTTTATTTAATGTTTATTTATTGTCCACAAAAATTTTCACAGCACATGAAATTATCAGAATAAAAATCACAATGACGTCTAAAGCTAAATGTCAATTCCACTTTACTTTGGTATGTGTGCAAGTGCGTGTTTCATGTACGTGTAGATCCCTCTTCAAATAGGGATTTTAAGGATTTGATCCCTGTCAAAGAAAAATCGATTTTTCGGTTTAAAGGAACGTAAAATCTGCCGAGGGATCAAGATCTCCACACAGAAATCGATTCCTGAGTGTAAAAGGAAATCGACATAAGAAAGACCGACAAAGTGGTTCAGTGATTTTCCTGGAGGGGATATTTGATTTGAAAATATACAAGCAAAGTTCATTTTCAACAAAGTGAAGACTTTGATGCTTATAAATAAACGAAAGAGTGAGATACTTGTATTTGTAAACAAGCTAAAAATATATACTCTCCTTTTTAACAAAATACACGAAATTAAATGTCAAAAAATTAATATTTACCTTTCATTCCCTCTAATGGAAGAACGCTTTATGGGTCGACCACTTTTTTGTTTTGGTATTTGGATTGTTTTTTGTTTTCTTTAAATCGAGACACAAAATTTTTATGTTTTATCTTTATTTTATTTAAGAAGAAGGATACTAATTAGAATTGTTCATTCCGGTTGCAATGTGCAGTGTGTTCAAATTAGATTTAAATAAATATAATATTGAAGATGCTTGTAGAACGTGTGGTAGATGTGACGTTATAACATCTGCGAGCCTAGTAAATATTTTTACTTCTGATTCTCGAGACGAACAAAAACTCAATATTCTTCGGCAATTCAATTTATGGAAATTAAATGTAAGTTAAAGTCGTTAGTTTAAGGCATAGCTAGCTTAATACAAATCTCTTTGTCAGATATCTGAAGATGATAGTCTGCCTCAAAAAATGTGTAAACAGTGTGTTGGCAAATTCAGCCTCGTCCACAGTTTTCGCAAGCAATGTGAAAACATTCAAAGAGCTTATAAAATACTCTTGTTTGAGCAACGCAGGGTAAGATCAACCGGCATGATTGATAAAGAACCTTTGAAGCCTGAGAATCTACTCAAGGTACAGCCAAAACTAGAGGAGCATCTCGCCGGTAATGAGAGTCACTCCTTTGAAAGTTTTGACGAGATTCCATTCGAAGATGGAGAGTTCAAGAGTGTCCAATACTTTGAGCTCGAACCCCATAAACCTCCAGACTCTAATGCGGAATTTATCAAAGAGAATTCCACAGAAAGAAAAACAGAAACGCCAACGGTATCAGTGGATAATACATCGGATACATTTTATGATGATGCTAATGGTGATAGAGGCATTGATGATGATTGGAATACAATATCAGAGGATGTAGTTCCAAAATTAGAACGCAACGATGATGAGTCAAGTTTGGATTCCGATTTACTAAGCTCGGATGATGAACGCAAGCTAAATCGTAAGAACAAAGTAAGACCAAATCAATTTAAATGTGAATTTTGCAAGAACTTCTGCCTGGAAAATCAAGAGGATCTAGATAATCATATCAAAGAAATCCACTCAACTGAAACCCCTTACACGTGCTCTCTTTGCACAAAAACTTTCACCAATGCAAAACAACGAAATTGCCACTTTATGGTGAGCCATAAGTGGAAATCACACGAATGTGATGTTTGCCACAAAATGATAAAAGGAGGCAAGCCAGGTCTAAAGAACCACAAAGACAACGTTCACAATAAATCCGATCACGAATGTAATATATGCCATAAAAAGTTCGAAAATATCTCCTTGAGTCGGTTTAGGTATCATCTGCGTTGGCATGATAGTTCCAAACTATTCTCGTGCAAATCTTGCGAGAAAAGCTTCGTAACCCGATACCATTTAGAAGAACATGAACGTACGCACACCGATGAAAAGTCCTTTTTGTGTAATATATGCGGTCTAGGTATGAGAGTTATGTCTGACTTTGTCTCACTATTATGAAATTAATTCTAAATTGATTTTTTTTTTCTTGTATAGGATTGCGGTGCAAACAGAATTTGATTTGGCATATGAAGACACATACAGGCGAAAGGACGTATCAGTGCAATCAGTGCAATAAAGGTACTTTTTCTTTATAAATAAGTTAATATTATGTTTTGTTTTGTGGTAAATCAATCAGATTCTTGAATGAATGTTTTTGACCATCATCATTTATTTGTTTGCTAGAACGGAACATCCGCTACATATTCAACACTATCTGGTTTCAAGTATATGGTGAGCTTCTTCGCAGTCGCATAAGGGGCCACCAATGATCTCTCGAAAGATACAAAATGTCTGAGTGCCTTTTAAAATCACAAGTTTTTAATTGATAGAAAATTTTAACTTGAGCTAAACATTGAATTACGATGATAGATGAGTCGAAAAATGTAGAAACCGCAATCATCTGTATGTCTGTATGTATTTTTTTTAAACTATATTACATTTGAGAATGTTAAACTTTTTGGTGAATCGACTGTAAAAATCAGGCTATTCCTTCAAGTTGTATTATAGTTGAAAAAAGATATGTTGAGATTTTTGCTCGAATACCAGATGTTGCGGGCAAAATGCCCACAATCCCGACTTGTTTCTTACTTCTTACTCTTATAAGTATACCATAATGTTAAACTCTCCATTCCTTACTTCGGATGAGTGATATCAGCCAATTTCTCGTGTCCCATTCATCCAGTTAAAGAGAATCATCCCACTAGGACCGTCTGGTAATACGAGAAAGCCAAGTGGGACGGTCTAAATAACTGTTTTCGAATTTTTAACTATACTCTGTTCTATTTATATTTGCAGTACATGGAAGATGGCATATTTGCCTTTCAGTCTGACCATTATGGATTTCAATGAGCTATCTTTAATTTAAAGCTCTTACAGGATTGCCGCAGTGAGAATTAAAAATTGCCGCAAATCTCAGTAAAATATTTGCTACCAAAAGCTCGAAAAAGCTTTAATCCTGAAAGTTACATAGCACAAACCAAAGAAAATGCCATATGAATTTCTAACTGATCCCAAAAGTAATTTTTCGTGGGATGCGTCCTTTTATTCCTAACAGAAATAAGAGCATAAATCCTAAAGAAAAGTCTTGATTCGATACAAACTGAAAAGAAGTTATGAGATTGAGAGAAGTAACTTTCCGTTCTTACAAAGCTAACCACACTAAGGAAAAAGTATAAACAAGTCAGAAATTATTGCAAAAGAACCAAATTCTTACATGACCAGAAATTAAGGCAAAAAATCCTGCAATGTCCCAAAGGCAGTAGAAATTTCTGGTAATTTGTCAAGAACGTAAAAAATTCAACTTCATCTTTGTTTCCAACGCTCATCTACAATGACAACCCGAAAAGTAGCTCTTTAGATAAGGCAAATGTACTTGCAGCTCTTTTCGCTGCTAGCTCTACGTTACCATTTAGCAACATTGCCCCTCCTGTACTTGAGAACTTAAATTATTCAATGGGATATGTATATTTTCGCACTCGTACAGTTGCAAGAGCCCTTCGAGATCTTGATATAAACAAATCCGCTGGTCCCGATGGTATACCCCCCATTTTTCTGTTTTTCATCGCTGGTGAAACCATTGCGTAAGCTTTTCCATCAGCTTTAACATCACTCCTACACTTTGGCTTTTGCAGCAATCGTTCAGTGCATTTCGTATCAACGAAACCGTTATTCTTTGAATTAGAAATTACCATCTGGCTATCATTTATGATTCTTTTATACGTTTAAACTCGAGTATAACTCACATCTTTGGGCAGGTGCAGCACACACTTCTCTCCATTTATTAAATAGAATCCAAAACAGATCATTAAAACTGATAGCAAACAGAGCTATCATGTATTCATTCCCATCTCTTGAACACGGTCGGAATGTTTCATGTATTTCCTTATTTTATCGCTTCTTTCATAAACAATGCTCATTTCTCGAAGCAGCCAGTTGCATTCCTTCCCTCAATCAGTTCACCCTCGAGCCTAATTTTGGTCGTACAACACGATTATGGAATAATTTACCCGGCACGGTTTTCCCTTGCCATTTCAATTTGCAAATATTCAAGACCAATGTTCATCGACACCTCCTTTCTCTTCACTCTAGTTTCCTCATCGCTCGTGCTGTGTTTAACGTTATAAGGGTCTCTTAATATACCCTTGCGCACGTGTGAATTTAAAAAAAGTAATGAAAGCTGTTTAAAAATGAAATTTTCTAAACACTACTGGAGAATGTTTAAAATTATTTTTTTAAAGGATCCAGTTCCAAATCCAGATCTGTACAAAAGAAGAAGAAATACTTTCGATATGTATGTATTTCGATAAAGTTGAAATAAGGTCCTGGTGATACCATAATGTTCAGCTAGTGTTTTATAATGAGACACTTTAGTTACTAAATTGCCTAAAAAAAAAACACTTCGCTTGAAATCAGTGCTGATATCATAAGTTTGGCTGGAATCGCAAAATCTAGTGAAATCGAAATGAAAACGAATTTCCAAATCGAGTGAATTTGTTTTTAGTGTTCTACGTTTCACCCGCTTTCATAATTAAGAAATCCTTTCGAAATCACTTTTAACTGAAATTGCAAACAGCCGTCACTTCTCAGTTTGCAAATACAAAACTATTTTTTTTTGTGAATTTTTTTGACTGCTATTAAAATTGTGTGTAAACTTTGATAAAAGTAATTCTATAAAATATAGGAATTGATGACGCTGCGTATGTGATTAAAAGATTTGTATCATACTATCGACTTGTTAAACGAGCCTTTCCATCAGTGCTTCAAAATCAGTACAACTTCCATTCCTGCATCATTGCAGCTGGTCGAAGGAAATTTTCAAAAATCAGTTGGAAAAGATTTTAATATCGGTCTTTGTCGAAGTACTGCGTCAAAGGTTCTGATTCAGAGAATAAAATTTGTTCAAGTTGAATTCAACTTGAAATGCCCAATGAAGAAGCATGGAAATCTAGACTTAATTTTTTTGAAAAAAATTAATATACCTGTAGTCATAGAATGCTAAGATGTGACGCGAGTCAAGTTTCAACACTGTTTTTCAATAGAAAAGAATATTTTTCATTTTTTTTTTCGGAAAATTTCACAATAAATAATAAATTCACACAACTAGATCTGATCGAATTTAAATCGCCTAAAAATCGAAAAAAACGAAATTCGCATCAATTTCACTTTGAAAAAAATGAAATCCATATCGTCAAAAGCGAATTGTAGAACAAAAAATTTTATTTTGTATCGATTTCAATTCCATTTCGAGTGAAAGTGAAATGTAGAACCTGGTTGATAGACATAGCTCGTATCTTTATATGGATAAGAATGAAGTGTATGCGATGTGGTCTGGATTCAAACAATGTAAAAGTGCGACCGCTATACTTCACATTCATCTATGCTTGAGTCACTAAATAGGCTTATTATTCATTTTTGCATTTATTTATTTATTTACTAGCTGACCCGGCCACGCATTGCTGTGGCTAAAGTTTTTGTTATATTACATTATAGTAAACAATCTAAGAGGAACAATAAGAGAACATCAGTCACGGAGTCCACTATGCTTTTTCACACAGATAATTAAAATGTTCTTACACTTGATATTAAGCATAAATCAGTAGGTACGAAATAAAAATTTATTAGATTTATTATTTCCATTTAATTTTATAACAAATATAAGTATATTACAGTATAATACAGTAAATAACATGTGACGCTTAAACTCATGAATGACGTAGGCAAGGCAGACAGTCTTAAACTTTTAAACATTAATATCTATTTTTTTGAATTATAAATACTTTCAATTTCAATTTAATTTAACACCAATCGGTGCACAATGTTTTTGGTTAACCTGTCTTTAGCTAACACAAATAGATTCGACGGTTTACCAACACGTGAACACGCAACATATAGTTGCCCATGAGAAAAACATGGATTTTCCAAATCTAAACCACAAATGGACATTGTTTGACCTTTAGATTTATTTATAGACATGGCGAAAGCTAAACGAATTGGAAACTGTAGCCTTTTGAAGGGTATGGTAGAATCTGATGGTATCATCGGAATACGTGGCAGCAGGACCACTTTTCCTTTAAACTTCCCAGCCAAAATGGTTGCTTCAAGAATGTTTCCGGTGATCTTTTTGATGACCAAACGCGTACCGTTACATAATTGAGGTGGATTCAAATTACGGAGGAGAATAATAGGGGAACCAATCTATAATCGAAGATTATGTGGTGGCATTCCAGGGATATCTAATGAATTTAAAAATTCAATCGGAAAATTTACACTTTCATTTTCATCAACAACAGTATCGATTGATTTAAAAGACATCAGATCGCCTGGTAACAACTGTTGTATCTGGAAGTTAATTTCGTCAACATCAACGTTTTTGGCTGCCAAAATCGCCCGTTGACTAAGCCATTCATGATTCAAATAACTATTCTGTATATCCGGGAAAATACTCTTGTGCCATTTTCTCATTGATATATTAATTAACTTTTATAAAACTACTACCCGCCCGTGCTCGCGTTGCTAACTACGAATATTTTTTTTTTTTTAATTGTGAATCTAAACCATTCTCAGATCCCCTTGAACACACACAAAAAATTTCATCAAAATCGGTCCAGTCGTTTAAGAGAAGTTCAGTGACATACACACTCACAGAAGAATTATATATATCAAGATGTGATATTACTTACATGTATAAATTGAAATTATTGTTCCTGTGCTCCTACTGTGGCTATGTCTCGTTCTCCTGCTGCTCTTGTTCTTATGATATTCTCTTGAAGACGTTCGTTTTTTATAATTATGTGATAATACTTACATACATATATTCAAATTAAATTATAAAGTTTTGATCAATGAAGCACAAATAAGTAAAAAACAGGTTTAATTTCACTGTATTTTCTTCATTATAATATGAATGCAATAAATTGCGACTATAATTTGAGATTTAAACTATCCTATCTCTCAAGTTGGATCGAACTGCACATGGTGTGCGAATTTTATTATAATCGGTTAAGTGGTTTAGGAGTCCATTGAGGACAAACATCGTGACACGAGATTTATATATATTAAGATTTATTTACAAAGAAGCTTATAAAATAAATTTTAAAAACTCTTAAGATAAGGCATTGGGGTAACATAAATGCCGTTTATAGTTTAAAAAAAAATATTTAATTTATTACATTTTTATTGTTTTTGTTTTGAATAGATGTTAGTGATGCGCTTATACATTTATACATTATTTTTTCCATGCAAGGAGATAGCTCTTTTAATGTGCTTAATAGTTTGCAGATTTGCAGGATCAAGAAGGTGGGCTAGTTATTTTGGAACTTCAAGAGGAACGTCTGAAGGATTCGGCCATATTCTGGACTTTGGGCATTCGATAAGAATGTGGGTGATAGACAAAGCCACTCCACAGTCTACGCATTCTTCTTCACTTTGGTTATATAAATGTTTGGTGTTGAAAATAGTTTTTCTCACTCGGAAACAGAAGAGAGTAATGCAATCTTCTCTTGTTAGTTCTACGTGGTATGGTATATGAACTCTTTGAGGATTGTGTATTCGTAAAAAACTACTGTTATTAAACCATTTTTCTTTTAGTTCTTTGTTGTGATTTTCAACCCAATCTTTTCGAAGAAGCTGATAAAAATTGGGTGTTTCTATGATCAGGGGGAGGTTTTGTACTTCTTTCGCCGCCAAATCAGCTGCTTCATTTCCTGGGACCTGGTACCCATGAAAATATGATGTTATTTTTGCATTTATTTTGCAGTTTTTAAAGTCTGGTTTTTTTGTGAAATATTACAAACATATAAAAGACCTGCACAATATTCAAAATGGTTCTTGACAGTTACATTTAACATTTTTATTGCACTATTTTTTGATATGTTATAGCGAGTTGTTCTAAGAACACACAAATTTTTTGACAATTACATATGCGATCAATATGCGCATTAAAGGATAACTTGTTATCAAGAACAACACTATCGATTATACTTCTTCAAATTGAATATTACTCATTGGAATGTTTATTGGTTGTTTATTTAATGCCATACATTTTGTTTTATTTGTATTTAATACTTATTTAACCACGCATAAATTGCACTTGAGTCCTTTTGAATAAACTTTATATTAATATTAAAATCTTTTCCGAACACCACAAGTTTAGAGATTTGTATAACTTTTTTCCGTATCATTGATTAAGGGAAAAAAAGATACATGGATGTTTATTTGAAGTTTTATTTTTCAAAATGAAGGTGAACATTCTCGTTTAAGGACACAATAATAAAGACCTATCAGGTTCTTGAAAAACGGATTCAATCGTTCAAATAATACTAAAGGAAAGATCTTGAAGATGATGTTAAAGAGACATGCAAGATCCGTAGTTGTGGAATTTCAGTAGGTCCTCTTTCTTTAGTATGGAACAATACTAATCTAGTGTACTTCCCTCGGACGTATGATGATGAGTCTTTACAATTTTTAGGTTTACAAAAATACAAAATATACTGCAAAATATATACAGTGTTGGACAAAATTAAAGCACTAAAAAATATCACACTGCAAACATACGAATAAAAAGTGAAAGCACTCGTAATACTTCTATATTTTTTATTTTTTCTTAATCACAACATATTATTCTATATTTTACAGCTTCTAATTTGATTTTAAATCTTAACATATTTCTAAAAAATAAAAATAGTTCAAAACTCATTAAAAAGTAGCGCGACAAAACTAAAGCACATTTTTGATTTCATATACAAAATAAATTAAAAAGAAGTTTTAATGTTACTATTTGGTGTCGTAAACATTATTTTTGATAATTGCATCACATCGACGAGGCATGGATGCAATGAGATTGTCAATTATTTGTATATGGATGTTTTCCCAGGCAGTTTGTACTTGTTGTCAAGTAGCGAGTCAAAATTGTTACATTTTGTTCGATCAATCCTCTGATCTACCATTTCCCATAGATTCTCTGTGGGGTTGAGATCAGGGGATTGCGCTGGCCACTTTATAACCGTAATATAACCTTCATTAAGCCAATCTTTCACTAATTTAGCGGTATGTTTCGGATCGTTGTCATGTTGGAAGATCCATCGCAACGGCATATTCTCCTCCGCATAGGGAAGCATGACGTTTTGAAGGCTTTCCTGGTACATGAAACGATCCATTATACCACTTATCTTATGAAGTGGCCCGATCCCTTGAATGGAAAAACATCGCCAGACAATAATGTTCCCCCCACAGTGCATCAAAGTTGCCTTGGTGAATCGAGGATTGAGGCGTTCACCTTTCGGGCTTCTTACCGTACGAAATCTGTCCGATCCTTTTAAATTAAATAACGATTCATCCGAGAATGGAACAGTCTTCAATTTTCCCTAGTCCAGCTAAGGTGCGTTTTGGCAAATTCTTGTCTTGCACGTCTATTTTTAAGGGAAATAAATGGATTTTTTACAGCACGACGAGCTTTCAAGCTTCTATCAAACGCTCTTCGCTGAATCGTTCTGCAAGAGATTTATAAGTCTAGTTCTTTTCTTATGTTTTTAGAGGTAATATAAGGATCCTTTTTGATTAACCTCATTATTCTTTTATCGCAATGCGACGTGGTTTTTCGAGGTCTACCACCATTGTGTACGGTTTGAACACTACCCCGAGCACGAAATCGAGCTATTATCCGAGAAATAACCGTTTGGCTAATACCATATTTATTGCTAATAAATGTAATTGATGCACCGCTATGAAAGTCGGACACTATTTTTTCTTTTAATTTATTGGAATATTTATTCCGCGCCATTTTAACAATTTTTATTTAAATTTTTAATTGTTCATTAGCTTTGACCGTTAGCATGGTGCAAAGATCCGCGATTAACTTTTTTTGTCTTGCCTAGAACATGCTTGACAAAATAAAAATTGAAGGTAGTAGCATTTAAGAAGTAAGCGGTAAAATTCGATAAATGTAAACAGAAATATGGTACATGTGCTTTAGTTTTGTCGCGCTACTTTTTAATGAGTTTTGAACTATTTTTATTTTTTAGAAATATGTTAAGATTTAAAATCAAATTAAAAGCTGTAAAATATAGAATAATATGTTGTGATTAAGAAAAAATAAAAAATATAAAAGTATCACGAGTGTTTTCACTCTTTATTCGTATGTTTCCAATGTGATATTTTTTAGTGCTTTATTTTTGTCCTGTATATAAAATATATTACAAATATACAAAAATTATTACTCCAAAAATCTTTATGCAAATTCGTTTTTATTCATGAAAAACTAACAGTTTCCTTTGGCGTAATGGTTTCTGCGTTGGTCAAATATCAGGCGATAGATTCTCAGTCGCTTCCACGTTAAAACAAACCATTTTTTTACTTGCGACTTATAGGTACTATAAGGCAAGTTATGCATTCGTAAAAAAAATGAACTCCAGATTTTGATCAAAGTTGACATTACGATGATAGCGAAGACCAAAAAAGTGGGTCTCGCAATTCTGTCTGTCTGTCTGTCTGTTCGACTACAGGCTAAACGGCTGGGCCGATTTTCTTTAAACTTGGTAGATATCATTTTTAATTTTTCCCCCCCACACGTTTTTTTCTTTTTTTAGGACCAAAAATAACGGTACCTGCCATTCGAATTTTGTTCAAAATTTTATAAACATTTTTTTTTCTCAAAAACTGTTCGACAGATTTTAAAAATAAAAATACAGAAAAATTTCATTTAATTAAAGCTAGGTAATGGTTGAACAAAATTTTCCGAAAAATGGTTATTGAGGTTACACCCCATCGAACCATTTTTTTTTGTTTTTGATTTTCTCAAGAACGGTTCAACCGATTTTGATCATTTTTTTTGCTAAAGGTCCCCAAAATCATGAATAGAATTGTGTACTCAAATTTTCAAACAAATTTTTTTTGGATTTTTAAAAAAAAAACTTCAAATTTTTTTTTCAAAACTCAATACATATTTCGAAAATCCCATGCTAGATTTTTTTTAAACTTGATAAATAAAAGTTTCTCAATATAATCTACAAAATGTGAGAACATTTTTTTTATTTTACCTAAAAATAAAGGTACCTACCATACAAATGCTCAAACATTTAAAAAAATGGTTTTCAAAAATCGTATTTTTCTCGAAAACGGCACCTAGAATTTTGATAAAATTTTTTTTCTTTCAATTAATTTTTACGATCTTTAATTTAATAAAAAAAATTTTGAAATTAAGATATTACAGCTTGTACCTACCATAGAACCATTTTTTCGAATTTTGAATTTCTCATTATCCACATAACGGATCTTAATGAAAATTTTTATAGAGAAGCTTCTAAAAAGTCTAAAACACATTGCATTTCAAAACTTTAAAATAAATATTTTTTGAATTTTTGAAAAAAAAAATCTATTTTTTCTTTTTTTGAAAATTCGATATCTCCGAAACGGGTCAATATTTCTTTTCGTAAATTTAATTTTTATTCGAACAATAATAAAAACTTTAAATTGGCGTACCTGAATTTTTTCTTAAAAAGCTTTTAAATAGTTTGTATATAAAAGCTTTTTTTAAGAAACCACTACAACGACTTATAATTTTTGTTCTTGCATAAATTCATAGTTGGAGAGCATTCTGTTTTTTTCTCTTACTACTAAAAGAATTTAAAAATTAATTTTATCCTTATGAACAGTTTTCTCTAATAACATTCGTTTTTAAAATTCCTAGTCGATTACATTACGTGCGACCCAGTCGTGCATTTTATTTATTTTAGAGTACTTCCTGTTGCGAAGAAGTGAAAAATCCTTCCAAAGTATCTCTTGTCATGAAAATGTGCTTCTCATTTTGAAATCGGCAAAAATTGTAGGTTCCCTCTATTCTTTGCCGACAACACGTACACAGGAATATTTGTGAACCTTGGCCACCAATTTTTTTTTAACAGATAGGTCCAAAAAATTATAAAATCTATAAGTACCTATATATTTTTTATTTGCATCGAGGATTGCTATTTGTTATATCGTCGCTGTAGATCGAATACCTCGTAACCCAGAAAAGTCGATTTTTCAGGAGAGACAAAAAACTTATTATCAAATCAATGAGAGGCAATGAGAGACGTGTTGTTAATTATGTGCGTGGCTCTGCAATTATAGTTTTTAGCTTCACAGGATATTTTCCATTAGATCCGGAATTTTTTTCACAATATAATTGCATCATTACCTAAAAATCGGTTTTTTCTGGGTTACGAGGTATTCGATCTACAGCGACGATATATAGACTGAATGCTAAACTATCTTAGAGTTGATTTAAAAAAAATGGACAAACAATTATGTAAGTTTTACCTTTTTAATTATTTGATTTACCTTTAAAGCCTTTCCAACACCAACTGCGCTGGCGTGTCATATAAAAACTCACAGTAACGAAAAAAAGCACGAATGTGAAATTTGCAATAAACTATTCAAAACAAAAGGAAGCCTCAAAACCCACATAGGTAATGTACACAAAGTCGATTTTAATGATGGAACTCCAAATTCATCGCCACGCTATTGTTGTCAATTGTGCCCAAGAAATTTTATTTTTGAACGAGATCTCATTAAGCATTTAAAAACGCACGAACATAGGCGCCATGTTTGTGAGATATGCAGTCTGTCCTACCTACAATCTTCCCACCTGAAGAAACATATGGATACAGTGCACCTGAACATAAAGCCGCATGTATGTGCCATTTGTGGACATGCATTTCCATTTGAATTTAATCTCAAGCAGCACGAACTAACACATAAAGGTATTTTTTTGTATTATATCTATTGAGTTTAAAGACCTTTTGTTTTTCTGAATAAAAATTTATTACAGCTAAATTATAAAACGATGTTATTCGTTTAAAGCTTATAATAGGAATAAATAATATTTTCAATGAAAACTTAATATTGATAAGTAATAGATTGCTTGATTTTCAACACCCTCTCTCAATCGTAACGTTTCTTATCTAATTCGGTTTTCATTAACATAAATTTAATTTTGATCTTAAGTCCAAAAATCGCTTAGAATCCAAAGATTTTGTAAAGACGTCAGCCAGTTGGTCCTTTGTACCAATAGATTCGACTCTTATGATTTCTTTTGCAATGTTTTCTCTTATGAAATGATGTTTTATATCAATGTGCTTAGCTCTTTTTGTTTCTAAATTATGAGCCATGCCGATACATCCTCTATTATCTTCAAATATACACACTGGTTCGTTCTTTATTTGACCTAAATCTTGCATAATGCCTCTTAGCCATATAGCTTCAGTTACAGCTGAACTTAGGGCAATATACTCAGCTTCACTAGATGAAATTGCCACGGTGGTTTGCTTCTTGCTACACCAGGACACATTATTTCCAAACACTTGAAATATATAGCCACTAACTGATTTTCTATCAAGGATGTCAGATGCCCAGTCAGCGTCAGCATAACCAACTAATGGTACATCACTATCACAATTGAAATTAAGTTTTAAATTCTTTGTTCCTTGTAAATAACGCACAATTCTTTTCAAATGCTGCCAATGTACTTCAGATGGATTTTGTTGGTACCTTCCCATATAACTAACTGCGTAACAAATGTCTGGTCTTGAACAAAGCATTAAATACATCATACTCCCTAAAAGCTCACGATAAGGTTGTTGTAGTTCTTTGCCAGTGTTAGCTTCTAATTGTAATCCTTTTTCCATAGGACTTTTTACAGAATTACATTCCGCCATACCAAACTTGTTAAGAAGTTTTTCAATGCTTGTTTCTTGAGAAATGTTTAAACAACCTTCTGAAAAATCCATCTTCATACCCAAAAAGAATTTTAAAAGTCCACAGTCAGACATTTCAAATTTTGATGATAGTGCAGTCTTCAATTTTTCTATAGACGACAATTTGTTTCCAACTATCAAAAGGTCATCGACATATATTACCAAAAACAAAACGTCATTTTCTTTTTCGTTAAATTTTGTGTAAAGACAATAGTCATGGTTTGATCGATGAAATCCAAAATTAAGCAACCTTTCATTTAATTTGTTGTTCCAGCAACGAGGTGACTGCTTTAAGCCATAAATAGATTTTTGAAGTTTGCATACTTTTCCCTCTCTTGCTGGTAAACCCTCAGGTATTGCCATATAAATTTCTTCTTCAAGGTCACCGTGAAGAAATGCCGTCTTTATGTCAAGTTGGTGAAAGTGATATTGTCGATAAAGACCAACTGCCAGTAGAACACGAATCGTGGATAACTTTGCTACCGGTGCATATGTTTCTTTGTAGTCAATTCCGAATTTTTGAAGAAACCCTTTAGCAACTAACCGTGCCTTGTACTTAGTTTGGTTACCATTTGCATCTTCTTTAATATTAAACACCCATTTTGTCCTCAACAATTTTGTATTTAAGGGCTTATCTACCATTGTCCAAACTTTATTTTTCTTCATAGATTGTAGTTCCGAGTCAATAGCCTTCTTCCAAAGTTCCGATTTAGGACGATTCAATATTTGACTGACATTTTCAGGTATATCTAATAAACAATTATAACCAGCGGCAGAATTTGCTTTTGAACCCAATAAAAAATCATTCAACTTACTTGGTAGCCAGCGCTCCCTTACACTGCGCCTCACAAACTCCGATTGGTGATTGTTATCTGTTTGTAAAGGGAGCGCATTGATAGATTCACTAAATTGAGGTTCCTCTTGTTCATCTTCTTGCTGATTGTTACTGGCTGATTCGTTATCTTGTAAAATTTGCGGTTCATCGTTAATAGCCACAGCGACATCATCATAGAGTTCAGTAACATCCCCCTCTCGCTCGTGGCAGCAACGTACTATTACCTTTTCTTTTTCTTTGTTGGTTTGTTCTCTCAGGTTCTTAAATGGATAATTTGATTCTTCAAATTTTACGTCACGGCAGGTCTTTATCTTTCTTTCTTCTATATCCCAGAGACGATATCCATTTGGGGCATAACCAATCATAATTAATTTTTTACTTTTTGGTTCAAGTTTCTTTCGACATTGGTTTGGAATCCAGGCATATGCTTTACATCCAAAAACTTTTAATTTGGTTAAATCTGGTGTAAAACCAAACCATACTTCGGCTGGTGTTTTCGAATCATCCAAGCAACGTGTAGGACTTCGGTTGATTGTATACACAGCAGCAAGCCCGGCCTCATTCCAAAACTTCTGTGGAGCACCTGATTCAATTAACATGACTCTTATTGTTTCAGTAAGAGTCCTATTAAATCTTTCGGCTACCCCATTTTGTTGCGGTGAGTAGGCAATCGTCGGCTCGACTTGAATTCCTTTTTGTTTGTACCAACACATTTGTTCATTGGAAAGATATTCCCGTCCTTGATCCATTGTCATTCTTGATATTGATGTTTCAAACATAGATGTAGACAAAGCCTCATATTCTTTCAATTTTTGAAAAACTTCAGACTTCTTCTTCATCAGAAAAATCATTGCATAGTGGCTAAAGTCGTCTATAAAGGAAACAAAATATCTCGTACCATCCCATGCCATTGGACTAAGAGGACCGCAAACATCCGTATGAACTCTTTCTAGTACTCGTTTGGCTCTGTTGCGTGTTTTGTTAAAAGGTTCACGTACTTGCTTGCCTTCCATACATACGTCACAAAAACCAATCTTCATTTTTTGAATATTGTTTGGAATCAAGTTATTCTTGGCAAGGATATTCATTCTTTCTTGATTTATATGTCCAAGACGACGGTGCCACAACATACTATCGTCCTTTTCACAAACATTGATAATTGGCTTTCTAACGGTAACTTCTAGTTCATATAATGTACCACGTAAAATTGCCGTTGCAATAATTTCTTTGTCCTTCATAATTATTGCTTTGTCCTCACCAAAGATCACTCTTGCTCCAGCACTCGTAAGCTTCCTGACAGATAACAAATTGTCTCGCAAATCTGGTGTATATAACACGTTCTGTATGATTAAGTTAGTCCCATGATTGCTTAATCCATTGATTTGGCCAACTTCTTTTACAACCAATGATTGGTCATCTTTGGCGACTTTTATTTCAATGGGAAAGTCCAAATTATCCATCTTTGAGAAACACCATTTTTCATTAGTGAGATGATCACTAGCACCTGAATCCAATTTAAAAATTATTTTGTCAACATTCATGTTTTTCTTGATGCAATTACTGTCAGCCATAAAGATAAAACCCTTGTCTTTAGCACTCTTAGTTTCTTTGACATGACAGTCCCTTGCCTGATGACCAAATTTATTGCATTTAAAGCATTTTCCATTGAACTTCTTATTTTTGTAATATTTCTTTTTACCAGAAAATGCGCTTATACTCGTATCTTTGACATCTTCTTCTTGGCGCTCATTCAACTTGAGTTCTTCAGCTCTTAGCCTATCCTTGACCAAAGAAAGTGTAAGTTTTGATTCTTCAAAATTTTGAAGAGCTGTTATCAACGGATCGAACTTGTCTGGTAAGGTCAAAAACAGTTGTGTGAGAATATCACTTGTTTCCATCGTAGCCCCGGTCATTTTCAGTTGACGAATCAAATTTTCAAAAACGAGCAAATGAGAATTCACTGAATCTCCACGTTGCATTTTCAATTTGGTAAGCTGTTTACGTAACAACAATTGGTTAACAATTGATTTTCCTGCGAAAGCTGACTCCAGATTTAGCCACATCTTTTTAGCAGATTCTTCATCTCTCACATAGCTCAAATAATCTGAATGGATAAAATTAACTAAATAATTCTTAGCTACCTTATCCCTTTTAATAAACGCAGCTTTAGCTTCTTCTTGTGTTGGAGGATCGCTCGTTATAACGTCCCACAGATTCTTCGATTCCATATAAATTTTTACCCGGAATTGCCAGTCATCATATCCACAACCGTTAAATTGCGGTATGCCAAGCATTATATCTTTAACTGGGCCCATAACCTATTGAGTTTAAAGACCTTTTGTTTTTCTGAATAAAAATTTATTACAGCTAAATTATAAAACGATGTTATTCGTTTAAAGCTTATAATAGGAATAAATAATATTTTCAATGAAAACTTAATATTGATAAGTAATAGATTGCTTGATTTTCAACAATATCATACATATTTATTTTTTACCTTTACAATTAAACGTTATAAGAAAAAGGATTTAAGTGCATTGTGTGCGATAAAGCATTTACATTGCTTCCATCACTATTATCACATCAAAGAACTCACACCGGCGAAAAGCCCTACCAATGTCATTTATGTGAAAAAGCATTCACAAATAGAGGGAATCTTAAGAGTAAGATCATTTACTTTGACTTTATTACTAATAAATAGTATACTTAAAATTTGTTAACATTTCAGGTCATGTTGAGAAGCATTTGATAGAGCAGAAGCAAAATCAGACTTTCACACAAATTGTCCTTCCAGTTATCGCTGCCTCTGCAGAAATCCCGCAACCACCAGAGCTCAATATCTTTGATATTAACAGCTCTTCTGAACAAGCAGAGCACCAAGATTTTAGCAATGATCTAATTAATCAATGTGAACTAGAAATATTGAAATAAATTTTATTTAGGTATAATCATTTGGTAATTATGAATATGTACATGCATATATACGCTCTTTCTATTGGAAGAATTAAGTGCACTATCATAGCAGGCTGTGACTTAGAGAAGGACAGAACAAACATATAAATCGGACTCATGAGTCTCCGAAATTTTGGAATCATTTTAATTTCAATATCTCCAACTTTCTAAGATAAATACGATGAGACCCATCAGTCTGGATTCAATTTTTCAAGTTAACATGTTTTTTTCTAGTAATATAAGTTAGCTCATTCATCACTATGAATAATTTTGACATTTAAAATTAATCAATGGAAGCAGGGTCTTATAGTGTATTATAAGAAAACAATGGTAATTGAATTGATAAGTTAAATAATAAAGAGAGTTATCACATGTCGTAGCGAAAAAGTTCATGATATATTCAACTATGTATACTTTGAAGGACGCGCTTGATTTCTTTCTCCCAATATATGTGATACATTAAACAACTAGTCGGGAAAATTGAATTCCATGTCTAATTGAAAAAAATATTTAACTGGTTGAACATAATAGGATGTTACCTGCATACTTCGTTTACAAATTTAACTGAATTAGAACAACGTATTTCCAAAGGATCACTAAAAGTAAGAAAAGAGTTATCGAGAATAAACATTCAAAATGAAATCCAAAAACGGGTTAGCATGCATTCAAAACGAGCACTTATAATGACTGTATTTGTGTGTCCATAAAATAAAAAATTACTAAAAACTACACAAATTATTGTCTTATTCAAACCCTTTACACCTCAGGGCAAAAAAACTTTGTTTGTTACGCATTTTTTGAAAAAAAATTGACCTCAAAGTCAAAATTTTGCTCGGGCAAGAAAAATTGAACACCATTTAAAATTGAATATCTGGCAACAGTTTTAAAGGATAGTATTTCTACTAAAAAAAAAGTCCAAAATGAGATCCCTACCATTGGTACTGACAGAGAAATTGACCTTAACATGGGTCAGGGTATACCAAAGTTAGCCTTTTTTAAACCGTCAAAAAGTGATGTCAAAAGTCAAAGTCAAAAATCAGACTTTACTGTAGACATTCGATCTTGTGTCGTCGTACGGATAGGACGTGTTTTCAAGCGAGTGCTAAAAAAAAAATTAATTACAAAAATTACAAAAAAACTTTAAAATTAAAATATTAAAAATGGAGGGTGGAAAAGATCCACCCGATAAAACATTATCAACAACTTTAAAAAGTGTTAAAGCAATTAAACTACCATCATCATTGATTAATAGCAGTGATAAAAAAAAAATCCTCTCAAATCTTGAGTGGTGGGAAATGGGCGACGTCCCAACCGGTAAATCGAAAGACGCTTTACCAATACCAACATCAGCTCCAACGCTAAGTGAGATGGAGATAGAACTAAGTGTGCTGGATAACAATGAAAGCGCAAGTGAGAGAACCAGTCATTTACTGTGCAAGCAACTACGTGCAGAAAATAGTGTAATCATCGGAAGTGCTGCTCACGAAGTAGAATATACAGCTTCTGTCGCTTCGGCAGCATCTGAAAAAACGGTCTCGACACTCAATAGTATCTTGGGTGAAAAAAAAGATATATTCAGCAACATAATGGCGCGTAAAAGACGCCAATATTCATTTGGAACGAATGCAAAAAAAGTGGCGATTGAAAATACCAACAACTACAACAGATTCGCATTGCTGGATCCAGACAGGAGTGTCCTAGGGAACACAACATCTAACTCTAAAGCTGAGAACTCTTCAATCAACACTCAACAAAATAAGAAGCCTGAGCAACCCGAGGAGCACAAATCCTGGTGTCCTCCCATTTTTGCAAAAAATGTTTCCTCCAAGGATATACTGAATTATATAAGTAAGTCTAATTTTAGTCTTAATAATGTTAGGTTTGAAAAAAAAGGGTTTGGCAAAATAAAAATTTTTGTGAATGATATTGAGCTTCATAGTTTTCTACTAGATGTATTTAAGAACAGTGAAATTGAGGCTTTCTCTTTCACCCCCAAAGAACACAAAAAGTATAATATTATTCTGAAAGGTCTTTCGTTTGATTTTTCTCCAACTGAAATTCAGCGGGAGATTCTGAATCTGGACCCCTCATTGAAGGTCACAGTAAAAAAATTTGAAACAAAGTGGAGCAAAGAGTGTGATATTCCGCTTGACTTGTTTATATGCACCCTGGAGGATAGGGATAACCTTATCAAAATTAAATCTATTAAATCTGTCTTAAAACATAAAGTTAAGTGGGAATCTGTAAGAAGTTCGGGTATGAGACAGTGCTTCAGATGCCAAAGGTTTGGCCATGTGGCAGCATACTGCACATATGTGACAAGATGCGTCAAATGCCTTTCAAGCCATGAAGAAGGAAAATGTAATTTAGGTCCGAAAACCGAAAATTCTGTGGCAGCTTGTGTCAACTGCGGGGTTGAGGGACATCCAGCTAATTTTCGAGGCTGCCCGAAAAGGCATGACTTTGTAAAAAAAAGAGAAGAAGTGACTTCACGTCCTTCTAGGAAATACAATAAAGTTACCAACAACGTAGTACCTAACAACGTTAATTTCAGGGCCCCTCAAACAGGGTTTTCCTTTGCTGACGCTGTAAAAGGTAATGAGCCAGGTAAAGGGCAGGCGATTCCTTCACACCCGAATCTGGATGGAGGTGATGTCTCGGATTTTCTTAACGAATCTCAAAAATTGTTTGGAGTGCCATTCGGCCAACTGATCTCCAAAATTAGGGCCTTTTGGCCAAATTATCAAAAACTCAACGCAAACGAGAAGCCAGGAGCTTATTTATGCTTTATTGCATCCTTGTCACCATGAACTTCAACTTAATAACAGTCAACGTTAATTCTCTTTTAACACCAGAAAAAAAAATAGAGGTAGATCAGATGATTAAAGACATTTCTCCGACAGCACTCCTTCTTCAAGAAACATGTTTCAAAAAACACAAATCTAAGAGTAACTTCAATAACAATTATGTTATTATTACAAATAACGACGGTAGAGGTACAGGCATTATAATTAAAAAATCAATTAATTTTTCACAAATGACTTTTCATAACCAAAAAATCTCAGCCACAATCGCTATAATTCCCTTGAAAGTGCATCAGACAACGAAACACCTGGCGTTAGTCTCAATATATATTCCTTGCAACTTAGGTGCGGCATTACCCCTTGCTCTAGATGACCTTCTTCTTGGCTTAAGCGGCTATGACTTCATAATCATAGGGGGAGATTTCAACTCTAGACACCCTCTTTGGGGGGATGTAACAACTAACATTAATGGAGATTGTTTCTCCAATTGGTTTCTGGACAATCACTTCCTGGATTATGACATCATAGCTGCTGAGGGCCCAACTAGACCGAGCTCTGGATCGCATATAGATTTCTTTTTGACCTCTGCCAACCTCCGCTCTAATAATCAACCAGCAGACAATATTGCCTGTATTACATGTGATCCCATTTCGGACCACTTCTCAGTTTTTCTAAGCATGAAACTCCAATTTACATCGGTTTTTCCTTCCCAACCCAGTACGTACAAATGTTTTAAAGATACCAATTGGACGAATTTTAACCGTTCACTGGATTTCACTCTCCGCAACCAAACTCCACCAGTAGATAGAAATTTATCCAATGATGAAATAGATTTTTACATTAGCAACTTCACTACTTCTTTATCGAACTGCCTCAATTCACATTGCAAAGAAAAAAGTTTACATGCCAACTGCCAACCATCATAGAATCTCAGATGCCACTTTAGAGTTGTTTACAACACGAAAAAACTGGAAGAAAAAACTTAAAAGAATATATCATAGATTTGGAGACCGTATTAACCAAAGTTAATGTCGAATTATCATCTCGTATAAGATGCTTGAGTGTTATAATAAAAGAAAGGGTCCGTATTGAAGTAAACACTCAATATCGTGCTAAGCTTAGTAGTTTAAAGCCATCTGCGAATGTTTTCAAAGTGATAAATCAATTAACAGGTAGAAAAAACACATACTCAAACAATGAGCAGGCTCTTTCTTATGAAGATAGAACATTTTTAACACCATTAGAAAAAGTAAAAGCCTTCGAGTCGTACTATTCCAATTTATTTTCTCTGAAAACTCCGCAATGTGACCCACAGAACTCATTAACTGTTAGCACTTTCAATAGCGCCTTTGAAGTATGGAATAATAACCTGATAGTTCATAATTTCAGTCCTACTAATAGATCTGACACACCACGCAATGACTTCTTCGTGTCTCAGAACTTAGTCGATTCCATCATCTGCTCGTTGAATAATAAAAAATCCTCTGGTCCAGATAACGTGTCCAACTTCATCCTCCGAAAGGCAAAAACAACAATCTCGAAGCACTTGACACCGATTTTTAATAACTGCTTAAACAATTGTCATTTCCCAACATCCTGGAAGAAAGCCAAATTAATTCCAATAAAGAAAAATAATAACTCCAATAGTCTAGATAACTTTCGACCGATTTCTCTATTATCCAACATAGGTAAAATTCTTGAAAAAATCCTTCTCTTTAAAATTCATACTTTTTTTGATGAAGCTGATCTTACTCAACACCAGCAATTTGGATTTAAACGCGGACATTCAACTGAACATGCTTTATTATCGCTACAAGACCATATTCTGAATAATCTAAGAAATAAAGAGTGTACTGTGGCCTGTGCCATAGACTTAAACAAAGCATTCGATTCAGTTTGGCACGCTGGTCTTGTATATAAGCTCAATCTTCTTAACTTTCCCCCAGCATTTATAAAAATTCTCAAAAGTTTTCTTTCAAACCGAAGTACTTACGTGTCATTTGATAATGTTGACTCCGAGGCAATCTCAGTCTTAGCCGGGGTTCCCCAGGGATCCATACTTGGTCCGTACCTCTTCAATCTATATTTGCACGATCTCCCTATTCAAACCAGTAGAACTAACACGATTCTTTATGCAGACGATACTATTCTTTTAAGTGCGCATGAAAGACCTCATATGGCACTTAACGAGATAAAGAGTCACATAAATGAAGTAGTCCTTCCATATTACAAGAAATGGGGAATCAAACCCAATTTCCAAAAATGTGAAATCATTTGCTTTCGAAATGCAGCTGGTAAGGGGCACCACTTAGCGGTAAGGGAAAGTAGATTTCTCAAATTAATAATCGAGGGAAATTCAATTCCCTTAAAACAATCAATTAAATATTTGGGTATCCGCCTCCATGAACGCCTCAAAATGAACCCTCAAGCAAGAGCAGCTCTCCAAAACTCTAAAATCGCCTCGGCAAAGCTTAAATATCTCATCAACTCCAAAGACGTTGAAAAAAAAACCAAACTTCTCATGTATAAGACCTTGATACGTCCGCTTATATCGTATGGTTTTCCGCTGTGGTTTACCATCACACCAAATGTTGCAATCGAATTACAAAGATTCGAGCGGAAAATGATAAGAAAATGCATTTCAAAAAACCGAAGGCCCTCAGGGAAATGGTATAAAAATAAAACACTGTATGAGGAGTCTGGGATTGTCCCCTTACTTAGTTACTTAATATCTCTCTCAAAAAAAAGACTAGCCGCGATGCAACATCATGATAACCCTGTCCTCCAGGGCATATTTTCATCTAATATTAACTACTCAATTAACGACAGGTACTACCTCTCACCGATAAGCATACTTCATGATGGGTCCGGTTCAGAGTTTCTACTGCAGGACGATGAAAACCTTTTTCTCAGCCCTTTTTATATAAAAAGTTCACCAAACAATTATAGAGGCTAAGGAGCTCTTATCTTAGCTTATTAGAACTAGAAAAGAAAAAAAATGTATACAATCATTTAAAGCCAACCCAATAACAAATAAACATTTACATACCTTTGTATAGTTAACTTTAAGCTATTCATACTAGTTGATAAGAACTTATTATTTAAATACTTTAACTCATAAAAAGTGCCTAGTAATTGTGCTGTGAAAAAAAAAAAAAATTGTGATTTAATATTAACAAAACCATAGAATCGTAAAATTATGTACCTAAAAATCATTAACAAAGGCTGATGTAAAAACAAAAAAGACTAAACTTAAGTACCCTTCTGTAACTTTATATCTTAAGAGCTGTAACTGAATTTCACAAACAACACAAATTGTATGAGAATTATTTCTTTCACATTCAAATAAAATATGTATTTCAGATAACTATATGACTCACACACTTATAAGTGTTCAGGAATAGTGCCGACTTTGTCGCATCTATCTCCTCTGTTTCATTTATAATGTTATCCCTTTCTCTCTACTACTCTATCTTTCACTAGGCTAAGTTATTCATATTCCACAAAAAAAAAAAAAAAGTATGGTTCTCATTGAGTGAACACATTTCAAGTCTAAAAACATCCAGTAAATCTGCTTTCAATTTTGTATTGTTAAAGTAAAATAAATCAATAAAAACTCAAAAGTGTAGCCAGGCCAATTCAAAGTCGGCAATCTAATCTTAAGTGACAAATGTATAAATAAAAAGAAATCAAATGTAAAAAGAAAAAAATCTCAATAAAGAAATACATACATACATACATACTTTACTGTAGAACAATTTTTTCTTAGAATATGACCAGACACCCTGTATAGTTATATAGGGTAGAGTTGCCAGTTGCCGGCCCCCTAAGGATTTTTCCTCATAAGATATACCACAGTTACAACAAATATTAATGTATTCAGATAATTCTTGAAATAAATTATTGTTTATTGATTTCTCCGTGGGTAAAATAAAAAAAAAGTTAATTAATCTTACCATATAATTTTTTATTTAAGTTTTTGTAAAAAAAGTCATTTTTTTCAGTAGCCGGCCCCTTGTTTCCTTTTTCCGGCCATCTGGTATCCTATCTTCGGCCACCCAGTAAATTAAGGGCTTTCATGTTTTAACAAATTATTTATTTAAACGAAAATAAATAAAATATAAATACAAGTAAAAAAATAAATTAGTTTTTCCATTTTTCAGGCTTAAACAATAAAAAAAACCTTTTAATTTAATTCAGTTAGGAACATTTTCTTTTAAAGCTAATAGGAATTATAAAATAAAATAATAGGCACATTCTATTTTTTAATACAGTTTTAAGGATGCATAAATAACAAATGCTTACTCGAAACAAATCACTACAGTTTTTCTTATCTCATTTTGGGTAACAAAATATCACATTTTGGACAGATAAATACTTCGAGCTTAGCATCTAAAAACGACATGGTTGAAAAATTGGTACATTTGAGATGAAATCAGTTTTCACATTTATCACATCCAACATTTTTGAGCCCTTCTTCTTATACATCCGTGAGGACATCTTCATTGCATGAAGGACATCTTGGCACAATTTTTTCCGTTTTATTGATTTTTTTCTTGGCTTCTCTTTTGTTTGACGATCAAGCTTCCTTTTTCTAATCCGGCAGCCTTAACTTTTTTTTGGTCTTCTTTACTTTGATGAAAAGTTTTCCAGGCTTGCGACGATATTGACATAGGTGGTTTGGGTTTACTAAAAAATCGTCGCACGGAATTTCGTATTGGGTTCGGTTATTTCAGATATTTTTCAAAAACCGATGGGCTCTTTGAAGAATGCGGTTCAGGAAAGTGTTTCGAACAATAATTTAAATTCGTTTAAGACCTTTCAACTAAAGTATACGAGTTGTTGCAGCTTCGTGGTATCTTAAAAAATAAAATATTAAAACACAAGTTCCTAGTGCCTAATAGTGAAAAGTTAATAGTACTGGACGTCTAACATCATTGTTGGAAATCCGCACGTTAAGACCTTCTTTCACGTATTGAAACAAAGTCTCTCCCCGCATCCATCCACTTTTCGTCTTTCCAAAAATCCAGTCAGGCTACTTATTTTGGACCTCTTTCAGCCAGTTGGGCGATCTTTTGTATGGCAAAACGACCATAGGAGGAAGTGTTCTTCCATCTTCTGAAAAAGTAATCAGCACAGTTAAATTTTCTCTTTCATTTGCTGCTTTGATTTCATAAAGTTTTTATATTCCTTTCGAATGACATTTCCAGTTTTTGGAGCCATACTAAATCCCGTTTCAGCAGCGTTAAAGATTCTAGAAGAATCCTCAAGAACGTCTAAGGCATTTTCTTGTGATAACTATTCTTTAAGCTCATAAAACGATTTTCTTATTCCTTCCTCCGTTATTTGAGTCCGGCTTTTAGAGACAGTTTGAACAGTTCGAAGGTTTAAATCTGGATGGCGTCGCATAAGACCGTAATACCATTTCTTACTTGGTTTGATGTCTTTGAAAGGGATTTTGCGGCCTTCTTCTTGGAGAATAGCTTGCACCGTTTTCAAAAGTTTTTCAGAGGTTTGTGAAAATCCAAATTTTGCTGGATTTATAAGCCAGTTTTTAAGCTTATTTTCTTCTGCAGAAAGCACAGGGCAGGGACCAAACTTCCCAAGGTTTTCTGCGGTTCTGTTGTGAACTCGGTTCTGAAGAGTCGTCCTTGGAATTTTAAACCTTCTTGCTGCTGCTCTGATTAGCAGTTTATTTTAACGGATTTCAGATAAGGATTGTTCCAAATGTGTGTCTTTATATGGAATGACACATTTGTCCGGGTCATATTTAGGTTAGGTTAGGTTAGGTTAAAGTGGCTGCTGACCGGAAAAGGACAGCACACTTAGACCAATATTTGGTCCGTTGTGATACCACAAGGATTTCAAAAATCCCCCTTACTCGTTAAACCATTTTGAGCTAATAATGAAGCGTTTGAGACAGTGAATGTCGGAATTATTTAGATCACTAGGATCGTTATAGTAGTAGTCTCCCAAGTGGAGTCTACGTCTTTGCGCTAGGGCAGGACAAGAGCATAGAAGGTGGGGAATTGACTCCTCTTCTTCTTCATCCATGCAGCTTCTGCAAAAGTCATTTGCAGGAACTCCAAGACGAGAAGCATGTCTTCCTATTAGGCAGTGCCCAGTAAGGACACCTATAATGGAGCTATTATGCAATCTACCAATAGAAATTAGTTGTTTTGAGCGTTTGGCATCAAACAATGGCCAAATCAGTTTAGTAGACCGGCAAGTTGGGGTGCTGGTCCACCTGTGGTTGGCTTTCTTTATGGTATCTTGCTTTAGCATAAGTTTACAAGTAGCTAGGGGTATACCGATGTTAGATTTGCTATCCAACAAAGGTAATATTGTTCCGTTTTTTGCAAGTTCGTCAGCTTTACAATTTCCTGGAATGTCTCTATGCCCCGGCACCCATGTAAGGTGAATGTTGAACTGTTTTGACATCTCCACCAGAGATGATCGACAATTTTGGGCTGTTTGTGAGTTAATGGAGACAGAGTCCAGTGACTTTAAGGCAGCTTGACTGTCTGAGAAGATACGTATATCGGTTGTCGATATAACGTTTTCTTTTAGCCAAGAGAGGACTTCTTTTATTGCTAAAAGCTCTGCCTGGAACACGCTACAGTGATTGGGAAGACGAAAAGATAGACAAAGATTTAATTTTTCGGAGTATACGCCTCCACCGACCCCGTCATCGGTTTTAGATCCATCTGTATAGAAATGAATTGCTTCGTCTATCAAAAACGACTCATTTTCCCATGAAGACCTGGAAGGGATGGATACTTGAAAATTTTTATCAAATTTTGGATGAGGGGTGGTGTAATCGACGTTACTAGGTAGACTACTGAACGAGTTCAGTATAGTAGAGTGACCAATATCATTATTGATCCACTGCGAGGAGGCTTTAAGTCGAATGGCTATGTTAGCGGCCGATTGTTTGCTAAAAATATCTAGCGGTATGAGATGAAAAAGAACATCAAGTGCAGCAGAAGGAGTTGAGCGGAGAGTTCCACCCATGATTAAACAGGCTGTTCGTTGGACTTTGCTGAGCTTATCGCGGTTAGTTGCTGTTTCCAGCGCAGTCCACCATACTGTCACTCCATATGTAAGTATCGGTCTAATGACTGAGATGTATAGCCAGTGTGTTATATGAGTTTGTAGACCCCATTTATTACCTACGGCTTTTTTGCAAGAGAAAAGAGCTATGTTGGCTTTGTTGACTCTCTCTTGGATATTGGGCTTCCAGCTTAATTTCTTGTCCAAAATAAGACCCAGATATTTTGCTTTGTCTGAGAATTTAAGCGGTATACCTTTGATGAGGGGAGGGTCTATGTGTGGGATTTTATATTTCCTGGTAAATAGGACAAGTTCAGTTTTGTGGGGGTTGACACCGAGTCCACATTGATCTGCCCAGTTAGTAAGCTTGTTTAGAGCATTTTGTAGGAGTTCCTTCAGAGTATTAGGATGCTTACCAGATATCGCTATCGCAACATCGTCCGCATAGGCAATCACCCTGTGCCCCTCCCCTTCAAGAATCACTAGTAGTTCATTTACGACTAGGTTCCAAAGGAGAGGAGAGAGGACGCCGCCTTGCGGCGTACCCCTACTGACAGTCCTTCGAGTAGTAAAATCGCCCAGTTTTGAATTAATAATCCTGCTTATCAGCATATGATTTATCAAATTACTGATTGACTTATCCACCTTTAGAGATGACAGCGCAGATGTGATTGCGGATGCGTCGACATTGTTAAAAGCTCCTTCTATATCCAGGAAAGCGACTAAGGTGAACTCCTTATGATGAAGGGAGTGTTCGATAGTACGAACCAGCGTATGTAGAGCGGTTTCTACAGATTTCCCTTTGTTATAAGCATGTTGAGCATTGGATAGTAAGGACTTATCAATGTTTGCCCTCAAATGGATTTCAATCAGACGTTCAAATGTTTTAAGTAGGAATGATGAAAGGCTAATAGGTCTTAGATCTTTAGGATTAACATGGCTAGGTTTGCCAGCTTTGGGGATGAAAATAACATTTACTTCTCTCCATGACAAAGGAATGTGAGCCAGAGCGATACAACCATTTAAGATGTTTACCAGAATGGGTATCAGAATATCGGAATTTTCCTGTAATTCCGCTGGAATTATTCCATCTGGCCCAGGAGATTTGTATGGATTGAAGCTGTTTATTGCCCATTTTAATTTTTCCTCTGTAATCAGACCTTGTGGAGGAGTTAAGCTACTGAGTATGTTGTTAGGATCAGGATCAGTGCTATTAACGTAAGGAGAGCTGTCTGGGAAATGTACATCCAGGAGCAGATTGAGCGATTCTTCGCTTGAGTTTGTCCAGGAACCGTCATTGTTTTTTAGGCAACTTGGCATTACTGGATTTTTGGAGAGGATTTTTCTTAACCTTGATGCCTCTGAGTTGCCTTCTATATTGTTACAGAAAGTTCTCCAGGACATACGCTTGGTTTTCCTCAGTTCTTTTTTATATAACTTGAGGGAGTCTTTATATGAATCCCAATCAGAAGCTTCTCTGGAGGTTTTCGCTCTATTAAAGAGTTTCCTGCATTCTTTTCTTAGTGGATCCAGCCCCGAGTACCACCAGTGTGGTTTCTTTTTACCTCTTATTTGTATAAGAGGGCAGGCAGTTTCCAGAGATTTGTTGAGGGCTGCTGTGAGGTCATTGACTTTAATATCAAGATCCTCAGTGTTGAAGGGTATGCTATATAACTCAGGCCTGATTGACCTTAATAGAGTTGCCCTATATAGAAGCCAATCTGTTTTCCGATGGTTACGGAAGGAAGGTTGGCTAGGAGGTTCGTCCATTATTTCGAATTGTATGTATCTATGATCAGAGAAAGAATGATCATTTGATACTTTCCAATTCGAGATAGTATGATAAATTTTATCTGAGACAAGAGTTATGTCAAGTACTTCCTGTCTGTTTTTAGTAACAAATGTGGGTTCATTTCCAACGTTACATATTGTTAGGTTAGTGTTCAAAATATAATCGAAAAGAGACTCACCTCTGTCGTTTATATTCGTGCTACCCCACACTGTATGATGGGCGTTAGCATCACTTCCAATAATGAGGTCAGTCTTCTGCCTATCTGCATCAGTGATAAGCCTCCTCAGAGTGTCTCCTGGGAGAGGGCCAAGGTGGTCATGGCCTAGATATGCCGACGCCAGCCAGAAAGTTCCTTTGGCTGTTTCCAGTCTTGCGACGGTTACATCTCGATCACTGAAATTAGGTAGTAAAAATACATTTAGGCTACTTTTAACTAGTATGCAAGATCTGGGTTCACCTTTATCTAATGCATACAGCAAGTAGTAGTTTGGAGTCCTTAGTCCCCGAACGATGGATTTCACAATCCAGGGTTCTTGGATTAGGACGATGTCTTCTCCGCTGCTGGATAGACGAAGAAGCAGGGAGGCCGAGGCCTTGATAGAGTGTTGGAGATTAATCTGAAGAAATCGCAGCATCTTTGCTACAACCCTCCCGATCAACCTCCAACACGGTGACGTTGGAGTCTTCCGATTCCGAGGTTGAGCCCAGAAGAGCGTCCTCACTCAGAAGATCTTCATTGCTGTGGTCATCGATCTCCATGTCGCTGACTGTTTTTATTGTCTCCACTGTTGCCGAAGATGACCTGGATGCCTCTTCCTCTTCCAGTGATGGGAAGGTGATAGATGCACCAGGGTCTGCAGCAGCAGTTTCGACTACGTTGGAGGAAGTGGATGCACCAGTAACATCCGCGTCCTTTTTATACACCTTCAGTGTGATGGTCTCAAACCCAAACCTAATCACACCTTTGGTCTGCGCCAGAGGAGCAAGGGACTCCTTATTTAGTACAATAATTGCACCTCTGTAGGGTCCCTTTTTCTCCTCCAGTTTCGCAACTTTCCAGTTGTGAGTAGGAAGGGATGGGTTCGATAGCCGGATCATCTGGAGTATTACATCCATGCTGGAGAGTTCGGCTGTAACCATGGCGCGAGCTCTTGGTCTGCACGGGATTTTCTCCTTAGCAACAACCTCGAGCTTAGCACCAGGCCAGACTTCCCCTAACCGGCTAACGGCCAACGATAGAAGATCACACGACCTCTGATCGTCACAAACCATGAGCTTAACATGTCCTTGATGCCAGCCTCCATCGTTTGTGATTGGAGGTGGTCCAGGGTTCTCCATCATGATACTCATGAAGCTCAACTGGAGCTTCCCCTTGACCACCTGCCAATTTTCCGCAGAGATCGTGCCATCGACGTCGTTCCCGTCAATGATCGCGACCACGATTTTGTTTTTAACCACATCACTGAAGGTCTTATTCCCTCCACAGGGATGTGATGGAGCGCTGATGTTGTGCACTTTGGGGCGTTTGGGTACTGAAATTGTGCCCTCCATAGACCTTTGACGCTTCGACGTGGAGTCTCCGCTGGCCTGGACGCTATTATTAGCTAAAAAGCTTTTAGCCCACTTGATTTTTGCATCATGCTGAGAGTTCCCCCCGGCGCCAGGTTGTTCACCATACACCCTGAGTATCCTCTTAGCATTGCGAATGTCCTTGTAGAGTGTCCTAGAAGGGTTGGGCTTACGTCCGCTCCCCCCAGGGCCTTCTTTAGGATTTGTGGAGTTGTTAGAGGTGGAGGGACCATGCTTCACAGTCCTACCACCGCTGGAATGAGGCAAAGAAGTTCGGGGAGGTTTACTCTCCTTAGTGGTAGCAGGATCATGCTTCACAATCTTACTACCACTGAACCGCGGTGTCGAAGTTTGGAGAGGTTTACTCTCTGAAGTAGTAATAGAAGGGCCATGCTTCACAGCCCCCCTGTTACTGGAAGGAGGTATTTCTACCATTTTACTCCTGCTTTTGCTTTCGGCAATAGGACTGTGAGAATCCACAGTACTACTACTTCCAGCGCAAGCCGGAGAAACAGCAGACGGCTTTTCAGTCGCACTGCTGGCCTGTCTCAAAGACCAGGACTTTCCACCATCTTTTTTATTTAAATTTTCCATAAAAGATCCCACGAGTAACGGAGAAAGGGTGGTCCATCTGCACAGAGATCCGTATATGCAGATAAGGCTAGTTAATCCGGAGGTCGCCTGGTATCCGGATACTCCGTTAGCGACTGAGCTAGTTTTTTGATTGGGCCCTCAGCCAGGCTGATCATCGGCACGGGTCGTATAACACCTTGAATCCAGCCCAATTGGGAAGTTGCAAAAATAGGAAAAGGAGAGAGTGGGCGGGGAATCAGACAGTAAGCACCGTTCTGAAAAGAAGGACGTTAAGGGTAATAGAGGAGCTGGTAACTTTGGATAGCTTTTCGCATTTCCAATGTGGGAGATGGAGGGATACAAGGATGTGTAAGAGGATGATGAGCGTCCTTTGGTTTCATATTTAAGTTGCTGAAGATAAGAATTTAAATAAAAGTATCTAATTGGTATCAAAAAGTTGGAACCTTATAAAGATTTGCTTTAAACCTAAGATAAAAGAAGGGGCCGGAGTTAGGACACGAGTGTCCTTTAGCCGGCCACCATTATTTCGTTTGGTAAAGAGGCGGCCGAGCACTGGAAACCTTTGAATTTTAACGATTTTTTTCTGCTGCAAGGTGAAGAGAGCATGTTTATTTATCATTTTGTGTACTCAGTTAAAAAAAATTTTAAAAAACGAGTTGCGTATCTCCGGCCGGGGGTGGCCGACAATAGGCAAGCGCTAGTTTTTTTGTGTCCTTTCTTCGGCCCCCTTAAAATGAAGAATAAATACAAATTTTTTTTACATTTAAAAGCTTATTTTAATGAAAAATCATATATTTTATAAGAAAACCAACATTAGAAAACACTTATCCACAAAATTTGCACTCTAAACACTAATTCCAACAGTATGTTTCACTAACGATTTTGACAGTTAATTTACAAAAAATCTTCCCGACATACCACCGGACGCAAATATGTTAATTTCTCGAAAGCGACTGAGCACACGGAACGAGAATTTTGACAGATTAAGAGAGAAGCTTAAGAGAACAATTTAAAACCAAAAACTTAGAAATAGCTATACGAATTCACTATTTACATCGACTTTTATCATAGGTGGCCGGCTACTGGGGGGGGCCGCAATTAGGCTACTCTACCCTACTGCTTTTTAAACCTATTCCTCATGTTTGCAGTGAGACAGTGAAAGCGACCCACTCATCGAGTTACTGATAAATCGTCACGAGTTATCAGTTATCATGAGATTCGGTAACTCCGATTGATTGGAAAACGTCAAAACAACACCTTTCCTTTCCATTAATTTAAAAAACGCATGGCATCGGCATCCATGAACAAAGTTACTATAAATACGTCCTCTTCTTAGGTTTCATCCCCCCAAAACCAATTTTCTGATTTTTGAATTTTTAATTTTATTTGGTGTGTGTGAAGCGGAACAACATACGTACTGGGACACTGAGAGTGCGACCAAGAGGTAGAATAAAATCCATGTCGCGTTTTACACATACTTTTTCATCTGACGATGGCTGAAGCTACCCATACACATTCATTTCTCATTTCTTATCCAAAAACAGCTGATTGGTAGAAAACAAATCCGGAACGACAAATTGACAGCACAGTCGAGGCTTCGGATTATTTTCTTCGGCTTTGCGCCTTTGCGGTATCCAGCATCCAGCATGGCAATGGCATTTATTATTCGATTTCAGCAGTTAACACTTACGCTACCACCTGCATCAAACATCAACTTCCGATTTTTAAAAGTTTTACCAAAATTACAGAGAACAGCTTCAGTTAAATTACTTTCAAATAAAATACCCACGTCAATTATGTCTATTAACGAAAGTATGCCCAAAAAAGCAAAAGCCGATCAATTTACAATTGGGACTCATAGTGGCACTTTTCACTGTGACGAAGTGTTGGCGTGCTTTATGATTAAACAATTGCCTATCTATTCAGATGCGAAAATCATCCGCAGCCGTGACTATAAGGTTTTGGATGAATGTGATATGGTCATAGACGTTGGAGGAGTATTTAACCACGAGAGCAAGCGTTATGACCACCATCAGAAGACCTTTCAAGAGTCGATTAGCTCATTGAGACCGGAAATTGGCGAAGATTTTAAAATAAGGTAAGTAAGGAATAAAAAGTAAGTTGTATATTGATTATAAACACCGCAATTTACAGATTAAGCTCTGCTGGACTTATTTACACGTTTTATGGCGAAGATATAATCCAAGCGATTCTAAAAAAGAATGGAAACAAACAGTTATCTAATTCGGAATTAAAGGCGGTGTATAAACAAATCTACAAGAGTCTGATTCTAGAAATAGACGCTATCGATAATGGCGTTCCAATGTTCGAAGGAGAACCACTTTACAATATTTCAACACACTTAAGTGCACGCATTAGTAACCTTAATCCTTCATGGGATGCTGTGGAGTATGATTTAGATGATATTTTCCAGATTGCAATGGTCAAAGCTGGTGAGGAGTTCACCCAAATCGTCATAAATGTATCCACCTCATGGATAAATGCCCGTTCATGTGTCAGGCATGCGATAGAAAACGCAAAAAACGTCCACAAATCTGGCGAGATACTCGAATTGGAGCGCTTTTGCCCTTGGAAGCACCATTTAGCTGATTTAGAAAAAGAGTATAATATCGAAGATATACCTAAATATGTACTCTACCATGAAAAACCCGATAGCTGGAGGGTAATTTGCGTTCCGAACACCCCATCTAGTTTTCTTTGCAGAAAATTTCTTCCTGAGAGTTGGCGTGGTCTGCGAGGCGAAGATCTTTCAAAACTGGCCGGCATTTCTGAATTAATCTTTGTCCATCATACAGGATTTATCGGTGGAGCAACTACACGGGAAGCCGTCTTGCAGATGGCCGTAAAGAGTTTAGAGAGTTAAGATATAAAAAAAAAACTTGAACAATTATCCGAAGTAATATTTATTAATAAAAACTGCTTTCAACTTGTCCCACAAGAAATAAACAAATGTTGTTGGAATATTTTATTTTAGAAAATTGAAAAAATGCAAGGCATTGGTGTTTTCTCTAATCCATTCTGGTCTTCAATGTCTTGACGGTGGTCTTGTCCTTCTCGATAATGTATACAGTAGCACCCCAACCACTGATGGCATCCCGGTCAAATGCATTGATCATTGCCTGTGAGATTACCTCAAACAGTTGATTTGGTTCCAAGTCGGGTTTCCACAATGTTTCACACATTCCATACAACTGCTCGCCACAAGTACCGGCTACAACGAAATCATCTGGTTCATTAGGACATCCAATCAAGTCCATATTGCAAATGAATGGTTCCAAAGTTTTCGGGTCCAAGCCCGCAATAACTGGTTCAATGAAATAAGGTCCAAAGCGATGTTCATAAAGAAAACTCGACAGCATAGCCGAGAAACGTTTTGGTACCATTTCACGGTTTTCTCGGAATTCATAGAGATTCTTTCTGAACGCCAGACGGTCTTTTACAGTAAGGATATCAGTCTGGAGGCCGACCAAACCAAGATACATACGTGGATTGATTTGAAATACTTTCTCAAAGTCTGTTTCTATGGTTTGCGCTTGGACACCGAAGCGGCGATCAGTAGCAATTGCTACGCAATCCTTACCACGCATAGCGACAACACAACCTCCATTGTAGGCTAGGATAGACATTTTTATTTAAGTTAAGTGCGGAAAATACAATTAATAAATTGATTTTAAATAATTTGCAAAAACTTAGGAGGATGACCAACAAATTGACTCTCGGATTTTGGGGTTAGGATTTTTTGTTTCTATCAAAAAAGATGACAGGCATATCAGACCCAGACAAAAGATATGGAAATTTAATTAAAAGTACTGCCAAAACACTTTTACTTACACCGCTTTTATTCTTTATATTCGGGATTGAAAGACCGAGTTGGATTATAGTTGAATGTTCGACCTAGGTCAAATAGTCAAATATATGAGCGGTTAAGCTAAGTGTACACGATTGGTAGATCTTACAATATTGTAAGATCTTACAATGTCTGACAATTATCTACCAATGAGCTGACAAATAAGTTGTGTGTGTACACGGTTGGTACAAAATCTACCAATCTCTTACAATTAATTGTCAGAAGTTGGCTGGCAATTCATTTTCAGATAGTCCGCTTAATACCTACCAATTAATTGTAAGAGATTGGTAGATTTTCTACCAACCGTGTACACACACAATTAATTGTCAGTTTTTGTTGGTTATGGAAACTGACAATTAAACCTTGGCTGCAAATTTTCTGACAATGAAAAAATTGTATGATGCTAAAAAACGAACATCTTACAATTTCTTCATTGTCAGAAACGTCAGACAACGATAAAAATTGGCAGGCCTGACAATAAATTGTGTGTGTACACGATTATCAAATACCTTACAATTTACCGTCTTACAATTAATTGTCAGATACATTTTCTGACAATTAATTGGAAGATTACACGATTGTCAGCTAGCGTACACACGATTGTCAGGTTTCTTACAATTAATTGTCAGACAATGATCTAACAATTAATTGTCAGACAAATTTTCTGACAATTAATTGTAAGACTACACGATTGTAAGACATTGTAAGCATGTTTTTCACTGACAGATCTGACAATATTGTAAGATCTACCAATCGTGTACACTTAGCTTTATTTAGTTAAAGCGTAGTACGCAGATCGAGCTAAATTTTATCTCCCACGTTTTTCTCCAAACATCAGCTGAAATGCAAGCTTAATTTCGACATAAGAACTTTGTAGAGCATATGTCACAGAAAACAGCAGTGCTCTAAATGAAATTTTTTCAAAGATTTAAAAGAATTTGGTTTAAAGTATGATTTTTTAAGAATTATGAATGAGAACGAACGAGTGATTTTTACTGTGGAAAATCTTGTAATACTTCCGTCGCCAAATATTCTTCTAAATATTACGAGTATTTCATATTTCATTTCAAATTGAAATTTACCTCGAGAATAACAGCCCGATTCTCCCCCTTGTGAGGAGTCACAAGTCACAAGCTCTTGTGACTATTCCTTGTGACGATTGTTGTGACTCGATAACATTTTGGTATTCTCCCCCTAATCGTCACAAGAAAGCTCACAACGAAACTCACCACAGCATGGTGAGATTTTTAAGTGTCATTATTTGAACAGCTGATTATTGAAAACGAAAAAAATTACTTTATAAATGTATTGTTTTGGAGAGCGAATGGATCATTTTTTGTATCTCTCAGAGTTTTTAAATGCCGTCGGCGCTGCAAATTTTTTGTTACTATTAGTTTTTTAAAAAAATGTTTGTTTATGTAAAAATGTTACTTTTCATTTTCGTGGCAAAGATCAGCAATTATATTCACTAGAACAAAGTCCACTTCCATTTTTGTGTACTCACAATTATTCACAAATCTAGAAAATTTTCTTACAAAATATACTGAATGTCAGTCCAAGAAACTTAAAAATTTATGAGTTGTGACCTGCTCTGAAGGAGATCACAGTTTCGATTGTTTTTGTGACTCTCACAAGTTGTGACTGAGCGGCAGAATCCGAAAAAGTCACAAAATCAATTTTACCTCTTCTTGTGACTTGTGAGGTATCACTGACTTTGGGGAGAATCGGCCTGTAAATGTGCCAGACAATTATTTCGTGCGCTAAATTTTGACAGTAAGTTATTTACAGTTCGAAAAGAAATTTTGATTTTTTAACTAGAGCAGCGTACCTCTCGGCTTAAATGCTTGACATAATTTTGACTTGGCTAAGTTTTGGAGAGAACTTTATATGGGAGTTAAAATTTAGCGCGATCTGCGTACTAGGCTTAAATGTGGAACATTTATACAGAGTGAGATAGTTATATTATATTGATTCTGACAACAACAACAAGAAGGGAGTTAATAAAATTATACCTTTTTTCATGGCAACGACCAGAATACGGACGAGAAAAAAAAATAAACCATTTTTCTATTCCTTGACTACTTGCATATGAACTCATTTAAACAAAATTTTTCAAAACATTTTCTCCCATAGAATAGCTTGGTACTTACTTGATTTTTCATTTTTCATTCGCGTAAAGGGCTGAACTGATTTTCTGATTAATGGGCGCATTCACTAATCTAGTCACTTCGCGTAGTCAAAAATTCAACTAGCTTTGTGAATGCAAAATTGCACTACAAAGCTAGTCAATTCAAACTGTCAATTCAAACTGTCATATTAATGACAGATGTAAACATATAAAACAAGAAAAATTGTGTTTTGAGAACTTTAAATAAACTTTTTTTTACAGTTTAAGCCTAGTATACAGTTCTTTTTGAAGAAAAAAAAATGAGTGGTGAAAAAAAAAATTTTTTCTTATGAAAAAATTTCTGTAAGTTTTTTCCGTCAAAACAATGGGATGCACATTGTTTTGCGTGAAAAAAAATCTTGGTGAGTATAATTTTTTTTTTCGATTTTGGTTTACAGTTTGGTGAAATGAAAAAAGTTTTTTTTCGGGAAAAAACTCTCCCATAAGAAATGCATTGTTTTTTTTTTTTTTAGAAGAACTGTATACTAGGCTTTAAATTAAATAAGATCTATACAGAAGGTGTGTTTTTTTTGCAAGTCCATATAGAATTGTAAAAAAAACGACATCGGGACTAAGCGCTTTACATGCAAATGCAACAACTACTTAAATCTATACAGAGTTAGCTAAGACCAGATAATTATCGAGAGTTAATCTAAGACCCGATAAAAATGGTGATGCCAAAATATCATTATCTATATGTTATCGATAATTTGCTCAGAGACGTCAAACGTGAAGTTTTTGGATTGGTTGATGCTAGTCGTCAATAAGCTGACAAATGTCATAGCGTACACAGTGCTTCCAGCTATATGGAAAAAAAGCTCCTAAATCCCGATGTCGTTTTTTTTTACAATTCTATATGGACTTGCGAAAAAAACACACCTAATATTAATTTGTTTAATAATTTCACTTCGAAAATATCTTCCACCAAAAATTAAATTTGTATTTTCAACGAACAGCTGATTGTGAAATGTCAAGATCAATATCCACTAGCTTTGAAGCAGAAATTTGTACACTACGTTTGAGGGGAAATTTCAACTAAATTTTTAGTTGTCTTTAGCCAATCAAAACGAGTTGACTACGTAGTGACTAGATTAGTGAATGCGCGCAATGTCTCACGAAATAAAAAAAATATGCTTTACTTCAAAATTGAATTTTTTTTAATCTGGCAGTGCCTCCGGCATGAATTTATCACATTTTGACGTTTCGTTTTTTTTAGTTACTACGTTTATATGCAGTATCGAAAGATCGAGTTGGATTAGGGTCGGATTTTCGACCCAGGTTTTTCGTCATTTGAGTTGAGAGCTCGATTTGGAGTTGAGTTGAAATGGTGTTGAGCGATTCTGAAACATTTTGTTAAGCCAACTCCTCGACCCAGGTTTTTCGTCTCATATTTCGACTCGACACCGCTGAGCGAGTGAGATCGAGTCGAACGAAGCTCATTTCAACTCAATACCCGTTTACAAAGGGTCGAAGCGAGCTTCAAGCTCGCTTCAATACCTCATATAAACGTAGTAAGTATTAAATTCACAAGACAACTCCAAATACCTACTTCCTCAGAACATAGGGAATTCACAAGAAACCAAACAAACAAAAATTTAAATTATTATAAATTAATGTCGATTTCCTTTTACACTCAGGAATCGATTTCTGTGTGGAGATCTTGATCCCTCGGCAGATTTTACGTTCCTTTAAACCGAAAAATCGATTTTTCTTTGACAGGGATCAAATCCTTAAAATCCCTATTTGAAGAGGGATCTACACGTACATGAAACACGCACTTGCACACATACCAAAGTAAAGTGGAATTGACATTTAGCTTTAGACGTCATTGTGATTTTTATTCTGATAATTTCATGTGCTGTAAAAATTTTTGTGGAAAATAAATAAACATTAAATAAACTTTAAATATATTTACAATGGCTTCTCTCGCAGTAATGAAAGAATTGATTTCTTCCTCATCGTCTTCTTCTTCGTCATCATCATCCGAAAGTTTCTTTTCAACTGATTCTGATGGAGATATTTTGGAAATAAATAAATTTTTCAATCACAATCGCAATGTGAGGCATTCGGTTGTAAATTTTGTCCAGGATGTAGTTTCTAACTACACAGACGACGAGGTAGGTTCTTTGTTTATTTAAAATAAATAAATAAATAAATATTATTTGGTTTATTTTTAGTTCCGTCGCCATTTTAGAGTGTCTAGACGAACTGCAGCCATTATAACAGAACAGTTCAAGATTTCCAAACACTTCAAAAAAAGAGCTACCCGCGCTGGGAGAGAGGCTACAAGCGCCGAGGTTCAATGCCTGTCGTTTTTATGGTATGTTTAAATTATTATAAGAAGTAGAATAAAAAAGAATTTGGTTCATAAACCACAGTGGCATTCGGTTACTAGTTGCTTCATTTTGAAGGTTGGAGCGGTTTTCAGTTCCAATTTAAGTTTCCTAACTAATTATTAAAACCATTTTCAATGTTCGCAAACATTTAAAAAAAAATTCATCGAACAATGATTTTGTCATTTTTGATTCTTCAAAAACATGATAAAAGTACTTTTAAGAATATTCGGAATATTCAACATTATACACATCCCCATTATGTAAAATACGATTAGTAAGATAAAATTTAATAATAAAATTGAACGTCATATTATTATTTTTTTAACACTTAGCATTTTTTTCTATTTCAGACCACTTTGTATAGGATTTGCAACGATTTTGCCGCGACGTCGACTGGGAAGAGGAGGACGTGTCATTTTAGATCGAGCATAAACAAATATTGATGATATTTGGTCTAAACTCGATTACACCATCATGGAAAGTAGCAGCTTACAAAATCCCGCCGCATGTCTAAACGCAAATCCAGCCGCCAATCAGCAAACTCAGAACTCTCCAAGAACCTGCCCAACAACTGAAAACGTCAATAGAGTCGATTGTGACTATTATGACGAGGATGATAACAATGTTTCTCGGGATTCACTTTGTGACAGCATTTGTGAAACCGATACCAATAAAACGCCCCAAACGCAAATGGGATTACAACAGTTTTCATCCCAAACACATAACATCAATCAATAATAACAACAGTTTTTTCTACTAACAGATACTATGATCGGAGCTCAACTTAAAACGAAACATAAATACAATTAAGCGAACGAAGATAAAAAAAACATGTAAATAAGATATATAAAAACAAGTTTTATTATTGTTTTCATATGAATTTGTTTAAATTTTTTATTGTTTGAAAGGCAAATAAAGTAAATACAAATAAATATTGGTATCCTTCCATAATGAATCTTATTTTTAGTGTTGGTTAAAGATTGCAATGGCAATGGTATCCAGTTTTAACGTCCAACAAAATTAAAATCAAATCAAAAGATGAACAACGAAAATTTATTTATTTTTTCACATTTTGAGGCAAATCAACTCATTTTGAAACTCCGAATTTAGGAATGCTGTTTTGATTTCGTTCGGGGCCTATGATGTAAATTTATTCGTATTCGTAGCGTAACAAAATTTTTGGGGACTTGCTACGAGGGACTCCGTGATAAGGGTGAATAACTCAAAATTTTACCTACCACGGGATTTCCGAACAAAGAACTCTTGCAAGTAAAGTTTTTCCATCGAACACCAAGATCTTTCTTTACAATCGTCCTAAAAAATTGAAACATTTATATAGGATACACAGTTTTCTTTAAACATTTTAACCACATTTTGACATAATGTTCAAGATCCTTCCACCCATCCACTAACAAATCCATATTAAGATCTAATTGAACTCCAAGTTCAATTGGAGCAACTGATACTTTTTGAGCTTTGTTATTGGGTATTTGCTTGATTTGTAAACTCTCGTTAAAAGGTTTGATTTTCTGCGGCGATTCATCTAATTTGATTGTGTTTGCAGGCAGACATTTTCTAGCATTATTATTGAGTTGTATCTTCATGTTTGTTGACATCTTCTTAAGAATTTTTGGATTTTTTCCAAGCTTAACTTGATAAAAGCTGGCGTATTCCAAATACATCGAGTCCAAATCGATATTATAACTCGCAATAAGGCCTAGTTTTTTATTTTTCATTTGAATACGGACACATTACATTAGCAACCTGTCTCTTCTGGTCTCCCAAATCCTCAATAAATCTTCATCGATCTCGGGCCATTTTTCTGGAATGATGTCAAACAAATCGTCCTTAACGTCACCTTACAGATGATCCGCAGGCGAATTTCGTCCCGAAGAACTTAGCAGCTACTTTGAGGTCGATTTCTAGAAAATCAATGCAATCAGTACTTAATAATTTCCCAACACAGCCGTGGTTGGACCAATCTTACCAAACGTATTCAATCCAGTCACGACAGTGCCGAACTTCTTCTTGCCACGAGGTACACGCGGCACACAGATCTTCTTGGTGACATCTTGCTTCGTCTTGATTTTCATCAAGCCCTTGCCACCGCGTTTTTGACGTTTCTTGTCATCGTCGCCGGCATCGCCGCTCGCAGCATCTTCCAGCTTCAAACACTCGAATTCGGTTGGAGGGTTCTTCTCCAGCCATTGTTTGCATTTTTCATATTCAGGATAATATTCGCAATACTAAGCAATGGGAATAATGGATTTTGCAATAAATTCAATTGGTCTTATTCATTATATCGATGTCTCAATGTCGTCGATGGGCATGGAAATGGAACCATTGCCACAATACGGAACACTCAATGGATAGGTTAATCCTGGTCGAGTGTTAAATGGAGACGGGCTGCCATATCAACGACTTCAGTCATAGTTGAGGAAATCAAAGTTTATTTATTTAAATAGAAAATTGTTTAATTTGTAATCTTAAAGCAACGTTGAGCGTTGAGGATTAGGAGAATTATTGAGGTTGAGAAAAATATTTTGATGTATCACTAGTTTTGTTCAGTGAATAAAAGTTCAGAGTAGAACAGAGCAGAGTAGAGCAGAACAGAGCAGAGCAGAACAGCTTCCATGAGAAATGTCAGACAAGTTAGAACAGTCAGTTATCTGTTCTACCTTGCTCTAACTAAAAAGCAAGGGCAAGAAATCTTGTTCTAAACTGTTCCAAACTGTTCCAGACAGACTCATTGAACAGCAAATCAGAACAGTTTAGAACAGAAAATTTCTCATTGAACAGCAAAAAGGTGTACTTTTCTGTTCCAAACTGCTCTAAACTGTTCGGAACAGCGTCACTGAACAAACCTACTACTTCACAAAAGAGAAAAGACAAAACGTAAATAGAAGTATGGATTCTGATTTTTAATTTGACATGTCACGCACACATTAACAAAAAAAAATCAATCTCTTTTTGTTTTCTTTTTGCAACATATGACAACTGACAAAATTTGACAAGGGATCGAAATCCCTAAAATCCCTAGTGTGTAAAAGGAAATCGACATAACATTTATAAACCTTTTAAGCGATGTGTGGTCGAACCTGTTTGTAAGCGTTTTGTGCTAATATTTTTGGTTTGGATATATAATTCTTGTTTGCATTCACAGAACACTTGATCCTGGCCAAATTGTACTTGCTTGTAAGTACAGAGACTGTAACCTGGATAACGGCAAAGAGGAAACAAAACTAATTAAAAAGCCTGAATGGAGGTCTGAGTTTAATTGCGGCAAGAAATTTCAGCCCAACCACAATATTGCCCCGACCGATGTGACACCAGTCATTGTCTCGGGAGAACACTTTCGAAGCACTGATGAAGGTGAATATCCAGAAAGAGTGATCGTTCCTATGATGTGGGGAATGATACCCTTCTGGCATAAGGTAATAATTGTAATTTTTGTATACCCTCTTTCTATTTGAAAATCCCTTCCAAAAGGGAGACTATCGCAGACACGGCTTGACTACGAACAACTGTCGGTTAGAACATATGCTGGAATCGAAATTATACCGAGGACCTTTTCAGAAGGGACAGCGCTGTGTAATTCTCTGTGAAGGATTTTACGAGTGGCAGACTACCAAAACCGCTAAACCGTCCTCAAGACAAGCGTATTACCTGTATATGCCTCAAGTCGATGGGGTCAAGATATACGATAGTAATACTTGGTCGAGTGACAATGTGAATCTCCTAAAGTTAGCTGGGCTCTTCGATATTTGGGAGGACGATAATGGCGATAAAATCTTCAGCTATACAGTGATTACTTTTGAGTCTACGGAACTAATGTCCTGGTTACATCACAGAATGCCTGCAATTCTAGAGAACGAAGAGCAAGTTAACGTAAGTTCATATTGTTTTTTTAATTTTTAGATATGAGTGAGTTCTTGATCTTAGGATTGGTTAAACTTTAAGCATGTATCTGATAAAGAAGCATTGGCTGCCTTGCGGCCAGCTACAAAACTGGAGTGGTACCAAGTTTCTAATTTGGTAAACAACTCACGAAATAAGACAGAAAACTGCAATAAACCAATTGATTTATGTCCGAAAAAAGAATTACCTTCCAATAATTTAACTAAGTGGCTTGTGCGAAGGAAACGAGGGGAGGACACTAATTCAGAAAGTGACAAAGACGCAAATAAGAATGAAACACCATCAAAAAGGCAAAGGATAAAACAAAATGTCAGCGAAGATGAATCGAGTGGTGAAAAGTAATCTAAAGATGCGTTTTATATTAAATAAATTTAAGTATTTTGTAGTCTCTCGAATTATTTTTATAAATGTTCTACGAATAAAAAAAAATGGGGAACCAGGAAGTAGCGCCTAAAACTTTCAGGGATCCAAAGAATTTTTTGATGACAAGAAGCTTTTGGAGGATTAGTCGTTTCTCTCATGAGACAGTCATAGTACCCGTTGTATATAAACTCTATAGTACTCTCATGGAACCGACAAATAAGCTAACGAAGCGGTAATACTGTTGGGGCTGTAATCGAGGTAAGTTGTCGTTGGTGACTTAAGAATTAGGGTGTATTGCTATCGTCTTGGCAACAAGAACAAGAATGAGAAAATGAAATTTGTTTTGTCTTATGGGCAAAAACTCAGTTTGTTTATTTTTGAATACATGTTTTTGTTTCCTGTGGCCTATCCAATGGGAATCATAAAAAAGTCACTTCGTTAAATTTTGAAATGTGAAACGTGGCAATAGGAGGGATTAGGTAGGTAAGAGGGATTCCGGAAGCAGGAAAGTAGGGCCGGTTTCCAAAACAAAAGCGATAGGATGAGGAATCATCAAGGGTAGAATATCCGCTACGGAGACGATGGCATGCTTGCTTCGCTCGACTTAACTCGATGTGCGGGGATCTTGCCCTCGCAGACAGACTTCGCCTATTTAAAAAAAAAAAAAACATAAAACATGCCAACGCAAGAAAATTACTTAGCCACCACACCAACTAACACACGCTGTTAACGCTGGGGCTGATGTTGCAGCGCGGCCTTATGTTCCACCCAACCTGGAATTCGTTCGGCGTTATTTCCGAATTCGCCTTATCTGAAATTTTTTTTCGCTTTAGGATTGCTGCTGAACTATACTCACGTCACCGCCAGGTTAAGCCGGCCTTTCCGCACCCCTGAAATAAAATGCTTAGTGAGACATTAAGCTTCTTTGAAGCTCAATAAAAAAAACAGGCAAATTTCGTGCATCTTTGACGTGATTTACAAATTTATTTATTGACTATGTTTAAAAAAATCTATGCGGACTAAGTTCCCGTTTTCCCAACCGTATTCTCGACAGAAACTGCACAAATAGACAAAAACTACCGGAACTCCTTCTTCCTACCTAAAGAGAGCTCTTTGTGGGTAACTTGACGGTTCTGCAAAATCTTGCCGCGTTTGGAGGGTTAAGTGCAGAATCTATTTCCACACTAGGCCAGTCACACCTAACTTTCAATCACTCATTTTTTTCCCAGCCTTCAGACACAAGTTTAGATTTTAAATTATTGCAATCAAAATAATATAAAAGAGATATGTACATATCGTCGCCTTTCCGGTAGACTGGCATAAGTCGAAATTTGTCAATTTTCAGGAGAGCCTTTTAAAGTTTTTTTTTTAATTTTGAAAAAAAAATCGTTGATAAAAAACCAAACTCGAATGTTGAATACATGAAGAAATTGCATTTTTTGTTTGTTAAGTTTTATAGAAAACGAAATATTTAAAAAAATCAAAAATTGATTTATGCGATTTTTTGAAAATAAATAGAAAATGACAGGAATGTTTGTGAAAATTGACAGCGGCGCTTTTTCATAACTCGGAAACTAGAAAAAGTAGGTTAATGCCGATTACACACAAAAATTGTGTTTTTTTTCAGCTCAGTTCTGTGTTCTAAACTAAAAAATGACAAATTTCGACTTATGCCACTCTGCCGGAAAAGCGACGATATACATATGTAAATATTACGTAAAGCAAGAACTATCACGCCAATTTTAGCTTAACACTATCCTCTTCTTAGTGGTATTCTTGATGATAATACGGCCACTGTTCAATCTTTTGTCTTCTTACAATTTATTTAGTAGGCGAGTGTGAGCGCTTGGGTCTTAAAAAATATAGAACGTTCGGTCAAGAAAAAAAATAACAACGTACACGAGAACTTTGCCTTTGTTTCAATGGGTTACTTGCATTAGTCCGGGTCTTTCACGGACTTTTATCCTTCTTCCACGTTCTTCTCAAAAGGGTTCTTCTTTCCGGTTTTTTAACTACACGTACACTGCCACTCGCTGAATATTGTAGCATTCACTTTTTCCTCAGCGAAAATAATTCCACTGGCGGCCGCGTAGCACATCGCAAGAATCCACCCTCACCTTAATAAATTTCCAGAAAATTAGCTCCAGTTTCCTTAAAAATTCTTTTTCGACAATGTATTCTCCTGTATATCTCCAGATGCAACGCCAAACCAACAAATAGTAGGGGTATTCACGATCTAATGCAACAGGTCTAGTATCATTGTAAAAGTGCAAAAGTGTAAAATCTTACAATCTTACAACATGTTGTAGTATTGTAAGATTTTACACTTTTGCACTTTTACAATGATACTAGACTTGTTGCATTAGATCGTGAATACCCCTAGTAAAATTTCGATATTTAAATATGACCACACTAAATGACCAAAAGTTGAATCCAACAGCAACGATGTTGCTACTATCACGGTTCACAAGAAATTTACAAAAGCGAATTTTGTCTTACTGTACCACCGTCGCTAACAGTGTAAATTCGTCATTGTTTCTAATAAGAACACACCTGATTGGGAGGATTCCCCATCCCATTTCAACGGTCTATAGAGGTACAGCAAGTCGTTATATTTATCAATCCGTACCCGGGTTAATTCCAACAATAGGTGTTTTTTATTCACTGCTGCATAGCTAGCGCAGCAAAATTTCCCTCGACAAACAACAACAATTTGATTGCAGGCGAAAAAGAAGCCAGTAAAAAAAAATGACAGTTGTTCTGATGATAGAACTTTAAGGCCGGTATTCACCGAGCGCTCATAACTTAAGAAGCTCATAAACCTATTCACCAAGCAATATTATTTCTATTTTCTATTTCTATTTATTTTTATCATCAATTGAGTTAATCTCTTACAGACTATGATATTTACAAAAACATTTATATAATCTATTTATTAAAAAAATATAAATCTAAAATAACTTTAAAATTATCTCTACTATAATGAAAATTAAAATCAAAATCATTTACAATATTATTTATTTCCCTGACACAGCGATTTATTGGCTCATTTAAGGCATAATTAGTTCTATGATTATCTTCCAGGAATAATTGGGATGTATTTCGGTTCCTAAGAAAACGACTTGGTGCATAAAATTTGATCAAATTGAGTAAAACCACTCCTAACTTACGAGCGCTCTCTTCGAAAGTTTGTTCGCTTGTGCGTGTGCCAGGCACGCATTTGACTCGAATCCATGTGAGCCATGCCAAGTAGAAGAGTATCCATTTGCTGTCAAGACCAACATTCCACAACATTTCACAGTTTGGATATGCCTGAACAAGAGAGAGTGGCTCTTATTTTCGAACTTCGAAAAACAATTGCGAGTGGTTGGTGAATACCCCACAGAAATTTCAAGTTAAGAGCCTCGTAAAGTTAAGAGCCGTTTAGGAGCGCTCGGTGAATACGAGCCTAAATTATTGAAATGAAAATGCCGCTATGCATTAAATTTTAGAATTAAACACATGTACATATCTACATGTTTTGACATCAGATTTTGATATTTTCTATAATAATGGGCAACCCTGAAATATACATAAATTGAAATTGACATATAGAGTGGGTTTGATCGTTTTACTCGCACTTGAATGCTGCGCTGGCTATGTAGCAACGAATAAAACACACCTAAAAGGTGCGTTTTATTATTCACAAAACTTGTTACAAAATCCATCGTAGTGTAAAATCTCATACAAATTGTAATTACAAACGGATTTGGTGATATCTTTTTTCGGGATTCGTAAAAGTTTCCGATTACGATGGAATTCGTGAGAGGGCCGATTATTAAAATATACCAATTCTTTCTTTGCCCCGGCCAGTATCCCTTCTAGACTAATATCCGTTTCACTTTCTCCTCGTTGACATCACCCACGTTATTTATTTCATAGAAAATTTTATTGTTATTTACTATCGCGGTAAACGTTTTCTTTATTCGTTTAACCAAAGTTTTAAATTTTTCGCTCATTTATTTGCATGCGTTTTTCCCTAAAAGTTCCATCTCCAGAGAGACTACCAAGAAAAAAATTAACCTCAACGCGATCATTTGGTTATTTTGAGATTCCACTCAGCTAAGTATTGATTTTGACCACGTCCTTCGGTCGACTCATGGGGTTACTAGCCCGTGTAGAGCCGATATTCCTTAGATATTTTTTAGATACCCCCCTAGAGCACCTAGCTGACGATTTCACCCATACTACGTTTATATGGAGAATTGAATCGGAATTGAATCAGGATTTAGCTCCATGTATACCTGGATCGGATTGAAATAGGATTTCTCGATCCGATCCCACTAAACGAGCTGAATCGAATCGAAAATATGCATGTATACCAGAATCGAGGAATCGAAGAATCGAGTGCATGTACAAAACCATATTGTCATTTCGATCCCATTTCAATTCGATCTCTCGATCCAGTGCCACCATATACCTGGATCGAAATCTCAATTCGGATTCGATTCGATTCCTCAATCTTCTCTTGTAACCGGGGTAACAGTTCCTCAGTTGCTTTGGTCTGCACCAACCAACAGCTTTAACTATTGTTCCGGAATTATACCGTTTTTACTTGCGATATATGTAGGTACTATAGGGCAAGTTCTGCATTTGGAAAAAAATCGAACTCGAGATTTTGATCAAAGTTGACATTACGATAGTCGTTTTTTATTGGGAAATGTATAGGCAGCGCAGTAAAATTTTACACAGTAAACAACAACAAAGGAATAGTGCGTATAATTTAGGCAGTAATAAGAGTGCACATAATAGTGCTGATAAAGTTTTGGAGCATCTGGATTACAGTGACACTCAAATTGGTTGCAAAAGTTTTATTTTTCGTGAGGTTGACAGATTTTGATTATTCGAGAATGTGTTCGGTGATATTTGTTCATTTTATGGTAAATTTTCACAAGAGCAAAATTATGTGGTTTGAAATATTAATTTACGATAAGACGGTAACAGTTAATAGTCAATTGTCAAAATGTTGTCCCTTAATGCGTGCGCAGTGCATGTTCCCTCTGTCACGTGAGAGTATGAAACTCATCGAAGAATGGCTGCGATGCCAAACGATTAAAAAGGACATGAAAATGATTTTTTTCTGACACCGAGCCTTTATTTGACTATGTATACATACATGCCATTAAGATTTGATTTTATTAATAATTTTGCCACTTGTTTGACAACAAATTTATCAGTGATGTTAATTCAGCATAAACCACATCAAAACGTATACTTTTCCAACGCATCCCTTAGCTTATCCAAAAGTGGATTGTTTATTCGTAGGTATATATTTCATTTTTAGTTTCCTTTTACTTTGTTCACTTAATGAGTCTGAAATATCTACAAAATTAAGATGATTTGTTTAAAGAAACTCAGAAATTATGTACAGCCCTTTTCTGTTTTGGATCTTTATTCATTTCAATTTGTATTATTTTTGTAAGAAATTAAATATTTACTTTACTTCTTTTCCAAATCAGCAAAGCATACCAACTTTAAAATTTAAAGTAAAAGTGTATATGCAGTCAAAAAAGCATTTTATTCGGACTTACATTGCTGCACTATGTATAGATTACCAATAAAATACGCCTGATGGTAGCGAAGACGAAAAAAGTGGGTCAGGCAATTCCGTCTGTCTGTCTGCATGTCTGTATGTCTGTACCTCGAACAACAGCCTAAACTACTGGAGGTATTTTCTTCAAACTCGGTGAATTGAATTTTTTTTTAGCTCTAAAACTAACGGTACCCCCCATACACCCGTAATGCATAATCTTATTTATCTCGAAAAAGGCTCTAACGATTTTGATTAAAAAAATTAGACGTGATGTTTTGGATATGGACTACATTTTGGTCAAAAAAAAATTTGGGGGGAAATGTTATTAACGGTACCTGTCATAACGGTTTTTTTGAATTTCGAATTTCTCATCAACGGCTCTAACGATCTTAACCAAAATGCAGGAGCTCCTTTGCATTTGAAGAAATATAATCCAAAATTTTTTTCGATAAAATAATTTTTGGATTTTTAAAAAAATAATACAATATTTTTTTGAAAATTCAATATCTTGAAAACGGATACACGATTAAATTTTTAAATTACGTTTTAAAATGTATTTTATTGAATACTAACAATTTGCATATCAATTTTGTTTATAAAAATTTTAATGAAAATTTAGTACACAAAAAACATGTTTCAGTGTGTCTGTATGTCTGTACCTCTCCTTGCAGCCTACCACTAGACCTATATGTTCTTTAATTTCGGTAGTATTGGCATCCCAAAATTTTGTTCTAGAAAAATTTGAAAGAAACTTGTTATATACAAAATTACTTTAATAAAACGATTTTTAAACTTTATTTGCGTAAATTCATAGTTTTCCGGAAATCAGGCAATTCCATGCATTTGAACATTTGTATCTCATAAGATCCATGTTTTATATTTGTATTTTAAATTCCAAAGTACTTTTACATAAGAGCAAGTTCGTGCGATCTAGTCGTGCATTTTATTTTATTTGGAATAAGATTCCTTCAGGTTTTTTTACATGAAGTCCACTTAGAACAAATAAAAATCAAATTGCTTCAATTCAATTTTTTCTATTAGGAATTGAGTCGTCTGAGGAGATAAACGCAATACCTCTAGGTAGTTTGGAGGTTGTTCCAAAGCGTACCTTTCTAATCGCCTTGAAGAAATTTTTAAGATTGAGTAATGGGTAGCCGTGACAAATGTATTATCTAATAAAATAAAATGCAGGACTGGGTGGCACGAACTTACTTCTTCTTCTCAAATCTTGTAGATTATGTTAAGAAACTTTTATTTGTCAAGTTTGAAAAAAATCAAGCATGGGGTTTTCGAAATACAAAAAAATTTTGAATTTTTTTTTTTAAATCCAAAAAATAAAAAATTGAAAATTTGAATATGTAATAATATTCAGACTTTGGAGGAGCTTTGGCATAAAAAAAATGATTTAAATAGGCTGTACCGTTTTCGAGAAAATCAAAAACAAAAAAATGGACCCAGGGGGGCTACCAAAAATAACCATTTTCTTGTAAAATTTTTTCCAACCAAAAACTAACAAAATGAAATTTTTCAATTTTTTTTTTTAAAATTCTGTGGGACAGTTTTTGAGAAAAAAAAATATTTATAAAATTTCGAAAAAAAATCGTATGGCAGGTACCGTTATTTTTGGCCTTAAAAAAAACAGAAAAAAACGTCCGGGGGGAAAAAATTAAAACCCATATCTACCAAGTTTGAAGAAAATCGGCCGAGCCGTTTAGGCTGTAGTCGAACCGACAGACAGACAGACAGAATTGCGAGACCCACTTTTTTGGTCTTCGCTATCATCGTAATGTCAACTTTGATCAAAATCTCGAGTTCGATCTTTTTTACGAATGCATAACTTGCCTTATAGTACCTATAAGTCGCAAGTAAAAACAACGTTGCTAATTTAGGTAGGTATGTATGTATATTATTCATTATTGATTCTTGTATGAATATTATGTACATTCGTACATACAAAACTGAAACCGAATAATTTTGTTTTTCTGTATAAATATACATTCATAGTTCATACCTTAAATACCCACATGTAGACAATTTAAAAAAAAAAATGTGAAATAAGGTAGTTGAACCGTACTGATCTACACCTCACAGTGATCGGTTGTATTGTGTCAGAAAGAAAAAAAAAACCCTCGGTGCGCATGTCAAAGAGTGTATCAGTGAAGTGCCATAATCAAGAAAAAAAAAGTGCACCCACGAAAAAACAATAATTGACTACCACAGTGAGCGGTAAATTTTCCTTCTTTCTCCTTCACCCATCACCCACAAAATATAACGGCAAAAAATACTACAATGTCCCAAAGGCAATAAAAATGTTTGGTTATTTATAAAAAACGTACGAAATACTATTTCGTCATCAGTTCCTACGCCCGTTTTCAATGACATTCCTTATGTCAGCTTACAAGAGAAAGCCAATTTGCGTACAGCACAGTTTACTGTCAATTAGACGCTGTCTGATAGTAGCATGATTTCTCCTGTAATTGAGAGCGTTAATGATTCTGTGGGACAAATCTTCTTTCGCACTCGTACAGTTGCAGGAGTATTGTAAGATCTCGATATATACAAATCCCCTGGCCCGGATAGTATCGCCCCGATCGTTCTGGAGAGGTGTTCTTCAACGCTGGTAAAACCAATGCGTAAGCTTTTCCGTCTGTGATACTCTACTGGTCTCTTTCGGAGTGGATGGAAAACAGCATTTGTCCAGCTTGTCCCTAAAGAAGGCGAATCTTCGTCCAATTGCACTTACATCCCTTCTTTCTAAGGTCATGGAAACGCTGATAAACTTTCAGCTCAAGAAATATCTTGAAGAACGAAAGCTTCTCAATGACCAGAAGTATGGCATGAAGGTATGGTATGAGGGTCCACTGGTGATTTGATGGTACTATTATTTTACCGAAATCTTTGCATCGTTTTGGAGAAAGTAAGATTATTGCCCTGTATATTTTAAAAGCATTTTCTTTCTCTCCTAAAACGCTCGCACTGTGCTAAAACATTTTAAGGGTAGTAGTCCAGTCAAATTAAATTAATTAATTCGAAATATCTACAAAAAATATTGCGTCGAATTTTTTGTTTGTTTCTTAAAGAGTACCTATTGGAGAGTGTAAATCCAAAAAGTTCGAACAAAAAACGCCCTTGCGTTGTCCGCCATTTTGAAAAAGGCTTTGGAAAGCTTGAACTCGATTTCCTCGGCTCCTATCATATATAGAGCTGTATTTTTTTTTAGGTTTGTACGTTAAAACATCTTCTTTAACTTTTCTTGAGAAAAAAATTTGAAACCTCTTTCCAAAAAAAAGTTATCGACGAAAAACTGTCGAGATTTTGAAGTAAAAAATGGTTTTTAACGTTTATCTCGCCTCATGTTCATCTGATCAAAAAAATACTTAAGTTGTTTTTTATAGATCACTTTATTACCTACATTTTGGTATCTTTAAATTTTATGTGCGACAAAAACTGTAGGAAATATAACCTGTCAAAATGGCCAATATCCTGCGAAAATTAAAAAAAAAAAATTACGTTTGAAAATTTTCAAATTTGATTATGTTCATTATGAAATTTAAAAAAAACAGTTCAAACTCTTTTCCACACTACCACCGAGGTAGAGTTACGGCGCATTTTTTTGAATGTGGTGTCCCCAAGAGGTATAATCCACGATTCAATCGTTTTCGTTTCTATTTCAGCCTATCGATAGCTCAATGTGGTTTTTTCATGTCGTTCTTATCTCCTTTTTTTTTGGGGCTAGGCGTGCGGATATCAATGATCATATGGAGGGCTAACAGCTGTACCGAACCAAATCATTTTAAAAAAATCCAAAACCAACGTCAAAATTTCCGCAAAATTGACGTCTATTTAGAGCTGTAATGAACTATAGTTCAGAACTATGTAGCTCTAAATGAACTATGTAGTTCATTACAGCTCTAAATAGAGGTCAATTTTGCGGAAATCTTTAAAATGACTTGGTTCGGTACAGCTGTGAGCCCTCCATATTAACTTTGTTTGTGCTGGGATCGTCAATGGTAGTTTCTTCAATGTTTTCAGGTGAGGAAAAGTCTTCACATGCGTCTTCATCTTCCAGTAAATTAAATTAAACTTAGTTTTTTTTTGACGTTTTAACAAAGTCGCTATATCGCAAAGAATCCAGTGACCCATTTTCCTTCCCATTGAACAACGCAATAAAAACTTTTTCTCCGGCGGCTCCCAAAACGTTGCTATCAACATCGTTGGATCTGCATTATACCTCCTGGAGACCCCATATTAAAAAAATGCGCCGTAACTCTACCTCGGTGGTGTTGTGGAAAAGAGTTTGAACTGTTTCTTTAAATTTCATAATGAACATAATCAAATTTGAAAATTTTCAAACATGAGTAAATTTCTTTTTTTTTTTTAATTTTCGCAGGATATTGGCCATTTTGACGGGTTATATTTCCTACAGTTTTTGTCGAACATAAAATTTAAAGATACCAAAATGTAGGAAATAAAGTGATCTATAAAAAAAAACTTAACTATTTTTTTGATCAGATGAACATGAGGCGAGATAAACGTTAAAAACCATTTTTTACTTCAAAATCTCGACAGTTTTTCGTCGATAACTTTTTTTTGGAAAGAGGTTTCAAATTTTTTTCTCAACAAAAGTTAAAGAAGATGTTTTAACGTACAAACCTAAAAAAAAATACAGCTCTATATATGATAGGAGCCGAGAAAATCGAGTTCAAGCTTTCCAAAGCCTTTTTCAAAATGGCGGACAACGCAAGGGCGTTTTTTGTTCGAACTTTTTGGATTTACACTCTCCAATAGGTACTCTTTAAGAAACAAAAAAAAAATTCGACGCAGTATTTTTTGTAGATATAAAATACTTATTTGATTGGACTATAGTCATAATCGTTTTAGTGCGTGAAAATTATAAAAAAAGAGTTCTTTTAATTCGAAAGATCTACTGATACATGCATACAATATTTTCTTAACAAACAAATTTGTTTTGTCAATTTTAAATTAAAAATTAAATTAAATTAAAAATATTAACCACACATAACTGTTCTCTAAAAACAAATTAAATAACATTTTTCTCAAAAAGGAGTGTTTAAACGTATTGGCAATATTTTTTAGAAAAAATTAGAAAACAAATTTTGAAAAAAAAATATCATGGAAGTCTTGATTGGGGAAACTGTATATGTATATACATACATATGTATAGATAACGATAACATTGAATTATATAGAACCCGAATAATCGACGGCGGCGACTCAAAATTCAATTTAATTTTCAAAAGATTCAAAATGTATTATTTTGCTATATAGTCCAGTCAAAGCGTCATTTGACCTTGCGCGCAGAGGCATGGTCTATTTTTTTTATGGATCGATAGATGCTTTTGAGAAAAGCTTAAAACCAAATTTGCACCACATGACAACTTTTTTTACCAAAGTTATTGGTAAAAATGTGTTTTGTATCATTTTTTGGTCATTTGCGAATATCTCGGCTCCACTATCTCCTACAAACAAAAATTAAACATATATTTATTCTTAATAACATTATCTATTATGTTATAAAAAAACACATTTGTTTAAACAAATGAAAAAAAAGTTATAGTAAGTTAAAATAACTTGTTGTTGTTTAAAAATCACTTTTTCGTGAATACTAAGAAAAAAGCTCATTTAACGATGAAATTTTTATTTTGTATTATTAAAGTTCTTGTAATTCCCTACAATATAAAATTTGAAGAAAATTAGCAGGACTATAAAACAAAAATCCAAAACTGAAAAATATTTACCGTGAAATACAGTTTTTTTCTCAATAACTATGAAAAAAAGGTATTAAAAATAAGAAAAAACAATATAAAATTTGAAGAAAATTAGCAGGACTATAAAACAAAAATCCAAAACTGAAAAATATTTACCGTGAAATACAGTTTTTTTCTCAATAACTATGAAAAAAAGGTATTAAAAATAAGAAAAAACAATATAAAATTTGAAGAAAATTAGCAGGACTATAAAACAAAAATCCAAAACTGAAAAATATTTACCGTGAAATACAGTTTTTTTCTCAATAACTATGAAAAAAGGTATTAAAAATAAGAAAAAAAACGTTGAAACCAACGGTAACTTTTTATGTTTTTGCTCAAACATATTAAATTAAATGCAAGTTGATAGAAAATATTGTTATTAGCAATAAAGTTTTTTATTTTCACTTTGCGACATACTGGGGCTGAGATATTAATTAAAACATAAAATCATAAAATGCGTGGGTGAGCTGACTTACCTATGTTCAATAATTCATTACTCGGATTTCGTTCATCGTAGAGTGTTGATTTTTTTTATATTGTAGGGAATTACAAGAACTTTAATAATAAAAAATAAAAAAATCATCGTTAAATGAGCTTTTCTCTTAATAATCACGAAAAAGTGATTTTTAAACAACAAAAAATTATTTTAACTTACTATAACTTTTTTTTCATTTGTTTAAACAAATGTGTTTTTTTATAACATAATAGATAATGTTATTAGGAATAAATATATGTTTAAGTTTTGTTTGCAGGAGATAGTGGAGCCGAGATATTCGCAAATGACCAACAAATGACACAAAACACATTTTTACCAATAACTTTGGTAAAAAGAAGTTGTCATGTGGTGCAAATTTGGTTTTAAGCTTTTCTCATAAGCACCTATCGATCCATGAAAAAAAATAGACCATGCCTCTGCGCGCAAGGTCAGGCCCTTTTTCATGACGCTTTGACTGGACTAATAATTTAAGTATGGTATTATTAAAATTATTTTTCAACTTTGAGGGCTTTTAAATCAGAACATACAATATATATATTTTAAAAAATACTTTTAATTCATACGCTCGGGTTATCTAAGAGTACTTAAACATAAAGCTAAAAAGGTTAGATATGACTTTTTTCCGCTCTCAGACCACTGTGCGACGTTCACAGCAAAAAAGGGGTTTGCTCGCAAACATCACCCTACACGGCGAACATCGAAGCCAACGAACACAACAAAATCGAAATTTTTCGCTAACAGCGAGCGGCCCGCGAACCAGCCCCTACACGAGGAAAACATAGCGAGCACGAACAAGTTCGGCGAGCATGTTCGTCGTTTAGGGCTAGCTTAAGCCAAACCATATTAAACTTATAAAAATTATTGTAGATCTAATTTTTTTCTTCGTATTTTGGGTATAATTTTGTAAGTTATATCTTTGTATATATAACCTATAGTATTATCATGAAGCGTGATTTTGTATTGTGAACTTAAGCCTGTTGGTGGCGCTGAAATAAGCGCTAGATTTTACAGTGGAGAGTAGGATAAGATACAGAACAAGTAGTAAAAAAGAGAATATTTTATTATTAAATTAATCTAGCAAGTACTGTCCCTGTCCTTATACTTAAGATGTCGCCACAATCTTTCGTCTTCTTGATATTACTATAAGTTTTATATACAAAGGTTATATGCAAACTCAAAAATGTATAGAAGAAGAAGAGCTTTAAATAATTTTAGTTTTATATAAAAACATGGATGTTATTATACATTGAAGCATGTAATGCTAGCTTGAAATTCACATCCTACATCTCCTTTAATAGATTAAGCAAAAAAACAAGACAATGTGATTTCTAAAGCAAATATTAAGTTATGTATGTAGGAACAAACATTAAAAATCCAGTAAGTATTTTGTTAAAGTTTTGATATGCAGTTTTCTTTAACCTTTTTACCGATTTTCGGGATTTGTTTTCCAACCATAAGCTAGCTATTATTAGAACATTTTATTGGCACGAGTACGATAACTTGGCCGCCAAGATTTCATGACGGATTTTTGTAGAAGGGTCAAAAATAAGCACTTTTTACTATGGGAGGGGGGGTCTATCTCCCCCCGTTTAGGAGGTAGGGGCACTTTTAGAAAAAATGGTTTAAATTGAAAAAAAAAATATTAAAAAACAACGGCAACACCTACAATAAAGTGCTATACTGTGTTTGAAAGCCAGAAGATTTTTCTATAATCCTGCATTTAAATTAAATTACTCATATCAATAGTTTTTGAGAAATTCGCATTTAAAGTCCAAATTTTGATAAAAAAACGTGAAAAAAAAAGTTTAGACCGGTTGTTTTCAAAATTGTGAAATGAAATTGTAAATAAGCTTATATGTGTTAATGTATCTATCAGTTTTTAATCGAACACAAGAAACCGCATGGTTCTATGTCTTCTGGTTTTTGAGAAAACCTCCGTTTAGGAGGTAGGGGCACTTTTAGAAAAAATGGTTTAAATTGAAAAAAAAAAAAATATTAAAAAACAACGGCAACACTTACAATAAAATACTATACTGCGTTTGAAAGTCAGAAGATTGTTCTATAATCCTGCATTTAAATTAAATTACTCATGTCAATGGTTTTTGAGAAATTCGCATTTAAAGTCCAAATTTTGATAAAATAGCGTGAAAAAAAAAGTTTAGACCGATTGTTTTCAAAATTGTGAAATGAAATTGTAAGTTAGCTTATACGTGTTCTATGTATCTATCAGTTTTTAATCGAACACAAAAAACCGCTTATACGTGTTCTATGTATCTATCAGTTTTTAATCGAACACAAAAAACCGCATGGTTCTATGTCTTGTAGGTTTTGAGAAAATCGAAAGTTACCAAAACTGCTTTTTTTGATTTTTGGTGGTGACGGTGATTCCATTTTAAGGATTAATATTAATAAACATAATGAATCTTTGTTAGTTCAGTACCGCAATTCATTAAGCGTTACCCAGAATGCACCATGAGGAGGTAGAATTGCATCTGGGTCAGTTATTTTGTCAGTTAGTCAGTCATAGTTAGTTAAAAAAGGTCAAAATCAAAATGCTAACTTACAATTTCATTTCACAATTTTGAAAACAATCGGTCTAAACTTTTTTTTTCACGTTATTTTATCAAAATTTGGACTTTAAATGCAAATTTCTCAAAAACCATTGACATGAGTAATTTAATTTAAATACAGGATTATAGAACAATCTTCTGGCTTTCAAACGCAGTATAGCACTTTATTGTAAGTGTTGCCGTTGTTTTTTAATATTTTTGTTTTCAATTTAAACCATTTTTTCTAAAAGTGCCAATACCTCCTAAACGGGGGGAGATAGACCCCCCCCTCCCGTAGTAAAAAGTGCTTGTTTTTGACCCCTCTACAAAAATCCGTCATCAAATCTTGGCGGCCAAGTTATCGTACTCTCCCCATTTTATTTAATAATAATAATTTATAAATTTTTGGTCTCAACAAAAAAAAAATGTGTCTTGTGAATTGAAAAAAAAAAATACAAAAACTACATACTTATATTACTCGCATTTGTATCGCAAGTACGTATGCCAAAAAAACGCACGATTTTTGTGAATTTTTTTCTCGGAAACCTTATTAGGTAATAGCATAATTTTCTGTTTAAATAATGAATAGGTATATATATATATAATGCGTCAAGAGTACAAAAATTATAGAATTATAGAGGGCGCAAACGTCGTCTCATCAAAAAATACATGGTCCCATGGCGGATCTACTCCGGATCTACTACACCGATTTTCAAAAAACTTGTTGCAACTTGATTGTTTTTATGTTTTCTAGAACAATTTACCACAATTTGAGCAAAAAATTATGAACAAAAAAAATTTATTTTTTCAAAGCTCGATATTTTTTTTGTTTTGACTTTTTAAACAAATTGTGGTAAATTGTCTCGTAAGATACCTTCCTTTAAATAACCCATTTTGTTTTTTTTTGTTTCAGTTCAGCCAATTCTGAGATTAACTGTTCGCCATGGGACCATGTATTTTTTGATGAGTCGACGTTTGCGCCCTGTATAATTCGGCCAAAATTCGAAAATTGAAAAAAATAATTTTTTTTTGTACTCTTGACGCATGAATTCATTATTTAAAAAAAAATTATGTAATTACCTAATAAGGTTTCCGAGAAAAAAAATCCCAAAAATCATGCGTTTTTTTGGCATTTTAGACCGTATTAGTACCTTAAAAAGTATGTTGATAGGTGTATACGGCATTTAGACAATGCTGTATTTATTACATAAAATCCTTCATGTAAAACTCCATTTTGTTTAAATATAATATGAAAATATCGGTAGATATTTTTAATTCAATATTAAACTTGAAATATTCCCGCTGAACACCCTTTATATTGTTTTTATTATTTTGTCCTGGATATCGTCAAAATGCAAAGTTCAATCGAAATAGATGGGTCTGTTTTAAATAAGTAATAATAGTAGAAATCCTTAGTTTCTATGGCAAAAAATCGTAGTTCAGACAAAGTGCCAAGAGATGGCCTCTGGAATTAATATTTATTTGTATGACTGTACCAATAGCTCTAATGCCAGCAGTGAGAAGTGGAACCATATTCATTGGAGTGTTTGTATGGAAATTTCATACGACTAGCAGTCCATATATAATCACCCCGATTACCGATGTCGTAAACGTCAGCGAAATATACGACCTAACACGATCTGCATTCCATAAGTCGTTTCCAACTTTTGTCACTCGTTTTGTTGTCGTCTGTAAATGTCAAACATCGTTGAACACTTTCCTTCTGCATTCTGTAAGACGAAAAAATACGACGACTAAGAAAAAAAACGACGATATCTCGTTCAAAAATTTACACACGACAGAGACATAGAAGGTCGCAAAACTGCAAGTATTCTTGTTAAATAACTTATTTTATCGAATTTTTTTTTACGATAAATAATAATTTGTTGTACTAAACAATACACTAAAATGTTGTAATTAACAAATGAAAACCAATTCCAGACGCTCGTAGATCTGATGAACAGGGTTTTTTTTTGATCTACACAAAAAACGTCCTCCAGTAAGAGATGGATATGCTTGGCAAATGTTTTGAATCGCTTATTCCATAATTATAGACAAATTCTTACACCCATATTAATAAAGATGGTTTAGTGGAGGTTTACCGTTAAGTCCTGGACTAAGTGCGAATAAAACAAGTTTTCTGTTAAGTGACACGTTTACTAATTATGATTAAGTTAAACCACCGAAGTAGGTAGTATAGCGAAGGAATAAGAAATAGAAATGTCCACAGTCAGACACAAGCAATTGACAATCAATTTAGGTAGCCACAGAATATAAAAAAGAGATTGCTTACTTTTGTAGAAGATTTTCTTTAAAGGATTTATGATAAACGTCATTTTACTATTCCGGGAACATTTTGTTTTTATTAATGTAAATATTTAAGCCATGGCTTAACTCCTATTCCATGGTTTAGCAAAACCATGGAATATAGGTGGAATAAGCGTTTTTTATTAATGGAATGCCATTTGAAAAACGACACGACAGAGAAAACGAGACGACATCGGTAATTGGGGTGAATATGGCAATGCTCAATATACTCTGCAAAACGAATTTTAAATTTGTGAATAGGCAAGAAAAAAGTATTTGGTTCAATGACAGCAATTTCACCTCTGATATTATCTTCTAAGGGCGGAATTGCTTGGTGTTGTTGTTGTACTATACTACAATACCGCTACCTCTGATCTTACCCCATTACCACTTAAGATGACAAAATTCACTCAAACTCTATTTTGTATAAATATACATAGTTTGAAAATAACCCTGTAGTTTATTTTAGTTAATAACAAACATAGAAAATCCTTCTGAACACTCTTTACAACCTGTGTCAATAATTGATAAATCAACGAAGGTATATGAAATAAGAAAATTATTTCAGTTTTAAGTGGAGTGGAGTTTGAATTGAATTCAATTTAAAGTTCAAGCGACCTCAACTCCAAAGTACGTTTTCACTAAAAGATAATCCAAGATTATCGAGATAGTTAAGCACGATATATGGATATAGGTCAGTTTGAATTATGGAACAATTGATTCAATTAAAATCTAACAAGATTAATTTATAATCTAATACTTTATTTACGAAATAAATTTGTATAGTAAAACTTCGAGATTTGAAAACGATTTATGATAAATCCACCAAAACCAGAAGTTAAACTGTGTTTTCCGGCTTTGTACCATTGGTGCTATTTGTAGTTTAGCTAAAAATGGAACTAGCGTGAATTTGCCTCCTAGTTGTTGTCTCGATTTGAAAATTTGATGAAAAAAATTAAAAAAAATTATGAGAACATTGAACGACATTTTTCCATTGGATTTCTGTTATTAAAGTTAGGAATTGAAAATGTTTCCTGTTTCAATGTTTGTCACTTCACCCTTATAACAAATATAATGTACAAACATGTGAAAACGACTTAAAGGCGGTTGTAAAAGAAAATTAGAATGGTTAAAAAAACGACTTAAAGGCGGTTGTAAAAGAAAATTAGAATGGTTAAAAAAAACAATATCGTAAAATGTAATCGAAGTGAAACAATACCGAGGGATTTTGAAAGATAATCGTAATTCATAAAACGCCGTAAATATGATTTTATAACGCATAATTAATAGAAATATTATTTCAAATATATAAACACAGGTTCACCTATCTTTATGATAATTCATAATCTGTTAACAATGTGCACTTTTACTCTAAGCTGGGGGGTGGCCGTGGCGCGATGGATGTGTGCTCGCCTGTGAACCTCATGATCACAGGTTCGATCCCTGTCGTCGTCTATGTCGTTTAAATTCCATTAAAAACCTTCTAAAATTGTCATCAATGGGTTGCTGGTTTACTCATTGCATGTTGTTCAGGCATAACACTAACAACATGTAATTGAGTTAAACTATAGTATGCCCAACAAGGATGAACACGAACAAAATAATGTGAATTATAAGGCTAGCCGCGCACTAGCAATTTTTAGTTGCGAAACTGTTTGGTTACTTATAGAAAACAGATGAACTGTTTGGTTGAATGTCGGTGAATTTGCAGATAATTATATGTTCAATAAAATGGCGAACTTATTTTAGGCAATCGTTTAGTTTGTGTCATAACACAAACTTTTTAGTTGCTCGAACCAAGCAGTTTCGCAACTAAAAATTGCTAGTGCGCGGCTAGCCTAAGGGGCCAGTTATAGCTATCATTGAAAACCATCATTGAAACTTTGTATATTAACGTGCCACACATCTTTCCTATCCTTCTTTCTCTTCCGTAACTTCACGCCCGCGCTGTGTTGAAACATTTAAAGGGTAATCATAATCCCTTGAGCTTGAGCGCGGGTAGATTATAAAAAAAAAAGCATTTTTGCTTGCACAAAAAACACACCTAATATTGCCTTCGAACGGCAATTTTTTTTTAGAATAAAATAAGATCCTCGTGCAGTTATAAATTGTAAAGAAATTTACAGCCCGATTCTCCCCCTTGTGAGGAGTCACAAGTCACAAGCTCTTGTGACTATTCCTTGTGAGGATTGTTGTGATTCGATAACATTTTGGTATTCTCCCCCTAATCGTCACAAGAAAACTCACAACGAAACTCACCACAGCATGGTGAGATTTTTAAGTGTCATTATTTGAATAGCTGATTATTCAAAACGAAGAAATTACTTTATAAATGTATTGTTTTGGAGAGCGAATGGATCATTTGTATCTCTCAAGGTTTTTAAAAGCCGTTGGCGCTGCAAACTTCTTGATACGATTAGTTTCTTAAAAAAATTTTTGTTTATGTAAAAATTTTACTTTTCATTTTCGTGGGAAATATCAGCAATAATATTCACTAGAACAAAGTCCAATTCCATTTTTGTGTACTCACAATTATTCACAAATCTAGAAAATTTTCTTATAAAATTGATGAATGTCAATCCAAGAAACATTGAAAATTTATGAGTTGTGACCTGCTCTGAAGGAGATCACAGTTTCGATTGTTTTTGTGACTCTCACAAGTTGTGACTGAGCGGCAGAATTCGAAAAAGTCACAAAATCAATTTCACCTCTTCTTGTGACTTGTGAGGCATCAGTGACTTTAGGGAGAATCGGGCTGTTAATGTAAAAAAAACAAACTTTCCTCGTGTGGAATGGATCTGAACTTCACTCTGAAAATGTGTTTGTACCTTTAATGGTGTAAAAATGCCCTTAATTTTTCAGTTCAACAAAATTTTCCGACTATTCACCATATTTCAACTGCGAAATGTCTGCTGAATAAGAAAAAAAAAAAAAACAAGTGAAAAGAACACATCAAATTCACCTTTATTCACCAACCAGTGTCCGTGTGTCACAGCACTTGAAATAAAAAAAAAACTTAAAATTATTTTCTTTTCGATTTTTTTCATAAGTTACAGCAGTATTTAACAAAAATTAAAGTAATAACTTATTCTGATCAATTTGAAAAATATGTGTCTTTGTTTGTCCTACATAATCGCGTAATAAATATGATGATATGAAATAAGTTCATCTACCATTTTTTTCTTGCAACAAAGGTTCGTTTTGTTCGTTCGACATCCATCTCAATTCGACGGGGCTTCGGCTGCGGGCTTATGGCAGAAAAAAAAATATTTGAAAAACGAGATATTTTTAGTTCGATTGTTTTCTTTACTTCTCAACCAATACACAAAAAGCTTACACCCAAAATCGCAAATTTGGGACGGAAAAATTTTATTCAATTTTCATTTCGCAAATGTCAATTGGAAAATTTCCTTATTTTTAATGGCGCTGAATACAATAAAAAAAAACCAAGTGAAATGTGCTGAATGATTGTATTTTTTTTTTCCAATCTGAAAAAATTACCACGACCTTTATCTCGGATTTTTTTGGTGCATAAAAAAGCTTATTCTTTCTCTAATTCAATAAAAACAATTTTGCTTAAATTTATTACATAAATCAAGAATGGTAAATTGCGTCGATTAAAAAAGTTTTTACAAACCTATTCGGAAAATTATTCATTTTTTCGAACACTGAAAATGCATTTTCGAATATCTGCCGTGTGAAAATTACCCCCTCTATTTATGTATGGCAAAAATCAAAATCGAACAAACACTGCCGAAATATAAATCTATATAACATTTACGCAAAATATTGTAGGACAAAAAAAAACAAATTTTTCTTTGAAAATGTATTGAGTAAAAAATTGTGAATAGTGCGGAAAAATAAGTTGATCTCCTCTCTTTTTATTTGCAGTTCTTTTCTTTCCAATGTGCTTGAATGTCAGGTTGCAAAGTCGTTCGTCGCCGCAGCCCCAAATTATAAAAGAAAACCAAAAACATTTGAGTTGAAGATCAAAATCAAATATCAAGAAGGATAATACAAAATAAAATTCGACGACACACGTTCAAGTCATCATCAAGATTATAAGATTTTCCCAAAAACAAAAAAAAAAAACGAAAACAAAATTCGGAGATAGAACTTGTGTTGAAGACACGACCGCGACCTCTTCACCAAGGAACAGACAAAACGAGAAGTAATCGAGAAAATAAAGCAGCCGCAAAGGAAGAGCAGTGGCAGATTGTTGGTGGTGTGGCGGAGGTGGTTTGCAATTCCCAACGACAACGAAGACGAAAAGCATAGAGGAGGAGGTTATACTACTACCGTTTCTCGGGGTAAAAAGTGCACAGTTCTGTTTTGTGTTGAACAATGAGTCGACATGAAGGTAAAATATTTAACCCACAACTATTTACAAATAATACCGAATACGAACTTGTGCATGTGTGTTCGTATATTTATTTTATTTATAGAAGACAAATATTTTCTATATTTTTTCACAAAGTTTATATTTATATTTATATACATATACATATATAATATGGTCTTTTGTTTGTTGTTCCATTCTATAAGGAGTTAGCTGTGATTCGTGTCTCAAAAGCAATTTCAATGGCAGACGATATAAGTGTCTCATTTGCTATGACTATGATCTTTGTGCTGATTGTTATGAAGAAGGTGTCACCAGTACCAGACATTCAGTGGATCATCCTATGCAATGCATCCTAACACGATCCGATATTGAGTTATTTTTCGGTGGAGAAATGCTCAATTCAGAACAGCCACAAAGTTTCACCTGCCCGTATTGTAAGAAAATGGGTTTCAGCGATTCGACACTGTTGGAACACGTAAGTTCAGAGCATACAGAGACGAGCTTGGAAGTTGTTTGTCCAGTATGCGCCGGTTTGCCAGGGGGTGAGCCAAATCTAGTCACAGATGATTTTGCTGGTCATTTGACATTGGAGCATAGAACCGGACCGCGAGAGCTGTTATCGTTTTTAATATCCTTTTCAAACTTGATTGTTTCTTTATAATATTTCAATTTTGAAAATATTTTTAGTTGAATATTTATGGTGTCGACAACAATACTTAATTATGTTGTTTTTTTCTATCTTCATTTCGTAAAAAAACTCACTAAAGAATGAAAAATGACTTAAAACTGCCAGCATATGATCAAGTAATAGTGTACATTAGCCGTGTTTTTTTGGTTATCCGTAGTACAGTAGGATTTTATATGAATAACAAATACGACATCCGCAGTAGGATCACTGCCGATAAAAGGAGAAGTGAAATTCCGCTGCGGATAGAGATTTGACGTTTATTCGAGTATCGGCAGCGATCCTACTGCGGATGTTGTATTTGTTTTTCATATAAAATCCTACTGTACTACGGATAACTTTACTAAAAAAACACGGCTATTGTGCCTTAACAAAAAATGCTAATGGGTGTTCTCGTAGCATTCTTTCCATTTTATTGAAACTAAAAAGATCCCGATAAAATTTTTACCTGTCCCCAGAAACAGTTTTTTGAATATTTATCGAATTTTTATAACAGGTAAAATAATATTAATCCAAACAATTGGCGATTTATTTGCTTAAAAAGAGAGATATACAAGGGAGGCTGGCAATAAATAAGAAAATTTTTAAACATTCTAAACATTTATCCGGTTATTTATGAATTCCATTTTTCGATGTCATATTACATACATATTACGTTTGGAAGTTTAAGACCCCATTAGTATACAAAAAAATAAACGCTACGTTCGTAACTTTTTTCTAATCGTAGGATTTTCCACACAGACTCAGTATTTTAAATTCTTAGGTTTTCCATAACCATATACCTATAATGGTGGTCAAAACAAAGGCTTAATTTGATGGTTGTGCGAATATTTTTTTTGTAAGCTTGAAAAATACACTAAAATAAATAGCACATGTAGTCTTAAATTCATGTGATGCAAGTTTTTCCCACTTTCTTAAACTTTAAAGAGCTGTTTGACTCATGAGGAAGTAAGACCAAATATACATACATATCTCTGATTTAAAAATAAAATGAGGTATATTGAACTCAAGAAAAACTACACCAAAATGATTTATACAATTTAAGTATACTAGGACAAAATAAATAGCACATTTCGTAAATAACAAATAAAAAACATATTTAATAACAAAATTTTAACATTATTTGAAGAAAATAACCGGTATTTGGTCGAGTAACCCTTATTTTTAATCACAGCGGAATACCAGCTTTTTATAGACGAAGGAAGGCTCCGGAATCGTTCAACAGATACTGAGTACCAGGCTTGCTGGACTTTCCGCCAAAGTTTGTCGAAATTTCAAGTATCAGTTCAATTTATGGCTTCGTCCACAACATTCCACAAGTACTCAATAGAATAACGATCTAGAGACTAAGCTGGCGTATTCCTTAACAGCGGTTTTTTGGATGAATAGCCATTGCTTAACAGACTTAGCCATATGGTTAGGATCGTTATCCTGTTGAAATTTACACGTCAAGGACATTTCGTCCTCAGAATAGGTTAGAATTGTATCCCGTGGGATTTCCTTGTATTATAAATGGTCCTTAATACCCTCTATCTGATGATTTGCCAATAAAAACATCCCTAAACAAGAATGCTACCCCTACCATGCTTAACAGACTTTATTGTGTATATTCTGGTCATATTCCTGGTGGATTCCTCGTCGAAAGTAGTTTTTACCATCTGACCCAAAGGATTAAATTTATACTCATCGCCCCGTAAGATATTTCCGCACCAATTTTGAACTTTTGAAATATGCTCCCTTACAAACTGCATCCGACGTGAGAGATTGCTCTTAAAGACGTCTGCTTTATGCCCTTCAGCTTCTTGATTGTCCTCTCCCTGTACATTCATGATTACTGATTCAATTGCTTTTGCAGGAACTAGGTGTGAATTTTCAACATTGACGCCGAAAACACGAGCTGAAATTCTGTTATGATTTTTTCGCAATTTTGACTTTATATAAGCTCTATGATGCGCCCAAACCTACAAATATTTTTTATTAATCTGTTTCAACCAACATTTCGAAACTTATTTATTTGCCTTTTTCTAGGCGACTGAATGCCGCATCGGTGGCCATTCCGCATTCAACTCTGATGCAAGTGTTTTCCATAAAAAGTTTGCATTGCATCAAAGCTTTTTAGTTGTCCCTTGGCAAAATAGTGATGAGTACACATGGACCCCATACTCCTTTAAATTCATTTTATTTTCCTAAATCATTATCACTAAAATGTTCTTTTTAAATGTTACATTTCAAGATGATGCTTGCTTTTAGTTTATAAAGCTTATGTACCGATTTTGTTTCGTTTAATTTCATACGCCATTATTGCTACCAATCTCTTACTTTATCGACTACATTTTGTAAATTTTCTGTAGCCTTCGCAAAGGATTTATCCGACAGGTTTGGTTCTTCTTTATGGTACACCGAGTTTCATTTTTTGAAGTTCCGAAAATTCAGAAAATTCATTAAGATCGAGATTTTGCAGTTTATTCGAACGTAATAATACTTCATTTAACTTTATTGTTCTGCATGAATTTTAATATTTGAAACCCAACCAGACTCGTGAAACTTAACTCTTAATTTTTAGAAAGAATATATGGCACCTCCTTTGAAATTAATAATTGCGTAATTTGGGTAATTTTCAAACTGTACAATTAATGTACAATGTAATGTACAAATAGTATACTTATTTTTGATGTGAAAAATTATAAGCCACCGTTAGATGGGCAACGTCCTATTGCGGATAGCCTCAGGTCTATTCAATTTCTTTTCATAGATGCGAAATCATGGTACGTTTGAACCTTGCAACCTAATTTGTTAACATTGTTGTATTTATGGTTTAATGATTTAATGAATCAAATGATATTGGAAATAATATCATAGTAAAAAAATCATAACAACGGTTCTCGCTTCTCGCCTTTCCTTTACAATTCCATATTCAACCCTCAACGATGCACACACACGAGATACACAAATAACCAACTTCTCGAGTTTTCGATTTTGTGTGTTTTCTTTTCTGTCCTTTCGTTCAATATTCTTTTCTCGGTTTTGAATCAGCACTCAAGTCTCGAGTTATCATTTCGCTTAAGGTAAGTAGCTGTGAGAAATCATTCGAATATTTGAGTATACTAATGACTTGAGTGAAGAACCGAGGTACCTCGACCCGAGATGTTGTCTGAATCGATTATATGATTCCAATGCGTCCACCAATAGTTTCATGTCATATCCATGAATCCTTGTGCATTTACATTTCTTATCTGACCATAGCTGATTTTTAAAAAATACAATCACTCACTCTAGGAGTCCATAACCTATAGTTCCAGTTCGTTGCAGAATTATCCACATTAATTCGGAATTTAAAAATTACTAGGTTTGTATAGTTGTACAATACAAAATAAACAAATTAAATAGCAGTTAATTGTCTTAATACACATCTGTAATACAAAACCTTTCCAATGATATATAATGTATGCCCCTCGTTGCTTAACATAAACTTAAAATAAAATGGTTTATAAAGAGCGAGAAGCGATCATTTTGGTGAAAATTCTAATAAAGTGTTTTTTTTTTTACTCCGAAACCGATCAGGGTTTTAGAATATTATTTTTTAGATTCTGAAATATCATCTTTCGCACTGTGAAACGCAAAATTCCAACAGATTAAGATCCTTTTGTTCTTTTTATTGTCGTTTTTATTTTGCAATCCGAGATCACAACTGAAAATTTTTTTTATTCTGACGATTCTGAAGTTTGGTGTGATTGTATATGTATATGCGAAACTATTAAAAATACAAAAAAAGCTTTAAAGCTTGAAAATATAAAAATTTTCCTGTTCCTCTCAATATTTTTTCTATTACATCCTTTACGAAAATCTTCACTTTTTTTTTTATGCATACTCCTCTATTAAACAGTCAACTGCAATCATGTAATTATCAACTGATGACGACAAAGACGAGGAAGCAAATTTCTCTTCTTTTCAGAATCTGAACAGTCATTTTTTCCTAAGTGAACACTTTCAGAGTAGTCCAAAAGTCTTCCGGATTGCCAAATATAAACGACCATTAAAGCCAAAGCTGTAAAAGAACTACATCGATTGTTTTCGCAAGTTTTGATGAAATAACACGAATCTCAATGGCCGTTGATAGAAGTTGAAGGCAATTTAAAATGATTTTTTGTACCTTCCGAGCGATTTTAAATTAAGCTTATTAGAAAATCAAAAATGTTGTATATCATAAAGCTTGCCATATTGTAGATATAGTGTGTGAAACCACTCGAACAAAACTTTTTTTTTTTATTATTTACATTTAATTCTGATTTAATTCAGTTTTGGCTTAAATTATAGGACTAAACCGCATTATACAAAATCGATCAAATTTAAGGCACATCAGCGATACAATTATCACTCAGAAAAACGTTTTTTCTTATTTCTAACTTTGCACATTTCAAGAAATGAACCACTAAACATATATAAAAAAAAAAGATGTATTCCATATAAAAAAAACCCTAAAGCCTTAAATTTATTTGTTAAAGATTTTATTAAATAATTTGACAAAATCTAAAATCAGTCAACACACAATCTACTTGTTTCCGAAAAAGCAATGTAAAATGACACGAGTTTGTAACGGTTGAATTATTTTGCGTCCAATCAACTATACTTTCAGAACCGGATATGAACACATTTCTAACAGAACACCAATAGTTTTTGAGGGAGGTAGATTCCGTGGTGCTGATTGCTCTTGTGAAACTTGGTCCGCTAGTTTTGGGCGGACAGCGGGATTGTTAGGTCTCTGGGTTTTGAACTTGGGTATTCGGGTGTTTACTGTTCGTAATCTTACGGTATAAACCGTTATTCCCGGGCCATTCTCACTCTTCTGGGTTTGAAGCCCTGGTTCTTCTAAAACGCCGAATGATCGCGAGGTGATCAATTTGGTTGGAAGTTACTTGTCTGTCCATTCGATACCCATATGGCTTTGTGGCACGTTTTTTGCTCCCTCCACTCAGCACTCAGCCCTTTATAAAAGCCTTCATTAACCTCGTCAGAAGATAGCTCTGTTGGGGCACTACACGCGATGTATTTTAGTCCGAAAACTTGCTTTCTGTTACCTAGAGGCTTCCAAAAAATTAAGCTCTTGAGAATTGTTTTGAAAAGTACCAATCCAACGGCAGGTTCTAGTAAGCTTTCAGGTGGCTTTCCGGAATAGAGAAGTACAGTGTTTGGACTTCATGACTTACATATTCCCGAGTCCAATCATCGAAGTTCACCTACCCTTAAAATGTCCAACTTGTATCGCATGATTTCCTTCTCTAACTGGAGGAATCTGGCAATCAAGAGACTTTCACTTCCGTCTTCGGGAATCGCCCTCACATTCCAGAAATCAATCTTTATCCGGGTATAAAACCCAAAAGTCATTAAGGTTTTATCAATTCATCACGCGTTTCGTTGGCGTGTAGTTTTTTGGACTAGCAATTTTAGCCTATTTTTGTATTTGTGGGTACACTATTAGTTGCCCGGGACCACAACGAAGAGGCAAAGCTAAAATCGTGACTTATTATTGCGCTTTTTTACCCTTTGGCATAATGATAGTGCGACTGCGACATGCAGACGGTCTTGGTTTCGATTCTCAGCCACTGCTAAAAAGGTTTCCCTCTTGCGAGGAATTGACAAATCCTCCAAGAGTATGTCTTGTGATGAAAAGTTCTGCTCATAAGTATTTAGGAATCGGCAGAAAATCAAAATTGTAAGTCACTAGGTCCCGATTCTCTTCGAGCTGTTACACCATCAAATTTATTTGTTTATAATTGGCCACCAGGAAATAGTATACTATAACATTTTAGACCCATCAATGCCAATCAATAGCATTTGTTTCCACTCAACAATACATAGAAATAAACTAGTTGATCAATCTTTTTTTTTTTTTAAATTGTACTAAAGTTTTATAATTGAGCTTATATTTTTGATACAAATTATACAGTTTTCACAAATATAGCAGAAATTAAGTAATTGTTGTTTTTTATTTCAAACTGTTCAATATAATGATTCGCACCTGTATTGTATGATTGGTTTATATTCAAAACCTCCTTTCTATAAAGGGATTTTAGTATTTTGAAATATTTAACAAAGATGAAATTTTTTTTTGAAAGTCCGATGAGGTCTAAATGTTTTCATAATTAAGTCAATAAAATTTTAAAGATTAAATTATTTTCCTTAACCAAAAAAATACGATGAGCCATCGGCAATACGTCACGGTGGTGGGGTACGTCGAATTCCAGGACGTACATTAGGCGGACCACGTTCTCGTAGATCTAATATGCTAGTTAATTCTTCAAGTGGCCTATCAGCTTTATCACCATCCGGTCGTGATTCGGTTGATCCGATTGCTGAGCTTTTGTCACAATTGTCTGGTGTCCGTCGTGGTGGTGGCAGTGGTTCACAGTCATCTCAACTACAACAACTGCAAATGCAAATCCAATTGGAACGACAGCAGGTAATTGTAAGAGCAAGCATAATATAAAATAAATGTGGGATGGAATTTTGTTATATGAAGTCTTTTTCTGATATGTAGGCTACTCGACAGCAATTAGAAAGGTTACCAAGGCGTCAAGCACATCCCATGGTGTCCTCATCAAGTTCAAATGCAACTATGCAGGAAATTGGTAATGGTAGTTCAGGTACTCCAAGCAGCAGTGGTGGTGGCGCAGGAACAGGTGGATGCCGTGCCACCGAATGGACTGTTAATAACACAACCACATCATCAATTCAACAATCGCAGTCAAATGTGGGTGGCACCGGTGGCAGCGGCAGTTCTACGCTCAATACCAGAGAAGTACCATTGAATACATCTGTGTTGACAGTTAACGATTTCGGTTTGTCGTCGTGTCAATTTCTACAGCCAGCTGTTGGTGGCAGTGGTGCAAACAACACAGGAAACACAAACACATCCGATGGTGGCGGCCAATCTTCGCAGTTTCTGCTTTCCAAATTTATGACTCCTACATTGAGTGAGGATGAATTAGCACGCCTTGAAAAGGATCGTGCTGATCGGTGAGGACTTTGGCTTTTAAAATTTATAACTATCCAATTATTTAAATATAAATAATAATTAAAATATAATGCCTTTCTAGATCTCTTTACGTTCAGGCTATGCTTCTATCAACTCTGGCCAGTTTTAAACATGATTCAGATTGGAACAGCATAAGTAAACACAAAAACGCCAAATCGCAATCAGAGAGACCCAACAGCAGTGACAGCGACGGCACCGCAACTGTACATAGTAACGCAGCAATTGCAAATAATGAAACAACTAGTGATGAGCAAACTGTCATGAATAACAATACAATGAATCGTGACCAACAGCAGCAGACATGTCCCGAGGACTTTGTCGAAGAATACTCACTCCAGCATCAGACATCATACAATTCAAACAACGCCGTTTCGAAAAAGAAACCAACGTCTTCTGGAGGTAAAGGTGGCACTCAAGCCAACGCCACCGCCTCGGCAATGGTCCTTGAAAGACGTGGCCGTCCACCACCACCTCCCGTAGTGGTGGTTGGAAGTGCTGGCGGCGGCACCCAACCGCAACAGGGTCCCAATCAACAAAAGCTTTCGCGAGAAATGAAAACAACAAGCTCTTCAATGTCTGCTTCAAATGAAATTCCAGATTCTAGGTAGTGCTGCTTTCATTTAATATTATTATTATTATTATTGAAACTTCTTATACTATTATTAAAAAGATATACATTTTGAAAAAAAAGAGAAAATCCGCAAAAAAAACTACAAATTAACTAATATGTGAAAAAAAAAAACAAAAAATTAAAAAAAAAAAAAAACAAATTGTTTTTTGTTCCCCAGTTTACACCCTACAAAATGAAGAACAAATTAATTACCCTAGTAATAACGTGACCCCTCACGTCCTCCTCTGATTTTCATTTCACAAAACAAAAAAACCTTAGGTATGCAAATATGAAAATAAAATGTTCTACTTTGTAAGTTTTAATAATTATTATAAATTGTTGAAGGAAAAACTGATTTCCGTTGTTTGTTTTTACTATTATTATTTTCCTTCTTCTGTTTTTGTGATCTCCCCAAGTTTAGTATCTTCTGTTTTGAAGGTGTTCTTTCTTTTTCTTTGGACATCCAAATTGAGAAATAAATTTTAACTAAAATTATTTGAAGCGTTCCGTTCCGGCATTCTCTCCTTATAATCCCCCAACTCGGAAAGTGAATAAAAGAGAAAGATATTAATAAAAAAAAAATCTTCAAGTAACAAACATTAAATTGAAAATAATTAAAACAAATTTAAAAATTGTATTTATGAGTTAATATTTTATTATTACAAATAAGTGTAAGAATATGTATTTATATATTATAACGAAAGCAACTAAGAAGCGAATAAAATGAATGAACATTGAAAAACAAAATAGAACGTTGATATGTATTTTTAAACATCCTTCACAACTTTATAGGCAAACTAAAAATGTTGTCATCTACTTTTCTAATTTCTGTTCTTTTTTGTATGTTTATTTCCCATTCTGTTTTTATTTCTTAATTATAATTCTGTAAGAATGTTTTGTCGTTTAATTTTTCTTTATTAAACAAGCCAAAACAAACAATTTAAAGAATATTAATGTGATTTAACAAATTTTCTGCAAATGAACGTGAAAAAGTGAAAACAAATTATAAATAAAATATTACTAAAAATAAAACCTATTTTTTTATTTGCACCTTATTGATGGCTGTTTCACTGTCAAAAAGGGGCAATTTGTTAAAAATTACTCATGTTCAAAAAAATATGATTTCACATTTTATTTTTTATCGTTGTATAAATGGTTAAAGGAGTAGAAATGTGTTCTTATGTATTCATGACATCTTAACTTAGTTGAGTTGTATTAAAAATATATCGATACCTCAAACCCTAAACTAACAAATTTGAAGAGAATCGCTTGCGTGGCTTATAATCCACTTTTTCTCTATCGTAATGTCAAGTTTTATTAAAATCTTGAGATCGGTTCTAGCAGCTAATATTGTTGACAGTTAACGATTTCGGTTTGTCGTCGTGTCAATTTCTACAGCCAGCTGTTGGTGGCAGTGGTGCAAACAACACAGGAAACACAAACACATCCGATGGTGGCGGCCAATCTTCGCAGTTTCTGCTTTCCAAATTTATGACTCCTACATTGAGTGAGGATGAATTAGCACGCCTTGAAAAGGATCGTGCTGATCGGTGAGGACTTTGGCTTTTAAAATTTATAACTATCCAATTATTTAAATATAAATAATAATTAAAATATAATGCCTTTCTAGATCTCTTTACGTTCAGGCTATGCTTCTATCAACTCTGGCCAGTTTTAAACATGATTCAGATTGGAACAGCATAAGTAAACACAAAAACGCCAAATCGCAATCAGAGAGACCCAACAGCAGTGACAGCGACGGCACCGCAACTGTACATAGTAACGCAGCAATTGCAAATAATGAAACAACTAGTGATGAGCAAACTGTCATGAATAACAATACAATGAATCGTGACCAACAGCAGCAGACATGTCCCGAGGACTTTGTCGAAGAATACTCACTCCAGCATCAGACATCATACAATTCAAACAACGCCGTTTCGAAAAAGAAACCAACGTCTTCTGGAGGTAAAGGTGGCACTCAAGCCAACGCCACCGCCTCGGCAATGGTCCTTGAAAGACGTGGCCGTCCACCACCACCTCCCGTAGTGGTGGTTGGAAGTGCTGGCGGCGGCACCCAACCGCAACAGGGTCCCAATCAACAAAAGCTTTCGCGAGAAATGAAAACAACAAGCTCTTCAATGTCTGCTTCAAATGAAATTCCAGATTCTAGGTAGTGCTGCTTTCATTTAATATTATTATTATTATTATTGAAACTTCTTATACTATTATTAAAAAGATATACATTTTGAAAAAAAAGAGAAAATCCGCAAAAAAAACTACAAATTAACTAATATGTGAAAAAAAAAAACAAAAAATTAAAAAAAAAAAAAAACAAATTGTTTTTTGTTCCCCAGTTTACACCCTACAAAATGAAGAACAAATTAATTACCCTAGTAATAACGTGACCCCTCACGTCCTCCTCTGATTTTCATTTCACAAAACAAAAAAACCTTAGGTATGCAAATATGAAAATAAAATGTTCTACTTTGTAAGTTTTAATAATTATTATAAATTGTTGAAGGAAAAACTGATTTCCGTTGTTTGTTTTTACTATTATTATTTTCCTTCTTCTGTTTTTGTGATCTCCCCAAGTTTAGTATCTTCTGTTTTGAAGGTGTTCTTTCTTTTTCTTTGGACATCCAAATTGAGAAATAAATTTTAACTAAAATTATTTGAAGCGTTCCGTTCCGGCATTCTCTCCTTATAATCCCCCAACTCGGAAAGTGAATAAAAGAGAAAGATATTAATAAAAAAAAAATCTTCAAGTAACAAACATTAAATTGAAAATAATTAAAACAAATTTAAAAATTGTATTTATGAGTTAATATTTTATTATTACAAATAAGTGTAAGAATATGTATTTATATATTATAACGAAAGCAACTAAGAAGCGAATAAAATGAATGAACATTGAAAAACAAAATAGAACGTTGATATGTATTTTTAAACATCCTTCACAACTTTATAGGCAAACTAAAAATGTTGTCATCTACTTTTCTAATTTCTGTTCTTTTTTGTATGTTTATTTCCCATTCTGTTTTTATTTCTTAATTATAATTCTGTAAGAATGTTTTGTCGTTTAATTTTTCTTTATTAAACAAGCCAAAACAAACAATTTAAAGAATATTAATGTGATTTAACAAATTTTCTGCAAATGAACGTGAAAAAGTGAAAACAAATTATAAATAAAATATTACTAAAAATAAAACCTATTTTTTTATTTGCACCTTATTGATGGCTGTTTCACTGTCAAAAAGGGGCAATTTGTTAAAAATTACTCATGTTCAAAAAAATATGATTTCACATTTTATTTTTTATCGTTGTATAAATGGTTAAAGGAGTAGAAATGTGTTCTTATGTATTCATGACATCTTAACTTAGTTGAGTTGTATTAAAAATATATCGATACCTCAAACCCTAAACTAACAAATTTGAAGAGAATCGCTTGCGTGGCTTATAATCCACTTTTTCTCTATCGTAATGTCAAGTTTTATTAAAATCTTGAGATCGGTTCTAGCAGCTAATATAGAATTGTTCAATTTTCCATCTATGTAACTCGATTCTAGTTTTGTTTCTATCCGAAAGCTGGGATGCCAGCGCGTAACTTGATACAACCGAGTATATTCGATACAATCGAGTATAGGCAGTTACTTATTTGATTCAATCGAATCGAAAACCATCGACCGAACCTAATAAGGAACTGCTTGTCCTCGTTTGTATTAAGTTATGTGCTAAGGCCCTGGTTCCGATTCCACTTTTAATTGACGCCATGTATAAAAGCCAGTAATGCCAATTATTTAAATCTAAATTTTCTGAATTTTGATTGAGCCTCACCACATACATGAACTTGATGTATCTAAAGTCTTTGACAGCGAAGCTGCCTTTCAAATAAATTAATAATAATTGGATAAAAAGCAACGAATTGCCAAAGTCGTCACCCATTGTTAGAAAAAAGATCACTCATCACGCCAGGGCCCGTATTACGAATTACGATTATCGTTTAAAATCCCTCGTTATCGTTAAGTTGCGATTACGTTTTACGATACTCGTTTTTTTAAAACGATAATCGTTTTCTCTTACGACTGCTTTTGGCACTCGTATTTCATTGTTTTGACACATGTACTATATTTGACAGAAATATTGAAAGAATGAAGTTGGATGCGCTTAAAAAAATAGATTTTTTTTATTTTATCAGGCAATATTTTAATGCATCCATTATCGTAAACCATAATCGGCCCATGTGTTGACTATCGTATTCTAGGGTATCGTTTTTTTGCCTTTCGTTTCGTAATCTGTAATACGGGCCCAGGATCGACTGAGGAAATCTCAAATCCAACACAACTTCAATAGAGCAAGAGAAACTTAATGAGACGATCAACTAAGTTTGAAGTTACTGCTGGAAAATCTGATCATCTGATTAATAAAGAGAACGTTAACTGATGACTATCCATTCAGATAAGGGAAAAAAAATCGGGGCTGCAATGCAGAACTATCCTAGGTCATGAGTGCTTAGTTTAGCAGGAGAACTATTTGAAACTTAAAAGGTTACTATTCCAAGATCAATTATAAAATCTCACAAAAATGTTCCCAATTTTTCAGAAAATGGCGCGTTGATGGATCATTTCATTTTCATGATGCCTACTGTTTGTTTATAATGTTGGGAAACGAAACCAGAAGAATAATTCAAAAAATACCACTATTTTTTTCTCTGGCTCCCTTGAATAGCGTTCGGTATGAAAAAATGCAGATTTTTTAGCCAAAGAGAGAACTATTTTTTCAACAGTTAGGTATAGTATTTCCTGTGTGCGAGGAGGGCGATTAAACTCGGACACATTGAGCGAATGGACAACAATGCTCCAGCCAAAATGGACTACGGGTCCCAGATCCCAGAAGACAAGAAAGACCGAACCTCTGGTTTAAAGACAAAGCCATCGCGGATGCCAGAGAGCTTGGCCTGATATTTAATGAAAGCCGTTGCGAGCAGTACATTTTTTAAAGCTACTGTAATGTATGTAATAATACTACAAAAATGTATGTTATAAGAGTAACAATGTTAATACAAAAGGCTGATACGATTTTTCTGGGTTTTTCCTTATCCATAAATATTTTTTTTATACTTTAAATATTCTACCAGAAGAAGAAAAGATAAAAAACTGAAGAAAATCTCAATGAAAAATGATAAAATATATCACGAGAAAAAAACTATCTTCAGTTTTAATAATGTATCCTTCGGTTTTGTTGTGTCTCTTAAGAAGTTATTGGTCCGTCACTAGATGTGTTTTTTTCAATCTCAGGATTTCAAAAATATCTTATAAGTAATTCAGAATATATTTTTATTTATTTTTTTTCGTTTTTCAAATATAAAACTCCTTTCTAAGAACTAATCAGACAGAGGTTTATTCTTCTACTTCGGTCTCAGCTCGACCGAACGAAAAGTAAGCGTTGAGTCGCTTTACTATCAAATAATACAGTTGCTCTAAGGATACGGTGAAATGCTGCTAATGTTTTGTATTTAAAATACAAAAAAGCAATCGCCCAACGTGGGGCTCGAACCCACGACCCTGAGATTAAGAGTCTCATGCTCTACCGACTGAGCTAGCCGGGCACTTGCAGACTGTTTTGACAAAACGTTGTGTTAAAAAAATAACAAATAATTGCAACCTAACTTATAACATACATCTCGAAAAAATATGTATTCGAGATTTTTTTTAAACAAACTATTTTCAGAATTTGAAATTGAATAAAATGTTTATTATCATTCAAAATTATTAAATAAATTTAGTCATCTGAACAAATAACAAGAAATTGTTAAAATTCAATAAAAGCAATCAACATTTGACTAACAAATACATATCGCATGCTTAATGGAATTCTGACCCATTAGGAAATAGGTCAAAATTGAGTTACGTACAAATACAGGTTTTAGCAAGTCTCAAATCTCATGAATAGCTTATAATACTTTAAGAATACCAGTATTCATGATTAATTCATGAATTAGTTTTAATTTTATCCGTCAACAAGTAGGACAAATGGAGGGCTCACAGCTGTACCGAACCAAGTCATTTTAAAAAAATCCAAAACCAAAGCAAAAATTTCCGCAAAATTGACCTCTATTTAGAGCTGTAATGAACTATGTATAGTTCATTACAGCTCTAAATAGAACTATTTTTTATTTTTATTTTTTTTATTTCAATTAAAATGATAGTAAACAGACATGTGTCCAATTACTTACTACCATTATTAAGTACATAATATAATTAATATATCAATTGTAGAAAGAGAAAATAAATGTTTTTTTTTTTTTTTTTAATCGAGAATTAATAAAAAAATTATTTTTACATATATGTATTGTATATCTTGTTTTTGTTTTTTTTTATGAATTGAGGCTTGCGAAGCTAACTTTTAGTTAAGTGTCGGGATTCTATTTGAAATGGTTTTATCGATAACTGAAACTCTAAATTTCAAAATATTAAGTTCGTCCAAGTTGATATCATGAAAAATTTGATTATGATTTTTTTGAATTCGGTACAACGGTGATTTCAACAATAAATTTGTTCTTGGTGTTCTAAGATAAAAAAAAGGATGTTGATGTCTGTATTGCGCGTATGGAACGTTAAAACAAATCTTTTCAAGTATATTAGCGTTTTCTATTAAACCATGTAATATTTTGTACACAAAAATTTCATCTGCGCATAATCTTCTTTCCTCAAGTGATAAAAACATTAACATTTGAAGTCTTACATTATATTCTACTTGAGGACCATTCATTTTAAAGAAAAGGTACTTTGTAAACTTTCTTTGAACAGTTTCAACTTGTTTCGAATAAGTCAAATAAAAGGGGTTCCATATTATAGACCCATATTCAACTATAGGTCTTACCAGAGAATTGAACATAGTAGTATAAGATTTAGTCATTTGAAAAGATTTACAAGTTCTCATAATAAAACCAAGCATTTTGAATGCTCTCTTGGTAATAAAGCTTATATGTGAAGAGAAAAGAAGTTTCGAATCAAAAAATATGCCAAGATCTTTTATTTCGCTTACCCTTTCAACAATACACCCATTAATTGTATATGGAAAGATGATGTTGTTACGTTTTCTAGTAAAGGATATTGTTTTGCATTTATTTATATTTAATGTTAAACTATTTTCAAAACACCAGTTTTCTAAAAATCTTAGATCATTTTGCAGTTCAAAATTATCATTTGAATTTTTAATTATCCTAAATATTTTCGTATCATCAGCATACATTAAACAAGATGATTTTAGGTTGTTAGGAAGGTCATTTATGTATATAATGAATGTAAAAGGACCTAGGATAGTACCTTGAGGGACACCCATAGGCTGATAATATGGTAAAGATTGGCTTCCATTAAAAATAATGATATTCTTTCTGCCTTCAAGATAAGATGAAAACCAATTAACGGTAGCATTATGAAAACCCATTTTGTACATTTTTTCCAAAACTATCTTGTGTTGCATCTTATCGAAAGCCTTCGAAAAATCAGTGCTAATACAGTCCACTTGGTCACCATTGTCAAGAGCACATGCAATTGTATCTGTAAAAAGAGCAAGGTTGGTTATGGTTGAGCGCCCAGGAACAAATCCATGTTGATAATCACTTATAGAGCTTTTGGTCTGAGGGAACAGCTGGTTATACACAACCTTCTCAAAGATCAACGCCAAACTGTTCGAGATAGAAATTGGATGATAGTTAGATACCTCCTTAGGATCACCAGATTTGAAAATAGGCGTTACAAAAGTTGTTTTAAACATTGTTGGATATTTCATTTGTCTTATAGAGCAATTAAAAATTTTACTTATTGGTTCAGATAGTACCGATATACATTTTTTATAAAAAATATTAGGAATTCCGTCAGGACCCGGGTTTTTCTTAGAATCAAGTCCGTTTATTACTTTTACGATACTATGAGGAGTTATATTATACATTTCTATTGTTTGCCTATTGTTTTGAACTTGAAAATTAGAAGAAGAAGTTACATTATCAACTGAATAAACAGATTGAAAATATTCTGAAAACAAGGAACAGACTACGTTAGGGCACTCAGAGGAACGATTTCCTAATTTCATTTCCAGAGGAAATGAATTTGTTGATTTTAAACTCTTGCTTAGTGACCAGAAAACTTTTGAGTTGCTTTTAATTGATTCCTCAACGTTATTGATGTAAGACAAATAGCACTTTTTTTGAAGCTTCTTGGACATGTTTCTTAGGTACGAAAATGTTGCATATGCTTCCGAGTTTTTTGATTTCTTATATAAACATCTGAACCTTTCTTTAAACTTCAATACCTTCAATAAATGTCGAGAGTACCAAACAGGGTATTCACGGTTCGATATTTCTCTATTAGGAACAAAAATATTTAAACAGTCTTCAAGAGTGTTATAAAACCTATTTAAAAGTATATCAACATCTTCAGAATAATTATTCATAAAATCAACGTTTGATAGATACTGATTTATGCTATCATAATTTGCTAATTTGAAATTGCGTTTCGTTTTTTTTAAGTCACTCATAAATACTGTTTTCTTAATTTCAATTGTTACCTCTAAAGGAACATGATGGGGGTCAATTTTAGACAGTGGTGTTAATGAAGCAGATACTGAGATTTTATCAAATTGAGTGTTTGTTAATATTAAGTCAAGTATCCTTTCATTTTGATTTAACTGGTTGTTAAACTGAGTAAGGTTTAAAAATGACATATAATTAAAGAGTGCCATAGATGAACTATCTGTGTTATTTGAAGGACATAAACAATTTTTGACTCTATCAAAATTCCATGCTATTTGAGGTAAGTTAAAGTCTCCCACTATGAAAGGGATCGAATTGGCAGGCAGATCTAATGATTTTTCACTTATGTTTGACAGAATTTGTTCATAAACATCGACATTACTTTTGGGTGGAATGTATACACACCAAATATACATTGCTATATTTTTATCTTTAACAATGACCACTAAATCCTCATTATCTGTTTCAAAACTAGACTCTCGAAAACAAAGAATGGAACGCTTTACAGCAATAAGACAACCACCACCATCCTTTTTAGAGTAAAGATTGTCAATATTACGGTCTTTTCTAAAAACTATATATCTTTCATCAAATAACTCACCACTATTAATATCCTCGCGAAGAAAAGTTTCAGTCAAGCAAATAATAGGTGCGTTTTATTATCCACAAATCTATCTGGATCCGGATCTGGATCATACCTTGAAAATAAAACGATACGGATCTTAGTGACAGCAGTGTTATAAGTCCGTCTCTTTTTATCATTGGGTTTGTAAATTTTCAATTATTTCTTGTCTTTTTTCTTTACACTATAGCTTACACTACCTTATCATAAAAGCCATCTACTCGCCAGTGTAATAACTAATTTTTGGATCTTTGAAATAGATCCCGATAGAAAACAGGATCCCAAATTGTTTTTGTAATACATGTTAAAACTTAATCCAGATCTGGATCCAGATAGATTTGTGAATAATAAAACGCACCTAATGTCATAGTCACAATTTAAAACTTCAAGACGAAAATTTTCAGTTTTAGTTCGCAAACCTCTTACATTTTGGTAATATATTTTGTAAACCATGTTTAGTTTGGAAAATTATTTTTATTTAACTTTTTAAGTACAAGGTCGAAGGAAAAATCACCTTTAATAATAAAGGGAAATGAATTATCTTCTTTTTTTAGATATATTTTACTTTTTTTAACCCACAAATACTTAAAATTATGTTCTACTTTAAACAATTTAGCTTTATAAAATAATGCTTTTTTGGATTTAGATAACAATTCATTAATATAAACAGGTTTATCTTCAGAGAAGTTTAAAATTTTAGCATTCAAATTTTTTTTGGTTTGATAACCGATTAAGACTCGATCTCTGATTGATTCAGAATTATATTGAACAATTATATTACTATTAGTATCTGTCTTACGCATACGATAAATTTTACAAACATCATTAATAGATATATTTATCTCAAAATAGCTATGTATTTTTTCAATAATTTCATATAAATTTTCATTTGCAACAAAAGGAACGTTAACAATTTCTATAAAAGAACATACACTTTTATCTTCCAGTTTTGAAAGTTTTTCTTTAATTAAATGAAGTTCAGTATCGCGTTTTATTTTGTCTTCTTCTAAGGCTTTAATTCTTTTATTATGTTCATCAATAATAGGAGCAATTTTTTCAATATTTAAAAGGCTAGCTACCATAGATTCCAACGATTTGTTGAAGCTTTCTTGTTTTGTTTTGATGCTTTTGATCTCATCTGACATGTGCTGAATTGCAGCTGTGATATTTGTTGTGCTGTTGTCGTCATCTAAATCAGCTTCTTCGGTGGGGATGGTGGAGTTGTTTATGCTGCAGTTTGTACAAAGAAATGCGACTGTACCATTTTCGATAGCGTTTTTTATTTCACTTTTTAGTATAATACAGGACAAATGATAATGTTTATTACAGTCTGTACATTTCACTCCCTTATTGTTTTTATTTATATAGCCATTGCAAGTAATGCATTTCTGGGCCATGACGTAAAAAATATGACAATTGCTTGTTCATATAAACTATACGAACATGGGTTAATTTTTATAGATCACAAAGTAATGACTATTATTAATAATAATTATTGAAGAAAAGTTTTGACGGTGGTCACAATATCTTTTATAAATTTTTTGTGTTTTTTGATGTCGATTTCACTGAGTTTTTTTTCAATTTTGAGTCTTTTTTTTTTTTTTTTTTTAATTAGTAAATGAGTTTGACACGCGTATTTAATAAGTTAACCTCTGAGTCATGCACGTGATTGGGTTCTACATTCATGTAGGTTTTTTTTTTATACATATATGTATATATTTTAGCACAAACAGTATGAATTTTATTAATTAATGAGTGGAAATTTTAGAGACTCAATAATAAATTTAATAAACAATGGTTTGCACTTTATTTTGGCTTTTATTTAACTTTGTTTGGTATATTTAATGATTTTATTTATTAAAAATTTTAAGAGCTACAAAAATTCGTGTAAGCTTGAGTTGACTCTCTCTCTCTAGCTCTAAATGAACTTTGTAGTTCATTACAGCTCTAAATAGAGGTCAATTTTGCGGAAATCCTGGCGTTAGTTTTGGATTTCTTTAAAATGACTTGGTTCGGTACAGCTCTGAGCCCTCCAAATCCTCTTAGGAAGATCTTTTCTTTCAACTTCCCAAAAATCGTCTTTTCGAGTTAGGTCAGATTCCATTAAGTTTAAGTTTAAAAAATCGTTTTATTTTAAAATTAATTTTTTATATAAGAATTTTGTTTAAAATTTTTCTAAAAAAGAATTTGGGATGTCAATTTAAAATATTTTATAATATACAGCTGCGGTAAAAATAAAATGCACGACTGGATCGCACGAACTTGCTCTTATACAAAAGTACTTTGGGATTTAAAATACATTTTATAAATATAATGCATACATATATAGAATTCCTTTCAAATTTATCTAAAACAAAATTTGGGATGCCAATTTTAAGTGTTTGGTAATATAGATTTTAAGAAATAATTTCAAAAAATAATCGGTCACACGTTTTCAAGATATTGATTTTTCAAAAAATAAATTGGAATTTATTTTTCCAAAAAACAAAATAAATATTTTTTTTCGAATGTTTTTATATACAATATTATTTTAAACTTAAAGGGGCTCCTGAGAAAGTCAAAAATAAAAAAAAAACGGTTCTATGACAGGTACCATTAATAACATTTTGCCCCATAAATTTTTTTTACAAAAATGTAGTCCATGTCCATAATATCACACATAATTTTTCTTATCAAAATCGTTAGAGCCGATTTCGAGATAAATAAGATTATGCACTACGGGTGTATGGGGGGTACCGTTAGTTTTAGAGCTAAAAAAAATTTCAATTTCTCCTCTAGGGAATTACCGAAGACCCTTAACTACCGGGATTGAAGAACATAGGTCTAGTGGTTTAGGCTGTAGGGAGAGGTACATACATACAGACACTCTGAAACATGTTTTTTGTGTACTAAATTTTTATAAAAAAAATTGATATGCAAATTATTAGTTTTAAATAAAATACATTTTATAACGTAATTTGAAAATGTATTCGTGTATCCGTTTTCAAGATATTGAATTTTCAAAAAAAAAAAATTAATTATTTTTTTTTAAATCCAAAAACTATTTTTTTCGAAAATTTTTTTAAATTTTATATTTTCAAATGTATAGGAGCTTCTGCATATAAATTTTGGTAAAAATCGTTAGAGCCATTGATGAGAAATTCGAAAATCAAAAAAAGCGTTCTATGACAGGTATCCCTAATAACATTTCCCCCCAAATTTTTTTTTTACCAAAACAGTCAATGCCCATTATATTACACATAATTTTTTTTATCAAAATTTTTAGAGCCGTTTTCGAGATAAATAAGATTTCGCATTACGGGTGTATGGGGGGTACCGTTAGTTTTGAAGCTAAAAAAAAAATTTCAATTTCCCCTAGGGAATCACCGAGGACCCTTAAGTATCAAGTTTGAAGAAAATACCTCCAGTAGTTTAGGCTGTAATTCGAGGTACAAACATACAGACAGACAGACATACAGACAGACAGACGGAATTGTCAGACCCACTTTATTCGTCTTCGCTATCATCGTAATAGGTGCGTTTTATTATCCACAAATCTATCTGGATCCGGATCGGGATCTTCCCTTGAAAATAAAACGATACGGATCTTAGTGACAGCAGTGTTATAAGGCCGTCTCTTTTTATCCTTGGGTTTGGAAATTTTAAATTATTTCTTGCCTCTTTTCTTTACACTGTAGTTTACACTACCTTACCATAAAAAGCCATCTACTCGCCAGTGTAATAACTAATTTTTGGATCTTTGAAATAGATCCCGATAGAAAACAGGATCCCAAATTGTTTTTGTAATACATGTTAAAACTTAATCCAGATCCGGATCCAGATAGATTTGTGAATAATAAAACGCACCTAATGTCAACTTTGATCAAAATCTCGAGTTCGATTTTTTTTCCAAATGCAGAACTTGCCTTATAGTACCTATATCGCAAGTAAAAATAGCACCATTACGAGGAAAAATTTCGTTGCAAAATAAAATGTATGCCAATATATCGAGGGAAATTTTGAATATGCAAAAAGTTTATATTAAGTTAAAACAACACATTTCAAAAAGAATTTTTATTTTTATTCATCAACTTTTTGAAAAAAAACTTATATTTTCTCCAACAAATCAAACAAATAAGCGGTAAAAATAATAGCACCATTGCTTCATCGTACAACTTAAAACTAAATCATCGTAAAAATCCAAAATCTTTTTCTATGATTTTATTTCTTAGAGGTAGTCCAACAAAATTAATATTTCGTTGTATAGCCTTTGTTGGCTATTATTGCTTCACAACGTCTCGTCATTGAATTAGCTAAATTTTGACACCTTTCAACCGGAATATTCTCCCAGGACGCCTTAACTGCAGCCCAGAGTGCTTCGTTGCTGGTCGGTTTAATATCTGAGACTGCTTTCTTTCCGTCGGCTACAGATTTTCGATGGGATTTAGGTCAGGCGATTGCGCTGGCCACTCCATTACATTAATTGAATGATCTCCAAACCATTTTTACTGGTGTGCTTGGGGTCATTATCTTGTTGGAAGACCCACAAAAGCGGCATTTCTTTATCTGCATACGGGAGCATAACATTTTCCAAAATATTCACGTAGACGTGTTGATTCATGATGGGTTTAATCCAGTATATGGGTCCAACTCCATAGTATAGGAAAAACAAGCTAACACCATTTCCTTGAACCTCCGTGCTTAACCACTTTATTTGTGTATTTGGGTTTATATTTCGCTTTTGGAGGTCTTCTTACGTAGGAGCGAGATCCTTTACCGCCAAACAACACGATTTTGCTCTCATCCGTTAATAAAATGTTGCGCCATTTCGCTGCTGGCCTGTTCAAATGCTGTCTTGCAAACATTAAACGCTTTTTTGCATGTTTTGCAGTTAAAAGAGGGACTTTTCTGGGACTACACGCTGTTAAATTATGTTCTCTCAATCTGTGGCGAACGGTTTCAACGCAAGCTGTAATATTCAGGTCTTTTTTGAGCTCAGTTGCAGGCTTGAAAGGATTTTTTTGGCTTTCTCGGACTAGGCGTCTGACAAGAGTTTTCGACAAAACTGGGTTTCCGCCCACGAGTTTCGGTTTTGGGCGCATATATTATTGAATTTCTATTCATTTTGTTGTAACAGCCAACAAAACGTCGAATTTCTCCGTAAGTTTTACCTTCTGAAATCATTTTTTTAATAATTTCACGTTTTTCGTTTGTGCAATGTTTTCACGGCCCATTGTCTTTGAAAAACTGTATTTTTTTTTGTTTAAAATGAAGAAACCTATTCAAAATTAACAAATCTTAACATTTGGTTACTTTACCTTGAAATATGACACCAAAAAATGTTTTTTTCTAGCGAAAACTGCGATCAGTGCTATTATTTTTATTTTTATTGCCTATAATAGCACACCTAATTTTTTTTACCAAAATCGTTAGAGCCGTTTTCGAGATAAATAAAAGATGAGAAAAATAATAATAATAGATAGATTTAAATGCATTGGCCTCACATCACCTAACGTTTCTACTCCCACACATTTTGCATATGACACAGCTACCCTATTAGATGTGTTTTTTGTTAACAACATAAGTGCGGAATCTTGTTTTACAGTCAACTTTCTGCAGCGTGTTTCTCTAAACATGATTTAATCTACTTGACATATGACATTCAAATAGATATTGTTGAAAATGTTATTACCTACAGAGATTTTAAAAATATAGATTATTATAATTTACAGTCTGACGTTATTCAAATACCATGGGATGATATTTTTCTCATGACATCAGTAAATCAGCAGCTTTCATTTCTCGAACAAAATATTAAAATCAAACTCGCCACCTTGGTTTAGTAGTGAATTATCTGTCTTGATACAGAATCGTAATATTGCATATGCTCGTTGGAAACGACATAAGCTTCATGTACTTTTAGACGCTTATAAAAATCTTCGTAATCTGGTTGTTACTCATATTAGGGCCGCAAAGCGACTCTAGTATGAAAATTTCCTTAACCCAGAAGCACAGTCTGGGAAAATTATCTGGCAAAAGTTGCTCAAACTGGGTCTTGGTAAACAACGGTCGAGTTCAACTGTGAACGTAGATTGCAAAGCTCTTAACGCACAGTTTGTGTCAGTTGCTGCGCAGTCAATAAATCAAGATCAACAACTGTTTACTGACCAATCTATTGAAATTAATGAAAATTCATTGAACTTCGATTTTTTGCGATTAACCGATGAAGACGTTGTTGAAGCTTTGCTGTCGGTTAAATCCACGCAATAGACTTTGATGAAATAAATCCTAAATTTTTAAAGTGTCTCCTTTCTGTGCTTCTAAAATACATTACTTATATTTTCAATCAGATACTAACCAGTTGTGAATACCCCGTTTCCTGGAAAAAGGCTAAAATAATTCCAATACCGAAGTCTAACACCAAATCAGAGCAATCCTGAGTTCAGACCTATTGCAATCCTACCGTTTCTATCGAAAGTATTCGGAAAGAGCATTTTAAAGTAGATGCAGATGCATTTGATCAGTAACGATCTTTTAAGCCCCGTTTAATCCGGTTTTCGTGCAGGAAGAAGTTGTAAAACTGCCCTCTCTCTTGTTGTGGACGATAATCGCCAAAACTTAGACGAAAACCGACCTACAATCCTAACGTTGTTAAATTTCTCAAAAAGCGTTTGATACGGTAAACCATCCCATTCTCTGTTCGAAATTTAGGTATAGTCTTCAACGATACTCTCACTTATACTACGTTTCCACTGAACGATAATCTAGATCAGCCGTCGGCAACCTTTTTAAGTAGTCGGGCACAGTTTTGAAATCCAAAAGTTCAGCGGGCACCACCCAATGAAAAATCAATTTTTTAATATGGCAATAATATTAAATAAAATTAAATTTATTTCATTTATTATTTAAATTCAATGTGAAGTTTGACATTGCAAGTTATCAGCTAATTCATTATAATTTGGTAAATAATTCGATATGGCAGTTCTTAGGCATTGGTCCAAATGAGCAGCTGCAAGGGTCGTTCGGTACTTCGATTTTATGAACTTCATATTTGAAAACACACATTCCCAAAAATATGTGGATGCGCAAAGAGAGCTCAATTTTAAAGCACAATTTCTTAACAATGGGTAATTATATTTGCTAACCAAGCTCCAAAATTTTTCATCGTGATAATATGACTTTAATTCGATGTCATTTGTCAAATTTATAATTTTCAATTCTAGGTCCTCTTTATTTGAAATATCGAAATAGTTTTCAATTTTAATAGCAATATCGTCATCCAGTTGGGTAAAAGAGTTAATGAAGAATATAACGATTTTTTCTAAATTATTGAAATCTTCAAATCGGTTATTAAATTCTTCCAATAATGAATCGAAATGTTTGGCAAATTGATGAGTTGGGGCTTTTCCATCCCAATAATTTTGAATTATTATTTTTACATTTGGAAAATGGGAACAATTGTCCTTCTCCACATGTGTTTTCCAGAGTTTTAATTTCACCTTAAATGAATCGTTGAAGCAATATGGCGATTTTTTCCTTATAATGTCAAATTTAATTCTTTTAATTTTAACGTTAAATCAGTTATTACTACGTTTTCACCAAGAGTAAATCCGGGATTTAAGTGGATTTACCATAAATCTCCTTTAAATCTCGTAGATTTACCATACAAATATAAATCACCTCAAATGAAGATTTAAAACAAATCTCCTTGAAATCTTCTCGCAATCAGAAGATTTGCAAAACAAACAAACCTTATTTTATAGAACTCACCTATGTACGAACTTGTTGTGTTTGGTTATTTACTAAAAGGCCACACTTTCTAGGACAAAATCTAAGTTTTTATACAAAAAAGAACTAATTATTTTAATTGATATAACAACTTACAATAAATGGCAGAAACAAAAAAATCACGCAAAAGCTGGGGCCCGAAAGACGGAAAGCTTTTAATGGAAGTGTGCGCTAGTATAATGTTTCTCAAGCACTACTGGCATTTTTTTCTATAAATATGGATTCTTCTATCCAATGCACCAAATATCCCTTTCATTACATTTTTCAGAATCAAAAGGTGTGATAACAATAGTTTTAAAGTTGTAATACTCATTTTTATAAAGTGTTTATTGAAAATACACTATTTTTTTGCTCAGAAATAGTTTTTCCTATTTCTCATCAACTCACTTAACAAAATATAGTGTCCTCAGTAAAAATATAATTTAAAATGTCATAATGCGGGCATTTCAAGACTATCTCACGGGCACCTTGGTGCCCGCGGGCACTTCGTTGCCGACTCCTGATCTAGATCATTTTCCAGATTGATTTAAAATAATCTAGTACACCCATATTAATAAAAAACGCTTATTCCTTCTATAGTCCACTGTCTTACTAAACCATAGAATAGGAGTATAGTCCTGGCTTAAATATTTATATTAATAAAAACAAAATGTTCCCGGAATAGTAAAATGACGTTTACCAAAAATCCTTTTAAGAAAATCTTCTACAAAAGTAAGCAATCTCTTTTTTTATATTCTGTGGCTACCTAAATTGATTGTCAATCGCTTGTGTCTGACTTTGGACATTTCTATTTCTTATTCCTTCGCTAAACCACATACTTCGGTGGTTTAACTTAATCATAATTAGTAAACGTCACTTAACAGAAAATTTGTTTTATTAATGAAATTTCGCACTTAGTCCAGGACTTAACGATAAACCTCCACTAAACCATCTTTATTAATATGGGTGGTAGTGTTTCCACTGGACTTGTTAGATTTGTTTTGACATCTAAAATCTTTGTAATTAAGTGTCAGTTATTAAAATGTTTTTTTTGTTCAGTTTGACTGCTTTTAAACGAAGCAATGACTGCTTTTAAACGAAGCAATATTACCTTGCGATTTTTAAGCCCGTAGGAGAGAGACGTGTGTGGTGGCGGGGGTACACAAAATTGCTAGGGTTGGAAAAATTGCAGAGTTATCGTTCTTTCTTCTTTGTGGTTTTCTTTACTTGTCAGGTATGTTTCATTTCTATTTGGCGTTCGCTCAGTGAACTTCGATCTACTCACTAGAGTAAAGAGTGCGGAGAGATGATTCCTTTTCAATAGAAGAAAAGTTAACTTTCATTAAAAATAGCTGTGTTTAAAAGCATTCATGCAATCGAAGGGAAGTCAAAAGAGAATCAAAGATTAAAAATCGCTTTCGTGTAAAAGCAGTCAATATTACCTTGCGATTTTTAAGCCCGTTGGAGAGAGACGTGTGTGGTGGCGGGGGTACATAAAATTGCAGGGGTTGGAAAAATTGCAGAGTTATCGTTCTTTCTTCTTTGTGGTTTTCTTTATTTCTTGTGTATGTTTCATTTCTTTTTGGCGTTTTGTGAGCGAACTTCGATTAACTAAGTAGAGCAAAGAGTGCGGAGAGATGTCTTCTTTTCAATTGAACAAAGTTAACTTTGATTAAAAATCGCTGTGTTTAAAAGCATCCATGCAATCGAAAGGGAGCCAAAAGAGAAACAAAGATTAAAAATCGCTTTCGTGTAAAAGCAGACTTTGTCAACAGACTATTTTTTTTTCTTTTTTCTTCCATCACACCGTCAGATTCATTGGAAATGGAAAAGTGAACCCGTTCAGTACAGTAGATTTCAAGTAGATTTATTTGAAATCTCGAATCGAGATGATTAATTTTTGTATGGTAAATCTAGTGATTTCAAGTAGATTTGAGTAAATCTCAGATTATCGTTCAGTGGAGACGCAGTATTAGTCAGATAACGCTGCAGTCACAATTGGTAAAATTTACAATGGTCCACGATTACTATGGTTCACTCAAAGTTCATTGCCTACGAAAACTAAAATGCTACTTGTGAAATCCCTTCTATTACCTGTTTTGTTATATGGTTGTGAGGTCTTTTGCTATGTTGATTACAACACCAGGCGTAAATTAAATGTCATTCAGAATTACCTAACAAGATATAATCTTTAGAAAACGCCAGTTTGATCGCTTTCAAGTTACTCTATACAAATCATGGGCCTAAGCTTCGATAACCTCATTAAGTTCAGAGAATTAATCCTCTTGCAAGGTATTATGCAGATCCAACAACCCAGAATATATTTACAGTCAGCTCTCAACGGACTTTTACTTAAATTCAACCTAGATTCCTTTGTATGCAATCTGAACGCAAATTCTTTGTTCATGCCACCCTTTTATGGAACTCTCTACCTGTCACTCTTAGGAGAATCAAAAAGATAGAAGAATGTGAAAATGTCGCAAATTTGCAAAATGCAGACGAAGATGCTATAATAAAGATGAACATGTTCGTCCTTATCTATAATTTGACTTCTGCATTTCTCAAATTTCCTATAATGCAGAAATGAAGTTCTTCTGCATTTTCCTCTTTTCTCTCTATCTAACAAATATGAATTCAGAATTTGGCATCCCTTTTTTTTGCAGAAATCAAATGCAGATACATGTAAATCCACCATTATTCGTTAATAAATAATAATAAAAAAGCTTTAACGTCGAACTAGTTCGATGTCAAAGATGTTTTAGTATGAAACTTGGTTAAAACGACGATTTTGCAAATTTTGATCAAATTTAGAATCATACATTCTCTACCCTTTTATTAAAGTTAATCATCGAATAACTATTTTATTTTTTAGTATCGTGCGAACTTCATATGACTCTTTGACATTTCCAAACATCAAAATAGGTCTGTTCACTTACAGCCGTATTTATTAGAATTCCCTAAACGCGTGAATAGTTATGCAATGCATAAGGACTTATTCATCCACTATGCAAATTCATATTTATAAAACATTTGCCTACCCTGCATAGTTATAATGAGCTTGTGTCAAATAAAGTACCAAAAAGTAAGAATCTATTACATTTAGCCTTCATAACACTCAGCTGTTTATCAAAAAACAAAACAAAAAAAACATCTTGTCTGTCTATCGAATTTAATAAACAAAAAGGAAACTACCAAAAGCTAAAAGAATTCCAACAATTAACTTTGATTCATCAGGTAAAAGTATGTTATTATCTTTAACACAATACTGGAAATCAAATTGTTATTCGTTTCATTATATGTAGCTGGAATACTCCTCAGATAAGTTCTTGAGGCTACAATTCAATAATGCAAGATAATAATTACAACACTAACACACCGGATGAAGAAGGATGCGTGGAGAGACATCACCAACAAGTATATTGTAATATTTTCCCTAGGTTCTTTAAATAAAACTTATTTATCTTTTTAGTATTTCTTCTTTATTTACACTTTTACAAATCAAAACAATAAATCTCAATTTATAATCAACTCTAATACTTTTATTCCAACTTAAATCCACTTTTTAATTACACTTTCCACAATCCAATAGTTCAGCTTTGCACACTTTCATAATCGAAAATAAACTGTCTTGTGCTCACCGCGAACACTCCCTTTTATACTCAAACCAGTTGTTCTCGAAGGTTCTTGTCTAGAATATTCTATTTGCTTGGAACGAGGGGAACTTTATATGGAGATAGAATGTTCTAGTAGTTTGGAATAAGGAGAAATTTAGATGCGAACTGCTGGAAAAGAGCTTTTTGGTTTTGTTCCTTCATAAAGCAGATATGTAATTGCCAACAGATGGTGCTGTAGGAGTATAAAGCTCTGTTCGCAACATTGCCCCCTTCTTAAGATTGTTCGTCCCGAACAACTCTATCACCAGCTTCGGCACTGTATCGGTGCAGTCGATCGCTATGCACAACTTTTAGCTTTCCTCTTAACCCTCTTTGAATTCGGTAAACGACATCATTGATTTTCGTGACGACAGTATAAGGGCCTTCCCAGTTTTGTTGAAGCTTCGGCGACAATCCCTTTTGACGATGTGGATTATACAGCCATACACGATCTCCTACTTGGAATCCTGTCGTGTTTGCTCTTGTGTCGTACCTTGTCTTCATTCGATCGCTGTAAGCGCTCATTCTAGTCCTGGTCCTTTCGTGGATGTCGATTAGCCTCTCTTGTAGGTCACTCACGTAATCCCTTGTTTCCTTAGACTCTTGTGATGGATGTCCAAACCTTATCTCACTAGGCAGCCGTATGCTTCTTCCGAACAGGATTTCAGATGGTGTTTGTCCTGTTGAGCTATGTACTGCACTTCGATAGGCCATCAAAAATAGTGGTATGTGCCTATCCCAGTTTCTTTGGTTGTCGCCTACGACCTTAGTGAGGTGCTCTTTTAACGTCCTGTTGAATCTCTCGACCATTCCATCAGATTGCGGGTGAAGTGGTGTGGTTCTCGTTTTCTTAATGCCAAGGAACGCGCACACCTCTTGGAATATGTTCGACTCAAAGTTCCTTCCTTGGTCAGAATGGAGCTCCATAGGCACACCGAACCTGCTTACCCAGTTAGACACAATCTGGTCGGCCACGGTCTTGGCTTCTTGGTTCGGGATAGCGTACGCCTCAGGCCATTTGCTAAAGTAATCCATTACCACCAGAATGTATTTGTTTCCATCATTCGTTTCCGGAAATGGGCCAGCCACATCAACAGCAATCCTTTCAAACGGTGAGCCAACATTATATTGCATCATTTTTCCTTGTAGTTTTCTACCAGGGCCTTTGGTTGCAGCACAAGCGTCACAATTTCGGCACCACTTTTCAATGTCGTCTCTTGCATGCAACCAGTAGAATCGTTGTCTCACTTTTTCTAACGTCTTGTTGACTCCCAAATGGCCTCCTGAAGGTCCATCATGCATTTCTCGAAGAACCTCTTTAATTTTTGATTGAGGTAACACAAGCTGCATCACATAGGATTTACCATCAGCGGACTCCCATTTTCGCCTAAGAACACCTTCTTGCACATGAAGTGAGTCCCATTGTGCCCAATAGGCTTTTAAAATTGGACTCCTATCGGAAATGTCATTCCATGCGGGTTTTTCTTCATGTTCTTTCCATGCGAGAAGAGGTTCAATGTCGGGGTCTTCTTGTTGAGCAGATCTTATTTCTTCATTGCTCCATCCACAAATGGGGTCAGCCCTTATTCGCTGAATGTTGATGGATTCCTTTTCTTCTTGTCGCATGCAATGCTTGCAATCTAATTTACAAGGCCTACGGGATAGTGCGTCGGCATTTGAATGCAGCTTTCCCCTTCGGTGTTGAATTTCGTAATCGTAAGTCTGCAGTCTTTCTATCCACCTTGCGACTTGTCCTTCTGGGTTCTTGAAGTTCAACAACCAGTTAAGAGCACCATGATCAGTTCGTAGAAGAAACTTCTGTCCATAGATGTATTTGTGGAAGTGTTTCGTTGCCAAGATGAGTGCCAAGAGTTCTCTTCTGGTCACACAGTAGTTCCTTTCGGTCTTCGACAGTACTTTGCTGAAATAGGCGACAACCTTTTCTTCGCCATTGTGCACTTGTGACAGAACAGCGCCGACTCCTACGTTGCTTGCATCAGCATCAATGATAAAAGGCTTGCCTGGAGTCGGATAGATCAGCACCGGAGCATTGCATAGACGGTATTTCAGTTCTTGGAAGGCTTTTTCACACTCACCTGACCATTTAAACTGCTTGTTCTTTTCCGTAAGCTGATGCAAACTCTTCGCAATTCCGGCAAAGTTCTTAACAAAACGTCTGTAATAAGTAGCAAGGCCAAGAAAACTTCGTAGTTGATGTTTGTCCTGTGGTGTCGGCCAATTTTTGACGGTGTCAACTTTTTCAGGATCAGTCTTGACTCCTTGGGACGAGATGATATGTCCCAAATACTTTACTTCAGTCTGGAACAGTGCACATTTTTCTGGGTTCAGTTTAAGGTTAGCCTCTCGAAGTCTCTGGAACACACCCTTTAGGTTCTTACAGTGTTGGTCGTATGTCTTTCCATAAACGATAACATCATCCAAGTAGACAAGACAAGTTTTCCACGTCAGACCTTGAAGGACACACTCCATCAAACGCTCAAATGTTGCCGGAGCGTTGCAAAGACCAAATGGCATCACGTTGAACTGCCATAGCCCATTACCTGTGGAGAACGCTGTCTTTTCTCGATCCTCAGGGTGAATTTCAACTTGCCAATATCCACTTTTCAAGTCCAGTGTTGAAAACCATTGTGCTCCTTCCATCGCATCTAAGGTGTCGCTAATTCTTGGCAGGGGATAGCTATCTTTCTTGGTCACGTCATTTAACCTTCGGTAGTCAACACAAAACCGTGTACTTCCGTCCTTCTTTTTGACTAGGACCACTGGTGACGCCCAAGGACTCTTGGAGTTCTCAATCAAACCATCCTTCTTCATGGTGGTAATCATTTCCTCAGCTTCACCTTGTTTGGCCAGTGGCAGACGTCTTGCGGGCTGACGAATGGGTCTTGCATCTCCTGTATTTATTCGATGCTGCACCATTTGTGTCCTTCCATATTTCCCGTTTGGTGAAGCGAAAATGTCGGCATACTCATTCAGAAGGCTTTCTGCCATTTTAACCTGATGTTGGTCTAGGTTAGATGAATTGAATATCTTTGCCTTGATGCTATTGAGCTCCTCAGTATTTAATGTCACTCTCGGTGTTTCAGCGTCAATTCGTGTTATGGCTGCGACATTTTCGCACTTACCGATAACTTCTCCTTTTGCTAACTTTACATCGTACGGTTTGGTGTTGAGTATCCGTACGGGGACCATATTGTTCTTTGGAGCCACAAGTGTCTTCCCAATGATGACGTTTTGGGAAGAACAATCTGGGCCTGGTTCCACCATTAGGTATCGATGGCGTCCACACTCACCTTCTAATTTCGTCCAAACGAATACCTCAGAAGAAGTTGGAATAATCACGTCTTCTTTGATGACAGTCCTTAGAGTTGTTGTTCCTTCGTGCCCATAGTTCATTGGAATCTCTGTATTCTGGTATTTGAGTACTTGTTTGCCAATATCCAAAATTACTCGATGTTCTTTCATGAAGTCCATGCCTATGATGCATTCGTCACATATATCTGCCACCAAAAATTTGTGTGAGAATTCTAGATCTGCAATTCGAATTCTAAGTCGGACTTCACCATAAACCCTAGCTGCTTCTCCTGTGGCAGTTCTTAGACGGTAACTATTGGTGTTGTGTAGCCAATTCAGGTGAACTAGGTCTTGACGCACAATGGAGGCTGTGGCACCGGTGTCGATGGTGACCACACGTTTGTTGCCATTTAATGTTGCCTCGACAGTCAGACTTCTATTGTCTCGCTTAGTTTGGGAGACCTGGATGGTGTTTCTGGGGCCATCGATACCAGAAACCAGCTTCTGCCCCTCGAAGTTGGTTCTTACTCGTTTCCCTGTTGGGAAACTGTTCGGGAAGTAACACTGGTGTTATGGTTACCTTGTTCTGAGTTCGAAACTCCGTGTCCACAATGTTGACAAGCTCTTCTTGGTGGTAACCGACATTGACGCTGTAAATGTCCAGTCTTATTACAATTCCAGCACTTTGCAAGTCCGTTTCGTTGGTTCCTTTGGACATCAGTTCTTTGACATGAGCATTCTTCGACGACGGCTTCTCTAAGTCGATGTACTCCGTGAGAAGCTTGCTCAGCTGCTTCCATTGTCAAGGCAAATGCTAATGTTTCCGAAAGCGTTCGTTTTCCAGCAGTTCGTACGGCCCTTTGAAGATGTATGTCGGAAATGGCGCGAACAAATGCCTCAACTGAAAACTGGTTACAGATTTCCTCTCCAACATCTGGATATGCAAGATGAACAAGCCTTTCAATGTCCGCTTGCAGTTGTTGTAGAGTTTCGCCCCTCTTCTGAACTCTGGAATTGAGTTGCACTTTGAAGACTTCTTTCATGTGGCTGTTACCAAAGCGTTTGTCTATAGCCAAAACCAAGGAATTGAAGTCGCCGCTCTTATCTGCTGGTATGGTTTGCAACAACTCAGCAGCTGCTCCTCTAAGAGCAAGAGTTAAGGCTATATACTTGTCAGCCTCATCCCAGCCATTTGTTGTGGAGGCTGCCTCGAATTGCTTCTTGTATATAGACCAAGAAGTTTGTCCATCAAAGGTTGGAGGTTGCATCTCCTTTTTCCTCAAGGTTTCTCCAGAACTTTCCCGAATCTTTATATTTCGAATGCGTTCTAGCTCTTTTGAAAGCGTCTCCATTTTGTTGTCGACTTGATTCTCTAATAATGAAACACGTTCGGCTTGATTCTCCAACAATGAAACACGTTCATCAAGTGCAGATACATTCTTTTCGATGTTAACAAGCTTGCCTTCTAGCATGTTTCTCTGTTCTTCGAGAAGGTCTTTTTGTTCGCTATGCTGTTTCTCCAGGCATTCGAGAACATTCTTTTGTGCATTCTCCTGTTCTTTCTTTTGTTCATTTCGCTGCTCTTCGAGACGTTCGAGAACATTCTTTTGTTCTTTCTTTTGTTCATTTCGTTCTTTCATTTGTTCATTTCGTTGCTCTTCGAGACGTTCGAGAACATTCTTTTGTTGTTGAAGCAGAAGACTAATCATATTTGAAACATCTACATTTTTACTTACGTCTGCTTCCTCAGCGTCAGCTTCAAAGACGAAAATGTCCGGGTCTTCATTTTGTTGTTTCAAATATTCGGCCAAACGCAGAACAAGCTCATTTTTCGATCCTGCTCTAGAAAGTTCTCGCTTGCCTAATTCACTTTTCAGCTCATTACAGTTGAGCTCTTTCAGTAACTTGCTCATTTTTTTTATTTATTTATTTTTTTTTTTCCGCACACTTCACTGCACAATAAGTTTTATTCCACTTTTCTGACACCAATGTAATATTTTCCCTAGGTTCTTTAAATAAAACTTATTTATCTTTTTAGTATTTCTTCTTTATTTACACTTTTACAAATCAAAACAATAAATCTCAATTTATAATCAACTCTAATACTTTTATTCCAACTTAAATCCACTTTTTAATTACACTTTCCACAATCCAATAGTTCAGCTTTGCACACTTTCATAATCGAAAATAAACTGTCTTGTGCTCACCGCGAACACTCCCTTTTATACTCAAACCAGTTGTTCTCGAAGGTTCTTGTCTAGAATATTCTATTTGCTTGGAACGAGGGGAACTTTATATGGAGATAGAATGTTCTAGTAGTTTGGAATAAGGAGAAATTTAGATGCGAACTGCTGGAAAAGAGCTTTTTGGTTTTGTTCCTTCATAAAGCAGATATGTAATTGCCAACAGATGGTGCTGTAGGAGTATAAAGCTCTGTTCGCAACAATATTTATCTATTTAATTCAAAACAATTTTCAATTCAATTTGTTATTAATATATTAGTATAACATTTTTGTTTCAATAAATAAAAATAACACAAAGTTTTAGTTTCAATATTAAGTCAAAGGAATTTTTTTGTTGATAATCTTTATAATTCAATGTGATGTCAAAGTGAATGTGACAGTTCAATACTAAAATGTCCTTATGTAGGCACTATTCAACCTCCAAACGCGTTTAGCTTATAATGCCCCTATTCAACGTCACATAAGTTTTATAAATAACAATTTTGCGTTTAGAGGCATTATAAGGGTTGCATAGCCTTATGTACTCACTATAATGAGTTTATAAATATGGCTGTTAGTTTTTTGCACGAACTGTCATTGTTTTAGGTGTGTTCAGAATCAATTTATTTAGCAAATTGCTTTAATACGGTACTAGAAAATGTTTAAAATTAAGAATGAATTAGTAAACTACTTTAAGGTTAGCAAATTGTTAATAATAATACCTAATACATTAGCAATAGGCTCTTTGAAATGTTGCGCTATTAATTTTATATAATTACAATGGTCGCACTAAGAAGTTTTTCAGGTAAGTTCACATAAATACTTTTGTGTTTTCAACAGCAACAACTCAGACAACAACCATAACTTATATTAACGAAATCACTAAAGATGTCGCTTACAAAAGTAGGTAGAAATTTCTCACACGTGGTTCGGGTGTCAAAATTGACATTTCATAAGTCAAATTTCGGATGAAAAAACGTAAATAAACATTTTCTTTAATTTAATTTAAGTTTTTACAACCATTAATAGAATACCCTTAAAATATGGAATTATTGAAAGAATTGGTGGGTTTTATGGCCCCAAACCAACGAATTGACCTGAAAGTTGTTGCATTATCCGAAGTATTGGGTAAGAAACCTAATGTGCAAATAATTTATCATTTACAAATTTTTTTTATCGTGCAGGTCTAACTGGAACTCCTGAGGGTAAAAAAACACTTCTCGGCTTTGATGAAATGTTAGCAGCAATCTTTGGACTCACATTTGACTCAACAGCAACAATCTCTAAAGATGCAGTTCTCACTTTGATCAATTTAACTTCAGAAGAAGAAGGCGCCACAAAAGTCTATGAAACAAGTAAAATTCTTCATCCAGTAAGTTTTCAGAAATTCATTAATCCCATTCTTTGTAAATAAAGATTAAATAAATGAATTCCTTTAGAAATTCGAAATCATCCAAGAAGCCGTCCGGCATATAACTGATGTGAACTCAGAGCTTTCGGATCCGTGGACAATGGTCCTCAGTAATCTGACGCGTGTGGAACGTTTGGTTGGACAGATTCTGGACGAAATGGAGAAGGATGAAAAGACACTGCCTAGTTTGGTAAAAGCCTTTTCCAAAGTCGAATACAACAAAAAGAATTCAAAACTACACTACTTGGGTAAGTGATACTTTTATTTGTCAAAATAAAAGATTGGCCCATGGGGGGATCGAACCCACGACCTTCGCGTTATTAGCACGACGCTCTAACCAACTGAGCTAATGGGCCTATATTATTTTGGGTGTCCAATTAAATATACATTCTGTTGGCAAAATATTTTCATTTTTATTTTCAAAAAGTTACATTGCAAGTATTGTTGTTCAAAAAGAAGAAATCTTTTTTCATAACTATTTTTAAAGCCTTCTAAGATCTCACACACACACCATGAAATCTGTTGAATTTTGGAATTTGTATGAAAAAGTAATTGTGAAAACAGCAATCATCCAAAGAGCATAGATACATCTGCATACAGTGCAATACCCCCAATTTGTAATTCAAAGTGCACATAAGAACTTAGTAGATATTACAGACTCTATTACCCAAAAAGCGGTCATATGAACCCTTTTCAAAATAAACGATACAATATTTCTTGTCGTATATCATGATGCATCTCATCATTCGATCACATTCACTCAAAAATTATTCTAGACAAGAGACAAGTACTGATAATAATTCATCGAAGGAGAATAATAGTTTAACTGTACTTAAACGTTGACACACTATTTTAATTTTAGCAACAAAATTGTTACTGAATGGCTCAATGTGTAAAGATGATTCTTTCACACATGTACATTGTTCCTGGGAGCCCAGTTAATACTTACAATGAAGCCTTCTCTTTTTTGAACTACATTTTTGAGATAATGAGTTATAATGATGAAGTTATCTGCCTTGGCGATTTTAATCTAACCAATGTATCTTGGAAACGTTGTCCCGATACATATGCAATGGTTCCAACAGGAAATCTATCAATGGATGATTCTCAAACTCTTGACAGTCTAACGTCACTTGGTCTTCAACCAAATAAACGACATCAAAAACTCTAACGCCAAAATCCTCGACTTAATTTACACAACAATTGATGCCGGTATTTCACTTGACAGATCAACTGATCCTCTAGTGAACGAAGACTCTCATCACCCAGCACTTACCATATCTATTCAAAACTTTGAAATGAATAATCAGGATCCTGACAATGTTTTTAAATTTAACTTTAAAAAAACTGATTATACTAAATTAAATAACTTGCTATCTTTAATTGACTGGTCATGCCTTTGCTCTTGTTCAGATATTAATTCAATGGTTTTGAAATTTTATGACAAAATATTTGATTGTTTTTTAGCATCTGTTCCTCTAATATCTATTATATCAAAATCGCTTGCTCCTAGCTGGTATGCATAGCTGGGCACCGTTAATCAAACAGTTAACTTCGTTAATCGTTAATCCGCTACTAAAAAAATTAGCTTCGTTAAACGTTAAAGCGTTAAATTTCGCAAGAATTAACGCAAGTTAACGTTAATCGTTAATCCGTTAACATGTGATAAAAATTGCATTTTTTATATTTTTTTCTCTAAGCACCGGCTCTAATTAATGCCGGTCATCTACTAGGCGATCAACGCACAAATTTCGAATTCAACTCTAATGTATGGTGCCTTCAATTCTGTTCAACCAACTGGTTGGATCTAGTTGTTGGCCGTTGCTCAACGAATTGCGCAACAAGTGTACGGGTAGTGTACGAGCTCGTGTTGCTCCTTGAAAATGGGATTTCTTGACTTAATATTGTGTTGCGTTGCGTTGGCTGCAGTGAAATGTGTCTACGTGGTTGAACTATTGCGTTGCCATTAACTTGCAGTTGTTTCAACTTGCAAACTGTAGTTTATTTTGGTTTTTCGACATGGAAGGTGATAAAAAATCAGAGTGGACCACGGAATTAATTTTGCCAATGATTTCAGCAATTGAGAAAAAGCCCAATATATGGGACATTGAGAGCCCCTCTTATAAAAATCGAGATGCCAGGGAATTGGCTTGGTCTCAAATTTCCTCGAAAATGCAATTGCCTAAACTTTAAATTCGAATTCACGGGTGCGGTGGGATCAATCGATTTTAATTTCTCATATATTTCATTGAAAAAACAATTTTCTTCGCGACTCAAGAAAAAATTATCTTCCCAGAATCGTCTTAGCTGTTTTTTCTTCCTTTGTCGTTCATTTTCTAATATTATTAATGCGGCAGCCACTTTTTTTTTCTTAGAGGAAATCATACTCATACGGAACAAATTTAAGAATATTTTAAAGCGAAGGTGTGCGTCGACAATAAATGTATGTACCGAACTGAAGTCAAAACTATTTCAGGTTTGACATTTGAGTTTTTTGTTTATCGTGGTGCGTTCAACGCGTTCCCCAACGAGTGATCCTTGGTTCCTTGGTTAAGTGTACGAAGGTATCAACTCGTTCATCAACTGGTTGAGCAACAATATCGAAAACGCAGTTGATCAATTCGAAAAACTTTTTTTTCTGTCAAAATCGAACAAGTTTATCAACTAATGTACGAGGTTATTCAACATTTGAGTAAGTTGGTCAACTAGGTGTACGGAGCTATTCAACACTGGAATAAGTTTTAACAGTTGATCAACTAGGTGTGTGAGGTTAATCAACGCATGTTCCGAACGCATTTTGTTCAACTTAAGTTGCTCAACGTGAATTACGTATGTTGCTGCACTAGTGTAAGAGGTTGTAAATCGTTTATCCAACGAAAGAGTTGAATAAAAAGTTGAACGAAGTTGGTTGAACTTATCGCGCACATAGTGGACGACCGGCATAATGAAATGATCACACGAAACGAATCTCTTCGCAGTTTTCTCACTCGCACGCGCCGTCAAAATATAATACGTATCTAGCTGTTTTTGTTTCACCCGCGGCACGCGCTGCGCGGCACTTGTCTCATACTTGTCTGAACCTGTTTTTCGCGCCGCGCGGTAAATAGTAGACATTGGATTAACGTTTAACGGACTTAACGTGGATTAGCGGATTTAACGTGTCCGTTAACATTTTTAAAAGTTAACTTAAAAGTTAATCCGTTAATCAAAATTTTAACTTCGTTAATTAACGATTAACGGATTAACGAGTTAATGCCCAGCTATGCTGGTATGATAGTGAACTGCGAACATTAAAAAACCGTAGAAATAAACTATGGCTTAAATAAAAACAAACTGGACTAGTTACCGATTTTAATATTTATTGTGAGGCCAGAAATATTTTCAACAGAGAAACAAGTATTAAGTATCTTTTTTACATACAAAAGGTTCAAAGTAATTTAAAAATGGATCCTAAATCCTTTTGGAACTTTATTAACAGCAAACGAAAATCTTGTCCTTATCCGTCCGTTCTTATGCATAACAATATCTCAGACCATGACCCACGTATCATAACACAACTATTCTCAGACTTTTTTCAAAGTGCATACATCTGTGATTCTTCTAACTGTGATAACTTTTCGAACTGTGATAATCTTGACGAAAATGATCAATTATTTGGTCATTTGAAATCATATTCTCACTTGACTAATATAAATTTTCATATAACTATTGACGATATTATGAAATTTATAGCTAATTTAGAAGATAATGACGCGTCTGGTCCTGATGGGGTACCAGCTTCAGTTCTGAAAAAATGTGTCAATAACTTGTCGATGCCACTTTCTGTTCTTTTTAACTGTTCATTGTCTACTTGTAAGTTTCCTCATGTATGGAAACAATCTTTTATAATTCCTTTACATAAAAAAGGTAAAAAGGATCAAATTATTAATTACCGTCCAATAGCTAAACTGTCGGCCATTCCCAAACTTTTTGAAGCAATTGTTTGCAAAACATTAAGCTTTTACACAAAATCATTTATTGTTCATAACCAACATGGTTTCTCAAAGGGCCGTTCGACTGTCACCCTACTTATGGAGTTAACGGAGTTTTGTGTCGATTCCTTTAAAAACAAAAAAACAGACGGATTGTGTTCTTACAGATTTTAGTAAGGCATTTGACAAACTATCGCATAGAGTTTTGCTTAATAAAATGAGTAGGCTGGGGTTCAGCGTAAAATTCATTGCTTGGCTAAAATCTTATTTACTTGACAGATCCTATTCAGTGAATTTTAAGGGCTACCATTCAAATAGTTTTGTCGTAAATTCTGGTATTCCCCAGGGTAGCCATTTGGGTCCAGTTCTTTTTATATTGTTTGTAAATGATCTTCCTTCAGTTTTAAAGTACTCTAATTGTCTTATGTATGCAGACGATGTTAACATATTTAAAACTATTTCTAGCAATCTTGACTGTAAAAAGCTTCAAATTGATCTAAATGCTTTCTATAATTGGTGTGCACGTAATTATTTGTTGTTAAATATCGATAAGTGTAAGATTATAAATTTTACAAGAAAATTGTCCGTTTTATCTTTTGACTATAGTTTCAATGGCGTAAATCTATTAAATGTAAATGATGTATCTATCCTTGGTGTATTGTTCGATAAGAAACTCGAATTCACACAGCATATCAATATGGCATGTAATAAAGCCAATTCAATATTAGGTTGGATTAAAAGGGAATCACGTCAGTTTTCTGATCCTTATGTTATCAAACAACTATTTACTACATTTGTCATTATAGAGTATGCTTGCCAGGTATGGACCCCCTACTACAGTTGTCACAAAATAAGAATTGAACAAATTTAAAAAAAAAAAATGCCCTTAGAGGCTTAGGCTGACAGAATCCATTGAATCTTCCTTCATATAGCAGCCGTTTAAAACTCATAGATTTACCCAGTCTGGAGCGCAGACGTTCTTATTTATGTTTTGTTTTTATTGTTAATCTTATTGATGGTAATATCAATGCTTTAAACCTTTTGTGTCGTGTTAATTTTAATGTTCCAAATCGAAATCTAAGAGGTTTTCGTGACCCAATTTACATAAAACACTATCGTACCAACTATGAGCAGAATTCACCATTGAATACAATGTTTAATTTGTATAACGTCAATCATAATTTATTAATAAATTTTTGTGATGTCTCAAATAATAGTTTTAAAAAAATATTCTATAATATTGTATAATTTATAAATTCTTAATTCTAAGTAATATTTTTTGTACGCTAGATATTAATTAGCTTGATTCAAATAAATAAATTAAATTCTAGAAAAAAGTAATTTATTAGTTCCAAAAAATCTATGCAATACAAAAATGAATACCTTCATGATTAAGGTCAAATTCTGAATGAAACAAATCTTAGTTTCGCTCGCTCAATTTTGTATATTGGAAAATTTGTGAGATCATTTTTCTGAGCTGAAAAGTTCGCAATTTAACTTTAACATTTTCAGAACTTATGAGAAATCTATAATTTATTTAAAAAAATGTCTCTTGAATTCCTGTTATGTATGAAAAGAGTAAAATAATGCGTCGTTATTATTAAGTACTTTATTATACTAAATGTTAAAAAAGGAATTAATATACAAAATTGCTGCAGGCCTTCAGTCTGGGTAGAACGACGGAAACTTAATGAATACGGAAGAAACATGCTTTTTTAAAATGACAGCTGATAGAAGATTAAAATGGACGGTCGATGTCGTAGGTCCGTTCATAACTTGTTGTGGACACTGCCGTCGGTCTGTTCATAACTTGTCGTGAACACAACACTCTCCGCCTGGCCAAAAAAAATAAATTCCATCTCCGTGCTAATCAATTTCATCGAGATAATAATCTCTTAATCTAATAGGTCGTCTAGTTTGCCTTCTTGTGCGTTGTGGTATTTGAATCTCGGGAGGTGGAGGCGCAGCTGCGGGTGCTATTACAGGTGTTTCTGGTACTCGAACCACGGCTTCACAATGAGCTGGTAGAGTCACAATCACATCGTAATCGGCGAATGTAACTGTCCGAGGTTTGTGAACAACTGGCTTCGGGGCTGGAACTGTGCGGTCTACTGGCTTAGGGGCTGGAACAGTGACACGTCTGAGTTGATCAATGTGTCGTTTGAATACATGACCGCTATCTAGCTTGACTGTGTAATGCATTGAACCAAGCTTGTCCACGACTGAGCCAAATTCCCATGATGGTTTTTTGTTTCGGTAAATTCGGGCTATTACGCGTTCACCCACCCTGAGACTTCGTATGACACCTTGTAATGGAACAGCTTTTGGTAACTCCTTGGTAGGCCGGATAGCATCCAGACGAATACGTATGATACGGTGCAGGTACAACTCCGCTGGACTCTTTCCACAGGCTAAAGGTGTCGCTCTAAACAATTGCAATATCTGTTGAACTTTATCGATGTGAATTGGATCATTATGCATCTTTTCCAATTTCAGCTTTAAGGTTTGTACGTACCTCTCTGCAAGACCATTACTTGACGGGTGTCCTGGTGCAGTAAAGATTTGGAAAATTCCCCGTTCCTTGCAAAAGGTTTCAAATACTGGATTTTTGAATATTGTTGCGTTGTCAGAAACCAGAAACTGGGTATCCATGAAAAGAAAATATTTCTTCTTTTGAAATTTGAAATTTCTTTTATCTCAGGCCATTTCGATTTTGCATCTACTAATATGAGATAGTATTTGCCATTTTTGGGACCAGCATAATCAATATGCACTCTTGAAAAATTTTCTTTGGGCTCTTCCCAATGGTGTGCCGGTGCCTTAGCTGGAGACTTCTGGTTAAGTGCGCATGATTGACAAGAGCGGACGGTTCGTTCGATGTCCAGGTCGATGTTCGGCCAGTAGCAATATCGTCTCGCTAGCTGTTTCATGCGGACGATGCCCGGGTGTGTAACGTGAAGTTCCTGTAATATGTTTTGTTGCAGTGCTTTGGGGATGCAAACTCTAGAATCTCTAAACAAAATACTGCCTTGTAGGGTATAGTCCTCCAAATGACTTGTGCCGGCTTTGATTTCTTTGATGATCTGTGATAGGGCTGGATCTTGAGGTGTATATTAGTTTGCAATCAACCGCAAGCTTTTGTAGAGCAGCACTGTATTCTGAGCAAGACTCGTTTGACTGTTGTACCCTCATGAGAAGTCGATGCTGACCCACAAGTTGGTTTACTGGAGGTGCAATGTGAAACTGCAAGGCCTTCACAATATCGTCATAGGTCGACTCATCGATGGTTTTCGGTGCTATTAAACATTTGCATTTGTCGTATAGGTTAGGACCAATCGAGTTGAGAAACATCCTCTTCCGAATTGACTCGTCGGTAATGCTTTTTAATGCACAATAGTTGTCAAATCTCTCGACGTATTGTTGAAAATTTTCTTGACCCTCATTGAAGACTTCAAAATTTGCGGCGATGATGGTCATTGAAGTGGCGGGCGCAGCAGCAGCAGCAGCAGGTTGAGGTAGCAGCTCTTTCATTGCCTGGAGGAATTGGCTAAATTGTGCGGCGTCCATATTAGGTATTCCTGTTTAGCCTCGTCGCCAAAATGTTATGTATGAAAAGAGTAAAATAATGCGTCGTTATTATTAAGTACTTTATTATACTAAATGTTAAAAAAGGAATTAATATACAAAATTGCTGCAGGCCTTCAGTCTGGGTAGAACGACGGAAACTTAATGAATACGGAAGAAACATGCTTTTTTAAAATGACAGCTGATAGAAGATTAAAATGGACGGTCGATGTCGTAGGTCCGTTCATAACTTGTTATGGACACAACACTGCCGTCGGTCTGTTCATAACTTGTCGTGAACACAACAATTCCCTTACTGTCCGCGGGTGTTTCCGATTGGTCGTCCAGAAGCGTAACGAATATGACAGGCAGATAGATTAATATTCTTTTTGGTCGGTGGAAATCTTTAAAAAACACTTTGTAATATTCGGTTCCAAGTAGTGTGGGACTTTTAACGCACCAAAACCAATCTATGAAATAATACTAATTATTATACTTTCTCATAGCTTTTAGACCATTAATTCATAAGGCTTGGTTCTTCTATGTCTTGAGATTCATACATAACTTATTCTTTTGCAATCTTATGCATCTGCTAATTTTTTAACTTGTAGGCAAATAATCAATTCACGGGTAGATTGATATATACTCTTTAGAATGCTTAGAATTCGTGAAAAGAAGAAATTTTAGGGGTGTAGAAAGAAAAGTCTTCGAATCAAACCCCGAGGGACGGCGAAGTAGAGTAAGACCGCGACTCAGGTGGCGCACACAAGTGGGGGAGGACCTCAACCAACTTGGCGTGCGAAACTGGAGACAGCTAGCTAGGGACCCAGCTAGCTGGAGAAGCTTGTTGGTTGAGGCCCTGGTCCACCCCGGACTGTAGCGCCACCTTAAGTAAGTAAGTAAGAGAGAAAAGAGGTAGATAAGAACATTGGTCTTAAATGCTTGCAAATTGAAATGGTAAGAGAAAACCGTTCCGGGTAAATTATTGCATAATCGTGTTGTGTGACCAAAAAACGAATCTCTTTACTTGACTGTATGACGAAATTTAAAGTTGAGGGTGAACTAAATGAAGGGAGGAATGCAACTGGCTACTTGGAGTGAGCATTGCATCATGAAACACTCCGACGATGTGGAAGAAATAGGAATGATTCCATGATATCTTTGTTTTCTATCAGCTTTAACGCTCGAGATTCTTTTCAATAAATGGAGAGAAGTTTGTGCTGCACCTGCCCAATGATGTGAGTCATACTCGAGTATAAACGCCTTTTAAATTATAGCCAGATCAGAGGGGTGAAAATTGCTTATATTGATATAGAAATCATAAGCATTTAGCAGCGTTTTTGGCGGTCCCGAGAATGTGATCATTCCAACGAAGATCGGCGTTGACACACATTCCGATTAAGGTGAGAGATTTTCGGCTTCTTCGATGAAACTGCCATTCAAGGACAATGGCATAAGGGGTACATTTTGCTTCAGCGACAATAGACAGTATTGAGTTTTCGAAGCATTAAACTCGACACAATTTCTTATACCCCATTTAACAATGCTGTAAATATCGGAGTTTAATGAACTTATCATACGATATCGTTGCAATTCCAGTTCCAAAGGAGATGGACGCGAATTTGGGAACGAGTATGAAAAGCTAAGAGTACATAGAGTCGTCGGCAAAACAATGAAGTGGATTAGAAGTTTCAGACAAGAAATCATTTATACAAATGAGGAAGAGAGTCGGAGGAAAAGCAGAGTCCTGGGGATCACCAGAATTTATTTAGTGAAGATCAGACTTGAAACCCTCCAATAAAACATGTATAGAATGATCTATAAGGTAATTTCTAATCCAAAGAATATAGTTTCGTCGATACCAAATGCACGGATTTTGGATAAGAAAGCCTCGTGCCAAACTTAATCAAATGTCCTAGAAATATCAAGCGCAATAACCTTACTTTCTCCAAAATAATGTAAAGATCCGTTCCACTCTTCGGTGAAACATGCCATCAAATCACCAGTAAAACGATTGGTACGAAAACCGTATTGCCGGTCATTAAAAAGCTTTCGATCTTCGAGATATTTCTTGAGCTGGTTATTTATCAGCGATTCCATGACCTAGGAAAAAAGGGACGTAAGTGCAATTGGTCGATAGAAAGAAAGGAAGGATGGCACGCATTTTTTATGAACAGGCTGGAAAAATGCAGTTTCCCATCTTCTAGGGAAGATTCCAGAACAGTAGGAGTGATGGAAAAGCTTAGGCAATGGATTTGGCAGCGATGAAAAACACCTTTTATTTGTTTATATCAAGATCTCGAAGGGCTCTTGCAAACGTAAGAGTGCGGAAATCAACCTGTTCCATCGAATGATTTATGTTCTCAAGTACAGGAGAGGCAATGTTGATATCAGGCAACGTAGAGCTGGCAGCAAACTGAGCTGCAAGTATGTTTTTTTTCTCTTTTTATTTGGTTCTTTTTATAATAGGGTTGCAATGGTTTCTAACTTGTTTATGCTTTTTCCGATCTTCGTCAGTTGGGTTGGCTTTGTAAGAGCGGAAACTTACTTCTCTCAATCTTCTCTACAGCTTGTATCGAACCAAGACTTCCATTTAGGTTTTAGACTCTAAATTCTTTTAGGGATGAAAGTATGCATGCAAGAAAAATCACTTCTTTGATTATATCAGCACTAGCATCAACATTACTATTCAGGAAACATAGTGACACATTTAAAAATTGGCTGATATTAAGATCTCACACACACACCATGAAATCTGTTGAATTTTGGAGTTTGTATGAAAAAGTGATTGTGAAAACAGCAATCATCCAAAGAGCATAGATAGATCTGCATACAGTTCAATACCCCCAATATGTAATTCAAAGGGCACATAAGAACTTAGTGGATATTACAGACTCTATTAGCCAAAAAGCGGTCATATGAACCCTTTTAAAAATAAACGATACAATATTTCTTGTCGTATATCATGATGCATCTCATCATTCGATGACATTCACTCAAAAATTATTCTAGACAAGAGGTAAGTACTGATAATAATTCATCGAAGGAGAATAATAGTTTAACTGTACTTAAACGTTGACACACTATTTTAATTTTAGCAACAAAATTTTTACTGAATGGCTCAATTAAGTTCTAGAAAAAAGTAATTTATTAGTTCCAAAAAATCTATGCAATACAAAAATGAATACCTTCATGATTAAGGTCAAATTCGCTCGCTCAATTTTGTATATTGGAAAATTTGTGAGATATCATTTTTCTGAGCTGAAAAGTCCGCAATTTAACTTTAATATTTTCAGAACTTATGAGAAATCTATAATTTATTTAAAAAAATGTCTCTTGAATTCCCTTACTGTCCGTTTTACTGCGGGTGTTTCCGATTGGTCGTCCAGAAGCGTAACGAATATGACAAGCAGATAGATTAATATTCTTTTTGGTCGGTGGAAATCTTTAAAAAACACTTTGTAATATTCGGTTCCAAGTAGTGTGGGACTTTTAACGCACCAAAACCAATCTATGAAATATCGATAAATGTTTTTTCTTTCTTATTTTAAAATCACTTTGGGAGAAGTTTAAACTTTTAATACTTTCTCATAGCTTTTAGACCATTAATTCATAAGGCTTGGTTCTTCTATGTCTTGAGATTAATACATAACTTATTCTTTTGCAATCTTATGCATCTGCTAATTTTTTAACTTGTAGGCAAATAATCAATTCACGGGTAGATTGATATATACTCTTTAGAATGCTTAGAATTCGTGAAAAGAAGAAATTTTAGGGGTGTAGAAAGAAAAGTCTTCGAATCAAACCCCGAGGGACGGCGAAGTAGAGTAAGACCGCGACTCAGGTGGCGCACACAAGTGGGGGAGGACCTCAACCAACTTGGCGTGCGAAACTGGAGACAGCTAGCTAAGGACCCAGCTAGCTGGAGAAGCTTGTTGGTTGAGGCCCTGGTCCACCCCGGACTGTAGCGCCACCTTAAGTAAGTAAGTAAGAGAGAAAAGAGGTAGCTAAGAACATTGGTCTTAAATGCTTGCAAATTGAAATGGTAAGAGAAAACCGTTCCGGGTAAATTATTCCATAATCGTGTTGTGTGACCAAAAAACGAATCTCTTTATTTGACTGTATGACGAAATTTAAAGTTGAGGGTGAACTAAATGAAGGGAGGAATGCAACTGGCTACTTGGAGTGAGCATTGCATCATGAAACACTCCGACGATGTGGAAGAAATAGGAATGATTCCATGATATCTTTGTTTTCTATCAGCTTTAACGCTCGAGATTCTTTCCAATAAATGGAGAGAAGTTTGTGCTGCACCTGCCCAATGATGTGAGTCATACTCGAGTATAAACGCCTTTTAAATTATAGCCAGATCAGAGGGGTGAAAATTGCTTATATTGATATAGAAATCATAAGCATTTAGCAGCGTTTTTGGCGGTCCCGAGAATGTGATCATTCCAACGAAGATCGGCGTTGACACACATTCCGATTAAGGTGAGAGATTTTCGGCTTCTTCGATGAAACTGCCATTCAAGGACAATGGCATAAGGGGTACATTTTGCTTCAGCGACAATAGACAGTATTGAGTTTTCGAAGCATTAAACTCGACACAATTTCTTATACCCCATTTAACAATGCTGTAAATATCGGAGTTTAATGAACTTATCATACGATACCGTTGCAATTCCAGTTCCAAAGGAGATGGACGCGAATTTGGGAACGAGTATGAAAAGCTGAGAGTACATAGAGTCGTCGGCAAAACAATGAAGTGGATTAGAAGTTTCAGACAAGAAATCATTTATACAAATGAGGAAGAGAGTCGGAGGAAAAGCAGAGTCCTGGGGATCACCAGAATTTATTTAGTGAAGATCAGACTTGAAACCCTCCAATAAAACATGTATAGAATGATCTATAAGGTAATTTCTAATCCAAAGAATATAGTTTCGTCGATACCAAATGCACGGATTTTCGATAAGAAAGCCTCGTGCCAAACTTAATCAAATGTCCTAGAAATATCAAGCGCAATAATCTTACTTTCTCCAAAATAATGTAAAGATCCGTTCCACTCTTCGGTGAAACATGCCATCAAATCACCAGTAAAACGATTGGTACGAAAACCGTATTGCCGGTCATTAAAAAGCTTTCGATCTTCGAGATATTTCTTGAGCTGGTTATTTATCAGCGATTCCATGACCTAGGAAAAAAGGGACGTAAGTGCAATTGGTCGATAGAAAGAAAGGAAGGATGGCACGCATTTTTTATGAACAGGCTGGAAAAATGCAGTTTCCCATCTTCTAGGGAAGATTCCAGAACAGTAGGAGTGATGGAAAAGCTTAGGCAATGGATTTGGCAGCGATGAAAAACACCTTTTATTTGTTTATATCAAGATCTCGAAGGGCTCTTGCAAACGTAAGAGTGCGGAAATCAACCTGTTCCATCGAATGATTTATGTTCTCAAGTACAGGAGAGGCAATGTTGATATCAGGCAACGTAGAGCTGGCAGCAAACTGAGCTGCAAGTATGTTTTTTTTCTCTTTTTATTTGGTTCTTTTTATAATAGGGTTGCAATGGTTTCTAACTTGTTTATGCTTTTTCCGATCTTCGTCAGTTGGGTTGGCTTTGTAAGAGCGGAAACTTACTTCTCTCAATCTTCTCTACAGCTTGTATCGAACCAAGACTTCCATTTAGGTTTTAGACTCTAAATTCTTTTAGGGATGAAAGTATGCATGCAAGAAAAATCACTTCTTTGATTATATCAGCACTAGCATCAACATTACTATTCAGGAAACATAGTGACACATTTAAAAATTGGCTGATATTACGCAATGGTCCGAAGTGCTAAATGGAGAGCTTAACGTAAGGGTATACTTATGGTTTGAAGTAAGAAACAAATCGAGGTGTGAGCGTTTTGCCCAGCAACATCTGGTATACGAGTGGGATCATCTACAAGCTGAGTAAGGAATAATACTTTCATTTCTGAAATCAGATTATTTTGTGCAAAATAATCGCAGCTTTAGTTTTGTTATGTCGCCAGAACCAACTATTGGCATATGCCACACAACTTTTATGTATTGTCTGCTATTTTGTTTGTCATAGTGCCTGGATGCTTACCAGATGCGATACAAAATTCCAAACGAAACATAGAATTTGTTTTATCGTCTGTTCATGTAACTCAAAAGTAACCCATCATTTACACATGCAATACATAACAAAAACAAGAAAGTATGAGCAAACTGACGTTGATGTGCCAAATTTCAAAACCTGAAAGTGTGGTGCTAAAAATCAAATTCACTACCAATAACGATTCACTGAGAAGTCCATAATACACCCTAGGTTCCAAATGATAAAGTAAACGAAGATCAACGAAAAATATTCAACCAAATCTTACAAATGTTTGCCCTGGCTTTCAAGACAAAATTTTAAGTCGAATATTATGTCTGTTGTACTAAGTCGAAACCCAAGCATTTTGTTCGTTTTTACTACAGAATTAAGTGAAGAATTTAGAATGTTGTAGTAGTTTCTTGAATATAACTATTATGGCTTTCAAATGTTTCCCGAAAATATTAAGTTATCAGGCTTTGCGTTAGTGCCACAAATAATATGCCTACTAAGGAAAACCGGAATAAGTTTAAATAAGCTAGAAAGACTTGTAATGATCATATTCAAAGAAAAACAAATTGTAATTTGTAAATAAATGTACGAAAACTTCTTCGTCTTCGGTTCCTACGCTCATCTTCAATTACACTCAGCTCACAAGAAAAAGCGAATTTGCTTGCGGGTTGCGGCACAGTTTACTGTCATTTCGACGCTGTCTGATAGTGTCAAGATTTCTCCTGTAATTAAGAGCGTAAATGATTTTATGGGACAATTCTTTTTTTCGCACTCGTATAGTTGCAAGAATACTGAAAAATCTCGTTATACAGAAACCGCTGGCTAGGATAGTATCCACTTATTGTTCTGAGGAGGTGTTCTTCAACGCTGACAAAACCATTGCGTAAGCTTTTTATCACACTACTGGTCTCAATTGAGTCTCCTAGGTAGAATCCAAAAAAGAGTTTTAAAAATGACAGGTGAAACATTTGAATCTCTGCAGGAATGCCGCAATGTTTCTTGTTTTTTTTTAATATTTTACAGTTATATTTATAAACAGTGTTCTGATAAAATAGCAAGTCGCATTCGTCCCCTTCAGGGTGTACCCATCAATTTACCCTTGAGCTTAACTTCGGACGTACTGTTAAATTCAGAGATTCTTTTTTTAGCCGCACTACGAATGTGGAATGCTTTACCCGACTCTATATTTTTCTCCCATTATTATATTCAGCCAATGAAAACCAATATGCATTTAAATCCTCTCCAACTTTCATAAAACGCTCACACTGTACTCAAACAAAGCGCGCAGAATTATTAAAAAAAATATCATGTTATTATGACTTTCTCGTGTGACTCTCGAACACAACAAAACATACATAAGAATACTTTGGTGGCTTATCTTTCCAAAGGGCTCCTTTATAAACGATTATATATCAAAATGGCTTGATGTTCCTTGATTAAAGAGGCAAAATCACCAAATGCATTAAATTCATTCAAAAGGCAATCATTTTCTGCGGATTCACATTTGCTTATTGAAAAGTTTACTTCTCTCAAAATCTAATCTCTGCAATGATGATTTTCATTGAAGGTTATGACTGGCATCTTAACCATTTTCCCAGTCAGGTGAAGTTGATCAATAAAATTTACATTAAAATTGTGTCGGATTTTTCTTATTATAATCGTCTATCCTTTATTACAGCTCCGATTTTCTGCAATCTTACTCAAATTATCCGAGGACGAGAAATAGTCTGCAATTCCAAATACAATCTATTGGATAAAATCATTCCATTTGCTTCTTACGAAAATAGCATTGTTCGTCGTGGTGGTACTATTGGAATTTTGAAAAATATTTGCTTTGATCCAGTCTATCATCATGTGATACTAAATGATAAAGACGACATTCTCTACTGCCTTTTATACCCATTGGCAGGTCCCGAAGAATTTACTGACGAAGAAAATGAAAAATTTCCAATGGAGTTGCAGGTATTTTGTGATTACATAAAAAATGCAGCTTCAATATTCAAAACAATGTTTTATATAGTACTTAGGAGAAGACAAGACCCGTGAGGAAGATCCAGATTTGAGAAAAATGATTTTAGAGTCATTGCTGCAGTTGTGTGCTACGAAAAAATACCGTGAACTACTGCGTGCCAAGGGTACGTACGAAATTTTACGTGAGTACCATAAATGGGAGGCGAAAATTGGTAAGGATAATGAAGCGTTGCTGGCTTGTGAAAATGTTGTGGATATTTTAATAAGGTTTGTAAGTGTTATAGAAAAATAAACTTGAAATAATCCGCAACAAAACCTTATATTTTCAGGAAAGAAGAAGAAATCGGACTAGACAACCTAAAAGAAATTGAAGTTCCAGAAGATATAGGCAAAAAATTTATTGAAGATGACGAAGTTTACCTTAAGGGCGAGATAACAAATTAGCAAACAAATATGAATGAAATGTACATATGTATGTACCTAAATTTTTTTATGAAATTATAATTTTATAAATTTAAAATTGACTGTCAGTTTGTTTTTATTTCAATTGATTAATGTTGTGGATATTAATGAAGAGCGAAATTATGGGTCTTTTTGATTGGCATTTCAAAAGAACTCACTGCTGTCCGATCCGGGATGCCAATAAAATAAATAAACATATCCAAATTAATTCTGAAGTTTTTTTACGAGTATATGTAGTTGGGTTTGTGAAACTTTTAATCCAGACATCACTTGCTGACAAAATACTGTGAATATTTAAATTTTGACAGTTCACTGGGGTTCAGACAAAAAATTATTATTTTTTGTTTACTACTTTTAATACAAATTAGCTAATTAGTTAATTTGTTAACACTTTAAAATTGGTGAAATCGAGATATGGGCACGAGTACGATAACTTGCCGCCAAGATTTGATGACGGCTTTTTGTAGAGGGGTCAAAAACAAGCACTTTTTACTAAAGGAGGGGGGGGGGTCTATCTGCCATCGTTTAGGAGGTAGGGGTACTTTTAGAAAAAATGGTTAAATTGAAAAAAAAATATTAAAAAACAACGGCAACACTTACAATATGTATGTATCTATAATCCTGCATTTAAATTAAACTACTCGTGTCAATGGTGTTTGAGAAATTCGCATTTAAAGTCCAAATTTTGATGTTCTGAATAGAGAATCCGCAGACCTTTCCATTGATGTAACAATCAAACCAAATCATGGCAACAAAATTTTGAGGATTTTTTAAAAAATTCCTCGGGTCCCCCCTGTCAAATAAAATAAAAATCATAATTTTTCCAATGTTTCTCAAACCCATCGAGACATACATCAAACGAAAGGTCTATTCAATTCCTGTACATCCATGCAAACCAAACGCTTCTGCGTGGTCTGGTTCTCGAAATATTGCAATTCAAACAATACAAAGCGATTTTTCTGATTTTCGACTTTTCCCTATCTAACAATGTCTTTGGGAAGCTATATCTCGGAAACCAAGCCTTTTAAATGGTTGCGGTAAAAAAAATGTCTGTTATCTTTTTAATAGCTTTCCATAGGTGAAAACCAGAAGCTTCTGCGACGTCCGGTTTTGGAATATGCAATCCAAAGCGATTCTTCTGATTTTCGACTTTTCCCTATCTAACAATGTCTTTGGGAAGCTATATCTCGGGAACCAAGCCTTGTAAATGGTTGCGGTATAAAAAATCCTCTGTTATTTTTTTAATAGCTTTCCATAGGTGAAAACCAGAAGCTTCTGCGACGTCCGGTTTTGGAAATATTGCAATCCAAAGTGATTCTACTGATTTTCAACACAACGCTAAATCTGATTCCGATGGCGATATTTCCTCTGTTATCTTTTTAATAGCTTTCCATAGGTGAAAACCAGAAGCTTCTGCGACGTCCGGTTTTGGAAATATTGCAATCCAAAGTGATTCTACTGATTTTCAACACAACGCTAAATCTGATTCCGATGGCGATATTTCCTCAACCAAGCCTTGAAAAAAGTTCTAGTTTTTGGAATTCATTAAATTTAACGAAGAGCTTTCTATTATTGAAAACCAGAAGATTCTGTGAGGTCTGGTTTTCGAAATATTTCTATCCAAAGTGAACTTAGAACTGAATATCTATGCAGTATGGAAGCAAACGAAACAAAATCTTCGGATGGAGATATCTCCGCAACCAAGGCTCGTAAGACGTTTTAGTTTTCAGTTCTGAACAGAAAATTGATAGGACCTTTTCATGGATGTGCCACCCATCGCATGTTTTGAAATTTTTTTTTTTTTAATTTTTGAAAAAAAATCATGGACTGTCTATAAAAATCATCATTTTTCTCAATGTGTCCCAAGCCCATCGAGACATACATCAAACGAAAGGTCTATTCAATTCCTGTATCTACATCCATGCAAACCAAACGCTTCTGCGTGGTCTGGTTCTCGAAATATTGCAATTCAAACAATCTAAAGCGATTTTTCTGATTTTCGACTTTTCCCTATCTAACAATGTCTTTGGGAAGCTATATCTAGGAAACCAAGTCTTGTAAATGGTTGCGGTAAAAAAAAACCTGTTATCTTTTTAAGAGCTTTCCATAGGATCAGAAGCTTCTGCGACGTGTCGGTCGTGTCGTTTTCTCTTTCGTCTCGTTTTTCAAATGGCATTCCATATTGTAACAGATTTTAAAACGATGAAAAAGTAACAAACATCTGTCAAATTCAAACAAAAGAACAAATGCAGTTTTTTTTTTAATTATTAGAAAATAAAAAAGTAATTAAAATGTTATGTTTTGAAATGTGTTACATTGTTTTGTTCTTTTATTTCCATCTGTTGCTTGTAAGTTATAAGTGTTTTCTCTTGGATCTTAAGATGTTTTGTTGTTTTCTGTCTCCTAGCAGTGTCCTCTCTTCCTTTAATTTGAATGACTTATATTCCTCTCTTCCCCTTTTGGTTATACTTTTGTTGATAGCATTTAAGGTTATTTCTTGGAGTACATATTGCTTCTCCAAAAGCGTAGCTCTTTTTTTTATTAATAGCGGAAGCTTGCAGTCGTGCAGAACAAAAGTTATCAACGATATTTGACGTTTACAGACGACAACAAAACGAGGGACAAAAGTTGGAAACGACTTATGGAATGCAGATCGTGTCAGGTCGTATATTTCGCTGTCGTTTACGATATCGGTAATCGGGGTGAATGTAATTTCGATTTCGTGTTCTACATTTCGAATACATAGCGTTTTACGGTGAACTCAATTCACTTAAGTTTTGTTTGGTGAAACTTTACATTTGCGCGACAATTGACAAACATGTAAATAAAGCTTTGAAATTTTGATTTTATTAAAAAAAATTGTTGTTTACAAGGAAATACAAAAGAGCTCCCGACAAGAAAAACAATTCAAATTATGACCATGTTAATTTATTCCCCATTTCCACTTACGCTGCTTCTGAAAGATCTAAAATTTTGGTCTTACCACGTAAAACTTTTCCACGAACTCTCTTTCATTGATTTTCGTCCCTTCCACCGCACTTTTTAATAATAATAGTGAATCTATTTTCGTTTTGCACAAGAAACAATGTTTGAATAAATGATGCAAATTGTCTTTCAGCTGATTTTGATATTTCACAAATAAATTCGGAGTGAATTGAATTCACTCGGAATGTAGAGCAGGCTTTTCATTTTAAGTGAAATTGAAATTCGTTTGCAATTCACTTTCACTCAGAATACAGAACATGGGTGTATGTTATGGACGTGAAAATAATATCGATTCTTCACCTTCTCTATGCATTCATGCTCCACCCTTATAATGTGGAATATAAACTTAGCATGAGTAAAAGTAATGGTGAAATAAGTTGGGAAGAGAAAGGAGGTGTCGATGAAATTGAAATGGCAAGGGAAAACCGTTCCGGATAAATTATTCCATAATCGTATTGTGTGACTTAAAAACGAATCTCTGCTTTTGATGGTACGCCCAAAATTAGGCTCGATGGTGAACTGATGAGCATTCTCATCGAAACGCGTATTCGGGGCTGAAGTTAAGGGCTAGCCAGATAATCCTATATACTTTTTTATTTGTTAATTTACTTTTTTATGTTTTTTTTTTAATTTACCTTTTTTATTTGTCCGTACGCTTACTCCTAAAAACTGCCAATTTCTACCAATATGTATTTTTTGTATTTAATTAAAATAAGTAGTTCTCGACTAAATGTCCGCAAGCCATAGCGACCGACTCACAAAAACGCTGCTATTATTTTTCTTACAGAAGCTTGAAAACAAAATAACTTACCAAACGAAAAATTCCATAAAAGTAAAAAACGAGTTCTATTGAATTTTATTTATATTTATTTTGAATATCTTTTGCTCTCCTTCATTATAAATTTAGATATATTTTATTTTTCAGATATATATAATATACATACATTTTTAAAACATCTATATTCTAATTAAAAAAAAAAAAAAAAACATGTACACATTTTTCGAATTCAAATTTTACATTAAAATATTTATATAATTATTATAATAATTTTCATAAGCTATTTACAATTATATTTAGTTTACCTTTTTTTCTTAGAAAAATAATAAGATATTTATCTGTATATAAATTTACAATATGTATTTTAACAATATAATCGTATATCACAAACAAAATATTACTCCTAAACTCGATTTTAGTGATTAGTGAACATTTACTATTTGTTTGATTTTATTTAATATAGAAATATGAGACTCAAAAAATAAAATTTTTATAGAATATATTATTTTCAACTTTTTATTGTTTATTTTGAATAAATGATAAAAAGCTTTAAAAAAAAGTAGTATTGTATTGAATTTCTTAGGCTTAAATGCACGCAAGTTTGTAATTTTTCTAGTACATAATATGTAAATTTCAGATTATTAAATTATAACTGGTACAAGATTATAAATTATAACGTGCAAGTGAGCCTGAGAAGAACAATATTTTATTGATTCGTTTTCATTTGCAATTCCGAATTTTGCACTGACTATCGTTATTATTATTACATAATAGGATATTAATACACTAAATTTAGTGCTTTGTATTTTTTTTTAATTATAAACATACTCGTATATTTGATTTTGATTTTTGATAATGCTTATAATTTTATATAGTATAATAATTGTGTAAATAATAATGAATAAAATATTGTAACGCCATTACTATTTAAAAAAAAATGAAATAAAATATGTTCGTTTAAAGTCTGTAAATAGTGTTTCAAAATAAGCTCAAAATAAAGAACTCATTATGTCATAAACAATTTGATCAAATAAAGATTAATACGCTGATATATAGAGGTGTCGAAATGGTTGATATAAATATGAACTTGGCTAGGTAGAGTTATGAGATGTCATGTTGAAGAGATTTCGACAATTTTTCACAAAAGAAATTAGTAAAAAGTAGAATCTTATAGTTTTTAAATTTATACCTATGAAGATAAATCAGATCTTATATGCCGTGTTGAATAAAAAAAATTGTTTAAATTTAATCCGCCTTAATTTATTTTATTAGATAGGAAAGCTTAGACAAGAAAAAGTTTTTCACTGGTTTAAGTGATTTTATTATTGGTTGCACTTTTGCATGTTGTACCACAAGGTACAAAAAGCAAAACAATACACAATATCAAATAAGAAAGGCGAGAAAATTACAGAAAATACTAAAGTGGAAAATTTTGCAAAATGCACTTGTCTGAAAGAAAATGGCGTTGCTAGAGACACTCGCAAGCTAGGGTCGAGTAGGGAAAATCAACGAGGAAGCTAATGGTGGATTTACATGTAGGGGGAAAGGTGCAAACAGTGAGACAATTCATTTTTCTCTTTTGTGAAAGCATGTACGGACATGCCAGTATTGATTATAAAACGTATATTTAACCCTCCATGTTTTTTAATTCTGTTGCGCACGACTTTCAGTTGCACGTTAACCTACACCGGGTAAACATAACAAAAAAATACATCGAAATATTTTTCGGAGTGTATTTAAATTTAGCATAGCAACACGAAATAATCAGGTAAGTACACAGAATTTTTTTTACATATGACGTTTTTATGTGTTCTTTTATAATAATACAAAAAAAGTCTTGCAATTCTTTGTCATTATTGTAATTTTTGTTTTTTTCTATGAAATGACAAAAAATGAACAGTGATACATTTACAAAAAACAAACAGTGAGACATGTCTCACTGACTGGCTCAAGCGCTTCCGTAAAAGAAATCCTTCACTTGCCCTTTGCACTCTAGAGGCATGCAGCCTATCTCCGGCAACTTCGTTTAATAGGCACAATCTTGACAAGTTCTATAACAGCTTATTCGACGTCGTGTCACGAACTTCCGACGGATTTTCTTCAGAAACTCGTATTTATAACCTTGACCAAACCGGGTTAGCAACGGTCCAGATTCCCGCGAAAATTCTTGCACAAAAAGGTATGAAACAAGTTAGTAAAGTAACCAGCGCTGAAAGAGGAACGTTAGTCACCTTGTGTTGCATTATAAGTGCAACTGGCCAATACATCCCTCCAGTAATGATTTTTCCCAGAGTGCATTTTAAAGACCATATGCTGCTTGGTGCACCTGCAGGTACACCTGGTTTGGCAAATCCATCCGGGTGGATGAACTCGAGCTGTTTTTTCAAAGTGGTGGAACATTTTGTGAAATTCACATCTTGTTCCAAAGAAAATCCTACCTTGTTGTTGATGGACAATCATGAAAGCCACATCAGCGTAGCCGCTCTCAATTATGGAAAAGAACATGGTGTAATAATGTTGACTTTACCGCCACATTCGTCGAACAAAATGTAATCACTGGATGTCTCCGTCTATAAACCGTTTAAAATGGCGTACAAACAAGCGATAGACTCATTCATGATGCAGAATCCTGGTAAAACGTTTTCCATTTACGACATAGCAAAAGCAGTTAGTTACGCTTTTGATTACTCGATGACACCATCAAACATCATGGCACGGTTTCAAAAGCCTGGAATCTATCCTCTGGACAGAAATGCTTTCACTGATGTGGACTTTATGAGCAGTTTGGTCACCGACAAGCCTTTTATTGATGCAACTGAGGAAACAGAACTAAGCGATTGAGTATCGACACTCAACACACCAGAAAGGATTGACCTTGAAGGGGAAACAATTTTGAATATTTCAAATCGACCCGGACGTTCCAAACCGCAAAATGATTTTATCAGCCCAGGGGTGCCAGCACGTAACTTGATACAATTGAGCATTGTCGATCGTAGGTCAACTCGAAAAAAAAAATTATTTTTGGCAGCACGTAACTTGAGACGAGTTTCATTGTGACTTCCACTTAAAATATCATTGTGAACTTTAAATTGAAATGTCAAATTGGTATTATTCTGATATTTTTTGATTCGGAAAGTGAAGATGAAGTTATTAATGCATACATGGACCTTGGCCCGTGCCTTGGGAAGTTTTTTTACTTTTTATTATATTAGGTAATTTGGAAGTCTAAACAAATTGATCTGAAAAATATATGTGGGATTGACCAAAACTACACATACAGACACGCACAAACATCAAGAAAACGAACGACTTGTACGAACAAACAGACAAAGAAGAGACGGCGACCCCTTTTCCATGCCAACTAAATTCCTTTCCTTACCTATATTCAGTTCAGTTGTAAACGAGCAGTCGAACAAGCAAGATCGGTATCTCGGCAAGTAAGAGAAGTTGTTCCTTTCTCTAGTGATCTTTTTTGCATGTATATATTCTTAACAAATTTAAATAAAGTATTTTGTTGCGAGGCAAGAGGAGCGGAGGAGTGTCGGTATTGGGGTTAGGTAGGAAAAAGGAAAGGTTAGGAAACTGGAATAGGAATAGGTTAGAAAAGGGTAGGAATGCTAAGTTTCGGAGGACGCGGCCTGCTTGCGGTGCACGGCATCAGCTCGTCGGACGGGGGGGATCTTGTCCCCGAAACTTAACCTCGCCTGCAAACAAATACATAAATCAGGCCAGGAGAAAAACAAGGGAAAATTTCGGACTAGAAAGAGACGGACGGACTATCGACACACCAAGGGCACTGCGGATGTTGTTGCAGTGAGGCCATTACCCACCCTACCATAGGAATCTTCGGCCATTTTTAGATTCCCCCAAAAGCGCTCCACCGCGGCCAAATGTCATTGATAATGCTGCCGCCATTACTCTTAAATTCGTTGGAAATAAGTCAACCATGACACAATAAACTGTGCTGATACTGAGTGATGTTAGAGCTTCAAAAATACACGATAGTACGAGATTTTGCATTGCATTCTGTACAAAATACAGGCCAATTGTTACGGTTGCAGCAGCTAGTAGTCCGAATACCAAAAAGAATTTTATTCCTAAGCGATGAACACATAGAGGAAGCCAAAAGCTAGTCGGTATACAGGCCAGGCCTATGATCACAGTGTTTCGATAAACTCCTTGCTGTAGAGTAGAATCACAGTTCTCACCAAGATCAGCCACTATCGTCGTTCCATTTACGGTATAAACTGAAGAGACATCGCAGACCGAAGTTGGTAATCGTCCGTCCGCTGTCAATTTCAATGAATTTTGTTTTATTCATAGGCCTGATTTGTGTTTTTGTTGCTGGTGAAGTTGAGTTTCGGTGACAAGATCCCCCCCATTCCGGCGAGCTAAGCTGTGCATCGCAAGCAGGCCGTGTCACTCGTAACTTAGCACTCCTACCCTTCTCTGAACTGTTCCTTTTCCAATTTCCTTTCCTTTCCTTATTTTTCCTACCCTACCACCTTACCGACATCCTAATATTCCTCTTGCCTCGCAACAAATTATGGCGCCCAACGTGGGGCTGTAATGTTAAGATTTTTGTAATTTCGTTTTTGTGCAAGTCCCCAACCAAACTTATTATGGATTTTTAAGGATCGTATGTCTGCATCAGGAAAGTCTAGGACATACCTAGATGTATTGCGACGATTTCTTGAAAATTCATAATGACTGCGGTTAGTGTTTGTTTAACGTTTTCTTTAGGGTTTCTGCAAGGTTTTGAAAAATGCGTATGTCTGCATCAAGAAGGTCCCTGACGTACTGAGGTGTATTTGCGACGTCATTTAGCATAAACTTGCAGTAGCAATAAACAACGTTTTGGTATCGTTTTCCTTTTTCCTATTCCTTACTTATTTTTTTTTACTTTTCTATCTACTATATTTTCAATTTCTGATCCTTTTTGTCCAGTCAATTTAGCTAAAGTACTTGAACGCAGTGACCGTGTTTGACGAGCCGTCGAACATCGATGCACCGTTCAAACTTCTTATAGTTTTTGTTTCTACAAGTGTTAGTCGTTCTACTATATGTATTCCCTTCTACATTACCACTTCAAGGGATTTTTTTTGTCCGTCTGAAGTCTAACTATTCAAAGATGCTGCAAGTAAGGTCACAACATGTCGAAAAGAAACCACCAAAGACGCTACCTGAAGCACCCCGTACCATCATGATAAAACAGAAAACTAAGAACAAATACTTAAATTTTTTCGTTTGAAAACTTTTTTTTCAAAATTATAAGTTCGTTTCGTTGATTTTTTTTGGAAATCCTTTATTTTGTTTTTTTTTTGTTGAAGCATACATCTACATACAATTACCTATAAATAATTTTTTTCGAAAGTTCAGAGTAATAAAACTTAATTTTCGAAAGGTGTGTGCCGAATTCAAAATTACCTCTACGTATAATATACGTTTGATAGTTTTTAGTCATTAATTTTTCTTCGTTTAATAAGTTTTTTTGTTACATTCCTTAATTTTTCGTTTTTGTTTTTTTTGGGTTTATAGTTTTTCAGTACATAATTTGATTTAGTTTTCGCATTTAGTTTAGTTTTTTTTTGAAAGAAAAAAATACTTAAACTTTTTCTTTTAACGAAAGCTTATTCAAAGTTAATTTTTTTAGGTTTAAGAAAAGCTTTGTTTCTTGAAAAAAGAAAAAAGTTTTTCTTAGAAACAACGTTTTTGATAATAATCTTAATTTTCGTTTTTCGTTTTTTTTCCGTTGCTTTTTTCTCGTTTATTTGGTTCTTTTTTTTGTTAATACAAAAAAAAAGCACCTTAAATATTAAGAGAAACTAAAGCCAATTATTTGTTTATATTATCCTTTTTATTTGTTTTTTTTTTGAAATACGTTTTTTTTTCAGAGTATAAGTTTTTCTGTTTTTGATTTCCTTTATTTTTGTTACAAACTATTTTTTTTTCTATCATTTTTTTGTTGTTTCGATATAATTACAAGTTACGCATTCTTTAGTATTTAGGATTTTTTTTTTTTTTAAGAAGAAACACCTTCAAAATTTTGGAAGGACAAGTTAGTTTTTGTTTTTGGTTCCGTTTAGGAAATATTTTTTCATAAACACTTTAAAATTCAATACTACTCCCTACTTTTTCTCGAAAAAAAATATACGTTTGTAAAACTCACCGTATTAGTTCGTTAAATCCAGTTTTTTTGTCTATTTTGTTGCTTCATTTTCAACTCGTCAAAGATGGCTTCCAATCATAAAGAGGAAGAAGAGCGCATTAATAATTTAATAAAAAATGCTGAAATACAAGAAAATGCTAGATTAACCAGGTCAGTTAGTCAAAATCTTGATGTTACCGAGAGGATTCTAGTTAAAGCAGCACGCAGAGACATTTTAAAATATCAAATAAAGAAAATTTTAAAAATGATTATTAACATAATTTTACTATTCCATGCATTATTAGGCATCGGGGTGTATGGTGAAGCCATAGACATTAAAGATGGAACCATAACAATAATGGATGGGTTCAAGTGTAATGTCAGTGTTAACAACATAGAAATGGTGAACAATTATACTGGAATTATGGAGGGTCTATATTTTGGCCTTGTTAAATATGACTGTGGTAATATTACAGGAATATTGATATCTAAACTTGAATGCAAAGTATGTGGCCTGTTTTGTAATTACAACCAACTTATAGTTGGTTGTCAGCAATACTGGGGACCATTCATTGTGGGGTTATTGATTGGCTTATTACCAGTTGTTCTTGTTTTACTTGTATTCAGGCACATCATAAATTCATTAATTACAAGGTTGATAGAAAATATAATTTATAAATATAACAAGTATAAGGACAATAAGGAACATAAGAAAGTTAAATCAATAGAATTGAGGACAGGAATAAAGGCAAAACCTATATATAAAGAACCAATGAACACAAAACAGAAATATATATGTAAGTAAGACAATAAACAGGCGTGAGTTAAATGATCCATCATATATAGAATTATATAGCAAATGCGGAACCAAAACTGATGTTTGTGCTAGTGCCCCATCTGAGGAAAATGTGCCAGTAGTGCCTCCAAGAAATGGCAATGACTATGACAGATGCAATAGATCGTCAAACATTAGAAGTTATCCTAGCCTAACTAGCGTTGCTGTTAGCACTTTACTAATAACATCTAGTTTGAAACCTGGTGATTGTTGTGATAATACTCTGTTTATATTCTCAAATGGACAAGTATGTATGTGACTCTAAAGAATGCATTGATTCAGGAATGTATAACATTCCTTTAATGACTGGATCTGTAATTTGCTTCAAAGATTTTGATGGTGAGATAATGAGGGTTAAAATATCAGAATCTTATTATAGAACAAGGTACTACTTACAATATTATACATCTGACTTTAGCATTGAAACCAAGACACATTCTAGATGTAAAGGATCAGGAGAATGCTGGAATGGGGGATGTCTGGCAAACACAAAGCATAGAGAATTGGAACTAGAAAGTAATGGCACAGTTAATGGTTATGGTTGTAATAGTGATACAATTGGTTGTGATGATTATTGTTACTATCATACATCTTGTACATGGTACAAATGGTCAATCAATCCAGTTGGTCAATTATACCCAGTTTATTCTAAGTTGTCAGAAATCTGGGAGGTAGTTATCAAGGTAGATTACAATTTGTCATAAATAACGAGCAAATAGACATATTAAATACCCCTTTTTATTCCGCAAATCCTACATATATGTATGGTGTTTTTCCTTTCTTGGGCACTTTTAAGCATTCTCATGGCTAAAGCTTGGTGAGAACTCATAAAAGTGTTGGAAATCTCCGTCTGTTCTTTTAATTATTGAATTTTTTTTTGTTTTTATATGCTATTTCTTAAAAAAATCACTGCCGACGATAACTTTTTTCTGTCGAGTGGAAACTTTTGTTTCAAACGTCATTTTCAAGTTTGTGTGCTGCCATATCTGACGATACAATCGAGAACACTCGATTGAACCAAAATAGATGCTGCCTATGCACGATTGTATCGATAAAACTCGATTGTATCAAGTTACGTGCTGGCACCCCAGAACAGTTCAAAGGCTACCCCAAAACAAAATAAGAGGAAACAACGAAAAAAGGGAAAAGTACGATACTGACGGACACGCCGGAAAAAGAAGAATTAGAAAAGAGAGAATTGTTGAAAAAGACACCAAAAAGGAAGATTCAAGCTATCAAAAAACGAAAGATACTTCAATCTGAGTCTGAAACAAATGACAATGATGAGATAATTCTTCATGATTGTTCTTTAGACGGTTCGTTTATCATTGTGCGCTCTACGGAGAAGATTTTTTCACAAGAAGTTAAAACTGGGAACTATGTTTTGGTTCGATTCAATGCGGACAAAAATAAAACAGTTTATTATATTGGCCAAATAATAAAGGACAAGAACGAAAGAACCACTACCAAATTCTTGTAAGGAAAATTTTTACGTATAGAAATATTTCTCAAATATATTTATTATTATTCGGGGAATACCGACTTAAGATCCTGAAAATATGGTTTGTTTTCATATGTAAAGTCTGTGGTGTAATTTCACGTCACTGTTTTCCGAACTGTGGTTCTGTTAAGTAACGTCACATGTCACATATCACTTTGTCTTTGTCCACGTACACCGATTGTTCCTTGGTGAAACTTATCCTGAACGCCAAAAAAATAACAAAAGAAATCATGCGCGGATAGATTTTAATCAGATATTGATCTTGTCTTATCTTTTTAAAATACGTGAAAGTGTATTTAAACACTTATAAAATTCACGACTTATAAAATTCACGTAAACACATTTCAGGCGTGTCTGCACCTTCAATTTCAATGTTGGTAGTGCAGTCCGCTAAAAGTGCTGAATCCTTATTTTTGCATAGCTGGCAATGCTACGCCAAATCGGAAATGCGCGCCACGCTTGTCAGAAAATGTCAGCACACACACTTTATCGCAGCACGATGGCACAATTTCCAGATTGTTCTTCTTCTTTTACAAACTGACTGTGCCACCGATAAGTTCGCTTCCATTGAGCTACCGCTGAGATTTAAGAAAAATCTTAGAGAATACTTAAAAGGAGGTAAGTCTTCAATTTCTTTTATTTAATTCATCGCAAAAGTTTCGTTCATGATTTTTATGATTTTTCTGGCGGTCTGGGGGTCTGGGGTATGTGGAAACAAGGTATGTGTAATTGTTTATATTTAGATCTGCTTTAGGTTGAGGTTGAGGATCATTGAAAGGAAAATTATATTTTGTTTTTTTTTTTTTTAAATTTCTGTGAATAATTTTAGTTTAATTTAATATGAATTCGCGTATGTAAAAAAAAAATCTCGATTTCAAAAGTATAAAACCAGGGTATTTCTATTTTTACAGATATTTGACCTTATTTATTTTTTATTTTTTTTCTTGAAATAATTAAAATTAATGTCGCATTGTCTTATCAGAACAGTTCAAAATACCAAATTAAGAGATTAAGTTAGTTGAATGTCTATACATTTCAAAAGTATAAAACAAGGGTATTTCTATCTTTTAAATACAGTTTCTCTTGACAAAAGTTGCTAAACGTTTCTAAATATACATACAAAATTTGTAAAATTAAAACAAAATGTCTGCCATATTAAAAAAAATTAAGGCCAATCCCAATATAATTAAAAAAAACAAACAATTGTGTACAATTAAGAACCTTAAGTTGAAGGCAAAATACCCCATACTTAACGCCAGGAGGTGCACCACCAAATTCGGGGATCAAATCCTGTTGGAATTGGAGGAATATTCGGTATTCCTGCCAAAGAGGTGTGCCGAAACTTTCGATGAAGAAGCTGTAAGAGAGCTTCCAAAACTAATGTTGGAAGTTATGCGGCCTTACAACCAAACATTTATCCTGGACTTCCATGAGAAGGAAGAAAAACAACAAAGAACCAGCGACACCAATCAAATCAACATCGAGAGCGATAACAACATCAACAACAACACCAGTTATCACCAGGAAGAAGAAGAGGTACAGAATTTTTTAGAAAAAAACATATTCTATAATTCATGTAACTAATTAAAGTTATGATATTAGTGGAGTTAAAATTAAAATTGAATAAAATAAAAAATAAAATTCAGTTTTCATTTATTTATTTGATTTTTAAAAATCATTTAAATATTCTATAAATCATTATACTAAAAAAAAAATGAATAAAAAACAAGTGTGTATATACGAGTATGTATATACACAAATACTTCTTTTTCTTTGTGATACTTAAACATTCTTATTTCGAAAGTTTTGTGAGAAAATTCTGCTGTTCTTCTTAGTTTTTATATGAAATTAATGTTTTTTCACTTTTGTTTTTACCCATTAACGAATTCAAATACTAAAGGAAATGGTGACAATTATAAAACGGTTTGGTCTGAACGGTCGGCAAATTATGTTCAAAATAAAACCAATACCGGAAAATAAAGAACCAACTTCCTGGATAAGGGAAGGTTTGAACGATATGTTCAAGTCGCGTTAAAAGTTCTCGATCCCCAAGATAAAGTAGGAATTACTTTTGGTGGAAAGAGTTTTTCCGCAGAACGAGGTAATGGATGGATAAGTTTTAGAGATTGTTCTGACATAAAATTCAGTGATGTTTGGGAAATGATTTCTAAAATCTTCCAAAGTAATTCTGATGGACTTAGTACAGATGATTTCAATCTTACAATTACATCGGAAAAGCTACCTTCAGGATCTGGCAAAAACAAAAAAAGATCTGTTATGTTTAATACATATGAAGAGGAATGTGGAAAACGCAGGGGTATTATACCTATACTAAATGAGGACAATTTGTGTTTGCCCCGAGCGCTAGTTAATTAGAAGAGATATTGGAAAAACTCAAACCAAGAATGCCTTAAAATTAATCAATGACGCTCAAATAAATATACCTGCTGAAGGATGTGGCATTCCGGAATTAAAAATATTCCAAAATTATTTAAAGGAATATAAGATCACTGCATATACCTACGCATCAAAAGGACGTGAAATTATATTTGAAGGTGGTAGTGAAAGTACAAAAAAAATCAATTTATTATACCACAATAATCATTATAATTTGATAACGTCCTTAACTGCAGCATTCTGTTGTGGTTATTATTGCGAAGATTGCCATATACCATACAATATGAAAAGCAAACATAGGTGTCAAAAATCATGCCCTCAATGTCAGAATTCACCTCCGTGCCCCAAGATTGCAAAAGAAATTGTTTGTGGAGATTGTAATCGAGGCTACAGAGGGAAAAACTGTTTCGACAAACACAAAGCAAGCAGCTCGAAAGGAAACAATTATATTTGCGATCAAATAAAAAGATGCCTGCTATGTTTAAAAACATACAGTAGAAGCCGAAATCATATCTGTGGCGAATACTACTGTAAATTATGTAGTAGTCAAGTAGAACAAGATCATCTATGCCATATGATTCCCGATAGTATAATACAATAATAATCAGTAGCGAGCAAAACTGGAAACATAACAGAGCGAATCCAACCAAAATTGTAATAAAAGTCTATTAAACCTAGTTTCCAGTATCATTATGTTTTTTTTTATTGAATAGGGATTAAATATAATTATAAAAAATAAAATCAGATTCATAACTTCATTTGTAAAAAAAAAAAAATTAATAAATAAATTTCTGCTTTTTGTTTCCAGTTTTGCACGTTCGGAAAAAACCCTGTTCTTCTCATTTTCTAGTACTTGGTCCAGAGGCCTTTGTTTTTTATGACGCTTCTTACACGCCTTGGCATAGACTCTACTAAGTTTTGAATGGTTATCTCCGGAATTTTTCCCCATTCTGTTTGTACCCTCGCCCAAAGGTCTTGTAAGCTGGTGGGATGTGTTTGGTACTGCTGCAGCTGTCTTTTTACGATTGACCACAAATTTTCAATTGGGTTCAGATCGGGGCTTTGTGCTGGCCACTTAAGTGTCGAAAACTTCTGCTCCCCAAGCCAATTTTGGACAATTTTAGCGGTGTGCTTGGGGTCACCGTCCTGTTGAAATATCATTTCTTCTTCGGGATACGCAGCTTGTTCCACAAAATCGGGTAAATTGGATTGCAAAATATGTAAATAATCCTCCTTTTTCATTATCCCTTGTATTTGAACCAAGGGTCCAGTGTGCCACCAAGTAAAACAGCCCCACACCATCAGGTTACCCCCACCATGCTTAACTGTCTCTCTTACTTGATGTTTTAAAATTCTTTCATGAGGCCGATGCCAAAAATATTCTTTTCCATCAGATTGGTAACGGTTGATTTTTGTCTCGTCTGACCAAATTACCCTCTTCCAGTCCTCCTCCGTCCAATTTTTGTGGTCTTTACAGAATTTTAACCTTGCCTTTATATTTTTGTCGGACAAAGCAGGCTTCTTCTTTTTTACTGACGAGACAAGGCCAATCCGATTGAGAGATCGCCGCACAGTCCATTCGCTGGCGTTTAAATTTAGATCTTTTGCAACTGCTTTAGGTGTCAATTTTTTATTATTTTTAATCCTTCTCTCAATCAGACGAGCGTTACCATCTGATATAAGCCGTGGTCGCCCCCCAGTATTTATGGCGGGGGTGCACTGGTTTCTTTTTCTTATAAGCTGAACTGTTCTGTGGCTTATCTGTACCCGTTCCGCAATTTTTCTTGTACTTAGTCCTTGATTGGACAAAGTAATAACGGTTTGTTCAACCGCGACCGAAGTTTTTGGTTTGCCCATCTACACAAACTTAAATTGTAAGAAAAGGAATCCTAACAGATATGTAGATTTAATTTACCTGAAAAAGTTCCTATGCCTTGTGTAGTTTCAAAAATAAAAATTAAAAATTTTAAGCTCAACCGCACTTGAGATATCACTTCAAAAAACAAAGGAAAACTAAACGTGCAAAACTGGAAACAATAAACTCTCCTTTCATTTTTATGCTTCAACTTTGGAAAACATCCGTTAGGTCAGTTTTCTTTTGTTCACTACGTAAGCAAATGTCAAATGAATGAGACAAAAAAAAAATTGTTGGGCTATGAACATTGTTTTCAATTTAATTAATTAATAAATACACTTTAGCATCTTTTGTTTCCAGTTTTGCACGCTACTGTAAATGTAAAGACACTCTTTACATTTTTTATGATTTAGAGAGTCGACAGGAGAGAATAATTGGAGAAAAAAGTATTAGTATTGAAAACGATGCATATAATACTCCTGTTAAAGTACATGAACCTAATCTATGTGTTTTTGAACAAAAGTGTGATAACTGTTTTGATATTTCAAATTTAAATTTTTGTAACAAGTGCGAGCATACATTGAATGTCATTAAGGAGTCAGAAGGAAAAGAAGGAAATGTTATTCCCACATTCCTAAAACATATTCTGAATGTCCGCCAAAAATTTAAAAATGTCATTGTAATAGCACACAACGGGCAATCATATGATCATCAGTTCATTTTAAATTATATACTGCAAGAAACATCTTTAAGTCCAGAATTGATCATGCGAGGCAGTAAGATAATATTAATGGGAATAGCAAATATAAAGTTTATAGATTCTTTAAACTATTTCCCTATGGCTCTCTCTAAACTTACAAAAACATTCCAGATATCGCCTGAATTGAGAAAAGGCTATTTTCCTCATTTATTTAACACAAATGAAAATAAGAACTATATCGGGAAGTTGCCTGCATTAAATTACTATAGTCCGAATTCAATGAAATCAGAAGATCGTGAAGTGTTCTTAAAATGGTATGGAGAACATAAAAACGATATTTTTGACCTTCAGCGTGAACTTCTGGAGTACTGCATCAGTGACGTTAAAATTTTGACCGAGGCTTGTTTGAAGTTTCGACAGTTCTTTCTCGCTCAAAGCAATGTTGGACCGTTCTTAGAAGCGACAACTATAGCCTCATCTTGTAATCTGGTGTACAGGCGTAACTTTCTACAACCGCTCACTATTGGCTTAATACCCAAAAATGGATACAGGTAAATTTTTATTTAAGTAAATATATTTTTAAATTAAATATTAAAACGATTTTTTTTTTTCAATATCTAGGTGTGTCGATAATCAATCAGTAGAAGCGATTAAGTGGCTGATTTTGGAAGAAAAGATAAGAAAAATAAACAAAAAACATGCTGCGAAAGGGCGTGAAGCCGTGATTAAGGGGGTTAAAGTCGATGGTTTCTGTGAAGAAAGCAAGCAAATTTTTGAGTTTCATGTTTGCTACACTCACGGTCATCCTATTTGTTTGAAGCATAAAAGAGACGATCCTCTATCTGAAAAAGAAAAATATGATACGTTAAATCATAGATATGAGAGAACGATGGCCAAAACTGCTCGACTAAGATCGTTTGATTATGAAGTGATTGAAAAGTGGAGTTGTGAATTTGAAACTCAACTAAGTCTTTTGAAAGACGAAGAGATAAATATCCTTAACAATCACCCACTAATTCTAAATGCCCCCTTAAATCCAGGAGATTGTTTCTATGGTGGAAGAACAGGGAATACATTTAACTACTACAAATGCAAGGAAGGGGAACAAATCAAATACATTGATGTTCACTATACCCTTGGGTGTGCAAAAACGGAAAGTTTCCCGTTGGACATCCAAAAGTTCACACTAATAATACTGATATTTGTTGTAGCATGAAACTAGATGGTGTCAATGGTCTTGTTAAATGTAAGATTCTTCCACCAGAAAACTTGTTTCATCCGGTCCTGCCTCTAAAGCAAAACAAAAAACTTATGGTTTCATTGTGTAGAACTTGTAGCAATGAAAAAAGTAAAGAAAAGATCTGCAATCATTCTGATGATGAAAGGTCACTGTTGGGAACATGGGTGATTGACGAAGTAGTGAAAGCTGTGGAAATGGGATATAAGCTACTTGCTATTATGGAAATTTGGGAGTACGATGTAATCCAATATAACCCCAACTCCGATTCTGAAGGATTATCTACCGCAATGATGAATACCTTCCTGAAAATAAAGCAAGAAGCTTCAGGATGGCCTAGTCTATGCTTATCTGAAGAGGATAAAAATAAATACATTGCGGATTTTCTCCAGAAGGAAAATATTTTGTTGGAATATTCCGAAATTACAAATAATCCTGGCTATTTACGTCGATTGTTATGCCTAACCCTCTATCTTCCTATCCAACACCCTTATCAGGCCACTCGAGATACTCTATATCCTCGGTTCTTAAACTGTGTTTCGCGGAACCCTGGGGTTCCGTGGAAGAGTTGCAGGGGTTTCGCAACTGTCTTGAAATAAAAAACAGTGCACAGAGGGATAATTTTTGTTAAACAAATTTTTTCGCCAAAAAAATATTTTTTTTTCATCGAACTGTGAGCTACCCATAATCTAAAAATAATGTTACAACTTTGAGTATATATAATATGGAGGGCTCGTTCCTATCCCTAATACATTGTAGTACTTGAAGTTGTGATAGAGGTCGCTGTCTCACTTTCTGTAAGTTAAGGATACAGCCGTATCCTCCGATTTGTGCTTACCTTCTCCTCGCATATACATAGTTCTCCGTCACATGTGATATGAAGCACTCGGCAATAACTTTGTCTTACACAAACTTGAGTAGCGCCCCCTATGATAGTCACGCATTTGGAATAGAAACGAGCCCTCCATATTATATATACTCAAAGTGTTACAACAACATCCACTTTCCAAAGAAAATTACGATCCATACTCGCATGAAATATGCATGCGTGTGAGAAGAGTCCGCACATACATAGCTTTTATAAGGTTCCGCTTCACACTATCCCACAAAGAATGAACATATCTGACACCAAATTTCATGCGTGCGGGTATATCTTTCATGCACAGCTGTTTATAAAGTTTCTGCATAATAAATCTCACAAGCAATGGAAGTATAGTCAGAATGAAATTGGAATAAATTTCCTAATTTGCGTCTATTGTGTATATTGCTCGTGAGTCAATTTAATTGAAATTTTTTTTTTCAAAATACATAACTATTGTTAATTAGTAACCAGCTAGGAGTACCTACAGTGAAAGTGAAGTAATTTCTATTCACATATATGCACATTGCACATATAAATGTAAGTATAAACATTGTATTTCTCGGAAACATTATTAAAACTAAAATTATTATCTGTGCTCTTATAAATTCATTTTGTCAAGACTCCTTGAACTTAAATTATTAGATATGGATAAATGGCTTAGGACAGGACGCCTTTCGCAACCAAAAACAATGGCTGTTGATGCAGGAACACCAATTTGTCCTGAAAACATTGAAGGGAATGTTGCTAATTGTTCGGTGAGTAAAAAATTTTTTCGAACACTGGCGATCATGACATATTTAGCAGCATTTTGGGAAATTAATCCATACGTATCAAGTTATGTTCAAGCCATATTGTTATTTTAACATTTTTAGAGTTGGTTTTTTGTTGTGACTTGTTACAAATTTTCAATGCGAATTATAATTCAAGCTTTTTAATTTTTTACTCTTGAAGTACGTTCAACGGATGCTTCATCTGTACCATCCTGTGTTGAAAATATTAAGATACTTTAATTATAAAACTGTAACTTAAAACAATCCTTATCAGAAGATAAGTAACGACTTCTCCTCAGCAGCTGGATAAGCATTTGGAATATTATTTTGTATTGTGTTTAATAGCCTACTAATGGTGTTGCATGTAAAATGTTCATACAAATATCGTTGGAAATAATAATTATTCAACCTGTTTTTTCTTAATTATTAAATTTTAGAATGCAGAAAATGAGGCATCAAGCTCAACAAGAGATAAACAAGAAAATGAAGCAAAACTGCACTCAAAAAAACGGCGATACGATGACTCTTATTTGTCTTTTGGATTTATACCTGTTGGAAGTTCCGAAGAACCTGATGCATTATGTCTTATTTGCAAGAAAATTTTAGTTAATAGTTCTCTCGCACCAGCAAAACTAAGACGACATTTCCATACAAATCACGAAAATTTAAAGGAGAAAAACATTACCTTTTTTCAAAAACAAAAAGACTATTATGAATCCACAGTGTGCAATTTGACTAGATTTGCAAAAACTGACAACGAAAATGTTACTGAAGCATCTTTTCGCCTAAGCTTCAGAATAGCTCGCTCTGGAAAGCCACACACTATTGCCGAGACTTTGGTTAAACCTTGTATGTTAGACACAATCCGTTGCGTAATTGGAGAAGACGCGGCAAAAAAAGTTGCTGCGGTTCAATGCTCAAACAGCACTGTGTCTAATCGGATTCACAAAATATCGGACCACATTGAAGATGAACTCGTCCGCAGATTGAATGCTAGTGATATGTTTGCAATGCAGCTCGATGAAAGCACGGATGTTGCCGGCCTGTCAATACTTCTTGTATTCGTGAGGTATCCCTTCGGTACATCTATTCAAGAAGATTTGCTTATTTGCACACCTTTGGAAACCAATACCACTGGTGAAGAAATATTTAATGCAATAAATTGTTTCATGAATAAACACAGCATTAACTGGGACAAATGTATTGACATATGTAGCGACGGAGCCGCAACAATGGTAGGAAAGGTTAAAGGGGTCGTGTCAAAAATTAAAAACATTGCTCCAAGAAGTAGCAGTAGTCATTGTATTTTGCATCGGTATGCACTTGTAGTAAGAAGAATGTCAACTGATTTGAAAAAAGTTCTTGATGAAGCTGTGAAGATTGTTAATTACGTTAAAAGTCGTCCTCTCCAATCGAGATTGTTCAAGAAAGTGTGCAAAGATATGGGAAGCCAGTACGAATCGCTTCTTCTCCATACTGAAATCCGATGGCTTTCCAGAGGAAAAGCTTTATTTAAGTTATTTCAACTTCGTGATGAGTTGAAAGTTTTCCAATTGGACAAAAACATGTCTTCATCTGCAAACATTTTTGATGTATTGCATGATGAGCAATGGATTACAAAGTTAGCTTATCTTGCTGACATTTTTGAAAAGATCAACGAAACTGCCCCAGCTTTGCAGGGAAAATCCATAACAGTATTTCTTGCGAGAGACAAAATGGTATCTTTGAAAGGAAAAATTGATTTCTGGCTTACCTGTGTAGAAAAGAACAATGTTGAATGTTTTCCAATTTTACATGAATTCTTGCAAGAAAACTTGCTAGAGCTCAGAGCAGATATTGCCAATGTGATAACAGGACATTTGGTAAGTCTACAAAGATCTTTGTCAGATTACTTTCCAAAAACAAACTGGCATCGAATGGGTACAAAATCCATTTCTAATGAAAACCCAGACACTAAGCGTACAGGAAAACGAATCTCTCATTGATCTGCAGAGTTCTTCCTCATCAAAATATCTATTTGATTCTGTATCATTGCACGAATTTTGGGTTGGTATTAGGAGTGAATACCCTGCACTTGCCAAGAAGGCTATACTAAATTTGCTCCCTTTTGTGACCACGTATCGCTGTGAAGCAGGTTTTTCAGCATATACTTATACTAAAACCAAATACAGATCGAGATTGGATGCTGCCCCAGATATGCGAATACAGCTTTCGGACATAGAAGTCAATTTTCAAACAATATTAAATCAAACAATGAAACAGTTTCATTTTTCACACTAACCTCAATAAAATATTTTAATTAAAAAATAACTTTAAAATTAGTTGTTTCTTTTTTTGGTATGTATCGTTAAGAGTTAGGGTTCCGCAATGTATTTGGTCTCTGTGAAGTGTTCCGCAGCTTAAAAAGTTTAAGAACCGCTGCTCTATATGTTAAATAACTTAGAGTATCGGATGACATAGTTTATGCTGAGTTTATTCTTTATGGAATACCATAAAGACTTTAATTTATTGCCTCACACTAAAATCTTTCCGTTGTCATAAATGCTTAAACATTCGAAATGACTCAAAATTCAATAGAAAGAATGTGAGATTAAAACAATATGGAATACCATAAAGTCATGAATTTATTGCCTCACATTAAAATCTTTCCGTTAGAAGAAATGTGAGATTAAAACAATCTGGAATACCATAAATTCATCAATTTATTGCCTCACATTAAAAATCTTTCCGTTGTCATAAATGTTTAAGTACTTGAAATGACTCCAAATTCAATAGAAAGAATGTGAGATTGTAACATTAAACGAACCACATGCACAGATCAGTGCGCGACGATTAATCGTCGCATCTTATCACGCATCATCCCTTATCGAGTGCTTGTATCCCTTTCTCTATAAAAAAGTCAAACACGAATGCAAGAGTGAATATTTTTTGGAAGAAGACATCAGTCAGTTTTTACATCTAGTGAAGCCCGGTTGTCTTAAAAATATATTAAGCAATTTAATAAAACTATGCCCGGTTGTCTTTAAAATATTTTAAGTGATTTAATAAAACTATATAAAAACCAAAGTGTTCTTTTATTTTAAAACGCAACTACAAATTGGTGGCATAACACGATGATGGTTTGGTTGCGTCAACAGACAAATATGAAATTTCGAAGTTTTGCGAGCATCTTAAACTTAATTTTGAAATAAAGATCTTTCCGGCGAGATATTTCCTGGGATCGTTACACAGAGTCGGCTACTGAAATTAAACTACATACGAGATAAAGTACTTTCTTAAAGAAAACTTTGCATTCTAAAGATAAAAACTAATTTGTTTACTTGACATATAAGTCTGTCAACATATTAAGTTGATAATATCCGTATTATTTCCATTAAATTGTGTCCTGAATACCTGTTATGGAACTCCTAGACCAGATACTTTCCATATTAACGCAAAGATGTTCATCCAGGTTACCAACAATACCATACATATACCAATATCATTTGCTAGACCTATGGACTATGAAACTTTCTTGAATAAATCTACCAATCTTTTTGATGTTAGAAAGAACTCTATAACTATAACAAGTAGTGGTGGAGATAAAAATTCAGAGGACAATAGATTTCCTGATTTTGAGTTACTTGCTGGTCGCGGCCCAGTCTCTGAACCATCAAGAGCTAGGGACTGTCTGCCAGATGATAGGACTAGGAGTGATCATGGCTTTAACTCTTCAACACCTGGAGTTGATCAATCTTTTGATAATCAGCCATATCGAAGACATTACTATCCAAGACATCGACAACATCTATCTTGTTATGATGAATTAGATCACCTGAAGAATGGATTCTTTAGCAGAAATCAAAATGAATCTAGTATTGAATGTTGTGGTTACAATCTGCTTATTTGGTTTAAACATTCATTAGCAAGTAAAAAAGCTAACCAGAGAGTCAAGAGAGCTATTAACCACAAGCCTTTTGAGCAAAAAGCAGGAGGAGATATGATCTCTGCAAACACTTGTGCAGATGTTGAATTAAAGCGTAAGTGGTCATAAGTGGTCTTCTCTTTGTAACTCTTGGGCTGGTATTTCATTTGACGGAAGCAAATTGTGTACTTACAATGTTGGCTGTTTAGAGGGATCCTACCTCCTAGGTGACAAATGCTTAGAAAATGACAGCAATGATAAAAGATCCAATATATGTAGTATGGGTGACTTCAAGTTTTCTAACAAGATGGTTCCTAGATATCCTTCTGCTATTAAGACCCTAGGAGATGATTTATGTTTTGTTGGTGAACAAAAGATAAAAGACTGTCAAAGATCCACCGAAGAAATAATCACTGTTTCCTTAGTAGGCCTTAATGGTGTAGAATTCATAGTTACTGAACCACATCATTTTTCTTTTGGTTTAGATCCTAAAGAAATACAGAATAATCACTGCTCTGGTTGTAATAACCCTGGCTGTTATTCATGTTCAGGAGATGATTTATACAGATTTGATTTTAAGGAAATCAAACCATCTAACTGTAAATGCAGTTTAGTAGCTAATCCAAGATATGGCAAAATAGGTCTGGTTCTAGATGATAACACAATTCCTGTCAACTATTATGTGTCAGAATTGATGGAAATTACTAGGGAAACTCAAGATGATGGCTCAAAAACTAATGCAAAATCAATCTGCCTAGACTGCTCTGCAAAATGTATGGGCAATAAATTAACCTTCAAGTCGATTGACTTCAAAGTGGATCAAATCAAAATCTGCTCAAACATGAATTGTATATCAAACAGCTATGAGGACTCAATTACTATTCCATATGGCCTACTAATTCTAAATAGATTAATAACAATATCAATGTTTGAGCAAAGTGACCTTAAATTTAATCTAACTACTAGCTATGAATTTGGTGACATTTGTGATCTTCTAGAATGTACATTCTGCTTATCCAAGCTTCTAAATCCAAAATGTTACTCTTATATAGACAAGTTAGTCCTTCTAGTTTCTTGGCATGCTCATTAATGTTATTTCAGGACGGGTCGATTCATATTAATCAATCGCAGTATGTGAAACGTTTGATTGTAAAATTTAACATGTTGAATGCCGCACCAGTGTCAACTCCAGCAGAAACTTCTACAGGAGTGAGCTATTCAGAAGAGTTATCAGAAAAGATAAATTTCCCTTTTCGACAAGCAGTGGGCAGCCTGATGTATCTGATGGTGGCTACTCGCCCAGATATAGCCTTTGCAGTTGGTTGTGTGAGCCGATGTGATATCTAGATAATCCTAGTCAACATCATGTTACAATGGTCAAGAAGATAATTCGCTATCTGAACGGGACAGCTGATTATGGTATATATTTTAAAAGCAAAAAATTAAACTTTCTTGTTTCAGTGATGCAGACTATGCTGGTGACGTAGTAACAAGACGTTCGACTAGTGGCTATGTTTTCTTGATGGGATCAAGCTGCATCACTTGGGCCTCGCAACGACAAAAATGCGTGGCACTTTCTTCAAACGAAGCTGAATTTGTGGCTGCATGTCAAGCAGTCAAAGAGCTAGTATGGATCCAGCAACTCTTGAACGACTTGTTGAATCAAAATGCGAATCCAATTTTATATGTTGATACATGATAATCAAGGCGCCATACGACTGATTAAGAATCCTGAATTCCACAAGAGGACAAAACATATAGATGTCCGTTTTAACTTTATTCGTGAAAAGTTTGAAGATGATCTTTTTGAGTTGGAATACGTGCCAACGCAAAATCAAATTGCCGATATATTAACGAAGGCGTTACCGAAGGATAAATTTCAACGGTTTCGATCTATGATGGGAGTTATTGTTTTAAATCATATAAATTAAATTTGAAATTATTTTTTTTAAATTTGTATGTAGATACTATTTTAAACATTTATAAAAGTGGGAGTGTTAAAATAATATTATTTATTGAATGTTTTAAATATTATTCGTCACCCTGTATAACATAATTTGATCTCTTATACTCTACTCTTATACTCTACAAGTAAGAAAGACGAGAAAATTACAGAAATTACTAAAGTGGAGAATTTTTCAAAATGCACTTGTCTGAGAAAATTGCGTTCCTAGAGACACTCGCAAGCTAGGGTCGAGTAGGGAAAATCAACGAGGAAGCTAATGGTGGATTTACATGTAGGGGAAGTGCGAACAGTGAGACAGTGCAAACAGTGAGACAATTCATTTTTCTCTTTTATGAAAGCATGTACGGACATGCCAGTATTGATTATAAAACGTATATTTAACCCTCCATGTGTTTTAATTCTGTTGCGCACGACTTTCAGTTGCGCGTTAAACTACACCGGGTAAACATAACAAAAAAATACATCGAAATATTTTTCGGAGTGTATTTAAATTTAGCATAGCAACACGAAATAATCAGGTAAGTACACAGAATTTTTTTTACATATGACGTTTTTATGTGTTCTTTTATAATAATACAAAAAAAGTCTTGCAATTCTTTGTCATTATTGTAATTTTTGTTTTTTTCTATGAAATGACAAAAAATGAACAGTGATACATTTACAAAAAACAAACAGTGAGACATGTCTCACTGACTGGCTCAAGCGCTTCCGAAAAAGAAATCCTTCACTTGCCCTTCGCACTCCAGAGGCATGCAGCCTATCTCCGGCAACTTCGTTTAATAGGCACAATCTTGACAAGTTCTATAACAGCTTATTCGACGTCGTGTCACGAACTTCCGACGGATTTTCTTTAGAAACTCGTATTTATAACCTTCACCAAACCGGGTTAACTAACAACGGTCCAGATTCCCGCGAAAATTCTTGCACAAAAAGGTATGAAACAAGTTAGTAAAGTAACCAGCGCTGAAAGAGGAACGTTAGTCACCTTGTGTTGCATTATAAGTGCAACTGGCCAATACATCCCTCCAGTAATGATTTTTCCCAGAGTGCATTTTAAAGACCATATGCTGCTTGGTGCACCTGCAGGTACACCTGGTTTGGCAAATCCATCCGGGTGGATGAACTCGAGCTGTTTTTTCAAAGTGGTGGAACATTTTGTGAAATTCACATCTTGTTCCAAAGAAAATCCTATCTTGTTGTTGATGGACAATCATGAAAGCCACATCAGCGTAGCCGCTCTCAATTATGGAAAAGAACGTGGTGAAATAATGTTGACTTTTCCGCCACATTCGTCGAACAAAATGTAATCACTGGATGTCTCCGTCTATAAACCGTTTAAAATGGCGTACAAACAAGCGATAGACTCATTCATGCTGCAGAATCGTGGTAAAACGTTTTCCATTTACGACATAGCAAAAGCAGTTAGTTACGCTTTTGATTAGTCGATGACACCATCAAACATCATGGCACGGTTTCAAAAGCCTGGAATCTATCCTCCGGACAGAAATGCTTTCACTGGTGTGGACTTTATGAGCAGTTTGGTCACCGAAAGGCCTCTTATTGATGCAACTGAGGAAACAGAACTAAGCGATGGACTATCGACACTCAACACACCAGAAAGGATTGACCTTGAAGGAGAAACAGTTTTGAATATTTCAAATCGACCCGGACGTCCCAAACCGCAAAATGATTTTATCAGCCCAGGGGTACCAGCACGTAACTTGATACAATCGAGCATTGTCGATCGTAGGTCAACTGGAAACAAATTATTTTTGGCAGCACGTAACTTGAGACGAGTTTCATTGTGACTTCCACTTAAAATATCGTTGTGAACTTTAAATTGAAATGTCAAATTGGTATTATTCTGATATTTTTTGATTCGGAAAGTGAAGATGAAGTACTTAATGCTAAATGCATACATGGACCTCAGCCCGTGCCTTGTGAAGTTTTTTTTACTTTTTATTACATTAGGTAATTTGGAAGTGCAAATTGATCTGAAAAATATATGTATGGTGTTTTTCCTTTCTTGGGCACTTTTAAGCATTCTCATGGCTAAAGCTTGGTGAGAACTCATAAAAGTGTTGGAAATCTCCGTCTGTTCTTTTAATTATTGATTTTTTTTTGTTTTTCCATGCTATTTCTTAAAAAAAAATCACTGCCGACGATAACTTTTTTCTGTCGAGTGAAAACTTTTGTTTCAAACGTCATTTTCAAGTTTGTGTGCTGCCATATCTGACGATACAATCGAGAACACTCGATTCAACCAAAATAGGTGCTGCCTATGCACGATTGTATCGATAAAACTCGATTGTACCAAGTTAGGTGCTGGCACCCCAGAACAGTTCAAAGGCTACCCCAAAACAAAATAAGAGGAAACAACGAAAAAAGGGAAAAGTACGATACTGACGGACACGCCGACGGAAAAAGAAGAATTAGAAAAGAGAGAATTGTGGAAAAAGGAAGATTCAAGCTATCAAAAAACGAAAGATACTTCAATCTGAGTCTGAATCAAATGACAATGATGAGATAATTCTTAAAGATTGTTTTTTAGACGGTTCGTTCGTCAGTGTGCGCTCTACGGGACCTATGTTTTGGTTCGATTCAATGCGGACAAAAATAAAACAGCTTATTATATTGGCCAAATAATAAAGGACAAGAACGAAAGCAACCACTACCAAATTCTTGTAAGGAAAATTTTTATGTATAGAAATATTTCTCAAATATGTTTATAATTATTCGGGGAATACCGACCTAAAATCCTGAAAATATGGTTTGTTTTCATATGTAAAGTCTGTGGTGTAATTTCACGTCACTATTTTCCGAACCGTGGTTCTGTTAAGTAACGTCACATGTCACATATCACTTTGTCTTTGTCCACGTACACCGATTGTTCCTTGGTGAAACTTATCCTGAACGCCAAAAAAATAACAAAAGAAATCATGAGCGGATAGATTTTAATCAGATATTGATCTTGTCTTATCTTTTTAAAATACGTGAAAGTGTATTTAAACACTTATAAAATTCACGACTTATAAAATTCACGTAAACACATTTCAGGCGTGTCTGCACCTTCAATTTCAATGTTGGTAGTGCAGTCCGCTAAAAGTGCTGAATCCTTATTTTTGCATAGCTGGCAATGCTACGCCAAATCGGAAATGCGCGCCACTCTTGTCAGAAAATGTCAGCACACACACTTTATCGCAGCACGATGGCACAATTTCCAGATTGTTCTTCTTCTTTTACAAACTGACTGTGCCACCGATAAGTTCGCTTCCATTGAGCTACCGCTGAGATTTAAGAAGAAATAAGAAAAATCGTAGAGAATACTCAAAAGGAGGTAAGTCTTCAATTTCTTTTATTTAATTCATCGTAAAAGTTTCGGGCATGATTTTTATGAACTTTTTGCAGATTTAATTGATTAATTTTTGTGAAAATCTAACACCCGCCATATATTTTTTTGTTTGTCAGGAATTGTTTGTACACCAACTCAGGAATTATCTTAAAGTTATAAAAAAGTCATCCGTTCCTGGATGGGGGCAGTAAATCCCCCATCCAGGAACGGATGACGGCAGTCAGGAGCACCCCATCTATATAAATATAAAGGAATTTTTGTTAAAGGAGTTCTGACATATAGTTTCACTCCCAACCCATTTTATTACTAAGTATACAGAGCACCTCAGGTAAAATTCTGTAATTTTATTCAAGAAGTGGTAGATTGATAGTGAAGTGGTTAGATTTGCAAAAATCGACTCGCGCCAGAAACAAGAAAAAAAAAAAAACAAAATCAAACAATTCCTCCAATATCGATAAAATCCAATCTGAAGATTCGTATCTATAGTCGAACGCGACATTAAAGTCTACGTCCACAAATCAGAAGCGAGGTAGTATCTACCAAGTGCGGTAGCCACAAATCAGTGAAGAGTCAAGCAACTCCTACGTTGGCTGGAGACATCCGTCAGTAGAATGTGGGGCAGTTGAGCATGAGAATTTTTTTTATGGCTTTTTTAATGGTTATTGTTTTGAATATTTTTTAATGGGTTTTTAATAGGTGCGGTATGGTGTTTGATGTGAATGTGATGATCATGAAAGGGAGTTTGGATGTTGAGGATGGTAAATATTTTCTTGGGTTTGAATAGCAGCGAGGAAGAGTGCGTGTCTGTTAGAGTAGTTTGGGGTGTCGGGGGTGATGATGTAATAATGTAAATTAATGAAAACCCCGAATGTGGTGATCATGAAGAAAGAAGGGAGTTTGGATGTTGAGGATGGTAAATGTTTTCTTGGGTTTGAATAGCAGCGAGGAAGAGCGTGTGTGAGTAGTTTGGGGTATCGTCGTCGGGTGTGATGATGTAATAATTTAAATTACTGAAAACCCCGAATGTGGTGATCATGAAGAAAGAAGGGAGTTTGGATGTTGGGGGGTGGGGATGGTAAATGTTTTATTGGGTTTGAATAGCAGCGGGGAAGAGCGTGTGTGTGTTAGAGTATGTAGTTTGGGGTGTCGTCGTCGTGGTCGTGGTCGTCTTTGTTGTATTGTTATGCGTATCAATCGCCTGTAGTGGCTTTTGACAGAAGGACAATAGATGTGATATTTGTATGGCGCGAGCATTTAAACAAATGTGTGTTTATGTTCATAATGATTGTTTTGGTGCAGATGCGGTAGATTTTTAAATGGAATTTAAGAATTGGTTAGTTTAATTTGAACTTCGCAGTTGTCAGTACCTATAAAAATAAAAAAAACCAAAATGAATTCTCAATTTTTGAATAAATTGAATAACTTGGGTATGGTTAAACCTTTAAAAAGTATAAGTGAACTTCAAACCGATACGTACTCAATAAAAAATGGGGAGAAAACTCTTACAAAATACGGTCCAAAAATTCTTTTGGAAATGGAGAGTTTTAAGGTATTTTTGCCTTCTAAGTTCAATGAGCTTTCAGAAGAAGAAATAGGTCTGTTCCCAGGGTATCTTTTGAAGGTTTCTGAAGCATCACTTCCAGGAGGGCAACCAAAACTTGAATTTCTCCCACCCATTGAAGAAAAGGTAAATAATAGAAAATTTGGTTTAAAAAAAAAGAAAATATAGATAATTTTATTGTTGTTCAGTAGCCATATGAGGTAGTTTCATCTACTGAAACAAAAGTTAAGCGGTTCAACCTGAAGGCTAACAAAATAGAGTTTAGGATCAACCCTATCCCTAAAGGAGCAGAGCCGACAACATGGGTAAGAAATGCTGTTGAAGAGGCACTTAAATTTGCTTTTCAGGGTGTGAGGGCTATGGATAAGGTTGGAGTGACGTTTGATGGAAAAGGATTTTCCAAGGAGAGAGGAAGTGGCTGGATGAATTTCAAGAACGTATCAGAATTTAAAACCGAGGATTTATGGGAAATGATGCTAAAAATATTTCAAAGTAACTCTGAAGGATTCTGTATCAATCGCCTGTAGTGGCTTTTGACAGAAGGACAATAGATGTGATATTTGTATGGCGCGAGCATTTAAACAAATGTGTTTATGTTCATAATGATTGTTTTGGTGCAGATGCGGTAGATTTTTAAATGGAATTTAAGAATTGGTTAGTTTAATTTGAACTTCGCAGTTGTCAGTACCTATAAAAATAAAAAAAACCAAAATGAATTCTCAATTTTTGAATAAATTGAATAACTTGGGTATGGTTAAACCTTTAAAAAGTATAAGTGAACTTCAAACCGATACCTACTCAATAAAAAATGGGGAGAAAACTCTTACAAAATACGGTCCAAAAATTCTTTTGGAAATGGAGAGTTTTAAGGTATTTTTGCCTTCTAAGTTCAATGAGCTTTCAGAAGAAGAAATAGGTCTGTTCCCAGGGTATCTTTTGAAGGTTTCTGAAGCATCACTTCCAGGAGGGCAACCAAAACTTGAATTTCTCCCACCCATTGAAGAAAAGGTAAATAATAGAAAATTTGGTTTAAAAAAAAAGAAAATATAGATAATTTTATTGTTGTTCAGTAGCAATATGAGGTAGTTTCATCTACTGAAACAAAAGTTAAGCGGTTCAACCTGAAGGCTAACAAAATAGAGTTTAGGATCAACCCTATCCCTAAAGGAGCAGAGCCGACAACATGGGTAAGAAATGCTGTTGAAGAGGCACTTAAATTTGCGGATTTATGGGAAATGATGCTAAAAATATTTCAAAGTAACTCTGAAGGATTCTGCACAGATACTTTTGAATTAACGGTTACTTCCATTAAACTACCGTCAGGTAGAGGGAATACGCGTAACCTTGCATCTTGCTACAATTCATATGATGACGAATGTCTTAAAAAACGTGGTATCATATCCATCAAAAACAAGGATAACTTGTGCTTATCCCGAGCCTTAGTAGTAGCATTAGCATATGCGGACAAGCCATCAGATGCTTACAAAGTGCGAAATGATATCGGAAAACTTCAAAAAACAAGAGCGGAACTATTGGTTAATAATGCCAATATCACTGTACCATTCGATGGTTGTGGTATAGAAGAACTGAAAGAATTTCAGAGATATCTAAACGAATATACTCGTATAATTACGGTTTATAAATATGCAACAAAAGGAAGAACAGTAATATTCGAAGGAGAAACAAAAGATGAACCAACCAAAAAAAGAATTAATTTGCTTCACTATAAAAAACATTTCAATGTAACAGTTTCATTAACTGCTGCATTCTGTTGTTCTTACTATTGCGAGACATGCCATAAGCCGTATAGTAATAAAAAAAGCACACAGACGTATTAAATCTTGTCCACAATGCCAAAAAACACCAGCTTGTAATACAACTGCTGATGAGATTCTTTGTGGAGAATGTAATCGAAATTTTCGAGGGAAAATATGTTTTGACAACCACAAAGCTTCAAGTTCAGGACTACCCTCTAAGTGTGATGAAGTCAAAAGATGTCTAAATTGCCTGAAAACTACAGGGAAAACTGATCATGTGTGCGGTGAATACTTTTGTCATACGTGTAAGATATACGTTCCGCAAAATCACCAATGCTATATGTTGCCAGATAGGAGAAAACCAAATTTCCACAAATGCCTTTACATTTTTTATGACTTCGAGAGCCGACAAGAAAAAGAATCAGATGGCTCTTCATTCAAAATACATAGGCCTAATTTATGTGTTTTCCAGAAAAGATGCAACTTATGTATTGACATAGATAATCTGCATTTCTGCCAGCAGTGCAGTTATAGAAATCATATTGAAACCAGAGACGTGGTACCTAACTTTCTTAACTATATTTTAAAGATTCGGCAGTTGTTCAAAACAGTGATTGTAATTGCTCACAACGGGCAGGCGTATGACTACCAATTCATATTGAATTACATTTTGGAAAAGACAAGCATAAAACCGCAGTTGATCATGCGCGGAACAAAAATAATTCTCATGCAGGTTAGAAATGTAAAGTTTATAGATTCCCTCAATTATTTTCCAATGGCACTATCGAAATTACCAAAAGCTTTTGATTTACCGTCAACTTTAAAGAAAGGTTATTTCCCTCACTTTTTCAACACAACAGAAAATGCTACATACCAGGAAAAATTACCTCATTACAAATATTATGGACCTCACTCGATGAAAACAGCTGAACGTGAAGTTTTCTTTAAATGGTATGAAGAGCATAAAGATGATAACTTTATAATGGAACGTGATCTTGGGAACTACTGTGTCAGCGATGTAAAAATTTTAACTGATACTTGTCTAAAATTCAGAAATTTGTTTCTTCTTCAATATAATGTTGAACCACTCTACGATTGCATCTGCATGTAATCTAGTGTTTCGACGAAACTTCCTCGTAGAAAATACAATAGGAATTATACCGAAAAACGGTTACAGCCAATCGAAGGAAGCAATTCAATGGTAAATTTGGGAGACAAAACAAAGAGGTATTAATATTAAACATTCAGAACCCTGAGTGAAATAGAAGTCTAAAGTAAATAATAGAAACTCTCTTGAAAATTAATTTTAATTAAAAAACAAAAAAATATATTAATCCAAATTAAATTTGTAAATATTTTTAATCGTATTTTATAACGAAAAACATAAAAGTGCACTTAATATCATAAAACATTAAAGCGTAAATGAATTATAAAAGATCACTAGCTGACATTTCTCCAGAGCACTTACTTTCTTCGCCCAAAAGACAACAAAAAACAACAACAAACATGGCAGTGGGACAAATGTCAATAGAGGAATTAAAGAACCTTCTGGACGACAAAATATCAAATTTAGCCACTAAAGATGACATCTCAGGCGTTCATGACGAGATTCAAAAACTTAAAACTCGAAATATAGAACTAGCAACTAAGCTTGAGAAGATGCAAGATGAATGTAAGTCGCTCAAAAGAGAAGTTGAGTTTTTATCCAAGAAATCTTGTGAAAAGAATCTGATCGTGCGCATTGCTAAAAAGCCGAACATCAATCACCGCGAAGAAGTGAAAAAACTTTTTACTTCGCTTGTTCCAGGTGAACCAGTGTCGATTAACTCAGTTCGTTTACTACCTTCGAATTACGAGACTTGCAATATTCTGGTGGAAACAAACTCTAAGGACTATGTTGATGAAATGCTACATAATTCCAACCAACTTAAAGGCAGTGGTATGTTCATCCATAGAGATTTCCCATTAGAAAAACGCAAAATACGACAGTCATTGCTACGAGTAAGAAAGGCAATAAAAAACAGCAACGCAAACGTGGAAGTTCTAATCAAAGGTGAAAGTTTGGTGGTGGCAGGGAAAACTTTTAATTGGTGCAGGGAGAGGGGACTATTAGCTGACAGATCTGACGGCTGTCTGATTCTCGGCGAATTGTATGCTGGTTTTAAGTTATCGAATACAGAACTTTTAAGCTTAGCAAAGGCAGCGAGATCTAACGTAAGCGAAAACAACAACCAGACAGGAAATGATCGCTCGCCCGAAATTATGCAACAGTCAACATCGAGAAGCAATCGTCCGCCGGATATTATGCAACAATCAACAAGAAATTTTTCTTCATGAAACCGAAACGTCTGCCAGATTAATTTTAAAAAGTCAGTAAAAAAAAAAGAAAAAAATATTAACTTAGATGTAAGTACTTTAAATTTATTATCCTATAATGTTGGTGGATTAAGAAATAAATTGCTTTTTCCATCCTTTTTTGAATTCATAAACAAATTTGATTATTTTTTCCTTTGTGAAACCCATGTAATGCAGGACAACTATGGTGATTTTGAAAAATTTTTTATCGGCTTTAAATTATTTTGGATTCCAGCCACAAGGGTACACACTCGTGGGCGAGCAATTGGGGGTTATCTTTTTGGATTCAAATCAGTTAATTCAAATTATTGTCGTTTTGTAAATGTTGAAAACAATACAGCTTTAAAAATAAACTTTGGGGATGAAACTTTTTATATTTTTCCTATTTATCTAAATTGTAATAATTGGGAGCAAGATTTTTACAATTTGAATCGCTTACTCAATTCCTTAAGCAATAATAATGTAATGCTTATAGGAGATTTTAATGCTCGATTAGCAGATCAACAGATAGAAAGTAATACGGTTTCTTATGGCGAACAATTCAAATTAGTTAGAAATTCAAAGGATAGAGTAATGAACGGAAATGGCAAGAAAATCCTAGAACTTTTTCAAAATTTTGATATTTTCGTTCTTAATGGGTCAACTAGTGGGGATATTTTAGGCGAATTAACTTTTGTTGGGGGCCCAGGTGCATCAGTTGCGGACTATTGTGGCATTAGTGGTAAATGGTTTGAGAAAGTATGTAGTTTTAATGTTGGTACATTGACCTTCTCGGATCATATGCCAATCTCAGTGACTCTTGCTATCAGCGATCTTCTACCCGAAAAAGACGTTTCTCTCTTGCCTAAACTTTTTTGGAATGAAAGAGAAAAAGAAAGTTATGAGAATAGACTTATTCAGTTTAACGTACAAACTGATTTAAGTCAAGCGAATACGAGCCACCAAATTGATTCTTTTATTGAAGCTATTAAAAACTCGGTCTCCTTTTCAGAAAGGAGAGATGTAGCTAAATGTAAACAAAAGTGGTTTGACAGAGACTGTCAAAAAGCTAGAGCTAAATCCTTTAGGCTCCTTAAACTGTTACGATCGAGAAGTGGGGACTTTTTTCGGAAAGCATATGTCGAGGCAAACGCAGAATACAAAAAACTTTGCAAAGTAAAGCGGAAACAATATTTTTTACAAATAGGAAAGAGCTTAAATAATGTCAAGGATTCATCTGAATTTTGGAAAGTAGTTAAAGAACTTAATGGGAAAAAATTTAAAATTGGCAACAATCTGGATGCTCATATTTTAGCCACCTATTTCAAAAATCTCCTTAATCCATCAGAAAATGAAAACCCATCAATCCAATTTGCTGAAAATTTCACGATTGTTAGCTCTTTGGATCGGGATATAACGTTAGAAGAAATACAGATTGTCTTAGACAAAACCAAAAACAACAAAGCCCCTGGATACGATAGAGTTTCTTATGAATTTTTCAAAAACGCTCCACAAGAATTTTTGCAAAATTTAGCAATAACCTATTCACATATACTGCACACAGCTGAAGTACCTGAATCTTTTCGAAAATCACTTATATTCCCAATACACAAAAAAGGAGATACAAACAACGTAGAAAATTATAGGGGCATATCATTCTTAAACGTAATTGCAAAAATATTTACAGGCATTATATTAAAAAGGCTTGAAGTTTGGGTTCGTAACAATAAATTACTAAACGAATTTCAAGCTGGCTTCAGAGCGGGCTATTCAACGATAGATCACATTTTTACTTTACAGAATATTGTTGACTATTATATTGAAAATCGCAAAAAGTTATATGTTATATTTATTGATTTTAAAGCTGCGTTTGATAGTATTGATCGAAGAGCATTGTTCTACAAGTTAAATCTAATGGGCTTATCCTCTAAGATTTCAAATGTATTGAAGAAGCTCTATGAAAAAACTATGTCAGCGGTTTGGGATGGTGAAAAAATGTCGGAGTGGTTTGAAACTAGAAGTGGGGTGCGTCAAGGGTGTCTTTTATCCCCTCTGTTGTTCGCTCTTTATATCAACGACATAGTTGATGCCCTTCCAAATGGTATTTCAATTGCAGGAGTTGTTATTAAATGCCTTTTATATGCTGATGACGTTATTTTATTTGCAGAATCCCCGGAAAGTCTTCAGCTCACGATAAATAGACTAAATAATTATTGTAAATTGTGGAATCTGATAATCAATATATCAAAATCAAAGATTATGATTTTTAGAACAGGGCGAGGAAGACACAGTAGAAATGAAAGGTGGTTTCTAAATGGGGAAAACATTGAAATTGTGAACGAATTTAATTACTTAGGTATGATTTTTACACCTCAACTAAGCTTAAAAAAACACTTTCAAAACAAATTAAAGAAATCACTATCTGCTATAAACGCTACATGGCAAAACTTGTTTAGGAACAAAAATGTTGGTCATAGTGTTAAATTTAGAGTGTTTGATGCTGCTATGAGATCTATTATGACTTATGGGTCTCAGGTATGGGGATATCAACAGTATGATGAAGTTGAAAAACTGCAACGGTTGTTTTTAAAGAAAACTTTCAGATTGCCGCAATCAACCCCAAATTATATGCTTCAACTTGAAACAGGACTTTCTCCTATCTTTATCTTCACTTTGAAAATGCATTTTGATTATGTCACAAAAATACTTTCTTATGATGATACTCGGTTACCAAAAATACTTGCGAAGCACAGTATCCAAAAAAATATTAGCTGGTTTAAGAAATGGGAGGATTTGACCATTTTGAGCGGTGTTTCAATCGATTCTTGGGAGATGCAAAACGTATGCATGACAGACAAGTTCAGATGTATTCTTGAAAAATTGGATACCAGGATTAGATCAGATTTGACTGGAGAAGCTAGGGGCTCTGCACGTAGATCTTTGTATCCAAAGCTAGAATACAATCTGAACAATTTCAACTATTTTACCGACAAAATGGGCGTATATGAAATCTCTATGATTTTTCGATTAAGGGGAGAGCTCCTTGACCTAAATTACAGGCCATATTTTAATAACCGAGAAACATTTTGCTCTTTATGTAATCTACAAGAACAAGAAAACTCGTATCACTTCTTATCAATATGTCCCATTTTGAAAGAAATAAGATTTGTGTACTTTGAAAAGACAATTTTAAGCGAATCAGAATCCATACATATTTTAAATGGCCAAAATTGGAAAAATCTTGCCGAATTTTGCATTGAAGCCCTTAATTATAGAAAAGATTTTATTGAATAATAAAGGAATTGAATCCAAAAATCATAACGTTTTTCTTGTTTTCAAAAAAAAAAAAAAAAAAAAAAAAACATTCTTGTACTGCAATTTATTTATCTACATTTATTATATCATAAAAGAAAAAAGTTAAAATTGAAATTGTATCTATGTTTAACAAAAAAAAAAAATAAATACTGTACGGCAATAGTAAAATATATTGACATTTTTATTTAAACTGTTAAAATTATTAAACTTTTAAAATTATTATTAAGTATTATAAAATTATAATATTAAGTATAATGAAATATTTCTATTATTTGTAAAAGTATAAAAAAAAAAAAAAAAGTTGGCATCTGGCAGACGGTTTCAAAACCAAGGCCATAATTTATTTATTACATATAAAATTGTTTAAAATGTTTAGAATCTGAAAAATAAAGCTATTATTATTATTATTATTATTATTAAACATTCATTCAATGGTCGAGAAGCAGTTGTAGCCGGAGTCAAAGTTGATGGATTTTGCGAGGAAACTGAACAAATATTCGAATTTCATGGGTGTTATTATCATGGGCATCCTGAATGTCAAAAGTATAACAGGAATGAACCTCTCACTGTTGATAAATTTGATACTTTAAATCGAAGGTTTGAAAGGACGTTAGCAAAAACAGCTCGTTTAAAGTCATTCAAGTATGATGTCATCGAAGAATGGGAATGCCATTTTAAAAATAAGTTATCTCTGTTTAAAGACACGGACCTTGAATTTTTAAAAACACATCATCTCGTTGAAAAATCTCCGCTGGATCCTCGTGAAGCTTTTTATGGTGGACGAACTGGTAACACTTCTAGCTACTATCAATGCACGGCAGGAGAAAAAATAAAATATATTGATGTTTGTTCCTTATATCCATGGGTGTGTAAATATGGAAAATTTCCCATTGGACATCCAAAAGTACACACAGATTCAGTCGAATGTTCAAGTTTAAAACTTGAAAACATCAGTGGTTTAATCAAATGCAAAATATTACCTCCGGATCAACTATTTCATCCTGTTCTTCCTATTAAACAAAATAACAAACTGATGTTTACCTTGTGCAGATCTTGTAGCGATAAAGTGTCATACAGTGATGATATTTGTTCTCATTCTGATAGTGAAAGAGCTTTATGTGGAACATGGGTAATTGAAGAAGTTATTAAAGCCATTAAGACAGGTTATACAATTCTTACAAATGTCATACAGTACGATAAAAATGCAAATTCAAGAGGTTTATTTGACGCTATGATGGATACATTTTTGAAAATTAAGCAAGAAGCGTCGGGGTGGCCTGCAGATTGTATAACGGAAGAAGATAAGGTTAACTATATTTCGAATTTCCTCAAAATAGAAAATATCGAGCTTGATTATTCCGAAATAATGAAAAATGAAGGCAAAAGATCTTTGGCTAAACTTATTCTTAATTCATTTTGGGGTAAATTTGGTCAAAGAGAAAACCAACCCCAAACATCCATTATAAATAATCCTGCTGAATTGTATGAATTAATAACAAATCCCTCCGTGAACGTCTGTTCAATATTTCCTGTGAATGTAACGAATTTAATATTGAATTATCAATATAAAGAACAATCTGCTAAGCTGTTGAACACAGCTAATGTCTGCATTGCAGATATACCACTACACAAGCACGTTTAAAGCTCTACGAATATTTAGAGGAATTAGGTAAGCGAGTGTTGTACTATGATACGGATTCCGTAATATACATAAGCAGAGAAGGGGAAAGTGATCCTGAAACTGGCAACATGATTGGAGATATGACTGACGAACTGGAATGCTTCGGTGAAGGAAGTTTCATAATAGAGTTTTTAAGCGGAGGACCTAAGAATTATGCCTACAAAGTGTTAAGTGGAAAAGACAACACTGAAAAGGTTATTTGCAAGGTAAAGGGAATATGCTTAAATTACTCGGCATCAAAAAAAGTAAATTTTTGAAACAATCAAAGAAGCCGTTCTTAACGCCGATGGCAATGATCACATTCAGATAATTTCTGACAATATTTGCAGGACAAGGGATCATCAAGTGATAACAAAGACTCAGTGTAAAAACTATAGACCCAGATCGGGCCATAGCTCTCTACCCTTTGGATTTTATCGTCAAAATAGCCCCACGGCATTCTTACCATCTTAGATTTAATTTTTTTGCCATTTCTTTCAAAATATTGCTATAAAATTGTATTAAGAATTAAATAAAAAAGAACTAGAAATAGAATATTGTTTATGTGTATATTTATTTGGAATGGTTACATGCTGAGTATTGGTTTTAACAAAATCATTGAGTTCATGTAATAGGTTTATACAATGTTAGATAAAAAAAAAATGTTTTTTTTGTTTAGTTACGTTTGCTTAGGATAATTAATGAACTTGAGTAAGAGATATACATTTTGAAGGGCACAGCATTTTTCATGGTTCCGACATTTTATTTCATAAGGATACGTATTTCTAAGCTCCCTTTAATTGGGGCAGCTGAAAATATCTTCTAAATTAATGACTTTTTTTCACTTTGGAAGAAAATATCCCCTCCCACCTAAAAGAGGAGAAATAGACCCCACTTCCATACAGTTTTTTTCTTGTTTTAATTAAACCTACACGCACTACATTTTTTTCGTATCTAATGCAAATCACTCTGCATATCCTCTTTGTGCCATTATGCCCACTGTACACTAACTATTTTTTTTTATTCTTTAACTTAAAACAAGGTAGTACCAATAATTATTTAAAATTTCAACCAGTATTGTGAAAAAAAAAATATTTTTATTCATCAAAATCTTCATTGTGGTTTTTAAAATACAAATAATTGGTACCCCTTCCAGAACATTTCGGAATTTAAATAATATAAAAAACAAGCATTTTGCAAAAAAAAAAATCATGAAACTCGGAGCTGTTCCACTAAAGATCGAAGTGAAAACCTATATTGACTGGACTATATGCCTACCTATATTTTTTTTAATATCTTGACGCAAGTTACTAATTTTTTAATGATTCTTCCAAATCCGGACTTTTCCGAAAAATCATTTACAACTTGACCTTTTAACCGCTGCGCTGGCGCTTTATATTAGCGCATCAAGAGTAAGAACCATACAAAAACACAAATTTTTCTCACCACTATTACCAATAATTATTTTATTCCACAAATTCATCATAATTTTAACTATTTGCTGGCTATGGTGTAGTCATAGAATTTAATATAAATTTTAAATATTTGTTAAAATCAAAAGGAACGAAAATCTGTTTTTTTTTTTTTTTTGTTGAATAAACATTTGAATGGGTTTTACTCTATAAAACCCACTTAAAATAATTGAAATCATGATGCGCCACTATGAAATCACTAGTTACAATGGTAAAAAGTTGTAAACAAAAATATGTCGTGATTTTTAAATTTAAAAATAATCCTCTAAAACTTTCAACAGACTTCAAAAGGGACAGCTTTAGTTTTTAAGAACTATTTTACATTTTTTCTAGGATCAACAGTTCTCAAATTAAATGTTAAATAAGTTTTTAACTTAAAAACTTGTTTATCGTAAGGGTTAAAAATATTAACAAAAAAACGATCAGGAAACTTCCTAAGCGAAACGAAAGCGAGCGAACGATATTGCTTTGACGATATCTGTCGCAAATTTGCTACAGATATGATAAAGACAGTCATGTGTCATCTCATAACGATATCGTTCGATCGTTTTCGCTTTACTTAATAAGGCCACAGGTACTTAACTAATGATATGTGAAGTGCTGATTTTAGAAAAAATAAATAAATAGAAAATAGTTTTAGAAACGAAAAAGTATCTGTCCCCTTTAAAACTGTTATAAACTAAAAGGTTTTATTATTTTGAAAATGTAATTTATTTAAGAATTGAGTGTGCCACCTCAAGATAGGTAGGTATGTAAATTGTGTTTGAAAGTTTGACATTTTTTCAGCCAACCCAAAGATTTTTTTCTAGTTTTCTGTTTTTTGTATTGATTTTTTTTTTAATAATGGTACTAGGCAGTCAAAAGAAATAGATGGCGGGAAATACTGGAGAAACAAAATTAAAGAACCGCATTTTCTGTAAAATAAGCAACAACTACTCTTCCATGCCAGAAGTCTTCTGCACACGAAACAAAATCGATGCAAAACTGAAAAAAAATGGTAAAAATTGTTATTTTATTTTCTTCTGGTGATAATTGAATAATTTTTTTAAAATTAATTCAATATATTCCTTTTATTTATAGGGAGAGGCTTTACACACAAGACTTTTAGGCTGGTATTCACCGAGCGTTATGTCTTATAAGCTTCTGAGTGTACGGTGAGTACCAGCCTTAAACAAAAAAAAAAAACAATAGAGTCCTCAGACGTGCTTTCCCAATTTAAATGACCTCAACAACCCCCTCCAGAAGTTTAGTTGGTGGAGGAATCTTGTGCTTTGTCTCTTTCTTCTTGTCTTTTCCTCCTCGTTGGAGACGACCACTTCGCAACCTTTTGCACCAGATTCAATGAAGAAAAGGAGCACACAATAGCGCGCACGAACCGAGCGGCTCAGCGTGGGCAATGGGGTGGCGACCTTCTCGACGTACATTTCAAAGCGACCGGCATCCCTTCTTACCCAAGACCTGTTGGGTTTTGGTAACTATCTATGATGATTATTTCAGTACGTGAGGGTATGCTACGAAACCATCTTCTGCGAGCTTTAGAATTAGGAATTCTTTAAGTTGAGCCTTCTTTACGATGTCCACCGGCAACAATCTTGAAATTTGTTTGGAAATATTCACTAATATTAGAAAAAAAACAAGCAATATTTCTTTAAAAACCTACATTTTGTTTTTATGTTCCTCAATCCTCATTTTAACGCGCTAACGCGCCAATTTTCTATCGCCTGCTATGTAGATTTTGCGCAGCAGATACCCAACCATAGATTAACAATTATGTATCATATATGTAAATTATAATCGTTAATTTATGTGCCCAACCATTGTCCAGCCAGACAAGAAAAAAACTAAAACTAACACATACTTACATGACACATCATGCATTTTTCTTTCTGTTTTCTGACAAGGAACGAGTAAACAGGGATGATTAAATAATCTTTAAGTCCCGTCTTCACGAGACTGTTAGAATATTTTTTTTTTTTGGGTTTTCCATTGGTAAATTCAGATTAATATCAAAAATAATAAAAAAATTAGGATCTGCAGATTTGATTTTAAATCAAAAATAAATCAATTTATTTTGCCCCATGGAATGCAAAAATAGCAGAAATCAGTGTTTTGACATATCCAGATCAAAAATAAATTGATTTATTTTACCATGGAAAACCCATTAATTGATTTTGTTTGAGAGTTTTGAGTTAAGTCAGGCGCAAACCTTAGCGATCGCGGTGGCGACTTTTTTTTTATTTTTTGTATGAAAATAGTTCTCGCGATACTGCGGCGGGCAAATGGTACATGCTGCTTTCAGCCGGCCGACTTTTATAGTAGAATGTGTTTGCAACCCACAAATCGTGTAGCAAGCATGCCTTTCTAATGATTCATCCACTGTCATCCATTTTGTTATCGTGATCGCCACCGCCATCGCCAGTTTGAAGGTTTGCAAGAGAATCTAATGATTTCAAACTGTTTTTCTGTTCTCGATTTTATAAAGTTACTTGTAAGAAATCACTATATCGTACTAAAAGCCCCTCTGCACTTAATCCTATCGTGTAGTAGTACCTCCAACATGTCAAAAAGTGGGAAGAAAATCGTTATAGTGTGAAATTTATATCCCATAAATTTGACGGTCATATGGATTTTTCCATCTTTCAATTTGAAATATATGTTAATACACGATGCGATAGTGTAGAAGTGCTCTAGACGACAACTGCACGACCGTTGCAGCTCCGGCTTATACCGGATTTACACGAGTTTACACGAATACAGAAATAATGACATTTTGTATCTCGTGTAAATCAGATATAAAAATAAAAATAATATTGGACGTTTCCTGAAGTTATGTTGACATTCATTTCTGATTTAAAAAATAGGTACAAAATGCAGAAATTATGACACACTGACGTGGGTACGGTAACAAACTATGTATTTAAACACGACACCGAAATTGCAGCTATCGTTTCCAAATTAGAGTTGTTGTATGCAAATTAAGACCATCACGACCTAACTACAGAGCTATCATCACTCTTTCCATACTTACAACAAAACATTCATTTAGCTGTTATTTTAAAGAAAAAACATTTTGCATCTCATGTAAATCAGACATAAAAATAAAAATACCTAATATTCGACGTTTTCTAAAGTTCTGTTGACATTCATGTCTGATTTACACGAGTGACAAAATGTCATTATTTCTGTCACTGTGTATATATTTTTGTCATAAAACAGGATAATGGCACAGAATAGGTACATAATGCAGAAATAATGAAATTTTGTCGCTCATGTAAATCTGGCACAACATTCATTTATGGTTTGTAGCTACCTACATCAAAACAACAATTGTAATATGTCCGTTTTTTTTAAGGTTATAGCTGCGTAGTAATGTTAGCCGAAAATATGTTTCTGTTTTTTCAATCCATTCTTTTCTAAATTTCCATCTCTTCCACAAAGTTTAATTTGTTCAGTACCCGCGAAAGTGCGATTATGGTGTAAAAAAAAAAACAAACATACAAACAAACCAATTCCTCACATTTCGGCAAACATCCCTGTTGCTGTTGCAGAAGAAGACCAGACGGCAGATACCGACAGTACACACAGAAACGAAAACGAATTCAGTCAGAGCAGATGCACAAGCAAAAAGAAGTGAACTTAGAAAAAATTGTTTAAGTGAATAGGTAAAATAAAATTTAACTCTCAACTTCTTGTGTGTAAAACATCATCAATATCAGGTAATTTATTTAAATTATTCTTCAGAAACCCCATCACAATGTTTGTGTTGTAAAATTTTATCAATTTATTACCTGAAAATTAGTAAAAAAAAAAATCACCCAGAAAAAAGTAGATTTAAATCGAAAAATTGTTTGTGTTACAAAATGGCGGTAGTAGGCACCAAACATAGCTACCATTTGTTCATCATTGAAAGATCATTAAAAGTCACTTTATGTGAAAGACTGCCCCGAAATACATTTTGTTTTGATAGAAATAATAATTAAATTGCAATCTTTAGTTTCGCATAAAAATATTTATTAATTTTGCATTGCAAGCACTTCAAAATTATCAGTAAACATTTCAATGATGAAAAATACGGATAGCTATGATCGACGTAACCGTAGTGGTTGGTAGTGGCGGTACTTATTTGAGACAAAAAAAAACTGCTGTTGCAAACTTCGCAGTCGAATTTGGAAGAAAAAAAAAGCAGAAGCCACTTTTTCAGCTACTAGGTTCGTTCTACTCTTGGGTGGAAAATATTTTTTTTATATAGTGAAATCATCTGGAACAACAAAAAAGTAAATAAAGAAACTATTGTCCATACTCACGAAATATTTCGTAATAATTTTTGCAAATTATATCTAAATACACATTTTTGATTATGATTTCCTTTTTTATTTTTCTGTGCTCCTAATTACTACAAGAATGAGGAAAATTCTTTTCCCATGATGAATGGAAATTAAATTACGCTCTTTTATGTACATACAAATATGAATATAAAATTGTGTATTGAATTTCATTTTTTTACTGAATATTTCAACCAAAGCCAATTTATGGAATGGACTTGAATTTAAAAAAAAAAAATCTACCTTCTTTTCTTCTGCTGAGTTGAGTTACTTACCTAAGTACAAACTCATGCAAACTCGAAAGTTTCAGAGTTGGTCGATTTGCTTGGATTATGAACAGATAATGTATCGAACGGCACGACTATAGGTCATGACGTTCGATGTAAGAACAGGATAGAACACATTTTAACGAAAGAATAGCTTTAAGCTTTTTTATGTTTGAAAACGAACGAAAAGATAATATGTAAGTCAGTCGGAAAGAAATCGTGAAAGACTCAAGATGGGTCATAGAAATAAACGAGCAGATAGTGGTTTTTTAGAACAAGATTTTTCCACTCTAAAATCAACCGTCTTTTTATTTATTAATTTGTTTCGGAGAAAGAGTTTGTTTGTTTACGCTGAGCTACGAAACATTTGGTCCATGTCGAGACCGGATAGATCAGCCCGCGGTTGTGCTAATTTGATTTTAAATCATTTAATTAATTTGTGAAAGTGTGTGCGGAAAGAAAATAGCCGAATAATACAGTCCACTGGGAAACTGAAAGAACGTGCTATGAAAAGCACCGAAAGAAAATTACCCATTTGGTAATTGGCATAAGGTAAGAAATTTATTTTGTTAATATAAAAAGGAAAGAACGTCCCAAGTACACGAAAAGTTACCCGCTTGGGAACGCAACAGCAGAAAGAGAACGTGCTGCAAAAGCACCCTAGATATGAGAGGAAAGATACCAATCTAGCAAGCCGCACAAGGTAAGATTTTTCTCTCTTCTCTCCTCCTTTGCTAAACTGTGAAAGAATACCTTGTACGACTGCGCCCCATATAAATACAAAAGACAAAACTGACAAAAATACACACAAAATTCATAGCAACGGGACGAAAGACAAAAAATATACACAAAATTCATAGCAACGGGACGAAAGACAAAAAATATACACAAAATTCATAGCAACGGGACGAAAGACAAAAAATACACACAAAATCCATAGCAGCGGGACGAAAGACGAAAAGAAAAATATATACAAATGAAATTCAGACTAACGACGCAGCTGTGGCGTCTCAGCACACATCTCATTTTTTTTGTTGTTTGTTGGTGTTGTTGTTTCTACGCATGCCACTCGTGCACGAGCCATAAACATGTTTGTGCATGTACATAGGGATAGGGAAAGAGACGTATCGCTCAATGAACGACGTCGATACTCGATCCAACCAGTTTTGATTTTTTCGTTGAACAAGCCGGTAGCTTAATTTAGAGCTCTTACGAGGGAAAAAGAAATCAAGGAAAACAACAACAAAAACACAGCAAATTTTTTACAAAAATAATTGGTAAGAGATAGTGTCCGTTTAAGACGTTAAAAATAACAAATTGTGAATATGTTTGTGAAAGATTTAATTAATTAATTTGAAAGATTGGTGAAAAGAATACTATTGCTATAAAAAGAGAAAGATAAAGATGGCAAAAATATGTTTGTGAAAGATTTAATTAATTATTTTGAAAGATTGGTGAAAAGAATACTATTGCTATAAAAAGAGAAAGATAAAGATGGCAAAAATATGTTTGTGAAAGATTTAATTAATTATTTTGAAAGATTGGTGAAAAGAATACTATTGCTATAAAAAGAAAGATACAAATGGCAAAATATGTCTATGAAAGATTTAATTAATTATTTTTGAATGAGCGAATTAATTATTTGGAAAGAATGCGTAAAGGATAAACACGAAATGCGTACGTTGGAGTTGCGCATGTTATTGCTTTGATTTCATTGTTACTTTCGGTGAAATGAATTGTTGTTTCTAGGTTGTTTTGTGTAACTATTGTGAAAAATTGGAATTCGGGCATAGACGAATTACCAAAGGGGAAAGATCAGAGACTGGAACCGAGTTCCAGATCCTCTGAGGAGAAAAGAGAGAAAGGTGCCCTCGGCACGCAACGCAGCAAAAGATGCTTGCAAGCAAAAACCAGAAATTGAAGATTTATTTCACGTTCTGGTGAAAGAAAGAGAAAGATCCACAAATCTAAGATGGATTGTGGATTTTGCGAAAGTTGAGAAGCTGAGTTGTTTATTTAGCGAGAGAACAAGAGAAAGAAGGATTCACAAATCCTAGAGGGATTGTGACCTGGAAAGAAAAAGAAAAATTACCAAAGCGACGGGAACAACAATTATTTCATATTGGCATTTGCGATTATATTTTATATTTACATTTTATATTTACAATTATTTTCCTTTTCACAAGTGGGAATAATCCATATTATGGAAGTACCTTTGTGAGAAGGAGTATTTACATTTTATATTTACAATTATTTTCCTTTTCACAAGTGGGAATAATCCATATTATGGAAGTACCTTTGTGAGAAGGAGTATTTATATTTATATTCACAATTATGTTCTGTTCAAAAGTGGGAATAATCCATGTCATGGAAGTACCTTTGTGAAGGGAACACATCAATATTTTATTATCCTCCACTTATCAAGTTTTCATTATTTCATTTGGGTTTATTACTTTATTTCATTGTACAGATATTGGAAAGATTGAAAAATGGAAAGAGAAGAGATAAATGAGGAGTACACCTTCAACGCTGGCTGCAATGCTGTACGCCGGATGATGGCCTTTGTGAAAGCAGAAGGGTTTGGCAACAGCCCACTGGAGGCCATCAAAGTAAGGCTCGATGCTTTAAACGATGCCTGGGGATAGATGAAGGCCGGCGAAGAAAGGCTCGTCAGGACGAGAGACAGCGCTAAAATTGCTGAAGTGGAAAGAAAAGTCGCAGAGACCGAGGAACTATATCTCGAGGCCTCCGCGGCATTAAAAGGAAAGAAGGCCGAGCTCGAGCTTGCCTTGCGAAAGAAGGAGACACCCCCTATAGCGGTGCAGGTAAATTTACCATTCGACCAACACGACATCAAGAACACTTGGGGCGAATTCGACGGGACCATCACTAAGTGGCAAGGCTTCCGTGACAGATTTGTCGCGGCGGTCCACGACAATGACTGCATTTCGCCAGCGTACAAATTTGCTTACCTCAAAGCATCTTTGGTTGGAAAGGCAGCTCGCACACTGGGAGAGTGGCAGCTGAGTGAGAGAAATTACCAGGAAGCCTGGAAAAGACTCAACGAGCTTTACCATCGGCAGTACGCCACCTGTCGAGAACTTCTAAGACAGTTGTTCCGTCTGCCGATGCTGGAAAGATCGCCAAAGGCCAGTGAGTTGCAGAAAATGTCTAACGTGACTCACGAGACAATGCGGCAACTGGCGGCCCAAGGCATTCCAACCGAGTCTTGGGACATGATTGTCGTCCACATGTTGCACGAAAGATTAGATGCAGAAACTGCCTGCAAATGGGAAGAGACGAGAACCACCGAGTTTCCGACGGTGCGAGAGATATGTGCATTTTTGGACAGACGTGCTATAGCACTGGAAAGTGTCCAGGAAAGATGGAGAGAGCAGCCTTCGGGTTCGCAACAGCCACGCAAAACCATTGAGAGGGTTGAGCCTAAGCCACAACGCAAAGAGGAAAGAGTTGAGAAAAAGAAGATGCCGTGCAACATATGTAGGTCGATGAGCCATCCGATCTGGAACTGCCCAGAGTTTCAAGCAATGAGATTAGTAACACGCAATAATGTGGTGAAGCAGAGAGGGCTGTGTACTAACTGTCTGAAGGCGGGACACACACCGAAAGACTGTTTTCAGGGACCATGTACCAGGTGTCCAGGCAAACAATTTCACAACAGTATGCTTTGCCCCATGAAGGAGTTTCGAAAGGCCGAGGCAGTAGTCCTCAGGGTGCAGGAAGGCGGGAAGCGAAAGAATCTATCGAAAGAAGGGAAAGAGAAAAAGGAATGACTAGAGACGCCACCTATAAAAAGGGCTCGTCATGCAGGAAAGACAAACGGGAGGGCTAAACGAGAAAGAAACAAAAGGAGGAGATCGGCCTCAATAGAGGAAAGTGTCGTTTCATGGAACGATTTCAAAAGGAAATCAGATGTTATTTCTGAAAATAAAAATTTAAATTCTGTTGTCTATTCGAATTCTTTTTTTGTTAAGGAAAGGGAAGGTTTAGTTTTTACACCAACCGCACAGGTAATGGTAGAGATAGAAGGGAAGAAATTCGGTACTTTTAGAGCTCTCCTAGATACTGGAGCCCAACCTAATTTGATTTGTCAGCAACTTTTGGAGAGACTATCACTTCCAGTGATGCAAGTGACACGAAAGATTATTGGTATTGAAGGAGAACCCTTTCATATCAAACATCAGGTCGTCCTCAAGGTATGTCCTTGGTTCGAATCGAAAGTTGCAGTTGAGCAAGAATTTTGGGTACTGCCAAAGGGAAGCCAATGGCAACCGGCGGTAGCGAGACATGATTTAGCAGGAATTGAGAAAGATCTATTTGAGGGATCGCTGCTAGCCGATCCTCAATATTGGAAAGAGGGTCCCATAGAATTATTACTTGGATGTAAGTTCTTGGCAGAGATGTTTGTCTCAGTAGAAGGTAGGCAGCAATGTGGTGTTCTTTGTATGGAGACTACGTTTGGAAGAATTGTTCTAGGAGAACAGGAGAGAGTAAGATTTGGGAAAGAAAATGAGCAAGCCTTCGTTGTATGTATTGATAACAATCAACTGCACGAAATACTCAAGCGATTATGGTCCGTAGATGAGGTTGAATCTTCATCTTTAAGAACGAAAGAAGAAGAGCAAGTTGAACAGAATTTCATTAACACGTATAGACGTGATGAATCTGGGAGATACGTAGTTACAATTCCTTTGAAAGAATTGGAGAAAGACATAGGCAGTACTGAGCTTGTAGCCAAGCGTAGGTTTTTTGCTTTGGAAAGAAGACTATCTGGAGATCCAGAGCTGAAAGAGAAATATACAGATTTCATGAGAGAATACGAGAGACTAGGGCATATGACACCAGTCCAAGGTGAGGCCCAAGGTAAGATCGTTTATCACATACCACATCATTGTGTAACGAAGAAGTTTAGGGTCGTTTTTGACGCTAGCTGTAAGACGAGCAAGGGCATTTCATTAGACGAGATGCAAATGAATGGAGAGAAATTGCAGAAAGATCTGCACGAGACTTTAATGAGGTTTCGCAGGCACAAGATAGCAATAAACGCAGACATCAAGATGATGTTTAGAATGGTCAGGGTCGCGAAAGAGCAATGGGATTTGCAAAGAATATTTTGGAGAGAGAATCCTCAAAGACCACTGAAAGAATATTGGCTGACTGTGGTTACCTATGGTATGACATCATCTGCCTTTAATGCAGTTAGAGCACTCATACAGTGCGCGAAAGATGCAAGACAAGAATTTCCAAAAGGTGCAAAGGCGATATTAGAAGATTTTTATATGGATGATTGTACTACAGGTGCAAATTCCGAGAGAGAAGCGATAGAACTTTCGAGAGAAATCGATCATGTGCTTAAAGGTGCAGGATTCGAATTGAGAAAGTGGAAGTCAAATTCCAAACATTTGGTAAAAGACATGAATTATGAAGAAGCGTCATCAGTTATATTTCAAGATGACGACAAGACTGGGCCTGAAGTGGCTCTTGAAAAAAGACCAATTCACGTTCATTGTAAAGACGCCAGTAATAGAGCAAGCGATGACTAAGAGAAAGATTGTGAGTTGTATTGCGCAATTATATGATCCGAATGGGTTCATAGCGCCAGTGACGATTTGTGGAAAGATCCTTATTCAAGATATCTGGCGGTTGAACATTGATTGGGATGAAGGATTGCCGAAAGATGGAAAAACTTTTGGGAAGAGATAACACATTTAGAGAGCTTTAGAATCGATAGATGGTTAGGTACATCACCATATGTACGGAGAGAATTACATGGTTTTTGTGATGCATCGGAGAGAGCATATGGTGCGGTTGTTTATGTAAGAGCCGAACATCCAAACGGGAAGATTGTAACAAATATTCTTGTAGCCAAGACGAGAGTGGCTCCACTGAAAACGGTTACAATACCGAGATTAGAATTATCTGCCGCAGAATTACTCGGAAGATTACTCCTCAATGTCGTTGCTGCGATGGAATGGAAAGAGATTGAATACAATTTGTGGACAGATTCACTGGTAGCATTGCACTGGATCAACAAATTACCATGCAATCTAAAGACATTCGTTGCGAATAGAGTATCGTCCATACAGACGAATACAGAGGTAAGAAAATGGAGACATGTAAGAACGAAAGACAATCCTGCTGACCTGTTGAGCAGGGGCATTAAGCCATCAGCATTGGTTGACAATAAGTTTTGGTTGTACGGTCCAGAGTGGCTACAGCAACCCAGATCCGAGTGGACATCTGAAAATTTTGTGCCGAATGTTTCAGATGGGGGGAGGGATGAGATGAGAGTATTTATGGTTATTAAGTTCAGCGATACACTGTCCATAACCATAAAGGACGGGAAAGATATGAGAACTGTGCCAGTGCACGAATATGCCAGGACCTTAAGTAAGGCCATTGACATAATTGGATATGTTTTACGTTTTATCGATGCAACGAAGGCAAAGATAAAGCGGCGGAAAGATTTGGAAAGACGATGTGGAAAGAGAAAGAGGCGCTCAACGCGTAGAGCGAAAAGGACAGGGCAAGTTCCTTTACAATTAACTTCTGAAGAGAAGGTAAAGGCGATTGATTATTTATTAGGGAAAGAACAAGAAAGATATTTCGGGAAAGAAATTATATCTCTAACCGAAAAAAGATGTTTGCCGGAGAAAAGTAGAATAGAATCTTTGAAACCCATATTAGACGAGAAAAGAATCCTAAGAGTTGGTGGACGTTTGGAAAGAACAGAGATGGCATACGAAAGACGACATCCAGCAATCGTTCCTAATGGGTCACGGCTAGCTTGGCTGATCATGGAAAGTGCTCACAGAGCGACAAAACATGGTGCTGTACAGATAATGATGCAGCATATAAGAGAAAGGTTTTGGATTCCAAGACTGAGAAGTGAATTGAGAATGTTTCTGCACAAATGTTTGGTATGCGTCCGACACAACCATCGTTTTGAAACACAATTAATGGCTGAATTGCCAAGGGAAAGAGTAACTCCAGGAAAGGCGTTCCTTCATTCAGGAGTAGATTACGCAGGGCCATTCGAGATAAAGATGATAGATAGAGCTGGTGCACAGATCATAAGACAAAAATGTTGGGTTGCGATTTTTGTTTGCTTAAAGACAAGGGCAGTACACATCGACGTAATATCAAATCTTACGTCGGTTGCATTCATTGCCTGCTACGAAAGATTCATCGCCCGTAGGGGTAGATGCGAAAGAATGTATAGTGATAATGGTACGGCTTTTGTCGGAGCTGCGAAAGAGTTGGAAAGAGCAAGAAAAATTTGGCATAGAAAGGAAACCCTTGATTTCATAGGTAGGAAAGGGACAGAATGGAGGTTCATGACTCCTGCGGCGCCGCATCAAGGTGGCATATACGAAGCTGCAGTCAAGTCGATGAAGTTCCACTTGGTAAGAGTGATAGGGGCAAAGGTGTTGACATATGAGCAATTGTTGACTTTGCTTGCGGGGATAGAGGCGATCCTGAATTCTAGGCCGCTGAGTGCGATTAATGACGATCCAAATGATCTGCAGGCGTTAACGCCGGGACATTTCTTAGTAGGAGAGCCGTTGGTACTCCCACTACCGTTTGGTTCTGGTGAGTTACCGAATACGCATGGGGTAAGATTATGGAAAGAAAGAAAGATAATGCTTATGCATTTTTGGGCAAGATGGAAAGAAGAGTATTTAATAACTCTATTAGAGAGAAAGAAATGGAGAAAAGAGAAACATGGTTTAAAGGAAGGACAATTGTGCGTGATCAAGGGAGAGAATTTCCCACCAGCAGCATGGGCAATGGGACGGATCATAAAATTGATCAAGAGCAAGGACGGACTCGTGAGGAACGTAGTGGTGAGAACGGCAACCAATCAGCTAACGAGGCCAGTTCAAAAGATATGCATCCTGCCAACAGATGATTGAAAGTATAATATATTTTGTATTTCTTAATTTTTCAGGATAGAGTTTAATACAATAAAAAGCGAAAGGGTTGAAAACCGTAGGTTTTCGCCGGGACTGTATCGAACGGCACGACTATAGGTCATGACGTTCGATGTAAGAACAGGATAGAACACATTTTAACGAAAGAATAGCTTTAAGCTTTTTTATGTTTGAAAACGAACGAAAAGATAATATGTAAGTCAGTCGGAAAGAAATCGTGAAAGACTCAAGATGGGTCATAGAAATAAACGAGCAGATAGTGGTTTTTTAGAACAAGATTTTTCCACTCTAAAATCAACCGTCTTTTTATTTATTAATTTGTTTCGGAGAAAGAGTTTGTTTGTTTACGCTGAGCTACGAAACAGATAAGTTTAACGTTGGAATTAGCTTAGCTTATCATGAAATATCGCTTTATCTAAAGTGGATCACTGTCTGAGTTTTGAAAATGCATTGTTTTAATGCATTTGTGCTTGCATTACATATTAAAAATAAAATTTCAATACACTAAAAAATGATTTGCATTAGAAAAAATAATGCGACATGAAAAAAATGTATGCAAATTGAAATTTATTTGCATCAAAAGAAAAATGTTTAATATAACATGAAAATTATTTCCTTTAAAAAAATTTAATGCGAATTTAAAATAATTTGCATTAAAAAATATTTTTAAATGCAACTTCAAAAATATTTGCATTAAAAAAGAAGTTAGTAGAAAAATAACTACTTTAAAAAAAATTAATGTAAGTTGAAAATTATTTGCATTAAATTAAAAAATACTAATTTTAAAGCAACTTAAAAATGCATATGAAAAATTAAATTTTGTTTACATTAAAAAAATGCAAATTTAAGATTACATTTTTCTTGTATCTATTAAAAAAAAAGGAAAATTTAAATTAATTTTGTTTGCATTAAAATAAGTGCTAAAACTTAAAATAAAGTTTTGCACTAATTTCTCGAAAATTATAAGTTTTTTGAAAAAATGATAGTTGGTCCAAATGAGGTGTCACAAGCCGAAAGGCACATTTTTTGCAACTGTACCTAGTTTCATTTGGCCGCTATCTTGTTCTGTATATATTAAATAACTTTTTGCTATTGTTTGCTGTTTGCTATTGTTTAAGAGTTACATAACATTTTTGGGTTGATTTGATTATAAATCTTAAACGATACTAATTAACAAAAAAGTTATATAATTTTCTACAAGCTAAGAGTACCATAAACATTTTTTCTAAAAAACATATAAACTTGAATAGAGCAAATATCTCAAGGTTATGTCTTTTATGTGTAGTAGAAGTCCATACTGGGCAAACGTTACTCGTCTCGGAAGTTCAAAGCATTTCTCAATGGTATTTTTCTCTTTTCAGATAAAAATCGAAATTTTTACTAACCGCTCGAAAGTTGTTGTGAGGTTTAAAAAAGGAATCAATATTTTTTCTGCTAGAATTATAATTCAAAAAATATATCTATATACAATATAGTATACATACATATATCATATTGATAAAATAAGGACAATGTTAATTGTTCCTGTGGCGGAAGTGATGTAATTATAAAAATTAAAAAAGAAGGAAAAAGAATTCCACGTGGATGATTTTAAAGAAGCTGGTAAATATAATTTTTTTTTAATTTTTCTGTATTTATTTTAATGGAGAAACATTCTGGGAAATCTTATCTTGATATTTTGTATCAAATTCTTTTTTGTTAAAAAATTAACATAGTGCACAAAATAGTTAAATGAATGTATATTTATAATTCTAAATTTTCTTTTTGAATATTTATGTAGGTAATACACTGGTCAATAAAATTAAAGGAACGATTTTATTTTTCGATTTTTTTTTGTGCTTTTTGAAGAGCTGTATCTTTGTGAAAAATAGTAGTATTGAGATGAAACATAAAGCTATTTAAAGATTTCTTCTAATTTTCAACTTATTTTTTGTTTATTAGTTGCATTCATAAGAATTTTTGTTAAAAAAAAATGGATTAAAAAAAATATTTAAAGATTTTTTTTTTTCGAAATTAAAAAAAGAAAAAAAAGGATTTTTTTTGAAAATTCACTTTTTTTAATTCCATTCAGTTTACAATATTCAAACTACCCAACTCGATCTGTTTGCGTTTGTTTGTCAGACGTCGAGCGTTGGGGTCACCAACATTGTTGCTCAATAAAGTAAAATGATGTTAATTAGAAACATGTTAAAAAACATAAAACAAATTGCATATAAATAATACCTCTTTCTATAGCCAACTAACCGAAATTTCTATTTATTTACTTTAAAGTCACAAATGCAAAAGAATACGGTCAAGATAATGTCATATCCAGTGGAGGATCACTAGTTGAAGGTTTCTATTAAAATTTAGCTTAAGCCTCAGAAAAATATTTGATAAAGCAACGTATATTTGAAATAAAAATAGTAAATTCTGTGTTATGATGTTAAACTCATATTCTCCTCAAATGGCACAATCATGCATTTAAAATATAAAAAGTTTTAAAACAAATAGATTGATTTCAAAACATTTAGAATTTAAAATTTGTATGGTTACAGTAGTTATAAATACATATTATACACATCCTTACATCTAATACGAGTATTATGTCTGTGAAGTCAAATTTTTTCTGCGTTATATGTGTGTATGTAATTAATTATATCAAGTATAGTATTAACACTTGTAAATTTTCTAGTTGCAGAATCTGATCTTGATCTTGGCCTTAGCCCAAGTTTATTTAGTAGTTTCTTTGCAAGCAGTTCTCAGCCTCAAACTCCTACCAGCACAACCAAAGAATTATACAATTCTATTTGATTTTGTAGAAGTAAAGTTGATTTATGTGAAGTATCAGAATCAAACATAAGCTTATTGGTTAAATCAACATTCAGTTCTTCAGAGGTATGGATGCATTTAAAAGAAAAATACCCATTTTAGTTATAATAAATATTTATTACAGAGTTTCAAAGCAAATAATGATTTGGACTTAACAATAATCCTTGCGAAATTTAAAAATTCTGTAAATTTGGATAACCATGATAGAATAACGATTTCAAAATTTGCTGTTAAACAAATTTTGCAAGAAAATAAACACGTTGAGTAAGTTTTTTTTTATTTTTTATTTTTTAAATATTTAATTGGATCTTTTTTAAATATACGCAGTCAAAAAACTAAAGGAACAAAAAAGTTTTCTAAATTTGTAGGGTTTTTTGAAAGGCTGTAACTTGGTTTTAAACAAGGCATTAGCATGATACTTAGTATGTACTTAGCAATTTGCCAACTTTTTTTAATTTTATATAATAATTTTATGTAATTATTTTATACAATATACATTCGTTTCTACACATATTAAATAAATGCAAAACAAAATTTAAGTTACTAAATAAAAGTATTCTCAAACTTTTACAGGTTGTCAAGGCACGATTTTTTATATCTAGCTGAACTTATTCTACAAGTGTTTCCGGGAGAAATTACTTCTGCATATTTTAAACCTGCATGTAGGGGCCAAAGGCCTTGTGGGAAACTTTATGATGCTTACACATATTTTAGAAAAAAACTTTCCGAATCTAAACTGATAAAAAGATCGAGAAACCGACGAAACTCCGAACCTATTACAGCTGGGGAGCCAGAAGACGTTATTGGTAAATATTAAGACCATTTTACTAAAACAAAGTAATTGATAAACTTTTGTTTATAGAAGAAGCTCTTCAAGACGCAGAAGCTCTTGAATGGTTGAAGACCGAAATAGAACCCTGGAGTATTATTGAGAATAATTGGAAACAAACGCACAATCTTCGACAGAAACTACTCAAAGCGTCAAGTAATATTTTGCATTACCTGGATAACTTCCCAATATTTGTTGCAAATTCAAAAGAATCAATTAAACTGGTAATTAACATACAATTTTTTAAGTAGGTAAATATTTAATTAAAAAAAATATATATATAGTTGAATATAGATAAGAAAATTTTGCTGCCTCAAGCTCAAGACTTTTTAGAACGCTGGTTGTCATTTTATCCAAAAATTTTAAGATTTGGTGAGAAGTCGAAAGACAACACTGTTAAGCAATTCATGAAAATAGTCAGAACCAATACTGAAGCTTCAAAAATTATAGCATTGATAATATTGAGCTATATGTTTCCAAGCTTACGTACAAAAAAGAGTGCAACTAAGGCTTCATACCGTTGAAAATTTTGTGGCATATTTTAAGGTTAATTATTACTTTTCAATTTTGAAATTTTAAATAAATTAAATATTTAAAAAAAAATAGTTTTTATTTTAAATAACACCACTAGTTTTTTTTTTTGAAAAGTAATTAAACTTTTTTTTATTTTACAATTTTTCTTTAGACTTTACAAGAATCTGACAACCACGAAATTAATCTAGCAAAGAATAATACGGGGAAGCAGCCAATAATTGTGGTATTGGGAGTTCCCGCCAAAAAGCTTACCGCCTACATTACGCTTCTGGATAAAAAATATTACCCTGAGGATCCATTGGAAGCTTTTGAAACATTTTTTTCTCTTTTTTACGTTCTTGACCTAAACTATCCAGCAGAGAATTAGATGTTGTGGACGTTTACTCAAATATACTTATTTGGAATTGAAGTGGAACAAAAATTCAAGAAAGCCGTCAACATGGCCACAATCGAAACAATTCACAACGATTTGTCTAAAATGTGAGTTATTGGCTTGAAAGAATATTTTTATATTTTGTTGTTTGCCACAAAATTTGTCTTTTTTAATAGTTTTTATAAGTTTTGACTACACCAGTTCTTTGTTTGCCACATATCCTTCTTTGTTCCCTTTTGACAAATTTTGATTATCTTGGGTTATAACATATATTTTCTTGATCAATTTGGCTAAGAATTTTATTCAAACGTGGTCTTGGTTTATCAGTTATCACATATCTTTCATCAAAAAATATTGACGATAGCAGTGTATTGTTTGTATTTTTAAGATAGCCTTCAATGTAATGTTTTTCTTTGTCGAATTTAAATCTCTATCAAAACCTAATTGTTGATATTAAAAAGATTCTGAGAGCTTGGTAAGTATTTATAACAGTTCTGGTATCATATCATGGATACAATTCTTTTACAATAAAAAATAGCTCCTTTTACAATCATGATGGCTGAAATTAGCACTTTTCATAACTCTTTAAAAAGTTGCCACAACTTTATCACCAACTGCGACGGCTCAGTAAAAATATATCACAACTCTTTTAGTGATAACCATAGCTCTGTGAGTATATTAAAAAACCTTATTACTTAAGCTGATAGCTTTATCAAGAGTTTAGATAACTCTTGACAAATTTGGCACAGCTAAATTCAAAATAAAAGGAACTCTCATTGTACTTATATAAGCTTTATTTGTACTTATGATTACTATGACAATATTTATGAGGACGCCTCGGATACTGATGACTGCTCTGCCAGTACTTTTGGAAGTTCCAAAAACATTTTTAAGGGCTCTGTTAATATACTCGTATATCATAGCTCTTTCAGGAAAAATTACAACTTAGTTATTAACTTCTATAGCTCTGTGCATGGTTTTGGTAGCTCTGTTAGACTTATTCATAATTCTGATAGTTTTGCTCATAGCTCTGTTATTATCTTTAGTTGCTCTGCTATGTATAAAGATAGCCTTCTAGACAGTTACAATAGCACTTTGAATGTTTGCCATAGCTAAATTAACTATAATGAGTACTCTCATTATATTTACGTAAACTCGGTTTATAACTGTCAATATTTACAGCAACTCTGCAAGTCTTAACAATAGCTCTGAAATTAATTTTAAGTCATATCAGCATTAATAATGACTCTTTCACTATAAATGATAGCTTTATAAATATTTGCTATTGATCTTTATAAGTTCTGATAGCTCTGATGCTAAAAAATTTGCTTTTGACAGTACATCCGATAGCTCTTTGCATATTTATGGCAGCTCAAATTTAAGTAATAACAGTTCAAGCTTCGCAGTTGGTAACTCTTACCGAAGCTACATTTCTTAAATATGCCAAAGCTCTAAGTACCCTAAATAAAAGAGCTGGCGTGTTTAAGAGGTTACGACAACTCTTAGGATTTCTGAGTGCAGGTAAATTGTATCCAACTGAGAACATTCTCTTCTGCTATACATCGCCACATCAACGCAGGGAAACTACATGGTCTAGTATAGTTTTGTTTTTCATTTGTGCTTTGTATCTTCTTTTGCTTGGATTTTGGTTACAAATTTTTCAACCTAACTAAAATTAAATTTTTCTATTAGATTCCTATAAACATATGTACATTAATCTCATAATTATGCATTTAGTTACCAAAATCATCGTGGTTTCAGATTTACCTATGTATGTGCTTATAAAATTTCAAATTCATTGCTTACATTTGTTTTTCATACTCTACTAATATTAAAAGCTGACAGAAAAGAACATCAGATCAACTTTCAACATTCTATATTAAGCCTTACTAATTTTTTTTGTTTCATAGCTTCCGTAAACTATTTATCAAAAACTCTCATTTATTTTACTTTATTTACAGCGATCAAACTGAAAAATAGGTGGAGAACCTTGAGAGACAAATTTTACAAGGAATTTAAAAAATGTCCTCCAAGTGGCAGCGGAAACCATTCGCCGCAAAAAAAATGGAAATGGATGGACCAGTTGATGTTCCTTCAAGATATTTCCCACACCAACACAAGGTTTGAAAATTCTAAATATTTATAACATAAAAAAACTAATGAACTATGTATGTATATCCGTACTTTACTTACAGTACTTCAGGAAATTTTCAAAGAGAGATTTTAATTGAAAACGACGATTCGGCGGAGCCAATCGAAAATGTGGAATTCACCGATGTGGAATTTTTTTTACCTGCAACATCGTCCACTCTGATCGGCAAAAATAAAAAAAATCGAAAATTGGATGAATGCCTTGTAGCAGCTCAAAGGGAACTGTCGAAAGTGACGAATTTGGCAAAAGAAATGTTTTCGAAGCCAGAAACCAAAAAAAAAACAGTATAGACCTTTTTTTTTGAAAGTTTGGCTAAGCGAGCAAATGAAAGTTATTTAAGTCCCGCAAAAATTTCTGAGCTACAAATGGAAATGTTAAAAACATTCAACAAAATTGTAGACAATTTTGAATGAAATAAAAAATACTTATTTTTATGGTTATTGTTGTTGGTAGTTGTTTTATTGATTTGTTTCAAACAGGTAATTTTTTAAGTCGTCTCTTATGGAAAAAGCACATCGAGGTGGATTAAATCTTGTAAATAATCGACTATGACGCATTTGGTTTACTTCTTGCCGCCAGCCTCCTCTCAATAAAAGTTCATTTGATTCTGAATACTGGTCTACAAAATTTTGGGGACAGTAATTGGACATGTCGTGAAATTTAACAAAATTGTGTAGAACTACAATTGCCTTTACTATTTTTTCCGCGTTTTTTGGGTTAACATTAAGAACACTATTTATTGCTCTCCACTTAGCAGTTGCAACACCAAATGTGTTCTCAATTTTAACCCGTGCCCTTGACAACATTTTATTAAAATTTTCCTTGTCCGGCGCCAATAACCTTCCCGGATACGGACGCATAATGTTTTTTCTCAAAGGAAACGCGGCATCAGCAACAAAATAAAATGGAAAGTCATCGTTGGTGTTCGGCAGCTTCTATGTTTTAGGAAGATTAATATTTCCTTGAAGGATCGCATTACCAAAGCCACTTGCTTGCAGGACACCCCCATCGCTCTGGCTTCCATAAGCCCCTATGTCAACGGCAGTAAATGTGTAATTATTACTGCAAACAGCGAGCAGAACAATGCTGAAGAATTGTTTATAGTTGAAGTAAAGAGATCCGGAGTTCGGAGGGCACTTTATTTCAATGTGTTTGCCATCTATTGCTCCAACTACATTTGGCATCCCCGTCTTTTCATAAAAATCCCTTGAGATCTGAAGCCATTCTCTCTCATTGGGCTGAGCTAGGTATTGTAGCAGTAGTAGTAGTAGTTGTAAGAACGAACATAAGAAAAGAAATGAATAAAAACTCAAATTCCAGTTCAGTTGTTGACTGGATGCCAATCGAGAAGGTTGTGTTCGTTATTTCGTTGTGACGGGAAAAATAGTCAAGTAAGTAAATAAAAAAGGAAAACAAAAGAAACGATCGTATTAAAATTTCAGAAGCGGGATTGTACCTCCATATACATTTATAAAAAAGAAACGTAAAACAAAAGACACTCGCGAGTGAAAACGAAAACAACGGTACGCGTACGATTGTTGGCGACAGTGTGCGCAGTTTAAAAACAATAAATACATTCGAGACTCGAGTCTCGCTGATAAAAAAAAAAAGAAAAAAAATAATAAGACATAAACGTGACGAGACGGGCAAAAAAAAAAAAAAAAAAAAATATACACACGAACACGATGGCAGATGTTAATTTTTTCTAAAAATATACTGTTCCACAGTTGAAATCTTGGTTGAGCGTGTTGGGGTTGAAGACCAACGGAAACAAGGCGGAGCTTATATTGAGACTCATGGAAGTTCCAGTACAGATGCGTGGCGATTTCGAGTCACTCTCACAAGCAAGCACAAATGAGGACAATATAGAGAGCAACAACGACGACGACGATGATAATGATGACGAAAATGAACAGGAGAACACAAATGAGGGGAATGATACAAATGCAAATGAAAGTGGGAAAAAGAGCGTATATGATGGAAAAAGAATGGCAAATGAGATTAGCAGGCTGAAGAGTGAAATGAAGTTGAGAGACCGAGAAAATAAAATACTGAAGAGAGAGAATGAACTTTTAAGGAAAATGAATGAGAATAAACAAACGAAAAATATAGGTCACATTAAAGAGCTAGTTGGTGGTTTCGGAGGCTCAGGCGATTCGTTTGAACAGTTCGAAAAGCAGTTGCAAAATATTCGCACTGCTTACGAATTGAGTGATAGTGACATGAGAGTGCTTGTGTCTCTCAAAATAAAAGACAAAGCGCTCAAGTGGTTCCACTCCAGAAATGACATAACCACAGTGTCATATAACGAACTCATGATGGAGATGAGACATATCTTCGACGATCGCTCATCTAAATTGGAAAGGAAACGAATTTTTGAGCTGAGGAAGTGGATGCAGGGTGAGACGTTCCAAGAATACTTCCAGGGAAAATTAATTCTTGGCAATCGGGTGGACATCGAGGAGGACGAGATGATCGAACATATCATTGAGGGAATACCTGATGAAAGATTGGCATCAAGTGCGAGGCTGCAGTGTTTTACTAGGAAAGCACAGTTGTTGGAGGCCTTCAAATGCATAAAGTGCCCAACCAAGCCAAAAACTACTTCATCAGCACCATCAACGTCACGACAAGCATTAGCAGGTGGCGAGAAGCAAATTCGTTGCTTCAATTGCAACTCTATTGGACACATGGCAAATGAATGCGTGCCATGTATGTGCTGAAATGGGCCATTTGGCGGCTCAGTGCCCGAAGAGGAAGAAGGTACCAGCAATCGGTTATGTCAATTCTGATTCCGAAGAAGAATACGTAAGAAATCTAACTTTTATATTTTATAATTATGAAACTTATACTGATTTATTACTAGATTCACTATTAGATACCGGCAGTCCTGTTAGCCTCATAAAAGTTAGTTGTATAAGTATATTTTTAAATGATTTGAATTATAAAAATCATACTGTTTCTTATTGTGGAATAAATAAAAGTCCATTGTCCATAATCGGGCAAATAAATGTTTATGTTTTATTTGACAATGAAAATGTAGAAATGGAACTTTTGGTGGTCCCAGATAACACAATGCAGTATCCTGTTATTTTAGGACGGGATTTCCTAAAAAAAAACTAAACTTAAATTAATGAAAATTACAGAAAATACAAATGATAAGAAAAACGATTTATATGAAAATGAATGTAAAAAAATTTTAAATATAGTAACAGATAATGATTTGAATTTAAAAAATGGTTTGATTAAAAAACAAATAAATGAAGAAGATATTATTTTAACAAATGACAAATTGTCATTCAAAACAAAAGAAAGTTTCTTTAGAATTATTCAAGAGCATTATTTGTACTGTTCTCGCCCCGAATTTCCAGAGGTAAAGTATGAAATGAAACTTAGATTAAATGATGAGAAGCCCTTCCATTACCCTCCGCGGAGAATGTCATATTATGAAAAGGAACAGGTTGGAGTTATTTTGGATGATCTAATTGAGCAAGGAGTGATAGGGAAAGTAGGTCGGAATATTCGTCACCAGTGGTGTTAGTAAGAAAGAAAACAGGGGATATAAGATTATGTGTGGATTACCGCACATTGAATAAAGTAACACAAAAGGATAACTATCCCATTCCACTTATAGATGACTTGTTGGATGGATTAGTTAATAAAAAAATATTTACCCAGATAGATTTAAAGAGTGCGTTTCATCACATTCAGGTAAATAAAGAGTCGGTAAAATATACTTCATTTGTAACTCCAATGGGTCAGTATGAATACCTGAAAATGCCGTTTGGGTTGAGAGGGTGTTTGCAGATTTAATAAAAAAAAGAAAAGTTACTGTCTACATAGATGATATAACGATAGCATTTAGGAGTATTGAAGGAAGTTTTCGAAAGATTAGTTAAGAACAGGTTGCAATTAAGATTAGACAAGTGTCAGTTTATGGTATCGCAGATACGATATTTAGGCTATTTTATTACAAATGAGGGTATCAAACCGGATGAAAAAGGAGTAGAATCTGTAAGGAATTTTCCAATTCCACAAAATGTTAAAGCAGTTCATAGTTTTTTGGGGCTATGTTCATATTTCAGAAGATTTATCAAAGATTTTTCGCTAATTGCCCAACCATTATATAGTTTAATTCGAAAAAATGCTGTCTTCAAGTTTGGCAAAGAAGAACTCAATCGTTTTCAGGAATTGAAGGAGAAAATGAGTGAGTCTCCAGTATTAGCATTATTCAATCCAAAGGATGAAACTGAGTTGCACTGTGATGCAAGCTCGTTAGGTTTTGGTGCGATACTATTGCAAAAGAAAAAAGACGGGTAATTTCATCCCATATTTTATTTTTCAAAACGAACGACAGATGATGAATCGAAATATCATAGTTTCGAACTTGAAACTTTGGCTATCATCTACGCGTTGAAGAGATTCAGGGTTTATCTTCATGGATATAAATTCAAGATAGTTACAGACTGCAATTCTTTAACTCTGACACTAAATAAAAAAAGAGGTGAAAAGCGGTAGCAGAACTGTTTGCATTGTGCAAGTAGTGTAAAAGAAAATTAAACGCACATCACACACAATGGGGAAGTAGAGCCTTTTACATAGATTTTAATTTTTATATGTAGCATCTTTCAAACGCACATCATACAATATGGGGTAGCAGAACCGTTTACATTGGTTAAGTGATGTAAAAGGAGTTTAAACGCACATCATACACAATGGGGAAGTAGAGCCTTTTACATAGATTTTAATTTTTATATGTACCATCTTTCAAACGCACATCATACAATATGGGGTAGCAGAACTGTTTACATTGGTTAAGTGATGTAAAAGATGTTTAAACGCACATCATACACAATGGGCAAGTAGAACCTTTTACATAGATTTTAATTTTTATATGTAGCATCGTTCAAACGCACATCATACAATATGGGGTAGCAGAACTGTTTACATTGGTTAAGTGATGTAAAAGATGTTTAAACCCACATCATACACAATGGGCAAGTAGAACCTTTTACATAGATTTTAATTTTTATATGTAGCATCGTTCAAACGCACATCATACAATATGGGGTAGCAGAACTCTTTACATTGGTTAAGTGATGTAAAAGAAGTTTAAACGCACATCATACACCATGGGGTAGCAGAACTGTTTGCATTGTGTAAGTAGTGTAAAAGAATATTAAACGCACATCACACACAATGGGGAAGTAGAGCCTTTTACATAGATTTTAATTTTTATATGTAGCATCTTTCAAACGCACATCATACAATATGGGGTAGCAGAACTGTTTACATTGGTTAAGTAGTGTAAAAGAAGTTTAAACGCACATCATACACAATGGGGAAGTAGAGCCTTTTACATAGATTTTTAATTTTTATATGTAGCATCGTTCAAACGCACATAATACAATATGGGGTAGCAAAACTGTTTACATTGGTTAAGCGATGTAAAAGAAGTTCAAACGCACATCATACAATATGGGGTAGCAGAACTGTTTACATTGGTTATGTGATGTAAAAGAAGTTTAAGCGCACATCATACACCATGAGGTAGCAGAACTGTTTACATTGGTTAAGTGATGTAAAAGAAGTTTAAACGCACATCATACACCATGGGGTAGCAGAACTGTTTGCATTGTGTAAGTAGTGTAAAAGAAAATTAAACGCACATCACACACAATGGGGAAGTAGAGCCTTTTACATAGATTTTAATTTTTATATGTAGCATCTTTCAAACGCACATCATACAATATGGGGTAGCAGAACTGTTTACATTGGTTAAGTAATGTAAAAGAAGTTTAAACGCACATCATACACCAGAACTGTGTACATTGGTTAAGTGATGTAAAAGAAGTTTAAACGCACATCATACACCATGAGGTAGCAGAACTGTTTACATTGGTTAAGTGATGTAAAAGAAGTTTAAACGCACATCATACACCATGGGGTAGCAGAACTGTTTGCATTGTGTAAGTAGTGTAAAAGAAAATTAAACGCACATCACACACAATGGGGAAGTAGAACCTTTTACATAGATTTTAATTTTTATATGTAGCATCTTTCAAACGCACATCATACAATATGGGGTAGCAGAACTGTTTACATTGGTTAAGTAATGTAAAAGAAGTTTAAACGCACATCATACACCATGAGGTAGCAGAACTGTTTACGTTGGTTAAGTGATGTAAAAGAAGTTTAAACGCACATCATACACCATGGGGTAACAGAACTGTTTGCATTGTGTAAGTAGTGTAAAAGAATATTCAACGCACATCACACACAATGGGGAAGTAGAGCCTTTTACATAGATTTTAATTTTTATATGTAGCATCTTTCAAACGCACATCATACAATATGGGGTAGCAGAACTCTTTACATTGGTTAAGTGATGTAAAAGAAGTTTAAACGCACATCATACACCATGGGGTAGCAGAACTGTTTGCATTGTGTAAGTAGTGTAAAAGAATATTAAACGCACATCACACACAATGGGGAAGTAGAGCCTTTTACATAGATTTTAATTTTTATATGTAGCATCTTTCAAACGCACATCATACAATATGGGGTAGCAGAACTGTTTACATTGGTTAAGTGGTGTAAAAGAAGTTCAAACGCACATCATACACCATGGGGTAGCAGAACTGTTTGCATTGTGTAAGTAGTGTAAAAGAAGTTTAAACGCATATCATACACCATGGGGTAACAGAACTGTTTGCATTGTGTAAGTAGAGTAAAAGAATATTAAACGCACATCACACACAATGGGGAAGTAGAGCCTTTTACATAGATTTTAATTTTTATATGTAGCATCTTTCAAACGCACATCATACAGTATGGGGTAGCAGAACTCTTTACATTGGTTAAGTGATGTAAAAGATGTTTAAACGCACATCATACACAATGGGCAAGTAGAACCTTTTACATAGATTTTAATTTTTATATGTAGCATCTTTCAAACGCACATCATACAATATGGGGTAGCAGAACTGTTTACATTGGTTAAGTAGTGTAAAAGAAGTTTAAACGCACATCATACACCATGGGGTAGCAGAACTGTTTGCATTGTGTAAGTAGTGTAAAAGAATATTAAACGCACATCACACACAATGGGGAAGTAGAGCCTTTTACATAGATTTTAATTTTTATATGTAGCATCTTTCAAACGCACATCATACAATATGGGGTAGCAGAACTGTTTACATTGGTTAAGTAATGTAAAAGAAGTTTAAACGCACATCATACACCAGAACTGTGTACATTGGTTAAGTAGTGTAAAAGAAGTTTAAGCGCACATCATACACCATGGGATAACAGAACTGTTTGCATTGTGTAAGTAGTGTAAAAGAATATTAAACGCACATCACACACAATGGGGAAGTAGAGCCTTTTACATAGATTTTAATTTTTATATGTAGCATCTTTCAAACGCACATCATACAATATGGGGTAGCAGAACTCTTTACATTGGTTAAGTGATGTAAAAGAAGTTTAAACGCACATCATACACCATGGGGTAGCAGAACTGTTTGCATTGTGTAAGTAGTGTAAAAGAAGTTTAAACGCACATCATACACCATGGGGTAGCAAAACTGTTTGCATTGTGTAAGTAGTGTAAAAGAATATTAAACGCACATCACACACAATGGGGAAGTAGAGCCTTTTACATAGATTTTAATTTTTATATGTAGCATCTTTCAAACGCACATCATACAATATGGGGTAGCAGAACTGTTTACATTGGTTAAGTAATGTAAAAGAAGTTTAAACGCACATCATACACCAGAACTGTGTATATGTAGCATCTTTCAAACGCACATCATACAATATGGGGTAGCAGAACTATTTACATTGGTTAAGTAATGTAAAAGAAGTTTAAACGCACATCATACACCAGAACTGTGTACATTGGTTAAGTAGTGTAAAAGAAGTTTAAACGCACATCATACACCATGAGGTAGCAGAACTGTTTACGTTGGTTAAGTGATGTAAAAGAAGTTTAAACGCACATCATACACCATGGGATAACAGAACTGTTTGCATTGTGTAAGTAGTGTAAAAGAATATTAAACGCACATCACACACAATGGGGAAGTAGAGCCTTTTACATAGATTTTAATTTTTATATGTAGCATCTTTCAAACGCACATCATACAATATGGGGTAGCAGAACTCTTTACATTGGTTAAGTGATGTAAAAGAAGTTTAAACGCACATCATACACCATGGGGTAGCAGAACTGTTTGCATTGTGTAAGTAGTGTAAAAGAAGTTTAAACGCACATCATACACCATGGGGTAACAGAACTGTTGGCATTGTGTAAGTAGTGTAAAAGAATATTAAACGCACATCACACACAATGGGGAAGTAGAGCCTTTTACATAGATTTTAATTTTTATATGTAGCATCTTTCAAACGCACATCATACAATATGGGGTAGCAGAACTCTTTACATTGGTTAAGTGATGTAAAAGATGTTTAAACGCACATCATACACAATGGGCAAGTAGAACCTTTTACATAGATTTTAATTTTTATATGTAGCATCTTTCAAACGCACATCATACAATATGGGGTAGCAGAACTGTTTACATTGGTTAAGTAGTGTAAAAGAAGTTTAAACGCACATCATACACCATGGGGTAGCAGAACTGTTTGCATTGTGTAAGTAGTGTAAAAGAATATTAAACGCACATCACACACAATGGGGAAGTAGAGCCTTTTACATAGATTTTAATTTTTATATGTAGCATCTTTCAAACGCACATCATACAATATGGGGTAGCAGAACTCTTTACATTGGTTAAGTGATGTAAAAGATGTTTAAACGCACATCATACACAATGGGCAAGTAGAACCTTTTACATAGATTTTAATTTTTATATGTAGCATCTTTCAAACGCACATCATACAATATGGGGTAGCAGAACTGTTTACATTGGTTAAGTAGTGTAAAAGAAGTTTAAACGCACATCATACACCATGGGGTAGCAGAACTGTTTGCATTGTGTAAGTAGTGTAAAAGAAGTTTAAACGCACGTCATACACCATGGGGTAGCAGAACTGTTTGCATTGTGTAAGTAGTGTAAAAGAATATTAAACGCACATCACACACAATGGGGAAGTAGAGCCTTTTACATAGATTTTAATTTTTATATGTAGCATCTTTCAAACGCACATCATACAATATGGGGTAGCAGAACTGTTTACATTGGTTAAGTAATGTAAAAGAAGTTTAAACGCACATCATACACCAGAACTGTGTATATGTAGCATCTTTCAAACGCACATCATACAATATGGGGTAGCAGAACTATTTACATTGGTTAAGTAATGTAAAAGAAGTTTAAACGCACATCATACACCAGAACTGTGTACATTGGTTAAGTAGTGTAAAAGAAGTTTAAACGCACATCATACACCATGAGGTAGCAGAACTGTTTACGTTGGTTAAGTGATGTAAAAGAAGTTTAAACGCACATCATACACCATGGGATAACAGAACTGTTTGCATTGTGTAAGTAGTGTAAAAGAATATTAAACGCACATCACACACAATGGGGAAGTAGAGCCTTTTACATAGATTTTAATTTTTATATGTAGCATCTTTCAAACGCACATCATACAATATGGGGTAGCAGAACTCTTTACATTGGTTAAGTGATGTAAAAGAAGTTTAAACGCACATCATACACCATGGGGTAGCAGAACTGTTTGCATTGTGTAAGTAGTGTAAAAGAAGTTTAAACGCACATCATACACCATGGGGTAGCAGAACTGTTTGCATTGTGTAAGTAGTGTAAAAGAATATTAAACGCACATCACACACAATGGGGAAGTAGAGCCTTTTACATAGATTTTAATTTTTATATGTAGCATCTTTCAAACGCACATCATACAATATGGGGTAGCAGAACTCTTTACATTGGTTAAGTGATGTAAAAGATGTTTAAACGCACATCATACACAATGGGCAAGTAGAACCTTTTACATAGATTTTAATTTTTATATGTAGCATCTTTCAAACGCACATCATACAATATGGGGTAGCAGAACTGTTTACATTGGTTAAGTAGTGTAAAAGAAGTTTAAACGCACATCATACACAATGGGCAAGTAGAACCTTTTACATAGATTTTAATTTTTATATGTAGCATCTTTCAAACGCACATCATACAATATGGGGTAGCAGAACTCTTTACATTGGTTAAGTGATGTAAAAGAAGTTTAAACGCACATCATACACCATGGGGTAGCAGAACTGTTTGCATTGTGTAAGTAGTGTAAAAGAATATTAAACGCACATCACACACAATGGGGAAGTAGAGCCTTTTACATAGATTTTAATTTTTATATGTAGCATCTTTCAAACGCACATCATACAATATGGGGTAGCAGAACTCTTTACATTGGTTAAGTGATGTAAAAGATGTTTAAACGCACATCATACACAATGGGCAAGTAGAACCTTTTACATAGATTTTAATTTTTATATGTAGCATCTTTCAAACGCACATCATACAATATGGGGTAGCAGAACTCTTTACATTGGTTAAGTGATGTAAAAGAAGTTTAAACGCACATCATACACCATGGGGTAGCAGAACTGTTTGCATTGTGTAAGTAGTGTAAAAGAATATTAAACGCACATCACACACAATGGGGAAGTAGAGCCTTTTACATAGATTTTAATTTTTATATCTAGCATCTTTCAAACGCACATCATACAATATGGGGTAGCAGAACTCTTTACATTGGTTAAGTGATGTAAAAGATGTTTAAACGCACATCATACACAATGGGCAAGTAGAACCTTTTACATAGATTTTAATTTTTATACGTAGCACCTTTCAAACGCACATCATACAATATGGGGTAGCAGAACTGTTTACATTGGTTAAGTCATGTAAAAGAAGTTTAAACGCACATCATACACCATGGGGTAGCAGAACTGTTTACATTGGTTAAGTGATGTAAAAGAAGTTTAAACGCACATCATACACCATGAGGTAGCAGAACTGTTTACATTGGTTAAGTGATGTAAAAGAAGTTTAAACGCACATCATACACAATGGGCAAGTAGAACCTTTTACATAGATTTTAATTTTTATACGTTGCATCTTTCAAACGCACATCATACAATATGGGGTAGCAGAACTGTTTACATTGGTTAAGTCATGTAAAAGAAGTTTAAACGCACATCATACACCATGGGGTAGCAGAACTGTTTACATTGGTTAAGTGATTCAAAAGAAGTTTAAACGCACATCATACACCATGGGGTAGCAGAACTGTTTGCATTGTGTAAGTAGTGTAAAAGAAGTTTAAACGCACATCATACACCATGGGGTAGCAGAACTGTTTACATTGGTTAAGTGATGTAAAAGATGTTTAAACGCACATCATATACAATGGGCAAGTAGAACCTTTTACATAGATTTTAATTTTTATATGTAGCATCGTTCAAACGCACATCATACAATATGGGGTAGCAGAACTGTTTACATTGGTTAAGTGATTCAAAAGAAGTTTAAACGCACATCATACACCATGGGGTAGCAGAACTGTTTACATTGGTTAAGTGATGTAAAAGAAGTTTAAACGCACATCATACACCATGAGGTAGCAGAACTGTTTACATTGGTTAAGTGATGTAAAAGAAGTTTAAACGCACATCATACACAATGGGCAAGTAGAACCTTTTACATAGATTTTAATTTTTATACGTTGCATCTTTCAAACGCACATCATACAATATGGGGTAGCAGAACTGTTTACATTGGTTAAGTCATGTAAAAGAAGTTTAAACGCACATCATACACCATGGGGTAGCAGAACTGTTTACATTGGTTAAGTGATGTAAAAGAAGTTTAAACGCACATCATACACCATGAGGTAGCAGAACTGTTTACATTGGTTAAGTGATGTAAAAGAAGTTTAAACGCACATCATACACAATGGGCAAGTAGAACCTTTTACATAGATTTTAATTTTTATACGTTGCATCTTTCAAACGCACATCATACAATATGGGGTAGCAGAACTGTTTACATTGGTTAAGTGACGTAAAAGAAGTTTAAACGCACATCATACACCATGAGGTAGCAGAACTGTTTACATTGGTTAAGTGATGTAAAAGAAGTTTAAACGCACATCATACACCATGGGGTAGCAGAACTGTTTACATTGGTTAAGTAGTGTAAAAGAAGTTTAAACGCACATCATACACCATGGGGTAGCAGAACTGTTTACATTGGTTAAGTAGTGTAAAAGAAGTTTAAACGCACATCATACACAATGGGCAAGTAGAACCTTTTACATAGATTTTAATTTTTATACGTAGCACCTTTCAAACGCACATCATACAATATGGGGTAGCAGAACTGTTTACATTGGTTAAGTCATGTAAAAGAAGTTTAAACGCACATCATACACCATTGGGTAGCAGAGCTGTTAACATTGGTTAAGTGATGTAAAAGAAGTTTAAACGCACATCATACACCATGAGGTAGCAGAACTGTTTACATTGGTTAAGTGATGTAAAAGAAGTTTAAACGCACATCATACACAATGGGCAAGTAGAACCTTTTACATAGATTTTAATTTTTATACGTTGCATCTTTCAAACGCACATCATACAATATGGGGTAGCAGAACTGTTTACATTGGTTAAGTCATGTAAAAGAAGTTTAAACGCACATCATACACCATGGGGTAGCAGAACTGTTTACATTGGTTAAGTGATGTAAAAGAAGTTTAAACGCACATCATACACCATGGGGTAGCAGAACTGTTTACATTGGTTAAGTAGTGTAAAAGAAGTTTAAACGCACATCATACAATATGGGGTAGCAGAACTGTTTACATTGGTTAACTGATTTAAAAGAAGTTTAAACGCTTATCAGTTATTTTATATGCACACAGAGAAAAATCGTCAACTTTAAAATAAGATGATGCTCATCTTAATACGAATCTCTTAAAACAACAAGATATCAAATAAAGTTAAATGGATTCCTATTAAACTCTGTTATATTCGAAATTAACTTCATTTCATTTTTTTATGATTTTTTTTTTTAAACCAGCATGACTTTATCTGTTTAAAATTAAATGTTTTCTCAGTAATTCTAGGTGCTAACTTTTTAAAATAAGACGATTTTCTTGAAAAAGAGCATCGTATTAAATTAAGCTGACCATCTCCTTAAAATAGTAAGTCCCCACTTACTTTCAATGAGAAATCCGTTTAATGTCTCTTCCATGTAAAAACATTCCGACAAAAAAAAAAAAAAAAAAGATAAAAGAAGAGAATCATTTCAAATTAAGTTGAACATCTGCTTAATTAGGAAACTTTTTTTTTTTGCGGAAGACGAATTAAACGGATTTCTCATTGAAAGCAAGTGGGGACTTTCTGTTTTAAGGTGATGTTCACCTTAAATTAAAATGATTCACGCCTTTTAATTGTTTTTTTTTTTTTTTTTTTTTGTTAGAATATTCTCGCACGGTGAAAAAATTGAACGGATTTCTTATTGAAAGTTAGTGGAGCCTCTCAATTTTAAGCAGATCACCTTAGTTTAAAATGATTCTCTTTGTTTTGTTTGCGTCCTTGAAATATATTTTTTTGAGTAAATGCATTGTTCCTCCATTAGTTCATTGTTCTTTCATCAGTCGAGTGTTATTTTGAAAGCGGTTCTTTTGTGAAACGTGTTTATAAGTTCATGTTGGTATTATTAAATATTTAAAAGAAGTAAAAGTGATTAAAAATGTCGGAAAGCGAACCGCAAAATATAATATATGAACTAGTTTATTCACCGGGGAATAATGAAACCACAGGCCTCTTTCTTGAATGGGGCCTCTCGACAGAATCTATTGCACTACTCCACGAGCAGGGTGTTGACACAAATATACTCTGCAAAATGGAGCGGATTGATATCGAAAAACTTTGTTCGCAGTTAAGCCTCAATTTTCGGGAATATATTTTGTTAAAAGACGGATTGTTAAATTGGCGCACTGAACAGGTACGTAATGAGGAAGTATACATTATATTATATTTATATTTAGATATATTATAAGGAAGAAATCTGTTCTTATCCGCTTAGCCGACAGGAACCATTTTCTATAAAAAAGTTTACAAATAAAAAACAATTACTTAACAACGACCTTCGTGTTAGACCTATTTTTTAATTTTGTTAGTATCCAACCTAACAGTTTTTGGGAAAATAAATTTCTAAGTACAAAATTTAAGCAAATAAATATAAAGCAAATGTTTCGAAAATATTTGCATAATTAAATAGGTACTATTTTTTATTCAAAAATATAATACCCTCACAGTTTTCAATCCAACCAGATTCTTCTCAGACTTTTATTTTTGAAGATATTTAAAAACACCGAAACCTAGTGTTTACTTAAAACAAGAAAAAAACGAGTTCAGCTAGTTTTTATATTAACATTTTTGATTTATAATACTTAATTCAAAAATAAAATTGAGAAATAAGTGTTGTTAGGGCCAGAGTTGTAAAAGCTTAATTTACTTCGTAGCTTAAGCTATGGCTTTAATTCACAAGCTAGTGGGTGACTTCTTCATTCAAAATATTTTAATTCATAAGCTAGTTAGGGTTATATGAATGAAAAATTTATTCATAAGTAAGTTGATGACTTATGATTTAAAAAAAATTTAATTCATAAGCTAATGGGTGATTTATGAGCAGAAAATTTTCAACTCATAAGCAAGATTTGAAGCTAGCTTATGAATTGAAAATTTTCAATTCAACTAGCTTATGAATTAAATTTTTTTAAATCATAAATCACCAACAAGCTTATGTAAGGTGTTTGATTTTTCTTGGTCACCTTGTATACCTCGGCTATAAAACCGAAAAAAAAAACTTCAAAATTCAAATTATTTTACTTCTATTTCTAACAATATTTGCTATATATTTCTGATTTATAAGGGAAAACCTTTGACAGGATCAAGTTCAACCGATCGAGATACGCTATCAATGTCCAAGTCTGTTTCAAATTGGCTAGAGAACATACAGCAGCACTCACCTTTAAAATCTTCCTCTGAAACACTGGTTTTTATTGATATACTGAATATCGAGAGTCTTTTAGAAAAAACAATAAAAGGCCAGATGATAATTGACTTTTACAAGGAAAGTAATATTTTAAATAATAAATGTCAAAAGGACATGGTCCAATGCATAGTAGACGAATGTATGCACAAGAAAATTGTGTTAAATTACAATTTAATGAACCAAATTTCCGAGAGTATCGTTAAATTCTTTCCCACTGAAAAAAAGGTATTATTATTTTGAAATGATTATCTAAATTAAATAGTGTCAACATTTTATAAACAATTTTTAGGAGTCGTATTTTATGCAAAGAAAAAAAGGACCTAAAACCCCGACTGGAAAACTTCATTCCAAATGGTCAAACAGCAAACATCGTTTGAAGTTTATGAAACGAACTAAACCCAGCAACAGTACGTCCCAAAATGAAGGTCCAAGTTCAGAATTAGATGAAATCAGTTGTGATGAAGATGGTATTTTTTGAGTGTACACATGTACTCAAACAATAGAACTAAAGTTTATTTTTTATGATAGATGAGTTAGACCAATACACTATTTGGTTGGCAAATCACGTGGCTCCCTGGGAAACTGTCTTAGAGTATTGGAGGAAGACAAGCAACCTTCGATTAAAACAGTTTAAAAATGAAGATAAAACGCTAAGCGAGTTGTTAAAGGATTGACCTCGTTATAATGATGACTTGGGATATTCGTTGGTAGGTTCCTACAACTTGTATTTTTCCAAGTAGTAAATTATAAATTTTTATGCACTTACAGATTGATATAGACTTTGAAACCATCTACCAAAAAAAAAATCAAATTGTTTGTTATCTCAATATCCCGTTTTCGTTGAGAAAATTTTCAAATATTACGAAGTAGAAATCCAAGACAAACATAGTAAACAACTTTTTAATAAAGTTAAAAACGACAATGGGCCTTACCAATAAACAAATTTAGAGACGACTTTAATATCTGAGCAAAATTAACCATTATTTAATGGACTCTATATAACTGACCATACATGTTACATTTTATTTTTTTAGTTCCGTATAATAAATGGTTCATAATTTAGAGTCCAATTAAATATTAAGTTCACAACATGTATGGCTAACTATATAGAACTCATTACATATTGGTTCATTTCACTCAAATATTAAAGTCGTCTCTAAATTTGATTATTGGTAAGGCCCAATGTGAATAAAGGTATAGGCCCTTATTGCGAGTGTCGTTCAACTTTCGACCCGACAAAAGTCGAAAGCAACGACAAATTTTCTTTTTGGTATTGTGTATCTCAATCGACAGATACAATAGTTACTGTGAATAACGAATGTGCTTATTATTAATGAATCCTATATTTTGACATTTGGGCATGTTTCAGTGATGGTATATGTGGAAAAAAAATTCCTTTACTTAGGGATCAAATAGTTTGATCAATAGATGAATCACAAGAAAACATTTTTAATTAAAACACCAACACAGCAAATTGACAAAGTTGACGCGATAAGTTTGTTGTGTTCAAGCAGTATAATAAGAGCAGCATGAAGCAGAGGTAGAACACAAAGTCGTTCTAGTCAAATACAAGTGTGTTTTATTGGGAAATGGAGAGCCAACTTTATGCATTACATAGGCCCCGATTGCCGTTGTCGATTGCCAATCGAATCGAAACTTTTCGATTGTTTCGATTGGTTTTCATATTTTGTATTGTGTAACTCAATCGATCGAACAATGTACTATTGTGAATGAGCCCACAGAATATTGCGATTATTTCAAATTTGACAGTTCTATGATGTGTTAGCTTTTGAAATCATTATTTGTTTTTTTCTGGTTTTCTTTTTGTAATATAAATTAAAATAGTTTATTTACATTTTAAAATGAGTGGAATAGAGTTATGGTTTAGCGTTTAGCGATAATAACACACAAACCGACATCTTGAAATTACCAGAAACAGAAGACATATCAGAGACATATATAAACCTCTAGAACTGGAAGAAACAATGTAAGATCTATAGAATAAAGGTTTTTATTTGGTATACACATACACATATTTGCTTTTTTAAATAATTTCGCTTAATTAATTGCTTAATTGCTAATATTTTAAGATTCTGTGCTCATGGATCTTACCAAGTTAGTGTTGGTAATTAATTTTGTATTGGCCTTGCACAATCCAAAGTGTCTTAAGTACTAAAGGAAAAGCTCTCAGTTCTAGAAACGCATATTTGGAATTCTAGCTTCGGGCTAGAATTCATATTTATGAAAAAGTGGAATACCAGGTGTGGTAGGGTGTATTGACAGTACACATATGTATATTATCAAGATAGTGGGTGGTATGCAGAAAGCTTTATCTCAGTCTCAAATCTCACTTTTTTGAGCAATTGCTAGCTTTCGTATGAAGAATAATTCTTGTCTCAGAATTATTCTGCATATCAGCACGCATATTACAATCGTTAGCGAATTTCTCTCATTTTTGCTTTACTTGGCTCTTAGCACAAACCATCTTCGCGATGTCCAGATTTCCCTACATCAATCCGACCAAAATCTCTATTTGTCTTTTCTTCGTTATCACTTTCGACCTGCATTTAATAGATATTTGAATGTTTTGTCCTCAAAATAACTAATTAATATTAAGAAACTTACATTTTGTTCACAAGAAAACCTTCTGGACTTTATCTTCTATATGCGTCGATCAGAAAATGACAATCGAAAAGAAACGACTGCGAAATCGAAAAGTTTCGATCACAATCGACATTCGCAATATGAAATAGAGTAATCGATGATCGAAAAAGGTCGATCATCGATTACAAAATCGACAACCGCAATATGGGCCATAGTTAAATTTCCCTAGGTAACCAACAACAAAGCCACTTTTATCGACACGAGATTTGTTGTATTTCGAGGGAAGTTTTATTATGCTAGATAAAATATTTTCCAATAAAACTCACTATATTAAGAACTTCACGAATCCGTCGAGTTCAAAAGTGACAGCAATCAAATATCAACACGATATGACGATACTCAATCCGCAAGTGTCAATATTCTTTGTGGTAGGGAATTTAATTTGTATGTGATTGATAAGTGACTATAATGTGTTTTTTGTGAATTGCGTCGGTGTAGGGAAAAAATAGGTATATTCTTATACACGTATGTAGGTACTTTTATTGTTTTGATATACTAGCACTGCCATATGGTTTTAATTTGAATTTTTGTATTAGGACGAGAAAATTGTGAAATAAATGAAATGTAAGTGATGAAATTGTGTAAAATTAAAATACAAACAATAATAAATGCAATAAATTTCAGTTAAATAAACAAGGAATGATTTCCTTCGAGTTCTTTTTCGATGATACAGATGATGAAACAACCAATGGCGACCACATAATGATTGCCAGGAATAAGAGACAACTTAGAGATGTTTGCAATCCTCTGCAGCTTGAAGAAAATATGTCCGTGTTAATGAGTAAAAATAAATTTTCTTCTATTAACATACTACATTGCAGATTTTTGAAATACTTCCGCTTGTCAAAGCCAGCATTTGTTCAATTATTGGCGGACATTGAAAATCATCTCAAACCAACTAAAAGAAATACGGCAATACCAAACATAATAAAACTTGCCACTGCATTAAGATTCTTTGCCCATGGATCATACCATACTTTTGCCCTGTGGTTAAAATAATTATTATAATGGAAATAATAAGGTAATAAAATAAAAAAAAATTAAATTTTTGTCCAGAAAATTATATTCGTTGGACAGTCGAACAGTAGAATGCAAACGATAAAGATCGATTGTCTAGACGAAAAATTTCATTCACAATAGAGATCCACAATACCAAAAAAGATTTTCGACTTTCGATAAAAGTCGTTTATCGATAAGAAAACGACACTCGCAATAAGGGCCATATTATTGAAGTGACAAAACCTATCTTAAATCTTTTATTCATTTATATGTATTTTGGCACTTTTATTGCACGCAATTTTTAAACCACATCGATTAAAATCTGGAGCAAAACCAACCATTGAAGACGCTCAAACTGATTTCATTTTACATGTTTTGAACATTAATGACGTTGTGCCGAAATTAAATACGTTAAGAGACGAACATATGAAAAATAAAACAACAGTGCAACCAAGAATAATTGCGGTAGGTTCTGATTTGACTCAAATTACCGATTTTTTTGTATATTGTGATGGTATAAAGTGTAGTGACCAAACCAAGTGTGAACAATCCACAATTTGAACTTCCCAATTTAACTACTGGCGCTTGAGTCGCCAAAGAATAGAGAGAAGTAATCCAGTATGTCTCAAACTTAGATTCTCCTTATATCTAGATATGTATGTATGCACATTATAAATTCTCCTTGTTATTGGTATGTCAAAAATCTATAACGGCATTCAACTTGTAACATCCAAAGAGGCAGCATAAAATACAAATTATAACCTTCAACACTAATTAATAAATTGTGATTTAGATTATAAAATATAAAGTAAATCGTTTTATTTCAACTCGCAAATCACAATATAAAGTACAAACCAGCTACATTTATTAAATGCATTGATATAGTTATAAAGTTAACGTATGTGTTCAATTTGAAGTTTTGGCAGATAAGCAAACTAGTCTGGCTTTTTTTTTGAGCAACGCACATCATACACCATGGGGTAGCAGAACTGCTTACATTGTTTAAGTTGTGTAAAAGAAGTTTAAACGCACATCATACACAATGGGGAAGTAGAACCTTTTACATAGATTTTTAATTTTTGTATGTAGCATCGTTCAAACGCACATCATACAATATGGGGTAGCAGAACTGTTTACATTGGTTAAGTGATGTAAAAGAAGTTTAAACGCACATCATACACAATGGGGAAGTAGAACCTTTTACAAAGATTTTCAATTTTTATGTTATTTTATATGCAGCATCTTTCAAACGCACATCATACAATATGGGGTAACAGAACTGTTTACATTGGTTGTGATGTAAAAGAAGTTTAAACGCACATCACACACCATGGGGTAGCAGAACTGTTTACATTGGTTAAGTGGTGTAAGAGAAGTGTAAACGCACATCCTACACAATGGGCAAGTAGAACCTTTTACATAGATTTTTAGTTTTTGTATGTAGCATCGTTCAAACGCACATCATACAATATGGGGTAGCAGAACTGTTTACATTGGTTAAGTGATGTAAAAGAAGTTTAAACGCACATCATACACAATGGGCAAGTAGAACCTTTTACATAGATTTTTAATTTTTATATGTAGCATCTTTCAAACGCACATCATACAATAATGGGGTAGCAGAACTGTTTACATTGGTTAAGTGATGTAAAAGAAGTTTAAACGCACATCATACACCATGGGGTAGCAGAACTGTTTACATTGGTTAAGTAGTGTAAGAGAAGTGTAAACGCACATCCTACACAATGGGCAAGTAGAACCTTTTACATAGATTTTTAGTTTTTGTATGTAGCATCGTTCAAACGCACTGTTTACATTGGTTATGATGTAAAAGAAGTTTAAACGCACATCATACACAATGGGCAAGTAGAACCTTTTACATAGTGTAACGAAGATAAAAACCGATCGTAGTTATAGAGGCAGCGGCGACAGAATTAAGAACAAGATACCTGCTAAATAAGTTCTTCTCCTTCCGACGGGTGAAATCGTCAAAACATTTCTAATATATCTATTGGTTTTCATACAGAAGTTAATATAGAAAAAATTGGCGACAGTCAGACGATCCTTTACAAATAATGAATATAAAAAGAAGGCAGCTGTATTGCAGCCATATAGAAAAACGGTTGTTTATTAAAAAGAAAGAATCAGGCAGCTGCGCAGGACATCTGTATAGGGCAGCTGCATGTAGCAGCTGCATTCAGCAGCTGCCATTTAATGAAAAGCAATTAAAGGATAGTAGATTTAAAGTTAGGGACCAGTTTTTTACATATATTGAAATACAAACACTGGTAAAAGGATGATGGTAGGATCGAGAAACAAATAAACAAAAGAGGCAGGTCCTGAGTAATAGAGGAAGGAAATATGGAAGAAAGAATAGACAAAAAGAAAAGGGTGGATCGCGAGTAAATTGACTGGCGCAAAAGATATTTGGAGTGTTGACAGAAACGTAGGAAATACGTAGGAAATATGTTTGTGATTGGGCAATATAGATTAGAAGGATAAAAAGAGAATGTATAGAAAAGAGGTGAGGCATAGACTTTAAAGATAGGATAAAGATATAATGGAAAGGCGAGTAACAATATTCATCATTCGAAGTTCAGCGGTGATAGATTTAATATCGAATTATAAAACGGCGTCGGAAGGAGTTGAACAACAATAAAAGAAATAAACAAAGTAATTGATATTTTACTAAGCATAATTTACAATAGATTTTTAATTTTTATATGTAGCATCGTTCAAACGCACATCATACAATATGGGGTAGCAGAACTGTTTACATTGGTTTAGTAGTGTAAAAGAAGTTTAAACGCACATCATACACCATGGGGTAGTAGAACTGTTTACATTTGTTAAGTGATTTAAAAGAACTTTAAACGCACATCATACACCATGGGGTAGCAGAACTTTTTACATTAGTTAAGTGATTTAAAAGAAGTTTAAACGCACATCATACAACATGGGGTAGCAGAACTGTTTACATTGGTTTAGTAGTGTAAAAGAAGTTTAAACGCACATCATACACCATGGGGTAGTAGAACTGTTTACATTTGTTAAGTGATTTAAAAGAAGTTTAAACGCACATCATACACCATGGGGTAGCAGAACTTTTTACATTAGTTAAGTGATTTAAAAGAAGTTTAAACGCACATCATACACCATGGGGTAGCAGAACTTTTTACATTAGTTAAGTGATTTAAAAGAAGTTTAAACGCACATCATACACTATGGGGTAGTAGAACAAAGATTTTTTTATTTTTTATGTAGCATCGTTCAAACGCACATCATACACCATGGGGTAGTAGAACTGTTTACATTGGTTTAGTAGTGTAAAAGAAGTTTAAACGCACATCATACACCATGCGGTAGCAGAACATTTTACATTTTTTAAGTGATTCAAAAGAAGTTTAAACGCACGTCATACACTATGGGGTAGTAGAACGTATTACAAAGATTTTTTATTATTATATGTAGCAGCGTTCAAACGCACATCATACACCATGGGGTAGCAGAACTTTTTACATTAGTTAAGTGATTTAAAAGAAGTTTAAACGCACATCATACACCATGCGGTAGCAGAACTTTTTACATTTTTTAAGTGATTCAAAAGAAGTTTAAACGCACGTCATACACTATGGGGTAGTAGAACGTATTACAAAGATTTTTTATTATTATATGTAGCAGCGTTCAAACGCACATCATACACCATGGGGTAGCAGAACTTTTTACATTAGTTAAGTGATTTAAAAGAAGTTTAAACGCACATCATACACCATGGGGTAGCAGAACTTTTTACATTAGTTAAGTGATTTAAAAGAAGTTTAAACGCACATCATACACCATGGGGTAGTAGAACTGTTTACACTTGTTAAGTGATTTAAAAGAAGTTTAAACGCACATCATACACTATGGGGTAGTAGAACCTATTACAAAGGTTTTTTTTTATTTTTGTATGTAGCATAGTTCAAACGCACATCATACACCATGGGGTAGCAGATCTTTTTACATTTTTTAAGTGATTCAAAAGAAGTTTAAACGCACGTCATACACTATGGGGTAGTAGAACGTATTACAAAGATTTTTTATTATTATATGTAGCAGCGTTCAAACGCACATCATACACCATGGGGTAGCAGAACTTTTTACATTAGTTAAGTGATTTAAAAGAAGTTTAAACGCACATCATACACCATGCGGTAGCAGAACTTTTTACATTTTTTAAGTGATTCAAAAGAAGTTTAAACGCACGTCATACACTATGGGGTAGTAGAACGTATTACAAAGATTTTTTATTATTATATGTAGCAGCGTTCAAACGCACATCATACACCATGGGGTAGCAGAACTTTTTACATTAGTTAAGTGATTTAAAAGAAGTTTAAACGCACATCATACACCATGGGGTAGCAGAACTTTTTACATTAGTTAAGTGATTTAAAAGAAGTTTAAACGCACATCATACACCATGGGGTAGCAGAACTTTTTACATTTTTTAAGTGATTTAAAAGAAGTTTAAACGCACATCATACAACATGGGGTAGCAGAACTGTTTACATTGGTTTAGTAGTGTAAAAGAAGTTTAAACGCACATCATACACCATGGGGTAGTAGAACTGTTTACATTTGTTAAGTGATTCAAAAGAAGTTTAAACGCACATCATACACCATGGGGTAGCAGAACTTTTTACATTAGTTGAGTGATTTAAAAGAAGTTTAAACGCACATCATACACTATGGGGTAGTAGAACAAAGATTTTTTTATTTTTTATGTAGCATCGTTCAAACGCACATCATACACCATGGGGTAGTAGAACTGTTTACATTGGTTTAGTAGTGTAAAAGAAGTTTAAACGCACATCATACACCATGCGGTAGCAGAACTTTTTACATTTTTTAAGTGATTCAAAAGAAGTTTAAACGCACGTCATACACTATGGGGTAGTAGAACGTATTACAAAGATTTTTTATTATTATATGTAGCAGCGTTCAAACGCACATCATACACCATGGGGTAGCAGAACTTTTTACATTAGTTAAGTGATTTAAAAGAAGTTTAAACGTACATCATACACCATGCGGTAGCAGAACTTTTTACATTTTTTAAGTGATTCAAAAGAAGTTTAAACGCACGTCATACACTATGGGGTAGTAGAACGTATTACAAAGATTTTTTATTATTATATGTAGCAGCGTTCAAACGCACATCATACACCATGGGGTAGCAGAACTTTTTACATTAGTTAAGTGATTTAAAAGAAGTTTAAACGCACATCATACACCATGGGGTAGCAGAACTTTTTACATTTTTTAAGTGATTTAAAAGAAGTTTAAACGCACATCATACAACATGGGGTAGCAGAACTGTTTACATTGGTTTAGTAGTGAAAAGAAGTTTAAACGCACATCATACACCATGGGGTAGTAGAACTGTTTACATTTGTTAAGTGATTTAAAAGAAGTTTAAACGCACATCATACACCATGGGGTAGCAGAACTTTTTACATTAGTTGAGTGATTTAAAAGAAGTTTAAACGCACATCATACACTATGGGGTAGTAGAACAAAGATTTTTTTATTTTTTATGTAGCATCGTTCAAACGCACATCATACACCATGGGGTAGTAGAACTGTTTACATTGGTTTAGTAGTGTAAAAGAAGTTTAAACGCACATCATACACCATGCGGTAGCAGAACATTTTACATTTTTTAAGTGATTCAAAAGAAGTTTAAACGCACGTCATACACTATGGGGTAGTAGAACGTATTACAAAGATTTTTTATTATTATATGTAGCAGCGTTCAAACGCACATCATACACCATGGGGTAGCAGAACTTTTTACATTAGTTAAGTGATTTAAAAGAAGTTTAAACGCACATCATACACCATGGGGTAGCAGAACTTTTTACATTAGTTAAGTGATTTAAAAGAAGTTTAAACGCACATCATACACCATGGGGTAGTAGAACTGTTTACACTTGTTAAGTGATTTAAAAGAAGTTTAAACGCACATCATACACTATGGGGTAGTAGAACCTATTACAAAGGTTTTTTTTTATTTTTGTATGTAGCATAGTTCAAACGCACATCATACACCATGGGGTAGCAGATCTTTTCACATTGGTAAAGTGATTTAAAAGAAGTTTAAACGCACATCATACACAATGGGCAAGTAGAACCTATTACAAAGATTTTTTATTTTTATATGTAGAATCGTTCAAACGCACATCATACACCATGGGGTAGTAGAACTGTTTACATTTGTTAAGTGCTTCAAAAGAAGTTTAAACGCACATCATACACTATGGGGTAGTAGAACCTATTACAAAGGTTTTTTTTATTTTTATATGTAGCATAGTTCAAACGCACATAATACACCATGGGGTAGCAGAACTTTTCACATTGGTTAAGTGATTTAAAAGTAGTTTAAACGCACATCATACACAATGGGCAAGTAGAACCTATTACAAAGATTTTTTATTTTTATATGTAGCAGCGTTCAAACGCACATCATACACCATGGGGTAGTAGAACTGTTTACATTTGTTAAGTGATTCAAAAGAAGTTTAAACGCACATCATACAATATGGGGTGGTAGAACCTATTACAAAGATTTTTTATTTTTATAAGTAGAATCGTTCAAACGCACATCATACACCATGGGGTAGCAGAACTTTTTACATTAGTTAAGTGATTTAAAAGAAGTTTAAACGCACATCATACACCATGGGGTAGTAGAACTTTTTACATTAGTTAAGTGATTTAAAAGAAGTTTAAACGCACATCATACACCATGGGGTAGTAGAACTGTTTACATTTGTTAAGTGCTTCAAAAGAAGTTTAAACGCACATCATACACTATGGGGTAGTAGAACCTATTACAAAGGTTTTTTTTATTTTTATATGTAGCATAGTTCAAACGCACATAATACACCATGGGGTAGCAGAACTTTTTACATTAGTTAAGTGATTTAAAAGAAGTTTAAACGCACATCATACACCATGGGGTAGTAGAACTGTTTACACTTGTTAAGTGATTTAAAAGAAGTTTAAACGCGCATCATACACTATGGGGTAGTAGAACCTATTACAAAGGTTTTTTTTATTTTTGTATGTAGCATAGTTCAAACGCACATCATACACCATGGGGTAGCAGATCTTTTCACATTGGTTAAGTGATTTAAAAGTAGTTTAAACGCACATCATACACAATGGGCAAGTAGAACCTATTACAAAGATTTTTTATTTTTATATGTAGCAGCGTTCAAACGCACATCATACACCATGGGGTAGTAGAACTGTTTACATTTGTTAAGTGATTCAAAAGAAGTTTAAACGCACATCATACAATATGGGGTGGTAGAACCTATTACAAAGATTTTTTATTTTTATAAGTAGAATCGTTCAAACGCACATCATACACCATGGGGTAGCAGAACTTTTTACATTAGTTAAGTGATTTAAAAGAAGTTTAAACGCACATCATACACCATGGGGTAGTAGAACTGTTTACACTTGTTAAGTGATTTAAAAGAAGTTTAAACGCACATTATACACTATGGGGTAGTAGAACGTATTACAAAGATTTTTTATTATTATATGTAGCAGCGTTCAAACGCACATCATACACCATGGGGTAGTAGAACTGTTTACATTGGTTAAGTGATTTCAAAGAAGTTTAAACGCACATCATACACCATGGGGTAGCAGAACTTTTTACATTAGTTGAGTGATTTAAAAGAAGTTTAAACACACATCATACACTATGGGATAGTAGAACGTATTACAAAGATTTTTTATTATTATATGTAGCAGCGTTCAAACGCACATCATACACCATGGGGTAGTAGAACTGTTTACATTTGTCAAGTGATTCAAAAGAAGTTTAAACGCACATCATACAATATGGGGTGGTAGAACCTATTACAAAGATTTTTTATTTTTATATGTAGAATCGTTCAAACGCACATCATACAACATGGGGTAGCAGAACTTTTTACATTAGTTAAGTGATTTAAAAGAAGTTTAAACGCACATCATACACCATGGGGTAGTAGAACTGTTTACATTTGTCAAGTGATTCAAAAGAAGTTTAAACGCACATCATACACTATGGGGTAGTAGAACGTATTACAAAGATTTTTTATTTTTATATGTAGAATCGTTCAAACGCACATCATACAACATGGGGTAGCAGAACTTTTTACATTAGTTGAGTGATTTAAAAGAAGTTTAAACGCACATCATACACTATGGGGTAGTAGAACAAAGATTTTTTTATTTTTTATGTAGCATCGTTCAAACGCACATCATACACCATGGGGTAGTAGAACTGTTTACATTGGTTTAGTAGTGTAAAAGAAGTTTAAACGCACATCATACACCATGCGGTAGCAGAACATTTTACATTTTTTAAGTGATTCAAAAGAAGTTTAAACGCACGTCATACACTATGGGGTAGTAGAACGTATTACAAAGATTTTTTATTATTATATGTAGCAGCGTTCAAACGCACATCATACACCATGGGGTAGCAGATCTTTTCACATTGGTTAAGTGATTTAAAAGAAGTTTAAACGCACATCATACACAATGGGCAAGTAGAACCTATTACAAAGATTTTTTATTTTTATATGTAGAATCGTTCAAACGCACATCATACACCATGGGGTAGCATAACTTTTTACATTAGTTAAGTGATTTAAAAGAAGTTTAAACGCACATCATACACCATGGGGTAGCAGAACTTTTTACATTAGTTAAGTGATTTAAAAGAAGTTTAAACGCACATCATACACCATGGGGTAGTAGAACTGTTTACATTTGTTAAGTGCTTCAAAAGAAGTTTAAACGCACATCATACACTATGGGGTAGTAGAACCTATTACAAAGGTTTTTTTTATTTTTATATGTAGCATAGTTCAAACGCACATAATACACCATGGGGTAGCAGAACTTTTTACATTAGTTAAGTGATTTAAAAGAAGTTTAAACGCACATCATACACCATGGGGTAGTAGAACTGTTTACACTTGTTAAGTGATTTAAAAGAAGTTTAAACGCGCATCATACACTATGGGGTAGTAGAACCTATTACAAAGGTTTTTTTTATTTTTGTATGTAGCATAGTTCAAACGCACATCATACACCATGGGGTAGCAGATCTTTTCACATTGGTTAAGTGATTTAAAAGTAGTTTAAACGCACATCATACACAATGGGCAAGTAGAACCTATTACAAAGATTTTTTATTTTTATATGTAGCAGCGTTCAAACGCACATCATACACCATGGGGTAGTAGAACTGTTTACATTTGTTAAGTGATTCAAAAGAAGTTTAAACGCACATCATACAATATGGGGTGGTAGAACCTATTACAAAGATTTTTTATTTTTATAAGTAGAATCGTTCAAACGCACATCATACACCATGGGGTAGCAGAACTTTTTACATTAGTTAAGTGATTTAAAAGAAGTTTAAACGCACATCATACACCATGGGGTAGTAGAACTGTTTACACTTGTTAAGTGATTTAAAAGAAGTTTAAACGCACATTATACACTATGGGGTAGTAGAACGTATTACAAAGATTTTTTATTATTATATGTAGCAGCGTTCAAACGCACATCATACACCATGGGGTAGTAGAACTGTTTACATTGGTTAAGTGATTTCAAAGAAGTTTAAACGCACATCATACACCATGGGGTAGCAGAACTTTTTACATTAGTTGAGTGATTTAAAAGAAGTTTAAACACACATCATACACTATGGGATAGTAGAACGTATTACAAAGATTTTTTATTATTATATGTAGCAGCGTTCAAACGCACATCATACACCATGGGGTAGTAGAACTGTTTACATTGGTTAAGTGATTTCAAAGAAGTTTAAAGGCACATCATACACCATGGGGTAGCAGAACTTTTTACATTAGTTGAGTGATTTAAAAGAAGTTTAAACGCACATCATACACAATGGGGAAGTAGAACCTTTTACAAAGATTTTTAATTTTTATGGGTGTCTAGGACTGGCGCTATTTGACGGTTTTTAAGATGTTGCTTACAGACACCATCGTTGTCTTCTTTATTTTTCCTGTCGTTTTTTCAAACCGTTTTTTTTTTCGCTAATAAACCGTAATTTTTAAATCTTCGACTGTTCATCCATATTTATTCAGGATTTTATTTGAAAATTCCAAGCAAAAGCAGTTTAAAGAAGAAGGGAATTTTTAAAAAGAATGGCCGCGACTAAATTCAAAGTTTAATTCAACACACTTATAAAGTGCTCAGCCTTTGGGGGGCCTTTGAACATGAGTTTCTAATACATTTCAGAAGTAATAATAAATCGAAATCTTCATAAAACGAATGGAAGTATGAGTTTAAACTAAAAGATTAATTACATTTCCTAGAGTGAAATTAATTTACAGGTAAATAATTCGGAAACATCGGTTTTAATGATTTGGAAGCAAAAAGTGTTTAAAGATACCCCCCTTTGCACTTAAGTTGAAAGTTCATTTGCGTTTTGAAATTTGTTGGAACTTAAATGATAACGCACTGTGCTATGCAAAGAAAACGACGATCGATGAAGATGCACATTGAATTCAGCTGGATATCAAGTGGTTCTTGCTTAGCAAGATTTTAAGCAATTTTTGAATCTGTGTTGGCGTTTTTACAAGAAAAAGATCCGAATTTAAAAGAAAATCTGAACAATTCTTACAAAGATTTATTACTTGACTGATTCCTTTGGTATGTTCAACAAAGTTAATTTGCAGCTGCAGGGTGAAGATCTAAACTTGATTAAAATAAAATCAATATCGGCCTTTAGGGCTGCAACCAATATTGAACCGCATTTAGCTAGATTGGTAGAGTCACCAGGTTCATCCATCATACTGATTTTTTTAAATTATTACTTACTTAAGTATTTTTTGAAGTAAAACTTCTTTTCCGGCGTTGGTGGTAAAAAATTCTCTATGCAGCTGTCAGTGACATGTCAAAACGTCACGTTATCCGTCAAAGACAGCGACATGTTTTTAGAATACAAAATGTTTGTTCGTAGGTTATAATCTTACAGAAGCTTTGCTTGAGGAAAAAGAAGTTTTACTTCAACCGCGCGTACGTCAGTACACACAATCTTTTTTTTTAATATGTCTTAATAATTATTAATTACACTTCATATTTACTGAGTTGTATGTCCATTTACTGAGTTAAATTTTGACGAGCAATTTCACCAGCCGCAAAATTTTTAAATTAATAAGTATTTTGTATCAATGGAAAAAAGAAACTAGAGTTAAGATTTTTAAAATAATTTTGCTATGGGGATCTGAGGTTACAAAACATTTTGAAAAAGGGGTCTCTTGCCCAAAATAGTTTGGGAATCCCTGCTCTAAAGAATCTGCAACTATAAGACTTGACAGCGAAAAACCTAAACTCACGATATCTTATACCTATATTTCACCACATTCACGGGGAAAAGGTGAACAAATGTTGAAAGAAAGTCTTTTGTGGTAAAAATCATCTGAATTCAAAGAAGCAGAGACATCCAAATTGCTAATAAAAGGAAACACTTGCCATGAAAAAGGAGTTGAGCTAAATAAGATTACAAAATCAAATTGTTGAATAATAAAGGCAAAAGAAAAGAAAAATTTAAGAATAAATTTTTTTTTTTTTTTTTTTTTCAAAACCAAAAACGAAATTGTTGCCTGCAAGAAAAAAAAAATAAATGAAATCCATCAAGACACCGAAAAATAGTTTCAAAAACTAACAGATGAAGAAAACAATGCAACAAGTTTAATATAAAGAGTGCGACTTGGGGATTGTGGCAACACTTCCAAAGGATAACAAGGAAAAGAAGGGAGACGAAATGTGAGAGACTGCCGGTTAGGTAGGGGAAATGTTAAATAAAAATGCTCAGTTGATGTGTTAATCCGAACAAGGATTGACCTACTTGATATTCATCTACTGCATTTACAGAAAAAGCATCGATTCTATCGTTCTCTGAAATACCAGATCGACCACTTGTGAATTGGGTGGGTGGAGTAGAGAACATTCGATTTAACTCTTCTAAATCAATATTGTCATTGGAAACAGAAGAATCTCCTCTTAGCCCAATATTCTTGACTTCTTTCCAAAAAAATTTGGATTAACGATTTGAGTTGAACCTATTATAATAATAGTTGTATTTTGCTGATTTTAATAATTGTGTTACAAGGTTACGGTGAACTTCGAAGAGACAAAACGAGATACAAGGGCAAAATTAGGGCAAAGTTTTGTGCTTTGTGCACTTAAACTGTGAGATTAAATTAAAGAAAAATGGAAATAATCGGATGACGAAAGAAACACGTCTAGTTGCTTTGCATGTTCTTATTGTATTGTATCTCTGATGAAGAGAGAAATCAAATGAAGAGAGAAATCAAACTGCTGAGTAAAGAAGTACAACTGTATGCTAAAGAGCGAACCATTATGAAGAAAGAAATTGAGATTCTGAAGAGCGAGAAACATAGTACGAATGACAGTGTTGGCAACGCATCAGTTTCAGCACTAAAGGATAGGTTACCGATATTTAATGGTGAGTGTTTTGTCCAATGATAGATATTTGTTGAAGGATGTAGAAGGTTTTCAACTTAGTCAGATACCGTACGAAGGAATATGGGAAGCGGCTAATATTAAACCATGGATAAGTTCGGAGACTGGTATAATCGGGACGATTAATAGTCAGGAAGGCCGAATTGTGGCAACACTTCCAAAGGATAACAAGGAAAAGAAGGGCGACAAAATGTGAGAGACTGCCGGTTAGGTAGGGGAAATGTTAAATAAAAATGCTCAGTTGATGTGTTAATCCGAACAAGGAAAGACGTGTTGTTTTATTTGCCGCGATAATCAGACAAAATATAATAACAAATAGACAAAAGAGATATTGCTTACAGGATTATGTTTTATTTGCGATGGACACAAACATAACTGCGCTCGATAATACAATTGAGTGGTATAGATGCACTTTTAGAAACTTCAAAGTTGTACGTGCTGCAGCAAAAACAGAAAAAAACATTAACACTTTTGCTTGCACCGCTTGTAGATAAAAGTAACTAACCTTAAATTTCATTCAAATTATATTAATTTTGTTTGTATAGTTAATTATTTTTTTAATAATTTTCAATATTTTTAGATCAAAACTGTCAAAGTGGCTTTTTCTTGTTTTGTTTTTTAAATAATAATTTATATTTTAATCAATTTCTTATACAGTTACTCACATTGAAAATGGCCCTGCCTTGGACTTACACATTTTCTGATAAAATTTTAAAGAAATAAAGTTACGTTGATTATATAAAGATTTTATCAATAAGTGATTGAATTACAAAAATAACTAAATGACAGCAAGTTGTAAGAGAGAGAAAGAATTTGACATCGCAATGAAAATTGACCAAGTTATCACCATCCAATGCACACCGCCTTAGACACGCGCAAACCTGCTTCCAGTGGAGTCAACAGTTTTTGCGGTTCACACGACTACGAGAGGGCATTGGCCTATATTATTGTATGTGCTGGATATACGATCCTCCATCACAGTAATTTAACAGGTCAGCTATTTATTATGAGAACCAATGCGGTGAGCGAATATTGCTCGTCAGCAATATTCCATGGGAAGCGATGCGTCGACAGGAAAGCTGCCTCTAGGTTTAAGCATAATTAATTAATTGTATTCCGACCTCCGAATCGAACTGTTTGTTCCTAGACATCCCGAAATATATTATAAAGTTTATTAAATCGTTTTCTTTCATTTACATAAAACTGTAAGTCGAACCGTTGGGCCGACCCCCAGGGCACGCGTTCGCGTTCGTTCATCCTCGGAAAGGATGAGTTTAACTACCACCTTGTTTTAAATTGTGTTTGATGATAAGACTTGAATAATATTTTGCGCATAGTTTAGTAATGGTTGTCAACTATGTTGATAAAGGGATAAGGATTATAAGGAATAACCCTTTTTTTCGTTTGTGGGCTGAATCATTTTTATTTATTTTTAGTCGGGGTTATGAAAAACCTTCATAATTGCCTTCAAAACACGATGTATTGAGTGTTTTGTTTTATAACATGCGAAGTGTAAAATTAAATTTTAGAAATAGTGTTAGTTTGGTGATAGACGAATGTGCAATATTTTGGAAGAAGGCAAGAATTCCTACTCCTGATCGATGTCATTGCCTTCCACAATTGAAAAAAACTGTACGAAGAGTTAAGAAACCTTAAAAAGAGTAAAAATAAAAACACAAACAATGAAACATCAAACAAAAAAAAATATCAGATTTTGAGGAATAATGACGAAGGTAGGTTTAGTGTTTTCTTTTTTATGAATACCCAAGTAACAATTTTAGCTTGTTCAGAGTAGTTTAAGCGCTTCAAAAGCTTTTCAAATTAGCTTAATAATATAATACATGCTTTAAAAGTACTCTAAGAGCTACTACTCAACTCATTTGAAGCAAATTTCCTGAGTTTGAGAGCTCTTTTTAGCTCCATTTCTGCACTTTTAAAGTCGCTGCATTAAGTACAAGCTTTAATGTCAGGCTAAAAGCCAGTGTCCTGCTTATTAAGAGCTTATTTTTTGATACAATGGAGCACTTTATTTGCTCTTAAGCAGGTCCGCGGTATATTTGGGGCTTTATAAAAACAAAAGTGAGTTGAATTTATTATTTTTAAGAGCACTGCCGGCTCTAAATTGTATTTTACGATATTTAAACTGCAGCTGTATGTTCTTCACCAGTGATATATTGAACGAAGTAAGCAATTATTTTGTATTAGTATACGTGTTAATAAATATATTAATGCGAATAAAACAATTTGTATTTGTATTTGTAGTAGATCATTTCAGCATCTTTATTTCTGGCAAATACAATGTTTTCCAAAATGAAACAAAGTATTTAAGATAAAGATATAAGTTGCTTATAATAATATGCTGTTTTTACAAAACGAATGGTGGTTTTTGAGTGCAATTCTAACTTTACCACAAATGTTTGAATTGTACTTAGAAATTTTACAACGCGCTTCTAAAATAAGTGATTTTAACACAAAAACTTTTAAAAATCAATATTTTGAAAAATTTTTGCAGGAACAAAAGTTAAAAAATTTCTGTTATATTATGTGCTGCAGGCAGGAACTAAGAGTAAATGAACAAACATTATTTGTTTGTAAATTTATTCTTGATTCCTCTGGCAATTAACCTTTAAAATCAATTCGTTTTTATAATTTTTCTCCATTTATCTAAAACTCTAACATTCGACATATTAAAAAAAAAAAACACTACTTTATTGGTAGTAGAGCTTTTATATCGCCGTAGATGATGGGCAAAGTTTAACTAGAGTTCCTCAAGAGCGACTTTAATGAGAAAACTACAGGGTGCCTGCTCGAAATTTTTAATGCTTGTTAATTGCCCAAACATGAAGTCTTAAAAATCTTCGCGTGAATCCCTGCTTTTCAGCCAAAAAACAACACAAATGTATTGAAAATTATTTTTGACGCTCTTCCACCACACAAAACATACTTTGAAATACTTAACGTGTGAATCAGAGGTTTATTGCAATAAAACAACGCAAAATCCTTGAATATAATTGTTGATAGTTTTTTGTCGCACAAAGTTGCTCTGAAATACTCCTCGTGTGAATCCCTGCTTTTCAGCCAAAAAACAACACAAATGTATTGAAAAATATTTTTGACACTCTTTTACCACACAAAACATACTTTGAAATGCTTAACGTGTGAATCAGAGGTTTATTGCAATAAAACAACGCGAAATCCTTGAATATAATTGTCGACATGTTTTGGTCGCACAAAGTTGCTCTGAAATACTCCTCGTGTGAATCCCTGGTTTTCGGCCAAAAAACAACACAGATGTATTGAAAATTATTTTTGACACTCTTTTCTACCACACAAAACATACTTTGAAATACTTAACGTGTGAATCAGAGGTTTATTGCAATAAAACAACGCAAAATCCTTGAATATAATTGTTGACATGTTTTTTGTCGCACAAAGTTGCTCTGAAATACTCCTCGTGTGAATCCCTGCTTTTCAGCCAAAAAACAACACAAATGTATTGAAAAATATTTTTGACACTCTTTTACCACACAAAACATACTTTGAAATGCTTAACGTGTGAATCAGAGGTTTATTGCAATAAAACAACGCGAAATCCTTGAATATAATTGTCGACATGTTTTGGTCGCACAAAGTTGCTCTGAAATACTCCTCGTGTGAATCCCTGGTTTTCGGCCAAAAAACAACACAGATGTATTGAAAATTATTTTTGACACTCTTCTACCACACAAAACATACTTTGAAATACTTAACGTGTGAATCAGAGGTTTATTGCAATAAAACAATGCAAAATCCTTGAATATAATTGTTGACATGTTTTTTGTCGCACAAAGTTGCTCTGAAATACTCCTCGTGTGAATCCCTGCTTTTCAGCCAAAAAACAACACAAATATATTGAAAATTATTTTTGACACTCTTCTACCACACAAAACATACTTTGAAATACTTAACGTGTGAATCAGAGGTTTATTGCAATAAAACAACGCAAAATCCTTGAATATAATTGTTGATAGTTTTTTGTCGCACAAAGTTGCTCTGAAATACTCCTCGTGTGAATCCCTGCTTTTCAGCCAAAAAACAACACAAATGTATTGAAAAATATTTTTGACACTCTTTTACCACACAAAACATACTTTGAAATGCTTAACGTGTGAATCAGAGGTTTATTGCAATAAAACAACGCGAAATCCTTGAATATAATTGTCGACATGTTTTGGTCGCACAAAGTTGCTCTGAAATACTCCTCGTGTGAATCCCTGGTTTTCGGCCAAAAAACAACACAGATGTATTGAAAATTATTTTTGACACTCTGCTACCACACAAAACATACTTTGAAATACTTAACGTGTGAATCAGAGGTTTATTGCAATAAAACAACGCAAAATCCTTGAATATAATTGTTGACATGTTTTTTGTCGCACAAAGTTGCTCTGAAATACTCCTCGTGTGAATCCCTGCTTTTCAGCCAAAAAACAACACAAATATATTGAAAATTATTTTTGACACTCTTCTACCACACAAAACATACTTTGAAATACTTAACGTGTGAATCAGAGGTTTATTGCAATAAAACAACGCAAAATCCTTGAATATAATTGTTGATAGTTTTTTGTCGCACAAAGTTGCTCTGAAATACTCCTCGTGTGAATCCCTGCTTTTCAGCCAAAAAACAACACAAATGTATTGAAAAATATTTTTGACACTCTTTTACCACACAAAACATACTTTGAAATGCTTAACGTGTGAATCAGAGGTTTATTGCAATAAAACAACGCGAAATCCTTGAATATAATTGTCGACATGTTTTGGTCGCACAAAGTTGCTCTGAAATACTCCTCGTGTGAATCCCTGGTTTTCGGCCAAAAAACAACACAGATGTATTGAAAATTATTTTTGACACTCTTTTCTACCACACAAAACATACTTTGAAATACTTAACGTGTGAATCAGAGGTTTATTGCAATAAAACAACGCAAAATCCTTGAATATAATTGTTGACATGTTTTTTGTCGCACAAAGTTGCTCTGAAATACTCCTCGTGTGAATCCCTGCTTTTCAGCCAAAAAACAACACAAATGTATTGAAAAATATTTTTGACACTCTTTTACCACACAAAACATACTTTGAAATGCTTAACGTGTGAATCAGAGGTTTATTGCAATAAAACAACGCGAAATCCTTGAATATAATTGTCGACATGTTTTGGTCGCACAAAGTTGCTCTGAAATACTCCTCGTGTGAATCCCTGGTTTTCGGCCAAAAAACAACACAGATGTATTGAAAATTATTTTTGACACTCTTCTACCACACAAAACATACTTTGAAATACTTAACGTGTGAATCAGAAGTTTATTGCAATAAAACAACGCAAAATCCTTGAATATAATTGTTGACATGTTTTTTGTCGCACAAAGTTGCTCTGAAATACTCCTCGTGTGAATCCCTGCTTTTCAGCCAAAAAACAACACAAATATATTGAAAATTATTTTTGACACTCTTCTACCACACAAAACATACTTTGAAATACTTAACGTGTGAATCAGAGGTTTATTGCAATAAAACAATGCAAAATCCTTGAATATCATTGTTAACATGTTTTTTGTCGCTCAAAGTTTCTTTAAAATTTTCGAGTTTTGTTTGCACAAAGTCGTTTTTAAATACTCTTCGTGTAATCTTTAGTTTTCTGCCATAACACAATGCTTGTTTTTTTTGTTTAAGTAATCCTAGCGTGAATTATGTTCCGTCTTGCGAATTTAATACAAAACAATTGTATTGAGCAAAAGCTTAGTTGCATTGAATTATGTCGGTATTTATTGCTTTTATTATTTATTTATTCATTAAAATTATTTATATAAAATGAAAGTAAATTCTTGGCACTCCCCGCACTAAAAACAATATAATTCTTGACACATAAAATATAGATGTTTATATTTACATATGTATATTTTTAATTTGATGCACCCTGTGTTAACTTTAGGCAAAGCATTAACTAAAAATTTGACATTTGAGATGATGTTCTTACTCTTAACCCATATAAAACTGTGTTAAGGCTATGTGTTCTAAAACGGCAAAATATAAGCAAATTTAGAGCTAATGCTACTCCCTCTATTTTGTGATTGCTTTTGGTTTGTCGGTTTGGTACATTGTGTTTGTGTTCCTTCAAGATGTGTTTTAAAATAATCCAAGAGCTGAATAAAAAAAATCGCACGGTGCTTACAATAATTCCAGCTGCCTTTGAAGTTAATGGAGTTTACTGGTTCCCTCCACCAAATTGGAGTATCAAAAAATTAAACAGTGTTTTAAAAAATCCATTCTCAAAGCCAGAAATATCTAAATGGGGAGCTAGACATTGCTGTGTGAAAAGGAGCAATATCCCAACGTTTGCTCTCGCTGAGGACCAGGAAGAAGAACTACTGAACAAAACTATTACCGAGGTGGAAGACGATGCGAAAGTTGAATCAGAATCTTCTTATACGTATGTGCAAGATAAACGAAACAAATCCCAGTCAGCCAGATCACCGCAAGCGAACTTCAATTCAGTTTTAGAGCAATGCTTGGACTCCTTGCCGGTTCCTCAAAGAACAACATACGAATCTGAAGACACTGAAATTCAAGTCCAACATTTAGATATATCTGATGTTAATGCGAAGTTTAATGTTTCTGAGATTGTGTTGAATGATGATGAATATTATGGGCAAGACAGGCCACAGTCGGGCTATACGGTAGTGTGTGACAGCTCACCATCTCTAGTGGCAGATGGTGTTGTTTCCTTGATTTTAGAAAATCAAGACAACATTTTCAAAGAGATCAAAATGTTAACAGAGGTCGTAACAACTGGTCTCGCCAAGATCTTGACCCAAAATGACTGTTTGACAAAAATCCAGGCCCAGCGTTTAAACCAAGATATTAAGAATAACATTGTTGAATCTGCCGAAAATTTCGAAAAAAATTATTCTGGTGAGCAGGACTACACATTCGAGGACCAGCTTTTGGATATCGATTTTAAGGCCGAAATGGTAAGATATATAAAAAATTAAAATGATTGAACAATTGAAACTTAAGCTTTATTTATTTATAGATTCGAAAAATGTCATTCGTAATCGGCAAAAATGGGAAACGGATTGGGCAAGGCTGGACCTGTTGTTATGAGTTACTAGACTCCGTATTTGACAGAGCTTTTTTGACACAGTGCTCATGGACCGGAGCTTCAACCAGTAGGGTTGAAGAAGGAAAAATTCCTTTTTTGAAATTAAAACACATTTTGATACTCTTTGCCACTGTGGTCACAAATGCCGACCCTGATTTCTCTATTGAGAAGACGAAAGAGTTTTTTAAAAAATTGCTAAGGAATTCTACAAGATTCCAATCCCAAGAGATGTCACAAACGCGAAAATCCTCTAAACGTGAGAGGGGTTCAAAATTTTTAAAAATTCAAAATAATGTGAGTGCTAAGATCAATTAAATTATTTCTGTTTTTGTTAATATGTTTATATATCTTTTTAGAAAAGCCAGTGAAAGAAAGAAAGACGAAATTCCATCTAACACTATAACAAGGGAAGAACGCATGATTCATCTGACCGGACATGGTGCCTAAAACAAAACTGCTGAAGTGTAAAAAAAGAACTCAATTCAAATGTAAATTTTTAACTTTTTTTCCAGAAATATCGTATTATATATGTATAACATTATCAAAAAAATTCAAAACATATTTTAGTTAACTATGTAAATTTATGTTTCTTTTTAACTATTGAAGACTGAATACAAGTAAAATTATTTACCACGTTAAGTTACTTTGATTTATTAAATCAATTTTTATTAAATATGAAATAAATACGAGTATGTTAATGTAATATTGTCATTGGTTTATTTCGCTTGAAAATATTTTTTTCTATTTGCTTCCGTAACCGTTTTGTATTGTGAATTTAGATTTGGAAAATGTATACGAGTATAATGTAAGGAAACGATTCGATCAGGTATTTACATTATATAATATTTAAAAAACAACACAAATGTATTGAAAAATATTTTTGACACTCTTTTACCACACAAAACATACTTTGAAATGCTTAACGTGTGAATCAGAGGTTTATTGCAATAAAACAACGCGAAATCCTTGAATATAATTGTCGACATGTTTTGGTCGCACAAAGTTGCTCTGAAATACTCCTCGTGTGAATCCCTGGTTTTCGGCCAAAAAACAACACAGATGTATTGAAAATTATTTTTGACACTCTTCTACCACACAAAACATACTTTGAAATACTTAACGTGTGAATCAGAAGTTTATTGCAATAAAACAACGCAAAATCCTTGAATATAATTGTTGACATGTTTTTTGTCGCACAAAGTTGCTCTGAAATACTCCTCGTGTGAATCCCTGCTTTTCAGCCAAAAAACAACACAAATATATTGAAAATTATTTTTGACACTCTTCTACCACACAAAACATACTTTGAAATACTTAACGTGTGAATCAGAGGTTTATTGCAATAAAACAATGCAAAATCCTTGAATATCATTGTTAACATGTTTTTTGTCGCTCAAAGTTTCTTTAAAATTTTCGAGTTTTGTTTGCACAAAGTCGTTTTTAAATACTCTTCGTGTAATCTTTAGTTTTCTGCCATAACACAATGCTTGTTTTTTTTGTTTAAGTAATCCTAGCGTGAATTATGTTCCGTCTTGCGAATTTAATACAAAACAATTGTATTGAGCAAAAGCTTAGTTGCATTGAATTATGTCGGTATTTATTGCTTTTATTATTTATTTATTCATTAAAATTATTTATATAAAATGAAAGTAAATTCTTGGCACTCCCCGCACTAAAAACAATATAATTCTTGACACATAAAATATAGATGTTTATATTTACATATGTATATTTTTAATTTGATGCACCCTGTGTTAACTTTAGGCAAAGCATTAACTAAAAATTTGACATTTGAGATGATGTTCTTACTCTTAACCCATATAAAACTGTGTTAAGGCTATGTGTTCTAAAACGGCAAAATATAAGCAAATTTAGAGCTAATGCTACTCCCTCTATTTTGTGATTGCTTTTGGTTTGTCGGTTTGGTACATTGTGTTTGTGTTCCTTCAAGATGTGTTTTAAAATAATCCAAGAGCTGAATAAAAAAAATCGCACGGTGCTTACAATAATTCCAGCTGCCTTTGAAGTTAATGGAGTTTACTGGTTCCCTCCACCAAATTGGAGTATCAAAAAATTAAACAGTGTTTTAAAAAATCCATTCTCAAAGCCAGAAATATCTAAATGGGGAGCTAGACATTGCTGTGTGAAAAGGAGCAATATCCCAACGTTTGCTCTCGCTGAGGACCAGGAAGAAGAACTACTGAACAAAACTATTACCGAGGTGGAAGACGATGCGAAAGTTGAATCAGAATCTTCTTATACGTATGTGCAAGATAAACGAAACAAATCCCAGTCAGCCAGATCACCGCAAGCGAACTTCAATTCAGTTTTAGAGCAATGCTTGGACTCCTTGCCGGTTCCTCAAAGAACAACATACGAATCTGAAGACACTGAAATTCAAGTCCAACATTTAGATATATCTGATGTTAATGCGAAGTTTAATGTTTCTGAGATTGTGTTGAATGATGATGAATATTATGGGCAAGACAGGCCACAGTCGGGCTATACGGTAGTGTGTGACAGCTCACCATCTCTAGTGGCAGATGGTGTTGTTTCCTTGATTTTAGAAAATCAAGACAACATTTTCAAAGAGATCAAAATGTTAACAGAGGTCGTAACAACTGGTCTCGCCAAGATCTTGACCCAAAATGACTGTTTGACAAAAATCCAGGCCCAGCGTTTAAACCAAGATATTAAGAATAACATTGTTGAATCTGCCGAAAATTTCGAAAAAAATTATTCTGGTGAGCAGGACTACACATTCGAGGACCAGCTTTTGGATATCGATTTTAAGGCCGAAATGGTAAGATATATAAAAAATTAAAATGATTGAACAATTGAAACTTAAGCTTTATTTATTTATAGATTCGAAAAATGTCATTCGTAATCGGCAAAAATGGGAAACGGATTGGGCAAGGCTGGACCTGTTGTTATGAGTTACTAGACTCCGTATTTGACAGAGCTTTTTTGACACAGTGCTCATGGACCGGAGCTTCAACCAGTAGGGTTGAAGAAGGAAAAATTCCTTTTTTGAAATTAAAACACATTTTGATACTCTTTGCCACTGTGGTCACAAATGCCGACCCTGATTTCTCTATTGAGAAGACGAAAGAGTTTTTTAAAAAATTGCTAAGGAATTCTACAAGATTCCAATCCCAAGAGATGTCACAAACGCGAAAATCCTCTAAACGTGAGAGGGGTTCAAAATTTTTAAAAATTCAAAATAATGTGAGTGCTAAGATCAATTAAATTATTTCTGTTTTTGTTAATATGTTTATATATCTTTTTAGAAAAGCCAGTGAAAGAAAGAAAGACGAAATTCCATCTAACACTATAACAAGGGAAGAACGCATGATTCATCTGACCGGACATGGTGCCTAAAACAAAACTGCTGAAGTGTAAAAAAAGAACTCAATTCAAATGTAAATTTTTAACTTTTTTTCCAGAAATATCGTATTATATATGTATAACATTATCAAAAAAATTCAAAACATATTTTAGTTAACTATGTAAATGTATGTTTCTTTTTAACTATTGAAGACTGAATACAAGTAAAATTATTTACCACGTTAAGTTACTTTGATTTATTAAATCAATTTTTATTAAATATGAAATAAATACGAGTATGTTAATGTAATATTGTCATTGGTTTATTTCGCTTGAAAATAATTTTTTCTATTTGCTTCCGTAACCGTTTTGTATTGTGAATTTAGATTTGGAAAATGTATACGAGTATAATGTAAGGAAACGATTCGATCAGGTATTTACATTATATAATATTTAAACAAAATAAGAAATAACAAAGCAAATTAAAACAAGAAAAAACAAATCGAAGTATAATACATGACTTCGTATGTGATGAAGTTGATATAAATTCTTCAAATCAAGGGATTTAAGATCTTGAAGACCTCAGCTATCTCATGGTGAATCTTTCAGCCAAAAAATCGATTTATTTTAAACAGGATCGAATTTCGTCAGTTATGTTAACATTTTTAGAAACATAAAATTTTGCTTGTGTGTGTGCAAATGGCTGTATAATCATTCTAAAATTTTGCAAAATATATATCTAAGATGGGTACAGTAAAAAAATGACTCAAAATATATGTAGGTCATATGTCTATCTTTATTTTGTAATAATAGGCCTTATGTATATGACTTTTTCAGTAACATATTATTCATTATTAAAAACTGAAAAATTGAAAAAAACTTGTGTTAATTTAAAACAAATGCATTAGATCAGATTAAATAAACGTAATTTATTTCAAGAAAACACAACAATTAATAAAGGAAGAGAACTTATATATAATTGTCTTGATTAGTTTGGTTCGTATCTTCACTGAAATTCCATTTCTGCGGTTGAATTTTTTATGATAAGGATTTCTTCATCAAATAAATTACAATCCTTGTCACCGTTTCCTTTCACATTGTCAATTGGAGCAGGCGCATCCAAAGATATTTTAATTTTCTCGCACAGATTGCCAAAATATTTTGCTATTTTTTTTAAGTAAATGCGACATTTTACGTATAAATAATAATAAAATCGAACACCGGAAATTTATATATTTGTATTTGACATTCACAAAATACTAAAGCAAATAGCTTTAATAAGTTTTCTTGGCTTTATAGAAGAAAAAGGAATATGTTTTTTTAGAGCTTGAATATTAAGGTATCTAACAGCTCTTAAGTGACTTTTAATATTATTTTGTTGCTACTTAAAAGCCTATTTGAAACGCAAAGAAATAAAACATGCACTGCTCGTTGAAAGCGTTTATAAACATTGTTAAGGAGTATATTTATGGAGCAAAAAGCTTTTAAAGATGATAGAGCTTTAACATGTTCTTAAACATTAATATAGAGACACAATTTTTCATATATCCAATAGAAGCTGTAACTTAATTGGAAATAGTGCTCTAGTATTGAATTCTACTCTTTCAGAGCTACTTTAAAACATTTAAATAACTTGTAGCTGCGCCGATGTTACTTGGGTACATATATGAATGAAAAAAGACGATTTAAGTTCAACAATTGAATACATATTTCGAGTTTACTTAAATTCTGTTAATTTTGAATTTTTGTTTTATTATTATTTAAAAGAAGTCATAATTTGCATTTAAAATAAATATAAATCATGATTATATTTCAAATGGCTAATGAGTTCGCTTATGCCAGATAGATATGTAAATCTAGTTATTAAAGGATGAGAAGCTGAGTTAAGGGACCAAATACTAACGGGCTAACGGGCCAAATACTGCAGTTTGGAACGAGAAAAAACATTTGTAATGAGAAAGAACTTCTACATATATACGGAAGGAAAGTGTATGGCAACTTATTTAAACAACCAGAAGATGTGCCTCTAGATATTATGTATTATAAGAATATATTTTTTAAATTTAAATTTTAAATAACTAACATTTAAACAATAATAATATAGACTGCAAAAATAAAATTATAAAAAATAAAAACAATATTAAAAAAAAAAATAAAAAAAAATATTTAAAAAAAAAATAAAAAAAAATAAAAAAAATGAAAAAAAATAAAAAAAAAATAAAAAAAAAATAAAAAAAAAATAAAAAAAATAAAAAAATTTTAAAAAATTAAAAATAAAAAAAATAAAAAAAAAATAATATAAACAAATAAAAAAATCTAAAAAAAATTAAAAAAAAAAATTTTAAAAAATTTAAAAAAATAAAAAAAAATTAAAAAAATTTAAAAAAAATAAAAACTATTGTATAAAATAAAATTATTTTCTTCTATTCAACTTTTGAACGAGAAAATAGTAACGCTACTGCCAAAAGTTCAAAACGTGAACAATTTCTTACAAATAAATCAATAAATTTAACACTGGCAGGCTGATTATAGGTAGACAGCAGTAGTATAATGTAGGTCTATACTTTTTTCAATTTTCGTAGTCCACGAGGATCGGGTATCTACTTATTATATACAATTATGTTTTGTATTTATATTTGATCAAATTGCTTATTTAACAATGACTTTGCATAAGAAAAGAATTCTGAACACAGTAAAATGTAAAAATCAAACAACTTTGTACAACAATAATGTATTGATAGGTGCAAAATATCTATAGATCTAGAACGACTACTCCCAGTTTAAGTTTAAGTTTTGAACTTGAATTAAAAAAATACGGTATGATATACTTGCTTAAGGCAACGCCGCAAAAACGCACATACAAAAACTTCAAACAATTTAAAATTCATAGATGAAGCAAGTTCATTATGGATTTTCGCGTAACAACGAATGCACGTTTAAAGTTCTTCATGGAGATCAAATTTTCAAGATGTCACTGATACTTGAGTACTTTGATCATTGCCGTTATATTCGACCAATGGCTCATGCGATTACACCAGATGACGTGCCTGAGGTATGCTTCAGCTGCCCAGTTACTACAATACGTGTGGCAGACGACCACTTCAATACAGCGTGCCCTTAACAATCAATGAATCACCTCGGGATCTAATAAACATTGAAAATTTCATGACAAGAAAAAAAAAACATTAAAAATTCCTTTCTCAATTAAAGTTAGTAAAATATGTATTCAGTTTTAAGCTTACTTTAATTAATTAATCTTGTATGAAATATAATCTTCTGCAGATAAGTCTATAGGCTTCGCAGGAACTTATTAAAAGTTTTTATAAAATCAGAAAAATATCGACGAAGTAGAATATACTTTGAGAACTCGTTTCATAAAGTCAATTAAGCTGCTTTCACTTTATTCGCCAGTAAAAACTTCATTTACGTTTCATAAAATTTGAATAACTCTAACTAGCAATAATTAAAGCTCTAATAAATAAGATTATGAAGTGTCGAAGAATTCAGCTTACTCAATTGTGACTCCAATTAAACCACTTTATAAATAGTTTATTGTTTTATTGTTCTACTATTGATATTTTGGCAAAATTGAAAGACCAATTTTTAAGAATTTTTCGGCCCTTTACTTAAAAATTGTGCAAGGTCACTTTTTAGTTTCAATTGTCAATTTTACGACACCTGATCAATAAAAATCCCATATGATTAATAATCGAGAGAAGCCTTCAATCGCTCGCTATTCAATAAATTAAGTCCTAATCAATACAATACAAAGTTGAGAGTGAATTCAATTTATACAATTTAACCACGCAGACTTTCATAACATTTATATATATTTTCAATAATTTTCATGAATTGGAAAATATCCTTTCCTTTCAATATTTTGTATATTCTATTTATTTTATGCAAATAGATTTATTTGTATTTTACTAAAGTTGGTCAGCTTATACTTCTGATCACTCAAAAATTTCCTTCCTACGTTTCTTCGAAATTTTTATAGACAAAATGAGAAACGATCTTTTTTTTTTGGAATTTGGAGATTACTGATATTTCAGAAATATAAACTGCCTCTTTGATTAATATTTTGGTTCCTAGGAATACGCAACTGTTTTGTGTGAATTTGTTACTATTATACATATCAAATGGCACTTTAATCCTTTATCTATATATTTAAATACAATTAAATCTAGTACCTGTTGTTGTTCTTGATGTGGCTGTTATTTATTGTTTTATACAAAACTATATTGGTTGTCCACAGCTCGGCCAATTTCAACTTCATTAGTTACACCACCGGATGTCTGTGACTGTTGCTGGGATGGTGGAGCTGATGGAGTTGTTGGTACATGATGTTGTAGCTGCTGATGATGTTGATTTTGTTGCTGCTGCTGTTGTTGTTGTTGTTGTTGCTGTTGTTGTTGATGAAGATGGTGATGGAGTTGTTGAAGATGTGATGAATTTGGTTGATGTCCATGCACTTGCAAGATATTCACATGAAAACTTGGTGAATTTCTATTGTTGTTATTTGTGTTGTTGTTTGTGTGTTGATGATTATTATAATTATTGTTATTATTTAAATTATTAGGCAAATGATGTACCAATGGCAGTTCAATATCACATGTCTTAAGACGAACACTTCCACTCATTGTGATAACTTGTTGATCCTGCAGACAAATTTTCAAAAGTTAAGCAAAGAGTAAGTATCATATGAAATTATATTTTAATTACGATTAAAGTAACTGTTTCTACAAATTTATCAACAAGTTTAAACAAAAATCTAAAGAACAAAAAAAAAACGAACCGACTAGACAACTCTAATATTTAGTTAAATAATGGCATAATATACGACTTTCACTCAGTAAATAAATGAACAACACGTCAGTACAAGAGATATAAAACATCATTGTCAATAGTACAGAAATACGTTGGCACGTGTGCATGTGCACCCTTCAATTTTTTAATATGCGACGGATTAATTCTAAATTCTAAATAAACAATTTAGAAAAGTTTTACTGTTCTTTTTATTTGATTTTGATAAATTTCTTAGTTAAATTGCTTAAATTTTAATTGCTGAAATGTAGTATGAAAATTGGAAAATAATCAGAAGAGACCTTTAGGCTAGGGGTTTTTGATTCTAAGAGAAATGAGAATTTTCAAGAAAGAATAAGAATGTTATAAAAGCTCTTCACCATTGCGATGAAGAAGGAAGGGCTCAAAACAAAATTCGTAAGAGTAAGACCAGAAAAACCACCCCTCGAACTAATGTTGCCATGGTCTGCCTGAGCAAAGCCCCAAAAATTAAAGATGCAAATGAACAAGATCTTGCTGCTAATGTGTCTGTAAGCACGATTAAAACTGTCTCAGTGGAAAAAAGTTGTTTGGACGATTTGCCAGAAAAAACCAGAAGTCTGAAAGCGCAATTTGCCACGTCGGATGCAGTTTGTAAGGGAGCATACGAGTATGTCAAAACTTCAAAATTGGTGGAGAAATATATTATAGAGCGATGAGTGTAAATTTAATCCTTTGGGCCAGATGTTAAAAACTACATTTGACGCGGAATCCACCATTAGTATGATCAGAATATACACAATAGAGCCTATTAAGCATGGTAGGGGTAGCATTCTTACTTAGGGGTGTTTTTCTTGACATGGTATGGGCGTTACTCATCAGATGGAGGGTATTATTAAGGACAAGGAAATCCTATGGGATACATTCCTACCGTATTCTGAGGAGGAAATACCCTTGTATTGTGCAAATTTCCACAAGATAACGATCCTAACGATGTGGCTAAGTCTATGAAGCAAAAGCTATCCATCAGAAAAATCGCTGTTAAGAATAAGCCAGCTTAGTCCCTAGATCATAATCCTATTGAGTACTTGTGAAATGTTGTGGAGGAAGTCATAAATTGAACAGATACTTCAAATTTTGACAAACTTTGACAGGAAGTTCTGCAAGCCTGGTACTCAGTACCTTTTGAACGATGCCGGAGTCTTCCTACGTCTATGAAACGCCGGTGTTCCGCTGTGATTAAAAATAAGGGTTACCCAACCAAATACTGGATATTTTTTTAAAATTATGTTAAAAATTTGTTATTTCATACATGTTTGTCATACAAAATCAAATATAAATGTCAGTTAATTACAAACAACTGGTTTAAAAAATAAGATTCATTCAACTTCATTTTTTGCAATTGTTTGAAAATGAATGTTATTTGTTCGAATATCAAAATACACAAAGTTTATTCGAATGAATAGATCTCTTCTATCGAATTTCAAAATAAGCGTGATTATATGCGAGTTTGTGTGTGCGAAATACTATCGAGTTAACAAATGAGCAGCAGGGTTTGCACTTGAGAAATTACTAGTAAAAACTCTACATGCGGTCAGCTCCAATAAGTGGACAATTTCCTCAAAAGGACACATTTTCGGGAACAAACTTCTTTTTCGAAAATCTCATACAAATTACTTTCCTATAAACGGACACTCTCAGAACTGGGGATACAAAAATGACCACATGTGCATGGAATGGTTTCCAAGAGCCAGAAACCAAAGCATTCTCATTTCAGGTCCGCTCGTGAAAGCAAAAGCAATGAAAATGGGCTGCCCTAATTTTCGGGCCTCTGATAGATGGCTACAAAAGTGGCGAAAAAGGAACAATCTAAGTTTTAAGTGCATATCGGGTGAATCTGCTGATGTAATACAAGATGTTGAAAAACTGCCATCTATGTTGCTTGGTTATCAACCGGAAGATGTGTTTAACGTGGATGAAAGTGGCCTTTTTTTAGAGCATTACCCAATACAACGCTCTTCTGAAAGAAAGACTCACGGTTTTGTGTGAGTATGGCAGGAGAAAAAGTGGAATTGTTAGTGATTGGAAAATCAACTCGTCCGCGAGCTTTCAAAAAATTTTATTATTAGATATCCTGTGGGTCCAGGTTCTTACTCCAAACTACTCCAAAAACCAAAGTGATGCATAATTTTGTTTTTAAAAATTTTAATTATTATATTGTTTATGCATAGAAAAGGGCGGAAGTGTGTTTAGCCTAAGAGTTGTTAATTATGAATATTTTTCCTATATCTTGTTCGGTCGATTAAAATTTGTAAAAACAACCTTAAACACAGCCAATTTACGTTTACGAAATCTCTCGAATTTTCATTTCCTAAAAAACTGAAAAGAATTTATCCGAAAGATGCTAAACAAAAATAAGCAATTAAGCGAAGCCAAAAGGTGTCAACGTAATTTTTTGTAAAGAACCATTTGGAGAAATGGAATTCAAATTTTTGAACATGCGAAAATCTGAGATTTCCGAAACCAAAACTGGCTGTTTTATATTCTTTTCAAAATAAAATAAACAAATGAAATTAAAATTAAAACAAAAAATAAAACAATAAAAGCATCACTGACACTGAATTGACTCCAAAATTTTGGCTATCTCACATGTCTGGGGGATGGATGTTGCTGCTGATGACCGCTCACCCCTGCATCTGAAACAAAACTGTCTCCACTGTATGGCAATCCTCTATTATATACCCAATCGGTCAGAGTAACATCAGATGTACCGCCCGATTCCAAGGGAATTGGATTGTGTCGGAAATGTTCGAGCATTTCCTGTATTGATGGAAACCACAAATGCTGCACTCGACACTGGCCTGACTCAGTAAGCGTCATTCTCAAGTGTTTGGCTCTGCCTTGAAAATTAAAAGTGAGCACAAATTCACCCTTTCGGGTTTCACTTTGGCGCACTAGGAAGAATCCATGACCAGCGGCCTCTGAATGAAGTACCATTCGTGCTGCTTCCGACCGTGGCAGGGTTCCATGGAACCAAGGGTATTGACGCATTTCCGCAGTCAAGTCAGCCACGTTGAGTTCGGAGCCTTCCAGGTCGCCTTCAGTAAGTTCAAAATTGCTCGATGCCGATAGACGTTGTTCGCCTTGTCGTCGTGGCGGTATTTCAGGTACGGGACTACTGGCACCTCCTTCACTAACCGAATTCAGGGTATCACTCGTAGCTGATGTTGTTGGAACATTGATATTTATAGGTTGTGAAGATACATTGCTGCCGATGAACGCCGAAGGGTGCTGATGACTTGCAGTTGAATTTATTATATTCGATGTATTGGCATTTGATGAATTTAGCAATCCTTGCGCAACTGCTCCGGTATCTGAAGACATTTCAAGTGTGGGCTGTTGCGTTGGTGGACTACGCATACAATAGCGAATTGTCGCTAACCAACTACGCATATCATCTGTGTCATGCGCTTCGATGACATACTCCATGTTGTTGTCTGCTTTCAGTACAAACGTATTCTCATGGTCCGGCATTTCTAGCGCAGTCGTCTCACGAGCTTCGGATATTAGGAAACAAAAAACGCCACTTTTTGGCTAGAAAGAAATTAAAAATAAACATTAAAACGCAAACATTTATATTTTGTATGTTTTGTCTTCTTAAAAGTTAAAAAATCTACGAAACTATTTTCTTATTAACTTCAAAATGTTACCCGAAATCACGAAGATTGTCGAACTTTGTTTATTCAATGAATATATTTTTAAAACAAAATCTTTCCTTCCTTTATGAGTTAAAAATTTAAACTTCAAATCTTATAACGTAGTTTCACACATTTAAAATTGTAAAATGCAGAACTGGAAGGTTTGAACACACAATGAATTAACTGTTTGAGCTGAGAATTTCAACTCTCGGTCTTAATTAATAATGATTCAGCTTTTATAGGGAGACTAGCGGCCCGGTACGTGCTTCGCTACGTATAAAGTGAAATAATAAAACAATTTAATTGTAACATCAAATTATTCATTTATTCAAACAAAAAAATATTTTATTAGTTGCTAGCTATTTTAAAACTTAATCCAAAACATTTGGATAAACAATATTTTTTGTTTTCCATATCTATTGGAATCATAGGTATACGCGGTATCAAACAAACTTCTCCTTTTGATTTAGGAGTTAGGATCGTAGCTTCAATCAAATTTGGCAATAACTAATCAAAGAAACAACTTTCAGATTCAAGCAATGCGGTGGTATACCAGCCGGTTCCAATGAAGTTAAAAATTCAATTGGATAATTGAGGCATTGAGAGCAGAAGTGGCGTAACCCCAATATGCACTTATTGAGAAAATCACAGTTTAAAAAGTTAACGAAAAAGAAATGTTTGTTATTGGCTTCCTATTTAAAATAATAGTTAATAAACTTCAGTTATGGCATAACTTGTGGGATATCTTATTTTTAAGACCTTAATCTTCTCTTTAAATTATTAATTACTGGATTTTATGTGGGTTACACCACTATTGTTTCTTGGATATTGGAATAAAGTTAAAAAAGAAAGTTGGTTACGCCAATAATTTGAAAAACAGGTTATGAAAAAAACAAATTTATTATCGCTTTTAAGTACAAAATAGTTAGAAAGTTAAGTTTAAGTTTAAACTACTATGATAGGTCATTCTTCTTCGTCATCCTCATCTATGTACTCAACCAGCCCAACGACGACTCTGTCCATAGAAACAGTTTTTAATTTTTTATAAAATTCGTGGTAATTCGGTGGGATAAAATTAAGTAACTCCAATAAGTTTTTCTTTTTTGCTTCACTTACGGCATTACATTTTGAAAACAATAGTTCGAGATCTGTGATGAGTGCAGGTGTTCTTTTTTTCAAAATCACAGTATCAAAAAGCACGCCTTTGTTATTACTGTACTTGTAAAAAATATTGAAAGGTGTCTTTTTCAGAAATTCTAGCCATTGAATTTTAAGCCATTCCACCTTCCCTTTATTTACATTAATTTTCCGATTTGTTATATTCTTTTTCAATTTTTTTCGTCAAAAACATCATAGATTCATCCATAACAATAATTTGAAATGGATCCTTCTTTCTTGCCGCTGCTATAACCCTCTGCCAATTCATAGGGCCAAAAATGTCTTAAAATACTTTTTCTGCTTTTCGATAAGACCAAAGTCTTGGTCACAGGTATAAATAAGCCTGGCCACTCATAAGAATTTTGTGATCGATTTGATTGACAAGATAGTCACTATGAGAACAATATATTGGCACAAAACGGACGGTTTCTATTTTTCCCAAATCGGTTACACCATTTCTGCTCTAGGAAAAGTTCCGTGCAGAAGCAATGCTTCAGAATTTTTGCATTGATTTATGAGCAAATATAAGTTACTTCATTTCTGCGTTGGAAGAAAATTTATTTTTGACCATTTTGGATTATAAAGTCAAAATTGAAACAAATGAGGGTTACGCCACTTCTGCTCTCAATGCCTCAATTCATCTTGATTCATAACACTGTCAATTGGCAACTGGCAGTTTCGCTTGAATTTGAAAATTAATGGAATTGATATGAATGTTCTTGGGTGCTAAAATGGCGCGTTTTCTCAACCAATCATAATTTCTGTAATTCTGAAGAATATTCGGAAAAACACATTCAATCAATCGATTGCGCAATTGTACAAAAATTGTTTGGTACAGCGATCAATCCGTTGGTACTGTCGATTTATATTTTGCCATCATAAATTTCTAACAATTGTTTTGAAAATTCATGGGCAGCTAGATCATTTTGTAGGTGAATACGCATATTAATGTTCAGTGTCAATTTTTGTACATACATATCTCCAAAGAACTGATGAATTCAAACAGGCATTTATTTCATCAGCAGGAGTTGATCGAGGAATGACAGGCAATATTTGACGAAAATCCCCTGACAGTACTCGTATAATCAAAGCACCACCAAAAAGCTGTTGATTACCACGTAAATCTTGCATTGTTCGATTAAATGCTTCTAGTGATTTTTTATTCGCCATTGTACACTCATCCCATAAAATAATTGACGTTAATCGCAGAACTTTTGCCATAGCAGAATTTCTCGAAATATTGCAAGTTGTAGTTTCAATCACCTATACATTCAATGTCAATTTTAATGTAGAGTGTGCAAAAATTGATTATCAGCGTCGGGGTATGGCAATAACAAACCAGCTTGATGATAAATCTGGTCCTGAATCTGTAACATGTATGCAATTTTAGGTAGATGTTGGATCAGAATTTTTAAAACTATCGAATACTTTATGATTCAGATTGATATAAACATGGGACAGTCCTGCTGAAGTATTTACCTTAAACGTCGGCATAAAATTATCTCTAATAATTTTAGTAGCACCAAAAGAAGTCATTTGAAATGCCGAATTGTATAGTTCAATATGACTCAAAAAGTGATTCAACGTTTGAGATGTCGCAAAAATAAGTGAATACAATGGTTCGGATGGAGTTTCTAATGCTGGCAATCTCACTTTGCCATTAGCACAACACATGCCGGGCAGGGTTGGAACCTAAATCTACTCCTACGCTCCGATTTTTCGAGATTTACTCCACTTTTTCCACACAGACAAATTGTCTTAGTTATATACAAATATGACATTGTTGAAAAAAACCATTAAACCTTTGTTAAAAATTCTTTCTGAATTTGTATTTTGTTTATTTTTACAAAACAATTTTTGAAAATAATACTAAGTTTTCCATTGAAACCTGCGATTTCTTTTTCTTTTTTGCTAATACTATTTTTTATGTTCATACATACATATGTATGTTTTAATTTTCCTGAGAAGTCAGGATTTTCTTTTTGTTTCAAATCTACTCCGAAAATCTTGCACAATCCATATATGAAAAAAGTTTCAATTTGACAGCAAAATCTCCACTAACAAAATGATCCGACATTTATTGAATTCATTTTGTTACAAAAAATGTGATAAATGAAGAACCGCTCGACCGATTTTGTGCAAACTTCACATAAACCATCTACTAAATAGTCCGAACAAAGCCTAAGCATTTGGTTCGGATAGGTGAGCCCGTTTTTGAGTTATAAAATTACAACGAAAAGTGTCATTGATTTTTATATATATAGATTTAAAATACATTCATAAATAAGTACATCGAATTATCGTACCAATTTTTGTCATAAAGCATGAGAACTAGTTACAAAATTTAACATGTCGATGGAAATTTGGTTCAGATATCAATTTGTTTCTTTCAACCTCTTACATTTCCGAGCTTCAAAAATCGGAATAGTGGGTACTAAAAGCGTCATTCTTAAGGGCTAGTCGTGGTAATGCTTTTGGATGTTTATTTACGTGAATAGAAGAAATATTATAACTGTATTTGGACCCATTCAGTTTTTTGTTCCGCTTTGTCTCATTTTGTTAAAAATATTTAGGTATGCTGTATATTCTCAATAAACCACGCCTTTTATCTGCAACAAAGCATGTCTGAAATACAGAGCCCTTTTTTCAAAAAGATTGGATACAAGATATATAGCTGAGCTGTTCGCTGTTCACTGTTCGAATGCTCAAACGTCTTGTATACATACATATAGTTTTCAGTTTGCATCTTCTTTTTAAAAATGGAAAAGATAGAAACTATTATTAAAGTTTTTGAATACAGCAAGATTTCTCAAACAAATAATTAACTAACGTCAGCAGATATAACGTTTGAGTTTTGAAATAGAAATTCTTAAAAGATCTACAGGTACATAAGTAATTAATCCACGTGGGGCTATTTTTATTTTATGTATTCTTGAAAATCGCCAACTATTAAATTGGCAAGGCCCAGTGAAATAATTCTAGTTCACAGTTCCCGGTCTTAAGAGCATATTATTCTGACAAACTTGGTTATATTATTTGTTTGCTTCTAAATACCTAAATCTAAATTAGTCTAAATTTGATTTTCTAAATAAGTAAATAAAAGCTATGTACTTTTAAAATATTGTCTATAAAATGATCAAATGAATGAGAACTAGTTTGTAGAGGAAACGATCTTACTATTTAATTGAAAATTTAATTGAAAGATCAAGTGACCTCAAATTTATAAATGGGTTTCGTTTACCTAGTATAGTTAAAGTGAAGTAATTTTTCAATTATTTTTGTATACTTTTAAAAAAATTACCTTTTGTGACTTTGGTGGAGAATAAAATTCCAGCATATAACCACCAACAGCCTTGACTAATGCCAATCGACATTTTTCCCATTTTTGTGCACCCGCTGATGGCTGGTCTAAGCTTTCTGGTGTTAAGAAACTAACAATACCTTCTTTTCGACATTCAACAACAATTTTAGCTAATTTTGTTTTATTTGATCGGCTGCTACTGCTAGTTGTGGCATCTAGATCATCTGAATTTCTATGAAACAAAGCCTGAAAAAAGAGAAAGTTCTAAATTTCAATTGCGTTTAAAAAACGCCCCTTGCTGAGGATTTTTTATAAGCGAAATCCTAACCTTTCCTTTGCGCAATCCTTTGAATGAAAGTCGCCGGAAAAATGCCTTAGGAAAGATTTTCGGCGATGCTTGTTCTTCAGATATTTCGCTTTCTTCAGGAACGACAGCAGTTCCATTGCCAGCCTGAAAATAGAAATAAATAAAACAAAAAGTTTAATACCGAAATTTTGAGTAATACTGAAAACAAAAAATGTATTTGGTATGGGTAATTTCAATTGATCTGTGGCACATGTAAACTGATTTCAATAAAGAAAATTTGTAGAAGATTTTTTAAGAACCTTTGACTAAACAATTTAAAACTTTTCAAAAATAAGCGCCAGCTAAATATTTGTGTACAAAATATGAGTTTAGTCGGTTTGAGTGTGTTTATTTTCGGAAAAAACTTGCTTTTTTTCATCGGACACAAAAGACTATTTTTAACTTTCTGATTTTATTGAAATAAAACCGTAACCTTATTTTATTACACAAGGTGTTTCCTATTTAAATGTAAATAATTCAGGAAATTATGAAAAAAAATGAATGACACAGCAGCACGCGCAGAAACAGCCTAGTAACTACCAACAATTTTCAGTCGAGTCCGAACGGCTAAGATAAGAAACGCTTTTCCATAACAAGAGATACTCTTGGAGGATTTGTCATTTCCTCGCAAGAGGCAGTACTTTTGCAAAAAAAAAGATTTTTGTTTTTAGTTAACAGCAGCTGGACATTTCGCATTCGAATACTGATTTTAATTAAAACTGATTTTTTTTCAGTTGAGAAGTTATTATTCTCAATGTGCGAGTTTATAACTACCGTTACATAAACGGGAAGCAAGCAAAATAATCGCTTTTAAATCGTAAGAGGCAATAATACTTCCCAATATGGTCAAATTTATGTTAACCATATGCTATGATTTCAATACAGGTAGATATATGTACATACATACACACATCGACAGTAATCGCGTCTCCGTCAGATGTTTTCTTGATTTCGATAAGGCCTTGTAGATAGACGGCCTAATCCACAAACTTCATCTTGTACAAGTACCTCCGCAATTAATTAAAAATCTCTTTTCATTCCTATCTTTCAGGACGACCATCAGAGGTGGATTCGCCCAAAACTCAAAACTAGGCCTTTTCCTCTATAACTTGATATTTTCCGACCAACCTTCTCCAATTGGATGCAAGAACCTTCTGTATGCTGATAACTCGCGCACCTACGCAACATCAATGTCACTAATAATTGAAGAAAATGCTTTTTGTTTTACTAGCATTATTCTCTGTGGAGGTTTTAACAGTGATCTTCTTTCAGAACGGAGTTATACACAATTCAGTACTTTAAGTATGCATGTGGTGAATATTATTTATCCCACGCATTTTTCACAAACTTGAAGTACTCTTCTCGATATTTTTTTCGTTAGTGACTCGAGCAAAAAATCTCTTTTTGACCAACTTCAAGCACTTGGGTTCTCAAAACATGGTTTTTCGAGTCAGTTCTGTTGGAGATCAAGTTTTTGACTCTCTACCCCTGTACTGTGGAGTCCCACAAGGATCAGTACTGGGTCCAACTTTTTTCTCCATGTATGTTAATAAAGCTCCTGAAATGAGCACCTATTTGCCGACGACCTTCAATTAATGAAAAGCTTGTCAGTTGGTATGATTGAAGACTGTGTGAGTAAGATTAATGAAGACTTTTCATAAATAAAATGTAACCGAATTTATGTTTTTATTAATTTTTTTTTTTGTTACTAAACAAAATAAAAACAAACAAAATAATATTTTGTTCGACCGAAGAGGAAAGTGTCAAAGCGACGCGCGCACGATACTACTCTACTATGCGACAACGATAGGGTTTGAGCTGAAGTTTGAGATAAAACACATACTGAAGGAAAGACAAGAGGCAACCTATTAATTAAGAGGAAGACAAAGCTTTTATTCTCTAAGGAGTAAAAATATTTGCAAGACTCCTTTCTAGGGTTCGGATGACGTTTTGAATCATAACTCAAAGAGAAATTTGTGTGAAACTTTCACGTAAGGATTGAGGTCGTATAACTTGAGTATGTAAATGTTCGAAAGTTTTGACTCGAACTTAATAATTGATTACCTGTAAGCTTTAGTGATCCTGGAATTAGGGGTAATTTGCAGAAATTTCCAAAAATCTCTTGTTACCTCTGAAATTAATTGGCGACAGAAGAAAATTCTTTATTGAAACAGCCGTTGATAGTTCAAGTCAGACAGAGTTGCGTAAATAAAATTTTACTTGATAAAACAAAATACCTAAGTTTAAATATAAATTTTTTTTGGTGATTTAAAATCGACCAAACCAGTGTACAGGATATACACATATAAAAAAAAAAATATAATAATTTGTATACACGGTAAGAGTGCACTAAAGATTTTTTTGTGGCGATTTTTTTTAGTGAATTTTTAATTCTTTTTTATTAGATTTGGCAGTCGATATATATATATCTGACTGCCCGAATATTCAAAAACTACCCAGAATAACTAAGGATTAAATAAAACAAAAAAAGGAAGAAGGAAAAAGTGCCACTAGGAAATCTGAAAGTAGCAGGCAGTAGCGGCAGCTTAGGCAAAGCGGCTACGGTAACATAAGGAAACCGCATAAGGCTCCCGTTCAAACCGGCATTTCCAATAGCGATCATAGAGCTGCGGGCTAACGCGCTGAGCGTTCAGTCGATCTCTGACTTCCAAGCAGGAAAGACTTCAGTGTGCAGTATATTTTCAAGTGGTAGAAAAATAAAGGTAGTTGTCAAATAAGAAATTCGACACAGATTCAATCAAGTGTTCGATAGCCCAGTGGTAGTGGCGTCGGCTGGTGAATCTCAGGGTCGTGGGTTCAAATCCCGCTCGGAACAGACAAAATTTTTAGAAGCTTTTTTTCACAATAGTGAAGTGAGCGACATTATATATTGGGAAAAGAAGCAGATGGAGAAGGAGAAAAGGGCGGGGGGATCGAAAGATTCCTCCGCAAAGTCGGATGATGTTGCAGTTGTGCCGTCAGCAGCTGTACATCCGAACACCAAGATAATAGGCATGCAGCAGACGAAGAAACGTAGGAGGACGTTGAGACCGCAACCCAATCTCGATGCACCGAGAGCCACCTCAGGTAAGCTGCGAGCTGGGGTGGTAGGCAAGGAGCGGGCAGCAACAACATCAACAGTCAGCAAGGTACAGGTCGGGGACACTGACGAATACAGTGACTCGGCTTGCACCGAGTACATGTCTGAAGAAGGAGAGGGGCTCTATAGGTCTCCAGGTACAAATAAATTTGCATTACTGTCGGAGCCAGAGCCGTGCACCGACAGGGAGATGGAAGGGGAACAAAACCCCCAAGAAGAAATTCTGGTAAGCGAGCTGCAGCAGGCCCTCCAGGCAAAGCAAGCCGAAATGGACAAATACCAGCAGCACCTTAACAAGCTGAAGGAGGAGATGGAGCCCCTCCTTACCCAGATCAGAAGTAAAATGGAAGCGCTCCGCCAAAAAGAAGCCGAGGAGAAGCTGGCCCAAAAGCAGTTGCAAGCTAAAAAATCAGCAGAACGGCAGCAGCAAAAACAACAACAACAGCAGCAAAAACAACAGCAAGCAACGGGCAATCAGGTGGTTCAGGTTGCAAACAAACCACCGCAACAACCACAGCAGCAACAAGCGCAAAAGCAACAGCAGCCAAAGCCCGCAAGGAAAACTGCAGGAGCGGAGCAAGGCACTCATAAAGTAGCAACAGCAGCAGGCCCATATAATGAGGGCCCATCAACTTCAGCAGCAGCAAGAAAGCAACAGCAGCAGCAACAGCAGCAGCAGCAGCCAGAACCAGTAGTGCAGATACACCAGAAGCAGCCACAGCCTAAAAGTGAGAAGGTGCCACCAATTAGGACCTTTAAAATCGACCTGAAGGACATTAAACAGGTATGCAAGCGGGCCACAAACGGCCACTTTCTTATTAAAATTATTAATGATAAAGAAAAGCGTTACTCGGTACAGTGCTTCTCACTGGCCGAATACAAAACAGCGAAAGAGCTATTGAGAGAGGTTACAGCTGAGTTCTTCAGCTTCACGCCTAAAAGCGAAAAACTGAAAACGGTCCTCTTGAAGGGCATAAGTTCCTGCACGGAACCGGAGGCGCTCTTAGATGAGCTCCGTCAGAAAGCCAGCGACGACCTCGAGTTTATCGGGGTCAAGCCTTTCACCACGGTGAAGTCAAGACGAGGGGGTTACGGATTGCCAATGTTCCTCGTAACATTATCGCCCCAAAGCAAGGTTGAAAGTCTGAGGAGTATTTCCCGCCTCGACTTCCAGGCTGTACGTTGGGAAACACTAAAAAGACATAACGACATGCTTCAGTGCATGCGTTGTCAGAGGTTCGGCCATGTCGCAGCCAACTGCGATATGCGGATGCGCTGTGTCAAGTGCGCAGAAACCCACATGAGAGGGGAATGTCAATTAGGAATTGAGAGGGTTGAAGATTTAACCCAGCTCAAGTGTGTCATCTGCGGAAACGAGGGGCACCCCGCTAATTATAGGGGCTGCCCTAAGGTTCAGCAAATAAAACAACAACAGGCCAGTCAAAAAGCCGAAGTTCGACAGGCTCCAACAACAAAATTCGTGGTTCCTAACTTCTCTTACGCCCAAATGGCGTCAAGAGATAGGATTACGAGACAGGCCCCACCAACGGTTGCCCCAAAGGCCCCCGTGCCTAAGGCGCCAGAGGTGCAGGCCGACATTGTAGCCTTGTTACTGAGCATTCAAGGCCAGCTAGCAGGACTGCAAAGTCAGTTAAAGGAGCAAGGCAAAAGGGTAGACCATCTCTATTCTTTGTTGCCTGGCCTAGTGCAACATAGACCATAATGGGCGCGCTACCGGAGACGCGCTTAAAAATCCTGGCTGTGAATGTAAATTCACTGATTAGGATTGAACGTAGAGCTAATTTGTTCCAATTGTTGAAAGATCTCAGTCCAGATGTGTTTTTGGCTAGCGAAACCAAGCTAAACCTGAAACATAAATTGACTCATAAAAATTACAATATCGTAAGAAGAGATCGACCCAACTCTACTCAAGGAGGCGGTGTCGCCATCTTCATACGAAAAGGCATTAATTATAAAGTCATATACAACAATGATCTTCGAAAGCTCCAGACGCTAGAGGTTTGCGTCATATGCATCTCTCTCACTCAAGGGAAGCGGATGTATGTGATTGCGGCCTATGCGGCTGAAGCTCCGCAGGCTATTACTTTTGACTCAGAGCTCGAGATTCTTTTTAGAACACTTAAACTGAGCTTGGAAGAAAACTACTATATTATGGCCGGTGATTTGAACGCAAAACATGAAGATTGGGGAAACCAAACAAATAATCTCAGAGGTAATCATCTTTTTAATTTGATGAATCTTTACAGCGTTGAATATGGTATTGACCTGCTGACTACTGAAAGGCCGTCGTATCCAAGGAGCGGTTCCTTTCTGGACCTTTTGCTGTACGATACCAGACTGACAGTTACAGACAAAGTGGGTAATCACCCTCGAAACTGCTTACAGACAATCGAGTACGACAGTGATCACTGCGGACTGGCTGCTGTAATTCAGATTCCGAACGAATGCGTGGAGTTGGAGGAATACGTTGCAACGCATTCTTACAATTACAGTAAGATGCGCTGGCCTCGTTTCACCAACGCCTTAGCGAGAGAAATTCGTTCGAGTGACATAGCCCCACCAAATAACAGAAACCTCACAAATACAGAAATCGACCAATATCTACAACAGATGGACGAAACGATTAAACGAACAATGGAACGGACAATACCCAAATACAAAGAACGCGACCAAATGGACGTCTACAGAAACGCGACCATAGACGCACTACATAGACATAAGAGTGGCTTACTGACAAGACTTAAAAACTTATACAGACGATTCACAGACCCGCACGACCTGGAGGTTAGGACACTGAAGTCGTCAATAAAGAATGTCAATCAATTGATTAAGGATAACTACAGGTTATCTATTAACAGGTTCTGGGACAACAGAATTCGTTCTGTAAATTCCAGCGACCCTAGTATGTTTCCTGAAATCAATAAGATATTTAGGAAAAACAAACAAAATGACCTTCCGTGTCTTAAACTCCAGAGAACAGTAGAGAACACAGACGTACTCCTGACAGCGCAAATTGATCCAGAGGAAGCCGTCTTGGACGATGACTTCTTTATAGTTGAGGATCAGAGGGAGAAGGTGGAGGCGGTGGGGGCTGCGTTTCAGCAAGTGTACAAGGTGAATGCTTGCATTCGCCCGAACCACGACCTGGAAAACAGAGCTCTACTGCATCACTTCTATCTTCGAAATGAAATAACGCAATGGCGATCTGAGAACCGCGGTTTCCTGAGGTTCAATGACGATCTTTTGGCAAATGCCACAATCGCCGAGCGAATAGGGACAAGTCCCTTGTTAGTGACGAAGATGGATCTCCAGCTCATCTTCAGTTCTATTAAGAATAAGAAGTCAGCGGGTGTCGATGGTATATCTAACGTTGTACTAAGACATTTACCGAATGAGGCAATTGACATTTACACCACACTCTTTAACAATGCGCTGAATAATGCATATTATCCAGTGCATTGGAAGACAGCGGTGGTACATCCTCTCCCGAAAAAGGGAAAGGACAACTCCAATCCGTCCAATCTTCGGTCGATAAGTCTTCTTCCGAGCATTAGTAAGGTTTTCGAAAAGATCATCAATAGGGCTCTAATTAAATGGGCTGCGGATAACACAATAATTCCGGATAACCAGTTCGGGTTCAAGGCGGGACATGACACAATTCATGCCGCGGCTAAGCTCGTTTCTGATATCCAATGGAATAAGTCAAAACAACAATGCACGGGTGCTGTTTTGGTGGATTTAGAAAAGGCCTTCGACACCGTATGGTTAGAAGGTCTTTATCTGAAACTGAACAGACTTGGCATTAGCAAACCATTGATGTATATGCTTTATGATATGCTTAACGGTAGAAAGTTTGTTGTCAAAAGTGGCAATGTAACTTCTACCACAACTTTTGAAATCAAAAATGGTCTACAACAGGGAGCGGTTAATTCGCCAATTCTCTTCAGCATTTACACCAGCGATCTGATAGGTAGCCTTCCGAATTCAATAGCGTATGCCGACGATCTAATTGCGTACAGAACGGCCCGAAAGGTTGAGGTTATTAGAATTCTCTTGCAGCGTGACTTTGAGAAGATTCAGCGATATTGCGATGACTGGAAACTGAAAATAAATGTCCAGAAGTCGGAAACAATTTTGTTCCGGACTCCGTTGGCTAGAGCCCCGCGGGATACGCGCAAGAATTGGCGCAAGATGGTCATCGTTGATCCTCACGGGCAGCGATTAACGAGCAAAAGTGTAGTGAAGTACCTCGGTATCTGGTTGGATCAGTATCTGTATTTCGACAGACATATAGATGCTGCGCTGGCCAGGGCCAGAGGAGCCTTAGCTCTGACGAAACGACTGTTTTACAGCAGTCGGCTTGACCCCAGAGTGAAGGTCATTTGCTACATGGCCCTCATACGGCCGATGATCGTTTATGGTTGTCCAGTGTGGTTCAACGTTGCTCCATCTCAGATGGAGAAAATTCGGGTGTTCGAGCGGCAGTGTCTTCGACGCTGTACTGGTTTGCATCGGACACCCGAATCTTCTTATGTTCACTATTATCCGAACGAGGCTCTATACAACGGGGCTCGGATCAACAGAGTTGACAATTTCGTGATAAAACTAATTCGGGGTCACATTGCGAGGGCTATGACTTCGACCAATAATTTGATTTTCGGGGCGTTCTACCCAAATGAAGAATATTTTGAAAATGCACGCTTGAGTGGCTTCGTTCCTCCAGAGGCATTCCTCTATTTAGATAGATGCGGTCTGATACAGGATAGATTGGCAGTACCGCTAATCTACCACGTCAGGCGAAGAACCGTGGACCGGCGGCTCCTATACACTCGGGACGTCCTGGCACAAGACGGAGAAGAGCTCCTACGGTTCAGTAGGGCTGTGTCCGAACGGGACAAAACTGATAGGCTGAAGCAGGAGAACCAGTTTTGGTGGCTTCATTCTACATTTGATAATGAGTAGTCAGGGTGGGGTCTTAGAGCCGTGGCCGGCTTGCTTGCAAACCTGTTTATTCTCAGGCTTAGTTTAAGTAGAGTAGGCACAGTGGCACCTTAGCAAAAATACGAAAAAACAAAAAAAAAAAAAAAAAAAAAAAGATAAAAAAAAAAAAAAAAAAAAAAAAAAGATAAAAAAAAAAAAAAAAAAAAAAAAGAAAAAAAAAAAAAAAAAAAAGATAAAAAAAAAAACATAACAGATAAGAGATAAAAAATAAACATTAACATAGATTTGCTGCTGTGGTTGTTCTAGTTTTAAGTAGATTTTAGGTAGATTAGGTAGTTTTAATTAGTTTTAAGTTTTATTTTAAGGACCTAGTTTTAAGTAGTATGTAAGAAAAAACAAAACAAAAATAGTCAAAAGTATTAGTTTTTTTTTCAAAATTTTCTAATAAAACATAAAAACAAAAAATAAATAAAATTGAATTCTTAGGCCGAAAGGCAGTTTAGTCATAAGGTTATAGTTTAACTTAGAGTGCCCGCATGGGGCCAGTAAGTTAGTTGTAAGTTATTGATAAGTAGGCTAGTTTTATGAATTTTTGTCTAGCTTTAAGATAGTTATAAGTTTGGATTAAATAAAAATGAATTAAAAAAAAAAAAAAAAAAAAAAAAACGCGCTGAGCGAAAATTGAAAGTATCGGGGTTCAAATCCCACCAGCCAAGTCAAGTTTTTTTTATTTATATTCTTTTTTTTTGATTTTTTTTAAATTAATTAATGTTTTCAATGGTTAATTTTGCGCAATTCCACCTGGAATAAAAATAATTATTAAATTTACAACAACGCGAACCGTGGAATTAAAATTTAAATCGCGAAAGTGAATGTATATATATATAATTATACATATACATATATATAATATATACGTAAAAGTATAAAATTTGGCAAGGCACAGCAAAGGTGCATAAAGATAAAATATACTCATCGTTATTCTGCAGCAGTGGCCACTTCTGGAAAATTAACAAGGGTGAGTTTGGTTGTTAAAAAAAAAGCATATATTGATAATTTGAAAATAATTACATATGTACATATATGTACATTAGGCTGTCCCGTCGTTGTATGAAAAAAGAAAAATTCTCGAATTTTTTATCGAAAGGGGTATAAAAAGTTGCGTATTAACGAGTAGATTCTGAATATGTACTTACTTTTTGATTTGGACATAACTTTTGGGGCTCTACCGCTGCTTAAAGATCTTAAAATAAGGTAAAAAACTATATTTTAAGGTCTTTAAGCCGTGGTAGAGCCCCAAAAGTTATGTCCAAATCAAAAAGTAAGTACATATTTAGAATCTACTCGTTAATACGCAACTTTTGATACCTCTTTTGATAAAAAACTCGAGAATTTTGTTTTCTTCATACAACGACGGGACAGCCTAATGTACATATATACATACATACACAGTTTAAAATTTTCGCGATTTGAATAAGTGGGTTATTTTTGGTATTTTGTGGGGATTAAAGTAATTAAAGTAAAGAATAGTTAAAACATATAAAGAAAAGTAAAAAGATTGAAAATCCCAAATTAGTTAATAAATCGAAGACGTTGCGGTGTGAATAATAAGAATTTTTATTACGGTGTCGCATTGCAAATAAAGTAAATTTTCATTTTTTGCATAAAGTAAAGTAAATTTTCATTTCGCTTGAAGTAAATTTGATTTTTTTTAAATTTGAATTAAAAATCTGAGGAAATGTATAATAATTTTAAGATAAGGTGAAAAAATATAAGAACAAAGAATTCATTCTTAATGGTTTTTTTTAATATTCTACGAAGTAAAGAGTTAAATTAAAATGAGTGAGTAAATTTAACATGGAAAAGGGATGAGAAGGATGAGGAGAAGAGGATGATAGGCTGAGGAGGAGAAGAAGCCTAGTTTAGGGGTTGCTTTAGCGAGGAAAGCAACCAAGGTAGGGAGGGCAAGGGCAACATTACTCGCACATCACGAACACCTGTGATGTTTAGGCTGGCATATTTTTTTGTAGGAGCGAAAGGTCCAAGAACCAAGACCCACGACTGAGCTAAGGGTTCCAAATGCCAGTATGGACCAAAAGGCAAAGCTCGTTACAAAATGGCGCCCAACGTGGAGCCCACTATCAAATGATAGTGAGGCTTAATTTTCGAGTCAAATCATATTATTTAAATTCATTTCAATTCATTTTCTTTTTTTTATATATTTAAATTTTTTAGTAATTTTACATATTTTTTTTTTTAGTTTTTTTTTTCTCGATTTGCATTGATCGATACTGGTTGTACTTTCCTTGTAAGTCCCGGTTACTGAATGTAAAGCATTCGGTACCGCGTTGCGACAAGGAAAGTACAACCAACGAGCAGCAAATAAAAACAGTGTGGGCTAGGGTATTCGAGTCTTTGGATATCTGTATAACAGGTACCCAAATGGCAGGATACCTTAGCACACACTTAGAAGCAATGTTTTTAAAGAGACTAGTTGATGCGAGAGGCGTCTTCGAAGGTCCTTTTAAAAGATTTTTTTCGGTTTCTTTTCTGAAAATTTCAGAGTCTTCACAGATGACAGGGTCGTTGGTTGAAGTCCTGGAAAATAAAGAAAAGTTTTAATTTTTTTTCAATTTTAAATAAATAGAGTAGATTCAATAGATAGTTTAAAGTAACTTACATATTTAGAATATTTCATTTTTTTTGTTTTTTTTTTTTGCTCATTTAAATTTTTGGCTCGCAGAACTACGGCTTCTTCTCCAGTATCAGTTGTCATCCTTTTCAAGTTTGAATTCTCATTCCTTTTTTATTTCATGAATTGTAACACAAAACTTTGTAAAAAGCATTATTTTCGAAAAATTTCGAGTTGAAATTTTCTACAAAAACTTTTTTTTATATTTCTTTAATAAATATTATTTAAATAATACATTTTTCTTCACTTTTTGAATATTTTGAATTTTATATTTGGCTGTTGGTGATTTGGGATCAGCGATTTTTCAGATTCGATACCGTGGATTTTGATCAGCGTTTTTTTTTTTTTTTTATATATAGGTATATTTTCTTTGAATTCCGCACAAGGATTTTATATTTTTTTTGATTGCGTTTAGCAATTGTGTTAGTTGATAGAGGATTTTTTTTTGTTTCCAATTTTTTTCGGCAGTGGCTGATTGGTTGGAGGTTTCTGCAAACTGCAAAAATTCTTTAGGTCATTGATGTTTTTAGGTGAAAGATTAGTTTTTCGGGTTTGGACTTCGAATTTTTGCAGGACTGGGGCTCTGACTTGAAGTTTGAGCGAGGAAGTTTTGTGCAGGTTTCTTTTGAGTAGGCATGAGCAGAAGGCGTCGAGTATCTCTTCAAGACGATTTTAGTGCTTATCAGACGCATTCAGAAGCTAGATTCGAAGAGTTTTGTAGCCGATTTCGAAACACAATTGATCGGTATAATTTAGAGTCCTCTTTCAGTTTTTCGGAGTGTTTAAACTCTATAATTTCAAACTCGACTATCGATATGTCGAACCAAAATAATTCGTCCGGTAGTCAAGATGAGGTGCATAATGCATCGCAAAATGAGCCGGTGGGTAACAGCGCAAGCCCTTGTAATATGCAAAGAGACGATCAAACGGAAGAGTTAGCGGCGAGAATAGAGAGGAGCATGGTTGATAACCAAGTTAGGCTATTCCAGCAGATGGATGTGTTCATGGTGAATGTGATTAAGAAATTAGAAAATTTGAATATTGCGGCACCGACACCAAACACTCCTGTTAGAGTTACAGGCCAAGAGGCGAGAACCTCTGAAGCTTTCCAACCGCTCCCAAGACCGAGAAGTACTATCACTCCATCGACATTCAGCGCTTCTGAGTCTTGCAGACTTGATAGATGGAACATTAAGTACGACGGGACGGAGAACGTCACAGATTTCCTTTTCAAAGTAGATAGGATGCAATCATCGTCATCTTACACCGACGAGCAAATAACCGCTAACTTCCACATTTTGCTAAGTGGAAGAGCAAATAAATGGTTTTGGGGTTTTTTGCGTAGAAACCAATTCGCAAAATTAGCGGAAGTTAAGATGGCGATGAAAAAGGAATTTGGGCGGTTGGAAAGCGACGTCGATATTTATATGAGGTTGCTAACTCGAAAACAGGGTGTCAAGGAATCTTTCGACGACTTTTATAACTCAGTCGTTGGTCTTAACGACCGATTGAAAGAGCCCTTTGATGATCGGAAACTTGTCGATGTCATCCGGAACAACGCTAAAGATAAACTAGGAGAAATTTTGTTGGCAGCTGATGTTAAACATCTAGAGCAGCTGCGGAATAAGGCCAGAGAAGCTGAGAGGTTCTTGGCGAAACGAACTTCTTTGCCTAGAACTGTTCACGAGATCGTGGTGGACGATGACCAGTTCGATCTAGACCAGGAAGGTGAGGAAATCGCGGCCATATCTTCGGGGAGAAAACCCATTTCAACTGCGAATTATGTTTGCTGGAATTGCGACCAAAAAGGGCACGCATATCATTTTTGTCCTTCGCATGTGAGGAATTTATTCTGTTTTCTCTGTGGTGCGAAAGGTGTTAATACCATCGAATGTGGTAAGCATGCGGGAAACTTACCAAGGGACGAAAGGAAGAGTGGGGAAATTCGTTCCTTAAGGAACAAGCCCGACCCACTGAAGTAGAAGTAATTCCTAGCAAAACAGCTGAAGTCGTTCCAAATAAGATCCTGGAACGAGAAGAGCCTCTCAGCTCTCAAATCTCTCAGTCTCATCCTATTAAAACCTATAATCTAAAATCCCTTCACGAGCGAAAGCTTAATTACTACAAAGTTCGTTCTCGAATTTTCGGGACTAGTAGCAGATTAGCTAGCGCTCGAGTTCAAAAATGCCGGCGTCGGTTTCGTGAGCGGGAAAAATTTCGAAAACAGATTGTAGAAACAATCATATCTTCAAATACAGATGGTAGGATGTATGCCAATGTCAAATTAAACGAAGAGTCAGTTTTTGGCTTACTCGATAGCGGGGCATCTATCTCTGTGCTAGGTAGTGATTGTTGGGAGTTGGTAAAAAGAATAGGAGTGGACGTGAAACCGTACAAAAATCTTGTTCGTACTGCAGATGGCAATGCACATGATATCGTAGGTCACTGCGAAATTCAAACCGAGTACAACGGTATCACCAAACCTCTTTCTTTTTACTTAATTCCCAACCTCACCCAGAAACTGTATTTGGGGATGAATTTTTGGCGCGAATTTCACCTGATGCCTCAAATAAGCGAAATACAGGCCGACGTCGGTAAAGGTGAAGAAGAGGTTAATTTTAAGGATGAGGCTGAGTTGATAAAACTTACGCCCGAACAGAATTTTCAACTAGAAAATGTAAAAAGGTTATTTCCTAACTTTGTCGTACTAGGTCTGGGAAAAACAACACTCGGTTGTCATACCATCGATACGGGAAACGCCGTACCGATCAAATCACGGCATTATCCATTGTCTCCGGTTCGTCAGGAAGAGGTTTATAAGGAATTGGACCGTATGCTAGAACTTGGGGTTATCGAGGTTAGTAATTCTCCTTGGAGTTGCCCTGTAGTTTTGGTGAGGAAACCCGGTAAGGTCCGCCTCTGTTTAGACTTCCGAAAAGTCAATGCAGTCACGGTTAAGGATGCGTATCCTTTGCCTCATATTGAAGGATTGCTCAGTCGTATAAAAGATACACATTTTATCACTGGAATCGATTTAAAAGACGCGTACTGGCAAATACCACTCGAAGAAAAATCTCGAGAAAAGACAGCATTTGCAGTTCCTGGTAGACCACTTTACCAGTTCAAGGTCATGCCATTTGGTTTGAGCAATGCTGGTCAAACGATGAGTCGAGTTATCGATCAGGTGGTGCCAAGTTCGCTCCGTGAAAATGTGTTTATCTATTTAGACGACTTGCTAATTTGTACGGCTGATTTCGAGTCACATATACGTATCCTTAACGAAGTGGCTGCTTGTCTACGCAGGGCGAATCTGACTATTAACCTCGATAAAAGCAAGTTCTGCATGCGAGAGATTAAGTATCTCGGATATATTGTCGGCCAAGGTACTTTGAAAACTAACCCGGACAAAATCGAGGCAATGGTTAATTTCCCAGTCCCCACGACTATAAGGCAAGTTAGAAGATTTTTAGGTTTGACCGGATGGTATCGACGGTTTATCAAGAATTATTCTGATTTGGCTGCTCCGCTAACTGATTGTTTGAAGAAGACAAAGAAATTTGAATTAACACCTGAGGCATTGGAGGGGTTTATCAAGTTGAAGACTGCACTTTCATCGGCACCTGTGTTGTCACAACCTGACTTCAACAAGGCGTTTACTATCCAGTGTGATGCGTCTTCAGAAGGAGTAGGTGGTGTTCTCTTTCAATTGGATGAGAACGACAATGAGAAACCTATAGCGTACATGTCTAAGAAGCTTAACAAATCTCAGAAAAACTACACGGTTACTGAGCAGGAATGTCTTGCAGCAGTCCTGAGTATACGAAAATTTAGGCCCTACGTTGACGGACTACCATTCAAAGTAATAACGGATCATTCAAGCCTTAAATGGCTTATGTCAATGAAGGAGCTGAGTGGTAGACTTGCTCGGTGGAGTTTGGAGCTCCAAGGTTTTGATTTTTCAATTGAGCACCGAAAGGGGTCCCTCAACGTAGTGCCTGATACTCTATCTCGTATGGACATGGAAGAGGTTTCTGCGAATGTAAACGTGAAAGAAAATGAGATTTGTGAGGTTTCTTCGATCATGTCATGTGGTGAAATTGATCTTGACTCAGTTGAGTTTGATTCGACGCAATATTCCCAATTGAGAGAGAGCATCAATTCTAATCAGTCTGCGCTTCCTGACCTAGTTGTATCGGGAAAATATATATACAAAAGAGTTAGGTTCAGGATTGGTGATGTGAACGAGGATTCGTTGTGGCGACTTTGGTTGCCAGACGCACTCACTCGCAAATGCATTGAATTGTCCCATAATACGAAGCTGAGTTGTCATAGTGGCTTCGCTAAAACATATGCCCGAATAAGAGACAAATATTATTGGCCGAAAATGGTTGTGGACATCAAAGCATTCGTGAGTGAATGTGAAACTTGTAAAATGGTAAAGGCCCCTAATGCGATTCTTCGTCCACCTATCACCAAGCAGATTGTGACTGAAAGGCCTATTCAACGACTTTACGTCGACTTCTTGGGACCATATCCACGTACGAAGCGAGGAAATGTGTACGTCTTCATCGTGGTAGACCACTTCACAAAATTCGTTTTTCTGAAAGCTATGCCCAAAGCAACTTCTTCAAAAATCATAAGTTTCTTAGAAACTGAAATATTTCATACTTTCGGCACCCCTGAATTAATTCACTCCGACAATGGAAGTCAGTTCGTGTCCAAGGAGTTTAAAAACTTTTTGGCGGACTACGGCATTCAGCAGGTGCGAACGGCGGTGTATTCTCCGCAGGCTAACGTTTCTGAGCGCGTTAATCGTAGCGTCTTGAGCAAACTCCGAGTGTTGATATCAAACGAGCAGAATGATTGGGATGTGCACCTGTCCAGCATCGCATGTTCTTTACGATCCGACATGCACGATTCATTAGGTTGCCAACCGTATTATGCTCTTTTTGGGCAAAACATGATATCACACGGCTCTACGTACCGAGTTTTACGAGATTTAAACGCTATACACGACCCGGAAATGTTAGTCCTGCCTCGCGCCGTAAAAACTGCACTTGCCAGACAGAAGTTGTCGGATAATTCTTTCAGGGCACACGTTAAGATAAAAAACCACTATAATTCACGTTCAAAACAAGTGACTTACCGAGAAGGGCAAGAGGTGTTCCATCGAAACTTCGCTCAGAGCAATTTTGTAAAAGGTGTGAACGCCAAACTGCTTCCAAAATTTCTCAAATCACGCATACGCAAAGTCATCGGTAACTGCATGTATGAACTTGAAGACCGAGCAGGAAAACCTTTAGGCATATTTCATGCAAAGGATATCCGGCAATGAAATTTCTGAAAAGAAAACAAAACGAACCACAAAGCATCGATTCAAGATGAAAAATAAATTTTTTTTAACTTATCTGATAATGACGAAAGCCCGGCTAGATATATGGGTTCGCGACCCACGTTGACAGATGTTGACGAGAAATAATGTTTTTTATGTTATATGTTTATTGTTAGTTTAACCGAGAATTTTTTTGGTTTAACTTTTACACTCCGTAAATACAATTTTTCGTTAAACCAAAACACGCACTTAATTTTTGTACGTTCAATTTATCCCGACGGCAAAAATAATTTAATTTCAGTTTTCCCGACGGCAAAACAAATTTAAAAAAAAAAAAAAATTTTTACACGGTAGATACACACAGTACTGTTGATGAGCAAAATAATTCAATTTTCGTTTGTTTTTTATGTTTGTTTTTGCACATATGTAAACAGTTCTGGTATTTATTTTTTTTAACTTGCGAACACAAAACGGAACTATGAAATTAAAGCACGGTGCTACCGACTATTTCACACTACACATAATTTAGGGGAAAATGCAATATTACCGTCTCTTTCGAGTCGACGGTAACAAATTTGTATGTTTTTTTTTTGTATTTTTATTAAATGTTCACTTATTTATTATTTTTAATATTTTTTTTATATTCTAGTTGCATTATTATGGCAACAGAATTGTATTCCATTCTTTTAATTTCACTAGACACTGATGCGGAATACCTAGGTTAATTGCACACACTGCAACCACCCTTTATTTACACTTTTTTTTTGCACACATTCAACCACTGCACTTTTTTTATTCCCGACCGAATAATAATTGCGTGGGTTCATTTGCATATTCCAGATAGCGAGTTATCTGGAAAAAAGCAAAGCCCTGTAACCGAATTTATGTTTTTATTAATTTTTTTTTTGTTACTAAACAAAATAAAAACAAACAAAATAATATTTTGTTCGACCGAAGAGGAAAGTGTCAAAGCGACGCGCGCACGATACTACTCTACTATGCGACAACGATAGGGTTTGAGCTGAAGTTTGAGATAAAACACATACTGAAGGAAAGACAAGAGGCAACCTATTAATTAAGAGGAAGACAAAGCTTTTATTCTCTAAGGAGTAAAAATATTTGCAAGACTCCTTTCTAGGGTTCGGATGACGTTTTGAATCATAACTCAAAGAGAAATTTGTGTGAAACTTTCACGTAAGGATTGAGGTCGTATAACTTGAGTATGTAAATGTTCGAAAGTTTTGACTCGAACTTAATAATTGATTACCTGTAAGCTTTAGTGATCCTGGAATTAGGGGTAATTTGCAGAAATTTCCAAAAATCTCTTGTTACCTCTGAAATTAATTGGCGACAGAAGAAAATTCTTTATTGAAACAGCCGTTGATAGTTCAAGTCAGACAGAGTTGCGTAAATAAAATTTTACTTGATAAAACAAAATACCTAAGTTTAAATATAAATTTTTTTTGGTGATTTAAAATCGACCAAACCAGTGTACAGGATATACACATATAAAAAAAAAAATATAATAATTTGTATACACGGTAAGAGTGCACTAAAGATTTTTTTGTGGCGATTTTTTTTAGTGAATTTTTAATTCTTTTTTATTAGATTTGGCAGTCGATATATATATATCTGACTGCCCGAATATTCAAAAACTACCCAGAATAACTAAGGATTAAATAAAACAAAAAAAGGAAGAAGGAAAAAGTGCCACTAGGAAATCTGAAAGTAGCAGGCAGTAGCGGCAGCTTAGGCAAAGCGGCTACGGTAACATAAGGAAACCGCATAAGGCTCCCGTTCAAACCGGCATTTCCAATAGCGATCATAGAGCTGCGGGCTAACGCGCTGAGCGAAAATTGAAAGTATCGGGGTTCAAATCCCACCAGCCAAGTCAAGTTTTTTTTATTTATATTCTTTTTTTTTGATTTTTTTTTAAATTAATTAATGTTTTCAATGGTTAATTTTGCGCAATTCCACCTGGAATAAAAATAATTATTAAATTTACAACAACGCGAACCGTGGAATTAAAATTTAAATCGCGAAAGTGAATGTATATATATATAATTATACATATACATATATATAATATATACGTAAAAGTATAAAATTTGGCAAGGCACAGCAAAGGTGCATAAAGATAAAATATACTCATCGTTATTCAGCAGCAGTGGCCACTTCTGGAAAATTAACAAGGGTGAGTTTGGTTGTTAAAAAAAAAGCATATATTGATAATTTGAAAATAATTACATATGTACATATATGTACATATATACATACATACACAGTTTAAAATTTTCGCGATTTGAATAAGTGGGTTATTTTTGGTATTTTGTGGGGATTAAAGTAATTAAAGTAAAGAATAGTTAAAACATATAAAGAAAAGTAAAAAGAGGATTGAAAATCCCAAATTAGTTAATAAATCGAAGACGTTGCGGTGTGAATAATAAGAATTTTTATTACGGTGTCGCATTGCAAATAAAGTAAATTTTCATTTTTTGCATAAAGTAAAGTAAATTTTCATTTCGCTTGAAGTAAATTTGATTTTTTTTAAATTTGAATTAAAAATCTGAGGAAATGTATAATAATTTTAAGATAAGGTGAAAAAATATAAGAACAAAGAATTCATTCTTAATGGTTTTTTTTAATATTCTACGAAGTAAAGAGTTAAATTAAAATGAGTGAGTAAATTTAACATGGAAAAGGGATGAGAAGGATGAGGAGAAGAGGATGATAGGCTGAGGAGGAGAAGAAGCCTAGTTTAGGGGTTGCTTTAGCGAGGAAAGCAACCAAGGTAGGGAGGGCAAGGGCAACATTACTCGCACATCACGAACACCTGTGATGTTTAGGCTGGCATATTTTTTTGTAGGAGCGAAAGGTCCAAGAACCAAGACCCACGACTGAGCTAAGGGTTCCAAATGCCAGTATGGACCAAAAGGCAAAGCTCGTTACAAAAACAATCACCCGTATTCTGAAACTCGTATTTATGACTCGTATTCGACTATAGTCGTATGTTGGTATTCCAGGAATCGTACATTCGACTTCACTTGTACAAATATTGGGATACGAAAAACATCGCATACGACTATTCATATTTTATCGTTATTCCGAATCTCGTATTCGATTTACTTGAAGTCGTATTTGTGTACTTTATTACTCGTGTTAAATTTTCTAAACGAGACTTGTTTTTTTTTTTTGATAAAAATGGACAAAAAGTTAATGTAAGTACATTGGTACCTCTTGGCACAATGGTTAGGCGTTAAACTGTCATGCGGACGGTCTGGAGTTCGATTCTGAACCGCAGCAAAAAGTTTTTCAGGAGTGTACTGCCTCTTGCAAGGAATTGACAAATCCTCAAAGAGTATATCTCTTGTCTTGGAAAGTGCTGCACATTAGCCGTTCGGAATCGGCAGAAAATTGAAGGACCCCTCCGTTCCTGGTAACACGCAAACAGGAATGGTTGAGAATTGTAAGTCACTATAGGTCCTGGTTCACTTCGAGCTGTTGCACCACCAATTTTTTTAAAGTACATCTTTTATTGGTTTATTTATTTGGACTCAACGTTATTAACGCGTTCATATTTAGTAAAATAATAAATCGTTCTCAATTTGAGGCATTGGTTTGTGCATTGGAAGAAAATTTGGAGGAGCAAGGGGCCATAGGAAGAGCGGAAAACTCAAAACAAATATTTAACAGTTTTAGGCGGACCTTTCGATTAAAATAAATAGCCTTGTACCACCCATCCGAAATGGTCCAGCTTGTCTTAAAGTAAGAAATATTTAACAATTTGTAATACATGCCTCTTTAGGTCTGCAATGATCAAAAGTATTTAGTTTAAACAGAAACTGCATCACAATAAGCAGCAATTTAAAGGCACAGTGGTGGTGAAATTACAACCATATGATAGAGCAAATTTGAGGAGTGCATTGGTAACATTTTAAATTTAAATTGTTAATCCCCAAGGATCAAACATTGGAGTTTTTCAGCCTCCTCCTGTAGTCGACCAATTAATACTGAAGATGAAACTGACATAGTCCAAGAATATATCGAGTATTCACAAGCCAGTAACACCACTCGTACAAACAAAAAACAAATAAAATAGAAGAAGAGCTACTTCAAATCAATGGAGCTGATCAGAATTTCATTATAAATAAAATAATTTAATTGAAAAAAACAACAAATTACTTTTTCAATTCAAATTTATTGATTTTGACAATTACCTACGGGCGACAATATACGTTGTTTTTTTAAGCTTCTCGTACGCAACGTATACGACTTCAAGAATAACGATTTTGATACGAAACGAGTTCGTGTTCGACTACGAGTACGAGACAAAATACGACTTGTGGAATATGGGTGAATGGTCTGCAAAATGTGGACTCACTCTTAACCCACACAAAATTAAATGTCTTGTTTTATCAAAAAGAGTTATTGATGTTTCTCATTAGCAATACTCGAGTTGTATTCGTTAATACGGCAAAGAATTTAGGTATATGCTTTAATCGAAATATGTAAGTGGAATAACCATATCATCCAGGCCATAGGTAAAGCATATGGTGCTCTTCGATTGCTTTAGCCAACTAGAAATGTTATCCCCTTAGATAGCAGACAAATTTTAGCGAAAACCCTTGCAGTGCGGATCTTGTTTTCTGTCCGGTTTGTAACATTTCTCTTTCTTATCTTTCTCTTTCTTTTTTTTAACATACTTGTTAATATATTTCATTTTATTTTTATGTTTTTTTATGAACTTCAATTATTCGAAAGGAAGATACTAAGGATCTGCACTGGACTCAACTTCGACCGGCAACGACAGAAACACTACAGGATCAAGCATCTCTACACAGAAGGGCATTTAATCCCATTGGACTAATATCTAGTACCTTTAACAAACTTATGCGGAACATCATCGATCAACCGAATTAACTTAGGAAAAGGATGACCACTGACCAACGACATCCTGAGCCAAGGTACTTCAGTGTGATGGAAACTCTGGATGACAACGTAATCATGGACAACGAGGAAGTAGTCTCGTTCTACGCTGACATTCGGTCACCCTACCACAGCGGCCAACCTTCAACAAAATCACCACTGACAACCGGGAATGAGCACACTGAAGACGATAAAGTCAACCGACTTTTTAAATGTTTTAAAATGTACATTTTATATATATAAATTGTTAAACTTAAGTTACTTTCATAGTATCCTAGTATCTTATTAGTTGTAAACCAAATTGTAAAACGAAATTGAATTAAATTGACAAATACACACACAGCTAAAATCTTCAGTAGTTCGTTAACCGATTAGTTTATTTTGGGTTAGAATTAAAAAGGATGCAGCAAAATGTGATTTAAATGTGATAATTTCGATGATATTTGTGTGTACTGTGTAACTCAATTATTTATGATAAGCATACTCATTCAATTCGTGGTCCGAACTTGTCATCCCTGTTTCAATCGTATTGTAGATAATTATTGAACTCACTTTACAATTGAACCCAGCTGACAATGGAATGCAAAGAACATAAACCGATTGGCCACTTGAATGTCAATTTTCGATGACAAATTTTCACCCTACTTCTACAAAAAGTCACTGTTATGTGAAATTTGTCTGTTTTTGTCATTGGTCCATATTTCTCCGAAGATGCGGAAGGTTTAACTGCCGTGAATAGTGCATTCAAGTTGTGCACTCTTCATAATGGTAGGATCCAAACAATATATTTTATTTAAAATTGATTTCGGAACCACAAAATCATAAATTTTTGCATGTACAAACACAAACATAACTCTCACTTGATCATAAAAATACAAAATATTTTATAAGAATTTGCAAAAAGAATTTAACATAATTTTTAACACACAATTACACCCACCTTTAAATGATTCCTCCGTCGGGTGAACTCCACCTCAAAACATTCTGCAAATGAATCCAGAAATGTTTGCATAAAATTCCTATGTGAAATAATGCGTGCATCGTCAATTAGATTTGTGTTGATGTAATTAATACAGGATTTGGCAAAATCTGTTGCTGCCGCTCGAGCATGTCGGTCACAGAATTCCTCCCATCCTGTCCCAATTTGATAGGAACTTCCACCGAGTCCACTGCCAACTATACCACCAGCTGTAGCACTTCCACTCACACCAACACTGTTTTGCATTGTTGTTGTGCTGCTGTTACTATCACCGCTTGTTGGCGCCATAAAGCTGCTGCTGCTACTACTGCCACCACCGCTGTATAATAATCCACCAACCGAATTATTGATAGTCGTTGCTCTCGAGGTAGTGCCTCCTCTGCACTCTGTTATATTACTGTTGCTAAAGCCACCTACTGAGGCGCTTGATTCTTCAGTTGTACTTATATTGCCTCTTACTAAATCTATATTAGAAATTGTGGGCTCGCCCATTGCTGAGTAGTCTTGTTGCTGAATTTGATGTTTTTGTTGTTGTAGTGGCTGTTGGTTATTATAGTATATTGATTCTCCATCGTTTGGCGATGCAACAGCCATAACAATTTATCACAACAACTAAATAAGTAATACAAAAATATATTTTGTAGTTACTGCTATTTCTCTTGATAATCTCCCTTATCTTTTGGTTTTTATTATTTATTTGCAGAATATTCGCGAATTCTGTAAACAAAAAAAAAATATTAAATTATTATCAGCGGCGGGCATTGATAAAAATACATCCACCCATACATAAAACACTATCTTTCATTCCACTCTACCCACATATTTATTTAATAAGTGTTGGTTTGTTGTTTTGGGTGTAATGGAAAAAAAAAGCATTTATATTTTAGAACCAGGAAACAACAAAATAGCTGATTTTTTTTTAATTTGTGCATTTAGGGTTGCAGTGATATTTCTTAAGGAGCAAATGTGTATACCTAATTTTCCTATTCATATTGAAAGGAATATTACTCTTCAGGAGCGATTTTTTTAAAACATCTGAGACATTTACATAGATTAATTAAAAAATTTAATAAAAAATGGGTTTATAGGCGGAGAAATTATACTAAAACTAAATGAGAGATTATTAGAGCCGTTATTTTAAAGCTGATTAATAATAAATCATTTGAAACAGAAAAATATGGAAAAAATTAACGGTTATTCTAATTGAGAAAGCAAGTAATACAAATGAATTCATTCCAGTTGCCTACGTGCGAGAAAATATGGGAAAGTTCGTTGTGGAAAAGTTCCAAAATTACCCAGCGAAGAATGATTTATAAACTGGCTAAAAAAGTGCTCATTTTTTTTTTTTTTTTTTTTTTTAATAATCTACACGCGCTCAATGGATTATGATTACCCTTTAAATGTTTGAACACAGCGCGGGCGTGAAGTTAAGGAAGAGAAAGAAGGATAGGAAAGATGTGTGGCACGATGTTCTGAGACTGAAGGTTGTTGTCTCAGATATTTTATCTCCAGGGATGGCGGCTGAACTAAAGCGGAGAATGCCGTGTCTTATTTCTATGTCGCTTATGATTCACATTAATTTTATTCGTGTTCATCCTTGTTGGGCATACTAGTTTAACTCAATTACATGTTGTTAGTGTTATGCCTGAACAACATGTAATGAGTAAACCAGCAACCCATTGATGACAAGTGTGTAAGGTTTTTAATGGAATTAAAACGACATAGACGACGGCAGGGATCGAACCTGTGATCATGAGGTTCACAGACGAGCACACATCCATCGCGCCACGGCCACCCCCATGTGAAACAGCCAAAAATTGTTTTGTCTGGAAGTGGAAAAGACAAATTGACTGTGATAATTCAGTAATACCAGTTTCCTTGAATTTGAAACGTTCTTTGAGACTAAAGATAGAGATATCTTTAAAAAATTGAAGTTGTGTAGTGTGAGTTGAAATTGTTTGAGTCTAATTTGGCAAATAGAAGACAAATGACTAGTGTGAATGATGAAATGTCTAGTGCGATAAATAACGATCTAGCGGTTCCTCAAGGTTCTGTGTTTTTTGGATCTTCCCTTTTTGTATACATAAATGACTAGGAAATATTTGAACCATTCTAGTTTAGTAGTATTAGCTTTGTATATAAAACTTATAGTACTATCAAGAAGACGAAAGATTGTGGCGACCTCTTAAGTATAGGAAAAGTACTTGCTAGATTTGTCTCTGCTAAATTTAATAATAAAATATTCACTTTTTTAGTACTTGTTTTGTATCTTATCCTACACTTATACACTGTAAAATCTAGCGCTAATTTCAGCGCCACCACCAGGCTAGAGTTCGCAATTCAAAATCACGTGAAACAATGTACCAAAGATTGAATTAAGACTTGTGTAAAATTGATAATTGTTTGAAAATAAACAAAGGAAAGGTGAATGTGAGTAAGACTAAATGTATGAAATTTCGGGTTAATCATTAAATTAATTTCTGTATGAATGGTGAATTAATAAACTGTCTTGAAAGTATACGAGTAATATACTTTTCTTATCAAGGAACATTCTAATCGTGACTGTGCAAAGATTTCGAAGAAACTATTTTTTTTTTTTTGAGTAGAATAAGAAAGCGACTTACATTTAATGCTTCTATTGCTCTATATAATGCCCTAGTAAAGCCATGCTTGATGTTCGGACTCCAAAAACTTCGGAACAAGGGAATAACTTTTATATTGACGCTGAATATTTACACTCCTATTCGATTCATGGCGGGCTTAGCAGAATTAATGTTAAACAGAGACTTTTTATATGATGCACTGATTTGTATTTATAAAATGCATAACGGTTAGCTCCCGGTATACTTATCTGATAAAATATTGTAAGTGTCTGAAGTTTAACCGTTTAATTTAAGAAATAGTAACAACTTGAGATTGGAGTGATGATCTTTAAGCAGTGCACACAAAACACTCTCATATGATAGTGTTATTTATTTTTATAATCTATAAAGAGAAATAAATCAACTCAAGAAAAAGCTCCGTGCTTTTATTAAAGATAGTTTCGTTAAAAAAGAAATAACAAATACAATTCGTCTGATATTAATATCTTGTTGTCTACTTTAAAGCTTTTTAACTAATATTATATGTTTCTTTACTTAGTTTTTTGTAAGGAAATATTATTGACGTTAAGATGGGTTCTCTTGGCTTTTTCCAATATGGTATGCAGAAATTCTATATACATTACATATGTATATATGTATAAAAATAATTAGCAAAAGCCATTTGTATGGGCATAAACGAAGAAAGAAAGACGTGTACGAAGTTCGTGGTAATAACAAGCATTATCACAAATTCCATAAACTGAAACTTTTACGAGCCCGAAAATTTACCACCCAATACGTTCGAAATGACGATTTGTATAAGATTTTCTACTACGATGGGAAATCAACAACAAAAGTATGAGAGCAAATAAATGGCAAACGAAATTAAGGTTCCATGCTAAAAGGATCCGGTCGCATAATAAAATGTAAATATTGCACTAACTAGTTTTTGGAGTTCCAGGCTAGAGGAGTTAGAGCATTGAAGATGTTGGACAAAACTTAATAAAAAAAAAAGAATTTTATAGTTTTTTAAAAAAAGATTAACAAAAGGATGACTTTAAAAGCCGTCCAAATTGTGTCGAATTCGTACTGCTGACGTGTATTGTGGAATTATTGTCGAGCTTTTGGTACTGCATTTACAGCTGTTTCCCGGATTCACATAACACAACATAAAACAATTTCGTCAATATAGAGCCACACATCTTTTTTATAATTTTTGGTTGTTCAGATACCCTTTAGATGATTAAAATAGTGCGAGATTCAAGGAAGGATTTAATAAGAGATATTGATGCATATTAGATTAGAAGTTCTAAATATTGAAAGTGGAGAAAAAACAGGGTAACGTTACCTCTGCGCACAAGCGATGTAAATGTTCCCTTTATTGTTTTATCACCTACATAAATTTTATTTCCAAGAAGCTTAATTGTGATATAGGAGCTCTTGCCCTTAAATGCAAATTGTACTGAATCTTTGGACGAATGAAAGCTCTATAGATTACAACCAGATCAGACAAGTTGAAATATTCAAAGTAAACCTGAGCATAACGCAGCGTTTATATGACCATTCCATATGAGGAGGTTTAATATTAATTTTTTTAATACAGCACGCGCACTCAAGGGGTTTTTAATACCCTTAAAATGTTAAATTAAACACAGTGCGAGCGTTAGGAAAAGAGGGAAGGATTAAAGAGAAGCCGATACACATTGGTTTTGAATCTCTATATTTGACAGTACGTCCGAAGTTGGGCTCAAGGGTAAACTGATGTGCATTCCTAAAAGTACGAGTATCACGGTTGAATTCTTTTCGGGGAGGAATGCAACTGGCTATTTCAGTGGAAATATCGGTAAAACAACGAAAGACGTGAAACATTGCGGTGGTGCTCAAGAGTTGTAAATGTTTCCGTTATATTTCTTTCGCCTATCATTTTCACAGCTCTTCTCTTTATCCTATCCAAAAGACTTAAGTGGTTTATTGGAGCACCTGCCCAAACATGAGAATTGTACTCGAGTTTTGGACGAATAAAGGCTTTATATATAACAGCCAGATCAAAAGGGGTGAAAAATTTCTTGCATCGCCGAAGTTAACCTAAATACTTAGCAGCATTTTTGGCGACATCAAGTATGTGATCGTTACACAAAATATATACATACCGAGAACTGAAAGCACTACCGACAGCAAACAGCATTGTGTTTTTAAAGCATTAAATTTAACACGGTTTTTAATTCCCCATGAAGTTGAACATTCGAAGAACAAAGATAAACAATGTAAATATTTGTGCCACTATTCGGTGAGATTTACCATCAGATCTAGTGCTACGAAAGCCATGCTGCTGGTCATTGAAAAGCTTTCGTTCTTCAAGATATTTCAACGTTAACTTCAACAATAAAGAAAAAATTGAAGAACTCACATACTTTTCATTAAGAACATTTAATTTGACTATTAATAATTATCCAGCGCAGTACACAACAAAATACTGTACTACAGTTGATGCTGTTTTTACAATATACTTGAACAAAATTGAATCTGAAACATATGTATTTTATTTAAGTTACCATAAACCAATAATTTTTTGATACAAAAAGATTAGAATTGTTTGTATTATATAATTCACTTAATTTATGTATACATATCTAGTTTTCAATAAATGAATGATTTTCATAAAGTAATAAATTAAACTTTTTGATTTCAGTCTTAATTGAAAAGTTGGTATAAGATTAAGAAATATACCGATTTTATTTCAAATTACATTAAATTCGGAGTTGAAGAAAAAACGACCGCAAACGTTTTTTTTTTTTCTTTTTTTTTTTAGGAACAAACAAACATAACAGAACCTGCCATACAAATATTTAAAAAATGTAAGGAATATACATTTTTTTATTTAGGTTTAATTTTTAGTACGAAATTATTTTACAAAAAAATCATTACTAGCACTATCCTAAATAGAACAGAATAGATTAGAAAAGAAAGTTGCATCGCTCAGAAACACCCTATACAACAACTCTAATACATTTGACGTATACAAAAAAAAATGAAACGTATGTATATTAATTACCGCAGTGAACATAATAATTGAACTTCTATCAACATAAAGTAACTTGAAAGAAGTGATATGTATGTTGTTTCGTTAAATGATATTGCATCAAACTCAATTACGAAATATATGCTAACTATTATTTTAATAACGAATTCTTTTTAGCAACGTATTATGTTTGCTAATCCAGTTGTGAAGAGTTTAGTTTCTCTTTTATGAAACTGACAAAACAGACATGCAAATATTTTGGTCAGAGTTTTAAAATAACACTAGTAAATGAGCCCGGCTTCCACGATTAGACAAGCAATAAGCATACAAAATGAATGAACAGAATATGAAAACATTTGGCATGACTTCCTTGAAGATTTAGAAAGAATTTAAAGTGCAAAGATTATTGTTATTATCAAAATTTCTCGCAGATGTTTTAAGTCTTTTTACCTTATTACAAACGCCACAAAAGGTCTGTTTACTTAGTTATTTGCACGAGCTGTCATTGTTTTAGGTGTGTTTAGAAGCAATTTATAAAGAAAATTGCATTAGTACGATGCTAGTTAGAAAATGTTTAAAATTAAAAATGAGTTAGTAAACTACTTTAAAGTTAGCATATTGTTAAGAAGTATCATGCTAATACCTTTGATAACAAAAACATTATTTCTTATTACAGCTTCGGAAAAAGACATCTAAAATTTTGTTGAAAATATGGTTCGCGACTTGAATAAAATTATTTTTCAACTTTAAGGAATTGTAAATCAGAACATATAATATATAATGTTAAAACATACTTTGAAATCATACGCTCGGGTTATCAAGGAGTACTTAAACATAAAGCTTAAAAGGCTAGATACGACTTTTTTCCAAGAACTACGCCCCATAACTCTTTATTATTTTTTGGTTTTGCATTCCAGACTTCTTTTTAATGTCCACCCAAAGATGCGTGGAAAGTGCTAGTATTATACCAGTTGCCAAAAAATCAAACCCTGCTATCCCTTCTGAATACAGGCCCATTAGCATCTTATCCTATCCGTGCAAGTTATTTGAAAAATAATGCATGATCAAATCCAAAACTACCTCGATGAATACGGACTGCTTCTAAGTGGCAATCTGGGGTCCGAAATAAGCACAGTTGTGAATCTGCAGCAATAAAAGTTACGTCAGATATCCGCTTTGCACTTGATTCTGGAAAATTTGGTGTCATTGTGCTCTTAGATTTCTCTAAAACATTCGACTGCATTGACCACTCAATCCTTCTTTTTAAACTTAAAACAAACTTTAACTTCTCTAGATCATCACTTAAGCTACTATGTAACTACCTAGTTGACAGGGTACAGCGAATAAAAACTGGGGTTGGCATTTCAATTTTATATTAATAAATTAATAATTAATAAAATATAAAATAATTTAAAACTAAATTTTGTTTATTTTATCTTTTCATGTATATAAATATACACTCAACTTGGAGACCAAAAATACCACAATGATTATAGAATTATATTGCACATATCCTTTTTCTAATCTTTTTCAATTTTTTTTCTCTCTCTCTTTTTTTAAATACATACTTTGCTTTGTCATATTTCTTAGATTTAAATTCTAATTATCTTATTTTTTCTTTCAGTTTTTTTGCAAATAATATAAAGTCATATACAATTACATTTCTGAATTCAGTTGTTTATCCTAGCTTTAAGAATTATGTTTCATATTTTTGAATATTTGAAAAACTATGTTACTTGTAAAACTATTGATACTCAAAAAGATTTTGATCTTAATGTGTCATTGTAAATTGAATGTTTCTTCGAAATAAATGAAATGAAAAAAAAAATCTCAATAGGGTTGAGGTCAAGGGACTGAGCTGGACACTCCATAACCTCTATCTTGTTGTCATGAAACCATTACTTAGCTGTTCTGCTGGTGTGCTTTGCATCATAATCCTGATGAAAAACCCATTTAAGTACAACAAAAATAACTTTGTTCATTTTCGATCAAGTAAGAGAAGTGAGATTGGGAGTTGTCGGAACTTAAAAAAAATACTCACGTCATTCTTCAAATTCAAAGAAAACTTAATAAAAACATTTTGTACTTTATATGGATGAAGGGAAAAAACTTAGATATATGAAAAGTGGCTAATTTAAAAAAAATATATTTGTATATAGTACTTTAGGTTTAAGATAATTTTAGCTTTTCTAGAAGACGACAGAAGTCAGACAAAGCCTTCCACTGACAACCAGAAATGAACACCCTGAGGACAATACAGTCAACCGACATTTTAAATTTAACTTTTTTTTTCTCGTCATGTAAATTTTATATAAAAATAATTAAACTTAAGTCACTGTACATAGTTAGGCCCCCTATGAGCCAACAAATGTAAATTTTCATACATTATGTAGTATCTTATTAGTTGTAAGCCAAATTGTGAATAGTATATTCAATAAAACAAAAATTGAATTGAATTGTCAGACAAAGCCCCTCTGAACTGCGCCAGCTACAGAGGCATAATTCTCCTGGAACATCGCATGTAAGATCCTTTCTATCGTATTACGTGAACGTCTGAAGTCTTTCGTCAACAACCTGATAGGTCCATATTAGTGCGACTTTAGACCAGGAAAGTTCACCATCGATCAAATATTCACATTACGGCAGATATTGCAAAAAAAAACATGAGCTTTAAATTGACACCTACCACATTTTCATCGATTTCAAAGCCGCGTATAATACGCATCTATAGGAACGAACTATATAGAACAATGTCTAGTTTTGGTATCCCTGACAAACTTGTCCGTTTGTGTAGGATGACGATGGAGAAAGCACGCTGCTCAATCAAGGTCGAGAACGATCTCACCGATGCATTTGATGTCAAAAAATGATTAAGACAAAGCGATGCTCTTTCGTGCGACTTCTTCAAAATCGTTCATGAAAGAATAGTGCAAAACTCACGCGTTAGCAGAAGAGGCACAAACTTTCAAAAGTCCGTCCATTTACTTGGCTACGCCGACGACATTGATATAATTGTAAGAACAAAGCGTGATGTGAGTTGCGCATTTTTGAGAATTGAGACGGAAGCGAAGAAGATTATATGCTGTCATCAAGAGAGGACAAACAACACCGACGTCTTGGACAGAGCGTCAACATAGACAGCCAGAATTTTGAGGTAGTTAAGAACTTTGTACACCGCTATTAACCCATTAACGCCCAAAAAAAGACTGCTATTGAAAATTATTTTTAACTTTATTTTATTTATTCCTATTTGTAACTACAAAAATAGACATCAATTTTCGCCTCAACGGTCAACTTTTTTTCATAAAATACAGCAACCGATATTTATTTAAAATTCAAAATACTACTTTCCTGAAAATCATACACAAACAGTAATAAAACGTTGATCATATAGGTGTACTCGCGCGAGTACACCACCAGCGCTGAAATCAAACGGAGAATAACTTTTGCCAATCGATGCTTCTTTGGACTAAGAAGGCAATTCAGTAGCAAAGTCCTCCCACGAGCAACTAAACTAAACTAAAACTCTCATCATCCCGGTTATTGCCTATGGTGCAGAGACATGGACTTTGTCGAAAGTGGATGAGAATTCTCCGTGTGATCTTTGGTCCCGTAGACTCAAGTGGCGCACACAAGTGGGAGAGGACCTCAACCAACTTGACGTGCAAAACTGGAGACATCTAACTGAGGACCGAGCTATCTGGAGAAGATTGTTAGTTGAGGCCCTGGTCCAACCCGGACTGTAGCGCCACCAAGTAAGTAAGAAGACGACGTTAAATAAGACAGAAACTGATTAATATAAGAATAGTAGCGGTGAGAGTAGGTGGAATTCCAAGAAAGTAAAAAACTACATGCGCCACGCTTTTTGGATATAAGATAGCTTCATCACAAAATGTCATCTTTCTATGGATATTTAATACGGAGAAAACTGGAATATAAGGAAAGTGCGCGCGGTAGTAGACTTATTAGAAGAAAAGGAAACATACATATCATATATTAGGTTCATAAAAGTTTATTTACAAAATTTGGGATTTTTATGGACGTTAAATAAAAACTAAAATATTTGCTTGATAGCAGGCGGATTTTTCTAAAACTACTTTATAAGTTCTCCGCATCTAATGAGGTCAAACTGATTTAATTTGGTCGTCACGAATTGTAACAAATTTAAATATCTTAACATTAATTTCAATAATAACTTGTCTATTTTTTGTAAAAAATGAGGCTTAAAAATGTTTTAAATAACGTTGAGTTGAGTTTTGTGGAACTTTGTAAAAAAAACTCAGAACTCCTAAAATTAATATTCGGCTTAATATTTACATAAACTATCCCAGTATTCAGTTTTTTATGATGAAAATACTGGCAGGTTTAAGATGGAAAGATGAAACTAATGACTGGCAACTTGTCACTTGTTAGCCGTGTAAATCACGTAACTCACATTGGTTTGTGAAAATTAGAACACTTAGTTAATGAATTTAGCGGAAATGAGGCTTATGAACTCAGTTGTCCTTAAACCCATTAAAAATCAGAAGGATGCTCCATGGTGGAACAATAATCTATCAAAACTAAGATCCAAGGTAAGGAAGCTCTTCAATAAAGCAAAGAGTACTGGAGTGCGGCATAACTACTCTGCAAAGTTGACCAAATGTAATGGGAAATAAGGAGAGCTAAGAGGAATAGTTTTGCAAATTTCTGTGAGGGCATTTCGTCGACACCTGCAGCAGCAAGATTACACAAGGCTTTAACCAAAGACAACACATTAACCTCTTTGGCACTTCGTTACGCCGATGGTTGTTTCACTAAAAATGAGGAGCAAAAGGTCAATCCTATTGCTAAATACTCATTTTCTAGACTGCTTACCAATGGTAGGAAATATGATAGAGAGAATACCTCTAAAGCCTAACCGGGAAGACTGGAAGATAGCCTCGACTATCAGTTTAGGCAACAGGATATAGTCAGATGGATAAGTAAAATGCTTAGTACAAGAACGGCGGAAGCATACGCAGGACTAAACGTCCAGAAAGTCATCACAACCAGAGGCTGTCCACAGGGAGGGGTATTATCACACGTGCTGTGGAGTTTTGTAGTAGATGAATTGTTAGAAAGTCTAACTACCCAAGGGATTCGATGTATTGGCTTAGCTGATGACATCGTTATAACGGCACTGGGGAAGTACGAAGAAACTCTTTGTAATATAGTCCAGAGAGGGCTGTCTATAACTAGGAATCCTACTAATCCTACTAATATTATAAATGTGAATGTTACGATGTATGGATGTTTGTTACTCAATAGCGCTTGAACAACTGAATGGATCTTGATAAAATTTAACACACAAAAAATTTATAGTCTGGATTACGGTATAGGCTACTTTTTTTTTATTATCAGGGGAGGGGCATTGGGTGGTCGAAACACCCCAAAATTATTTATCTCTACTTCTATCTTCGTATTGCACTGAAATGTAGTACATATACATAAGTAGTTGCATTGAAATGCTATACTTTGGTGGTGCGGGCCCAGAGGAGGGGCATTGTTTGATTAATTTACCTAAGCAGTAACGATAAAAACACTCAAAAAAGTTTTAAAAAAAAAATAAAATTCTCCGAATTAAAAACAAAAAAAATTTGACAAATATTTGTGTCTTTGAATTTAAACTATTTTAAGGTAAGTTAAACTTTATGTGCCTACAGGTTTAACTACATACATTGTTATAGGATAGTTACATACGTATGTGATTTGCTCATTGTTTGTTAGTTTTTTTTCAAAATATCCTTCGCTTGGCTCCATTACCTTTAAGAAAAGGACTTGATTGGATTTATTGGTTTGCTGTTTTGTTTTAAGCCAGGTAATAAAAATAAATAAAAATAATTCGTACGCTTTCAACTTCTCATGTTGAACAGGAGATCAGTTGTGACAGTTCTTGGCTAAGCTAAACGTGTTTATTATTTCAGTGGTAAGTCGTCTTTTTCAAATAGAGCAGTTCAACGATGACACACAGAAGTAAAATAAACACCCAAAAACAACATTCCGTACTTCACACAAGATTTCCATTTACACAAGATTTCCAATGCAAGAAAAACTGAGCGAATCTACAGAAACTTTTAGACACATGATTTATTTTGAAAAACTTCAGTTGAAAAAAAAAATTTGCTTGCGGGAGTTCCCGCACGGGTAAGCTAGTAGTGTATATGTGTGGACTTAACATCAACCCTACCAAAACAACCATAGTACCATTTACCAGTAAAAGACTTCTACCTCGCATGAAACCTATTCAGTTGGCGGGTGAAGTAATCGACACCCAGAGGGTGGTCAAATATTTAGGAGTTACACTAGATAGCAAACTCCTCTGGAACAAGCATGTCGAAATAACTGTTGGGAAAGCCACAAAGGCCCTTATGATATGCAAGGACTTGCACGGGCTGCAAACCAAACATCATAAGATGGATGTACACCATGATGGTAAGACCCATCATTACCCAGGAGGTGATTGCATGGCATAAAAGAACCGAACTAAACACAACAAGGAAATCACTAGACAAATTGCAAAGGCTTGCATGTATATGCATAACAGGAGCAATGAGAGCTTGCCCTACAGCAGCGATGGAAACCATCATTCATTTAACGCCACTACACGTGGCCGTTGAAAATGCTGCTAAGGGAGCCATAATGAGGTTTGCCAAGGAGGCTACTGGGACGGGTAAAATTATTGGTAACAGGGAAAAAGACTGAATACTAAGGTCCGCAGTAACAAACCTTTTTGACATCCCAAGAGATGGTACGATCAAAAGATTTACGAAAAACATTTCAAAACGAAGATAAGTTGCAAAAAAAATTGGCTAGGCGAAACAGTAAACTACAATCTTAAAGAAAATGCCATCAAATGGTACACTGATGGATCGAGAACAGCTGAAGGGACTGGTGCTGGAGTTTTTGGGCCTAGAACTAAACTCTCCTTACCGATGGGACAGTCCGCTAGCATATTCCAGGCAGAAGTAAATGCCATAGGTATATGTGCTGAAAGAAACCTTGATAGAAAATATAAAAACCAAAACATTGCCATCATGTCAGACAGACAGGCTGCAATAAAAGCACTAAGCTCCTACGCCATTAGTTCCAAACTTGTTTGGGAGTGCGTGATAAAGCTTAATGAACTGGGCAAGAATAACACTGTCACACTTCATTGAGTACCAGGCCACGTTGGTGTCCAGAGCAAAGAAGATTCAAACTCCTTAGCAAAGATATGTAGGTGCATCGACACCCCTTACAGAGTCCTACTGCGGAATAGGAGAAAACGTGATTAAAAATAAAATCAAAACAGCAGAGGAGGCAAGAAGGTCAAAAATCTGGAAAAAACTCCCTAAGCTGAGACAGGAAAAACTTCTACTCGGGGACTACAACCGAGAGCGTTTTTGACCTGCATTAGCTTAAGCAGGAACAACCTCAGGAAAATCACAGGGCTTCTCACGGGCCACTGTAAATTGAGAACACACCTCAACATCCTTGGCCTAGTTAACAACGAGTCTTGCAGATTCTGCAACATTTACGAGGAGACACCTCACCACATACTGGGGAAATGTGATGCATTCGTGCATCAAAGGCATAGGTATCTGGGCAAGCACCATTAAAATACTCCAAATACTTCGATTCCTCAAAGGAACAAACTTGGAGGAAGAACTGTAATAATGAGCTAACCTCATCCAGTTCTTCATGGGAGGCACAATCGATATTTAGGTCAGTGTTTTTATTCAATTCATTCATTCGCAATTTATTCATATATGGCTTAGTAATTATAATTATGTTTGATAATACATATTCTACCAAAACATCACCACCGTATTTGAAGTGCTTTTAAGGTAAGCCATTAGATGTAAGATATTGTTTCGATCTAATAGAGCTGTGAGGCTATGTACGCTCTCCTATTTCATTCTATGATCCTCTGCTTTGCTTGATGCTCTTCCATCGGTGTTCTTGTTTTATACTTCTGCATATTTGCATGTGCATATTCTGTCACTATTTTCAGTTGAAAGTATTGACAAAAATTCAAGGTTTTGTTTCTCTGGGGTGAATGGTAGCCTTCTATCACTGTTTATATCAAGGAAATAAAGCCGAATCCGAGATGATACACGAAACAAAAATATAGGCCATTGTGGTTCGTAGAGAGCCTAAGCTTAGACACTTGCAACAATTCCTGTGTGGGTGTTACAGGAATGGAGGATAGAGTATATTTGCTTTTTTAACAATTTGAAGTAAGAAGTGCGCAGATTTAACTCCATTTTACTTGAACAAAGTTTCCTTTTCATTCTAAGGAACCAAAATCTCGGATTTCAGTCCAAAATGACTAGTGGTGTTAGAAAAAGGACGTATCATTCCTCATCAAATTACGTTCTGCACTCGAAGCTATTCTCCTTTAGGTGCATTGAAAAAATGGCTCGAAATGCAAAAAAAGAAAAAATATTGTATCTTCCTTTGTCTACTTGCTGGTTTTACGGTTTTAATTGTCATATTTGCGCGAGTTACAAACTTTCAAAATTGTTTCCATTTGGTTCGCATTAAAAACAAAGTCGAGTAAGTGTTACAAAACCTACCATACAAATAAGGACAAGATCAAATGAAATTTTATTTAACGAGTCTACCTAATACGATCGTTGAAATATTGTGCTGAAACCATTATAATTTCAATACAAAATAGATACCAAAAAGACCTTCTCATTTCTTGTAGTGTAAATATTTGTCATTAAGGCATTGATTTTATACATTATTTGGTGAGATTTTTGGCAAAAATAAACCATTTAGCGAAAAGTTCTTTTTGGGTGAGATAAAATAAAATTCATAACTCCAAATAGATAGACGGACCGAGGAATAACGAATACTATTTTTTGTGAACTTGTACGAAAAACTATGCCTGTCCTAAAGAGCAACAAGAACATAAATCAAATCTTTCGCCAAAGAAACAAACTGACTCACTGCGATAGCTGGCTTTGAAAGAACTCGTCGTTGTTGAAGGTGTTTTTGTTTATTAAAATCTACATTGGACACGGCTGGAGTTAAAGAAGGACTTTCTATTCCCTACGCTTCGGGTTAAAAGTCAAGTGTTTACGGAGGACTGAGGAGTAAAGTATTTTAATAAAGAATTTCCATGCACAAATAAATTCCAAAAAAGGTTACCCACATAAGATAAGGTTGGTTCAACTATTCCTGTGAACTGCAACGATAATAATTCCAACTTTAGAAGATGTGCCTCTGATTGTAATAAGGTCTTTGTACGAGAAGGGCAAAACGCAAATTAAACAATTGTTGCAACGGAATATACTCTATTAAATAGAAAATGTGTTACCTAAAAGTAAATTCATTGTCTACTTTCGGAACTTCCTTTTTTAGACTTATAAAAACAACTAATTACGCACATTAAGTATAAAAACGAGAAACACAGGCATCGAGTTTTTTCTTTTAAATAAAATAAACAAAAATTTGCGTAGGCAGAGAAATTCTAAGAAAATACTTACAAGGCTAAATGCATTGAAAGGAGGTACTTTAAATAGATTTTTTCCATTACACATTTAACTCCAATTTCTTTTTAATTTTTTTCAAATTCTATAGCAATAATATAAAATTAAAATGTTTAATATATCAATATACATACGTACATTAATACCAAAGGCTTCTGTAGTGTTGTTTAACTTTAATCACACGGAATTTAAATTACACATAAAATTTATTGTATTTTTCCTTTCAGGATGCTGTTGCAGCGATTTGTTGCGACCGCAGCCATGCGCATTCCAAATTTTCTTGTTTTTTAATCACACAAATTTTGGCAGACAGACGAGCAAGAAACTTTGATTTTCTGTGCAAATTCACATGAATATAAATAACTATGTTATTATTTGTTTGCTACAAATGTTAATTATCCTGTTTTAATATGCTTTTATATAAATAAAGACTTTTTACGGCAAATTTTGCAAAATTTAGAGGAGACATTTGCGCCGCTGAAACGATAAAATTAAAAACTTTTCGATTTTCAACGCTGTTTCAATTCTCATAGCGTTTCATTTTTTCAAAATGAAAATGCAACAGTGCTGCCATTCGTACATAAGCTCACGAGTGTGTTCGTGATATGAAGCCAATTTTATGTGTTTTTTTCTTTGGCCCTTAGTAATAGACATTCATAGAATCGGGTTTAAAGTCACTTTTTGTTAGATGTAGAAAAGTTGCTTTTAAAATTTCGTAGTAACAGATCAAAGTCTTATTTATACCAATAATTGTGACTCATTTTCATAATTTCGTTATTGTGAACTGATACACAAACAGATTTCTATTAACCATATTCGTAAAGTTCTATTGTGATTCTATCATTTTAAATTTAACTTAGTTACAGGAAAGCAGCTTTTAAGTATTTATAATTGAAATTTGTTTTATTTCTACGAATGTTTGGTTAAAATCGAACTTAGGCTAGATTCGGATCTATTACTCAGGGCCTTTGAGTATATATAATATGGAGGGCTCGTTCCTATCCCTAATGTAGTACTTGAAGTTGTGATAGGGGTCGCTGTCTCACTTTCTGTAAGTTAAGGATACAGCCGTATCCTCCGATTTGTGCTTACCTTCTCCTCGCATATAGTTCTCCGTCACATGTGATATGAAGTACTCGGCAATAACTTTGTCTTACACAAATTTGAGTAGCGCCCCTATGATAGTCACGCATTTGGAATAGAAACGAGCCCTACATATTATATATACTCAAAGGTTTTTTTGCAAGTCCATTATTAGGCGTTTTTTAACAGCTTTAAGGCTCGGTCAAACAGAACGCGTTTTCAACGCCGCGTTAAGATTATTTAACGCGACGGTAAGATTATTTTGACGCGACGTTGCAACCGCCGCGTCAGAGGACGTCAAACAGATAGCTTTCAAGCAATGAACAAACGAAACAATTCCTTAACAAAAATAATTTCAAGCAGCTCAGATTCGGAGGGGGAATTATTGCTTCTATTTGCTATTTTACAAAATTCCCGTAAAAGAAAAAAGAATTTGGGTACATGCCAATTAACAAAAAAAGAAGAGTCGCACATCTCGAAGGCCAACAAAGAGAAGACCTATCAATGCGGCATTTATGATGAGAGACAAATTTGTCTCATATTTCAATAATAATATGTTGTGGACGCCCTGTCTTAACTTTAACACGTTATGGGTGTAAGCGAGGCCTTATAAATTCTGGTTCCGATCTTAGCGACATCTAGTTGTCAAGAGTAGAAAACGCCAAGTATGTGTTCGATCTTGAAAGAGACGTTTACGAAACGTCAACCAAAGCAAAGGATGGAGGAAAAATAATATCCACTACTACCTTGAAACTTTAATGAGTATAGCACATATATGATCGGATGATCGGAATAGAGTAGGAGCAAAAACTATGAAAATAAGTGGCCTGATTCATCTCCGGATCTCGCATGACACCTTAGAGTAAAAGTAACGTCTCAGTTGGTTGCAGAGGCGAAATTGATATCCAGCGGACTGGTTACGTTACTAGTTTGAAATTTAAATCAATACCTAAAAGTTTTAAAAATACATTACCTTTTTAATATATCTTTTTAAAAATTACTGGTGCGTAATATTTAACGTTATTAATTTTTGTTGATTTGCCGGAGTTATTTAAATATGTAAGAATTTTTGAATATCTCTACCTTAATTTTGATAGGATTTCGCTGTACTACTTACCATCGTGTTTAAATTTTTATATACACCATATTATACATAAGACATAACTACAATTTTGGGTGAGTTTGAAAAACGTTTTTTTTTTAAATCTGTGCTAAGCAGGGTATTTTTTTACACAGGTTCGAATTTACAAAATTTGGTTTCTGGCGGCACCAGTTGGCCAGCAGAGCGCTGGGCCGCCACATAGTTTTTTTGCTCGTTCTTCCTTCGACTTGTGGGATGAATCTGGACTTTGCCACAAAATTTGGTTGCTCCTGTTTGAGGGTACTCGATGGGCCTTCATCGTTAACGCTACCATCTGGCAACACATCGCTGAAAAATCCCTGGATTGGCCAGATTCCCAGCAATACGGGACCGTGGATTTCTGTCGAAGAAAAACAATACTCAGGTGCCAAAGTAGTCTTCAAGGTATTGTTTCTGAAAAACATTATGAAACCATCTGCTTCAATGTGAGTACCTAAAAATAAGAGATTAAGAGCCAGATTAATAAAGGAGTGCAAAAGTCCAAAAGAAGAAAGAACATCGGGGCTATAAAAATCAATTTTTTTTCTCCACGGAAAGAAGGAAGATAAATTCTTTCTACTAATTTACTTCGATCAATTAGTTAGTAAAGTTTTACAAACCTCTTTATTTTTGGAATTTTACGATCTACGTCATTTTGTTAATTTTTGATGAGCGTTGAAGTGTGTTAATAATAATTTTGTTGTTTAATTTTTATATATTTTGTTAATTTAAAAGCTGTAAGTGAACGAGGTAATGTTTTTTTCTTTTTGGGTCTGTCAACGCGATTAGCTAAAAATTTATAAATTTCATCCCCCTCCAAGGAGCTCCATGCAGGCAGGGCATTTATATTCGCATATTCCCAGTTTTGTTTTGAAGCTAGCCACCAAAAAGGGTGACTGTAAAAACTTTCTTTGATAGTCCAGACAAGAAATATCTCGCCTTCACGTTTCTTTTTCTTTCAGTTATCGTTGTCATAATTGTTGCATATAATTTTTAAAACATAAAGTTAAAGTTAAATATGTTTTTTTTTGGTGAAATGTTCATTTTTCTAGAAGAAAATTATTTTCCATATTTCATCTCATTTCTTTTTGGTTTACTGTATGAATTAAGATTCTAATAAAACTTCATTTCTCGCCATCTGAGTTGAAATATCATGTTTATTTTGATTTCGAATGAAGAAATCATGATTTTTTGAAGACAATTTTTCAGGGGTGCGGACGGTAGCTCAGTTCCTGTGGTGAAAATGGATTGACAAGAAAGTGATGTCTTTCGATAGGGGAAGTTCCATTTAGGCCGCTGAACTTCCAGGTTGGGTGGGAAAAGGCCACACTGCAAGAACATCCGCAGTGCCCTTGAAGTGGTGATCGTCCGTCTGCTGTCTTTTTTTTCTTATTCACTCTGGCCTGATTTGTGTTTTGTTTGCAGGTGAGGTCAAGTTTCGGGGGCAAGATCCCCCCCCATTCCGACGAGCTGATGCCGCGCGTAGCCAGCAGGCCAAGTCCTCGGAACTTGACATTCGTTCCCATTTTTCAAACTCTTCCTTTCCGTATTTCCAACCCATCCCTTCCACAATCCTACTTCCTTACCGACTCCGCACCTCCTCTTGCCTTGCAACAAATGGCGCCCAACGTCTGAGCTTTTTAGCGAAGATTTTTGTAGTCTACGTTTTTGTAAATGTCCCCAACCAAACTTGTTATGGATTTTCCGGAATCGTAAGTCTTCACCAAGAAGGTCTTAGACGCACTTAGGTGAATTGCGACGATTTCCTGAAAGTTGATAACGATTGCGGTTAGTTTATGTTAAGGGCGTTTAATCTGGTGTTGGTGTGAGGTTTTCTGGACTCGTAAGTCTGCACCTGGATAGTTTTTGACATACTAGGGGTATCGCGACGAATTTTTGGAGGCTTGCAGTAGCAACAGATTACGTTTTTCAGTCTTGTTTTTCCCTATTCCTTTCCTAATTCTTTTACTTTTCTTTCATTATTTTCAATTTCTTTCCTCTCTCGTCTAGTCTTGATAGGTTTCAATTTGGACACAGTGACCATGTTTGACGAACTGTCGGACATTGATGCACTGTCCAACTTAATTTTTTGAGTTTTTCTTCTCATGTTTGTGTTTCGTTTCCCCCACCGTTTCAAGTCTTACAGCAAAGTCCCAAGGACAGACTGGAATCGCGGGAACGGTGAGGAAAACGACATCTTCTTTCGTTATTTTTCTACTACATGTAATTCCTTATCTATCTCATCACTTCAAGGGATATAATTTTTGTCCGTCTGCAGTCTTATTTTTCAATAACACCACTAAAAATGTCATTCCATAACGCTCAGAAACCATCAAAGCTACTGAAAGCACCCCGAATGCTTATATGAAAAACCAAACCCTCTAAAAGTAACATACTCGGAAAAATAGCCGTTTTTTTTTCTGAAAAATTAAGTTTTTTTGGTGAGAAAAAGTAGGACTTTTCTTTACTAAGTGTAAACCAATTTTCTAAGTTATTTATAGTTTTTTTTTGTATATTATAGAAAATAATTTTCTTGTTTATTTTCTTTTCTGTTATCGTTATTTTTGGTTATTTTCAAAACTATTCGATTTTGAGTTTTTTTGATTTTTTTTTCAACGAAAGTAGCTTAGGTGAAGTAATGAATTACTTTTTCTTAACAGATTTTCTAAGAAAAAAACCGTTTTTTTAAGAAAACTCTCCCACTTTGTAGTTTAAGATTTTTTTTTCTATAATTTATATTTTTTGATTTTGGATATCACGTTTTTAAATTTAAAAATGTATTCTTCCGGTAAAGATGAAGAAGACCGAATTAATAGAATGATAAGAGAAGCTAATTTGGATGATAATGTCCGACTAACTAGATCAGTTAGCCAGCTTTTAGACAGTAATGAAAGGCGTCGAGTCATGCATTCTCCGCTCGTTTCGGATAGAGACGTCCGATCTACATCCAATCTACCTACTAGTTCTTCTTTTCCCATTAATAATACGACAAGCAATTCCATAGATACAGTTTCTCCTCCATCCTTTAGCAATTTAAGTGGTTTAGGCGCAGAATCCGTACCAATTCCGCGCGAAAGTCTCGACAATCATAACGAAACAGTTATACCGAATGCGGCTAAGATACCTACTTCTAGACCAACGAGTGCGAATATGCACAATGTGGGTGGTTCAAGGAATATTCTAGAGAGCATAGCTCCAAGACCTCCTAGTAGCAAAAGGACTGAAAAACGAATCGTTTCAGAGGACCTCAAGGCCTACATTAATTTAGCCATAGTTGATGCTATGTCCTCTTACAAAAATTCGTTACAAATTGAGGTTAAAAATACTCTCAAGGATGAAATCCAGTATCAGCTCGGAGGATTCCTCAGAGAATTGAACCTTGGACGATCTGCTCCACTAAATAACGAGCCGATATCACGACCCTCGGGTCCAACAAACAATTTTCCGCCTTCAGTTCAGCCACCAACATCGCAGCGACCTCAGCCTGATCCAAGTCGAAGTGCTTTTGTGCCTCTAGGACAACGGCGTTGCAGACAACAAGAACCGTTTAGGAGAACTCAAGGTAGGGTATACCAATCTGACAATTTTCATGATGATCTTCAGTATAGTACAACAAGAAATGCACCGACTCCACAAATTCCAAACACCCACCAGACGACTTTTTCGCCTTACTTGTGGAACTCCGGTTTCAAAGCACCGATAAAAATCAACCAGTGGGGCCTTAAATTTGAAGGTAAGCCCGAGACTTTGACAGTGGAAGATTTCGTGTTTCGCCTCGAAACTCTCCAGAGCCAGTATGGTTGTCCGTGGGCAGAAATATTAAGAGATTTCCATCTCTTACTAGAAGGAAATGCTCAAGACTGGTTTTGGCAGTTCCAACGAGACAATTACCGGCCCGATTGGCCGATGTTGAGAGACGCGCTGTTGCGTCAATTTAGAAACAATCGCTCAGATTACGACATAATGCGCGATATTATGGACCGCAAACAGGGATTTTCAGAGACTGTCGATGATTTCTTGGCTGCTGCATGCAAGATAAAATCCCAAATGCGAATACCAATACCGGAAGTGGAGTTGGTGAAGATCTTGAAGAAAAACCTTAATGATAGGGTCGTGAAGTTGGTATATCCTATGCCAATAGTTTCCTTGGATCAGCTGAGGAACGCCTGTAAGGAGGTGGAAGCAGCATTTCCGAGGAAAGAACGAGAATTTCAGAAATTTCAAAGAACCCCTGTAAAATATTCGGCCAATGAACTGGAATACGAAGACCAGTATGAGCCTGCTGATGAACAAGTAGCGGCTTTACAGTTCGGAGGGGTTAGACCGAAAGTTCCTCCTCGGAGATATGCTGACACTTCCAGTTTGGTGTGCTGGAACTGTAAGGAACAGGGCCACACGTACTTCGAATGTGAATCCGACGTCATCAATTTGTTTTGCTTTAAGTGTGGGCTAGAGGGGGTAAAAACACCGCACTGTAAACGATGCAACCAGGGAAACAGATCATTGAACGCGAAGGCTTCGGGGGATTCGCGTTCGAACCAACCACAGATCCCCAAATAAATCAAAAATCTGAAGTAGGAAGCCCTCAAACTGTGGAGGGCCAAGAAAAGATCAAACTGTTAAAAAGAAAGGCCGGTGAAGAGTTCGATTCAAACAAAGTTAAGAAACAAAATTCATTTCAAATTAAACCATTTCATGTTAGAATGGAAGAATATTATCGGGCTAGAAATAGGATTTTCAACAACAATGGTTATACGCCATCTAAAAAGATAACTAAAGCTAGGGAAAGATTCAAAAATAGAAAAGATATCAAGAAGCGTATCGCGTCAACTGTTATAGATTTGTCCTCGGATCCTAGACCTTATGCTTCAATAAAAATAGGGAATAAGGAACTCCGAGGGTTACTTGATAGTGGCGCGAGTGTTAATATCCTTGGGAAAGACTGCTTAAAACTAGTAGAAGAACTTAACATCCCAATTATAACTTATCAGTCAGGAGTTAAAACGGCAGACGGAAAGAGACAATCAATCATTGGTAAAATAGTAGTAAAAGTGCAGTATAAACTTAGAGAAGAGATGGTTACATTTTATCTTGTTCCAAATCTAGACCAAGAAGTATATCTAGGAATAGATTTCTGGAAATTATTTCAACTAGCACCGAACATAATTAGTGCGATAACGGCATTGACTGATGAAGCAGCAGATCTCTCGAACGCTCATCAATTAAACTTCGAACAGCAAGCCAGACTGGGGGCAGTCAGGCAGAAATTTCTGTGTTTTGACCGGGATGGTCTTGGAAGGACGGCGCTCATGGAGCATGTTATTGATACCGGAGACGCGTTGCCGGTGAAACAGCGTCACTACCCTGTCTCTCCAGCGGTGCAGGCCATTTTGTATGAAGAGTTAGATCGGATGTTGGGCCTCGGCGTTATCGAGGAGAGTGAAAGTCCCTGGTGTTCACCAGTAGTACTCTTGCGGAAACCAGGCAAAAATAGACTTTGTCTGGATTCTCGCAGGGTGAATGCTCTGACTAAGAAAAATGCTAATCCTCTCCCCCATATCGAGGGGCTCCTCAGCCGACTACCGGATACATACTACATCAGTAGTATTGATCTAAAAGAAGCATTTTGGCAGATACCTCTGGAGAGGCGGAGTAGGGAAAAGACTGCCTTTGCGGTACCGGGAAGACCCTTGTACCATTTTACTGTCATGCCCTTTGGGTTGTGTAATGCAGCTCAAAGGTTGTGCCAGTTGATGGACAAGGTAATTCCTGCACGACTTAGGGATCGCGTCTTCGTCTATCTGGATGATTTGCTTGTCATGGCGCCGGACTTCGAGACGCATATAGCCCTGTTAAGCGAAGTAGCCGACTGCTTACGCAGAGCGAATCTCACCATCAACATGAAGAAATCAAAGTTTTGCTTCAAAGAGCTGAAATATTTGGGCTTCATAGTTGGTGGTGGGAAGCTTAAAACCGACCCTGCTAAGGTGGAGGCAATCGTGGATTTTCCAGTTCCCAAAACCCCTAGACAGGTTCGGAGGCTACTTGGTTTAGCAGGGTGGTATCGGAAATTCATTAAAGATTTTTCGAGTCTGACTGCTCCCCTGACGGACCTGCTGAAAAAGCGAAACGAAAAATTTAAAATGACCGAAGAGGGACTGAGAGCGTTTGAAGCGCTGAAGAAGACGTTAACTTCAGCCCCGGTTCTTACGCATCCTGATTTTTCGAAAAAGTTTTACATCCAGTGTGATGCATCAGATGTGGGAATCGGAGCGGTATTGTTTCAAAGAAACGCTGAAGACGAAGAAGTTCCCATTGCCTTTTTCTCCCAAAAATTTAATAAAAGCCAGAGAAACTACAGTGTCACCGAGAAGGAGTGTATGGCAGCGGTGATGGCGGTGCAAAAATTCAGGCCGTATGTCGAGGGCATGGAGTTTGCCGTAATCACTGACCACGCTAGTCTTAAATGGCTCATGAGCATGAAAGACCTAAGTGGTAAGCTCGCTAGGTGGAGTCTGTTGCTGCAATCCTATGCCTTCGACATACAGCATCGAAAGGGCAGCCTGAATGTAGTTCCAGACACTCTTTCTCGGGTACACATAGATTCTCTGGACTTAGAAGACGTAGCACCGTTAATTGATTTGAACTCTTCCGAATTTCAACACGATGAATATTTAAATTTAATACAAACAATTAAAAATCATACCGATGAACTCCCGGACCTTAAAATAGAAGACGGATTTGTGTACAAGCGAGCATTTCGAAATAAAGTAGGGGATGAAGCTATGCAAGAACATACTTGGCTTCTTTGGGTTCCGTCAGGCTTAACCGAAGAACTCATTAAAAAGGCCCATAATCCACCTCAAGTAGCTCACGGAGGAATAGCTAAGACGCTATATAGAGTTCGACAATATTTTTACTGGCCGAACATGACAGTTCAAATTCGTGATTATGTGTCTAACTGTTCTGTTTGTAAAGAGTGCAAAGCCTCGAATCAAGTATCTCGTCCTCCTATCGTCAACTCATTTTGTACCGATCGTCCATTCGAAAAACTCTACATAGATTTTTTGGGTCCCTATCCCAGGTCGAAATCAGGAAATTCTTACGTGTTGGTTGTTTTGGATCATCTGTCTAAATTTGTGTTTTTAAAAGCCTTGAAAAACGCGAACACTACTAGTGTTATAAAATTCTTGCACCACGAGGTGTTTAATATGTTTGGTGTGCCCCGAATAATCCACTCGGATAATGGAAAGCAGTTCCTTGCCAATGAGTTCCAAAATCTTTTACAAAAATATGGAATTCAGCATTTTAAAACGGCCAACTATGCACCCCAATCGAACGCGTCAGAAAGGGTTAACCGCACGTTGTTGGCAGCAATCCGTTCATATCTAAAAACAGATCAACGCGATTGGGACTACCACCTTAGTGACATCGGGTGTGCTCTTCGAAGTGCAGTTCATAACTCTACCGGTGTATCTCCATACTTTGCGTTGTTCGGGACCAACATGATTATGCACGGGAGCAGTTATGAACTGGCACAAAAACTAAACGCGGTTGACGACGGCGGGTTGTTGATTCTTCCACGACGCGATAGATTGGAATGCATACGAAAACGAATACGCGAAAACATATTGAAATCGAATGAAAGATCCGCCAAAACTTATAATGTAAGAACACGGAAAGTAAGATACCTACCCGGACAGGAGGTATTCCGAAAAAATTTTATATTAAGCGATGCTTCGAAAAACTTATCGGCAAAATTAAGTCCCAAATATGTTAAATGTCGTATTATCAAACAAATAGGCAACCAAATGTACTCAGTTGAAAATCTGAACGGAAAAAAAATCGGCATATTCCATGCGAAAGATTTAAAGCAATAACCGAAATAAATGTTCACACAATAAAAAGGATACCCCGACATTGGTACGAATAAACTGATTTATTCCCGAAACACACAAACACAGTTCTCAAATCTCCATTTAGCAAATATTAATTCCATACTGTTTCATTTCTTTCAAAATACCACACTCACTAGGTACCTAATATTCAGAAAACAAAATTCGAAACTTGGGTTCAAAATTTTTTTGAAATGTGTAATGGGTTGCATCAGAAGCACCAGACTGTACAATTCAACCAAATTTATAAATGTCCACTTCGTATTCGATTTCACAGTAAGAGTATACAAAATCCCTTTAAAATAAATTAATCCCATTCAATACAGAGTAGCTATCTGATTTGTGGTTCTTTTTTTTATGATGCACAATCCCGTTAATTTATATATATATGTAGATATATATGTATATACCCGCATAAGTTCACACAGTACCTGATTTCCAGTTAAAAGATTTTTGTATCAATTTAATTTATTTTGTTATTTATTAATTTGTTGTTACGCACAATTGACTTAAATGTTAACTTAATATCTATTTATTCATAAATTTTCGTTACTGCATGGTAACACGTATAAAACTATTTGATTTTGCATTAGCATATAAAATTTAAGATATGAAACTCATAAAACTTTTAGATCATTAAATGCATCTTCATTTCACTTCAGCTTTAAAATAAAATCGGTGATTCCTCTTCTGTGATAAATCTATGTACCTAAATTATGTATGTATGTACTTGGACAAAAAGAAAACATCTGGTATATGAGCCTGACTATACGAACTGTGATATATTTTAAGTTTAGTTTCTACGATAATTTATTTATATTTATTTATCTGTGCTTGTAAAAATCGTATTTATTTACATGTCTATCCCGTTTGTCTAACAAAAAAGTTAAATCGACTCACCCTGATTCGATCGCGAATAAGCAGCATGTTTTATTTACCTGGATATGGACGTCAAGGACCTCGGTTATCACAACCAGGTGAATTTACAAGTATAATAAAAAAATACTCGACGGGGTACAGGGATTGCTGGGTTGAAGTATACATGTAAACACGACCGTGAAGAAATATGAATGTCCTAGAAAAGAAATAAAAAAGAAAGCATAAAAGTAAATAGATATATAGAGTAGGAGTTTGAATTTTTACCAATGGCACTTTAAGAAAAAATAAACTTTTCGGCTGCAAGTATATGGTATGTAGACTTAGATATACAGATCTCATATATATACATCTCCTAGTTGGGTAAAAAGCGTAACGTATAGTTGTTATCCAAAAAGATCTTCGAAGGAATGGTACATATGTAGGTAAGAATTGAAATGATTGAATTCATAGGTAGGGATAGCTGAATGAAAAATAATAGAAAATAAAATTAAGAAAATGGCAATTATTTTGTAATTATAAAGATACTACGTACCTGATTTGGGGACGGTACTGGCCTATGGTAAACAGGTATGTAACTGTATAGGGACGCGGCGTAAGATAACATAGCCCAATCTTATATTAATAACGGCACTCTAATCAATGAGCAATATATGCCCGGCTTCGTTAGCGTGGGTTGGCTCACCACGTTTTTCCTGCCTGGTTATAGCAAGTTCCCTGTAGCCTGAAGATGAAATTGGACACCTTAGAAAAAAAAAAAAACGAGAAAAATTAGTATAAATAAAATATAAAACATTTATGGGAATTGTAATACTATAAGACAAGCAAACAAAAATAAATATATATATATACCTACATACATATATTAAATACCAAACAAAATACTTACCAAACTTTTGATATCTTCGGACTTCGGCTGCCAGGAGTAAAATGAAATAAAATGAATGAATGAAAAGAAATAATCTATTCCAAATGTCAAATGATCGCGTTGCCAGGTAGAGAAAAAAAAATAATGGGAAAATTTAGGGAAATTTTAAGGGAATGTTCGGAGACACAACTCCTGAATACGATAGACGTGAATCACGGTACGCTTCATTTAAAAAAAAATTTCTTGTTAACTTCTACAGTGAAGTACCTTTTAATTAACCGAATTTTACAAAAGAATAAGAAGACTTTAAAAGAACAAATAAAGAGCATTGAAAATCAAGAAAAAAAAATAGAGAATTTCGGCCAACAGTCACGCTTAAGAAGCTGATATAAAAAGTAACCTTGGAAGGTCTTAGCGCGAACGGACTCATCTGGCGACCTCAGGTTTCGTGTTTTGATTGGAGTGAATCCAATAAAACCACGAATTTTGTTGTGGACGCCCTGTCTTAACTTTAACACGTTATGGGTGTAAGCGAGGCCTTATAAATTCTGGTTCCGATCTTAGCGACATCTAGTTGTCAAGAGTAGAAAACGCCAAGTATGTGTTCGATCTTGAAAGAGACGTTTACGAAACGTCAACCAAAGCAAAGGATGGAGGAAAAATAATATCCACTACTACCTTGAAACTTTAATGAGTATAGCACATATATGATCGGATGATCGGAATAGAGTAGGAGCAAAAACTATGAAAATAAGTGGCCTGATTCATCTCCGGATCTCGCATGACACCTTAGAGTAAAAGTAACGTCTCAGTTGGTTGCAGAGGCGAAATTGATATCCAGCGGACTGGTTACGTTACTAGTTTGAAATTTAAATCAATACCTAAAAGTTTTAAAAATACATTACCTTTTTAATATATCTTTTTAAAAATTACTGGTGCGTAATATTTAACGTTATTAATTTTTGTTGATTTGCCGGAGTTATTTAAATATGTAAGAATTTTTGAATATCTCTACCTTAATTTTGATAGGATTTCGCTGTACTACTTACCATCGTGTTTAAATTTTTATATACACCATATTATACATAAGACATAACTACAATTTTGGGTGAGTTTGAAAAACGTTTTTTTTTTAAATCTGTGCTAAGCAGGGTATTTTTTTACACAGGTTCGAATTTACAAAATTTGGTTTCTGGCGGCACCAGTTGGCCAGCAGAGCGCTGGGCCGCCACATAGTTTTTTTGCTCGTTCTTCCTTCGACTTGTGGGATGAATCTGGACTTTGCCACAAAATTTGGTTGCTCCTGTTTGAGGGTACTCGATGGGCCTTCATCGTTAACGCTACCATCTGGCAACACATCGCTGAAAAATCCCTGGATTGGCCAGATTCCCAGCAATACGGGACCGTGGATTTCTGTCGAAGAAAAACAATACTCAGGTGCCAAAGTAGTCTTCAAGGTATTGTTTCTGAAAAACATTATGAAACCATCTGCTTCAATGTGAGTACCTAAAAATAAGAGATTAAGAGCCAGATTAATAAAGGAGTGCAAAAGTCCAAAAGAAGAAAGAACATCGGGGCTATAAAAATCAATTTTTTTTCTCCACGGAAAGAAGGAAGATAAATTCTTTCTACTAATTTACTTCGATCAATTAGTTAGTAAAGTTTTACAAACCTCTTTATTTTTGGAATTTTACGATCTACGTCATTTTGTTAATTTTTGATGAGCGTTGAAGTGTGTTAATAATAATTTTGTTGTTTAATTTTTATATATTTTGTTAATTTAAAAGCTGTAAGTGAACGAGGTAATGTTTTTTTCTTTTTGGGTCTGTCAACGCGATTAGCTAAAAATTTATAAATTTCATCCCCCTCCAAGGAGCTCCATGCAGGCAGGGCATTTATATTCGCATATTCCCAGTTTTGTTTTGAAGCTAGCCACCAAAAAGGGTGACTGTAAAAACTTTCTTTGATAGTCCAGACAAGAAATATCTCGCCTTCACGTTTCTTTTTCTTTCAGTTATCGTTGTCATAATTGTTGCATATAATTTTTAAAACATAAAGTTAAAGTTAAATATGTTTTTTTTTGGTGAAATGTTCATTTTTCTAGAAGAAAATTATTTTCCATATTTCATCTCATTTCTTTTTGGTTTACTGTATGAATTAAGATTCTAATAAAACTTCATTTCTCGCCATCTGAGTTGAAATATCATGTTTATTTTGATTTCGAATGAAGAAATCATGATTTTTTGAAGACAATTTTTCAGGGGTGCGGACGGTAGCTCAGTTCCTGTGGTGAAAATGGATTGACAAGAAAGTGATGTCTTTCGATAGGGGAAGTTCCATTTAGGCCGCTGAACTTCCAGGTTGGGTGGGAAAAGGCCACACTGCAAGAACATCCGCAGTGCCCTTGAAGTGGTGATCGTCCGTCTGCTGTCTTTTTTTTCTTATTCACTCTGGCCTGATTTGTGTTTTGTTTGCAGGTGAGGTCAAGTTTCGGGGGCAAGATCCCCCCCCATTCCGACGAGCTGATGCCGCGCGTAGCCAGCAGGCCAAGTCCTCGGAACTTGACATTCGTTCCCATTTTTCAAACTCTTCCTTTCCGTATTTCCAACCCATCCCTTCCACAATCCTACTTCCTTACCGACTCCGCACCTCCTCTTGCCTTGCAACAAATAATTAAATATGTATGTAAAACAATATTCTTATACGATTTATCACCCATATCGTATAGACATTGGTAATTTCTCACCAAATTAATTTTTCCATCTTGAAAAAAATTAAAATTCCTTTGACTGCCGCAGCGTTAGAAATAATCTGTAATTTCACACAACGTCGCGTTTCACCGCCGCGTTGCAACGCCATGGTGAATTCAACGCGGCGTCAAAAACGCGTTCAGTGTGACATGGGACATGTATTGCAATGTAATACAACGCTTCGTTTGAACGCGGCGGTGAAACGCGGCGTAAAAACGCGTTCTGTTTGACCGAGCCTTTAATAGGCGACGATAAATAAAACGCATCGGGGCATAAAAGAAAACTTGGCAGCACTGTGCTGTGGAATGACATTTTAAAACAAAATAAATCTCATCTCTTTCTCATATCTTCTATCGAACATTTTTGACATTTCCATCCTTCGTCGCTTTCTTTCACCATAGAATAAGAAATACTTTTTATTCAACGTTTTTCACAAATTAATTAATTTTTTCAGAAAACTTACACTTCTTTGACGAATGTGGCTTTGGGTTGTGGGTAAATTCCACCTTCATTGCGTCCCATTGTTGCACCGAGATGGAAAAAATGTTGATACGCAGATACGTATACTCTCCTCCCACCGATTGTGAGATATTTTTGGGCGGCACTATTGGAAACTAGATATTTTGGGCGCAGCTGTCAACGTCAACTGAATAAAAAAAAAAACAATTTTCTTGTTTTCTTTTATCTGACGTTTGTATACAATTCATCGCTTTGGTAGCACAGTCTTAAGCCTCGATAAAAATTATGCCCCGAAAATTCTCGGGGCATCGCTGATGCCCATAGTCGCTTAGTTGTTGTTGCATTTAACATGTGAATTGTTTGCCCCAGGCATCGTTTTTTTTTATCTTCGCCTATTGAAAATGTAAAAAACACACCTATTGTACCAATTATTAAGGGTATTCATGAAACGAGATAATTTTCCACTTTGTAGAAAGACATAATTTTCCGCAACATGTTTTCATGAGCACCCCTTAAAAAATACTTACGTAAATGTGATAAATGTCTTGTGAAATGTCAAATTAAAAGTCAGAATCCATTATTAATTTAGTTTATCAGGTTTATTTCTTCACTTTCCGCATCAAATTCGTGAGATAATTTTATCAGATTTGCATGGGAATTATTACCTTAAACGATGCGATTTAAAAATTAAGAAATAAAAATCATTTGTCGATCTTTCACAGATTGGTACTGATTCACCGGTGGTTTTAGTGCGGTAAGACTCCCACACTACTCGGTACCGATTCTTACCGAGTGTCTTTTGAAGATTTCCATCGGCTAAAAAAAAAAAAAAAAAAAAAGATTTGCAGAAAGTTTTTGCAATACAAATTTTGACATCTCGTTTCTGCAGATAAAATTATCTGGTTTCCGAGGTTTATCAGGGCTTTTCGCGTTTACATGAATACCCTTATTGTATTATTGTAGGAATTGTAGAAAAAACGACATCGGGACTAAGCGCTTTACATGTAAATACAACAACTACTTAAGTCTATACGAACATAGCTAAGTCCAAATAATTTTCGAGTCTTATGCGAGAAACAGATTGCCACAACAACTTGAAAAGCAACTTTGACACTCACATTACTCTTTTTAGAGCCACTGGTTTTAAATGGCTTTGAATACATTAACACAGCAACATCGACATCGACATCAACGTTAGACATAAGCCCTAAATTTGATGTCGCTGTGCAAATGCTACCAACTTTTAAGCCGAAATTTTTCAGGTTTATCAACACTCAAATGAAAATTTGACAACCAATTTTTTTGTTTCGTCATTTTATTTTGTTTTTGACAAAATTTGTCAAAGAAGAGCGTGTTATAGAATTACTAAAACCAAATCCATTTTTGTACGACAAAAGTCCATATCATTCTTCTATTGCTTCCCGCGATCTACAAACACTCAGATGTTTGCATATAATTGTACGGCAAAACCATTTCCCATTTGCAGCTATTTCAACTATTTTGTTTATCTGGACCCATGTTTTGTAACTTGGTCGAGTATTTTCGCAGTCGATTAGAGGTGGAACGAAAAATTTCATCGTTTCTCTATATTTGAAAATGAACTGTGTCTATAACATGATGCGAAAACACCCCTGTGCGAAAACCATAGTTTCCAGTTTCCAATGGAAGAAATGTTTACCTTGTTTCCCTTAAACTGACAGCTTCAATTTATTTCAAATTTAACTAAAAATTATTTTTTCTTTTATATTGAAAAGGTTGAAGTGTTCAAGTTTTTTATTTTGCAGTAATTCAATTTAATTTTTGAAACAAGTAAAATTTATAGAGTGCTTGTAATTAGTGAACAAAGTGACAGTAGAAATATGATGCCCATTCAAAGACGTAATATTTGAATTTGGTCCGCCGAATTGGCCTCTCGCGAACTCTAAATGTCTTGCCATGTAATCTATCAATTTTTCTTTTTGAAATTTTGAGATCCTTTGAATTTTCTACGGATAAAAATTGGCTGACTTAAGTAGCTTTTTGATGGCTTTTTGTTTTTTAAATAAATCCGAGTATTCGGGTCCAAAAGAGATGGCCGCAATTGTTTCGGACCTGGAACAAAAATTTAAATAAAAGTATTATATTAGAATATAGTATTATCTAAACGTATTATACGGTTTTATCTTAAAGTTTTAAATTTTGTAAGAACAACATACCTATAGGAAAAACAAGAATTTCATCTGGAATATGATTTTAAGTACTACGTTCTGAAAAATTGTTCTATGAACACACTGCGAGAAGTACATTGTCATTGACTTCGTGGCTGTAACCTATCCAGTTTGAGTCCCAGTCACTGCCTTCACTTTCTAAAATAAACTAAGAAAATGATTTTTAGTATTACACAATAAATAAATATTGCAATTTATAATGAAAGCAAATTTACTTACTTCAATTGCGTTTTCCATTTTTAATTTTTGATTGTTTACAAAAAAAAAGTAGAAACGTCAAAAACAAAACTCAGAAGTACCACAATTGAAAAGTAAATTTTCTAGGATCTGGATCGTTTTATTATCAAATTGATATCCATATGGATCTTGGTCGATAATAAAACGCACCTAATAACTTTCCTGATCAAACAACATACAAAATAAGTTACCTTTTGTTTATTTTCCGTCATATTTGATTTTTATTATTAGGTGTGTTTTTTTTGCAAGTCCATATATAATTGTAAAAAAAACGACATCGGGATTAAGCGCTTTACATGCAAATGCAACAACTACTTAAATCTATACAGAGTTAGCTAAGACCAGATAATTTTCGAGAGTTATGTCGATTTCCTTTTACACTAGGGATTTTAGGGATTGCGATCCCTTGTCAAATTTTGACTTTTACCACAGATTTTACGTTCCTTCACACCAAAAAAATTGATTTTTTTTGACAGGGATCAAATCCTTCGAATCCGTATTTGGAGAGGGATTTACATGCATACGAAATACCCACACTAAAAAGACAAAATTTGACAAGGGATCGCAATCCCTAGTGTAAAAGGAAATCGACATTAATCTAATACCCGATAAAAATGGTGATGCCAAAATGGTTTATCTATATGTTATCGATAATTTGCTCAGAGACGTCAAAAGTGACGTTTTTGGATTGGTTGATGCTAGTCGTCAATAAGCTGACAAATGTCATAGCGTACACAGTGCTTCCAGCTATGTAGAAAAAAACTTATAAATCCCGATGTCGTTTTTTTTTACAATTCTATATGGACTTGCGAAAAAAACACACCTATTATTTTTAGTTTCGCAATTGTTTAGTTGCTAAAATGAAACATATGGGCTTATATGGGACACCGCGCACTTAGAGCAACTCGATTCGAGCAACTAAAAAGTTTGTGTTTTGACACAAACTAAACGATTGCCTTCGCAACAGTTGAGCTGTTTTCTATGAGCGCAAGAGAGAAAAGAGTGTGCGTGTGAGTAAAAAGTTGCCAGTGCGCGGTTCTCTTTCAACTGGTGATTAACTATTTGATTTCGATCACAGTTGCCAGTGCGCGACTAGCCTGAGTCGTGATAAAAACGGTGATGCCAAAATGATTTAATCTATATGTTATCGATAATATGTTCAGAAAAGTGAAGTTTTTTATGCTGGTTGATGGACGCTGTTCACATTGGACTTACTCAACCGATTTATTTTGACGTAATACTACGTTTTCACCAAAGGTAAATCCGGGATTTAAGTGGATTTACTATAAATCTCCTTTAAATCTCGTAGATTTACCATAGAGGTATAAATCACCTCAAATGAAGATTTAAAATAAATCTCCTTGAAATCTTCTCGCAATCAGAAGATTTGCAAAACAAACAAACCTTGTTTTGTAGAACGCACCTATGTAAACCCACTTTCTTCATTGACAATCAACATCATCATCATCGTCTCGACAACCGGGTTCCGGTCCTGGCCTCTTTCAACAAGTCTCTCCACCTATCCCGGTCTCTAGCCGACGCCATCCAGTTGCGCACCCCAAGGCTTCGGGCGTCCTGGTCTACGCCATCTCTCCAGCGCAAGCATGGTTTACCACGCTGTCGTCTACCATAGAAGGTACCACAAAGAACTTTCCGAGCAGGTTCCTCTTCGCTCATGCGAGCTAGGTGCCCTGTCCACCGGAGTCTACCGAGCTTAATTTTTGTCACGATATCTGCTTCTAGGTAGATTGCGTACAGTTCATGATTGTACCGTCTCCGGAATCGTCCTTCCTCACATATAGGGCCAACAATTCTCCTTAAGACTTTTCTCTCGAACGCAGCTAAGAGGTCGGAGTGCCTTTTGCTAAGCACCCAAGTCCCGGATCCATATGTGAGTACTGGCAGGACCATGGTCCTGTACAGCAGCAGTTTTGAAGTTATGGTGAGATTGTTGTTGATTGGTCTGGATAGCAAACCGGCTATTTTTACTTGGCTTGTTACGTTGGTCATGGTCAACCTACATAGTCGTGTCAATTTATTTGGGATGCCGAATTCTCTCATGGCTTTGTAAAGTTCTACCCTGGCTATGCTATCATAGGTGGCCTTAAAGTCTATAAACAGATGGTATGTTGGGATGTTAAATTCTAGACATTTTTCCATCGCCTGCCTAAGGGTAAAGATCTGATCAGTTGTTGATTTGCCTGGAATGAAACCACACTGATATTGTCCGATGACGGTTTTAGCGTATGGGGTTATCCGGTCTTGTAGGATAGAGGAGAGTATCTTATAGGCGGAACTCAACAACGTGATACCTCTATAATTGCTGCACGTTGTGACATCTCCCTTCTTATGTATGGGGCATATTATGCCTTTTCGCCAGTCTTCTGGCATTTCTTCCTGCTCCCATACGTGCACTATAATATCATGAATTGATTGACGTAGGCATGGCCCGCCGTGATGAAATAATTCGGCTGGTATGCCATCGGCTCCCGGGGATTTGTTCTGTTTAAGCCGGCCTATAGCCTTCTCAACCTCTTCTATGCTTGGTGGCAGCAACATAGGGTATTCTTCTTGAAGTAGTGGAACCTCTACTTCTGTAGTGAGCTGACCATTTAGCAATTCATTAAAGTACACTTCCCATCGCTCCAGTATGCTTTCAGGATCGGTGATCAGATTTCCTTCTCCGTCCTTGCAGTATGTGCAGCGTGGTGTATACTGCGTCATGTTTCAGACGGATTGGTAGAACTTCCGCGCCTGGTGCGGACTTCGCTCTCAGCTATTTTCTATTTCACAGATTAGGTTCTTCTCCCAGGCTGATTTTTTTTGTCTGTGTAGCCGTTTTTCTATTCTTCTGAGCTCTTTATATTCCTCTTCGCGTGCCCGCGTTCTATGAGATTGTTGCATTGCTCGGTACGCAACATTCTTACGTTCAGTCGCTAGCTTGCCTAAAATGGAGTTGGCAGTACTAATGACAATATTCTTAAGACGTGTCCACTTCTCATTTACGCCCAGCATACTGGCTCCAGGACTTACTCTCCCTAAATCAAGTGATTCTAGGGCGAGTCCTAACGCATTACCAAAGGTGTTACTGGTGTTTTCATTGCGCAGGGCAGCCGTGTTTATTCGAACCTGATCGGCGGATGCAATGCGTCTTCGCAAGGCAAGTTTCACTAAGTATAAAACTTAGAGAAGAATTTATTTTTATTCTTTATTTATTTATTTATTTATTTTTATTTTTTTATTTTTTTCTCTCAGCAATAAGTGGTCACCGGTTAACCAAAACCTAAAAAAAATCAAAATAAAAGTTTCTCTCTGAGAAACCGAAAAAAATAAAATTTAAGTAAACTGGTTATTAAGTGATCATTTTTGTAAATCTCAACAAGTGAGAGTAATTTAAGAGACCTTTCAAAAGGTTGAGATTTACTTTTGATCTCTGCTATCAAGTGTTAAAGGTTTTATTTTTGTGACTGAAGTAATATATTTTGTGTTTTTTACTTGCAAAATAAAGAAAATAATATAATTCATTATTTTAACCATTTTTGATTTATTTTCTACGGAAAAGGTTTTGGTTAACCATTTCCATTTATTTTTAGTTAAATAAGTCAACAGATAAGAGATATTTGTGAACTTAAATGATAAAATTAAATCTCACCCAAAGACCTAAAAAATTAATTTTTAAAAATAAATCACAGACCAAGACCAAAATAAAATTGGCGAATTAAATAAATCTCAGTGAGAAACCGATTGAAAATAAAGGTCAACGGTTATTTTGGATCTCTGCTTCACAGTGTTATGTCCTTAAGTATGCTATATAATAAATAAATGTAATCATTGCAATTTTTAACTTCCCATAGGGAGTTATTGTAATCGGTCCGATTTGTCAAACTGGAATTTTTGACATTTCTCGACGTTTCAAGGTCCCTAGAGGCTATATCAATCATTTTTAGAGAGATGTCTGTGTGTGCGTGTGTACGTACGTTCGTACGTTCGTACGTGCGTACGTTCGTACGTCCGTACGTTCTGGTACCATTTTTCGTCGTCGATATCTCAAGAACGAGTAAAGATATCGACTTCAAATAAATTTTGTTTAATAGATAATAACTTCGAAAGAGGCTGAAAGGGCGTTTATTAAAATTCAGTGAGTAGTTTTTTCACTATAACGGTTTAAAAAAAAAGTAAAAATTTTGGTTAGTTTCAAATATCTCACGAAAAAATAATGCTATTGATTTCAAATAAAATTTAATGTACTCACTATAAGGTCATACAGATTTGGTATGAATTTGGAAAAAAATGAACATACTGTTATTTTTTTAAATAAAAAAAACTGAAAAAAAAATTTCATAACCCAGATATTCTAAGAACGGAAAATAATTTGAAACTCAAAATAATTTTATTTTACGAAAAATAATGTGTTTGACAACTGGTGAAAATTTCAAAAAAAAAGTCAGTTTACAGTTTTTTTACAAAAAATAAAAAACTATATAAAATTCTATTGAAAAATGGTAAAAATTGTTTTTCGACTCAAATTTCTCGAGAACTAGTAGTGATATTGACTTCTAATTTAGTTTATTTTATACATAGTATTATTTTGTACAATTGGTAAAATGTTGACAAATATTGAATTAATAGTTTTTTTTTTAACAAATAGGAAGTTATCAGTGTGAGTCGCTCCCAGCCTCTTTTTTTGATTTTTATTCGTGTAATGTGTTTTAAATTTGTTAAATAATTATCAATATATAAATATGGACAACCTTTTTGGTTCACTTCTGATGATGTCCATAGACATGGACGAACCGTCGTAAACAAACAAAAAGAACATGTTTCATGTATTGACCTAAAGCCCAAAAACAAACCATCAAATACATACGAGTACTTCTAACCTTATTTAAAATTCAACAAAATAATTCCGAAATTATTAAAAGGTAAGTGGACAAAACTAAAGCACATGTATTTTACCAATAACAATGAGAAAAATCATTTGTTTGTTATTGGCCGGTGTTTTAGACCGAATATTGTAATTTATATAAAAATGTAATAAAATGAAATAAAATAAAAAAAATATTGTCTTATTTCACAAACGGTGAATCAATTACATTTATTGCAAGTAAATTTGGTTTTAGCCATACGGGCTTATCAAATAAAATGCACGACTGGGTCGCACGAACTTGCTCCTATGTAATAGACTAGGAATTTTATCAAAGAAATCCGTTCATAAGGATAAAATGAATTTTTTTAATTCTTTTAGTAGTAAGAGATAAAAACAGAATGCTATGCAAATATGAATTTATTCAAGAACAAAAATTATAAGTCGTTGTAGTGGTTCCTTAAAAAAATAAGCTTTTAACGGGTGATTTTTTAAGAGCTTGAGAACTTTTTAAAAAAAAAACGCATAAAATTTGCAAAATCTCATCGATTCTTTATTTGAAACGTTAGATTGGTCCATGACATTTACTTTTTGAAGATAATTTCATTTAAATGTTGACCGCGGCTGCGTCTTAGGTGGTCCATTCGAAAAGTCCAATTTTGGGTAACTTTTTCGAGCATTTCGGCCGGAATAGCCCGAATTTCTTCGGAAATGTTGTCTTCCAAAGCTGGAATAGTTGCTGGCTTATTTGTGTAGACTTTAGACTTGACGTAGCCCCACAAAAAATAGTCTAAAGGCGTCAAATCGCATGATCTTGGTGGCCAACTTACCGGTCCATTCCTTGAGATGAATTGTTCTCCGAAGTTTTCCCTCAAAATGGCCATAGAATCGCGAGCTGTGTGGCATGTAGCGCCATCTTGTTGAAACCACATGTCAACCAAGTTCAGTTCTTCCATTTTTGGCAACAAAAAGTTTGTTAGCATTGAACGATAGCGATCGCCATTCACCGTAACGTTGCGTCCAACAGCATCTTTGAAAAAATACGGTCCAATGATTCCACCAGCGTACAAACCACACCAAACAGTGCATTTTTCGGGATGCATGGGCAGTTCTTGAACGGCTTCTGGTTGCTCTTCACTCCAAATGCGGCAATTTTGCTTATTTACGTAGCCATTCAACCAGAAATGAGCCTCATCGCTGAACAAAATTTGTCGATAAAAAAGCGGATTTTCTGCCAACTTTTCTAGGGCCCATTCACTGAAAATTCGACGTTGTGGCAGATCGTTCGGCTTCAGTTCTTGCACGAGCTGTATTTTATACGGTTTTACACCAAGATCTTTGCGTAAAATCTTCCATGTGGTCGAATAACACAAACCCAATTGCTGCGAACGGCGACGAATCGACATTTCACGGTCTTCAGCAACACTCTCAGAAACAGACGCAATATTCTCTTCTGTACGCACTGTACGCATTCGTGTGGTTGGTTTAATGTCCAATAAAGTAAACTGAGTGCGAAACTTGGTCACAATCGCATTAATTGCTTGCTCACTTGGTCGATTATGTAGACCATAAATCGGACGTAAAGCGCGAAACACATTTCGAACCGAACACTGATTTTGGTAATAAAATTCAATGATTTACAAGCGTTGCTCGTTAGTAAGTCTATTCATGATGAAATGTCAAAGCATACTGAGCATCTTTCTCTTTGACACCATGTCTGAAATCCCGCGTGATCTGTCAAATACTAATGCATGAAAATCCTAACCTCAAAAAAATCACCCGTTATGTACAAAATTTTTAAAACATTTTTAAGAAAAAAATTTGGTACGCCAACTTTAAATTTTTATTACTGTACGAATGAGAATTAAATTTCCGAGAAAAATATTAAGCCGTTTCTGAAATATCGAATTTTCCAAAAAAAAAAAATAACTTTTTTCCAAAAATTGAAAAAAGAAATGCAATTTTTACAAATAAATATGTAGATTCTTTTTCAATATATTTCTATATAAATATTTATTTTTATAATAAGAATGTTTTCGTAGGTCGCGTCTATTTATTCTGAAAAATTATTTTATTGTGAAGTAAAAATCTCAGACTTATATTTTAGAATGAGGCATGTGAAGTATATTCATAAATACAGATATATAGCTGTATGATATATCTTTTTCGTTTGTTTTACAATGTTCTTTAAACTTTTTAGGAGCTTCTTTATAAAAAATTTCATTAAAATCCGTTATGCCGATAATGAAAAATCGTTTTATGATAGGTACAGTCAGTAATATCTTGCTTTCAAAATTTTTTTTATTTGATTATAGAACATAAGAATTAATCGAAAGAAAAAAAATTTAGCAAAATTCTCGGAACCGTTTTCGAGCAAAAATACGATTTTCGAAAACCATTTTTTAACATTTGTATGGATAATAATTTTTTTTCTCATATCTTGTAGATTATATTAAGAAACTTTTATTTATCAAGTCTTAAAAAATTGAGCTTGGGGTTTTTGAAATGTTGAGTTTAAAAAAAAAAATGTGAAAATTTTTTTAAAAATCCAAAAAAAAATTTTTGAAAATTTTAATACACAATAATATTTAAACTGCTGGGGAGCCTTAACATAAAAAAAAATATCCAAATCAGTAGTACCGTTTTTGAGAAAATCAAAAACAAAAAAAAATAGTTCCAAGGGGGGTCCCAAAAATAACCATCTTTTGTAAATTTTTTTTTAACTTTTACCTAGGTTTAACTAAATGATTTTTTTTGAATTTTTCTTTTGAGAAAAAAAATATTTATAAAATTTCGAAAAAAAATCGTATGGCAGGTACCGTTATTTTTGGTCTTAAAAAAAAGAAAAAAACGTGTGGGGGAAAAAATTAAAACCCATATCTACCTACAAAGTTTGAAGAAAATCGGACGAGCCGTTTAGGCTTTAGTCGAACAGACAGACAGAATTGCGAGACCCACATTTTTGGTCTTCACTATCATCGTAATGTCAACTTTGATCAAAATCGCGAGTTCGATTTTTTTACGTATGCATAACTTGCCTTATAGTAACTATAAGTCGCAAGTAAAAAAGACATACTGAAAATAGTTCTCTTCCTAGAGGAATCCAAGATCAATTTAAAGGATCCGACGGACTTCGGCAAAAGAAGGACGCTTCTGCAAAAGACGGACGGAGTACACAAGGAGGTTCTTTAAAATAACATGCTGAGAAATATGCCATTGCGATGGATCTTTCAATGTGACAACAAAACTAAAGATACCGCTAATGTTGTAAAGAATTGGTTAGACATTGAAGTCTACAGCGCAATCCCCTGAAAATCTACAAGCACAAATTACCTGGAATAACATCCCCACGCAAATAATTGGTAAACTTATTGACTCAATCCTTCATCGGTGTGCTGCAGTAAATATTAGAAATAAGTGATCATTCATTTAGGAATGCAAAAATATGATTTAGTTTTGCCCACTTAATTTTTAATGAGTTTTAAATTATTTTGTTGATTTTTAAATGTGGTAAAAGTTACAATATAATTAAGTAACAATAAATTGAAGACAAATACAATTATGAAATTATTATTGGTTTTCTTAATTTTTGTTTCTTTTTTCCGGAGTGCAGTCATTTCGTCCTTTATTTCGGCTCCATAATTGTAATTAATAATTTGTTTATAAGCATTAAGTTCTTATTTACGTTTCAAATAAAGAGATCCATTCGTGGTGCATAAAGTAAAATCACTCTCTTTTCATTGTTACTTCTTAGAGAAAGAAAATATTTTCGTTCGTATCTGAAGATAAAGTAATACGTGCGCCATTCGAGATTTTAGCCAGATTTTAGGGATTTCGTGAAGAACCTTAAATGTAGACGTGGGGTCAGTTGTGCAAACATGGATCAAAGTTTTAACCATCCGGTTTCAGTAAGGCTTGACTGTATTTTTGTATGTAAATTATATTAATTTTGTTTTTGAAAATAATATTTTCAAGAACTCGAAATTAAAAAAAAAACCTATTTGTATTCGGAAATTATGTAGTTTTAATTAAGAACAAGTTCGGCATTTAGCGTGCAATGATGTGGTCAATTTTTAGTCAAACGCTTAAAACCAGATGATGTCGTTTAGTTTTTGAGAAAATTTGCAAAAATTCTGTAATTAGACAGATTTGTTAAATATAATTCACTATGGGTTAACGCCCGCTCTGCGCACCATATGCTTTAGAACGAGATTGAAGAAACCCTGTGTAGGTTTTGAAAAATCCGGAAGAACCGAAGATGTCCTCCTTTCCAGTCCCCGAGCACAACTTTGACATGGTATACTATTGGCAGGCTCCGACCGAGAGGTCATATAACTTCTCAATACGTTATTCCATTTCATCGGTAGGGGCGGATTACACCCAAGCGATTGCCTTTTATTTATCTGCTTTAAGCCAATAAAAATAGTTGGTAACCGATTTCTCATTCAAATCACCATTGCATTGAACGCATTAAGTTTTTTCAAGATTCGCAAAACATGAAAAGTTGGTAAGATAAGTATTTATTTTTAAATGTCTTGTAGTCATTTGTCGGTGCTATAAAGATTCACTTTATATTTCTATTTATTACCATTTCAGAATATTTTTCTTTTTTTTAATAAAAAATCACCAACAAAATTACAACTTTCTCATAAGTCGTTAATTGACCTTATAAGATTTTGAAAATAATTTTTAAGATCAAAAACATGCATATTTAATTCTCAACAAAACAACTATTTTTTAAATAAAAATCTTTTTTTTTATTTTAACTAGAATAAATAAATTGTTACAATATTATTCGTTTTTGTTTTCTTTTTCCTGTTATTATTTCTCCTCTAGCTGAACTGTACTTGTATTTTTATTTTTACATATTTTTTATTAAATGTTAAATAATATTTGTATGTTTTTAATAATAATATTGTAATAAAATATACTTGTAATACAAAAATCACTTAGGTTTTCAGTTTTTTTTTTCTTTTCTTTTTATTTATGTATGTATTTCTTTTTCCTTTTGATACAAATAAGAATTTTAAATGAATACACCTACGAATGTAAATCTTTTTAATGTTAACTAATGTTTAACACAATAATTCATTTTATTAATGCACATTGTACATACAGGGTATTTCAAGTTACACATATTATTTAAGGTGATCGTAGGCGTTGGGTATCTCGTCAACACCACAACTACCACTCCTTACATTTGAGTGGTTATACCTCTCAGTTGAATCAGTTTTTTTTTTCGCAATCTTTCAACTTATGAACAGCAGAGCGGCTTGATTTGATGGCATACTTCCTACTATCATGGCTAAAAAAAATACGCAGGTAAGGTTTTTTTAAAGCTGCAAGCATCAACTAAGTATGGAGCGTATAGTGCTTGCTCAGGAGGATGGGTCACCATATGCACAATCTACAAAAAAGACAATCATGTCCTGCAAAAACTTTCGAGGCACATCCATGTTAAACGTAGAATATAATTTACTGCGAGAGCGAATAATGTGGTTTTCTTTAGTTCATCTCAAATTTGGGTACCAGATCCCAGAATTATGGTGATGGTGGCAAATAGAATGCCAATTGATTTTCTTTCAAATAGGCATTTTTAAATTAATGAATTTTTCGAAATATGTGTTTGTTTAGTTCATCTCTGAATTTCAACTAGTATTTGAGAGGTTTTGTATAAAACTTGTAGTTTAAAAAGAAATGTATGGGGAAACTTTTGTTTTTGATGTAGGCTACTTCCTTTTTTTTTTTTGTTTTTTATAATTAGCGCGCACTCAAGGGGTTATGAATACCCTTATAATGATTTAAATACCACAGCGCGAGCAGTTAGGAAATAAGGAGGGGATTTAAAAGGAGATGCCGATGCACATTGGTCTTAAATGCTTGTACATCACAATGAGGGGGAAAAACCGAGTGGGGTAAAGTATTCCACATTCGAGTTGTACGGCTAAAGAAAGAATCTCTGTATTTTACAATACGCCCGAAATTAGGCTCAAGGGTAAACTGATGAGCATTCTTAGCAAGACGAGTATTACGGCGAAATTGTTTCAAGGGCGGAATGCAACTGGCTATATCATTAGAGCATTGCTTATAAAAAAAGCGATAAAACAAAGTGAGACAAGAGACATTACGACGGTGATCGAGATAAACAAAAGTTTCCGTAATAGAACTGTCTCCAATTAGTCTAAGGGCTCTGCTTTGGATTCTGTCTAAGAGGTGCAGGTGAGTTTTAGGAGCACCAGCCCAGATATGGGAGTTGTACTCAAGCTTAGGCCGAATGTATGCCGAATATTACTCCCTTGAACGACAACTTTGTAAGGATCCGAACAACCGCTGGTCCAGCGAAACAAATATGCTCAAAACAAATATACTCAAAAGATACTACTGCGAACTCTATTTGCTGTACCAAAATATGAATACAGTCCAAAAAGTCAAAATACGTCGACAACTTTGGGCTACAATTCAATGACGATGTAGAAACCTTGTCTCAGTTAGTAAACCTTGGGTCGGGAAACGGTTAAGTAAAACAAATATAAAAAAAGTATTCAAAATAATACATGGGTGATTCTACAAACGATGGAATTTTCGGCGGCCCCAGAAATATTTTGTAATCCGTTTAATTATTTAATCTGATTTTTTTTATAAAATTAAATCTGACTGATATCTACCTGGCCTAACAATATTATTAGGGTGACCTTATTTTATATTGCTCAAAGAATTCTTCAAAGTGTCCGATTCTCAGTCCCCTGACGTGTCCCCAGTGCGTCTTTGCAAAGAAAAATTATTACCGTTCTCTTATTTCAGGTCTCATACTAAAATGAATCCCACCGAAGTTACGCCAAATAATACATCTTTGCTACGAAATAGATAAATATTTTTTAGTAATTGATTTTATTACAACAAAACTTAATAAAACTTTGTCCCCCGCTTTTTGTATCAGTCCCCTGGCATATTAAAACAGTCGAAAATATCAATAACTAGGATGTCGATCAGATTTCCAGCACTGACAATTTGAAGAACCAAGTCTCCTTACAACAAAATCGTGGTGCAACTCGATTCTGTTTCTTATGTTAGTATTGTGAAAAAGACATTTGTGTAATTTGTTGTTGGCTTTTGGACTGTAGGTCAGTTTTATTCCTTTTCAAATTAAATTAAACACAATAATTGTTTTTAAACGACGTTTCGTTCATGATTATGAACATCATCAGGTTTTTATTTCTATAAACACATTGAACATACCATCTGTTTATAGACTTTAAGGCCGCCTATGATAGCATAGCCAGGGTAGAACTTTACAAAGCCATGAGAGAATTCGGCATCCCAAATAAATTGACACGACTATGTAGGTTGACCATGACCAACGTAACAAGCCAAGTAAAAATAGCCGGATTGCTATCCAGACCAGTCAACATCTTTAATGGACTCCGACAAGGGGACGGTTTGGCCTGCCTCCTCTTCAACCTGGCGTTGGAGAAAGCAATCCGTGACTCTGGCACGGCAACAAGAGGGACCATCGTCAACAGGTCCAGCCAGTTACTGGCTTACGCAGACGACATCGACATCATCGGAAGAACCGAACAAGCTGTACACGATTCCTTCATCCAGATCGAGCAGGCGGCACAAAATCTGGGGCTGCACATTAGTGAAGGTAAAACAAAGTACATGGTGGCGTCGAATGCGAGAGGAACAGTTGGTCAAACAATCAAGGTAGCGGAGCACGAATTTGAAGTGGTGCAATCCTTTAAATACCTTGGGTCAATAGTAGCAGCCGATAACAATATAGAAGAAGAAATACGCGGGCGGCTTCTCAAATCCAACAGAGCCTACTATAGTCTGTCAAAGCTCTTCAAATCCAGAAATCTCACCATAACTTCAAAACTGCTGCTGTACAGGACCATGGTCCTGCCAGTACTCACATATGGATCCGAGACTTGGGTGCTTAGCAAAAGGCACTCCGACCTCTTAGCTGCGTTCGAGAGAAAAGTCTTAAGGAGAATTGTTGGCCCCGTATGTGAGGAAGGACGATTCCGGAGACGGTACAATCATGAATTGTACGCAATCTACCTAGAAGCAGATATCGTGACAAAAATTAAGCTCGGTAGACTCCGGTGGGCAGGGCACCTAGCTCGCATGAGCGAAGAGGAACCTGCTCGGAAAGTTCTTTGTGGTACATTCTATGGTAGACGACAGCGTGGTAGACCATGCTTGCGCTGGAGAGATGGCGTAGACCAGGACGCCCGAAGCCTTGGGGTGCGCAACTGGATGGCGTCGGCTAGAGACCGGGATAGGTGGAGAGACTTGTTGAAAGAGGCCAGGACCGGAACCCGGTTGTCGAGCCGATGATGATGATGATGAAACACATTGAAGAAAATACTGAGTCAAAGCATGGATTTACAAAATTGAGCAAGAGTAATGCAAGAAATTATTATAATAAAATTGTTATATTCTAACTGACTTAAATGTATTTTTACAATGAACATTTAAAATGTACATATATAATAGCTGACATCACTATACATTTATATTGCACTTGTTTAAACATTCATATTGCTTTATATACATATATATTGCACATAAATTTAAACTTTAACAATTGAAAAACAAAATTACATTTTACTTGCGCACAATACTATACTTTACATTTTGAACAAGAAATTTTAGGAGGAAGAAAGCATGAAACGATAAAAACATTGTTTGACATCACATCCATGGGGGAAGCGGGTATTAGGGGGATCTGGATCTTCTTTTCTTCTTTGTTCTTTCAATCAGGTTCTTGTAGTGGGGACTCACATTGTCAAGATCTGTTTTTCTATTCATAGTATTGGTCGTGTTTTTATCGTTTCATGCTTTCAGTTAGAATATAACAATTTTATTATAATAATTTCTTGCATTACTCTTGCTCAATTTTGTAAATCCATGCTTTGACTCAGTATTTTCTTCAATGTGTTTATAGAAATAAAAACCTGATGATGTTCATAATCATGAACGAAACGTCGTTTAAAAACAATTATTGTGTTTAATTTAACTTGAAAAGGAATAAAACTGACCTACAGCCCAAAAGCCAACAACAAATTACACTAATTCATAAAGGTCATAAAACATACAAATAAAAAGACATTTGTGCATGAAGTCGTGGATTGTCCGTTTAGTTTATCAGTCCTCTGTTGAGTTTTTACGAAACAAATTTGTATGTAAGTAGGCATCTTTTTTAGCAGTATAGTATAGGTTTGATAAAACTGTAATATTATATACATATATTTTTTTGATTTTTTAAGTAAAACTTTAATATCGTTTTTGCGCAAAAACCAATAAAAACCTCAGTCCCCTGGTCTCAGTCCCCTGGCTAATAAATAAATAAATGATACTTTATTCAGAAACCTGAGAATTTTTAAGTTATCTTGAACTTCGAACTTCATTACGAAATATTTTTTAAATTTTTAAAAAGAATATAATTTATTTTAAATTGATTCTAAGTAGAAAAAAAATTATTATAATATATTATTTTTTTTTTAATAAAATGCTAAGTTATTATGTATTAACCATGAATTTGTAATGTTTATGAAGGCTAATAAAATTTAATTTCTATATTTCAGTGTGTACCCAAGAGAAAATACAAAAAAACTAAAGATTTATTCAGTCCCCTTAAAAAAAAACTCAGTCCCCTGAACATCCTTTTTCAAAAAATGTTCTTAAAATCGTCATTTTTAATTTTTTTTACTGGCCGCTTTCAACAACGCAAATATACGTTCTAAGGATCAACTAGAACAATTATTACGACTTTTGGCCACCAAAAATGTCGTGCCGAAATTTGTATCATTTTATTCCATTGTTTGTAGAATCACCCACATACATTTGAAAATCTATTTGTATTCGATTAAATGGCTAATTTAGGTTGAATGACTAATTCCTTCTTTGCCGGAAGCGTACTATGCATGTTTGTAGAGTGTTACTTACGGTTGTTTCAATGGAGAACCTAAATAAGGTTCAAACACTCACGTTAGTACCAGTACCTTCTAGTACACCAAGCTTACAGTTTCAAATATTTAGAAATATAAATGTCAAATATATGTATGTATTGTAAATTTTTTCGAACATGTCTAAGTTTCAGAGAAATCTTGTACGCCTACACGAGGATAAATTCATTTTGAATGAAATGTTTTGTTATTTTTCATTTGGATGATGATAGCTGGCTTGTTCTAAATAAGAGTAATAGACCAAGAGCCAGTAGCAAATTTTGGGAGTAAAGGTATAACCAAAATTCATATGGTTATATTATGTGTAGTTATACGCATTATTATACCAAATCCAACCGTCTGTCAGATTTTTTTTCAGAAGGGGCAGATTTTTTTTGTGTAGAGGGTATAACCACTTTAATTTATATAGAAACAATAGAGGATTGTTGACTGATTTAAAATATATAGGCCTCAGACGAATAGTTTCAGCCTTTGCCCCGACAGACGACTGTTAAGTTTGCAAGAAAATCAACTTTTTTATTTCAAGGTATGTATAACCAAATAAATGATACACCAAAAAAATCAGAAAAATTCTCCTGATTATCAAAATGTCGGCCTCAGACGTTTTGTTTTCAGCCTTGGGCCTCGCAGACGCCATTTAAGGGTTTTCAAATGCGCTTTTCAACTAAAAGCTTTAAAACTTTTTTCTTTCCAAATATAACCATACGGTCACTTTAAAATATAAAATTATAATTTTTAGTGTTCAAATGAAATTTTTATCTAATATTTAATAATAACGATGCAAAAATAAATATTTACCACAACAAACGCTACATTTTGTTCAGAGAAAAGTTATTCCTCTTCAGACTCGTCTGTCGAATAATAATTTTCTGCTTCAAATGAATCATTTTCTGTATTCAAAACATTTTTATCAATAACATAATATAATTATCAATAGCCATTAGGGAAATGAATTTTTGGTACCAATCGAGTTAATGTTCTCAATTTTGGTTCGGCCATTCAAGCTTTTATGTCTCGTTAAAAGTTTGTATATTTTTACACAATGTTTCGGGTGAATCTACGTTTTTTAATCATTTGTACAAGGAAGAATAACTATGTTGTCCTATGTTCTTTTTACGAAGATTCGAAAATGGTTTCGACAAATATTGAATTGAAGTAAATACTTGTGTTTTTGTTCAACACGATAAAATTAATATTATATATAATTTATTGCACAAACTTGAAGTTTTTAGAAAATATCAAAAAATAGCTGTACCAAAAAATTGACAAATCACTCATCAAATATACTGTTTTCCTTATATTAATGCTTTATTTTTAAAGCTAGAACCACCCTGTACATTGTTTTAATTTGTTTTTAATCATAATTTCTTTCAAAATAATGTCACTTAGAAAAAAAATAATTTATGTTAATGTTCTACTTGTTAAACTTCTGGTAGTAAATATTTACATTAAATTTAATGATTTTATTGTTAAATTGATACAAAAATGAAATTATACAAATAATAATTTGGTGCTTTTATAATTTTGAAATATGTAGAAAGCTGTATTTTTGTTTAAATCTTTTAAATATTTATAAATAATAAATTTATACATAATGTAGTATGTAATTAGTAAACATTTAAATTGCATCCAAAATTAAAAGTGTACATTTAAAAGAAATTTAGTATGGAAATATGAACACAATTCAGTGGTTGTATTTTGATATAAGCATTTTAATATAAATAAAAAATTTGTACAGTTTTTGTTTCTGTTGAAAACCCATTTTCTTAAGATACAGCAGTTCAAATAGTTAAAACATGTTAAACAAATTACGAATATTCTTTCATTAAAGCTATACCGAATTGTAATGGACTTTCTTAAGCCATACATAATTAGTTGAGATTTAACCAGACCCAAAATCGAAGCTGTCGTATCTATCGATGTAATTAAATGAATTTAATTAGACTGATTATCATTTTACAAATTGTATATGAATAAAACTAAGAGTCAGTCAGCTGAATGTGGGGACAGATCTGGTTTGCCGGCCCCAATGTGTGTACAAAAAATAAATACTGTGCAATTCTTTAGCTTAAAATGGTCAATTATCGATTTTCAGTAAAGAAAGAAATCCAAATTAGGCCCGCGCGAGCTAACGACGTCAGAAACCCTTATACTATTAATAGGCAGATAAATACAAATAGGATAGAGAAGGCCAGCAACATCTGAATACATTCTGCAATACAAAATAAGAGATAACAACAAACGGATATAAGCATTTGGTCAGGTTCCCATCAGACAAAGTATTTTCCGTATCGTAGTTGTATATTAAGAAACAATAACATGCATTTATAAAAAGATAAGAAGAAGCATTGTACCCATATGTTAAGAATAATTACTAAATTTGTATGAGGCAAATAAAGGAAATAAAGTCTTTAATACCGAAAGGAAATATAGTTACCAAAAAAGAATATTACTTTATTTCTAAACATCAATAGATGTTATTAATTCGGGCTAGGTTTTGGAGGATTGCTTTTTTTCTTAGTATGCTATTATCAAACGAATTAGATGAAATAGGCCATTTATTAAATATAATCGAACCCAAGAACCGCACTTAATTCAATAACCATTACAAGGGGAACTAGAGAAAAAACATACAAATAATATTACAATAATTCACTAATTGTTATCAAATTCTTCCACCAAATCTTCAAATTCGTTGATTTCGCTCTCACGATCAGAAGTTTCAAACTCTGTCGTTTCCGATTGTGTTGACAGCATGAAAAAAAAACTATAATGTAGGTAATTCCGAGAAGGTAAGAGCTGATAGGGAGTTGGAAAATACAAAATGCCTATTCCTTTTTTTTGCTGACTGACAGGCGATGTCCCACAAAATCGATGATTGCACCATTTTGCTTCTCAATTTATACCCTCTAAAATAATCTACATACGACTGACCAGCTCATAACTTTTATGCAAATACAAAAAAAAACTAGGCTTGTATATTGTTTTTTTTTTTTTTTTTTTGGCTGTGGCTCTCCATCTCATTGACCGATTTGTCAGTGAATTTAAAAATTGTGCTGAAATATCTATTTTGAGAAGTTGGTCCGACAAATCCTGTAAATAGTGATAGAACTATAAGAGTCAGAAGATTAAGCTAATATTATCTTTATTTATTTTATATTATGTATGTAAATTATTGATGATGCTTCAAGAGCATGATGTACTTGCCCCTTTGTATTTAGCTGAGATGTAAAAATAATAAAGATACTAAATGACGAGAGGGCAGATTTTCCCATTTTTAAATTAAAATAAATAAAATAATCGCAAACTCTACCATTGTCTGAAAATTTCGGGGCTAATGTTTTTCTGATCTGGCCTTGTATATTTCTATTGCAGTCTTTTTCTCGCATAAAATCATACAAGACTTAACAAAGTTAACCTTCTCCGCAAACGTCATTAATATGAAATTCAAAATCATATGCATTTTTGGTACTACGAGCGCATTTCCAGTATGGAGGACTTTATTATGGCGAACTTTACACGTTTACCAATCATGATACAGGAAAAGCGTGCTATAACTGTCCCATAAAAGAACATGCAAGACTCACAACATAGTATATGTACGAATCATATCAGCATTTTAGAAGTACTCGTATTAGAACCATATGTCAGGTTTTTATGTACTAGGCTTAAATCAACGAAAAGTTTCTTTACGAATTACATATATACAAATTACATATATATTTTTTTAAATTAATTTTCATCAAACGTCAGTTTCTAGAGGCAACTCACTAAATGAAAAGTAAAAATCTGCAATTGTGGGCGCATCACATGATTTCGTAAGCTTGTTTTCGTATGACCACGTAAGTGTCCTCTGAAAATTATAGGCCTACCTTAAGGATGGTTGGAAAAGTGTTTTTGCACCAATTTGAGCAAATGAATACTAGGCTTTAAGAGTCTACAAATCCACATACAATGAGGCACGACAGCAAGTTTGAAAGGAAGATGAATTCGCTAAACCAAAACTGATTGAGATTGAGCGATATTGAAGAGTAAATATTTATTTAAAATATGCAAGAACCAGCCTATACAAATTTAATACATCCTTATCTGTACTATAAATTTAAAAAGCGTATATAAGAATGTACACGACGGCATATTGCCACAAATTGAAATGAATATCTAGAACTAAAAGGCATACACACAGAATTTTAAAATCTCATGTTCAACTTCTTTTTAATAATCTCAACACTTATTTAATTTATATCTTATCTTTTCATATTTTGTTTATTCTTTTAATTAATGTGTTTTTTACAAGTTAAAATGATATTTTATCTATATATACAGATGGACAGAAGTTTAACGATCTAGGATAAGGTTTCTGATTTCTATTATTTTATTTGAGTTTTTTATCATTGGCAGGAAGGTTCGAAATAAATTTGATTCAAATAAAATTATTTAGGTATGTTCAAATATTTAAAAAAAACTTAACACAATTCTTAAAGTTATTCTTCTAAACTTCAAAATGACAAACAAAAAAATATAATAAAAAATTTCTTATAAATAGTATTTGTTTGTTCCTGGTTTTAATCTTAATCATACAAAATAGCAATTACTTTACTTTTTGTTAGTACATAATTATAGTTACAACAATAAAATCATTGTCGACAGATATTACAGTTTTTTTTTTATAAAAAATCTATTATCGAACCACTTAAGAACAAAATTATATATTAAGAATATTTTATTTTTCTGTTTTAAATAAATACACAAAAAACACTCAGACTTCCAGTTGTTTTGATGGTTGATGCGTTATAAATGGTTCACTCCACATCCGCCGTAAGTCACCCTGAAATTATTTTTATTTGGTATTTATAGATATTTACATAAGAGAGGTAAGTTATTAAAAATCATGTCGCAAAATTTTAAACAGCCTATTATTAAGGTATTAGTATGATACTACTTAACAATTTGCTAACTTTAAAGTAGTTTACTAACTCATTCTTAATTTTAAACATTTTCTAACTAGTATCGTACTAAAGCAATTTTCTTAATAAATTGTTTCTGAACACACCTAAAACAATGACAGTTCGTGCAAAAAACTAAGTAAACAGACCTTGTGTGGCGTTTGTAAATAGCACGATACTAAAAAAATAAAATAGGTATTCGATGATTTTAACTTTAATAAAAGGGTAGAGAAAGTATGATACTATATTCGATTAAAATTTGCAAAATCGTTGTTTTAACCTAGTTTCATACTAAAACAGCTTTAACATCGTACTAATTCAACTAAAATTTTGCGCCAATATCTTTTATTAGATATATATAAGATTTTTAATTTTCATAATTAGGAATTAAACTTAAACTTGACAGCTTTACATTTCTCAGCTTATGATTGAAAGCAAACCTTTTAGTCGAGGCAATGAAGATGTGTTTAATCTTAAAAATTATTTCTGTTTTGTGAAAAAATTCATCATTATTTATTAAAACTTTTAATAATAATTAAAGTGTTTAAAGACACAATTGTATATATTGGAAAACTCCATACAAATATCTTTCGTTTGGTATAAATTCCATAATAAGGATGTGAACATTTAGTTTTAGAAGGACGGCACTGTATATACACATTGCAGCTGATGCGAAGATAAATATTCTGCATAGGGGATATGAAAGCCTGGGTGTGATAACCAAGCAGGGGCTACGTGAATCGGTCACTGATATCGTCCGATGTTATCCAGTCAGCCTTTTTCGTGTGGAGTTTCCTAAAGTCGAAGGGCTATGCCAATAAGACGCAAATGATCGGTGCTCTCAAAGTGAAAATAAGCACTGCCATCGCTGAGATTTTACCTGCCCAATCCGCAAGAATCAATAAAAATTGGTTGAGTACATTAATACAAAACTGCTTCTGTTAATATACTATTTATTTATTTAAAATCAAATATAATTGAATTAAAAACAAGCGTAAAAAAACAACACGACCGGATCGATATGTTCAAGGAGTTTGGAATTTCAAAAACTCTAGCTATAAAAATATGGAAAACGATAAAGACTGACAAACATTTTATTAATTTAACAAAATATCACCATTTACTAGAACAAAAATTATAGGAAAACACCTTTGAGTTCAACAAAGAATTTTATTTCTAATTGTTTTTTAACTTTACCTTAATATATTTTAAAAATAGACAGGGTGTTTATTTCTGTCACAAGACAAATAAAAGGCATGATTTTCAAACAGTATATCATTTTACAGAAACTCTCCGAATTTATTTCACATTTTTATTTGGATTCTTTCTATTCTCAAACAAAACGTCCGTCCCTAGCTTCTATAACAAGAGCGAATAAAAAAACATTAGTATTATTATTATTATAATTTATAAGCCAGTATTATTCGAGAAACTAGTTTGTAACAAACTTTCAGATTTATTTCGTAGCCACATATCAGTTTTTCAACATGGTTTTATGTCAGGTAGGTCAACCGCGACAAACTTAGCTTTAATTACTCATGACATAATATCTAATATGGAAAATATGTGCCAAACTGATATTATTTTCACTGACTTTGCGAAAGCATTCGATAGAATAAATCATAAGGTCTTACTCCATAAATTATCTTCTTTAGGTATTCACTCTTCTTTATTGAAGTGGCTAAAATCATATTTGTCATGTAGAATCCAAAAAGTTAAAATTGATTGCTCGTTCTCATATAACATCACTGTTTCATCAGGGGTTCCACAAGGAAGTCATTTAGGGCCATTACTTTTTTTGTTGTTTGTAAATGACATTCCTAATATTTTTAATGATTCAAGTTGCCTCCTTTTTGCGGATGACCTCAAACTTTATCGTAAAATAAGCTGTGCATCTGATTGTTTTCTTCTTTTAAAAGATCTAGCAAGATTAAATGATTGGTGTCAACAGAATCAACTTCTACTTAATATTTCGAAGTGTCAAGTCTTGTCGTGCTTCAGAAATCACAACCCAATTTTGTTTAATTATAGTATCAATCACATTAAGTTAGAAAGAGTGAGAAAAAAGAAAGACCTAGGAGTTATCTTAGATACCAACTTGTCATTTTTACCTCACTATGACTATATGATTAACAAAGCCAATCAAATGCTTGGATTTATCTCAGATCCCTATACCTTAAAATCACTATTCAATTCTTTAGTAAGGTCGATTCTGGAGTATTGCAGCATAGTCTGGAATCCTTATTATAATAATTCAAGAGATAGGATCGAGAGAGTTCAAAAGAATTTCACTAGATATGCCTTCTTCAAGTTAAAATGGAGGATTCCAAGACCGTCTTATAGTATTCGGTGTTTGCTGTTTGGAATACAATCTCTTCAAGATCGTAGAGTATACTTTTCAGTGATGTTTATTAGAGACATCATAACTTATCATATTAATTGTCCTCCACTACTATCATTATTGACTGGAGGAAATGCTCCATCCAGAACAACACGTTGTCGATTTTTAATTTATGAACAGTTTCATCGTAGCAATTATGGTCGAAATGAACCTATTTCCCGTTGCATCAGGGAGGCAAATTTAATTTGTAACAGGGTTGATTTTTTTTCCAATTGTTCAAGAGACATTATTAAACAAATGTTTTAAATAATATTTGAATAAATTGTTCCTAATTGTAATTATATATGCTTATTTAATGTAAGACAATAAATATTTTATTTTTATACTTTAGATGTATTATAAACATTCGTATAGTCCCCATCAACAATAAAATTATGTACTTTTTATCATAGTCTAATAGATTAAGTAATCTAATTGATGTAAATAAATACAAAAAAAAAAAAAAAAATTAAAATTACACGATAATTTACAAATTTTCAACGAACCTAGCTGCGGAGACTAAAAAAAATAAATAGGAGGCCATAAATGAAAGCAGAGAGCCTTAACCTAGTGACTTGACTTTGAAATCTTTACTCTTCACCAACACGACGGGAACGGTGGACAACATGGATAAGTCAGACGTTGTCTACAAAATCGATTGCTTAGGTGGGAAAGAAATGGCATGTTCAGCGGTATACATAGGCACTTCTAAACAAAAGCTGCGCAATCGCCTCTCCGGCCACCGCTCCGATATCAAGAATGGTCGTGCTCAGAAAACTGCACTTGCACTTCACTGTATAGAAGAAGAGCATAGACCAGACTTTGATAATGTGAGGGTATTAGAAGTAGAGAGGCACTACGGTAAAAGAATGTTGTTAGAGATGTTGCACATCATAAACACAAAGAACAGTCAATAGACGGTCTGATTGTGATAATCTCTGCAACATGTATAGTCTACTCGTTAGGAGAACATGAAACAGTGTTGAAAAACAAAATTAAATAGTTCTTTTTGTGTGAAATTGGGTAGTTTTGTTCCTTGGAATTTTTTGCTAGTTATATAAAAATATTCATAAAATGTAATGAATTATTTAATTTTTTTGTCATTAAGTCTTAAGCTAACGAAGTTAGATATTTAAATTTTGAAAATATTTATAGGGTAAAAAGGTATCAGTCTTTCGGGATTTATTTGTATTTAGTAATGGTGGCTTCAATCACGTTTTAAATGAGCTGTTCTTATTTTATTGATATATTTTATTAAGTCTAACTGTGAGTAAATATCGAATCTGTATAGAGGAGTATTATTAGCGAGGTTAGCTGCAAGGTCTGCGTTTTCATTTCCAAGAATGCCAACGCATCCTGTTGTCTACATTAATTTAATCTTTGATGATTTTATAAGTTAGTATCGGATTTCACAAATAAATTTGGCTGCCAGGCACACAGCAGCTGACACACTTAGACAGAGTTGGTTCATTATAAGCAACAGGTGAGACACGAGCGAATTTCTTCAATGTTATTAAATAATCGCCTTATATACCATGATTTATGGTGTTTTAAGAGAAAAATAGCGACATTTATGTAACACATCTAATTTGTTTTTATTTCGCACAAATGTATATATGTACATATACCTATGATCAGAAGGCACATCAGACTATTGTGTCATTATAGCAAACAAAATCCAGTGCAGATCCGATTACAAATTTAATTCTTTCGGATATGAGAAAATTCATGGTTTGAAGGCCTGCAACGCTCATATTCGACATACATGACCAAAAATTTAGTTAAAAAATGCTGCAATGTCCCAAAGGTAGTAAGCTTTTTTATTCATTTGTAAAATATGTAAATTCGAAACATCACCTCGTCTTGGGTTCCAACGTTGCCCTCATTAACAGCACCTTTGTTTGCTCTCTGCCGAAAAGCTAATCTTCTCGCGAAGCAGTTCGCAAAAAATTCTACGCTCCAAGAAAGTGTCATGACTCCTCCGGTACTTAAGTGCGTTAACGATTCAATCATCTTGCGCTATCGTGCTGTTGCAAGGGTCCTAAATGATCTTGACAAGAGCTATTTTGGAGATAAATATGATTTTTCATTACCGTTAGATTAGGAGCTCAACAAAATTACAATTTCTCCACTATGGAATCACCTAATTCGAGAAAAAATCTTTAGCGACTTAGACTGTCGGTCAAAATACAGACATACAGACGGAATTGCGGGACCCAGTTTTTCTTTAATAATTGAACTTTCAAATTTATCATTCAAAAGTTTTTCTTTCTTAATCTCAAGTTTGATCAAAACCTAGAGTTTTCTAAGTCCATATAGCACGAAATGTTGTATTAACTTGTAAATCGCCTAGTTCCGAGTCGCTTGTTTCATCATTCGGATTTCCAAGAAAATTTTATGTATATGCTTCCCACATAATATCTTTCTTTGCTATGGTTATTTTTTTTTCGATGGCGTAGTTTTTTCAATCCTCAGCTCTTTCATTTAAAATTTTGTTTTTCTGCTCAAATATAATGATTGGTATTGTGAAGATTGTCTAAATTTAATTTTTTTTTATTTATAGCATATGCATATAAAATTTCATTTATCTTAATGATTATATTGGGGATATTTATTATGCTTGAAATAAATAAAAATGTCTGAATTTAATGCCTCTAACTCTAGTGGTCTAGGTTGAGCCTTTTCTGACAGTAAGTCTGTTCGTCAAGGAGTGATTAATCCAACCAAATCTTTTCTTTAAATTGTTTGAATTAAAAAAAAAACAATAACGCAAAATTTTAAACAGCCTGGCGCAAAATTTTAATTGAATTAGTACGATGCTAAAGCTGTTTTAGTGTGATACTAGGTTAAAACAACGAATTTGCAAATTTTAATCGAATATAGCATCATACTTTTATTAAAGTTAAAATCATCGAATACCTACTTTATTTTTTTAGTATCGTGCTAGCTTCATATGACTCTTTGACATTTGCAAACATCAAAAAAGGTTGGTGTACTTACTTTTTTACACGAAATGTCATTGTTTTAGGTGTGTTCAGAAGCAATTTATTAAGAAAATTCTTTTAGTACGATACTAGTTAGAAAATGTTTAAAATTAAGAATGAGTTAGTAAACTGCTATAAGGTTAGCAAATTGTTAAGTAGTATCATACTAATACCTTAATAATAGGCTGTTTAAAATTTTGCGCCCCTATTATTAAGGTATTAGTAGGATACTACTTAACAATTTGCTAACTTTATAGTAGTTTACTAACTCATTCTTTTAATAATTTTCTAACTAGTATCGTACTAAAAACATTTTCTTAATAAATTACCTCTGAACACACCTAAAACAATGACATTTCGTGTAAAAAAGTTTGTACACGAACCTTTTTTGATGTTTGCTAATGCAATGAAAACTGGACAAATTATACGAGTATAATATATATAGTTGGCTTAAAACCTCATTCTCTGATTATTCGCCTAAAATGGAGTTATTTGGATTTTGGAAAGAACTGTTGTTATTTTGTATATTCTCCAAGAAATGTTCGATCGGGGTTCTTGGCTAGAAATCAATAGATGTGGTGGCAGTGTTAATTTTATTATTTGTCGCTTGACAAGCAGTGCTCATTGTTCCCAAGTTGACCGATACATTTGCTCTCTGATTTGCCTCCAAACGGAGTTGCGCATACGCCGACCGATATTCCCACACCTTACTTTCGGAATTTGTTCCAACTAAATAAACCAGAATCTCAAATGTATTGAATATTATTGAACACACCAAATAACAGTGAACTGAAATCAATTACAAATTACAAATTAAAGATATGATCACCTCCAATAACACACTAGACTATCGCTTTCAGTTCAAATGTTGGTAGCAAAATATCAATATTCAATGCCGAGTTTGTTATTGTTAAGATTTCTAATGTTTTCATATAGTTTTAGCAACGCAATTAATTATTCTTGAAATTATAGAATATCTATTTTTCAGCTAACTTTAAACATTAATGCTATGTATGAAATTATCGCGTTGAAGGAATTCAAAAATACTCACCTTTAAATAAGCCATTGTAAGCAAGGGCAATAAAGTAAATGGTACAAGGTACAATAGAGCAGGTTGAGCTGCCTTAAAAACTTCAGAGCTCACAGTTGCTGTGAGTAATCCTAAGAAATATCTGCAAAGTATAAATCGATAAAAATATCAAAGATAACGTACATTTTATTTAATTCCAACTAGTCTTACCCTAATAAGGAACAATGAAAATATGTTAGTTTCGACCCCATTCCCCTTGGTGGTGCGAGCGTTGGATCAGATGTAACTCCTTGAGATTTCTTATAAGCATCATAACGCAACACAAAGCACAATAAAAGTCCCGGCATCACAATATCTCCCAAGCCAAGCATTGAAAAATGACCACTGTTGTGTATGCTGGGGAATACTAATTTCCCCGGAAGATTAAGTTTGGGTGGTTCTTTCACAATACCACCTAAGTTCAATTTGCGCGCAACAATTCCAACTGGATTTTCAGCTGGTCGTGTGGCAACCTTGACCATCACGTTCGTACTGAAAATGTACGATGAGAAAAAAACCCAAAAGACATCGTATATAAGTAGGCCAGTTAGCAATAAAGTTGATACTTTTAGACTGGGCAGTCTTACGAACGCAATAAATGCCACGCACAGACCCATACCCATTGCTTAAATAAATACAAATGGTAATATTTAATTTTTAGATAAATATAAGTCAAAAATATTTTTTCCTTACCATCCATAAGTAGCCAATGACCTGTGAGCACCCAAATACAAACTATTGAAACTGATAGTGTGAAACTAAAAAGTTCAGCTGCGGTAAATCGACCGCATATTCCGAATGATATGCGATTGCCATCCGAACAAGGACGAATGATATATTGACACATGGGTAGAAGAAGAAACGCTAATGCAACAGTAGCTATAACTATAATAAAAAAAATTGAAACAAATCAATTAAGAAAGATTTAATTTCATATTAAATTATGTATTGCATCACAAATCATTTCCTGCATGTTATCTGAAGAAATTATTCACTTTAAAAGCACAAAGCACACGGGATCTCTTAAATATTTATTTTCATAAAAAGATGTTTGGTATAAACAGATAATTTTATTATTCTTATCGATCTACCTTCAAGTTAAACGGCAAAAATTTCGACTACAAAAGCTTTCCACTCAAGGCTAATGGTATTTAAAAATGAGTAAATTGATTGGTTTTTAAGATGTTTTACTGAAAAATCGTTTTATGTATTTTGTTTTCGCACTTTTACCCCCAGTTTCACAGTGAGAGTTTAAACTTACGTTCTGCTGAACCTGAACTGGAGTTTAAATTTGAAGTTCAACTCGTCCGGTTTCACAGTCTTATCTGAACTTCAGTTCATTAAACGTAGTTTAAGCAAATTGTTTTCTCTTTCTATCTGAATCAAAGAAAAAACAATCAAGGAAAGTTTGCTTTGTTTCAGTTGTGACCTGTGACAGGAAAAAAAAATTTAATATGAAAATAAATTCTATTTTCAAATGTTTGAAGGGGTTGTCGAACTGAAATTTAAACGGTAGAATAGTTTCGTTTAACTTAAACTACAGAATGAACTCTGTTCAAGGACTGTGGAACCAAATTTATTGCTGAACTGAAGTTTAAACCAAAAGTGGGGTTTAAACTCCCACTGTGAAACTGGGGGTTAGACTTTTCTCTCGCATACCTGTTTTGATCCAGTAATTGTAAGGTCAGATTCGAGTTTATTGATTGAATGAAACAAAAATATGATTCATGACAGAGTAGTTGAATAGTTTTTTCTTTTGTCTATGCTTTCACAAGGCAATCATCTGTTAGTATAGAAAACTATTTTCTGTGAACAATTTTATGGACTGCGGATATTTACAGATTTACTTATTAGTTTGCCTGGATCGATTTATTAAAAGAGCAGATGGATTTCACCTGAGCATCATCGTAATTAGCGAATTAATTTAACTTTTTTCATCGAAATTTTTAACGTATTATAGATAAAATGGCATTGTTCAAATGACCTAAATCAAATTTATATTTTATATTTGATATGTTTACTAGATGGTGTTCAAATGAAATCCGTCAGCTTGGGTAATAAGTCGAGCCGAGAAACGCAATAAGTAGAATTTTCAAATCTGTGACAATATGTAAAAACACGTAAAAATGTGCGAAAAAAAACTGTAAAATGATCCTAGAGGGGCTGAGTTTTCTTAACAATTGTTAGATACGGGTAACGAAAAATTACCATTGATAACAATGGTCTAATAACATTGACAAAAAAACTTGAACGCTTAACAGGATCTAAAGCTGAATTGGTACAAAATCGCACAGAACTACATATAAAATTAATTCGAGAAAAAGCTGCAATAGTGGAAACACCTAAGCTTATTGTATATATTGTGTTGCACTTACTACATAATTGACATCACATTTCTTTATTATTACAATCCTCTGTCAGAACAAATGGAAGTAAAGCGTTGTTTTTAGCTTTCTAATTCATGCTGGGCATTTCCACCTATTAGACAGTGTCCGGATATGATGCATTTTACGGAGCTAATGTGCAATCTGCTTAAAGATACCAAACGTATAGATCGCTACAGATCCAGCTTTGGCTAGGTTTGTTTTGTCTTCAAGAAGGTGGTGATGTTGTTCTACCAAATGCTTGTTATGTTTATCACATCTTGGCATAGCATGTTTACATGAAGCGATGTGTATACCAACATCAGTCTTATCGGTTAAAATAGGTATTGTTGTTCCAAGTTTAGCGAGTTCATCAGCTTAACAGTTTCCCGGAATGGTGAAAGTTGAGCTTCTCATCAAGAAATGATCGGAAGTTAAGGGTTATTTCGAGTTTGTAGAGACAGAGTGCAGAATCCAGAGATTTTCCAGCTGTTGGGCTCCCTGAGAAGATGTGGATATCCGTTGTTGAGATCATGTTTTCTGTGAGTCAAGATAAAGCTCCTTTGATCGCAATAGTTTTGCCTGGAAGACAAAATGGGAGAACGAAGTGGAGTCTTTCCGATTTCACGTTGGTTGGTGGACACCCGGTCATCGGTTACTGATCCATCAGTGTGTAAACCTTCGATATTATTTTCTTTGTTTATGAAAAAGCCCTTGAATAATGTAAATGATTGATATGTTTTTGAATTGAAAAAAAATGCTGAATTAGTTAATAAACTATAGACAATTTACAACTTGAAAACAAAGGAAGTATTTTTTTTTTCTAAAATTATTTTTTTCGTTTGAACTGTAATTACAAGTATGAAAATTGCCCTAGCGAAACAAGAATAATAATATATAAACCCAACCTTGCTAGCCTATCGTAACCTGCAAGTAGATGATGCTTAGACTACGCTACATAGAAGTCACCCATGAATATCTTCTAAAAAAGACAAATTCATTATTTTGCACTAACTTATATAAATCACATTCTTGAGTTAGGAGTATTGATTGACCTCCAACGCCAGCCTTTACAACTTAACCGCACCAACAGAAGAAATCTTAAGAAACTCAGACCCAGAAAATATTAAAACTATATCAAATCTTATTAAATTACACAATATTTAAATCTTAAAATTCACTACAAAGATTATTTTAATGTAAGTACTGTAAATATTATATAAAATAACCTTTTCTTAACTTAGAATCAGATTCTCTAAGTAGATAGCTCTTATTATGTAAATTTAAATTTGACGTTAATACATTATTATGATAATAATATTATTTTTTTTTAATAAATATACATACATAAATAGTAAACTTATCTTTACTTACTTGCTGTGCATACGGCAAACAGCAATTGCATGGAGTCGAAAAAGAAAAACATCACAAGCAATGATACTGATGCTCCCAGTGGCAAACACAAAGCATGCATAGTATCTAAGGTAGCAAATTTACCTGTCAAAAGTATATACATTAGCAATTCAACAACAATTTTTATATCAAATAAACATACTTGGCTCATTTTCTATGGGTTCTCCGGTTAGCAAGTTTGTCATGGATTCATTGCGTTTCTTCTCCTGACGCTCACGGGCTTCTTGCTCAATATTCAAACTACGAAAGCTACCGTATACAATTAAAAGCATCGAAATGAGACATGTCGATACTCTAGAAGAATCCATTACGGAATAAGCCCAATGATATTCCCGATACTCTCCTTGTGTGTTGCTATTGTCAACGCCTGAATTCCCTGAAGAGCCGCCTTGTGACATTTCTCATAGAGTACGTTTAAAAATCTTGCATAAGTGCCGATCGGTACAAATTTATTAGTTTGTTTTGAACTCCTCCACACTTTCCTTTTTTATCTGGATCAGTAGTAGATTATCCACGGCAGCGACTTGGGCTTCTACACACATTCACCGGACACAAGAGTGTCACGGTGTTGCGGTCCTATGCGTTATCTCAACGAACGATTCTTTCTTTGCGATTGTTGTTCATATTAATGACAAGAAATGCAGAAGTAAATATTGAATTTTATTTGTTTACACAGTGAGGGCCAATGTAGAAAGTTTATGTATCTGAAAATATAAGAAATGCATTATTTACTAAAATTTTGGAGGGGTTCTTGATATTAAATTAACGTGGAAAAAATTGTGTTTGCTCAACATGTTATTGGCCGATAAGAGTCCCGTCGAATCTTATTTAGTTTGAAGTTTTACAACCAAATTTGTCTCTCTCGGTTCTTTGTTTGTTTATTGAATTTGTTTTGATAAAATGTTTACTTCTCGGAATCAGAAAGTTATGTCAGTAAAAATGTTAACATAATATAAGATAGGAAGTCATTTTTAACGACAAAACTATTATATTATAAGCATGAATCACAATAGGTTTTTTTTTTTCAAGCAAAATGCTGTCTTCTTTTAACTGAGGCCTTCAATTTTTTTTTGTAAAGGTATAAAGAACATCCTTTTATAATGATATAAAATCTTGATATCAGTTATTTACATATATCAATTCGTTAAATGTTATCGTTAACATTACAATGTTTATTAGTAATTATTATTATTTTTGGGTGATTCAAAAAAATGATGCACGTTCGATCGTGTATAACTAAATAATTGATGATCAAAAAGCGCGTCCACCTTTATTTAAGAGTTTTTACGAATTTTGATTTGCTACGGAAATGATAATGTTATGTTGGAAAATTATTGTGTGATACGGAAGTGACTTTTTCTACTTAAATAAAGAAAAAAAATACATTATATATATATATTTTCTATTAAATTAAACATTTTTTTTATTAAACTTAGTTTTTTAAACAAACGAAACTTTGAGATATCAAAAAATTTAGTTTTTAGAATACATTTCAATATTTAACCTTTGGAAATATTATTTTAATATCAGTCTCTTTGGATTATTATGAAATAATAATATTATATAAACTGTTCAATAAAGAACTATTAAATAAAAGCCAACAAAATTTAGGTTCTCAACAGAACTACCTGCCAAATTCATGGCTTGCGAAGCTTTACAGCTTAACTAACTTAGCTAACTGGTCTTGCAAATCTTCCCCAGACAGTAATCTTCTTACTACTTGTAGACTTTTTGAAGAAGGATTCTAGTCCAAAATTAGATGAACCCTTGCGCGATTTTTTTTTATGTTAGCTTCAATACCAGATTTTGTTCTATGACAAGTCATTATTATTAAAACGATTTTATTGAATGTCAAACAGAATTCAACAATTTGGAGTTTATCAATTTCTGTAACCATCGCGTCATTACCGTTACTTAATGTCAGAGGACGGAAATGACGCTACGGAAATGTCGAAAATTGATGTTTTTTAACTTCTTATACACGAAAAATAAAATCTATTTTTTTTCAAATCTGATATATGTATATAAATAATTCTGCAACATAATATCACAAAACTATTATAAAATAATTATTTTCTACTATCAATTGACGAAATAATATTCACCTACATATGTATGTACATACAGAAATGACGCAATTGATGAAACAAGTGACGAATACAACCACTCACTTTAAAATTAAACACGAAACTGATTTCTTAGTCTATTTTTTTTATATATTTCAAAGAAAACTTGATTGATTTTCTTCATTTAGTTTGAATTCAATAAACTGAAATGATGCAAATACCTGGAGTTCATTGTTAAAAATAAATTAATTTTAATTTTAGGACAAAACTAGTACACGAAAAACATGTTTCAGTATGTCTGTATGTTTATACCTCCCCCTACAGCCTAAAACAACGGAGCTATTTTCTTCAGACTCGGTACTTTGGTGATTCCCTAGGGGGAAATTAAATTTTTGTTTTAGCTCCAAAACTAACGGTACCCCCATACACCTGTAATGTAAAACCTAATTTATCTAGAAAACGGATCTAACTATTTTGATGAAAAAAATCAAGTAGATTTTAAACTTTATTTGCACAAATTCATATTTTATATTTAAAAAATGCATTTTAAATTCCAAAGTACTTTTACATAAGAGCAAGTTCGTGCGATCCAGCCGTGCATTTTATTTATTTCTCCTGTTTTCGCAGATAATTCATCAAACTATATCCGGATCTGTTTCTGGATTACGAATAGAGACGGATATCAACTGCCTCATTTAACTTTCCGGATTTCCGACACTATCCGGATAGTTCGTATCTTAATTGTTTTAGTTATTTGTACCCGAATTGTATGAAGTTTCGGATATTGTTTGAAGCACTAATTACAAGAATTTTTACCTATCGAATTTGAAATACAAAATTTGCTAAAAAAAATGCTCCAATCATGATTTTGGAAGAAGGTGCAATGGGCCATTGATTATCCAAAATTAGTTTTTGAAATTGTCAGCCGGGAAATTCCATGATCATTTAAAGAAAATTTAAATAATCAATAATCTTTGGAATAATTTTTTCAATTGCTATTTTTAAAACGTGTTAGAAAACAAATCAAAAGTTCCTAACAAATAGTCTATACCTGCTATGATGACTGCACACATGCAGTTGTAATTGTGGTTGTAAATGTATTTTGGAGCATATTTTAGGTTGGACATTGGCAACAATGCTTACATTTATGAACTCTGCGTATTTTTGGTTTGCAAACGCAAGCATTTCAAATAAATTTTTGAATCTCTGACTTAAATAATAAACTAAAACCGATGATTTAATTTTTATTTCTTAGCTTGAATATAATTTTTGTGTAGATGTATTTTTCAATAAGGGGTTGATGGAACTACCCTTCCAAATGTCTTTATATCGTGTTTCCGAGTTGCTTTTGTAGACACTTTCACGAATGTAAGCTTCAAAATTAATCGGACCCTTTCTGCTAAAGATATTATTCTGCAAAGATATTATATATAATATAATATTAACCTCTCTGTCGGCGGAATCTATGGTGGTCTCCGAAAATTAAACCTCTTTTCTTGGGGGTGGCCGTGGCGCGATGGATGTGTGCTCGCCTGTGAACCTCATGATCACAGGTTCGATCCCTGCTGTCGTCTATGTCGTTTTAATTCCATTAAAAACCTTCTAAAATTGTCATCAATGGGTTGCTGGTTTACTCATTACATGTTGTTCAGGCATAACACTAACAACATGTAATTGAGTTAAACTAGTATGCCCAACAAGGATGAACACGAATAAAATAATGTGAATTATAAGCGAAATAGAAATAAGACACTGCATTCTCCGCTTTAGTTCAGCCGCCATCCCTGGAGATAAAATATCTGAGACAACAACCTTCAGTCTCAGAACATTGTGCCACACATCTTTCCTATCCTTCTTTCTCTTCTTAACTTCACGCCCGCGTTGTGTTGAAACATTTAAAGGGTAATCTAATCCCTTGAGCGCGGGTAGATTATAAAAAAAAAAACCTAACTAACTAACTAACCTATAAATACTAAGCTGAGACTTATTAAAACTTTACTACTGCCTATCATTGATTATCCTGCAGTAGTATACTGTAAGCCAGATCCGCACTTAATGCAACAACTATTAGTTGCTTTTAATGATATAGTTAAGAATGTTTGTTGGTTTGCGAAGGTTTAACCATGTTTCTCAATATCATCAACATCACCTAGGATGATCGCTTATGCAATTTATTGATTCTAGATGAAGCACCGTCATATCTATTTGATAAGCTCCGCTTTGCGCAATCTACCTGAACCTTGAATCTCACATCACATTCATCAAATTATTTAAATTCTTTGGGACTTTTTTTGTATATGGCATTATTATCACTTTATTCTTTTTATTCGTAAACTCATTTGTAACATCAATCTATGTGACCTAATTTGTATTAGCTTTTAGTACTATAAAAGATTACGCTTATTGGAAACCTTGATAAATAAATTGAATTGAATTGATTATGTTATACAATAGTCTAGGCAGAATATTTTCTAAAAATTAACTCCTAAACGAAGTTTCTACCATTTCTGTTAGCACGGGCACAAGTTAACCAAAGTAAGCCTTTTCTTAGATCCCGAAATGAATGTTAACATTGGAGATTTTTTTTCTTAAAATATAGCCAAGAATCATATCCTAAAATTTCCTTGATGAATTTTGTCGTAACGTTGATAGATAAGAAACGAAAATTAGGTAAAAAAAAAAAACAGTTCACTCATAAACCAAGAAATTTATGTTAATTTAATGTATAAAGCTTATGAATTCTTTTATTACTTTGCTTCGCACATCTCTAAAAAAAATGTTGCCCTAATTTCTAAAATGTTTTCCTATTTTTTTTTAGATTTCTAATATTGTAATTTACTTAATTCTTTAAGGTTTTAATCTATTAATAAACTAGTAAGCCCGTGCTTGCTTAATGCTCAAAGTGAAAATGCCTAACGTTTTAATTCTGTCTAACTTTATAATGAGACCGAAAGAACCTATTCCCATAACGACTGTTGGCCCTAAAAAAAAAAAAATAAAAAAAAACACATCTCAATTTACCCAACAGTTTTAACATGATGATGAAGAAATTTATAGCATGGACAACTTATTATATTAATATCTCAAATATATGTCATTTTAATATGTAGGTACTTTCCTACTACTTTAAAATAAAGAACCAAGGGAATCAACGCTGGAGTTTCTCAAGGATCAAAACTTGGACCCCTGCTGTTCAACATTTACACTGCTAATCAACCAGCCAAGATACCAGGTACAAAGACGAGAAGCTTTATGCAGACGACTCATTCACATACGCGACCGCTTTTTCATAAGAAATTGCTGCCAGGGGATTGCAAGAGCACATTAAAAACCTATGGGAATACTATGTCTAATGAAGACGAACTCATCTGCTCCCTAACACCAGTTACAGTCATTCGAAGACGAGCATTTGCAACAAGCTGTGATGCAATCAAACTTAAGTTTCCAGACAACTCTGAAGTAACAGTCGAATAATCAACGAAGTACTTGAGAATCAACAAATTAAAATTCAAACAGCATGCAGACTTTATGTTGAAGAGAGCCAACTATTCTCTGCTCTTGGTCTATCCGCTACTCAGGAGACGAAATGGACTAAGTAAACATTACCACTTCAAAATGTGACGGATTTTATAATTAGATTAACTACGTGAAACAAAACTTGTCGCGCATATTATATAAATATAAAGTAACCCCTGGTAATGCGAACTTGACAGTCCTTTTTTCTCAAAAAACTATATTTAATATAAAAATATATAAAAACGAGTTTAACTTTTGTGTGTGACCTTATAACTAGAATACGGCTGGATGGATTTTTATATTTTTTTTTTTAAATGAAAGGGGACTATTTGGAGATGGTTTAGAAACAAACTTTTTGAAAATTGGTCCAGCCGAAGTTTTGTAATCCGAGCTAATTTAACATTTAAAATAATACCTCAATCGTGAAGATTAGATAATTATAAACGAAGTTATTAGCAGACGTAATCTAAATACCTTTCGATTCGTACAACTATCTAAAATGAGCGAAACTCTATCAAAATACACCAACACAACCCACACTATAAAATTAATTAAATATTAAAACTTTCGAATTGATTTTTCGGCACTTTGATTGTGGAAAAAATTATTTAATTATAAATTTTTTTTAAGGCATATGTCTGTTTGTAATTTGTTTTTTTTTTTTCGTGAAAGTGAGACTCGGAAAAAACTTTCTCTTTAATTGGTGCAACGTTCTAGCAGCAAGTGTTTTTTCGTTAAGTTTTTTTAAGTTTCAATTTTCAGCTTTGTTTAAGGTAAGTAAAATGGTTTTCTAAATTATTTTTAAAAATCGTGGATTGTGAATTTTTCTTGAGTAGGTTATTGCATTTATTTTTTAAGTTGTGTAGATATATCCAATAATTTAATATGTAATATGTATTTATGATTTAGTATAGCGAAGAATGGAAGGCAAAAAAGTTATTATAAGGAAGAATCAGATGGAGTTATCAAACAATGGCAGTGCAAAAAAGAACAGCGTACAAAATAAATAAAGGACTAAAAGGAACAGTTCGAGCATCACATAGAACAAAAAAAATACTTGAAACAATCGAAAAAAGAATGGAAGACCATATTAAAGAAATTGTTGTAAAGTTAGTTAAAGAGAGGGATGCTTTGAAAAAAAAATATTGAATCAAAGGATGGTGGTAGTGTACTGCCTTCAACTGATAAACCATCTACGTCTAAAAGTCAATTTAAGAAAGTTGATGATGATCGTGAAGAAATGCCCATATGTGAAATTTTTTAAAAATGTTGGCCTTGAAACTGCTTCTAGGACATCAATCAAAACATCTTCGCAAATAAAAAAAAGTGACACCGCTGTGCTTGGTATATATATATATATATTTTATATGCCAGTGATTTAAAAAAGTTGACGGGAGTTTTTCAATGTATAGATTGGGATGAAGATAATTTGGATTTAAGTTTGATATCTGATTAACTTATGTCTGGAAAATATGACTTACAAAAAATGAGAGGGAAAAAATGCTTCTGCTTCGTCATTTAACAAAATAAAAGACACAAGTTCTATTACGATAGGTACAATTAATGTTTGGCTTGGATGATTCGATCGATTACATTATTCTTTGAATTCGATGTATTTCACTTGCGGATTTGTCAAATGAACCATATTAAAATGTCAGTGCTTCTATTTTAAATCCATCATCAAATCGATCATTGGCTCTCGCAATAATAATTTCAACATTTTCAATTTCAAATTCGTTTGAATTATGGCACAACCATCAAGATGAATTGTCAGATGATATTTTACGTAGATTATTTACTATTAATTCAAATCCAAATTTGCTAATTAATCCGGAAATCCACAACGAAGATCTTATTTTGATTGAAGATATTTATATGTCAATTATTGCAAATAAAGCTTTATCTCAGTTGGGAATCCTAATCGTTCGGCGCAAGATTTATTCAACATGGAAATGCGGCGTGAATTATGTTATGATTGTGTTGAATTGGAGGCATTTGTGCGGTCAAATGTTCCAAAATTAAATATTGAACAGAAGCATGTATATGATAAATCTTTGCTGTTCGTAATGAAAGAGGTGCAATGTTTTTTTTAGATGCACCTGGTGGAACTGGAAAAACATTTTTGATTTCATTACTTCTAGCGACCATACGATCAGTATCCCAAATTGGATTGGCACTCGCTTCTTCTGGAATTGCAATCACTTTATTGGAAGGCGGTCGAACTGCACATTCAGCACTTAAATTGCCATTGAACATGCATGCTACTGAAACATGCATGTAAAATTTCTTAGAATTCAGGCATGGCAAAAGTTTTGCAGAAATGCAGTATAATCGTTTGGGATGAATGTACGATGGCTCACAAAAAGTCTTTGGAAGCGTTAGATAGAACGTTGCAAGATTTACGTGGGAATCAGCGGATTTTTGGTGGTGCCTTGATATTGTTAGCAGGTGATTTTCGCCAAACATTGCCTGTTATTCCTCGATCTACAGCTGCTGATGAATTGAAAGCGTGTTTGAAATCATCCTATTTATGGAGGCATGTAAAAAAAACTAACCCTAACTAAAAATATTCGTGTTGAATTAGAAAATGATCAAACAGCAGCCGAATTTTCTAAACAGTTATTGTATATTGGAGATGGAAAATTACATGTTGATAATTCAACTGGCTTAGTAACACTACCAACCAATTTCTGTCGAATGACTCAATAAAAACAAGAATTGATTGATAGTGTATTTCCAAATATAGCACAACAACTTAATAATCATGATTGGTTGAGTGAAAGGGCAATTTTGGCTGGAAAAAATAAAGACGTAAATGATATCAATGCAAACATTCTGAATAAAATACCAACTCAATTTTTTGCATATAAGTCCATCGACACAGTTATGAATCAAGATGATGTTGTGAATTATCCCACTGATTTTTTAAATTCTCTTGATTTGCCTGGTTTGCCACCACATTATCTACCATTAAAAGTTGGCGCGCCGATAATAATGCTACGCAATATTAATCAACCTCGGCTTTGCAATGGTACAAGACTTGCAGTAAAAAGGATGTTTAACAATGTGATCGAAGCAACAATTTTAAAAGGGAAATACAAAGGTGAAGTTGTCTTAATTCCGAGAATTCCAATGATTCCAACCGATTTATCATTCGATTTCAAACGTCTGCAATTTCCTATACGACTTGCTTTTGCCATTACGATTAATAAGACACAAGGCCAATCTTTGGGAATATGCGGTATTAACTTAGAAGTTCCAGTATTTGCGCATGGGCAACTATATGTTGCATCTTCACGTGCAGGCAAACCATCTGCCTTAATAATTTTAACAGATGGAAAAACGAAAAATATAGTATATCAAAAAGCACTGGAATAAAATGCATTAAAAATTGAACACAATACAAATAATTTTTTTTTGTATGTTGTATTGAATTAGTTATTTTATAGCACCCGGCGAAGCGGGTGTATTTAAGCTAGTTTAATATAAAATAGGAATAATATATTTCATCTAACTGTTTTTATATATTGAATTTGTTTAAACAAGTAGTAACGTGCCATCGTCAATTTTATGCAAAAATCTAGGCTATGCAAAAAATCGTGCGTCATAAAAACCAAGACATCGTTAATGTTATGGAAACTCTTCCTCAAATAAGTAATAATTCTTTTCAGTTTTCGAGAGTTGAACAAACAGATATTGCAATACCTATTTTGAGTATAAATCTACAAGTCTTATTATTCTAACACACATTGTACCTGTATTAACTTTCATTTTAACTCAATAATTTAAACGTCATGTTTTTCTTCAGTATAGACATTTTCCAAAGTTATAACCATACTTAAAATGCCAGGTACACGACTGTCTGTACAGGCCCATCTCAATTTTACCGTATTTCTTAAAAATCATGGAAAAACTTTTCCACTTTTATCTGCCCCGTTTTCTGAGAACAAATAATTTATTGGTAACAAATAGTCGGGCTTTAGACCTAAATATAGTTGCATATCTTGCATATATACTGTTAAAAATAGCTGATGATATACGAAATTCAGTCAGTGTCAGTAACGACTTGATAACTTCATTGACCCTGTTGACTTTTCCAAATATGTTTTTCTATCACATTTAAGTAGTGAGTAAGTTCAAGTAATATGGCTAATTATTTTAATTAATTTTACTATATGAAAAGTAGCTTAGATTCAAATTAATCTTAATATTAAGAAACTTTCCAGCTTAATTGCTTAACAATTTGCTTTTGCAATTTAAGAGATTTAATAGTGAAAAAAAAAAACAATAAAATGAAATATTGTGTACTCCAAAATCATAAATACGATATGCGAACATTTGATGAAAATGGAAAATAAAATTTTTAATATTTATAGATTTATTAGAAATAGTAGGGCAATTTACGAGTATTGTTAGCGTTTGAAGAAATTGGAATACGTTTTCATAGTGTAACGTTTATTCACCAACATGCTTAAACATTTCAAAATTAAATTTATATCGAAGTAAATCAGTTTAAAACCATTAAAGCCATAAGGAAAAGTGAAAATTCGTGATCTTCACAAGTAGTTTTGATGACTGTTATGACTTTAGAAATGTTTGTAAATATTATTTACTCTAAAGAACTTAACCTCGTGAAAAATAATTTTGAAAAAAGATTTCTATCTAATTGTAATAATCAAAAAACTATATGTGAAAAACCCTAAGACAATTAGTGCTGCATGAAAAAAAAAGCGAAATAAGAAAAGTTGAATTTTACGGGGAATTGATAACAGATGACAAGAAACTAGCCAATCGGTTTAATTTATTTTTTATCAATAGTGTTAAGATAATTAATTAATAATTAGTATCGATACATGATTTTGTGAACACAGTTAATTCTTTAAAACAATAAAAAGGACAGTGATTTACTGTCTCCGAAATTACTAGTAGATGCATTTGATGAACACTTCCCAAACATACGGAAAAACACAATATTGAGAAAATAAAAAAAAATTGAAGTCTGAAGAATTTAGTCCTATAAACTCAATGTCAGTGTTAGAAAAAGTAATTGAAAAAATTGCTTATAAGCAACTTTAAAAATACCTTAATGATAGCAAAATAATAAATGAGAATCAATCTGGGCTTCGTCAATCACATTCATGCGAATCTGCCGTTGCGTTTTCCTTGATCTTAAACGAGCTTTTGAGACAGTTGATACGATTATCTTAGTGGAGAAGTTGAATAAGTATGGAATTAATGGCATTGCTCATGATTGGTTTAAAAGTTTTTATTGGGACGTTTTATATGATCCTGAAGCAATTGATCTGGGAGTCCCTCAATGCTCAATACTTGGACCACTACTTTTTAATTATTACATCAATGATATGAAAAAAAAATAGTGAACTGGCTTCGTTTGCAGACGATTCAATTTTATATTTTGAAGCTGAAACAACCCAGGAACGAGTAATTTACGAATACTTTTATGTTTGGAATATATGGCTTAAAGCTAATAAAACTGAATGTCACAAAAACTAAATGTATGGTTTTAAATGATAATGTTAATGTTAACGTAGCAATAGATCCACAAATGGGTTGAACAAGTATTGGAAATTAAGTACTTAAGAGTTACTATTGATTATTTATAAATTATAATTTGAATCCCGTGTGCAATTTGTTTAAAAAAAAAAGTACCAAAAAAAGTAGGTTTCTTGCCAAGAATTCGCAATAAAGTAATTACTATTACGGCTATAAATATTTATAATGCTTTTGTTCAACCTCATTTTGAATATTGCATACATTTAATAAATGAAAGTTCTATAAACAATCTGAAAAAAAAAACTAAAAAATAAAGCAATGCATGCAATACTAATAAATATATCACTCTCTCGAATTAATGGAATCACTACGCTCAACCAAAGGCTCAACGCTCGGTTCAGACAAAATAACATTTAAGATGTTAAAAAATGTACCAGTTGATGTCATGTTAAGAGTTGTTAAGCTACATATATAACACTATCTTAAAAAATGGAACATTTCCTCATGACTGAAAAAAGCTAATTTAATACCAAAACCAATACCTAAACCAATTGTTGGCCCCGTATGTGAGGAAGGACGATTCCGGAGACGGTACAATCATGAATTGTACGCAATCTACCTAGAAGCAGATATCGTGACAAAAATTAAGCTCGGTAGACTCCGGTGGGCAGGGCACCTAGCTCGCATGAGCGAAGAGGAACCTGCTCGGAAAGTTCTTTGTGGTACATTCTATGGTAGACGACAGCGTGGTAGACCATGCTTGCGCTGGAGAGATGGCGTAGACCAGGACGCCCGAAGCCTTGGGGTGCGCAACTGGATGGCGTCGGCTAGAGACCGGGATAGGTGGAGAGACTTGTTGAAAGAGGCCAGGACCGGAACCCGGTTGTCGAGCCGATGATGATGATGAATACCTAAACCAAACACAGATTCACAGTCTATCGATAGTTTTCGACTGATTTCTCCTCTCTCTGTTCTATCAAAGTTATTTGAAAAAATAATTGCGAATAGACTTAAGTGCGCGCTTGAAATAAAACTTAATAATGGTCAACATGGTTTTAGACCATACAGAGGCACACATACTTTGTTGCATATGCTTGATCAAGCAGTGCACACAGAGTTAGCCTCACAAAACCATTCAGTTCTCTTGTCCATGGAATTAGAAAAGGCTTTCGAGAAAGTAACTTCATTAGGGGTAGTAAAACAACTCCACGACTGGAGAATCAATTCGAACCTATTAAAGGTAATCCATTCCTTCATGTCTAATAGAATAATTAGAGTTGGGGTCAGTGGCTATTATTCATTTGAACATAAAATTGGAAACTGTGTTCCTCAGGGATCTCCCATCTCTACAATGTTGTATAATGCCTATGTTAACTCGCTCTTGAATAAAATAAACACTGGTGATCGACGAATAAGATCGATTTTGACTTTTGCAGATAACATATTCATTTTAGGCTCTGGTAACCAAGAAGAAGTCGCTCATGCTCTAAATTATACCATTCAAACAGCTCAAGCGTGGTGTCAAAATACTGGTGCTAAATTACCAGTTGCAAAAATGGAAGTTTTGCATATATGCAAAAAAGGTCGTGCTCAAACTCATCTATAAATCTTTGTGGCTCGGTTCTTCCCCTCAAAGACAAAACCAGATTTCTTGGCCTTATCTGCACGAAACGTGGAAATGGCATGCACATGCCAAATTTATAGCTAGCAAGCTTAATAAATCTTTAAATTTACTTAAAATTATCTGCCAAAAACACCAAGGACCGCACCAGAATACATCTATAAATATAACCCAAGCTCTGATAAGAGGAGCCACACAACATAGTATTTCCATACATATATTTACACTGAACAAAAAGCAACGATCAGATTATCCAATCTAAAATCAACGCCTTATTACGAAAAGCTACCGGAGTTTTACCATCAACCCCCATTGATGCATTACTAGTCGAAACTAATACACCATCTTTTTTGGATACGAAAAAAAAGAGCCAAATAAAAATAATTGCGAAAAGCCTTATAGACAGCAAACATCCGTTACACGAAATATGCAGAGTTGGCTGGTCAGCGTCTAAGAAAACGAAAATCAAAAGCGCACTCTTCAATTCGATTCGATACATGACAGCAATTAACATCACCATTCCAAACGCATTAACTTATGATATTGACACAACACCTTGGCTTTTCCCAAAAAGCACAATTAACACATCCCTAGACCATACATCTAAGTAAAGTACACTTCCGATCATTTACAGGACAAAATTTTCTGAAATAATTACGAAAGGACAATTCGATTGCATTTTGTATACAGACGCCTCCACAACAGACGAAACAACAAGTTATTGTGTACACAGGTGCGATAACCAATATGACAACATCATCTCTCAAAAACTCACAACCCCAAACCAATATCCATTTATTGGAGAAGTTATGGCATTGGTTGATGCATTCAAATTTGCTAAAGAAAGAACTGAAAAAAACAGCTATTTGCAGCGACTCTCTAAGTGCAATACGAAGTATTACCAATAATAAAAACAATACACCAATTATCTTTTTCCTAGGTTCAATAATACGGTCAAACTTCCCAAGAGTTCATTTAGTATGGTGCCCAGGCCACGTTGGTATCACAGCTAATGAGAAGGCAGATTCAGCCGCTCGAGAAGCCATCAAAATGCCTTATCTTCACCATTCCCCCATTCGAATCATCTATTGTCAATTCAATTTCAAAATACATATGTGAACAAGCAGAAAGACGTTGGAACAGCTCTAACTCTTTTTTAAGACATCACAAGACAGCCTTAGTACAAGTGACCTACAATGAATCTTTGACCCGTCTGCAATCCGTGCAGCTCTGCCGAATAAGACTGGGTCATACACTTTTCAACAAAATGTATCTTTTCAAAATCGAGCCTCCTCCGCTTTGCAGTTTCTGTGGAGAAAGCTCACCATAGATCACGTTTTACAAATACATATGTTCATTAACAAGGCAACACTTCTCAAATAACATCCCACCTTTACAAAAGCTTCTGGACACAAGTACTCATCCGGACAAATCCTTATTATTTCCATTACTCAAAAGGCAAAAAATCAATCAAATTTAAATTTAAACCTAATTTTTTCTTTTTCTTAAAATTTATTATTTTTTTAATATATTTTGAATTAAAATATTGTAATCAATTATTCACTCGTAAATAAAAAAAAACCTCTGATTACATATCATGGATTATGCCTACGGGGGAAAACATGTAAAATAAAACATGCACTGCTTTCTACCTCGAAGGTGGTGAGGAAACGAGTACATCGTCATAATATATTCGCTTTCTCAGCGCTCTACTCCGAAAACGGTTAATTTTACAGAAAAATGCAAGAGACGTTTTTTGTAGACAATTTCACGACAAACAATTTTTATAATGACCTTTATTGACCTCTGAGCACTAGATCGCGAGATATTTGCGAAAAACTGATTTTTGTGACCTTTTGACCCCTATAACTTTTTTAGCCGGCACGATATCAATGTCGATTTTTCACATCTTCATTACAATGCCGTAATAAAGGTGTATACAAAAATTCAGCTCACTAGGAATTTTTCCGCAGATAAAACCTAAAATGACTGGACTACTAGTGTGTAAAGGAAATCGACATTAGTTTTTTGCACGAACTGTCATGGATTTAGGTTTGTTCCGAAGCAATTTATAAGAAAATTGGCTTAGTACGATACTAGTTAGAAAATGTTTAAAATTATTATTATTATTATTATTATAATTTTATAACAGTGTAAGTAAATTACAAAATAAAGGGAGTAGCACTAGCATACGGGGCTATCGGCTAGATGAAATAAGGTTAGTGTACAAAAATAATGTTTGATATTATAATGATATAAAATTATGGTTATATGATTATATTTATAAGTGTTAAATGTTAGTATGAATATTTAAAGTTTTTAGGATGGAGTAAATTATGTTAATGTTTAAAATTAAAAATGAGTTAGTAATCTGCTTTAAAGTAAACAAATTGTTAAGTAGTTTCATACCAATACCTTAATAATAGACTGTTTAAAATTTTGCGACATTGTTTCATATCTTGAACTTAGCTCCCAATCTAACCCCAGTACTTTTGAAATAGGTACACTTCTGTACTCAGTTCATAGGTCAAAAAAGGTTCGTTAAAAATTCAATATCTAACAAATTTTCGATCATTCGTTGACTACGCTTATTTGGAAGTTAAAAAATTACAACTTTCAGATTACTGAAGTTACTCATACATAACTCTAGTATAATATCTCCAATGTCTATAAAAGCTAAGTAAAATCAAAAAAAAAAAACACTACATACTTTTATGCAGACAAAAACTGAATAGAAGGGAAAAAACAATAATATGAACATATTAAAAATCATATTAAGTTTTTTTTTTTCAAACCAAATCAAATTGGAGCATAACAAATCGATACCGATTACTTCATTAAAAGAAAAAAATATTAGGAGCAACACAAATTATAAATTATATTTAATATGAATTCCATTCTTTGTGTTCCTCTTAATAAAGAAATCTAAAAACAAAAAACATAAATATTTCCAAAAATACAAAAACACTGTTCTTTCAAACAAAAACATTTTTGTTTTTTAGGTTTTTCCTCGATAATTTAGATGTCTATACCCAGAGGAGGACTGCTGGTCGTCGGTTTGGTATTCGGTTGAACAACTTACCAAGTCAGTGTGTTCTGCCGTGCTGCATGGGTTCTTGTTGTTGTTGTTGATGAAATTCATAGAATTTTCTTGGGTATATACTTGGATAATGGATTGGATATCTATGAAGGAAGATGCCTGAATAGTCTTTCCCCGATTGTTGGTTTGATGATGCAGTTGAATTGATGAATGACGACGATGGTGAGGAGGATGAAGGTTCTGCTTTAATTTCCATGGGTTTTCATTTTTTTTTTTATTTTCCCCAAATTGGCTTTCTTTTAATTTTCACGATGGATTAAAAAATGAAATTCACGAATTTGAATACAGTTTAGATAATTATTTAACTCTCTTTATTTTTTTTTTTGTACTTTTTCTTACTGAGAAAGTAGAAACTTTTTTCGTCTCTTTTTATTTTATTTTTTTCTTATTTATTTCACATACTCTGCACGCCCATCGCGGGATGAAAAAATGAACTGAACAAGCAGGAAAGAGGAAAATAAAGAAAACAAAATTTATGCAAGTGCAGCAACTTTTTTTGTGTGTTTTATTTGTTGATATTGTTCACACTGCTGTTGATAAATTGAATAAGATTTTTTTATAAATTTGATAATTGATAAATGAATTGTATTCGGGAGGTGAAAATCTGCGATTTAATTGCAAATATAAGAATTGTCGCAAAAAATATATATTTTTTTTAAACCAGCTTCAACTTTTCCCGACAGAAAAGCGACAGTGACAAATGGCTACAAACATAGGTAATGAAATGAATGATAAACATCATGAGAAGAGAAGTAGTCAAAAAACTAAACAGGATAGAAAAAGAACAGGGGTGTCAGAGCTTGAAAGCGTGTGGATTTTTTTTTTGTGTTGGAACTATATTTTGTGTGTTGTATTATTTACGATGGATTCACACATGGAGTCACGGCACATAGCAGTCAGCGTTCAATGAAGAAATGCAAAAGAAAAAGCAAAAAAAGGGTCAAATTTATATGAACTGGTATCCATATTATAATGAGGGGTATAATTTCAAAACTCTTCTTTTCCACTTTGATGAATTTTGAGTAAAACGAAAAAAACTTTGAACTACCAAGTGGAATAGTATGGTTTTTACAAAAATCGAACTTTTAAACCTCAAAATTTATATGAAGTAATGACTTTTGATATGTTTTTGTTAAATACGTAGATAACGAACCTTTTAAGAAACACTTTCTCATCATGTGAAAAATACATATATACAAAAAAATGCATATACGCATAGGACTAAAACAATCGCTCTTGATGTCAAAACGGTAATCAATCAGAAAATAGCCGTGTTTTTTTGGAAAAGTTATCCGTAGTTCAGTAGGATTTTATGTGAATAACAAATACAACATCGGCGGTAGGATCACTGCCGATACTCAAATAAACGTCAAATTTCTATCCGCAGCAGGATTTCGGCAGTGATCCTACTGCGGATGTTGTATTTGTTATTCATATACAATCCTACTGTACTACAGATAAATTTTCCAAAAAAACACGGCTAGAGTGTTAATACCATTTTACAAATATTATATTTGTCCATAAGTGTATAATTTTTTGATTTACAGTTGATAACCGGGATAGCACAGCCAGTCTATGAACTCTAATAATCCATAAGCCCGGTGCATATCCTCAGAATTTTCGTTTCAAAAAGTTGAAGTTTCTGTAAAGCTGTCTTTGAGATGGTGTACCAAAGAGGAAAACTTTAGCACTAGCAAAAAAGATTGGTCTGATTAACTAGCTTACATATAAGCAGTTTCGTATAATTCTTACGAATAGTAAAATACGACTTTTATCGCTATTGATACATCAGATTTTACCATCGCTTATGCGAAAGTTCCGCCGTTACGCATAGAAATATCAATAATTGAAAGTTTTTGCGACCTTTAGTCCAAATGCGTTTCACTCAGGCATGACAGTTGGGCTCAGCAGTTAGATCCTGTCGTACCCTTCTAAGACGCAATATATTAGTCGATGGTTATATCAACGCACATAAAATTTACAGCATGGATGCAATGTACATAAATTATATTTTTCTAGTGGAATTTGGTCGAATTCAGACACCTAGAAAATAGGATAGAAATATCTGAAAATTCCAACCAAAACAAGGCTATTACGATCCCGATACGATATGGAAATTAAATGTCTTCTATAATACGAAAAATATTGTTTGACTTGCTAAAAAATCAGTTGTCACAAAAATAATTTAACAATTTTGAATTTTAGTAAATAGATACAACTTAACTGAGAATATAAAAAAGGAAAGTGAATATTGTCCACTTTTGATGATCGAACGGACTGAGTGGTAAATTATACCGCATGAATAAAATATGGAAATATGTGATAACAACGTTTTCATTATGCCAAAGAAGGAAATTTTCGAAATTCATTTACGCATTTTCAAATGATGTATCATAATTTAAACCAATTCTTTTAAATACAATCCAAAAATTGATTTTTTTTCGAGCCGCATACAATGTGAATTAAAATTAATGATTTTGTCGTTGTATTCATGTAGTTTTCTTTGTGTCATGTTTGTATATTTTATATACGAATGTCATTCAAAAAATCTTTAGCTTGTATCTAATTTCATTACCAAAAGAGGAACTTGATGAATTCATCAAATCATTTTAAACTGCTTTCATTTTTTACTAGAAAAAATTTCATTTACGTTTTGGACATAATTTTAATATTGATTATGGAATTTCACCAATGTTCATCGACACCTCCTTTCTTTCCCTCCCTAATTTTACCATGCTATTCCTTTGTTTATGTTTAACATTATAACGGTCTCAATCTTAATAATCCTTGAATGCATGTGAATTATAAAACAAAAATTAAATAAACATAAAAACCTCAATTGCAAACTAACAGCTCAAAATATCCAACATTAATTAGGTTCTTTATAACGACATTCTCTATAATAATTGTTTCTTTATAACGAAATGACAATTTTCAAATTTTTGTTCTTAATTTTAAAAGGAAACTCCCCGTTTTGACAAGAATTTTCTTAAAATGAAATCATGTATGTTTAACAAATTAGAATCAGAATCAGTTAAAAGGTTAATAAAACTTATTTATTTATTATCAGGATTTAAATTAGTAAGTCTGAACGCCTTGAATGTTAGACTATCAATGTCCTGTCCTTTGAACATCTATTCTCTTGCGCCGTTCTGACGGCACGTATAGTTGTCTTCTTCTATTCGATCTTCTCTATCAAGTATTGCCAGATCGTTTTGTGTTACATATGTATGGATGTATGATAAGTGTGCACATGTAGTAGAACTTATACGCAACAGGTTAATCGTTTGAGTTAGCACCGTCTGAATCTATTATTAAAAAATGCCCAAGCGCAAAGTTAAAAAATGAGAAAAGAAGAAAGAAGTTGCTGAAAAAATTGGAGTGTCCTTCAGTACATTGTCGGCAATTTAAAAAAATTAAGTACAAGTTTCAAAGTTTGCCGAAGCAAGTTCAAATAGAAGTCAAATAAATCTAATAAAATAAAAATACGGTGATGTGGATAAAGCAATGCTTTTTTTTTGTGCCATTTTTTTTTATTATAAAAGAGCACTTACAGTGTTAAAAAAATTACATTTTCTATATAACCAATTTTGTATAAAACTTCTTTATAACGAAGCAATTTTTTGTTCCCTTAAAGGTTCGTTATAGAGAAGTTTGACTGTATTGTTAGAATCATGCAGTTTTCATGAATGTAATGTACAAACATTAATTGCTTAAAACAATTTTGCCAAAAATTATTTGATATTTTCGCCTTCTGCAGCCCATGTGGACATCTAAAAAGTACCTACTTTTCCAGAATTTTTTTCTGATCTTGCATAATCGAAACCTAACCTATTTTCACCTCTCGACGGATGCTCTTTTTCTTATTAAATATAATACGATCCCCCTTAAGTTTAATAGCGAAGAAGAAGTTAGTAGCTATTGGAAAAATATATTCAGTCCTATCACGAATTCCATTTTAATTGCCAAAATGCCAACTCGTTACGAATTAGGTTAAAAAAATCGCCATTAAGAACGGATCTGGTGATACCTTTATTCGGTGCTCTTGAAAGTTTCCGATTACAATGGAATTCGTTATAGGGTAAATTGTGTCCAAAATATTTCAATATCAAAATGAATTCACAAACTTGAATTTTACTAAAATGCAAAATTGTTTCTGCTTTGTATGCAATTCGTTTGTATAAATTGTCATTATGAACAATTTATTAAAAAAAAAGTTTAAAAATTTAGTGAAATACAAATAAAATCCGCTACCAAGCAAGACCCGCGTCTATATTCAGGTTCCAAAGAAAAAAAAAAAACCATTATTTTTTGACATATAAATTCTCACTTTATAAAAGATATTAAAATATAAAACAAAACCAGAAAAACATAAAATAAATGCGAAATATTGAACATGTGGATTTCAAACCTATTAGCAGAGATCTCATACACTCAACTCTTTGAGAACAGAACCAGCAATAACCAATTTCTGAATTTCCGAAGTCCCCTCATAAATTTCTGTGATCCGGGCATCGCGATAATGTCGTTCTGCAGCCATATCTGTAACATAACCCATTCCACCGAGAACTTGAATGGCTTGGTGGGAGCAAAATGTTGCTGATTCTGAAGCAGCAAGTTTAGCCATTGCAGCTTCCTTGGTGAATGATTTGCCATTATCTTTCAACCAAGCTGAACGCCATGTCAAGAGCCGCGCCGACTCAACGCTCAGAGCCATGTCAGCGATTTTTTGTTGAATTATTTGTAATTTTGAAATGGGCTTACCGAAAGCCATACGTTTGTTCGAATAATCAACTGCCAGTTCCAGTGATGCCTGGGCGATACCGAGCGCTTGTCCAGCGATTCCAATGCGTCCTCCGTCGAGACCTTTCATTGCGATCTTGAAACCATAGCCCTCTTCGCCCAATAGATTCTCTTTGGGGATTTCGCAATCTTCGAAAATCAATTGGCAGGTGGACGATCCACGGATACCAAGTTTGTCTTCCTTCTTTCCCACAGAGAAACCTTTCAGACCCTTAGAAACAATAAAGGCCGATATGCCTTTGTGTTTCAAAGATTTTGATGTAGTTGCGATTACCACACCCGATTCTGCTTCAAATCCATTAGTTATCCATGCTTTCGTTCCATTCAGTACATATCGATCTCCCTTTAGAACGGCAGTGGTAGAGGCTGCTCCAGCATCAGAGCCGTTTCCAGGTTCCGACAGGGCAAAGAAACCAATTTTCTCACCGGTGGTATACGGTTCAACATAATCTTTCTTTTGTTTTTCATTACCAAAAGCCATGAGAGGTCCAAGGTACAATGAATTATTAACAGACATTATAACTCCAGCTGATGCACATCCTCTTGAGATTTCCTCCATGGCAATAGCATACGCAAGGGTGTCCAAACCTGTGCCACCTTAAAAAAAAAAAAAAAACAATCAAGGTTATTCCTGCGACCTTCTCAAGGTTCTCTATACGTTAAAGAAAAATTACCATATTCCTCCGGCACAGCAACAGCCATTAAACCGAGTTCACCCATCTTCTTGATCTCTTCGGCGGGGTATAAGTGTTCACGATCGAATTTGGCGGCCTTCGGTACCAGTTCATTATCAGCGAAGTCTCTCACTGTCTTTTGGAGCATTTGGTGCGTCTCTGGTAGTGCCGATAAGCAAGCAATGTTCCTCCTCAAGTTCAATGCATGTTGGACTATATTTAGATGGAGGATGGAATCAAAGTCCAATCGCTTGATTAAAATTAATTCTTGTACTCTCTTACCTAATCTTGTGGAGTTTCTTGAAAGGGAAATCATATTTATGAAAAGATAAGAAGTTTAATGGTAAAATAATAAGATACAATCACAGGTTTTCGAAATTAAATTGATTCCTTTACCAAGCAAAGCAAACTTGCACTTGGACAATCTGAAGCAACTTGGTCTTCAATCAACCTCAACCATGTAGTTATAGTTAAGGAGAAGTAGGATAATTTTATCGGTAGTGTTAAGTGTTGCTTTTGGCGTTTTTATTTGTATGTACGATCGTTTTCATTGAGTATAACACTTTCAGAATTAGTTGTAGATCTGTTCGTGTACTTTCGTAAATAATTCGGAGTCTGTTAATTAGGTTCAAAAATGAGAATCTCTCAAAAAAATTAATAAGGGTATTCATGTAACGAGATAATTTTCCGCTTTGTAGAAAGATATAACTTTCCGCAGCATGTTTCCATGAACACCCCCTAAGAAATACTTGCGTAAATGTGGGAAATATTTTGTGAAATGTCAAATTTAAAGTCAGAATCCATACTTCTTTAGTTTACGAGGTTTATTTTTCTGCACTTTCCGCAGCAAATTTGTGAGATAATTTTATGCGATTTGCAGAAACTTTTTCCCATACAAATTTTGACAGCTCGTTTCTGCGGAGATAAAATTATCTGGTTTACGAGGTTTACGAGGGTTTTCCGCGCTTACATGAATACATCTAATGTAAAATTTCAAAAGCTCGTAAAGCATGCACTAATATTTACACGATTTTGTTTTCACATTTCATTTTTTTGACTTCCAAATTTTGTATTGATGCTACATTTAAATATATCGGTGCCCATCATTTTCATTTACAATCCTTTTTTTTGGCTTAATTATATACTGAAAATAAAAAAATTATTATTCATTTCATGAGAATCTATATACAAAATATGACTTACCACTGACAAATAAGTTTTCGATTGGTAAGAAACGCAAGAGAGTGGCTCAAACTATTTAATGTAAAATTGCCAGAAATACACCAACTGAAGGAAGAAATTACACCAGTAATAAAAGAAAAAACATTGCTTGGTTTAAAGTCGAAATTCGCAAACGTTTTCAAACCTGGAGTTGGGAAAATTAATGACTACGAAGCCAAGTTATACCTTCAAGAAAACGCTTAACCTGTGTACATTGCGGCTCGTAAGGTACCGTATGCTATGATAGGTAAAATGAAGCAAGAGATTAATCGTCTGGAAAAGGCTGGCATAATTACAAATATGCAGTTCAGTGAATCGGGCACACACCAGTGGTGCCAATTTTGAAAAAGGATGTATCAATCAGGCTGTGTGCAGATTACAAAATCACCCTCAACAAGGTACTCAAGGTACAAAAAGAAAGAAAGAAGAAATTTTTGCTACGTCAATGGAAGGTGGAAAAATTTTCACAACGTTGGACATCAGTGAGGCCAATTACCCCTAACACACACCACGAACTACTTCATCGAAGCATATTGTCGATAAGATTTTTGGGTCGTGTGAAATGAATATGTGTCGGCATAGCAGTGCGAACTCTGAGAATCGAAGTAGTATGCCGACATGGCGTGTAAAAAGGACCGAACTAGTTCGTCGACACAGTTTTTTATGATGTTATTCGGTTTTAGTTGTTAAAATTTACAAATCGTCTGATAAAGCAAGAATAAAATTCAATCTTCTTAAGCAACAATTCAATAAAACTCTGATCAACACAAAAAAGTAGTTCTGGAGCATTAAAATTCAAATATTTTTCGGTCATTTTCACTTTTCATTTAAAATTTCACAACCCCACCATTTAACAGCTGATTTTGGCATATACTTCTACATCGGCGTATTGGCGTGTAAATGCCCATACAAAAGCGAAGTACTTTGTCGATTAGATTGATCGATGTGGCGTGTGTGAGGGGTAAATGGATCAGCAAAGTGCACAAATGCAAGCAATTTCTACCATTCAAGGAGATTACCAGGTAAATAGGCTGATGTATGGTACCATCAAAGGTGGCACCGGCTATTTGGCAGAGGTACATCCAACAGACATTGAAACGCATGGAGTATGTGTGTTCTTGGATGACATCAAAGTCCAAGGAAGAAATTTTCAAGAACACATAGGTCGTTTAGAAGATGTGCTTAGCCGACTTAACAAAGTTGGATTGCGGGTAAATTTTAACAAATGCAAATTTTTCGAAAAATCTATTACTTACCTAGGTCAAGTTTTCGATTGGTAAGAAACGCAATAATTGAACTAAATCACAATTATACATTTAAAATTGTAAATTTCTGGTGACAACATTTAGGCCTATTCGGTGAGATCTTTGATTCTTCTATTCTGTTATTCTGTTATGAATTTTCCATACAGAAGTTGGAGCTGTCAACAAATCTTTTATTATTTATAATTTTGGTATTTGGCATACTAAAATCTGCTATAAAATCTGCTAATAAAACTTTTATGAACGGTCAAACGTTCGAACATAGACAAAATCTTTTACGAATAGCATTTTTGGTATTCAGCATGCCAAAATCTGTTAAAAATCATAAAAGAATAAAAGACAAACTTATGTTACTTTTATCATAAAAGATTTCAATAAGTACACAGGTGCATCAAGTAAAAATGAATATTTATCTTTTATTTCGTCAACAAAATGTTCTTAAAAGAAGACAAATGAAACAAAATATATTAAAACACATATCATATAAACATATAAGTAGAGTATGGCCACGGTATTCCCAGAAACATGAGGTAAAATCGTGTTCGATGGTATGGATACCAATAGTGTGTAAGGCTAGCCGCGCACTAGCAATTTTTTGTTGCGAAACTGTTTGGTTACTTATAGAAAGCAGATGAACTGTTTGGTTGAATGTCCGTGACTTTGCAGATAAGTATATGTTCAATAAAATGGCGAACTTATTTTAGGCAATCGTTTAGTTTGTGTCAAAACACAAACTTTTTAGTTGCTCGAACCAAGCAGTTTCGCAACTAAAAATTGCTAGTGCGCGGCTAGCCTAAGGGTTTACTTTTTTGTTTGTCATCCATTTTAAACCATGGAAAACCGCTTTTCGGTTCGGTCTTAAAAGAATATAAATGCCAACATTGTAATGGGAAACCTTTTGCAAGAAATCGTAAGCTTTCAGACGAGAATTTCTGTGGAAAACGAAGATGGAAGGATAGAAGAAAATTCTTTTAAATGATAATTTGCCATTTCATGAATTACAATTTATTTATACAAGATTTTGTTACTAATTTTGGGTTTGAACAATAAATTGAAGACAAAATAAAATATTTAAGAATTGCGAAGATAATTAATAAGGAAAGTCAGCATATAATTGCTCTCTTGCTATTTCAATTCCATATAGACCGAAAGCCCACAACAATTTTTGGGTGTGATTGATAACAAAATATAACTAGCATAATTAGATAGGCCTTTAGTAGTTATTTACAAATGTGAACGTCTTGATCAATGCTCTAGTGGGAGCTATAGTGCATAAAAGTTCATCATATATGCAGTTCTTTTCAAGTCTAAATAATTGTGATAACAACTATGCCAAAATGTAAAGTTAATCCCCCTGATCGAAAGTATTGAGGTCTAAGACATTTTGCAGACAGCCTTCTACCTGCAAGACGCAATAAGAATAGCGTACTTCTTGCATGAAGAAGACCGCCTTCAAAACGTCTTGCTGTGGGCTCTTATTCTAATACAAATTTACATGCCTATGGTCGGATAACCACTTTATACAAAATGTATTATGTATTTATTTATTATTATTTATTTATTGCTACAAAAACTTTTGATTTAGGATAGTTTCTGGTTTAAGAAAATGAATTTGAGAATTGCCACGTCACCCTTAAGATCATATTTGTATCCCCTTAATTCGTGAACAGAACGCGTGTTGTAGATAGTTTTGCAAACAAAAAAGGAAGTATAATTTAATATCCTAACGAATATCTCCCTATTTATGGATTTTGCCCTTACAGTTAACCAGACGCAATCCTTGACATCCCAGCAAAAAATTGCTTCCTATTTCTGAAATTTAAGAATTATTCGTAGCTATAGTGGTAATGTAACCTTTTTTGCTGGAAGTCAAGTAGTTATAGGAGTAAAACTTGATGTAATTCATCGCCTAGATATTCTCTAGAGCACTTTTATATCATCTATATTAACTAGGCGTAATGACTCAATTTTCCTTTAATCATACTATATTCATACAGTTTGTACTCCAATAGTCAACCTAATAAACTGTTATAAAAGTCTCGATGCGTAATGACTCAATTTTCCTTGAATCATACTATATTCACATAGCTGGGCACCGTTAATCAAAAAGTTAACTTCGTTAATCGTTAATCCGCTACTAAAAAAGTTAGCTTCGTTAAACGTTAAAGCGTTAAATTTCGGAAGAATTAACGCAAGTTAACGTTAATCGTTAATCCGTTAACATGTGATAAAAATTGCATTTTTTATATTTTTTTACTCTGATCACCGGCGGCGCTAAGTAATGCCGGTCGTTCACTAGGCGATCAACGCACAAGTTTCAACTCTAATGTACGGTGCCTTCAATTCTGTTCAACCAACGGGTTGGATCTAGTTGTTGGCCGTTGCTCAACGAATTGCGCCAGAGCCCCTCTTATAAAAATCGAGATGCCAGGGAATTGGCTTGGTCTCAAATTTCCTCGAAAATGCAATTGCCTAAACTTTGAATTCGAATTCACTGGCGCGGTGGGATCAATCGATTTTAATTTCTCATATATTTCATTGAAAAAACAATTTTCTTCGCGACTCAAGAAAAAATCATTTATCCAGTATCGTCTTGGCTGTTTTTTTTTCCTTTGTCGTTCATTTTCTAATATTATTAATGCGGCAGCCACTTTTTTTTCTTAGAGGAAATCATACTCATACGGAACAAATTTAAGAATATTTTAAAGTGAAGGCGTGCGTCGACAATAAATGTAGGTATGTACCGAACTGAAGTCAAAATTATTTCAGGTTTGACGTTTGAGTTTTTTGTTTATCATGGTGCGTTAAAAATTTTTGTTCTGTCAAAATCGAACAAGTTTATCAACTAGTGTACGAGGTTATTCAACATTTGAGTAAGTTGGTCAACTATGTAGGTGTACGGAGCTATTCAACACTGGAATAAGTTTTAAGAGTTGATCAACTAGGTGTGCGGGGTTAATCAACATATGGGAAAGTTGGTCAATTATGTGTACGGGGTTCCAAAAGCATTTTGTTAAACTTTAGTTGCTCAACGTGAATTACGTAAGTTGCTGCACTAGTGTAAGAGGTTGTAAATTCGTTTATCCAACGAAAGAGTTGAATAAAAAGTTGAACGAAGTTGGTTGGACTTATCGCGCACATAGTAATACGTACCTAGCTGTTTTTGTTTCACCGCGGCACGCGATGCACGGCACTTGTCTCATACTTGTCTGAACCTGTTTTTCGCGCCGCGCGGTAAATAGTAGGCATTGGATTAACGATTAACGGACTTAACGTGGATTAACGGATTTAACGTGTCCGTTAACATTTTTAAAAGTTAACTTAAAAGTTAATCCGTTAATCAAAATCTTAACTTCGTTAATTAACGATTAACGGATTAACGAGTTAATGCCCAGCTATGTATATTCATACAGTTTGTGCTCCAATAGTCAATCTAATAAACTTTTATAAAAGTCTCAATTAAGTATACAATGCTTCATTCTTATATATCTCTTGTATAATTAAATATGTTAAAAGGCTTATATCTGCGAATGTGTATATGACAATTAAATTCGATATTTTTATAGAATTATTATTGGACAGTTTGAGTCAGACACTATAATAATGCTTAATTTTTCTGTCGGACTTTTAGGCTAGGCGCACACATTCAAACTTTTTAGTTTCTCAAACCAAGCAGTTGCGAAACTAAAAAGTTTGTGTTTTGACAGCAACTAAACGATTGCCTAAAATGAGTTCGCTATATTTTGTGTAATAGTTCATCTGTTTTCTATAAGCAACCAAACAGTTGTGCAGCTAAAAACTGAATGTGCGCGCCTAGCCTAAGGCTATAGTATAAAGTTTCAAATCCAATAAATGAATGTACCAACCATATTGCGTTCCCAATACCGTACAACTGTTAGAGCGTTTGGAAAATATAAATGATTTATTAATGCAAAATATCTATCCTTTTTGTCTTAGTAAGAAACGAAAACAAAATTGCTTACACTCCTTTTTGTAAATTTCACAAGATGTCATCTCAAAATGACATTTAGATACTAAAACGGCCTTAAACCTCCTATGAACCAGTTTTAGCTTATTCCACCGCTATTCCTTGTGCATTTTCATTATAAATAAGGTTTTCAGGATTAGAGCCGTTGTAAAGTCGAAGTAACTTTACTCCGTCGCTAAAACGAGTTAGTAAATAAGGCTGTAAATCTTTGGCAGAATAATAGTTGTGACAGAAGCCGCGCTTTACTGTCGCCAATGATCCATATAGATTTACCCTCGAAAATCTCTCCCTCCCTCTTGCTTATGATTGTTGATTTTCAAATGTGTCTTGTCTTTTTTCTTTACACTGTAGTTTACACTACCTTACCATAAAAAGCCATACTCGCCAAAAAAAGATGTAATTTCTGGATCTTTAAAATATATTCAGATAGAGAACAGGATCCCAAATTGTTTTTGTAATAATAGGTGTGTTTTTTTTGCAAGTCCATATAGAATTGTAAAATAAAACGACATCGGGACTAAGCGCTTTACATGCAAATGCAACAACTACTTAAATCTATACAGAGTTAGCTAAGACCAGATAATTATCGAGAGTTAATCTAAGACCCGATAAAAATGGTGATGCCAAAATAGTATTATCTATATGTTATCGATAATTTGCTCAGAGACGTCAAAAGTGAAGTTTTTGGATTGGTTGATGCTAGTCGTCAATAAGCTGACAAATGTCATAGCGTACACAGTGCTTCCAGCTATGTGGAAAAAAAGCTCCTAAATCCCGATGTCGTTTTTTTTTACAATTCTATATGGACTTGCAAAAAAAACACACCTACACCCATATTAATAAAGATGGTTTAGTGGAGGTTTATCGTCAAGTCCTGGACTAAGTGCGAAATTTCATTAATAAAACAAATTTTCTGTTAAGTGACGTTTACTAATTATGATTAAGTTAAACCACCGAAGTAGGTGGTTTAGCGAAGGAATAAGAAATAGAAATGTCCACAGTCAGACAAAAGCGATTGACAATCAATTTAGGTAGCCACAGAATATAAAAAAAGAGATTGCTTACTTTTGTAGAAGATTTTCTTAAAAGGATTTTTGGTAAACGTCATTTTACTATTCCGGGAACATTTTGTTTTTATTAATATAAATATTTAAGCCAGGACTAAACTCCTATTCTATGGTTTAGTAAGACAGTGGACTATAGAAGGAATAAGCGTTTTTTATTAATATGGGTGCTAATATGTTAAAAATTAATTCAGATCCGGATCCACATAGATCCGTAGATAAAAAAAAGGCGGATAGAATAGGCCTAAATATAATAACCACTTTAACCAATATTGCTCATCTCTATCGTTTTGTATAACACATTCAAACAAAATTTTCCACAAAATTCTTTTCCACTAAAAACTTCCAGTTGTCAAATAATAAAATATAAAAATGTTTCTATTCCCAAATGCAATCGTGTCGTAAAAAATCCAAAAATTACTTTTCCTTTTAAAAACAAAATACAAAAAAGATTTATTTAAATATTTTATAATTTAAGTGCAAGACAATTCAATGCGGGAAATGTGCACCTTGAAAAGAAAACAATAAAATAAAGGAAACAAATAAAGTGGACTCATAGTCATACAAACACCATCGGAACATTACTTGTTATAATTATTTTGTTTTCTAATAAATATTTGTTAATAAAATGTCGATTGTTTATTTAGCTTTGTGCTTAAATTAAACGCCTGAATAAAACGATTTATATTGAACATTTGGAAGAATATCACAATCTAAACGTAAGTTCTGTGTTAAAAATAAATGAAATTATTTCTGTTTCCAACAAAAGAATTCATTGCCATCGTCGTCGGAGTTTCTTTAATAATTTTTTTTTATAGAATTCTTAAACTTGGTGAGAGTGAGGGCTGGGCCAAGGGGAAAAATTATTCCAAACTTGAATGAGTGATTCCAAAATAAAATTAAACAAAAATAAGACCACCCCACATCCGACTAGGCTGTAGTTATTTTTTGTTGAGATATATGTACTAGGTATAATTAAATAATTGTATGCTCTTAGTTAATTCATTCATATTGTACATTCAGACTGAGTCCAGATAGCCACAATACAAAACAAAATCAATTAACATTCGTCTCCCCATGCGTTGTGAATTACGTCGATGATAATAAATACAAGTCAGATATTTTGTCGTTTTTATTATTGTAGGAGTAACTATCTAGCTAGATAACGAAAAAAAAAAAGTATTGTGGATGTTGGCGAGAAGGGAGACAATTCTGCTCTCTGTTAATTGCGAATATTATTAATTGTAATATCGTTTGATCGAAAAATAAAATTCTGTTTTACTCGGTTGTAATAATTTAATTTAAATTAAGAACCACCTATTGGGAATTATTTTTCATTTCGTTTGCTATTTTGAAATTTTGTTTTATTATTTATTTTTTGTTATTAGCGATAAGGTAAATGATAAATTACTGGATTTGTTTACATAGATAACGCACTTAAAAACCACAACGTTATCCAGTGTGTCTTCAGTAAATAATTCACTCACTGAAAGGTTCAAAGGGTTACCTACTGTTGCTTTTAAGTTGCAACAATTTAAATAAATGTATTCATAAAATCAGCATCTCGAAAATATAGAATTGATACTTTTTGGTTTTTTTCTCTACAATTAGACTAAGAGCCCACAGCAATTTGTGGGTGTGATTGATAACAAAAAATAATTAGCATAATTAGATAGGTCTTTATTAGTGGGAGCAATAGTGCATAAGAGTGCATCAGATATGCAGTTCTTTCCAAAGTCTAAAAAATTGTGATAAAAAATTTGGCATAACTTCAAAATGAAGAGCTAAGTGCCCTGATTGCAAATATCAAGGTCCAAGACGTTTTGAACGCGGTCTTCTTCGTGCAAGAAGTACGCTATTCTTATTGCGTCTTACAGGCAGAAGGCTGTCTGCAAAACGTCTTAGGCCGGTTTTTTTCACTCGGAGTTGAACATAACTTGAGGATTTTTATTTTCAACTCGTGATTTTGTTTTTATTCACTCAAAGTTGACGTTTTCAACTCTCGATTTTCAACTCTAGAGTTGGTCAACTTTAGATTTTCTCAACTTCCGGAATAAGTAGAAGTTAATTGAGCAAACTTGGGAGTTGACATAAAACATTGTTTTTTTTTTTCAAATAAAATGCATGCATTTTGTTTCGAAAGTTTGTTTGCTTCAATTTTCACGACAAAAAATTAAAGAAACATTGGTGTAATGTTCCGCAGCAATTATTTTTGAGAAAAGTATCCATCAACTTCGTCAAGCAGTAAAAGTGAAGATAATGTAACTGAGCCATTGTTCTTTGAAAGAAGACAATTCAAGATGTTGCCGCTCATTGGAGTTGAAAAGTAGGACGACCGTGACTTCATCTACAGCTTTCGTCTTTTAAAACCAGACAGCAATGATGTTGCTAGACTTGATAAAGGATTCACTTCCTTCCGACAAGAGACGGTAATAGTCTTAAGCTAGCCGTCACCTTAAAACTTAAGTTCCCTTTTAAATATATCTTGTTAATTGTGAACAATCACAAAGTTATTGGCAGCACTACGATTTTATGCGCCAATGCAACGGGTGGGCGGGTCAATGCAACTGACTTTTCTTCAGTAGAGTAAGCATTTCCAGCGTGCATCACGTTCTGAAACGAGTTTCGAAAGCAATTGTCAATCTAGCACCACGGTTAATTCGAATGCCGGAAACGCATGAGGAAAAGCTTGAAGCATCCCGAGGCTTTTTCGCTAAAGGCAAGTTTCGTAGGACAATAATTAGTGCAATTGATTTGTTTTTTTGTTGATATGTCACAAATGTACCATCAACAATTTCATACAATACAAAAAGTTCCCGATTTTTAACAACTTATTTTCCCCCACGGTAGATCGATGAAAACATATTTCATTACAATAATCACACAAAAACCAAATTTTATTGAACGAATGAATTCAAATTTTATTTTGAAAATGACAGTTTGTATTTTATTTCAGCAAATATCCCAGGGATATTTTTCAAATCACAAGTTGAACAACTTTAGATTTTCAACTCGAGAGTTGAGAAAACAATTAGTGAAAAAAAAAGAAATTTCAACTTGCGTTTCAACTCTCGAGTTGAAGCCAACTCTCAAGTTGATCAACTCGAGAGTTTGCCTCAAGTTGAGCACTAGTGAAAAAAATGGCCCTTAGATCTCAATACTTTCAATCAGGGGGCTTAACTTTACATTTTGGCATAGTTTTTATCACAATTATTTAGACTTGGAAAGAACTGCATATATGATGCACTTTTATGCACTATAGCTCCCACTAGAGCATGCAAGACGTTAACATTTGTAAAGAACTACTAAAGGTCTATCTAATTAGTCTAATTATTTTTTGTTATCAATAACATCCAAAAATTCTGTGTGCTCTCGGTCTAAATGGTTCTAACGATTTTAGTTGAAATTCCTAAACCATTGAAATGTGTTTTTATAATGCTCCAATTTCATAAACAGCTTGCAGAAAGCTCTCTTATCGACAATGCGTGCGTTTGGTATCAACGAAACCTTTGTATTATATATTAACTTCTAGATCGCTCAATACATTTTTCAAGTCTGATCTTCAAAAAATAAATGCTGGTGTTCCCCAGAGCTCCGTTTTGTCTCCGACTCTCTTTCTCATTTATATAAATGATCTCTTGTCTGAAACTTCTAATAATAATAATAATAACAGAGTTTCTGGAACCATCTCAGCTTACGCCAAGAGTACCTATCTCTGCATTGCAGGCTCTGATGTGTGCTCTAGATTCTAAAATACTCAATATATAAGGTCAGACAAACCTTTACAACAAAACATCTATGTATTATTAATCACTATTTTTTATATACAAAATAAGTTTATTTTTAAAAACATTTATACTTAGCTCATTCTTCAATTCACTTGGAAGTCTATTAAAAGAATTTATTCCCATATTCATAACTGAGTCCTGGGTGCTATTTCTGTTACACCTATTGGGCCTCAAATTTTCACTGTTGCGTAAATTATAAGGTTGTAATTCTCCAACGTTGACGATATTAACTTTTAAGTATTCAGGAACCATATTGTTTTTCATTTTATATATTAATAACATAGCGCTATATTTAAGTCTCTGTTTAACACTCATCCAATTTAAAACTTCCAAACATCACTCTTATTGGGGTGTAGACATTCACTCTCAATATCATTCGCATTGCTTTATTTTGCAATAATTGAAGCCGATTTACTATTTCTTGTTGACAACCATATAAAACAGTTGAACAATAATTAAAATGGGTTAAGACAATAGTATTATATAGAAGCAAAGTACTTTCAAATGTTAAGTCTCTTCTAATTCTTTTTATAAAACCAACTTTTTTAGCAATTTTTCCGCACACATATCTCCCATGCTCTTTGAAATTTAACTTCGAGTCCAAAACAACTCCGAGATATTTAAAACTATCAACACACTCAATAACTTCTCCATCCATACATACATTTATGGGTTCATTTACTTTAAGTTTCATACATTTCGTCTTTTTCACATTCAATTTCATTTTATTCATTTGAAGCCACCGGCTTATGCTCTCCAAGTCCTCATTTAAACATTGTAACAACCATTCAACATTTTTTCCACTTATGCTTGGAAATATCCCGTAGCACAATGAATTATTAACAATTTTGATTAACACAGGGCCAATGATTTCAATTGATTTTAAAATTATGTCTCTGTTAATACCTCGTAAGTCCTTTTTATTATTTAATTCCACGCCTGCATAACGAAATTTAAAAACACAATTTAGGTGTATGCTTGGTGGAATATAATGTTGAAAAGGAATTGAATAATTAATTTCGACCACACTCTCAACAAAATACAAATTAAACCTATTAGCAATTTGATTTTCATCAGTTAAAGGTTCTTGCCCAAACTTAACATTAGTGATATCTTTACTTTTATTGTTTTTCATAATAAGAGACTTAATCATTTTCCATGTACCGACTTGATTACCACTGTTCGATTGTATCTGCGTGCGAATATGTCGATTTTTTGCTGCCAAAACTTCTATTTTATACTTATTCCGAATCATTTTATATCTCTTCCAATCTTCAACATTGCTGCTGTAAATTGCTGTTCTGAAAGCCGTTATTTTTTCCTGTTTCATTCTCCATAGATTACCATTGTAGCACTGACAATCAACTTTCACTCCAATCAATTTTTCAATAGTCATAGCGTCACAGCATCTTCCAATACAATCATCAAATCTCACCGTAAGATCATTAAAGTTCCGCTCATAAAACAATTCAGGAAAGCCGTTATTATTCAAAAGATTATCTAATTTAGATTTGGAATACTTAAGAATCTTTTTCTTCTGAAAATCATTTTTACAATTATTACCTTTTATTTCTACTCTTATTGTCTCATGATCAGATACTTTAAAGTTCTTATCAACACACACATTAAATTCATCTTTCGCGTCTATGTTAACACACACATAATCAATCAATGTTCGAGAATGTTCTGTAATTCTTGTAGCCTCCTTAACAAGTTGAATGTCACCTTGATCAATAATTAAGTCTAACATTCTCACTTTATTAGTATCATCCGTTAGCAAGTCAATATTAAAATCTCCCATTACTACTGTGTTGCTTTCACTTTCCAAATTCTCAGCATACCAATTTTCATAAAACCGTAAGAATTCATTTACCGATGAGCTCGGCGATTTATATACACCAACAAACACCCATTTTTTACTTTCTAACCATACATACAATTTTAAAATCCATACAAAATTATTATATTGTGTAACATTCACCACTTCAAAACGTAATCCTTTTTTAATGTACGCCATTACACCTCCTGTATGCCTTGAATGCGAAAAGCAGTTAATGTGGGAGTAGTTACTTATTTTATATTCACATTCTTCAATATCTGTTGTTATTCGGGTTTCCGATAACAACAATATATCAGGTTTACAAATTATTTACCAATAATTCAACATGGCTTTTGTTATTGAGAAGACTCTGCGCATTTAAACAATACGAAATAGCCTTCCTCTTATTGGTGGGTTGCTACATTGTTTTGCAGACGACTCTACTCTCAGCTTCTCATACTCGTTCTTAAATTCACATCCATCTTCTTCGGAAATGTAATTGCAACAGTATCGTGTGATTAGCTCATTATACTCCGAACATTGTTAAATGGGTTAAAAGAAATCGTGTTGATTATAATGCTTCGAAAACTCAATGCTGTCTTTTGTCGTTAAAGCAAAATTTACCCCTTATGCCATTGTCATTGAATGGCACTAGCATCGAAAAAGCCGAAAAGCTCTCAGTACTCGGTATTTGTGTCAGCGACGATCTTCGTTGGAATGACCACATTATCGAGACCGCCAAAAATGCTGCCAAAAGCTTAGGATTTCTATATCGATGTAAGAATTTTTTCATCCTCTTCTGATCTGGCTATATATATATACTTCCAAAACTCGAGTATAACACATCTTTGGGCAGGTGCAGCAGAAACTTCTCTCCACTTATTAGATAGAATTGAAACCAGAGCGTTAAAACTGATAGGAAACAGAGCTATCATGGATTCATTCCCATCTCTTGAACACCGTCGGAATGTTTCATGTATTTCCTTGTTTTATCGCTTTTTTTACAAGCCAGTTACATTCCTCCCCTTTATCAGTTCACACGTGATACCCGCTTCGCTTCGTATCGTCAAATATAGAGATTGATTTTTTTGCCAGGCACGGTTTTCCCTTGCCATTTCAATTTGCAAACATTCAAAACCAATGTTCATCGACACCTCCTTTCTCTCCCCCTCTTATTTCTCTATGGCCTGTGCTGTGTTTTCTTAACACACCCTTGAGCGCATGTGAAAAATAAAAAAAAAATATTTTGACCTGTGAATTTTATTTTATTTTATTTCGTAAATGCTTTATATCAGCAAGATGCAATATGTTACAAAGAGAGCAAAAAAAATAACAATAAATTAATGCTTATTATTAAATCAATTAAAAAAATAAAGAGAAAACAATTAAATCTTAAATTTAAGTTTGAATTATTAAATTCACAAATTTCCTGAATAATAAGGGTATTCATGTAAGCGGAAAACCCTCGTAAACCAGATAATTTTATCTCCGCAGAAACGAGCTATCAAAATTTGTATGGGAAAAAGTTTCTGCAAATCTCATAAAATTATCTCACAAATTTGCTGCGGAAAGTGCAGAAATAAACCTCGTAAACTAAAGAAGTATGGATTCTGACTTTTAATTTGACATTTCACAAAATATTTCCCACATTTAAATGAAAACATGCTGCGGAAAGTTATATCTTTCTACAGAGCGGAAAATTATCTCGTTACATGAATACCCTTCATATTAATTTAGATCCTTTTTAAATCTTGCTGTGTTTTGTATTCCTTTAATACAACGGCAACGTGATAAAGACTTCCAAAGATGAACAGAGTTTAGAAAAAATTGACGCTCAGATCTTAAGAATGAACATCGGGGATGAATCAATTGATGAGATCGATGCGAGGTTGCAGTTCTAATTATGTCAAAACAGTATTGTGGTTGGTGTGTCATTAATAGGTTTGTTCGTTGAGCCCTGAAGTCACCCTGGGGTCGCCCTAAATCGTTTTTTGAAAAACCTGAAGTCACCCATCTTCTTCGGAAATGTAATTGCAACAGTATCGTGTGATTAGCTCATTATACTCCGAACATTGTTAAATGGGTTAAAAGAAATCGTGTTGATTATAATGCTTCGAAAACTCAATGCTGTCTTTTGTCGTTAAAGCAAAATTTACCCCTTATGCCATTGTCATTGAATGGCACTAGCATCGAAAAAGCCGAAAAGCTCTCAGTACTCGGTATTTGTGTCAGCGACGATCTTCGTTGGAATGACCACATTATCGAGACCGCCAAAAATGCTGCCAAAAGCTTAGGATTTCTATATCGATGTAAGAATTTTTTCATCCTCTTCTGATCTGGCTATATATATATACTTCCAAAACTCGAGTATAACACATCTTTGGGCAGGTGCAGCAGAAACTTCTCTCCACTTATTAGATAGAATTGAAACCAGAGCGTTAAAACTGATAGGAAACAGAGCTATCATGGATTCATTCCCATCTCTTGAACACCGTCGGAATGTTTCATGTATTTCCTTGTTTTATCGCTTTTTTTACAAGCCAGTTACATTCCTCCCCTTTATCAGTTCACACGTGATACCCGCTTCGCTTCGTATCGTCAAATATAGAGATTGATTTTTTTGCCAGGCACGGGTTTCCCTTGCCATTTCAATTTGCAAACATTCAAAACCAATGTTCATCGACACCTCCTTTCTCTCCCCCTCTTATTTCTCTATGGCCTGTGCTGTGTTTTCTTAACACACCCTTGAGCGCATGTGAAAAATAAAAAAAAAATATTTTGACCTGTGAATTTTATTTTATTTTATTTCGTAAATGCTTTATATCAGCAAGATGCAATATGTTACAAAGAGAGCAAAAAAAATAACAATAAATTAATGCTTATTATTAAATCAATTAAAAAAATAAAGAGAAAACAATTAAATCTTAAATTTAAGTTTGAATTATTAAATTCACAAATTTCCTGAATAATAAGGGTATTCATGTAAGCGGAAAACCCTCGTAAACCAGATAATTTTATCTCCGCAGAAACGAGCTATCAAAATTTGTATGGGAAAAAGTTTCTGCAAATCTCATAAAATTATCTCACAAATTTGCTGCGGAAAGTGCAGAAATAAACCTCGTAAACTAAAGAAGTATGGATTCTGACTTTTAATTTGACATTTCACAAAATATTTCCCACATTTAAATGAAAACATGCTGCGGAAAGTTATATCTTTCTACAGAGCGGAAAATTATCTCGTTACATGAATACCCTTCATATTAATTTAGATCCTTTTTAAATCTTGCTGTGTTTTGTATTCCTTTAATACAACGGCAACGTGATAAAGACTTCCAAAGATGAACAGAGTTTAGAAAAAATTGACGCTCAGATCTTAAGAATGAACATCGGGGATGAATCAATTGATGAGATCGATGCGAGGTTGCAGTTCTAATTATGTCAAAACAGTATTGTGGTTGGTGTGTCATTAATAGGTTTGTTCGTTGAGCCCTGAAGTCACCCTGGGGTCGCCCTAAATCGTTTTTTGAAAAACCTGAAGTCACCCTGGTTTGCAAATTCTGTGTTTTTTGAGACCTGGGGTCGCCCTGAACTCGCCATGAAGTAGACCTAGGTATTTTGCTGGGGCGAGTTCAGGTAAAGAATAAACTGTCAAAAGTCATATGAGATTTCATATGTATTTCGTTTGTTGTCCTTTACCGACTCGCATGTTGCATGTTATTGCTTGTGTTTGCAATTGAATGTTTGGTGTACTCATCAAATGAAACATTCAGCAACAACGCAAAATTGTTTTCGTTCATTTTTAAAACTAATTTATAACAAATTTAAAGATTTATCAGATCACAAAATTATTCTGTCCTGCTTTTAGTTGTCAAGAAAACAGTTGACAGCCCTTGGGTGTTTTTTGAAAACCGAAAACCCCAGTTTTTTTACCCTGGGTCAACCCTGGGTAAAGTTCAACGAACAAACCTAATATTTCAGAGAGCGAAATTAAAGTATTAAACTTCAGATAACTTTCAAAAGGCATAGCCAGCACCATACTAGCGAATCCAGACAATCTGTTGTATTCGTAGGCCATAGACGTAACGTACTGCACTATTAAACGCGACATTGAGTTTTCGTTTGCTAACATAATTGCAGTTAAAATATATTTAATAACCGTATATTAAGATTGGTATTATTAAAGTCTTTACGAGTAATAAGCGAGATATTTTGCATTTTCCACATAATCAATTGCTCAAATCAATCGAAGGAAAATATTCGAGATGAAGATATAACTATGCACTTTGATTATTGGGCTATGATGAGGGATTCATGAGCTGCCCTTACCTGAAGTAACAGAAGTAGTCGAGGTTCGTCTCAGAGCTAAGAAAATGGATCCGAGTCTTTACTCTTCGGTTCGAATAGTTCGTTCAGATCGTCACTATACACAGCTTACATTTTGAGGTTGTTAAAGACTTTGTATACCTAGACGCCGCTATATATTCAGACATTAACACCAGCGCTGAAAACAAATGGAGAATAACTCTTGCCAGTCGTTGCTTCTTTGGACTAAGAAGGCAATTGAATAGCAAAGTCCTCTCTCGGGCAACTAAAGCGTCCCTCTATAAAACTCTAATCATCACGGTCCCTGTCTATGGTGCAGAGACATGGACTTTACCGAAAGGGGATGAGAACGCTTAAGGATGTTTCGAGAGGTAAATTCTCCGTGTGATCTTTGGTCCCGTAGGCATAAACGGTGAGTGGAGGAGAAGATATAACCATGAACTGTACGGTCTGTAGAGCGAATGGACCGCGATTCAGGTGGCGCTCACAAGAGCTAGCTGGAGAAGTTTGTTAGTTGAGGCCTTGGTCCATCCCGGAACGTAGCGCCACCTTAACTAAGTAAACAACCATTACAGAAGTAAGCAACTTTTTTTAGTTTTGAAATATTTATGAGAGTGTCCCTAATGTTGATATTGGCCAATACATGTAGTCTCTAGGTTGAGTAATAACGTGGTGAATAAAGCATAATTTTAAGTATTTTAGTTTGACATCTTGGGAGTTCTAATTTGTGTGTTTTGGCACAATCGTACCAAAAAGGCGTACCGCACATAATTAGTTTATTTTCTTTACTGAGTTTAGAATTTCTAAAAATAAGAGGATAAAGAATTCGAAAGTATGACATTTATTAGTACATATTGCTAAAAATAATTACCAAATAACCCTGACAATTTCAGTTTTAATTTAATTTCAGAAACAAATGGCCACTTCACCACGTTCTGCAGACACAATATCGTTATGCTCAACGGTATCAAGTTGTCCCGATCGAAATGGTTTCTATGGAGGCTTTCAACGAACTGATAAACCGAAAGAACCTCTTTCCAAGGCACAAATCCTGGCTCGTGAAAAGAAATGGATACACATGACTGAAAACTGGTCTATTTATATGTCAAAAAACTACAAAAAGGCAAATATTCGTGATGATTATTAATTTTAAAATTCTTCCATATTAATTGTGTTTTTCAATTATTTCAGATAAGAGAACGCTGTCGCAAAGGAATACCGAAATCAGTAAGACCCAGAGCATGGTTTTATCTCTCTGGCGCTTATTTATTAAAAAAGAAACATGGAAATCTTTATGAGACACTATTGCAAAAACCAGGAAATCCCCAAGTCATCGAAGAGATCAAAAGAGACAAACACCGACAATTCCCCTTTCATGAAATGTTCCTAGACGAGGATAAAATTGGACAAATCGAATTGTTTAATGTGCTGAAAGCATATTCTATATATAATCCAAAGGTGGGATTCTGTCAAGCGCAAGCGCCAATAGCAGCTTTTTTGCTTATGCATATGCCAGCTGAAGATGCATTCTGGGTGTTTGTCAGCGTATGTGATGTGTAAGTTTGTAAATAACTCCTTGTTGTTAAGTAAATATTTTAATTTTCATATTATTCATTCAATCAATTCTTGTTTTCAGATATTTAGAGGACTATTTCATGTCTGGCTTGGAAGTTCTTCAAAACGATGCTGGAATTCTTGAGGGTCTATTAAAGAAAACTTTCCCTTCTGTTTACCGGCATTTACAGAAACATAAAATCGAGCCGCTGCTTTACATGACAGATTGGTTTTTGTGTGCAATGACCCGAACACTACCGTGGGAAACTCTGTTACGTGTTTGGGATTGTTTCTTAGCCGAAGGAATTCGTGTCATTTTCAAGGTAGCGCTTGTTCTCCTTGGTGCCTCTCTTGGAAGACAAAAGGTTCGCAAACAATGCAATGGGCTGATTGAAACACTAGAAGTCCTTAGATCCCCACCTGAAAAAGTTCTCGAAGAGGAATTCATTTTAAACAATATCCAGCGATTGAATCTTACAGTTCAAGATTTTGAAATTGAACACACGCGTCAGAAACAAAAACGAGAAAAATTACGAAAATTAGAACAACAACACGAACAAGCGAATGGTGGAGGAGGACCGAAGTAGATATAGAGAATTTGCTGCAGGCTAAGCATACACACCCAAACACATACACACTAATTAGAACAGAACTTCTTCTATCGAATAATTTGCAACTTATTTATACAAAAAATCACACAAAAACATTTATAAAAATATATTATGCACATAATAATCGCACAAAAAAAATCTATATTTGCCAAACTAATATCTAATAACTGGATTAGTCAATTATCTGATATCAATGACAACCTACAAAGCCGATCGATAACATAGATCCACTTTTAATTCGTTTTTTTTTTATTTTAAAAGAACGCACTTTTTGAATCTCAATTGCACTATGGGCAATGAATAGGTTCCTAATGATAATTTGAAATCGCTAAAAATGTGCATCTTTTGAGTGTATTCAAAATTTTAGTTGCACATTAAAATAAATACTTAATTACTGGTTTGACCAGCAAAATACATTTTTATATTAGAAGTGATACAATTTGATACCCACAATGATCAGAAAATGATAATGTTGATTTTTGTAGATAAAACAAACAAAAAGTAAAAACCAGAAATGAACAGTCATTGTTTTGGTAATAAAACGGCAATGATCTTGATTACTTCCACCATCATCTAGCTTTGTAATAAAAATTAAGTAGATGTTGTTAATATTGATTTTTTCAACAATATTTCAAAGCAAAACCTAAACAATTGGTCTGATAAATTTGGAGCTTTTCTTAAAAATCTTGCTTTCATTCAATATCCAATTTGATTCGTGTATGATTGCAATCTAGTGGTGGAAAAATGTATGTTTTAAAAATAATTAAAAGTGGAAAAAAGTTTATCGGGATGTTCAAAACAAGTTGGATATTTGTTAAAGTTATTTTAAATAATATCTGATTTAATCATCCGTTACTTGAGAATGACTGCTGATCAATCAGATTGTTTTGCATTAACCTGTTGAACATGGCTATACAAAATTCCAAAAATTTAAATCGAAACTAAATCGGGGCTCCAATTTTCTAACCAAGAATATCTTACAGACGAGAAGATACGTGTTCTTACGACTTTTAATTTTTCTTCTAAAAAATTAAAAGTCACAAGACGTAGAGCCACTAAAGGTGTCAAGTTAAGCGTAAAGTTCTGTTAACCAAGGACACACGATTTTTTTTGTCATTAGTAAAAATACTGTTAAATGTTTTTGGAATTTTGAATTTTCAGGTATGTTTGATTCTGTACAATCTTAAATAAGAATCAATTTCTATAAGAGAAGAAATCTAGACTACATTATTGAATATGATTTTGTTAATACTTTCTTATAAAAATTTGAAATGCAGCTTTTGTTTATAATAATTAAGTACATTCAAAATAAAATTAATTGGAGTATTAACAGTTTTGCGCTGAACATAACAATTAAAATCATATCATTAAGATAGTACATGATAAATTTAAGTTTAGTAAAAATGTAGCATTGTTTGTATCGACTAAAAGTCGAAATTATTTTTTTTATTCACCTTATTATATTTTGTTTATGTAAATAGTATTAAACTTAATACAGCGTCTATATGCACCTTTTATATTGATATCAATATTGCATTTCTTACTAATTTATTTTGTTTTATTTTTATTAAAAGCAACACATAAAAGTATTATTCAATCCCAGATTAAAAAAAAAAAAAAAAAAAAGTAAAAAGTAAAACACAGTACAACCTTTCAATAAATAAAATAAGAATAATGAAAATAAATTAAAAAAAAAAACACAAACATATCTTCCATCATCATTCCATTGCCTAGTTATTAATAAAAAAAATAAAAATAACTTCAATCATTAAATTAATTAACTATTTATATACAAAAATAAATTAATAAATCATTCAAATTAATATTATATTTTTAATCCTGTATTTCTTAATTTATCTTTTGGAATATCAAACTTTTTATTCTTAACGTAACCTTCTTCATTATTTAATCTACATATACTAACGAGTTTCGATGGTGCAAATATTTAATATTTTTTAATATTTGTATTTTGTTTGAGTAAAATATTAATACATACTTACATTCGCTTGTTTCTTCTTATTTAATTACATTATATATAATATTAATTGTGCAATTTTCTTTAGGAAAGAATATTTAATAAATGTTGTAAGTTATGTATTTGGTAAATTAAAAAAAGAAGAATACAAATTAACAAAAATATATAAATAAAAATAAAACAAAACTTACTATAATAATATATTTCATATTTATACTGTTAGGTGATAAAATTTGAAAAGAATTTTAATGTATTATATAAAAGTAAAAACAGTAAATTGAAAAAATAAAGAAAAGAATTTTAAGGTTTTCTATTATGGTCAACAAAATAAAACAGTTTATACAATCATTCAATTTATTAATAAAAAATAGTTTTTGTTTTTTTAAGGAAAGAAATACAAATTACACATGCAATTATGTTCGCATTGCGTCTTCTATAGCATACATATAAGCTGTTTCCTAATTAATGAATCGTTAAGTTAAATTTTAAAAAATAATTTCGTGGTGCAACAGCTCAAAGAGAACCAGGACCTAGTGACTTTGAGCTCTCAAGGATTCCATTTGTGTGTGTTACCAGGAATGAGAGGGCCCTACAATTTTTTGCTGATTCCGAACGGCTTATAAGCAGCACTTTTCATGACAAGAGATACTCCTAGAGGATATGTCAATTCAGTACACACCTGGAAAACTTTTTTGCAACGGCTGAGAATCAAACCCAAGACCTTCTGCAATACAGTCCAACGCACTAACAATAATGACAAGGGGAACAATACTTTGGGAAATGGTTCTTGGGCATGTCCTAAGAAAAAATCGTTTGAGTCTTCAAATATCCAATCACTAAGCCTGTTCCACTTTTCTTGCCTATGCTAATTTTTGAGTTTCAGCTCACATTTCTCTTAAAAATGCATAATAAACAGATCGTTTTACATTTTTTTTTTTGCTATTAGACCGAGAGCTCACAGCAATTTTTGGGTGTGATTGACAACAAAAAATAATTAGCATAGATAGGCCCTTAGTAGTTATTTACAAATGCGAACGCCTCGCATGCTCAAGTGAGAGCAATAGTGCATCATATATGCAATTCTTTCCAAGTCTAAGTAATTATGATATCAACTTTGCCAAAATGTAGAGTTAGGCCCCCTGATTGAAAATATCGAGGTCCAAGACGTTTTGCAGACAGCCTTCTGCCTGCCAGACGCGATAAGAATACGGTACTTCTTGCACGAAGAAGGCCGCCTTCAAAACGTCGTGGACCTCGATATTTGCAATCAGGGCACTTAGCTCTTCATTATGAAGTTATGGCAAATTTCTTATCACAATTTTTTAGACTTTGGAAAGAACTGCATATCTGATGCACTCTTATGCACTATTGCTCCCACTATCTACTATTATCAATCACACCCATAAATTGCTGTGGGCTCTTAGTCTATATAAACTTACCTTCTTTTCCAACAACAGTTGACAATAAGAGAAGTTTTGTGTAATGAATCATGCAATAGAGCGCGACAAATTCAATGAACTTCAGCCTAAAGAATTTATAAATGCATTTCGAAGGTTTGGAGAAACGATACAGTTTCAAGTACGCGTTTAGAACTGATCCATCAATCAGCATCAGATGTTTAGCTTTGCCATTCGATGTTTCCAAACACAAAAAAATTAATTTGGCAGAGAGCAGCTTCCCGATGATTAGAAAAAAAATTGAGTTTTCGTGTTGGGTTATTTTCAAACGCACTCCAATTTAGTTAACAAACAGTCCTTATCAAATAACGTATAGTTATCTCTTTCTTTCTTAATTTTTTCTATTATATGTTATATTCCGTTATTCAGTTTGCCATTCAGTTTTCAGTTGTCTAAAAGGATAGAACTGCATTTTATAAAGACTTCTTATTTTTTCAATAAATAAAAATTTTACTAAGCTTGATTTATTGGGATTCATTTGTTGGTCAATTGGAAATTCGCAACAGGTTATGGGCCCAGTACCCAACAATTAGAATCAAGACAAGAAGAAGGAAAAACTTAAATAAAATTAACGCAATAGTGTTAAAATGGCGGAGACACGTTTCCAAGTCAAAAAGCTAAGCGGAGATAATTTCTTCGTTTGGAAATATAAAATGGAGATGTTATTAATCAAAGAAGGGCTTTGGGGCTATGTGTCTGGAAGTATTCCTAAGCCAGAGGATGATATTTCGGCATGGTGCTCTAAGGACGATGAGGCGCGAGCAACTATTGCTCTTTCTGTTGAAGATAACCAGCTGCAACACATTCGGAAGGCAACTACATCTAAGGAAGCGTGGCACAGCTTAAAAAATTACCACGAGAGGAATACGCTAAGTAATAAAGTACAAATCATGAGAACGATCTGCAGTCTTCGTGTGGGCGAGGGTCAAAATATTGAAGCACATATAACTGAAATGGTGAACCTGTTTGAGCGATTGGCGGCTATTGGCGAAGAACGACTTTCCGAGCAGTGGAGTGTTGCAATGCTTTTAAGCAGCTTACCCAGCAGCTATGATACACTCATTACAGCGTTGGAAACACGGTCGAGCTCAGATATGGATCTTTCTTTTGAACTCGTCCAATCAAAACTCATCGAAGAGTACAGGCGTAGGGGACAACACAATGAAAGCGCAATGAAAGTTGTAAAACATTTTCCTCCTTCAAACAACATCGAGACCGAATGTTATTTTTGCCATCGTAAGGGACACATGAAAAAGAATTGCCGACAGTATCAACTATGGAAAAAGAAAAAGTCTGCAAACGTTGTCACCAAGTCCGAGGAACATTTTTCGCTTCTTACATCTTCAAGCAACATTTCTGGTTGGATTCTGGATTCTGGTGCCACGTGCCACATCACCACTCCTTCGTAAGTTTAAAAACGTCTATTAAAGAAAAAGTTTTTATTGCGGATGGAAGTCAAATTCTTTCTGAGGGAAAAGGTTCGTGCGAAATTAAATTGCTTAATGACAAAAACTTCGAGGCAACTGCGACTGTTGAAAATGTTTTATTCGTTCCCAAGATGCAAGGTAATTTGCTTTCTGTTCCGTGTCTTGTGGATAAAGGCTGCAAAGTTATTTTCAAAAACAAGATTTGTGAAATTTGGAAAAATAACAGCCAGATTGCTGTGGCGGACTTATTCACAAATATGTATGTGTTACGACAACCGAAAAGAGTTTTTGCAGCTTATCATAAAGAAAGTTGCATTCATCAATGGCATCGTAGGTTGGGACATAGGGACACAGATGCTATTAATTCAATAAAGTCGAAGGAAATGGGAACTGGAATGTGTATTCAAGAATGCAACGTAAGAGAAACCTGTGAAGTCTGTCTCCAGGGAAAGTCAGCTCGACTTCCATTCCCAAAGAAATCAGAGCATGTGTCAAACGCTATGCTTGACTTGTGCGGCCCGATGGAAGTAAACAGCCCAAGCGGTAACAGATACTTCATCACGTTTATAGATGACTACAGCCGGTACACAAAAACCTTTTTGATGCGACAAAAATCAGAAGCCTTCAATAAAATAAAAGAATACGTGGAAGCTGTAAAGACACAATTTGGTCGTAAACCAAAAATATTGAGATCAGACCGTGGTGGTGAGTATATAGGCGATAAGGTACAGCAGTATCTTAAGAACGAAGGTATCAAAGCAGAATACACCGCAGGATACTCACCACAACAAAATGGTGTTGCTGAGCGACGCAATAGGTCCCTGGTTGAAATGTCGAGGTGTATGCTGATCGATGCAAATCTGAATAAAGAGTTTTGGGCAGAGGCTATTTTGACGGCAACATATACGCAGAACAGATTACCTACAAGAGCTGTTTCAAAAACACCTTTTGAATTATGGCACGGAATTAAACCTGACTTCAAGCATTTTAGAACATTTGGTGAAAGATGTTTCGTACACATCCCAAAAGAAAAACGAAAAAAGTGGGACAACAAATCGGAATGTTTGGTGTTTGTAGGGTACGATCAGAACTCGAAGGCTTATAGACTCCTCAACAGTAGCACGAAAAAGATCACCGTGAGTAGGGACGTACGATTTCTAATACCTTCAACTCAACAGGAAGTTTCAACAAGAACAAATGAAACTAAAGTTTTAAAGGCACCTGTGAAAGAAATAAAGAAAGATTTTATAGAAGTTGAAGAAGATGAACAGTATTTGGAAGTAGTTTTGGGTAAACAAAAGAATGAGTGCGAAACGCATGTTAATGATTCCACTTCAGAGAGTGACTTTTATGGCTTTAATGATTTGATAAGCGAGTCTATTGAGGAGAATTCGTCAATATACGAGTCTAGTGAAGAAGTAGCAGTAGAAAGAGTATCTTCAAGAATAACAAAAGGAAAAGCACCAAGCAGACTAATCAACGAAATCAATATGCTGAATCATGTGAAAGAAGCTGATCCCACAAACTACAAGGAAGCTATAAGTTGCAGAAATAGCGATCTTTGGAAGCAAGCCATGAAGGAGGAGATGGAATCTTTGTTACAAAACGAGACCTGGGACCTGGTGAACCAACCTACTGGCAGAAAAGCAGTTGGATGCAAATGGGTATTTAAATCCAAGAAAGATTCTTCGGGAGCAAACATTTTCAAGGCGCGTTTAGTTGCTCAGGGGTTTCTGCAGCGGTATGGACAGGACTACGACGAAACTTTTGCTCCTGTCGTACGTCAAACAACCAACTTTACGCACGTTATTGGCTGTAGCGGGATATAAGAAAATGCTCGTGATTCATGTGGACGCGAAAACCGCATTTCTCAACAGTGAATTGGAGGAGACTGTATTCATGAGGCAACCAACAGGATTTGTGGTAACAGATAAGGAACAGCAGGTATGTAAATTGAAGAAAAGTATATACGGGTTAAAGCAGTCAGCAAGGATGTGGAACCAGGCAGTCAGTAAAGTTCTTTTGGAAGATGGTTTCAATCAAAGTGGTGCTGATCAATGTCTTTACACAAAATCGAAAGAAAACTCTTTGATTTATGTACTTGTATACGTCGACGATTTGCTGTTGATAAGTCTAAGCCAGAAATTGATCGATGATGCAGAATCAGTTTTAAAATCAAAATTCAAAATGAAAAACCTTGGGCCTATTAAAAATTACCTAGGGCTTGAAGTTCATAAAGACGACGATGGTCATTTTTCAATAAGCCAAACGAACTATATCAACAAAGTTATTGAGGATATGGGTCTTAAAGACGCTAAAGCTTCAAACGTACCTATGGATTTAAGTTACGGAAAAACTAATGCTGAACCAGATCTTCTATTGGATAACGAGAAGTACCAGAAATTCATTGGCTGTTTCCTGTACTTATCCGTCAATTCTCGTCCGGATATCTCAGCTTCTGTTTCTATACTTGCTTCCAAGGTATCAAAGCCTTCAACGGAGGATTGGAATGAACTAAAGCGGCTGGGAAAATATCTAAAGGGGACATCTGAACTTAGATTGATCTTGAGTCAAGAGAGCGCATCAAAGAAACTTTTCGGATACGCAGATGCAAATTGGGCAGATGACAGAAACGAAAGAAAGTCGAACTCCGGATACATCTTCAAGTTATATGGGGGAACAGTTAGCTGGTGTTGCCGTAGGCAGACATGCGTAGCCTTATCTTCAACTGAGGCAGAATTTATAGCGTTGGCAGAAGCAGCACGCGAAGCATGCTGGTTAAAGAAACTACTCAATGACATCAATGAAAACTTCTCCGGTGCTGTTCAAATATGGGAAGACAACCAAAGTTGCTTAAAAATGTTATGCAGCGAAAAATATAGCAACAGATCCAAACACATAGACACGAAATATTACTTCATAAAGGACTACGTTCAAAAACAAATAATCAAATGTGACTACTGTCCAAGTGAAACTATGTTGGCAGATCTACTTACGAAACCGCTTCCATCTAAAAGGGTCAACGATTTAAGAGCTAAATGTGGACTTGTCGAATGCGTTTGAGGAGGAGTGTTGGGTTATTTTCAAACGCACTCCAATTTAGTTAACAAACAGTCCTTATCAAATAACGTATAGTTATCTCTTTCTTTCTTAATTTTTTCTATTATATGTTATATTCCGTTATTCAGTTTGCCATTCAGTTTTCAGTTGTCTAAAAGGATAGAACTGCATTTTATAAAGACTTCTTATTTTTTCAATAAATAAAAATTTTACTAAGCTTGATTTATTGGGATTCATTTGTTGGTCAATTGGAAATTCGCAACATTTCGAACTGGTTGCTGTAGTGGGAATTGGATGAAAACCAATCTATCAGCAAAATTCTTTGGACGGAACAATCTCAATTTACTTGATATATGATCACAAATTTTGACAATTTTCACATGGACATTGTACATGGGGTGAGGATAATCCACACAGAAAGAGACAGTCATTATTTCAACACAAATTCAGCGCCAATGTGTGGGCAGGCTGAATTCTACAAACTATCTGTAGTTTTTGGACACCAGCCCAATATCTTCGACATGTTAAGAGTTGGCTTGATACGGTAATCTTTTGATGGAGGATTTGGAATGGGGAAGAAACTTGTTTATTCAACCGACATAGCAACTTTAATTGAATACGAGGAGCGTAATTTCGGAACGCAAACAAATCCAAACAATTAAAATTAAATTTTCTGATTTTCGACCTTTCACTATCTAACAATCTCTTTGGGTAGCTATATCTCGGAAATCAAGCCTTGTAAAAGGTTGCGGTAAAAAAATTTGTGCTAGCTTTTTTAGAGCTTTCCATAGGTGAAAATCAGAAGCTTCTGGGACGTCCGCTTCTGAAAATATTATAATACAAAGTGATTCTACTGATTTTCAACACAACGCTTAATCTGATTCTGATGGCGATAATTCCGCAACCAACCCTTGAAAAAGGTTTTAGGTTTCAGAATTCATTTAATCACAGAGCTTTCTATTACTGGAAACCAGAAGATTCTGTGACGTCTGGTTTTCGAAATATTTATATCCAAAGTGAATTTAGAACTGAATATCCATGCAAACGAAACAAAGTCTTCGGATGTGGATATTTCCGCAACAAAGGCTCGTAAGACGTTTCGATTTTCAGTTCTGAATAGAGAATTTGCATACCTTTCCCTTGATGTAACAATCAAACCAAATCATGGCAAAACAATTTTTAGGATTTTTTAAAAAAAATACTCCGGTCCCCCTTCCAAATAAAAATCACAATTTTTTAAATGTTTCCCAAACCCATTGAGGCATACATCAAAGGAAAGGCCTATAAAATTCCTGTGTACACATGCAAACAAAAAGCTTCTGCGTGGTCTGGTTCTCGAAATATTGCAATCCAAAATGATTATTCTGATTTTGGACGTTCCACTACCTAACAATGTCTTTGAATAGCTACATATGTATATCTCTGAAACCAAGTCTTGTAAGAGGTTGCGGTAAAAAAAATCTTTTGTTAACTTTTTAAGAGCTTTCCATAGGCGAAAACCAGCTTCTGCGACGCGACGTGCCGTTCAGGAAATTTGTATCAAAATTGTCCTAAAAAGAAGTTCTAAACTACTGATGTAGAAGAAAAAGCAATTAAAATCAATAAGAATTACAACAAAGTAGAATCCGAAAAGATGAAGGCCTTCATTGACAAATAAAAAAAGTGCACTGAGATTTAGTTGTGTTTTTTTTTCTTTTCGATACTGGAAGCTGAAGTAGTTTTGTATATGATTTTTAATTGGATGAAGTAGTTTTGTAAAAAAGATCTTTGGTGCTATTCGTTTTCTAAAAAAGAATAAACAAACCTTACATAGAGGAATGGGAAATAAATGTTTGAGGAAAGATTATAACGCATGAATTCATAGTTGTTCTGCCCATTGATGAATCCATCATACCTTTCCTTATTCGATGTGATGCTTTATATACATGTAACATATACTTATGACGTTTAAAGAAAGTTTATCAATAAAATTTAAATTTAAAAAATTTAACGAAACTGTAATAACTGTTTAATTCAACCTACTATATTTATTTATACTGTAATAACATTTTTGCTTATATCGAATAGCTGTTGTTAATATTTTTAAAAAATCTGATGATAAATTACTAAGCAAAATATCCAGATATTGATAACGGTCCATATTCCCTTCAATAAAAACTAGCCTCCCTACACCAGAATTAGCTACAGCCCCCCAAACCATCACGTGTCCACCACCGTGCTTAACTGTAGTAACAAGATTTTTGGTCTCCATTGCTTGGTTCACCTTGCGCCATATTTTTCCCCTGCCATCGGATCCAAAAATATTAAATTTACTTTCATCAATAAAAAGTACCCATTTCCAGAAATCGTGGTCCTCCGAAATATACCGTTTCGCGAACTCAAGGCGTTTTTCACGATTGACATTGCTGATTAATGGTTTTGTTCTTGGCACTCTTCCATTAAACCCTTCAGATCTCAAAACTCTTCGCACGGCCTCTGGGTGGACTTCTTTGCCCGAAGTATTTGCAATGTCCTCCGCCAATTTAGGTGCACTTATTCGAGGATTATAAGTAACTTTCCGAATAATGCTTCGGATATCGCGACTACTAAGCTTATTCGCTACATGTCCTCTATCAGTATAATTGTTTATTATTGTTTGAATAGTTGAGGGACTTTTACCGATGATTTTCCCAATCGCACCATAACTTTTCCCTTCGTTTCTAAATTTTATAATAAAATTTTTAATTTCGAAGGAGGTTTCACTTCTTTTTTCAATTTTCAACAAAATTATGCAAATATCACACACGAAATAAACAACAAATGAAAGCTAACTGATCACCAATGGTGATGAACTCAAATTTCCTAATTAAAATAGCGGTCAATTGTACAGTTAAAGAGAGTATTCTCAGAACAAAGTTTTATATGTACACTTTCGTGACTTAAATGTTTAACCATTTTCTGTTTTCTTTGGAATATTATGGAAAAATTAAAAAAAAGTACCGTTTATGTTTCAATTCATATTATTTAAATAATATTTTATTGTTTAGTAAAAAAATTATGTTTACATTTTGGCTAAAATCATTGATATACCATTTCTCATACGTATATGTAGACTTTTGTGACTGACTGTAATTATTACTAACATTTACTAACAACACGAAAACCGGCTAACTCACAAAAATGCAAATAAATAAGAAACTTTTTGAATTTCTTTATATAAAGAAAAGAACACTGATATCTAACGGACAAATAGTATTGTCGATTTTATTTTAAAGCGGTTTTTGGGAAGTTTCTTCTATCTCCTGAGCAGGTTTATAATCTTAGCCAACGATATTAATCATCAATTTTTTTTCTGAATACTGAAAATCAAATGGTCAATTTTTTTTTCGATTTCTGAACATAATGACCGAAAAATAACTCTTACCAGGTAAGGTAACAAAATCCAAAACAGCTACTAAATCGAAATCTCTTAGTATTTCCTTATATTTTAAAATAAAAGTTTTCGTAAATAAAAAAAACAATCAATCGAGTTAGATTTAATTTTATTTTAATCCTTGGACACATTTTTTAATAATCAGACCTAGCAGTCCAACTTGACTTGTTGGATAGGGTATTCTTATCAAAGTTGTTTCGCAAGAATTTTAACCCAGCTTCGATGGAACTCTCTAGACCTTGGTGTGTTTGTTGGTAATTTACAAAAGGTTCTGGGTCCAAGTCTTTCGGTGGTGGTATTGCAGCACCCCGACGATTTTCGAATTTTTCTTCATTGTCTACATCTGCGAAAGCAATCGAATTCTTTTTTAGGAAAGTGTTAGTTCTCTTTGTAGACTGAAAGGGGACAAAACTATCAAACATAGCACTGTCATTACTAACTAAGGAAAATGCATTTTGTGGTGGTGCCATAGGAAACTTAAAGTTATCGCTTTTAAAGCTGGTTCTTGACAATTTCGCATAAGGCGGTTGCGTTACAGGTTCAGGTCTCTCTCGGTGTTTAAATTCTTGAATTCTACGTGGTTCCTCACCAAAGGGTGCAAATTCAGGATTCCTTTCAGTTCGTTTTTTCTCATTCCATTCTTCTTGTGACATTGGATTGCGTTCTGGTCTGTATGCCCACGGTTGCTCAGAAACGGTTTCTCCAACTATCTCCGAACGGACACCAGACTTTTCTTCATCCCAAGGACGGACATAATTTTGTCTCTCCTTCTCACGAATTTTTTCTTCCTTCTGCTGTCGGCGTTTCTGTTTTTCAGCTTGCTTACGCTGCTTTCGCTCCTCTTTTGTTTCCTTTGTTTTAGTTTTGTCCTCAGTGCTTTGTTCGTCTTCGAGTGGAGGAAGACCGATACGAGCTCTTTGTCTGTTCTTTGCTGCTTTTACCCGTTCGGCTATGATCTTTTCCCGATGAATACGCTGCGCCTCCTTGTTAGCTTGTTCGTTTAGCGTCCTTTTCCGTGTCTCTTCCAGTTCCTTCTGTTGACGTGCCCTTTCTTCTTCGTCAGTCGAAAAGGCATAGTAACCAACACCATGTTGGCGTGCTTCATCGAAGAACACATCCTGGTAATGGACATTTTCTTTGGTGAAGTTTTCGATCTCCTTCTTCTCCCAGTTATTCCGCATCTCGTCATGTTTTGAAATTACCGATACGCCATCTTCACCTATGACAGAGACAGGTACCTGTGATTCTTGAGTTGTCTCCTTGCCAACCACATCGATCATCCAATTTGGTCGACTTTGGTCCAAGCGTTCAGGAATACTAGCAGCTAGCTCGGTGTCTTTTTTCTTAATTGACTCCAGATCACCCCGCATACATTTTCGTGTCCTTCCCAAGCAATCTGTATATTCTACCCACTCTTCGTCTGGATGAACCTGCTTACCATCATGTTCTTCGTCAGAATCAGAATTATCAGAGGAAGAATATCTTCTCTCAGATGGATTGGGTTGTGGATCTTCTTGTTTTTTACGATTAAACAGAACAAGGCAGTTATCATCCGAATTCAGTTGACCGCCCATTGCTGTCATTCGGTCGTAATACTTTGATTTGGCTTCTAGAACCTTTTTTGATTTTTCCAGCAAGGCTAAATCTTCTATTTCATATATTTTAGAGGAACCCTTGTCACTTGCGTTACTTGGAAGCTCGGATACTTCGTTTTTTTTGTACGTTTTAGCTTTGCTTGGAATTGTTGGTTCAGTGGATCGGTTTGCCTTGACTTTACTCACCTCGGCCTGTTTGCGAAGAAGTTCGGCTTTAAGACTCATCAGAGATGATAGATTTACATCTATTTTTTTATTTGGGTCGTTCATTTTGATATTATATTTATTTTAAATTACGAGTTGTTTAACAAAAATTAAAATCAAAATAACACCTAAATAATCCTTCCATGTCCCATATACTCGAAAACAGATGTTTTTGACTTTTGTTGATTACACTTCGAATGTGTAAATCGAAAACGAATCGCAGACCAGGGATGTAGAGACAACTGAACTGAGAAAAGTCAGGTAGTACACGGTGCATCGTGAGTCTTAAGAAATTTAATGATTGTGAAGCCTAGTACGCAGATCGAGACAAGATAAATTTTATCTCTACAATTTTTCTCTCTACTTTACTTTTCCAAATCTCGCGCAATCTAATTTAATGTGTTTTTTAGTATATCTCTAGAACGGGTTGTCTTACAAAAGTCGTTCATACCTTTTTGGAATCTCCTCTCGATGCTTTCATCAGCACCTTTTACATAAAACCAGTTTTGACAAAAATCACTTTCGGAAATACGGTGGCTGTCAAAATTTGTCTCGCAAAATAATGCTTGTATCATTCTTTTTCCTGGCAAAATTTAGTGGAGACATTTTGTACAGCAATCTTTGAGTATATATAATATGGAGGGCTCGTTCCTATCCCTAATGCATTGTAGTACTTGCAGTTGTGATAAGGTTCGCTGTCTCACTTTCTGTAAGTTAAGGATACAGCTGTATGCTGTAAATTTGTGTTTACCTTCTCCTCGCACATCGTTCTCCGTCACATGTGATATGAAGCACTCGGTAAATTTTCAGTCTTATTTGCAAAAAACCGCATATCAATAAGCTTTGTGACTGTTTTAATTCTTTACAAATTATACGTAAAAATAAGATCAAAATTTAAAGTGACTGTTAATTGCTATTTTGTAATCAAAATATTAAAGTTCCCTACTTGGAGGCGAATAGCTTCCCCACAATGTGACCAATACAATGGATTTACCAAGGATGGCGACTACAATCGGGAGATCTTTCAACATCTGGACTGCAGTAATTTAGCCTCGATTAAGAGAGATGAACAGCAGAATGATTTTTCCGACATCAGCGATCCATTCCCTGCAAGTGGTTTGTGTCACCTTTGTAATGAGGTAAAGATTAAGAAACTGGCACAATTCCTTTGAGTATATATAGGTATAATATGGAGGGCTCGTTTCTATTCCAAATGCGTGCCTAACATAGGGGGCGCTACTCCAATTTGTGTGAGTTGAAGTTTTTTGACAGCCGTAATAAAAAAAAAAGGTTTTTGGAGTGAAGCAAATTAAAGTGAATAGATTAATCAATGTGAATAGACTTAAATCAACAGCTAATTGTATAAAAAGCTAGCTATATATAAATAAAACTTTGTTTTTTTGGAAGAAAAATATAATAAAAATAATAGGGGTATTCACGATCTAATGCAACAGGTCTAGTATCATTGTAAAAGTGCAAAAGTGTAAAATCTTACAATCTTACAACATGTTGTAGTATTGTAAGATTTTACACTTTTGCACTTTTACAATGATACTAGACCTGTTGCATTAGATCGTGAATACCCCTAATATATAAGCAATTACAATTTGATAATAATGTCAAGAGTGTGCACAATATGTGGTAGACAAAGTGGCGAACTGAACACTGTTCAGGTGAGTTTGTGAAATAAAATAATCAAATTCACAGGCATTACATACATATATGTTATTTAATTTATTTCTTTTGCAGTTTTCCAACAAATGAAGATTACAGGAATCAATGGTCCGTCTTCTGTAAAACAAAATGCGAGGACTCAAAAACAAATGTTCGACACTTTGATCCATCCGCATTTAAGATCTCACTAACCAAAACGGAAAGAAGATTGAAACTAAGACCCAATGTAGTTCCAACAATTTTTGATACTATGGGAAATTCTCGATCGTAAGTGATAATGCCAGTAATTTTGTACAACTATAATAAAATATTAAAAAAAATTGTCTTCAATATGTTTGTCCATTTACTATATTTCTTTTATATAATTACAGCGGACCAAGCCAAAATAACAAGCAAGTAAAAGGTGACATGGAAAGCAAGACAAAAAAAGTTAACCTTTATTGTTGCTTATGTGGTGTTCTCAATTCAAAAATTCCTCGATTCTCGTAATATAAAAACAAATAAAAAGCTAGAAGCAAAATCAGATTTGGACATTGCTCAAACTAAATTGAATCGATTAAAGTTCAAAAGCGCAATAGATCCTAATCAAAACAAATCGGCCGAAGTGGAACTACAACTTTAAATCTCTAAAGAAATGTTCGCTAAAATGGAAATTATAAGTCAATTCAATTTGGGTTTCATAATAGTGCGGCTTGGTTCGGATTTGTTAATTGTCGATCAGCACGCATCTGACGAAAAGTACAATTTTGAACAGTTACAGCAATCTACAATACTGCAATATCAGAAGCTTGCAGTTCCCCATAAGTTAGAAATGACTGCCGACAATGAAATGGTGGTGATGGATAATTTGGAAGTTTTTGAAAAAAATGGTTTTAAGTTTCAAATTGACGAAAATGGTACGAGTATATATATATTTTTTTTTAATTTGGCAGACCTTTATTATATCTTTATTTTTTTAGGTCCAACAACAAAGAGAGTTCAACTTCTTGGCAAGCCTTATAGTAAACAATGGGAATTTGGTAAAGATGATATTGATGAATTGATATTTATGCTTAAGGATGCGCCCAAAGGTTCACTGTGTAGACCATCTCGAATAAGAAATATGTTTGCATCTAGAGCATGTAGAAAATCAGTGATGATCGGTACGGCTTTGAATGAATCGTCAATGCGCACATTGATAAATCACATGGGTGAAATCGAGCGACCATGGGTAAGATTTAAAAAAATATCTGTTTCACACGATTTGTATCGATAAAGATAAAAACTAAGGAAACATTTCTCCTAAGATGCAAAAGCAAAATTTTAGTTGACTCATTAGGTCTTATCCACATTTAAAACCCAGGTCAAAAATAAAAACAAAAAGTGTGTTAAATTAACTCATTATCTGAATGCAATCACTCCTCCAATACTTTTGGCGTTTTGTTATTTTGCAGAAGGCTCTAATTCACTATTAACACTCAAGATAAAATATGAAAAACAGATATCTGCTTTGTTACATATGTTTATATATACATAATATATATAATGTATTCGTCATTAGGAGTTTCTCCCCGTTTCGGTTTCTACCTTTTTTTGTGTTGGTTAATTTAAACGTCCCACCGTGCTTTAATAGTTCCCCAATAATTATTGCAAACATAAATACAATTTTTTTTCAATTCCCATTATTTCTTTCAGAACTGTCCTCACAGCAGACCTACAATGCGTCACTTGATTAACACTGCTATGCTTCTGGAGGCAGAAGAAAACGATGATGATGATGTCAGCGAAAGTTAAAACTTCCCATAAAACAACACCAAAAGACAAACGCAAATTCTATTTTGATAGTATTTTACAAAAATACCTGATTCTTATTTATAATAAAAAAGAAAAACAAAATATTTTAAACACTTATTGTTCTAAATATATTGAATCCACTATGTGCAGTCGATAAGATAACACCAGGCAATTGGGGATGCCAATGAAGTTCTTTGATTTCCTTTTGACCTTGATGGACGTTGGTCAACCTTCCAAGATCCTCCTTCTAATGGTGACCAAATATGTATATCGCGCCTTGAATTTAAGTTAGAAACGAACAAATAGTATCGTAATAATAAAAACAATGATTCAGAGAAGTACTCACTTGCAATCGCCAGTTGCCATTTTAAACTTACAATAAACAATACTCAAAGCAGTACGTCTACAAATCCAAGGCAAAAAGTCAATAAATGAATTATACTTTGTATACATGCAACTTTGAGTATGAAGCGCCATTACTTTCGGTCGGTCGACAACATCACCGTGATGACGACTTATAGCGTGAATCGTCAGATTCCTATAAATAAGATTTTTGTATTAACTACTTTACTACTTACTATGCTGTAAATACAATCGCATCTTACCTAACAACAAAAAGCATATCTCTTGGCGTTTGAACTATTCTGTAGAAATAATTGTTGGCTATTTGTTGCATATATTCAATATCTTTGTCGTAGAGTTTTGTTTCAACCCGTCCTCCATTGATTTCAAATGGAACCTAAAGCAAAACCTGGGCAAAGTTTACATTTAGAGCCAAGGCACTTTGTTTCATTCTCTTTCGTCTTTCAGAATAGTGGCTTCCCAAAATGCACACAAAGGAACACGTGTATTTTCTCCGAAAGTTGCATACAATTTAAAATCTATTTATGGAAGATTAAGTTTCAGTTTTTTTAAATTATGGAATAAAATATTATAAAATGGTAAACTATACTAAATAAAAAAACATGTATAAAAAGAATGTTTATTATGTTCTTACTGGACGAATTGGTGAGACACACATATACTTTTCACCCTACTCGGTTCAATTTGGCACCGATGAACTTTCGCCGATTACTGCTGTGGCTATATAAACTGTGATTGCGTCAATATTCCGTTAAAGCTCGTGAGCTCTTTGTTTATCATAAATATAACTTGATGTAAATCAGCTCGATATAATCCATGTGTGAGAACATCGCAACGAAGTAAGTATAGTTTATTAACATAAATCCCACTGGTAAGATAAAAAAATAAATCAAAATTAAATTAAATTAAATAACTAGGGTTCGTATACCTTTCTGGGTTGAAAACTGCACGACTGAAGAAAAGATGCAAAATCAATCATCATAGTTTGACCTGAATCGTCAAGCCATACTCCTTTGGCAAATTGTATGCAGAAATGCTAAAACCGCCAGGTAGATGGAAATTTTGCGTTTCAATTTGTTTTCTGGACACTTTTATGCGAGCGAAATGAGGTTGTTTGAATTTTTCAGCTCCCTTGATGATAAAATCGAGAAATTTCGAACCAAGAACCATTTTTTTCTTCTCGCGCAGAACTCTTTTCAGATGACGATCACAGGTAATGCAGATGCGATATTGTTCTTCTAGTTGATTTTTGTACACCTCGAGTTCGTCTTCGAATTTGGACTCGTTTTTCGGTTCGAATTGTGCCAGTTTCTCAATCTTTACTGGCTGAACACAATGGAGACGGAGCTGCAACTGGAGCTGCAACTGGAATAGCTGTCAAAATATTCAATACACGTAAATTCAATGTTACGAACACAACACAACGCAACTGCAGTCGGTGCTGCAGTCGGTGCTGCAAGAGTTGGCGAACTTTTAACTTTTTCGTGCAGCATTTTTGACATTTCAAATTTTATATATCTGTCTGTGATTTTAAGTGTTGTTTTGTTGTATTGTGATTTCGTGGTTAAATTTTAATTAAAATAATGGACGAAAATCTTCAATTTCAGTGTCCATTTTATAGTTTCAATTACTTAAAATATTTAAAATTTGCCAAAGATTCAACACCTGACCCAACAAATGACAACAAAACATGAAAGCTGTACAGCCTCATTGTGGGCGCATAAAAAAAAGTACGTACGACACTTTTTGACAGCTCTTCCAGTTGCAGCTGCAGCTCCAGTTGCAGCATTCTATTGTGTTCAGCCAGTTAAACGCTGACCCTCATTACAAACGTGACAAAAACCATTTGCAGAGAATTGATCGCTGATGTCGGTAAAACCATTCTGCTTCTGCTGTTCATCTCTTAGTCGAAGATAAATTACTGCAGTCCAGCTGTACATCTCCCGATTGTAGTCGCCATCCTTGATAAATCCATTGTATTGGTTACATTGCGGGCATGTAAAGCTATTCGCCTCCAAGTAGGGAACTTAAAACTTTGGTATTTTGAAGTTTGATCTTATTTTTACGCATAATTTGTAAAGAATTAAAACAGTCACAAAGCTTACTGATAGCAAAGGTATGAGGCTTATCGCCAGTGGTAATATGTTCTACATTTTGCAATTCAATTAATATTTTATAACAAAACCGATTGGATAACAATTTATTAAATAATTTTTTTCTGTATTTTGCAAACAAGACTGAAAATTAGCCGATGTGCGAGAAAAAGAAAAACACAAATTGACAGCAAACAGCTGTATCCTCAACTCACAGAAAGTGAGACAGCGACCCCTATCACAACTTCAAGTACTACAATGCATTAGGGATAGGAACGAGCCCTCCATATTATATATACTCAAAATGAGTTTTAGTTGGATTTAAAAAAAATAAATTTGTAGAAATATTTAGCTTGAAAAAGTTTGTGTTTATTTGGTGGTTTAGGCCAGCCACGCACTAGCAACTTTTAGTTGCGAAACTGCTTGGTTCGAGCAACTAAAAAGTTTGTGTTTTGACACAAACTAAACGATTGCCTAAAATAAGTTCGCCATTTTATTGAACATATAATTATCTGTAAATTCACGGACATTCAACCAAACAGTTCATCTGTTTTCTATAAGTAACCAAACAGTTTCGCAACTAAAAGTTGCTAGTGCGCGGCTAGCCTTAATGATACAAAAATATTGAATAATAAAATGTTTTTTTGTTTGTTAATTTGTATGCTATTCTTTTGTTCTAACTTAGTATCTTCCCGCAAGGCAATCAATCCTGCCAAAAACTTTTTTTTGGTTGCCGCTGTCAAAAAACTTTGTCTTACACAAATTTGAGCAGCGTTCCCTATGATAGTCACGCATTTGGAATAGAAACGAGCCCTCCATATTATATATACTCAAAGACAGCAATTCACAATAGTACGAATTTTGCGCGTGAACTTCGTACTGCTCGGAAAACTATCCGAAACAAAATTTGTCCCAGGAAAAAAAATTTATGGGAAACAAAATTTTTCCCGATCTGTATACTAGGCTTATAGATTGGATGTTGGATTGAAGCAAAATCGAAATCTTTTGATTTTCTTTCGATCTAGCGTCCAGCATTGAAGTTTGTGTATATGCAAGATTGATAATTTATCATGCATTTATTGGTTCATTTGCGTAAAGTACGTAGAAGAGATGAGAACACAGCACAACATAAGCAAAGATTTAAATATTAAAACAGTAAATAAAAATTATATGATGAAATGGACAGACAAAATAACATAAATTACTCGCATAAAATTGAAAAAATCCCAAAGAAATTCGTAAAATCACAATTTTGTCGAAAAAAAACTCACAAAGCGCAACGTCCTCTCACCGTACCGTCGATGTAAAAATAAAATATTGAAGACTCATGCTTGATATGTGTATATGCAACTTCAGCCCCAAATTACCAATACACTTGCATATATGCTTTGCATGCATTTGAACAATGTATATCCGGCATTAGGCGCACACATTCGATTTTTACTTTCGCAACTGTTTAGTTGCTATAATGAAATATATGAGCTTTGTATATAAAACTTATAGTACTATCAAGAAGACGAAAGACTGTGGCGACATTTTAAGGTTAGGGATTGCAATTGCTAGATTTGTCTTTGCTAAATTTTTTACTACTTGTTTTCTATGTTATCCTACTCTCCACTGTAAAGGCGTGCGCTAATTTCTGTCCCACCACCAAGCTAGCGTTCGCAATACAAAATCACGCTCCATGATAATACTATAGGTTATATATACAAAGATATGAGCAACTAAAAAGTTTGTGTTTTGATACAAACTAAACGGTTGCCTAAAATCAGTTCGCTATTTTGTGTAACATATAATTATATGCATCGCGCGGACATTCAACCAAATAATTCATCGGTTTTCTATAATCAACCAAACTGTTGTGCAACTAAAAATTGAATGTGCGCGCCTAGCCTTAAGCCTTTTTCTTTAATTCAATGCAGTGGTTTATTTTTGTTTGACTTTCTCAACTGCAAAATAAGTTGAGTTTTTAATAGATAAAAGCATGAAGTTATTAAAGCTCTTAAAAATAAAAGAAACAAGGCTTGGGTGAAGTTGAATCGATCCTGGAGTAATGAAGCTCAAATTGACTATACTAGACTAAGAGATGAATTTATCAACTACTCTAATTTTCTTTATTCGGACTTTATATCTAAAATTGAAGATGACCTTAAATCTAATCCGCGAAATTTCTGGAAATATGTTAACTCTAAAAGAAAATCTGATGGATATCCAACCAATATGAGCTATCAAAATTCAGAAAGTCTTAACCCAGTTGACATAGCAAATATGTTTGCCGAATACTTTCAGTGTGCTTTTGAAGTATCTTCTTACGATGTAAATAATACTTCCTCCGTTGATGAGTTTTTACATCTTAACTCGATTAACTTTATTATTTCTGAGGCGACTATCTTAGAGTATATTAATAAAATAGATGATTGTCTAAGTCCCGGTCCCGATGGTCTTCCCGCTTTTATGGTAAAAAAATGTGCAATATATATGTCATATCCGTTATTTGTACTGTTTAATCAGTCTTTAAAAACCTGTCAATTTCCGGCCCTTTGGAAAAATGCATTCCTTATACCCGTTCATAAGAAAGGTAAAAAAAACTTACTTTTAAATTACAGACCAATCGCTAAACTATCTGCTATCCCTAAAATGTTTGAATCTATTATTTGTGATAATCTGTCTTTTCACTGTTCCACCGTTTTATGTGACAACCAACATGGCTTTGTTAAAAAAAAATCTACAATTACAAATTTGTTACAGTTTACCACATTCTGTATTGATGCGTTTGAAAAAAAACAACAGGTTGACTGTATTTTTACTGACTTTAGCAAAGCATTTGACAAACTTAACCACCGTGTACTTTTAAAAAAACTACAAAATATGGGTCTTAACGAAAGATTTGTGTTATGGATTTCTTCATATTTAAAAGATAGGTTAGGTTAAGAGTGAATAACGTTCTAAATGTTTTACTGTTAATTCTGGTGTACCTCAGGGTAGCCACCTTGGCCCGTTATTATTTGTACTATTTATTAACGATCTTCCGTCCGTCCTAGTTAATTCTATGTCTCTTATATTTGCCGATGATGTGAAAATTTTTCGTACAATTAACTCTATTGAAGACTGTTATCTTCTACAAAGAGACCTTAAAAGTTTCTGGGAATGGTGCAATATTAATGGTTTAGTTTTAAATATTGACAAGTGTAAGACAATGTGTTTTACTCGCAAGAAAAATGTGATTATCTATAACTATGCTATTGATTTGTCAATACTTTGTAATTTGTCAAGTTTTACTGACCTTGGGATAGTTTTGGACTCTAAACTAACTTTTATTGAGCATTTTGACTTTATAATTAAAAAGGCTAACAAGACTCTTGGCTTTATTAAAAGATTTGCTCGAGAATTTCGTGATCCTTATGTATTAAAAACTATTTATGTCTCATTCGTAAGATCCATCTTAGAGTATGGTTGTGTTGTATGGGCGCCATATTATGCGGTTCATATAAATAGATTGGAGTCCGTTCAAAGAAGATTTTTGAGATTTTGCTTAAGATTTCTACCACGGTCGAATCGAATTACCTTGCCACCTTACGCTCAACGTATTCAACTAATAAATCTTCCATCTCTAACAAGTCACAGAGCGTATCTACAATTTTGTTTTATTGTCGGGATTATCAATGGGTCGATTTCAGCTCCATTGATCCTATGTCGATTGAATTTCATTGCTAGTCGGTTTAGTTTTAGAAGACAGTTGCCAATATGTAACATTTTCAGTAGATCAAATTACGGTGCTAATAGTCTTTTAAATCTTTTAATTAATATTTACAATAAAAATTCACATTTAATCAATTCCAGCAATGACAATGTAAAATCAATTAACTTAAAGAAAATATTTTTTGTTTTAAATAACCCATAAATGTACATTAGATGTAAGTTTCTCTCTTTTTTTTTGTTACAATTATAATTTAAAAAAAAAAAATATGTACCTTTATAGCCGTATTAATAAAAAACGCTTATTCCACCTATATTCCATGGTTTTGCTAAACCATGGAATAGGAGTTAAGCCATTGCTTAAATATTTACATTAATAAAAACAAAATGTTCCCGGAATAGTAAAATGACGTTTATCAAAAATCCTTTTAAGAAAATCTTCTACAAAAGTAAGCAATCTCTTTTTTATATTCTGTGGCTACCTAAATTGATTGTCAATTGCTTGTGTCTGACTGTGGACATTTCTATTTCTTATTCCTTCGCTAAACCACCTGCTTCGGTGATTTAACTTTATCATAATTAGTAAACGTCACTTAACAGAAAATTTGTTTTATTAATTAGGCCTATTCGGCGAGATCTTTTATTCTTCTATTCTGTTATTCTGCTATGAATTTCCATACAAATGTTTGAGCTGTCAACAAATCTTTTATGAATTTTAATTTTGGTATTCAGCACGCTAAAATCTGTTATAAAATCTGCTAAGAAAACTTTTATGAACTGTCAAACGTTCGAACATAGAAAAAATCTTTTACGAATAGCATTTTTGGTATTCAGCATGTCAAAATCTGTTATGAAATCTGTTAAAAATCATAAAAGAATAAAAGACAAACTTCTGTCACTTTTATCATAAAAGATTTCAATACATACACAGATACGAGTATATATGAAAAATTGATATATCATCGTCGTCCATTGTGCAATACAATATTTTGCAAATATGGCTGATCTGGAATGAATTAAATAAGAATTAAATTACATTTTTGTTAAGAATGGACGTTTCATAGAACGACGACGATATATTTTTTTATTTCGTCAACGAAATCTTTTTTAAAATGAGACAAATGAAAGAAAAAATATTTACACACATACGAATATTATATAAACATATGTATATGTAAGTAGAGTAGAGGACACCAATAATGTGTAAGAGAAGAGATTACTTTTTGGTTCGTCATCCATTTTAATTTTGTCAGATGAATTATTTTATTTATTCACAGCTGATTATGATAGCAGATTTAGTTCAGTTTCATAACAGATTTCGTTTTCGAAGTTGCATAACAGACTTTTATAAAAGTTCGAGCCCCTGAATACCAATTATAAAATATCTTTAAAGATGGAAATCTTTTACGATTCATAACAGAAAATCCATAGCAGAATAACAGATGTTGCAGAATAGGCCTAAATGAAATTTCGCACTTAGTCCAGGACTTAACGATAAACCTCCACTAAACCATCTTTATTAATAAGGGTGTTAGTATTTAATTTAAAAATATGTACCGTTAGTATTTAACGAAATAAATAAAATAAGTATAAATTAGGAGAATGAAATCCCTGGTGGATTTTGTTTGCTCGTTTGAAAGGTACAATAGTTTTTGGAAGGAATTAAAAGAAAAGAATTTGTATTTTACCTTGTGATATTTTAGAATTATAAATTGCAAGGAATTGAGATCCAGAAAAATTGTATTGATTAAAACATGTGTACGCGCAAAGAATTTTCGTCCACGCTTCCCGCTTAGCCTTTGAAGTGTTTGTATCGACATGTTTTCCTCGTTGTTGGAAGAGAATTTGTGCATGAAAATTATTTTAAAATATAGATGTCTCCTTGTCGCAAGCATTCCAATTTTCAGATCTGTTTCTTTTGTTTGTGTGTGTTCCATGGCATTTTTCTTAATTTCACAGATATAAAAATGTGTCTTCCAAATGTTTACTAATTCAAGGTGTCACAAAACAGCTGTGTTGAATTAAATAAAACAGCATTTGTTTTTTTGTTTGCATTAGGTTTTCGCATTTTATTTATCTACGGATCTATCTGGATCCGGATCGGGATTAATTTTTAACATGTATTACAAAAACAATTTGGGATCCTGTTCTCTATCTGGATCTATTTTAAAGATCCAGAAATTAGTTCTCTTTCTGGCAAGTAGATGGTTTTTATGGTAAGGTAGTGTAAAGAAAAAAGACAAGACACATTTGAAAATCAACAATCTAAGCAAGATGGAGATGAGCATACAACACAACTGTCACTTAGAAAATATTAACCTCACTGAACGCTTTCAATCTAATCTGTTTCAACCCAAAAATTCATTCGTCACTTTTGACAAGTAATAATGGCCGCCTAACGTCAAATTATTTGTTGTTGTTGTATTGATTCATCAATAAATTTTCGTTAATTTAGTTAACTCTAGTGTTTTTGTTTAAAAGAAAAAGAACAAAATAAGTATTTTAACAAAGCAGAAGACCCAACAAAGTATCATCCTATGAATAGTGTTATAAAACTCGATTACAGTATATTAACCCCACAATGAAAATACATAATCATATATGTACTGACTTTTACCTAAATAGACAAATAAAATCTCTTAAATCTACCAAACTGCGCTGAGTACTTGCGATAAGAAACGAAACACTAAAACGCATTTCTATTCTAATTAATACCAACATCTATATACAATTATCTTAAAAAAAAAAATGAAACACGTTTAAAACATAAGACCCCAGCAGTATCAAAATATCATTAACATATTGTAAAGAGTTGGAAGGGCGTACCTTTATCTACGCAACCGAGAATACAAAAAAACAGCCCTTATCTTTATTTGAACCCTCTTTGTCTTGACAAAAATTGTAGCTCACCCAAGCAGAAGAATCAAATTTGCTTGACTTGTGTATTAAAACAACTATACCAGCAGCTGATAGCGATTGGCAGTTTGGAATTTCGTTATCAATTGGAAATTAGTCCTGATGACTACAGCCGATCCCCCACTTCTGCAATTGGACGACGATCTAATCAGTTCCTTCAGCGCAGCACCCAAACAATCTGAGGTAAATTTTATTCAAATGCCATTCCAGAAGGAATTCAAATATTACATTTATTTAAATAATCTCTTCCCTCTTTCATCATTATAATAAAAAAAATAATCTTTGATAACCTTGAAAATGTTTTATTTTACAAAAATTGAAAACATTTAAAATTCCCCCGCAAGATCTAGTTAGTTAAACTTAGCCATAGTATTGGCAGTTTCATATGGAGTTCTTTTTAAGTATACATTTATGTACATATATATGTATGTACAAATGTTTATTATAAAACTTACAATTACATATATCAGCAGCAGTATTCGGTTTAATTAAAACAAAATTGAAACAACATCAATTCGGCATTTTTTTTAAATTTATGTTACAAGGTAGGACTCTAAGGTTCTTCTAGAATGAATCTTGTGTTTGATCTCTCTTTCTAGTTGGTTACAATTTAGTCCATCCTGACTTCCTCGTCGAGATCGGCTTCTAATTGAATCCAGCTCTTCTTCATTGACACCCTTTGTGCAAATGGGACATTTAAAAGCATTATAAGATCACCTACAATATATTTTTTGGCCTTTTTGTGTTTTGAGTCAAATTGTTCTTTTTGTTTCACTTGACAAAAAGCTATGGCTTCAGATGCTCGAGATCGTATATTTTCTATATTACGTGGTTTTTGGTTCAGCTCTATCCGAATTGTTAATACATCAGTCCTTGGATTTCTGGGTACATACCCCGTGAGTTTCTGCTGCAAAGTTGTTTTTATTGCTTTATTATAGGTGTTGTTAACAACGTATTGTAAGAGTCAAACTCTTTGGTCCCAACGATCTTCATCTTCTACCGAAGCAAGATGCAAGAAGTGCCTTTAAAATTGTTCCGTTATAGCGCTCGACTTATCCATTGGCTCTTGGGGTTTTCGTTGCATTTAATACGTGTTGGATGCCGTGGTCAGTTTTGTAATTTTTAAAAAGCTTTGATGTAAACGCTGTGCCTCTGTCCGTAATAATTCGCCGTGGACTGTCGTAAGTTAAAGATATATCTTCTAAAAAGTTCAGTGCAGGTTTAGTTTAGATGTTAGCCAAAGGCTTCAAAAAGAGACATTTTGTAAAAGCATCGACTAAAACTATAAGCTAAGTGTTTCCCTTCGTAGACATAATGAAAGGTCCTAAGTGGTTTATGTGCACTGTGTCGAACGGTATACTTTTTTTTTCTATCCTATGTAGTTCTGCTCGGGATTGAGTTTCATTTTTGTTAAAGGCACATTCGACGCAGTTTCCCAGAAATTTTTTTAATAAACTGTGTCATTCGCGGAAAAGGATATCCCTGTCTTAAATGCTTCATAGTTTTGTTTTCGAAAAAATGTCCAATTTGACCATGGCCTCCTTGAACGACAAGCTGTCTTAAACCCATTGGAATATAGAGTCGGTTCTCATTGTCAACTAGCCTATACAATCACCCATTTTTAAAGTTGCAATCCTTATATATTTGTTTATCTTTTGAGTTCAAGTTTGTTCAAGTTCAATTGATTTTAATTTCATAATTTAAATAACAATTTTTAAAAGTTTAACTAAAAAAATCATATAAGCATTGCATTGAAATCTGCTCGGTTGAATTTTTTTAACAAGGTTATAATTGTAGTTTCAAATTTTGCATACATACAAAAAAAAAATATATTATTATTATTTTAATTTTTTGAAATGTGTATTTTAATTCATATTTAATCTGTATATGCACTAAAGTATGTATGTACTCTCTATGTTATATAAATAAGTAACGTTACACAGTACTACTGCTACCTATCATCCAAGATCGTATGACTTAACTAAAATGGTTCTGTAACCATTATGTATTATGTTCTTTTAAGCATATCGTTAATATTAAATTGCTGTGTAAAGTTCAATTAAAGCAATCGTACAAGAAACATTTCTTTAATATTAAAGTTTCTGTTTAATGTCTTGCACCTTACATAATACAAAACACTGTTCTAAGATGTGTGTTAGGTCCAATGTTGCATTGCAGGTTGTACAAACTGGTAGAGTAGTTTTGTTGAGTAGATGCTGGTGTGAGGTTATTGTGTGTCCAAGTCGTAAACATACAAAGTTGGATATTTTCTGTTTAGAGACGTTCGGAATTAACTTTTTTATAGTGGTGAAAATATACGTTCCAGTTGTGGTTATTATTAGCGTTTGTTGTTTTTTGGATAGTTTAAAGCAAACCTACTTTAGCAGATTTGAAATCAGTATTGTTACTAGGGTTATTTATGGCATTCAATACTGAGATGCTGTCCAAACATATGATGTGCTTCTTTCTATAAAAATGGTATAGATTCGTTATATTTCGTTCGCAGTTAAGAAACGCTATTACATCATCATCATGGATCTCATTCCCGCCAAGAAAGGTCCTTCCTAACTCTTTTAGTATTGGTTAAAAGGAAATGCTTTATATCTTCTCTTACACACATATTACGAATTGACCAAATGATCGGCAGATCCTCACGGCATGAAGTGCAATCGTACTAATTCACCTCTCATTTTGAAAACCGCGGATATAGGCTTTTGATTAGAATCGATCTTAAAATAATTTCTTTCTCAAAGATTATGTTGAGGAATGCTTTTCGCTTTGATTAATTTGTCGAGGATTTAACTTATAACTTCACCAAACTCTATTTCTCCCGATAAATCTTCAATGACGTCATCAATAAACAAAGAAAACACCTATTGTTATTTCAAACCAGTCGGATCTTTCATATTCCTTTGCTGTAAAGCTTATAAAACAAGGCTTTTCTATTGATTGTATCGAATACAGCCTTGACATCGGTAAAAAGTACAAACGTTTTTTTTTTCTGCTCGAAAAGAATACCCAAAATGTTGGTTAAAATAAATATTATGTTGTCATTTGTAGAGCAACCACTACGAAAGCCCGCCTGGCATTCCTTAAGTATTTTGTTATGGTTCATCCCAACATCGATTAGGATTGTCAAGCACATTTTATAAAAAGTATTTAAAAAGATATTCCACGGTAGTTTTCGGCATAAGAAATAACACCTTTTTTGCGGATTGGAAATATAATCGCTTCTTTAAACTGATTAGGTACTTCTTCTTCAAAAGTATCAGCATCCAGGACATCGTTGTCAAAAAACCTCTGGAATGGGTGAGTTGTAAAACTCTTGCCTCATAAAACAGAGTCTTGTTTTCTTTGGCAGATAAGTTTGTAATTTTTATTTGTTTTGATGTAAAGCTTTTTAAAACTTTGGTTGTTATGTCTTCGAAACGCTCTCAACCATCCAAAAGATCAAACCAGTGTTCTTTTTTTTGCATGAAGTGTTTGCCTGCAAAAAGGATAAGTAGATTTAGTTACTCTTTCAATGTCTTTTAGATTCAGATTTGAGTCACTAATGATTGATTCACCGTTTACTAGGCAGTAGTAGGCAGTAGTCAGCTACCGAAGAGCCTTGCTGCCCCACGAAGGTGAATTCACCATTTGTATCAGAGTTGATAGTACCGTTGATTATCGAGAAGACTAAAAAATCCAATACCTTATAGCCAGTTGCATTTATCGGATGCAACTTTTGATTTTCTTTGTTTACCAGCAAACATGTTTTCTCCTCCCGCTTCCTTCCATATCCTAGTATTTAAGTCACCAATAATCATAATATCGCCAAAGTAGACTTCTTTAAGGTGTTAATTAAATATAGATACAGGTTCTGCAGATATTTACATATGAGAAGAGTGTTCAGAAGTTGAGATCCATTGTAGACATGCTTACTTTGCTCCGCTTAGTGGTCTGGCTTTTAACTAACATACCTGTAATATTCATGCTTGGTTAAATTAATAATAATTAAATTAAGATGCATAAATACGACATAAAAATAAAGCTAAATTGAAATATAGCATGATAAATAAACAGAAATAAAAGAAGAAAATTAAAAAAATATGTAACGTTAATTTCTGATGAAATCAAGTATACTTTTAATTGAACCACTCCTCCGATATTCTTTATCTATTTCATTACTTAAAAGATCCCATTTCTATCACGATCTAAAAAAATACGAAAATCTCTGAAGTATTGCAAAATCTACTTCTAAGGAACACTTATATTCTGTTTGCAATCAGCAACTCCAAGGAAACTCTTATCTTGCATTAAATACCAAGAAATTATAATATATAATTAGTAAAATGTGTGGAAGGTATAATGCCTTCCCAGGAATAAGGTAGGCAAAGGAGACAGGAGGAAAATTTGGTTAAAACATGGAAATGATGTATGCTTTTGTGAAGTATTCATTATCAAAACTGGAATAACTTATTGTGTATATTTTTCCCTCGAAACGCAATCAAGAAAATTCTATATTCGTTGTTGCTGATTAATTCTAGCAGCATCAATTGCGTTGAGTATGGCAGCGATGAAATACTCATGTGAAATTATGTTATCAAAACAGATTGTGTGAATAATAACAATATAGATTGTTTTATTAAAAATAACTGCAGAAAGCTTTCGCGAGGCCTAGCACATGTTACAGTTTCAGTTAAAATAAAAATGTTATGTATACTAAATTTTACTTACCGTGGTGAGCACATAAGTAAATACCATTTGCTAAACTGCACATGATAACGGAATTTTTCTATGGTTGTAACTTATGAAGACTTCAGAAAATGAACCCGTTAGAATTTTGCAAAATTATATGAATTCTATATGGGGTCATCAGAAATTGTTTTTTTTTTTTTTTTGTATGGGATTGTGACTATCTTTAAAATGTTTGATAACACATTTAGAAAAGTTAGAGAGGATTAACAAGGAACGACTGACGCACATTGGTTTTGTTCGTCTGAAAATATTGAGCCGAGTGAAGCATTACACATTCGTGTATTCCCGCTAAAGAAAGAATCCCTTAATTAAATTTAACAGTACGTCCGAAGTTGAATTGCTTAATAGTAGGGATGAAACTGGCTATTTCACTTAAACGTTCTTTTTTTGTATAACGGCAAAATAATGATTCCCCATTTGATAATGCTATCGTGATCTGAATTTAATGAGCTTATCATAAGCTGTTCTAAATGCACATACGAAGAACAAGGAAATGCATCTGCAAACTAATTTGAGAAATTGAGAGTAATGTCGTCAGCAAAAAACAATTTAATGGATTACAAAGTTCAGATAAAAGATAATTGATGAATATCAGAAAGAGATTCAGGAACAAGACTGAGCCAAGTAGCACACCAGCATTTGTTTTATGAATTTCAGACTTAAAACCGGTTTGAAAGGTAGTTTCAACTAAGAAAAGATTCATCAATACCAAATGCACGCATTTTCGATGAGAGGAGCTTGATACTATATCAAATACTTTTGAGATATCAACTGCAATTTTTTTTACTTTCTTCGAAACGATGTAAAGATTTATTCCACTATTGGGTGAGATATACCATCACATCAGTAGTGCACCTCTTGCTATGAAAGCCTTACTGATAATTTATTAGCGTTTCCATGACCTTGGAATTATACTTCATGTTCATTTAATATTTTTTGATGCAGAAACACACACCAAATATACCATGTTTTTTTAGCTATACTTATTTGTCTACGCATATTTTCTACTCCTAACGAGGAAACTTATACAACTGAATTGTGCAAAAAAGGAAAATTTAACATATGTAACTATTTATTTTATGGTACAGAAATTATAATTAATTGCTAATTTTACATAGTTGAAATTTACTTGTTCAATTGTTAAATTGTATAGTACTCGTATAGGCTCCAGCTTACGATTCTTGTTGTTTTTGTTATTTAATATATGAAGTGTTTCAGGGGTATAACGCTTCGAAGTATGTTTTTCGCCTTGAAGAATTTTAACACTTTCAAAATCTGGAGAATAGCCAAATTCGATAGCATTATTAGCAAGTGCTGTTTTGACAAGGTTGTTGGTGTTGATGTAAGATCGATAATTTGACATTCGCTGACGCAGAAATTGTTTCGTCGTGCCAATATAGCTTAAATTGCGGGTTTTGCCAGTCTTACCTTTGCAGTATATAACATCCGTGCATTTGCTTGAGGCTTTATCTTCACATCGAAGAGTTCTAAGTAATAATATGATTAACATAATACAATATGCCATAATTTCAGTGCTCACCAAACTTTATAATTTATTTTCGATTCAAGAAAAAAAGTTCGGCTAGACTACCAGATGCTGTAGACGTTAAAATGAAAAACCTGGACCGTACGGGGTTACAAAGATCTCTCCTAACAACAGATATGAGCTAAACAAATTCAGACGTTAAGAAAGTCCTGGAGCGTGTAAAAATTGTTGAAATACAGCACTTGTTATATAAGTACCTTGTTAAATTAATTAAGTATTCGTTTTATATATTAATATTTTAATGTCAATAATTTTTATTCGAATACTTACTTCTCATACAACTGCGAAACGAGTTAGTCGCATAATATATTTAATTTAATAATTAAATAAAAACCTTTATTTTGTTTTACCTCAACTGGGATTGTTTCATTTCACGGAGAATTTTAACAAAAATAACTTTTTCTCATTGCTGAGAAAGTACAAATGCTCCAGAAAAGTACAATTTGTCAGATCATCCTATAAAAATACCAGACTAAACTCACCATACCATAGACACAAACGAACACTAAAAAAAAGGAAGAAAGGAATGAAAACGCACGCTTTCCGAACGGCAAGAAGTCAACGCATACAATTAATTCTTTAACACTGTGCCCCTCGGCAAAAGACTATTAATAACTTAGTTAGAGTTAACTGACAGCTACGCTTTAATTTAAAATTATCAAAATGTAAAACAAAAAAATGGAAAAATTCTTAAATAATTTTCTTAGGAAAATGTCTGAAAGTGTTTCGAAAATGGATCAAGTTCGACTTTTCTTTCAAATCTTCATAGACAAGATGTTTATACAAAATAGATAATAAGAACATTGAAAGTATTGCAAAAAAAATCATCAAAATCGGAGCAGCAGTAGCACTACGAAAGTTAAAAGTAAAAATTTTTTGACTAAAATTACTTTTTGAAAATTTAAAGTATTTAAAAAAAAAATGATTTTTATTTATCAGCATGCAACCTCGAGCTAAGAATCTTAAATAACAAAAACAGACACATAGTACATGAACTCTTAACTTGTCTTTAATAGGCCCGTCTTCGTTCTCAAGGTATTTCCTCCTTTTTCCCAACTAAAAAACACTCGTGTTTACCCGACGACACAGTTTTCCCGTGCTATTTCAATTTGCAAACATTCAAGATCAATGTTCATCGATACTTTTCTTTCTCCCCCTAATTTCCCCATCGCAAATGATTCAACATTATAAGGATGCTCTATAAACCCTTAATTAAATTTAAAACTTAGATACAAAATTGTACTCATTTTTCGAATCAAGATAAATAAATTTGGTCCACAAGTTTCAAAGTTTGTTTAACTTCTTTGATGATTTATATCTTTATTTGATATCCAAGCATTAATCAACACAACTTGCTTTTATAACCAATTTTAAATGAAACGTGGTTCCATTTTCTCTCTGTTTTTTTATCTTTCAGATATAAAACGGGCTTCATATTTATCTATTTTTTTTAAATATTTTAACAGTCACTTTTATTTAGCTGAAACTTTACCTATAATTTGTTAGCTTCTAGTATAATATATAAATTTTGGTATATTAATTTTTTTTTTTTCAAGATTGCATCTCATTTGTCAAACAACCGTAACCTACATCACAACAATCATAGTCCAGCTAATACGGCTGCTGCACATTTACTAAGCATAAACACTTCTCTTGGAATCGTTGGAGTAAACAATAAAAATCTAACTGTGCATTCCATTGATAAGAATAGCAGCATAATTTCATTGTCTTCGAATAGTAATTGTGAAGCAGAGGAGAGCAGTGTGACAAACAGCGGTACGGCCAGTAGCAGAAGCAGTTGCACTCAGAACAGTTCACCGCGCTCGTGTTGTGATTTATCGAATACCGAGGAAGAAATCTGTTTGGTTCCCGAGGTAGATTTCGAAGGCATAAGTCTGGATAACGGTTTTGATAACCGCGAATCGCAGCCCCTATTAGGGGGTCGCGGTGGCGGTGTAACTGGTGGTAGTGGTGACCATGCTGATTTCACTGGCAATACATTTCCAGGCAAGTAAAATTTTATTTATTTTTTCTTCAAACCATTTCCACATTTTTACACTAAATTGAGATAAGAAATTGAAATGAGATTAAAAGCAGAAAAAAAGGAAGCCCCTCAAGTTTCGCAATACACATTTCACAATGTTTTAAAATAAGATTCTGTTTAAGCTCGTTGATGAAGCAATCTAGTGTCATGTTCAATGGTAGCTGATGTGACTCATCTGCGGTCGCATATCATTGATGCTAATACAAGGTGGAGTGAAATAATACAATAATAAAGCTTGATTGGATTGTGTTTTGAATTTCATACGTACTATCTTAGGATAAATATTTGTATTGATTAATATGATTAAATTGTCTCATAAGTAGGTGTTATTTGCTAATTAATTGATTTACGGTTTGTCTTTCTGGTCTCTAAGAGAGAAAGCTTCTTTTATTATGTGTTCTAAGTGTGTTCTTTGCTGTTACGAGAAGGTCTATTTTGTTATTTTAACCACAAATGTCTGTATTTTAATTTCTTTGAATTGAAAATTATGAACAACTTGTATCTTTATTTGTTGCACTCAAAAGACCTTACGTCTTAAAATGAATAAATAGTCAAATATTTTATTGTTAATATTAATTACTGATTTATGGATGTAATTCCATTCCTGCTGACAACTCCCACACAAGAATGGTGGAGATTTGTTGACCACCAGGTTCCCCTCGAGCTTTCATACCGCCAAATCAAATGTATTTACTTAATTTGTGAACATTATTAAACAATTAGTGTTAAATTTTTTCACATTGTTGCAGTTACCTCAATATTATAAATTTTTGAGTTATAACACTCTTGTAGCAAATAAGCGATATATACACAAATATCTATTATTTTTTAAATGAATTAATTTGATGATGATTAATTTGACATATTAGTCTTAGAGTCATCAGTGTATGCAAAATTCCAATATTTACATTTGTTTTCAGAGGCTTTCTCCAAAAAGTGGGTTTTATAGATATAATTGTTAGTTAAGTTTATTCATTAAACAACATTACAATAGTAATTTTATTGATTACTTGATACATTATACGAGGATTCGTCACTTCCTCGCAAGAGTCAGAAAACTCTTGCAGTGGCTGAGTTTATAAAGTAAATCCCACTCCCAACCTCAAACCTCCTTGTTAACATTCGCATTAGGCATCTGTACCTGCTTTCTGGTAAATCTGGAACATTATTACTATAATTTTTTTTTTCAGCTTTTCGTGCCCCAACTAGGACCAAACATTCCTTTTATTCTTTTTGCTTTTCCGTCTACATAACTTCTTTAAAACCTACAACTTATTTATTTAAAGTTAATTGCTGTCATGAATTATATCACTCCTACTTGATGGTGAGAAAGAAAGGGCACAGTGAGCCAAATTTGTGTAATAGCGAGGAAGTAGCTATCTTCATCTCGTGATGGTAAAAAACATCTCTTACATACAAAAAAAAAAACGTTTCTTCGTAAAACCCCAATGCAAAAACAAAAATCGAACTCAAATCATCCAAGAGTGAGGTTATTGCGCTTTGAAACATGTATAATAATTTTACTGGGAATGTAGAAAATAGTATGATTATAGCTGGTGTCTCGTCTCGTATGTAGCTGTTACTTTATCTTCTCTATCTGACAGTTCAGACAAGAATGATGTAATTTATAATTTTTTTTGGACAATATGAATTTTAATAAGAATACAATTTAGAACTCACCCCGAATGTTTCGCATCAAATTGCATTGAGCGTGGTCACCTGGAAACAACCGCGAATATATATATTCTGCTTTTGCACACAAACAACAGCGGAAATGAAAATGAAACAATTGTTTTAGATACTATGTCAGCCTTAAATTACGTACAAATAAGTTATCTTGTAAACTCTATTGGAAGAATCTTGTTTTTATACAATACTTTGAAACATGTTTGTCAGAAAAGAACTTGTATCTCGTTTTATAATTTTAATTTTTCGAAACAAGACTGATCATAAATGCGATTCTAACCAAGCCGATGACATGCGCATAAACAATATTTTGAATAGTTCCAATATAAAGGAATTTTGTGTGTTTCGAACATAAAATGAAATTATGAACCTTAAATACTCTATTAGTGTCATAAGACATTTCAGCACACCGTACTACTCATCTAAGCAAATTTCCCATGCTCCCCTAAACATGTTAAAGAAAATACTCCAAAATGAACCACTAGGCAATACCATTTCGTAAGCTTCAAGTAGAAATCGGCATTTGTCCAGCAGTCAGTCTCTAAAAAAGGTGAATCTTTCCTTCTGCCAATGATCGACCAATTGCATTATCATCCTTAAGAAGTATCTTGAAGAACGATAGCTCTTTAATGCCCGGCACTAAGGTTTTCATAGCAATTCATGGGCATATCTCATCGAAAAGTGGAACTAATATTTACATCAATTTGGAGAAATGTATAAATACTCGTACTTGCTAATGCGTGCATTTGTTATCGATGAAGTTTCTCTTTCGTTGAATAAGAAATTATCTCTCTGACCGTTCAATTCAAGTTGTTCTGTTCTGATATTAAAAAAAATAAATACTGGTGTGAATCAAACCTCTGTGTTGTTTTCCACACTCTTCCTTATGATCTCTTGTAAGAAACTTCTTATCCAGTAATTGCTTCCCTGATAACAGCACATTCAGCTTTTTCAAATTGGCCTCTAGATTCACAACCAAGTTTTTCGGTTTTGGAACTGAAACAGCAGCGTTTGGTTATCTCATTAGATTTAAAATGGGGTATTAACAGCCTTGTGCAATTTTATTTTTTCGAAAATACGAAGATGACTTCTACAGATGAAGGGAAATGTTTCTACTACCCATGCCATCAAATATAACTGAAAAGCCTTCGATCTCTTATGATGATCTTATATTCTTCGTTGCCAAAAACGCATAGAAATTGTTAGGTTTTCTTAAAAGCTGCAAACATTTTTTTTTTCTCAATACCAGGCTACCGTACCATTTTCCCATAACCCATATATCATATACATATCATCGATGTAGATCGAATACCTCGTAAGTCGTAACCCAGAAAAGTCGATTTTTCAGGAGAGACAAAAAACTTATTATCAAATCAATGAGAGGCAATGAGAGACGTGTTGTTAATTATGCAAGTGGCTCTGCAATTATAGTTTTTAGGTTCACAGGATATTTTTCATTAGATCCGGAATTTTTTCACAATATAATTGCATCATTACCTAAAAATCGGTTTCTTCTGGGTTACGAGGTATTCGATCTACAGCGACGATATGTATATCTTCTGTTTTTCATTGTAGTATCGCCTTTTTTATCAACAGTGCTCAAATGAAATAGCTAGTTTTATTATTCCCTTCAAACAATTTCGCCGTAATTTTGGTGTAGGTATGCATGAATGAATCAGTTGACCCTTGAGTTTTACTTCGGACGAATCATCATTCATCAAATACATATAATGGGTCGAATTCCTTGCCATTGACGATTTGCCCCTTAACTGTGATGTGACCATTCTGCATCGACATCTTTTTTGAGGTGTGCCGTAAATTGGTCTACATTCATTAGAAAAAAGTAACTCTACGAAGAGCTAATGTTTGTTCCTGATTTTTAAAAAAATTATCAAAAAAAAAAGTTATGCGCCCGAGCAGGGACTTGAACCCTGGACCGTTGGATTAAAAGTCCAACGCTCTACCGACTGAGCTACCCGGGCGTGGATGGATTTTGGTGCAAATGAACTTATATAATTATTTTCATGCTTATTATATTATATTTCATTGAATTATTTTGTTGAATATAAAGAGTTCAGTAACCTAATCCCATTTCCCGAGAATTCAATTAAATTTAATGGCAGCTCCTTTTTATTTGCGATATATGTAGGTACTATAGGGCAAGTTCTGCATTTGGAAAAAAATCGAACTCGAGATTGTGATTAAAGTTGACATTACGATGATAGCGAAGTCGAATAAAGTGGGTGCAACAATTCCGTCTGTCTGTCTGTATGTCTATACTCGTATGTATGTATGTATGTACCTCGATCTAGAGCCTAAGCGACTGGACCTATTTTCTTCAAACTCGGTACTTAAGGATCATTCCCTAGAGGTGAAATTGAAATTTTTTTTTTAGCTCTAAAACTAACGGTACCCCCATACACCCGCAATGCATAATCTTATTTATCTCAAACATTTTGATAAAAAAAATTAGGTGTAATATTATGGACATGGACTACATTTTGGTAAAAAAAATTTTTGGGGCGAGTTGTTATTAACGGTACCTGTCATAGAACGTTTTTGTTTTATTTTCGAATTTCTCATCAACGGCTCTAACGATTTTACCCAAAATTTGTATGCAGGAACTCTTCTGCATTTGAAAAAATATAATCTAAACTTTTTTCGAAAAAATAGTTTTTGTATTTAAAAAAAATCAATTTTTTTTTTTGAAAATTCAATATCTTGAAAACGGATACACGAATAAATTTTTAAATTACTTATAAAATGTATTTTATTGCATACTAAAAATTTGCATATCAATTTTTTTTTTATAAAAATGTTAAGGAAAATTTAGTACACAAAAAACATGTTTCAGTGTGTCACCACTGGACTTATTTTCTTCAATCTCAGTCGTTAAGAGTCTTCGGTGATTCCCTAGAGGGGAAATTGAAATTTTGTTTTAGCTCCAAAACTAACGGTACCCTACACCCCTATTGCAAAATCTTATTTATCTCGAAAACGGCTCTAACGATTTTGATAAAAAAGAAAGTATGATATTATGGACATGGACTACCTACATTTTTGTAAAAAAAATGTTGGTGCAAAATGTTATTAATGGTATCTGTCATAGAACCATTGTTTTGATTTTCGACTTTCTCATTAGTGGCTCCTTAAGTTTAAAATAATATTGTACCTATATAAAAATACTCGAAAAAAATTTTTTTTTTGCTTTTTTTTTTGAAAAAAAAAAATCCAATTTATTTTTTTTTTAAATCAATATTTTGAAAACGTGTGAACGATAATTTTTTTTAATTATTTCCTAAAATCTATATTGCTAAGCACTTAAAATTGGCATCCCAAATTTTGTTCTAGAAAAATTTGAAAGAAACTTTATTTGCGTAAATTCATACTTTTCCATACTTTTTATTTTAAATCCCAAAGTACTTGTACATAAGAGCAAGTTCGTGCGATCCAGTCGTGCATTTTGTTTTAAATGCAGATTATTTAAGCTAAGTACAGACGATTGTCAGATCTATAACTAGAAAATATGTTCTTGTTCCAATTGTTGGTACGTCTGATCTTACAATTTTGCCTGACACATTTGTCATAAATGTTATTGTGAGGCCTTTTTCAGACGGCTAATCTGAAAAGCATTTGAACACGTCTGAACTCACAACAGTTATTTACTACGTTTATATGCAGTATCGAAAGATCGAGTTGGATTAGGGTCGGATTTTCGACCCAGGTTTTTCGTCATTTGAGTTGAGCGCTCGATTTGGAGTTGAGTTGAAATGGTGTTGAGCGATTCTGAAACATTTTGTTAAGCCAACTCCTTGACCCCGGTTTTTCATCTCATATTTCGACTCAACACCGCTGGCTGAGCGAGTGAGATCGAGTCGAACGAAGCTCATTTCAACTCAATACCCGTTTACAAAGGGTCGAAGCGAGCTTCAAGCTCGCTTCAATACCTCATATAAACGTATTAATTATTGTCAGGCATTAATACTACGTTTTCACCAAGAGTAAATCCGGGATTTAAGTGGATTTACCATAAATCTTCTTTAAATCTCGAAGATTTACCATACAAATTTATTTCGTAAATCTAGTAGATTAGAAATAAATCTTTACTAAATCTTCATAGGATCGATCGGTCGAAATTCGAACTGACCTAACATCCATACGGTGCTAAGCTATCTCGATGATTTTTCATCGTTTGGCACAAATGAAACTTTCTTTCTCTCGCTTCTACTTTATAAGAAAAATTGAAACAACATTAGCATTTTGATAGATGCTGTCAAAGTTAATCTTCTTATTAATCTTTCATTGCGGTGAAAACACCACATAAATCTCTTGCCTTAAATCTCAGATTATCTTTTGGTGAAAACGTAGTATAAGACATCGTCAGAGTTTTTGCAAATAGTAAAGCCCCATTTAGACTTTCGTTTTTCATTCGCTGTACGATGTACGTTGTTCGTTCTTCTCTCAACAACGAACAACGAAGAAGCATTTACAATAATTCGGTTTTGTTTTTTAGTTCGTTCTTAAGCCTAGTACTCAGTTCAAGTGAAAATGAAAATTGCATATAAATGTGGCGGCTGGTTCACTCGCATGAATTTCCCAACGAGAGGTGAGTACCATAATGTGGATTGGAAAAACAATTATGTTCTACAAATTTTTCCACGCCAAATTTTCATTTCTCAATGTACAACCATCGGGAAAAAGTTTAAGGCAGCGTGGAAAACTGTGACACTTGTCAGTTGATTCAAATATTTTGTTTTAAAATAAAAAATTGAAAATTTAAAAATATATACAACGAAAAAAAATTAAAATTTTTTTGGAAAATACCTGGCACTGGTAATGGATGCACCGACTTTTAATAAACAAACATCTGACAACCGTGTGAAGTGACAATTTTCAACTCAAAATTTTATTTATTTTTTTTTTATAATGTACGCACTAATGGGGTTCACTCTACCCTACGTTGTCAGAAAAATCATTGCCAGGTTAACCACCTGGCTTTGAGTTCGGAACAAAATCTGCCAACCGTAAGATTTTAGCAATGTTGATAGTTTTCTATTGTCATCTCATTGACAACAGACAGTTGTGACAATAGGTTTGTGACTTCAGGGTGACTTCAGGGCGCAGTCACCCTGGGGTCGCCCTAAATTGTTTTTTGAAAAACCAAAGTCATCATGGTGAGTAAATTCTGTGTTTTTTTTTTGTGACCTGGGGTCGCCTGAACTCGCCCTGAAGTAGATCTAAGTATTTTGCTGGGGCGAGTTCAGGTAACGATCAAACTGGCAATTCATGTTGCATGTTATTGCTTTTGTTTGCAATTAAATGTTTGTTGTACTCATTAGATGAAATATCCAGCAACAACGCAAAATTGTTTTTGTTCATTTTTAAAACTAATTTATAACAAATTTAAAATTTCTTCAGAGCACACAATTATTTGTTTCTTGCTTAAGTTGCCAACAAAATAATTGACAGCCCGTGGGTGTTTTTTGAAAACCGAAAACCCCATTTTTTTTTTAAAACTCTGAGGGTTGTCAAGAAAACTTGGATCAATCCTGGGTAAAGTTGCGAATCGCAAAACGATAACAAAAAAAATACATATGAAATCTCATATGACTTTTGACAGTTTGATCGTTACCTCAACTCGCCAAAGCAAAATACCTAGATCTACTTCAGGGCGAGTTCAGGGCGACCAGGTCTCAAAAAACACAGAATTTACTCACCAGGGTGACTTCAGGGTTTCCAAAAAACGATTAGGGCGACCCCAGGGTGACTTCAGGGCTCAACGAACAAACCTAATTACTAAAAACAAATCAATTTTTGTACGACAAAAGGCACAATTCGTATACATTGACGCATTCACATTCGTTTTGGCAGTATGACAAAAATTCATCATCACTAGACACAGTTTTTGCATATAATTGTACGGCAAAATCATTTCGCATTTGCAACTATTTTGTTTATTTGTTTTTATGCTGTCAAAAGAGCTGTTCACGTTGTAATCTATTTCACATGACTTTTGATGTCGAAGTTTTCGTTGATGTTGAAGTTTTCGTTGCTGTTGAAGTTTTCGTTGTTGTTGAAGTTGCTATGTCAATCTGTCTCTCGCATAAAACCTCAACTACTTTTCTGTACTTTTTACTTGTCTTAAAAGTACTATAGGATAAGTTTTGTATTTGGAAAAAAAAATCGAACTCGAGATTTTGATCAAAGTTGATATTAAGATGATAGCGAAGTCGAAAAAACTGGGTGTCGAAATTCTGTTTTTCTGTCTGTCTATTCGACTACAGCCTAAACGGCTTGGCCGATTTTCTTTAAATTTGGTAGATATCATTTTCCCGCACCCGTTTTTTTCTTTTTTTTTTAAAGACCAAAAATAACGGTACCTGCACGAATTTTTTTTCGAAATTTTATAAATATTTTTTTTCTCAAAAACTGTTCCACAGATTTAAAAAAAAAAATAAAAAAAATTAATTTAATTAAATCTAGGTACCTAATGGTTGAAACAAAATTTCCGAAAAATGGTTATTAATGGTAACCTCGATAGAACCATTTTTTGTTGTTGTTGATGTTCGCAAAAACGGTACAACAGATTTTGATAATTTTTGTATGATAAAGCTCCCCAAAAGTTTGAATAATAATTGTGTATTGAAAATTAAAAAAAATATATTTTTCAAAACGCAATATTTCGAAAACTCGACAAATAAAAGTTTCTTAATACAATCTTTAAGATGCGAGAGAAAAAAAATTATTTTACCTGAAAATAATGGTATCCGCCATACAAATGTTGAAAAATGGTTTTCGAAAATCGTATTTTTCTCGAAAGCCGCTTCTAGAAATTTGAAAAAAAAAATTTCAATTAATTTTTCAATTAAAAAAATTGAAATTAAGATATTATTTTATTATATTACACTGCGTTAAACGATTTTAGTACCCTCTTAATTGTTAGCTGAAATGAATAGGTAATGAGTTATAGTTAAATGTCCAAAACATAATATGTGGTACCCATCACGTCTAGTTTTCGAGGTACATGCTAACTATTATTTCTACTACCTTCACTTTAGGCATTACCGTACAAATCCCATTTTACAATGTATGCACTCTTTTATTATTTTGTATTGTTTATTATAGCTTGAACCAATTCAGTTGGCAATTCTACTGCGCAGGTCTCTTTAAATTTCTTTGCTCTACTCTTTAAATATTAAAGAGACAGAAAAATCACTGAAAAAAAGAAAAAAAAGATGTACATGCCGGCGTTGTTTTCAATGATGCTGCTGCGATCATACTGAAGCACAAAGGAGGGTAAGTTTTGTTTATAGCTTCGCTCACAGTAAAATAGAAATGAATTTCCAGCGATGGACTCTCTTTGAATAAGATATGATCATGATCATGGTTTATTTTTCTTTCATAGCTTGACGTCTAAAAAACTATTTCATCTCTGGTGAGATAAAAAGATTTTTAAGTGTAAACTTTACTTCGAAAAAATAAAATTAATAATTTTTGTTTTTATTATTGGGACAAATTTCAGTGCACCTATAATAAAAAAATAAGTCTATTGCAAAATGCAATTGGGTTAGACAAAAAAAAACTACCTGCGAGCTGCGACATAGGATTAATGACAAAAAGTTTAGGGATTATTGTTTATTTCTATGTTTTATGATTTGTGGCTTAGTAACAGAAAGGTTCCGGGGGCGTTGTGCTTATATTTATTTTATGGCGTTAGTGTATATTTGATATATTTTTTTTTTACCTGTGGGGTTGGGATTAATTGTAGATTAGTGTTAATTAGTTAGATTAGTGTGTACGAGTTTGAACAATTTTTACCTACGAGTTTTTAAGAATGAATTTTTGCATCTGAGGGAATTAACGTACATATTTAAATGATATTTGCTTTGGTTTTCAATTCAGTTTAAAAAAACAACCAAGAATAATACATTGAAATACATTTAAAAGAAATTTTAATGGATCCATTTAGAAAAGGAAAACTTATTGGAAGCCAGGCGCGTAAGATAGTTGTTAAGATATATAATGACAAACTGGAAGAAGCAAAGAATTCGTTTCTTGAAAATCCTGTGAGTTACGCAACAACGCAAACAGTGGAAACTACTCTAATTTCTGAACGTTCATACAGAAGGATTATTAAGGAATACGAAGAGACAGGAGTTGTGCAGTCACCAAATAAAAAAGTGCAGCATACGAAGTGGAAAACTGGACTAGACGAATTTGACATCGCAGCTATTCTGCGTATAATGCACAACTTCCACCAGGGGGAAAAAATGATGATATCCTTAAAAATGTTGAGACACCGAGTATAGGAAGATCTGGAGTTTAGCTTTAGTATTACGTCCCTCAACAGGATTCTAAGAAGAAACGGATTTAGCTACAAAAACACTCAAAACAACCGGAAACTTCTCTGTGAAAGAAATTATATTAAACTCATGCGAGTGAAGTATCTGAGAAAAATCCGGGAATACAAAACAAAAGGATATGATATCATTTATTTGGACGAAAGCTATATTCATAGCTCACAGCTCACATACAAGGCCACGGGCTTGGACTGATGACAGTAGCAGTGAGTTGAAGACGCCAATTTCAAAGGGAAAGAGGCTGATAATGGAGCATGCAGGTGGTGAATTTCAATTTATTGGATGTTCAAAAATTAGCAGAGGAAGAATTTTCAAAAATAACGGCTGAAAAGTGTGTGAAAAAGCCATAAGAACTGAGGAAGAATACTTTTCTCACAACCTGACGTGGGACACAATTTCAGATTCAATTATAATTAATCCAGGTGATGATTCTTTAACCGACTATGAAAGCGACATTAGTTCTTAAAACTAAGTATATGTAAATGAACATTTATTATTTAAATTATATTATTCTTATTTATATTGTTTTTAATTTATTATTATGTTTTATATTTATTTCTGAAGTACAAATTTATAATAATTATTTTAAGGTAAAATAAATTCTTAAAAACTCGTAGGTAAATATTATTCAAACTTGTAAACACTAACCTAACTAATAAACACTAATCTACAATTAATCCCAAAACCCCACAGGTCAAAAAATAATAAATGCATATATCAAATAAACACTAACACCATAAAATAAATATAAACATAACGCCCCCGGAACCTTTCTGTTGCTAAGCCACAAATCATAAAACATAGAAATAAACAATAATCCCTAAACTATTTGTCAAAGCAAAGTTGAGTTAGGCACTGTAAGATTTAAGGAAAAATCTTTACTCATTAAATATCTTGTGCACCATTTTTGTTCTCTTAAATCTTCTCTCTGCGCAACCGACCGTTGGCCAACTGAATTGGTTCAAGCTATAATCGTTTCCATTCGATAACGTCGGCATCTTGTACATATTTAATTGAAAATCCAATATGAATACTGGACTAAGTGGTCGTCGCAACTGCTTAAATGCACCAAATAAGTTTTGTTACGTTTGCGGACAGTATATTTTGAAATCATAAACAAAAAATGGTTCGGAAAAAGTAAAAAAAGGAATATTTACTCTATTTTAGACGTGCTATTAATCAAGATAAACCTTGGGATACCAAAGCTTTTTGGATTTCGTGCTATGCTACTCTCATATCTTGGTTAAATGGGAACAAGATGTCAATGCCATTTGCCGTACCAGCTTTATGGCGTGAACCTAGTAATCATTTTAATGATTGCTACATCTGCATGACTGACATACGAGGTTTTACTAAAAAAAATCAAGCACAACATCAAGTATCCTGACGTTCCTTCAATGTCGAAACCAGTACCACACAGTAAAGAAATGCCTGTTCATCTATCTCTCTCCAACAATGAAATCGAGATTTCAGAAGAACCATAGATTTGCTAAATATTGTGGAATATAAGCGAAGATCCCGAGGTTTTACCTTCAACAAGTTTTCTTGGCCAACCACATCTCGGTACGAGACTTAGGTTTTTCAATTAGACTGAATTACTAAGATCTAGATTAAAAGAGTGGAATTTATTGGCTTCTAACAGAAATGTATCTGTGAAATGTATATACAGTACATATGTAGAAATATATTTCTTTAAAATACGTTTTGGCCTTTTAATTTTTAATATAATTTGGCACATTCTTACGGAAGAAAAATGAGACATGATGAAAAGAAAATTTGTATGTATGTTTAATAAACGATAGGTGTAAATAAGAAAACATGACATTTCAAAGCGGGTACTCAGCTTTTTTTTCATTTGTAGCGCAGTGTTATTAAAAAAGGAAAAAAAAAAACATTTTTTTTTTAAAATTCGATATCTCAAAAACGGATCAGTATATTTGTTTTTGAAATCAAATTTTTATTCGTACAATAATAAAGACTTTTAGTTGGCGTACCAAAATATTTTCTTAAAAATGTTGTGTATAAAAGCATATTTTTTTAAGAAAACTCTACAGAAATTTTTGAATTCATATTTGCTTAAGAAAGAACATGGCATCCTGTTTTTATCTCTCACTACAAAAGAGTTTAAAAATTGATTCTTATGCTTATGAATGCACCCATCAGTGCAAAAATAATAACTAAGCATTTTATGCTACAGGATCTTTCCAAATATTTTTATGCATTTCTTGACATTTGTTTCAACACATAATGCTTTCTCATTCTTTCTCATACATTTCGCTTATTAAAAGGAAAAAACCAATCAAAGGGCACGGTAGTGCCCAGCCAAGTTCTGGCACTACAACCTTTTTACAGGAACAAACTCAGGCGATTTTTGACCCCTCCCTATCTTCAGTACCAATGAAGTCAGAAACTTAAAAGTCCGAATATTTGCTAAGCTAGTCAGGCACAGGCGCCTCACTGACAGATCATCAAAATTATGGAGTACTTCCCGACATCGTAGAATCTTGTAATTTTGCACAACGGTAGGTCTTGTCATGCAAGCAGAGGAAAAAATCGAAAATTTGAAGATTTCCATTCAGGGGGCGTGGTATCCGCCCACTTTCTCCGAATTGGTGTTGGTTGAATGGAGCACTACTGACTGCTGTAAAACGATGAAATTTGGTGAACCGGTAGGGCTTAGATTGCATATAAAGGCCAAAAATAAAAATTGAGGTTTTCTATTCAGGGGGCGTGGTATCCACCCATTTTCTCCGAATTGGTGTTGGTTGAATGGAGCACTTCCGACTGCTCTAAAGCGATGAAATTTGGTAAAGTGGCAGGGCTTAAATTGCATACAAAGAAAAAAATATAAAATTTGAGGTTTTCCATTCAGGGGCGTGGTATCCGCCCACTTCCTCAGAACTGATGTTAATTTACAAATTTTAGTCAGTAATCATTAAATAATAAAATTTATCTATTACATTGTAGCTGTTTCAATATTATTCTACTTTAAATATTCGGTATTTAACCTTCATGAAGTAAGAACTTGGCGTACTTTTAGATCTCAGTACTTTTCACGGCAGACTTGTTACACAAAGGTTTTTGTATAGAACTTGGCTCTTTTTTTAACATTTATGTTTTTGGTGTGATTTCTTTTTCTCAGGGAAGTAGGGAGAACTCAATTTTAACAAATTTAACAAAAAAATAAATTTTTATTTTAAACTTCGAAAATTGAAGAAGATTAAGGGTAAATTAAATTGAATCTAATTGACTAAGAAGTTGCTAGAAACTCAGTATAAATGGGCAATGCATTATCAGCGTGCCAAATAATATGATAATAAAATTACACTATAATATCATAACATTGAACATTTTCAATATTCTGAACTCTCCTTGTCTTATTGTGCTAAATTACTCAAAATAATACAAATTTTAAACTTTTCGGAAATTTATTAATCACAAAATAATAAAAACAATTATGTCAGATACTTCATCAAACTCAAATAATTCTAACTTAGCGTCAACACGGCAAATATGTGAGTGTAATGAATTGAAATGCCATTGCCATTGGTCATACCTTGGGTCATCCCCATCTAAAATCTCTTTGGATCGATTGTCCTTATATTCAATAGACCGATTAAAATTGAATAGACCTACTATTCTCAAGTGCAGCTGTTTAAATTGTCCCCTTATTAATACATGTAAGTTAATAAACATTATTATCTATCCAAAAAAACAACATTTAAAAAAAAGCACAAACCATTGAAATGATATGTAAGGTCCAAATATTGAAAAATTAAGTTGGATGTTTTTTCCAGCAAATATTTATTTGAACGCCACTCCGAAATTGTATTATTTTGAGTGTGTTAATTTTCTTTCGGACAGACGTGACGACCGATATACTTTATTTTTAAATGGTCTGCTCAACCAGAAAGCGACCACCGGTTAAAAAGATTAAATGGAAACTGCCCGATTTCATCTTTGGGTGAGCAAGCTCGTTATAATAGAACTTTCCTTAAGTTATAATTTTCAAAAAATCAAAAATTGTGGAGTGTACGATTGAAAGATCTAGGTGGACAATAAGACTTCATTTCGAGAAATCAACCGTCCAGAAAATTTATCACGCGATTTATCTATCCATTATTCACGAAGAAATATGGCCCGATGAAACCACCGACCCATGTTTACACAAGTTTGTTGATAACTTTTTGGGTTTGACAAGAAATTTTGCTGAATTCTAGTTAAAGTTTAAAGAACGTTGTTAATTTTGAGATGTTTCTGTTTAGCTTGAATTATCTGAAAAATAGAAAATTTGATACACGCGCAACGTCCCACTTTCTAAAATAATATATTAGGTTTGTTCGTTGAGCCCTGAAGTCACCCTGGGGTCGCCCTAAATCGTTTTTTGAAAAACGCCACGTCAAACAAATCCTTATTAAAAAAGTTCACACTCCTTTTTGTGAATTTCACACGATGTCATGTCAAAATGACATTTAGATATTAGAACGGCTTTAAACCTCCTTCGAACAAGTTTTAGCTTACTTCGCCTCTATCCCTCGTGTATTTTTTTTATTAATAAGCTTTTCAGGATTAGAGTTGTTGTAAAGTCGAAGTTACTTTACTACGTCGCTAAAACGAGTAAGTAAACAAGGCTGTATAAGTTTACGCTCAATTGTATGTTTTTTTTTTTAAATTCTTAGATTGTTTTGAGATTTGTTGCGTAATTGAACACATCCGTAATTGGAAATTGCGAACACAGTCGCAAGTTGCCGACGAAAACATCGGTCTAGACGCTTCGCATGAGGTTTTTAATTCCTCACGGTTCTTCCATTACAATTACTTTTATAAGTGGTAGTACTTTTGAATTTTATTTAGCTTTTTTTCATAGGAGTTCTACATATTTAAAGTCTTGAATGTTAGCTCTCTAATTTAGACCTTTTTCTTCCATTATCACATTTTTTAAATGATTTTTGCTTGAAAGAGCACAAATAAGGAGTTAGGTGTCTAACTTACCAACTTACGGTGGGGCAACAGTCCGGGCTGCACCAAGGCCCAAACCAAGAGGCTTCTTCAGGGGCTATAGTTTCTCACACTCAAAGTTCGCATGAACGTTTATCGCGTTGTCTAAACCCTTTTACGACATCTGATGGTGGATTTACATGTATCTGCATTTGATTTCTGCAGAAAAAGGGATGCCAAATACAGAATTCATATTTGTTAGATAGAGAGAAAAAGAGCAAAATGCAGAAGAACTTCATTTCTGCTTTATAGGAAATTTGAGAAATGCATATGAGGTCTATCCATTGATCTCTGTACAAAAGGACGAGATTGGCAGGGATATCAAAACTGGATATTTCTGGCCTTTGTAGGAGCTATCCTAAGCGGCCTTGAGATCGATTAAGAGTGGTTGGTGTTGTTAAGTGTGCGATCAAATAAACAAAAACCAAACAATCACGTTCGCGGTTACAATCAGACTCACCTCTGGTTCTGGCGACCTACCTGGAACTTCTTGGTTTAACTTCCAAAATGCATTACTCAGCTTTGACCTACTGAGTTGCATTCTGGAAGTTGACTTGTCCCACTAAACCATTGCGTCACAATAAGTGTGAAACCAAAACTGTCACTATGCATAATAGTTAATTGTTATGCATTCTGACTCAGTGGGTTAGGAGGTGAGACATTTAAAGTTAGTAAATATACGTATGTATAACAGTGTCGATTTGAATTTCCTCGATTTTCGTCTCAATTTTTTTTTTCGTAAACGTCAAATGAAAGTCAATTTGATCGTCACTTTTGACGCTCACAGTATATACACTTTAGTAAATGCATGCATGTAAGTACATGTATGATTGGATGTACATATCGCATGATTAATGGAATACTGACCTAACTCAAAAAAAACGATTTTTGGGAAGTAGCAAAAGAATATCTTTGTATTAGGATTTGTCCTACTTGTTGAATTAAAACTAATTCATTAATTAATCATCAATACTGGTATTCTTAAAGTATGATAAACTATTCATGAGATCTGATGCTTGCAAAAGCCTGTATTTGTACGTAACTCAATTTTTACCTATCTCCTAATGGGTCAGTATTCCATTAAGCATGCGATATTTATGCGATACTTATTTAAAAATAACATAAGAAGCAACGATACAATCTTTCTTTACAGTCTGCGCAATGCCCAACGTAAATAATTGGAAGATGTGTGTGTTATCTTCGAAATAGTAAAGGAAGAATTTATACATTCAAGTGAACAAACTTCACTATCACTTGAAGCAAATTCACCAATTGAGTAATTTTACGTTTTGTTTATACCTAAAAAGTTTTTTAAAAGCAACGTTAAAATCTAAATCATTCCATTTATCTTACCGAATGCGCTTTCCAAACGTATTATGTCTCTGGGCTAAATAAATAAGTACGTAGGGGAGATCACATTTTTGTCCCTCTTCGGATTCACTTATAAACAGTTAAGGAGCTTGAAGCTGGATTCAACTAGCGGAAGATGACTTAACGTGGCCTACCAAGGTAAAATGGCCCCCTTGCTAGAAATTGTAAAATCAAACAGAATTAGAAGGTTTTGGTAACACAATTCTTTAGTTTATCTGGCATCATCGAAATATAAGAAATATTAGCAACTTCAAGCTATTGTTTGAAATTTTACAGGTCAAACTGTAGGGCGGTTCACATTCTCAAATATGTTTGACAAATGCTGTTTGATTGACTCGAATTTGGAAATGTGAACGCTTCATCAAATGGATTATCAAACATGCTTGATGATATCAAAATATTTTGATATTTTGCTGATTTGACAAGCATATTTGAGAATGTGAATTGTGAACGCATGCTTGTCAAGCCACAAGCAAATTTCATTTTCAATGAAGTTCTCGAGCTGTGCATATCGTAAGAAAATATTTCAAAATGAGTCATGTATGCAATAGCGGTAGTTCAGGTGGATTTTATTAGATTAATATAAGTTTTCTGCAGACTTTTAAATATAAAAATGGTAGTAAATTTGCTCAATTAATATGTCATCCATGCTCTGAGTTGGTCCGCCATAGTAAGAATTCTAATGAGAAATGATGTTTGATAGCATATTTGACGAATGTGAACGCAAATGCTTTCAATCCGTCAAATATTCATCAAACCATATTTGTCAAACATATTTGAGAATGTGAACCCCCCTTGTCTCTAGCCATCTACGAAAGCAGAACCAATAAAATGTTGTAAAAAGTTTGTTGATAAAAAAAATTATAAAAAACATTAATTTTTTGTGAAAACAAAAAATTTATATAAGTATTAAGTATTTCTTATTAATTTACTAAAACTAGTTGGCCTATAACTATTTCAGTTTTTCCGGAATTAAAACTTAAATAAAAAGCCCTAAATGGGCAAAATGGCCTACTAAGCACTCGCCTAAAATGGCATAGTGTGCCATTTTATACTTAACGCCGCAACTCCATTAGCAATATTTATTTCTGACATTATGTCAGACACTATATTTGAAGTTTATATTTCTTTACGCCGCACTGTGGTCCGAAAAGGAAAATTTCGTGGCAAAAATACTAATTTCGATGTTTTATTTTTAAAGTTTTGTTTTTTATTTCTAATAGAAATATAAACGGAGCTTCAAAAACAGCAAACAAAAAAATTTTCCGCCAACTAGTTTGACCTATAGAGCTTTTCAAAGTTGGTCAATTTCGTTCTAGAGTTAAAAAAAGCAGAAAAAACTAACTTCTTTGTTTTCGTATTTGAAATTTTGGCATATTAAATGTAAAATATTAATTTTCTATAGTTTATTCTAGTTGTATTATTTGTGCATAAATCAAAATTTTAATTAAAAAAAAAATAAAAAATATTTAATATTTTTAATAAATTAAACAAAAAACACCTTTTTTTAGCAGATTTTTACGGTTTGAATAGAGCTACAAAAAAATACTCGCGAGTTCGCGCGGAAAATTGACCATGATAGTTTACCCTAACTATTTCTTAAACCATATGCAAAATTGTAGCTGCAACTATTTGCAACCTTCAGAGAAATTGTAATTTGTTTAAAAAAAGTCGTGTTTCCAGTGCTGACCTTTTGGTCTTAAAAGCAAATTCCCTTATGGAAAATTTCAATTATTTTAATTATTAAAATAGTCGAGAACGTGAAATTTTCTTTTTAATTAAAAATCGTTTTATTACTATCTTGATTCTGACAAAAAAAACCGCCCACTTCTACGCCTCTTTTTATACAAATGCCAATTATTATTAAAAAAAAATATAAAATATTGTACACAAACTATTGATTATTTTATTGAACATTAAATTTTTTTAATCCGCCCACTTTGACGACCCTCTTTGAATAAATTCCCCTTAACTTAAATTATTGTAAATATTTCTTGATCTTATTCTAATAGTACCTAAACATAGACTAACTTGCCAAAAGAAAAGGATTAATAGCTTTATTGCCTACTCCATATACAAAGTTAAAAGAATTATTTAATTTTGGATTATTATTTTATGATCTAATAAAACAGGTAGGAATAATAATTTTCTTCCGATACCCCATATTGTTAAGCTTAAATTTCGCAGGTAAAATAATCTTTGTGCATATACATTATGGAGATATATATAAACTATGACAATGGATATAAATAGATTTTTTGAAAATCCAGAAGTTGCGTCAGCTATAACCCGAGTAGACAAGGATCTTATAAAGAAACTGCAAGTTATTTTAAATGTGCTGTCATCTAAAGAATCTATTAATGTAGATAAATTCAACGAGTATACCAAAACCACTTCGGATCTTTTAAAAGCCAAATACAGCTACAAACTCCTGACACCAACTCTGCACAAAATTTTGGACCATGGAGGGGAACTTATAAGACATCAAATTTTGCCAATCGGGGAGCTTTCGGAAGAAGCACAGGAATCAAGGAATAAAGACTACAAGCGATATCGATACTCAAATACATGCAAAGTCTCACGGAAACGACAAAATGAAGATTTGTTTAATATGCTAACTATATAATCAGATCCACTTGTTTCATCTTTAAGACACGTTAGATCAAAAAAAGAGCTGAAAAAGAGTTACTGCCCAGAACTAATAGGTCTATTAATTGTTAAAAATGATAACGATGCCGATGAATTTTTTTCTGAAAATTAGATCTATAGTAGTTAATTGTAAACAAATATTTATAATGTATTCTATTTTATTTTGTTAATATAAATTTTATATTCTATTTGATTTTTTTTTCGTCCGTTTACTTTTTTCCTACACTGTTTCATATAAAATATATCAGTCAAACAGTTTATAGAATAAACTGATGCCCCACAACATGAAAAAATACTGTTTTATAATACTCCTTAAAAAATATTTCTGAAATTGGTGCGTTAACTTTAAGCATCCACTGTTGTTATGAATTCACTTCAATAGTCAAAAACTTTTTTTTTACAAAGTTTTAAAAATTTAGAACTGTTTTTAAAAAGTTTACTTTCAGACTTTATTCTGTTAACTCCTTTTTCTAAGAAAATCTTACATCAACCAATTATTCTGAAACACCCTGTAAAGTAATATTCTTAAAATTCACAATTTGTATAGCCTTCGAAATTACCTTTAAGGGAAAAAAATGATTGCGATAGCTTCACGTGTTCAAAAGTTATGATTTTTGCAACGAAAAAAGTCATTTTGGACCACAGTGCGCCGCACCTCCATTAGAAATATTTATTTCTGACATTATATCAGGCACTATATCTGAAGTTTATATTTCTTTAACTCTGTGGGCAAATTGTGTCGTGATTATTCATTCCAAAACGGGAAGAATACAAAAAGACCTTGAAGAACATTTGCTCCAAGACATAATTGAGTAGTCCCACAAGCATGAAAAGTCTCTGAATGCTCTAACTAATTTAAAAAAAATTAATCAAAATACTTAAGCTAAGTGTACACGATTGGTAGATCTTACAATATTGTAAGATCTTACAATGTCTGACAATTATCTACCAATGAGCTGACAAATAAGTTGTGTGTGTACACGGTTGGTACAAAATCTACCAATCTCTTACAATTAATTGTCAGAAGTTGGCTGACAATTTATTTTCAGATAGCCGGCTTAATACCTACCAATTAATTGTAAGAGATTGGTAGATTTTCTACCAACCGTGTACACACACAATTAATTGTCAGTTTTTGTTGGTTATGGAAACTGACAATTAAACCTTGGCTGCAAATTTTCTGACAATGAAAAAATTGTATGATGCTAAAAAACGAACATCTTACAATTTCTTCATTGTCAGAAACGTCAGACAACGATACAAATTGGCAGGCCTGACAATAAATTGTGTGTGTACACGATTATCAAATACCTTACAATTTACCGTCTTACAATTAATTGTCAGATACATTTTCTGACAATTAATTGGAAGATTACACGATTGTCAGTTAGCGTACACATGATTGTCAGGTTTCTTACAATTAATTGTCAGACAATGATCTAACAATTAATTGTCAGACAAATTTTCTGACAATTAATTGTAAGACTACACGGTTGTAAGACATTGTAAGCATGTTTTTCACTGACAGATCTGACAATATTGTAAGATCTACCAATCGTGTACACTTAGCTTTACTGTCTTCAAAGTCTCTGGATGGCCTAATTAATAATTAATTAAAAAATTAATTAATAATAATACTTACTATCTTCAATGTTTAATTCTTTTAATGTTAGTTTTGGCCTGCAAACAACCAAACAACATTATGTATGTTCTTCAACATACAGTAAGTGGTAGAAAAATTTAATCTTGGCTTTACAGGACGTAATTTCTATACGAAGTGAAAACATAACATTAGTTTGTCAATGAAATGAAGGAATGTTACATGAAAATGTGGGAATTGGTGTCAAGACTCGACGTCTTGTGAGAAATTTGTGTCTAGTGAAGTTGGGGTGTCACAAAACGTCAAAATTTAATCTGCATTTATTTCTTCTACGAAGACAAGAAATAAATAGAAAAAATTATTTCTAAAAATAACAAAAATCGAGACATAAGGGGGCTCCACAAGAAATATTGGCTACATGACATATTTCTTGCAATCATTTATTTCAAGTGGACGCTCAGTGGTCAGTGTTAAGTGAAGTTGTTTTGAATGAATTGCTGATTTTTATTTTTATTGTTGGGTATTGTTTATGTTTATTTTACTTTGAACTGTGATTTGTTTAAAATAAAGTTTAAATTAAATTTGTTTAATTTTTGGTTTACTTGCCCGGATAATTTTGATCGTTGGAATTTGAAGAGTTTTTGAATATTAAATACTTTAAATACTTTTTGAAACTTATTAAACTCGTAACGCAAAAAAATGTAAGCGTTATTGATTTAACTTTGGAAAGAATATAACATTTAAGTTTAAATGTCACTTTTTTGCGAGATATGACATAGTTTTTTTTTTGGGGTACCATTTTAGGCCACCTTCCACTACTTATTTACCTTTTTTGAGTTGAAATGTTCTTTATTACACTCGATAGTAAGAATTTAATGGCGAAAAACCTGCGAGGAGGAGTTGCTATTTGAACCATTTCAATAGACTTTTTGAATCCTAGTATATAATATGTACTATCAGAAGAATAGGTTTAATAAGGAATGGTTTTCCGAATTAAGATTTAAGGTTGAGTTTAAATGGTGTTGAAATAAGAGAAAAAGAATGGATTTGTTTTTGTTATAATAAAAATAAATACAAGCATTCACGCTTTTTGTTCTTCTTCCATAAACTTTTTAACCCATTAACGCCCAAAAAAGACTGCTATAGAATTTATTTGTTTTAACTTCATTTTATTTAGGTATTCCTATTTGTAACTACAAAAATAGACATCATTTTTCGCATCAACGGTCAACTTTTTTCATAAAACACAGCAACCGGTATTTATTTAAAATTCAAAATACTACTTTCCTGGAAATCATACACAAACAGTGATAAAACGTTGATTGTATATTTAGGTGTACTCGCGCGAGTACAGAGGACGGTAATGGGTTAAACTGAAAAAAAATTTCCAACTTAATTAATACGTGAGATTAAATTACCATACAAAATCAATAAGGGTCTCGTTTGCAATTTGAAAGATTTTTTTTTTTTAAGAATTCATTTCCACTGGAAGTGTTTATATCAGGAATTCATTTGGGGCGATTTTCCTTTATGAACACGTAGGTATAATATTTTTTTACAATAAACAAATATTAAAGTGAGGAAACGCCGTTGAATCATAAAAAAAAATGTTTTACTTTTTCATTTTTAACCTCACTTTTTATTTAAGTGTTTTTTTTTTACTAACAATACTGAAAGTGGAAGGTGTGTAAAGTCGCCTATACCAACAGTTTTTTAACTTAATATTATTGTGGGGTTCAGAATTTTAACTCCCTTTTCGGAGGCCATTTCCGCTCACGCAACTTCGTTGCTGCAGCTGCGCTTAAAGTATATAAATTTGCCAGGCAGGGGTTTATGTCAACAGTTTTTTAACTCAAAAGTACTGTGGCACTGTGGATTCAGAAACTTCGCTTTAATCAATAAATAATTCCCTTACAAAATCAACAAAAAAGGAAAAATTGCCAATAATGTCCTAAAAATAACTCGACTCTGGTAATACTTACACAAAGAGAAATGTCAAAATAAACAAAAAAAAAATACGTTTTGTATGCAAATTGAGACACTTTTAAAATTAATTAAAAGTACTTATAAATTTCCTCACTTTAAAATTGTGATATCTGTTTAACTTGGAGAGGTTCTTTTTACGTTTTTGTAAAACTTTCGAACTTCATCTCTGCTATCATCTATCATCCATCTATTTCCAGTACTGTTAAGCTAAAAAACTGTTGACATAAGCGCCTGCCTAGCGACTTTACATACCCTAAGCGGAGCAACGAAGTGTTTCCTCACTTTAATATCTTAAATCTGTTCTATTGAGAGCACTAGCTAACTGTAAAAAAAATCAATACTATACGCGTGCTACCTTAAAGGAAAGTCGCCCCAAATTATATACATTTATGTACTCGTAAGTAGCCTCCTGGAAAATTTGTTATTGTGTTCTCTGAAATATTTAATGAGATATTTCATAACTCATAATCACTACGTTTTGGTTAACATTAAAAATTCCATAAATAACAACCATGTGAATACATATGTCTTTGATATTATTTCATTATTTATGTTAAAACCGTTTATACTATCGATCTGAAAGGTTTAACCGAATTTCGTGTGAAGCTAAAGGAGTTAAAATAAAAACATGCAATTTTTTCCTATAGACATATTCGAGTTTCGAGTTCAACGCCACAAAATTATCATTTTAAGAACCAATTTCTGTAGTAAGTTGAATTGTTTAAATTCAAATAACTACATACATTTGTGTCTCATAATTGTTTCAGGTAACTTTGAGGAAGGCTTAATACAGGTAATTCTTACAAGAATGATAAAGTGTTTGGTGCAAACTACACCCTGAAAACAAAGATGTTTCAATTAAAAATGTTCTTCTTTCGGAATCGGGCTTTATAGCAATTATGAATTTCAACGTCAATAGTGAATTTGTATGTACAGTGGCGACAAAATAAATAGCACATGTATTAAAAGCCTTTTTAAATGAAAGATTTTTGCGTTTTCTTCTGCCAAAAAGAGTTGTTTTATTTATCAATAACTAAAAACAAAGGTAATTTTCATTTTATAAAAAAAAAAACAAGATGTATTGAATTCATAGGAAAAAAAACAACAAAATAATGTGAACAGTTCAAATAATACTAGGACAAAATAATGAGCACACTTCATGAATAACAACAGAAAAAATAAATAATCAACAAAAACCTTATCATAATGTAAAGTAAGATCGTTAATATTTTGTCGGGTAACCCTTATTTTGAATTACGGCTGCACACCTGCGATTCATAGACAAAATAAGACTCCTGCATCGTTCAACAGATACTGAATACCACGCTCGCTGAACTTCCTCCCAAAATTTGTCCAAATTTGAAGTAGCTGATCTGTTTATCGCTTTATCTACGTCATTCCATAAATTCTCAATAGGATTGAGATCTGGAGACTGGGCTGGCCATTCCATTAAATCGATTTTTTCGGTTGATAACCATTGTTTTACAGACTTAGCCGTATGTTTCGGATCGTTATCCTGCTGAAATTTCCACTTCAGTGGCATTTCCTCCTCAGCATACGGCAGCATCGTGTCTCTAAGGATCTCCTTATACTTTAACTGATCCATAATACCCTCTATCCGATGGAGAGGACCCACTCCATTCCAAGAAAAACATCCCCAAACCAGAATTCCACCTCCACCATGCTTCACCGTCTTTATTGTGTATTTTGGGTTATGTGCCTGGTTGATCCCACGTTGTACATATTTTTTCCCATCAGATCCAAAGCGGTTGAATTTAGACTCATCGGTCCATAAGACATTTTTCCACCAATTTTGGTCTTTTGAAATTTTTTCCTTTGCAAACTTCAATCGACGCAAAAGGTTCCGCTTAGAAACATGTGGTTTTCTCCTGGAAATCCTTCCAAACAATTTTTTCTCACGCAGCCGGTTTTTAATTGTACTTACAGACACATGTACTCCAAGATCGTGTTCAATTGCATCTCTTATTTTGGGAGCAGTCATGAAGGGATCAGCTTTGCTTAGGCGGACGATAGCAATATCTGCTCGTGGGGTGGTTTTTTTGGATCGATTTTTCCGAATTTTGTTTTTAGCACCTACTTCTTGGCAATGGTGAAGGGCATTTAAAACTTTTTTCCGTGAACATTCCAACTTACGCGCGATATCCGAGTTCGTGTGACCTTCTGTCTTCAAATCGAGAATTCGTAGCCTAAAGGCCTCTGTTGAATGTTTACCACGTCCCATACTACATTTTATCATTATAATTTAAACAATATAACGTAAACTTAAAAAAAAACTCTTATTTTTTTAACTTACCTTTAAAAAAGTAAGAATAATTGAATAATTAAACAAAGTGTGCTATTTAAAATGCCTCGGCTCGAGTGCACTCTCTTCACTATTTGACTTACATTTGACTTTGTTTATAAAATAATTGCAAGAAAAGAATATCCCGTTAATTTACATTGGAAACCCATAACAATCCATAATTTACAGTACCGGCATCAAAAGTGCACTTATAACTTCAAGCCTAGAAAGCATTTCTACTAAAAGTGTGCTATTTATTTTGTCGCGACTGTATGTACTCATACTTTGAACGCATAGCATTTATGACAATATGATTCTTTACACCGGTGTATTTATGTATTTTCATATTCATGTGATCATAAGTATTCCAAGGGAATTTTTCTTCAAATCAAATGAGCTCGATTTTACATTCTTTAAAACACAAGTATTTTTAATTTCATGTAAAAATAATTCCTTACTATTGCGGAAGTCATCCTACGGTCTTTGTGTCTGTGCACCCACAATCTATGGTTTTTGGATATTTGCCAAAACTACAATTTCTTTTACAGTATACCAAAGTATGTAGGTTTATAAATTTTTTGTTTCATTATTTTTTTTTCCAGATGATCCAGAATTTCACGAAATTATAACACAAGCTGAAATCGCTATTGAACATGGTATATATCCAGAAAGAATCTATCAGGGAAGCAGTGGTTCCTATTTTGTAAAAAATCCAGCGGGGGTAAGTCGTATTCGAATTAAGGCTTAAACTAAAATAACTTCAAAAAATAGAATGCAATTTTTTTAGTATAGCTTCATAAACCGCTTTATAAATTTTAAGTTATTGATTTATAAGCGAATTTTTTAAAGAAGCAAAAACAAGCATATTGATTCTAATTCGGGGAATTCTTTCATGTAAGCACATTGGAAGAATTTTGGATATGAATTGAACATTTAATTTTATATTTAGTTTTTTATATATAACTTCATTCAGTGGCATTTAAGTTTTGTAGAATAAGATATTTTAGGGGTTTATTTATTGGTGACATCTGTCAAATCTGTTGTTTATTATTCAGTTACTGATGTCAAATCACCATGGCAAGTTAAACGATTATGCAGCACGTCCAAATGATAAAACTTTAATATCAGAATTAGTGTTCGTAGGTGCAAATATTTCGCTCGTTGGCACATTCTACGGAAGACGTAATGGCCCTTCACAGTCGGCTCTTTAACGTTTAGTGACCAAATTTTAGACGACGGTTCCGCAATCAATCACCCAACATTCGTGTGGAGTACGTATACTCGTCCTTGTCTAACTATTCTTATGTAATATTGTCTTATATCTGCTCTTACTGTATGTAAGAGTTCAGTTAATAAACAGAAGCCAATCGAACCACTTGCGTATTATTTTAAGATCATAGTGCGAATGCGAACACAACATGGTGGCAGCGGTTTAAAAATTCGCAAAATCGGTCGTTCGCTTACATTTAAACAATAATTAAAATAAAATGGCAGAAAACGAAACATACGGCAGTAGTTTTACCGTCCAGGCGCCGGAAAATTTTTCGTTTTGTCCAATGGATTGGCCACGTTGGAAACGTCGGTTCGAACGGTTTCGAATAGCCTCGGGCTTAGATAAACGCAGCGAGGAAGAACAAGTTAATACCCTCATATACCTAATGGGTGACCAAGCGGATGATATTTTTTTATCGTTTAGTACGTTGAGCTATACAAATCAAAGAAAGTACATCCCAGTATTACAAGCATTTGAAAAGTTTTTTGTCGTAAAACATAACGTAATATACGAAAGAGCTAAATTTAATTCCCGTTGTCAGTTGGAAGGGGAAACGATTGAAGATTTTATTACGGCACTTTATTTACTCTCCGAAAATTGCTTATATACAACATTAAGGGATGAAATGCTACGAGATCGTTTGGTGGTGGGAGTGAGAGATAAAAGACTATCTGAACGACTTCAACTAGAGCCAGAGTTAACTTTAGAAAAAGCTATACAGACGGTGAGACAGCACGACGCTGTTAGAAAGCAACAACAAGATCTCTCCTCTTCACACACGAACAGTGCACCAGTTCACGTCAATCGCATAACAAGAAACAAAACAAAAACATCGACACATACACAAAGTAAAGAAAAAAGCATGCAATTTAAAACAACAAACACTGGTTTCCAATGCCCATGGTGCGGCTCACAAGATAAACATCCCAAACAGAACTGTCCAGCGAAGGGGAAGCAATGCAACAAGTGTAAGAGATGGAATCACTACAGCAAGGTATGCAAAAGTATAAGAGGCAACAACAGAAAAATATTCAACCTGGAAACAGAGCGAGATGAAGATCAACCATTTTTTCTAGGCACAGTGACCGAGAATAATGCCATCACTGAAAGGTGGACGGCAGACGTGAGTGTAAACGGAACAAAAATAACATTTATGTTAGACACCGGTGCGCCTGTAGATGTTATTCCCTTCGCGGAGTATAAATCTAAATTCTTAAAACCGAATCTCAAACACACACATAAAAAATTGAGTGGCCCTTCAGGCGAAAGCCTCAAAGTAATGGGTTTTATAGAAAGTGAACTTTGTTATGGACAGTCTAGAATAGTTTCAAATGTGTATGTGGTTGATAAACTAAAATCGCCTCTCCTCAGTCTGTATTCATGCCATAAATTAAATATTATACAGCGTATAAATACAATGATCCAGAAATCAAGCGTCAACATAGGAAAAGAGTTCCCAAGAGTTTTTCAAACACTTGGATGTCTCCAAGGTGAATATACCATACAATTAAAACCCGGTGCAAGACCATTCGCAATTTCCACGGCTAGAAGAAGCCCCATCCCCTTGAAAGAGAAAATTAAACAAAAACTGGATGAAATGATAAAACTTAACGTCATCAGGCGAGTAGAGGAGCCAACTGAGTGGTGCGCACCAATGGTTGTCGTGACAAAACCGAATGGTGACATCCGTATTTGCGTTGACTTGACAAAATTAAATTTGTCAATCAGAAGGGAGATTCATCCAATGCCGGTGGCGGAACATACGCTAGCTCAAATGGGGAGTGCCAAAATATTTACAAAGCTAGATGCAAACAGTGGATTCTGGCAAATAAAACTGTCATCAAAATCGCAGTGCTTAACAACCTTCTTGACGCCTTATGGGAGGTACTGTTTCCTTAGGATGCCATACGGAATATGTTCAGCACCCGAACATTTTCAGAAGAAGCTACAGCGTATCTTGGAAGGACTCAATGGATATGTGGTCCAAATGGACGATCTTCTTGTATATGGAAACAATATCGATGAACATGATAAAAACCTGCGCGCAGTTTTAAAACGGTTAGAAGAAAATGGAGTTACGTTGAACAAAGAAAAATGCCAAGTCGGTGTCTCTTCAATAACGTTTCTCGGACACCGAATCGACGAACATGGGATAAGTCCGTGTCCATCTAAAATCCAGGCAGTACAAAATTTCCCTAGTCCACAAAATGTCAGGGAGGTTAGACAATTCCTGGGATTGGTCAACTACCTGGGTAAGTTTGTTCCAAATCTATCCTCAATTAGTCATCCCTTAAACGAACTTTTGAAAACACAAACAGATTTTATTTGGAGCTGGTGTCAAGAAGAGGCCTTCGAAAAACTAAAAAGAGCACTAACATCAGCGCCTATATTAAAAATGTATGATCCGACACACAAAACTACAGTGTCGTCAGATGCATCATCATATGGATTGGGAGCTGTCCTTCTCCAGGTTGATTCAGACGGAATCATTAAACCTGTAGCCTATGCTTCACGTACATTAACGGAGAGCGAGAAAAAGTACGCACAGATAGAGAAGGAAGCTCTGGGCATCAAGTGGTCTTGTGAAAGGTTTAGAGACTATATCACGGGAATACATTTCACAGTAGAAACTGATCATAAGCCCTTGATATCAATCTTCTCAAATAAAAATCTCGATGAGCTAACTCCCAGAATACAACGACTACGAATGAAGATGATGGGACTTACGTTCAACATAGTATATACCCCAGGAAAAGATTTGGTTGTAGCTGATGCACTGTCACGTCATCCAACACAAGCACCAGAAAAAGAGAACGAGGATGAGGAAATAGAGAGTTTCGTCAATAGTATTGTGGAAGAAATTCCAGCATCAACTGACAAACTGAACGAAATCCGAAATGCACAAATGCAAGATTCAACGACACGGGAGATAATGGACTTTTGCAAACAAGGGTGGCCAAGCAGATCAAGAATGTCGCAAGAAGCTAGATTGTACTATAACGATCGACAAAATTTAGCTGTTAATGGGCAACTTTTAATGCACGGAAGCCGTTTAGTCATTCCACCATCCATGAGAAATCAAATTATACAAACTATACATACAGGACACTTGGGTATAGTAAAATGTAAAGTCCGAATGCGGGAATCAGTTTGGTGGCCGGGATGTGCTAAACAGCTAGAAGAGTTCATAAGGCGATGCACTACTTGCGTGCAATATATTCAGCCAAGGCATCAGCCACTAATTAGCTCTGCAATGCCAGAACGTGCTTGGCATACTATAGCTATGGATCTATTTTCATTTCATGGGAAAACTTATCTCTTGGTAAGCGATTTCTTTTCGAGATTCCCAGAAGTAGAAATGTTGGTGAGCCAGACATCACGTTCAGTTATCGAGAAGTTAAAAATCATATTTTCAAGATTCGGCATCCCAGAAATCGTTAGAACAGATAATGGTCCTCAATTTATTCCAGTTCTTACGTCAGAATTCAGTAAATTCGCCAAAACATGGGGATTCAAGCACATTACATCGAGCCCCCATTTTCCTCAGAGCAATGGGTTTATTGAAGCAGCAGTCAAAACAATTAAGATGTTATTAAAAAAGAATGAAGATGACTTGCAATCGGCTCTGCTAGAATATCGGGCTACACCGCTCGCCAACGGACTGAGTCCAGCTGAGTTGTTGATGGGTTGTCGAATACGTTCAAAAATCCCAATGTCTACTGAAAAATACAAGCCAAAGTTAATCGATGAAAACAAAATCAACGTTACGGAAAAAGAGTACAGACGAAAGCAAGCCGATAACTTTAACAGAAGACATGGCGTCGTCCGAGAAAAGCAATTCCGTGTAGGCGACGTAGTATGGATTCGTGATATCCAAAAATGGGGTCGAATCCAGAGCAAAGCAGATGTTCCACGTTCGTTCTGGGTCACAACCAGCAGCGGAACCTACAGAAGAAATACGTTTCACTTAAATAATGCTCATCGCAACGATATTCCGTACAAGCCAGAAGAAGTTTTCGAAGGTAAAACACCACAAAACCCGATACCTACCACATCTTCAGGCATTAAACCGAAAACATCAACTTTAAAAGAGGAGATGAGTGAAGAAAGTGTTTCAGATGCTCCAAAAGTTAGTTCAACTTCATCATCACAACCATACTTCACTAGATCGGGAAGAGCAATCAAATTACCAGACCGTTACAGGGAGTAAGATGTTCTTATAATCTTTAAATTATTATTGTTTCGTTGGTTATTTAATTAATTAAAACGAACTATAATTACTATAAACAAAATATAGTTTTATTAAACTTCATGAATTTCAAATAAAAGTTTAAATGAATTTTGTAAGTTTTCAAATAATGACATAATTTTCAAATGAAAAGATATATGAATTTATAAGTAATATACATTATATGTTTTCAAATAACTACATACATTTCAAATGTAATAATGAATTAATTTTGTAAGTTATAACTTTTAAATCATTGATTAATGAATAAAAAAAAACAGTAAAATATTTAAAAGGGGACATGTGGAGTACGTATACTCGTCCTTGTCTAACTATTCTTATGTAATATTGTCTTATATCTGCTCTTACTGTATGTAAGAGTTCAGTTAATAAACAGAAGCCAATCGAACCACTTGCGTATTATTTTAAGATCATAGTGCGAACACAACAATTCGTACTTTAAAGGAACGCAAGATTAGCCGAGACAAAAACCACAAAAACCTTTCAACCTTTCGTATACTTCAACTTGGCGAATTTGGCGTCGGGACTTAGGCCTTAGACCGAGTTTAATTTTGGACGAACCGTCAAATACAGAGATTCGTTTCTTAGTCACACAATACGATTATGGAATAATTTACTCGACACGGTTTTCGATTGTCATTTCAATTTGCAAACTATCAAAACTTATGTTCATCGACAACTACTGTTTTGTTTCCTTCCCTAATTTCACCATTGCTCCAATTTTAAATTATAATTGTAAAAACGAAATCTTGCAACACTGGAACAAATTTGAAATATTAATATTAGAAATATAGTACCAATGCTACAGACATTCACCATTCCAAATCGTTTGCTTGGTAGCCCTTAAAGGCCCTCAATGATTTTGCTAGATTTGACCGAGATACCTAAAGCATATTATTTGTTAAACCAGGCATTTGGAACTACGGTGTGAAAATCTGCTTTAAAATTAACAAATATGGTCTGCTTTGCCTGGTATTTGGAACGATCTGACAACACTTTTTAATACCAAGCTGACCGTTGAATAGCCTCCTAAAGCCCGCTGGAAACTATTTAAGTGATTTATTCTGCTCTGCTCATTAAGGTGAATATTCTATATGAGTTGCTGAGAAACGATGGTTATCAGGGCCAGTTCTGGAATCTTTTTTAACGATAGAAAAAAAACTAAATTTGTTTGAAATTACTCTTCTTTCCAATATCAGAATAAACAAGACTGTTAAATTAATAACTAGGTCAGCAGTCCTTCAAACTATTGAGCGCATTAGGAACCTCTTCTATGGAATTAAGAGAGTCCAATTTTCAAATGCTGGGTCCCCACTTCTATGGAACATGGTAGTTAATGATCTGCTAATAGACCTAGAAGAAGAGGGATTCAAAGTGAAATTCTGGCGTTAAAGGAAGTATTGTCCTGGCTTAAAGAAAACGTGGTATCTAGCACGGATATCCGTATCTTCTCAGACAGTCAGGCTGCTTTGAAATCCCTCGCATCAGTCTCTGTAAACTCCATTACAGCCCAAGACTGTCGATCGTCTCTGATGGAGATGGCCAAACAGTTTCACCTTTTCTGGGTGCCGGGTCACAGGGACATTCCTGGGAATTGCAAAGCCGACGAACTCGCCAGAATTGGAAAAATGCCTATCTTACCCGAAAAGGCAAATATAGGTATGCCCATAGCTACAAGTAAACTTATGCTGAAACGAATCGCTCTGGAACAATCAAACACAAGATGGCTTAATACAACCACTTGTATGGCGACCAAGCGGATCTGGCCCAAACTGGATCTGAAACGGTCAAAATGTCTATTGTCCCTCAGTAGATCTCAGATCAGCTCCGTCATAGGTGTCATAACTGGACACTGTCTCATAGGTAGACACGCCGCACGTCTCGGTGTGCTATCAAACGATTTTTGCAGGAGTTGCTTGGACGAGGAGGAAGAGGAGACAATCCCACACCTTCTTTGTACATGCCCTGCTCTCTCTTACAGATGCAGACTTCATCTAGGAGAACATTTCTATAATGAACCAAGCGATCTCATAGACAAAGACATTAAAAGTCTCCTTCGCTTCATCAGAAGCTCCAAATGGTTTTAACTAGTAGGAAACCTTTTTGTTCCCTATTAGATCGTGGTATCACAATGGACCTCTAATGGTCTAATGTCGTTTTTATTTGGCAATCCGGAATCTCTCTCCGATCCGGAATCCCAATTCCCAACTGAACACTTTTGTTTGCTTCTGATGATTCTGAAGTTTTGTTTGATTGTAAATGTGAAACATTAAATGTGTACAATAATCAAAATCAAGAAAAATGTTTGTTGAAAGCAGGGTTGGCCGAATTGTCACTTTTTAGAAATAACTACATTTGTTACATCTGCTACGTAGTTTATGTAGTTAATGTAGTTAAATGTAGTTAATAGTAGTTAATGTAACAAACTGTAGCATTGCTGTCAATTAGCTGTCAGTTGTGCATTTGAAATTTGAATTTTTAAATTAAACGTTCAGTTATTCCTACAGTTCTTCATCCTTATGGTAAATGAAACTTTTTTTTTACAAACCTTCATTAGATCATAAAAGTGCAAAATTGTTTTTTTTTCCTTCATTATATTGAATTTTTATGAATTTATTACTACTTATATGTAGCAGCTTCAAGCTCGCTTCAACACCTCATATAAACGTAGTAAATCATGTAGAAAACGTAGTGTAGTTAATTTGGCCAACCCTGGTTCGCACAATTTGAATACCAAAAATCACAGCTGTTGAGGTTGACGTTTAAGTATATTTGTTGGTGTTGTTGTAATCCCATAGGAAAAAACAACTGATTAACGAAACAGCTGATGTCAAGCAGAAATCTAAAGCTATCCAAAAATTTTTGGTATACTAAACTATCCAAGGGGAATTTTGAAGAACAGCTGACATTTCAGCTGATCTATTTTCTTTTGTGTCGAGTACAGGGTTGGCCGAACTGTAACTTTTTAACATTTGTTACGTCTAATACTAATTTACTAGTGTCATCCCTGCTTTTTCCTAACTCCCATCCTTTTATCCGTCCTTTTCTTATATACATTTGGTTGTCTCTTTCAAAAGGCATACAAAAATATATTCAGTTAGCTACTGGTCGTCGTTGTGAGTTAGTCGTTGAGAAGAGATCGAACAATAAAAGTGTCAAAGTAAACTTTATTTGGTTCCGTATTTTTATTTAACATATGTTTAGTAGACTCGGTTTATACTGACAATATCAGAAGTGGGATCAAGAACGGGATAAATTTAAAGAATCAAATAAATTTTTAGTAAAGTAATAAATCGGTAGTAAAAAAAAAAGAAAATGAATTTCACCACGCTAAGAGATTTGACGGTGAAAGAGTTAAAGCAAATTTTGAGACAGTTAAACGAAAAAACGACGGGAAGTAAGAATGAATTGATTGCGCGTTTGGATAGGTTTGAGTTCGCGGAACTGCAGAAGGTAGCCGAATCAATTCCACCGAGCGAAGATGATGAGGTAACAGATCGTGAGGATGAGGTAGGTAAATTGAGGGACGACGTGGCAACGCTCCATCGGTCATTGGAATTGCTAACCCAACAACTTACTACCGTCATCAGTCTGACGTCCCAAAGTCATAATGAAAATGCTCGGCTGGCGAAGGAGATTCATGCTATAGCATCTGCACAGAGCGGTTACAGTTCAGATGGTGTACGTGCCAATCCAGTCATTCCTTCGAGAAATATTTTAACGGATCTCGGTAGCAACGTGTCTACACAAGCGCAATCCGTCGGTGTGCTAACGACGCAAATACAAACACATTGTTCGACTTCGCTTAGTAACTCTAACACATCTACAACCAACGTTCTGTCTAACGAAACTATATCTGTCCCTCAATCGTCAAGTGGTGTGAACAGACGTGAGAATAATTTTATATTCGGAAGAGAAAACAATACCCAAAACAGTGAACAGATAGTAAATCGATCAGAGTTGCCAGTAGTGCAAAATAATAATATTCGCGAACTGTTATACGTTATACCAGATTTTGATCCGTGCCATGGAAATCTGTCATCGGTACAATTTATCGAACGTGTTGAACAATTGAAAAATGCATATCAATGGTCAGAAATTTCGGTTTTATTTGCAGTGCAAACGAAGATGAAAGGTGCCGCAAAAATGTGGATTGACTCCCAAAGCGTTTTCCAAAATTGGTCAGATTTTGTAACTGCATTTTTCACAGATTTTCCGTGTATTTTAAATACAGCCGATATTCATAGGCAAATGATGCAGATGCAAATAATAAGAGGTGAAACATTAATCGAATTTTACTATAGAGTTCTGTCTATCGGTCGTCGCGGGTATCTTGATGATAATGCAATTATTAGTTATGTAATAAACGGAATTCAAGATCATGGATTGCGAAGAATGCTTTCGGCCTATTCGTTCACAAATTGTTCTGATTTGTTAAAAACACTCAACCGGGTATGCGCGAGTGAAGGTCCTCATGTAAATGCACCATACTATGCCCCAGTTTCCCAAACGCAAGTAGTAGGACAACCGCGAGAAAATGTAGGTCCTGTGTGTTACAACTGTCGCGAACGCGGTCATGTGTCTAGAAACTGCCCACAAGCGCAAAGGAAGTCTCGTTGTGAAAAGTGTTCGACAACAAATCATGAAACACGAAACTGTCCCTTACTCAATAGAGCTCCGGTTAATTCCATCGCGAATCTTGTGCGACAAGAATTATTAAAAGAAATTTACATCAAAGATATGAAATGCTTAGCCTTAATCGATTCGGGAAGTAGTTTTTCGCTAATACCTCGAAAGTTGGCCCTTAATTTCCCTGTAATGAAAAGCTATTCGGGTTTGCAGGAGGAGAGGTTCAGTGTCGCGAGATGTTAAAAATTCCAATTAATATTGACGGTTGCGATTTTAAAGGTGAGCTTATGGTCATCGACGATGAAATAATGAATTACGATGTCATTATCGGAACAGATATTTTGTGTAAGAGTCGTGTCGTGATTGAAAACGGACAATGTGAAGTGGTTGCTTTGGATAGTAATAAAATCGATATTGGTGATCAACTATCGGCTGACGAAAAACATAAATTGATTATTCTTTTAAATTCGTTTGCTGCATGTTTTGGTGAAAACCTTAAAGAACTTGGAAAGTGCGCGTCTGTTAAAATGAACATAAAGCTAACGTCGGATAAACCAATAGAAAAGAAACCGTACTCTACCCCGTTCCCAAAACAACAAACAGTGAACCGCATAGTTCAAGAACTGCTCTCGTTAAATATCATTCGTCCGGCATCTTCCTCTTATGCGTCCCCCATAGTCCTCGTCCGAAAATCAAACGGTGAAGAACGATTGTGCGTCGACTATCGCGAATTAAATGCGATAACGGAAAAACGTCCATGGTCAATGCCCACAGTCGAAGAAGTCTTAGTAGCTATGGCAGGTAAGAAATTTTTCAATACATTAGACATGATGTCCGGCTATTATCAGATTGAAATCGAAGAAGAATGTAAAAAGTACACTGGATTTGTTACCAGAGATGGACATTTTGAGTTCAACAGAATGCCGTTTGGGCTCAGAAATGCTCCATCGACGTTTCAAGAAATGATGCAAAGAATAAAAGAAAAATTAAAGAGCAAAGTTTCCATTTATGTTGATGAAATCGGGTCTGCATCCGATACGTTTGAAGAGGGTCTCGAAAACCTCGCAGAATTTTTGAATGTGATCCGAACGGAGGGTCTAACGTTGCGATTGTCAAAATGTTCCTTCATGAAGAACAATATTAAATTCCTTGGTCATGAACTTGATGCGAACGGTGTGAAACCAGGGCAGAACAAAACGAAAGCTATTCGAGAATATCCTGTCCCAACGAATGCGACTGAAATAAGAAGATTTCTGGGTCTCACTGGGTTTTTCCGTAAATTCGTAGCTAATTACGCTCACATTGCTGTGCCTTTGACGCGTCTGACGGGAAAGGACGCCGAGTTCAAGTGGTCAGCCGATTGTGACGGTGCGTTTCGACAGCTATCGAAAATACTTATTGAGAAACCAGTCTTGAAAATCTACGATGTGCGCAAAGAACACCAAATTCATACCGATGCTAGTAGCGTAGGTCTAGCAGCAGTTCTTCTGCAGAAAGGCGAACATGAAGAGTTAGAAGCTGTAGCGTATTTCAGCCGAGCATGTAGTGAATCCGAAAGTCAGTTTCATAGTTATGAGTTTTAAGTTATGGCCGTAGTCGAAGCTTGTGAACGATTTCGTATATATGTGCTTGGAAAGCACTTCACAATAGTCACTGACTGTTCCGCCATTTCAGTCGACCAAGCCCCTTATTCCACGAATAGCTCGCTGGTTTTTGAAACTGCTTGAATATGATTTTGATATTATACATCGACCTGGAGAATCTATGAAGCATGTCGATGCGATGAGCCGTGCTCCAGTAGAAGCTCCCAAAGAACCTGAAGATGTTAGTGCTTGCATCATGACCATTCAAGCCTCCGCAGACGATTGGTTATGGACGATGCAGAAGCAAGACCCGAAATTACTGCAAATAATGGAAATAATGAAAGGAAATATAGTTTCGAGTCAAAGAGCCAAATACCTTTCCGAATATGAAATGAAATCCAATCGACTTTTTAAGAAAAATGACGAAAACAAACTTTTGCTGGTGATTCCTCGTGGTGTGAGATGGCGAGTCGTCAAATTATGCCATGATGACGTTGGACACCCTGGTGTTGATGGCACTATAAAACGAACCGCTCAACATTTTTGGTTTCCTAGAGTCCGTAACTTCGTGAAAGGATATATAAAGTCATGCGTCGAATGCTGTTTCAGCCGTGAACCGAAGCAAAAAGAATGTCAATTGCATGGAATGGACATTCCGAGAACGCCCTTTGAAATATTGCATATGGATCATTTGGGACCGTTTATAAGAAGTCGTCGAGGAAACGAACACATTCTTGTTGTAGTAGATGCGTTAACAAGGTACTCTATTCTTGTTGCAGTGAAGTCAACCAAGAGCAAACCCGTGATTGAAGCTATGAACCAACTGACGTTGAACTTTGGTGCACCGAAAACTATAGTCACCGACCGAGGAACGGCCTTCACCTTAGCTATGTTCGAAGAATTTTGTGACGAGAATGTTATTAAGCACATTAAAGTAGCTGTGAGAACTCCGAGAGCAAATGGGCTTGCCGAACGAGTAAACCAGAGTATTTTGGTGTATCTCAGAACATCATCGAGTGATGCGAAGAATTGGGACTCCGAGCTACGTAGTATCCAATGGACTATTAATACTAGAATCAACACGACAACAAAGTATTCGCCCCTTGAACTTGTTTATGATTTTCCCTTGCGAGATATTGGTGGTAATAAGTTATTAGCAGCACTACACGATGACGACATTAACTTCGAGAAACCTCCAATCGCCGTTAGACGAGAAGAAGCTATCGAGAATATCGAGAAAGCACGAGAGAAATGGAAGCTTTGTTTTAATGCTAAATATAAAAAGCCGCATGCATATGAAGAAGGAGATCTGGTCTTGGTCAAAAGTGCGATTCCGAGCACAGGCGAATCACGAAAACTCGAAAATAAATACAAAGGGCCATACATGATAGCCAAAGTCCTTCGATTCGACCGATATGTGATTGAAGATATCGACGGTACGAGATTGAATCAGCGAAGATTTAGTACGATAGCAAGCAGTGATAAATTAAAGCCATGGTGTGCATTGTTTCCGGAAATCGATGAGTATGAATCTGATGAAAAAGATGACGTCAATAGCCTAGAGGAACTCGGGACGAGTTAAGTCAGGAAGGGCCGAGCTGTCATCCCTGCTTTTTCCTAACTCCCATCCTTTTATCCGTCCTTTTCTTATATACATTTGGTTGTCTCTTTCAAAAGGCATACAAAAATATATTCAGTTAGCTACTGGTCGTCGTTGTGAGTTAGTCGTTGAGAAGAGATCGAACAATAAAAGTGTCAAAGTAAACTTTATTTGGTTCCGTATTTTTATTTAACAAATGTTTAGTAGACTCGGTTTATACTGACACTAGTTTAGAAAAGTAAATTGTGTTGCATTAAAGATCTCATTCGGATCCTACTGCAAAGCTTTTATTCTTTGAACTTCAGATGGTTTCTTGATATAGGAGGTATTAAACTCAAATTCTTTTAGGGTTTTCATAGAAATAGGAAATGATCTTAACTCTTAAACATGACTTGTTATGGGATTATATGGACATTTTAAGAGCTGAGTTTTCAGAAAAGGATTCGTTTTAGACTATAAGCTTATATTTTTAAGTAGTTTTAAGCTGCAAATGTGTTTACCTCTTAAAATAAAAATGTTATGAAACCCAGTTCAGTTTCATAACAAGATATAAATACTTAGGTATAACAATGGGATATAAGAGAGTTGTATGGGAGTTTTTTTTTGTCAGATTTCAAGAGTTTAGCTCTGGAGAGTATGTTAGTTGGACTTATTCATTTTTAATAAGCGAAGTGAAAATGGCTGGTCAAAAAGCTACATAATTATTGAGCTGAAGGTAGATTTACTCCAATTAAAATGGAAAATGATCATACTGGAGCTCTCTTCGACAAGTGTGCTGCGCTCCTTAAAAATAAACAGTTTCAATATAATTACCAGTTCTTGGTTTTTATTATTTTTAAAAAGTTTGTTGGTAATATTTATATGAACGTACCTTGAAACGACAGCGTCTGCTCACCAAATGCGAACAAGCACTAAAAGAAATCTTAGCTTAACTCTGTCGGCTTAAAGCTCACCGCTGATTAAAATCACAAACAAAAGAAACCTCTTTGGCGTGAGATAATTTGTGATTAAAAAATCTGCCCTTTTCAATTTACCTTTCCTCATTGCAGGATTAAATTATCAAAAATTTGAACTAAAAACTTAATAGGGACATTGTCAGTTGTATATATTTATAAGGGCTATACCATATCGTCCCCTTTCTGCGTTAACCTCGTAACTACATTTTTCGGCAAATTCGTTTTTTTATATAAAAATACTGTCTAGGGCTCACAGAATAATAGAGCTAAGTATGAATGTTAAAATGATTCATCTAATCTATTTTACCGTTAATTCTTTTTCCTCGTAACTACTCTCATGTTGTTAAGTTTCGATGAGAACCTCGTATGTACTTGGTGAGGCCCTAGTTTCTTCATTGTTAATCTTTTTTACACAGTTAACGACAAGTCAAAAGTACCATTATTCAGATTTAGCTTTGAGGCAGATAATATTATTATTAATTAGGTACCTTTAGAGTGAATTTAAGCTTTGTATGTGGCGCAAGCTTTTTGAGCATCAGTTTTATATATATTGGATTTGGCTTAGTATTAAGGTTATAAATTTAATAAAAATATAAAATAAAAAACACAATATGGATCGGTAAATAATATGTGTATGTATGTAAATTAATCTCTTTTTTTTTATATAAAAACTCTTCAAAATGTTCTCGTTATCGTGTTAAATTAAATTTTAAACTTTAACAAAAATAATAATATTACTGAACCAGGCTCTTCTAAACCAGCAATTTTAAATAAACATGTTTTGGTGTTAGATGAAGCAAAAGGTAAACTGAAGTTTATCGAATGTGAAGTCGAAGACAATATTCCTACATTAGACTACGAACACGAAGGCTTCATCCTTGATGGTCAGACCGGACTATTTATTGAAACAAACGATAATCAAGATTCCATTACTTCTGATTTATCAAGCTGTTGTCAACCCTCATCAAAATCTTCCTTTGTTGATTGTAACAGGTCTAATCGCAGAAACCTTGATCTAGATGAAAATTTCGGTCTTATTTCTAAATAAGAAGGAAGAAAGGACAGGGTAAGCCGGACAAATGGAAGAAGAATATAGTCGCAAAAGCACGGCAAAAAGGAAAGCAATACTATAGTGTTAAAAAAGAAAAAGGAAAGATAGTCGGGAAACAAAAAAGACAAAAACGTGGGCTCAGGCCTCGTTGTGATTCCGCTAAGTGTAAAATGAGCAAGCATTTTAAATGTTATGAAATACCTGAATCGCAAAGAAAACAATTATTTAACTCTTTTTGGAAAAACATGTCTTGGAAAGAGCGAAAAGTGATGATTGGATTTGGAGCTCTTGTAGAAAGGCAGTCCATAGCTCGCCGTACAGGTGGTGATAATTCAAGACGGAATTTAGCTTTAAAATATAAGTTAAAAGTTGAAAATATTGCTTTACCAGTCTGCAAAAAAATGTTTTTAAATACATTTAATTTGGGAGAATGGACGGTACGAAACTGGGTTTTAGAAACCAATGACTTTGGAATTCCTTTTCAAACAGAAAAGTCGAAAAAGAAAGAATCCGCTATCAACTTAAAAAAAAAGAACATGTCAAAGATTTTTTAGCGGGCCTACCTAAGCTTGAATCTCACTATTGTAGGCAAAAAACTGACAAATAATATTTTGATTTCAGCTACACATCTTTTAAAGATGTTTACAGAATGTATGAACAGTTTGCGAAGGATACAAATATTCCAAATAATTAAAGATCATCGTATTTATCCATTTTGAAGACAGCACATTCTTCTAACATTGGATTGTATAAGCCAAAAAAAGATTAATGTGATGTATGCTATAGTTTTAAGAACGGAAACATTGACCAAGACATATATAGTGAACATGTTAGCAACAAAAATAAAGCAAGGTTGGAAAAAGATAATGACAAAGAAAAGGCGTTAAAAAATGAAATAAATGCTTATACTTTGGACGTTCAAGCTGTCTAATCGGTACCTTTCATAGCTGCATCAGCTACATACTTTAAGCAAAAGCTCGCTGTGCATCAGTTTACTTTTTTCAATTTGAAAACATCAGAAGTTCATTGCTACGTATGGCACAAAGGAGAAGGTGGAATGGATTCTAATGTTTTTGCTTCATGTGTTTTTCATGTTTTGGAAAATGTTTGTGATCTTAGTGTTCCAACAGTCCTGTTTAGCGATGGATGTAGCGCACAAAATCGAAACGTCAACTAAGCTAATCTTCTACAATTCGTGGCGATAAAACATAATACGACGATTTATCAAAAGTATTTGACGGTTGGACATACCCAGATGGAATGTGATTCTGTCCATTCAACCATCGAAAGAAAAAAGAAGTCAAAAGAAATGTACGTTTCAGCTGATTTTGAGAGAATCATAACAGAGGCAAGAAGATTCCCCGAACCCTATAAAGTGACGTCTTAGACTATACTTTTTTTTAAAACTTTTCCAAAATTAGTTTCTATAAATCCATTAGACCAGGTTTTAAAACGGGTGATCCGCAGGTATGTAACAGATGTTAAATGCATAAGATATGATTCCACGGGTATGTATTATAAACTTGATTTCGACAATGATTGGATATTATCTCCGCAAAGGAAAGCAAAAATAGATATTTCAAAAACTATTTTAAAATCACTTTATGAAAATTCCATACCTTTGCCGTTAAAAAAAATAACGACTTACAGAGTTTAAAGAAACTACTTCCAAAAGATTATCACGGCTTTTATGATAACCTTAAATTTAATTCTAATAAAGAATAGAAAGATTTTGAGATTTAATTTTGTTCCCTTTTTTATGAATAAAATCTGTTACTTTTATTGAATATATTTTTTAGTTCATACATGCTTATAAATTATGTACATAAATAACATACATATGTATTTAAATAACATATCCTTTGAGTTGTATGATGATATTTAATTTAACAAACCATTTCATCAAACATTGAATTCGCTTTTTTAAAATTTAATTTTAAAATTTAATATATTTTAGATATAAGATTTTGTATGAATTAAAACAACAGTATTTCAGTTTAATCTGTGTATTTTTTTATGCTTCAGCTATTTTTCTAACCTTGAGTTTAAATTTTCAATTATTTGAATTTATTTTAAATAAGAAAAAGAACCTCGTATCTGCATTTCGGTAAATCAAAACATAAGAGACGGATACTCGTATGTAACAAAAACAGTTAAAACAAGTACTTTTGTGATGTCCTAGCAAAATTAAAACTAGGATATACTAACAACTGTAAAATATAAATAGAAAACATATAAAGTTTCGTTATTAGGTTCCATTGACGGAAACTAAACGTTTTTTTCGTTTCCTGAAAAATTGTGTTTTTGTAGATACGAGGTTAACGCAGAAACGGGACGATATTATATTCTTAAATATTTAATGAATTATTATAATAAAAAAAATTCATGATTTGTAATCCAGTATACAAACATACATATTTTCGGATTAGCAAATGGTCTCTTGCTGCAACTAAATCGTCGCAACATACCTTGTACAATAAATTCAGCATTAAAAAATATCTTTAAATCATGTGTTCGTAATCCAAATCCTTTGATTATGCCAAAGAAAATTGTTTGTCTCCAAAAATAAACTTCCCATCTATCATGTATAATTCCTACAATTCCTCATCCTTATGGTAAATGAAACATATTCAGTTTTTGTACAAACCTTCATAAGATTATAAATGTGCAAAATTGTTTGGTTTCCATTATTCTATTTTTTGTATGAATAAACTACGTATGTAGCAGACGTAACAAATTGTAGTAAATTAGGCAAGTAGTTGAATCGGCCAACCCTGGACGATTCACGTCTTTTTTTTGACTTTGACAGTAAATGTTACCTATCCGGTTTTGGTCGTTCGCCAACGTATCGGATACTAAAGTATCTTAGATACCCTATCGGACTACGAGGTGAACGCGACCAATGTGTGAGTGCTTCTGGTTTTGCTTCTGATTTCAAATCCAGAAGCAAATTTCTCTTCTTTTCAGAATCAGAACTGTAATTTTTTCCCAATTGAACACTTTCAGAAGAGTCCGGAAGGCTTCCGGATTGCCAAATAAAAACGACATAAGTGTGTCAGACGCTTTAATGACAGCCACTTTAACCTAACCTAACCTAAATGCTGGGTCACTTATTTAATGGTAGTGATGGGCACTATCGAATGATTTGAACTATCGATAGTTAGTAACTAATTGATTTGAACTATCGAACGAATTCATTCATTCATTCATTCGTTCAGTTCAAGTAGAATTTGTTACTAATTGCTTATTGTTTGAATAATACAAATGGGTCATATAAAGGCAATGAGGAAACATTGTCACTATAACCCTACCTTTCTTATTTTTTCTAAAATATATTTTATTTGGTTATAATGGTAATGGTCACCTCACCTAATAAATATCCAGTTTTATCAACTCTGATTTGCTGTTACCAAAATGTTTGCAAAAATGTCAATGGGTCTGAACTTATAGTTACAATAATATTGACTAGAGTTTATGATAGTTCTCCCAAAATACTCTATACTCAATGCTCTATATTGTCATAGCTGAATTTGTCCTCTATTTGTCAAGTCATAAAATGTCAAATTCCATCAAAGGATGGCCACGATGTTGCTGGATTAAGAAAAGTCCAAAAATGCAAAAAAAAAGATATTTTATTTATTGCTCCGGAAAAGAGCAATTTTAGGGCTTTCGGGCGACATTTGGAACGAAATACTCTGTGTACGACATAACCGAATTTGTCCTCTATTTGTCAAGTCATCAACTGTCAAATTCCATCAAAGGATGGCTACGATGTCGATGGATTAAGAAACGTCCAAAAATACAAAAAAAATTGATTTTATTTCTTGCTCCGGAAAAGAGCAATTTTAGGGCTTTCGGCTGAAATTTTGTACGAAATACACTCTGTACGTCATAACTGAATTCGTCCTCTATTCGTCAAGCTATAAACTGTCAAATTCCATCAAAGGATGGCTAAGATGCCGATGGATTAAGAAACGTCCAAAAATACAAAAAAAAAAAATGGATTTTATTTATTGTTCTGGAAAAGAGCAATTAAGGGGCTTTCGGGTGACATTTAGAACGAAATACTCTGTGTACGTCAAAATCGAATAAGTCCCCTATCTATCTATCTATAAAAAATCCGAAAGTTGGTCATTAAAAAATGGTTGGTATAATAGTCAATCAACAAACAGACATAAATTATCGACTATGTTAAAGCACAGCCTTAACTACAAATACAAAACGTCGTTTTTTAGAATTATTAGTTACAATTTACAAAAACTCACAAAATTACCAAATTAAATTTACGTTGAATACACCAACAGAAGAAAACTAAATTCTTAATTTTCATTTTTGCAGTAAATATATTTTTTTCAACAAAATCGACCAAGCTTTATGCAAACAAAAGTTAAACATCACCGACATGTTGAAATAGGTACACAAGGACAAAACAAAACCCAAAACGTTTCTTCCATTCCATAGTCAAACACTGAAATCTTAAACCTAAACCTTAAATGTAAACCCTACCCTAAGCTACAATAATCTCAAATATAATATGTATACTTACCGAGTCTTAATCAAATATCACAAATCACAATAAGAATATTATTTCAAACGTAAATAAAAATAAACACAAACATCAACCAAACGAACGAAAATAGTAACTACGAGTATAATATCTTACTAGCACAAACAAGATGAAACAATCAGTAAAATGAATAAAAACGTTCAGTTCTACTATCGGTTCAAAAAACAGTAATTGAACAAAAAAGTATACAGAAATCGTTCATTGAACGAAAATAGTATACTGAAATTGTTCATTGAACGAAAATAGTATACTGAAATTGTTCAATGTAACTATCGGGTGAAAAATTAGTTGAACGAAAAAAGTATAACTAAAAACGTTCAAAGCTAATATCGAGTGAAAAAGTAATCGAACAAAAATAGTATAATGAAAACTAGTAACTGAAAATAGTAACTGAAAATAGTTACTGAATGACTGGGTACAATCGAATAAATGAACTTTTAGCAACTATCGAATAAGTCGATAGTTTTTATTCGATAGTTCCCATTACTATTTAATGGTAGAGTTAAGTAAGTTCTAAAAATGTATACCGAGATGGTCGGGAGCAAGATTTTACTTATAATATATTTCCAACCCAGTTTCCAGCAATCAGCTGCAATGCAACATTGTTTCCAGTCTTCTCCCAATACAAAAGGCTATAGTAGCCTTCCAAAGAAAGTTAAATCTCCAACAGGATTCGACGTCACACTGTAGCGTATTAATTCTAAAGCCGTCTTAGAGAGATCATCCAACTATGTTACTCTTGAATTCAATACATTATCCTTTTATTTTCTTCGAATTCCGACTATCCTCTTTTAAAACCATCCCCTTGTCAAATTAAAGCATTGAAATCGCACAAAAAATCATGTTCATATTATGGTTTTCACAGTCACAAATTCTTTTAGTTTTTTTTTAAATCGTTTCCCAAATAATTGTACTTACATACTTGTATGTTCACCTAAAATTTGTAAGATAAAATTTTGTAATTTTTTTATTTAAATTATTATTTGCTTGCTATTATTTAATAGTTTTTCAAAGACAGATTGCAATACGAAATGTTTATGAAAATTTTCAGGTGGACTACCTTAGTTCTGCAAAATATTAGTCTCCACTTTTAAATATATATCTTATTTCTATGTTACAGAAGTTTGAAGTGAATTTCCCTGATCTACATTTTAACTATTATACATTAATCATAAATACAATATTTATTATTTTCCAAAAATATAAAATATAAATATTTGCAGAAAGTGGTTGCAGTATTCAAGCCCAAAGACGAAGAGCCTTATGGACGTATGAACCCGAAATGGACAAAATGGATGCACAAACTGTGTTGTCCGTGTTGTTTTGGGCGTGCTTGTTTGATTCCGAATCAAGGGTAAGATATCAATGCAATGTATTTGTTTGCTTTCAAATACATAACATCATATAATATTCTTAGATATCTGTCAGAAGCTGGTGCAAGTCTAGTGGACCAAAAATTAAAATTAGGCGTTGTACCCAATACACGAATAGTTCGTTTAGTAGCCGAAACATTTAATTATGCTCGAATCGACAGACGAAAAGCGAAATTGAAAAAACAAATCAAAGAGCACTTCCCCTCAGCAAAATTTAATCGAATGAGCTTGCCTTTGAAAGTAAGTGGATTGTGAGTTTTTTCTTTTGTTCGGGGAGAAAATACAACCAATATTGTTTACTTACAGAAAGGATCATTTCAAATATTTGTGCAAGGCTACAGGGATGCTGATTACTGGCTACGACGTTTTGAGAACGAAGCACTTACATCTGTGTTAGCCAAATCTTTTCAACTACAATTTGAAAGATTGGTTGTGCTGGACTACATTATACGAAACACAGATCGCGGCAACGATAATTGGTTAATAAAATATGATCAACCAAAGATTGTTAAACAAGTGAACGGTACTGCTACACCAACGAGAACAACTGAAAACATCCCTACCGAGTCATCGAGAACTGATGGATTGACCATAACTGATGATATCATAACAAATATAGATGAAACTCCTATACCTGGTACTAGTCAGCAAATACCAGATATCCAACAGCAACAACTAGACCTAAATACAGATAATACCAACAATTGGAATGTGGTTCAATTGCCAGAGATTAAAATCGCCGCCATCGACAATGGACTGGCTTTTCCATTTAAACATCCAGATTCATGGCGTGCTTATCCATACCATTGGGCATGGTTACCGCAGGCTAAAGTGCCTTTTAGTGAAGAAACCAAGCAGCTTGTCCTTCCATCGTTATCCGATATGAATTTTGTGGAAGAACTGTGCAATGATTTGTTGCATTTATTTAAGGTAAATTTTAAACTTATATATTTTTTGAAATTATATTTCGGACAAAAATTAAACAATAATTTCTAAGGAGGGCATTCGCGTTGAGTTGGACGGAAATCTGTAGCATACTAATGTAGCGACTAACGACATGCTTGGGGGTCGCTTGGAAAACTCTACGAACCTAGTGACCTAAGGGATATAAAAAATGGTGTGATAGAAAGGTTTATGTATTTTGTTTGATTTTTTAATGTTTCTATAGTTCGCGATGCCATCCTGAACAATTAAGTTTAGTATTTCCTTCAGTTGGTTATTCAATAGATTCCTCAATTCTTCAAAATTGTATATTCTAACAACTCCTTTTCAAGCTTCTTTGATAAAATAAATGATTTCCACAGAAAGTAAGTTGTAGGTAAGCAATCAGTAAGCCTATCCAGATAGCCTGGTCTTAGCACAGCAAGTTGACTGAGGTCGCTCTCGACTGTGAGCTTAGCCTAAGATAGGTCGCCCTCTCCTACGTTGTCCATTAAGAGTAGATTCGAAATTTTGTTTCACCGTCCAAACATTCCAGGAGTCCAACCCATCTGAATCACTGTATTTTCAGCTTTTGGATTAGACCGACGTGGTTGAATAGCTCGTCATTGAATCTTATCAAGGAGGTGATTCCTTTTCCAATTATTACACAGTTTAAGTCGTCAAGCACGATTGGCCATTTCTGTAATAAATAGATAAAATGGAGCTAGTGATTTCATCATTTCTATTTCTAAAATTCTGCTGATGAGCCAATTGCTGAACTTGTCAAAGGATGTTTTTTTCTCTCAACAACTCAATTTGCTACAAAATGTTGTCTTGCTGTTGTCCCTTCACTGCCGTTACTTCGTTCTAGAAAGGGCGCGAGAGGTGTGATTATGTCTTTATACGTTGTGAACTTCTATTTAAAAGTTTAACTTCTCTACTGTTTAGTATACACACACTGTTTATTTTTTTTTTTTTTTTGTTATTTCTAACAACTAATTCATTTATATATTTTTGTATGTACAATTTCAGCAAGATAAAGGATTCGATAGGAAATTATATGAACGTCAAATGTCTGTGATGCGAGGCCAAATTTTAAATTTAACCCAAGCCCTAAAGGACGGTAAATCTCCCGTTCAACTAGTCCAAATGCCAGCAGTGGTAATCGAAAAGTAATTAAAATTTAATAAATATTTTTAAAAAATAATATTTGAGTATTAATGTTTAATTTATTCTACATTTCAGAAGCGAACCGAAAAGCAGATTATCCTCATTTACCCAGCGCTTCCAAAATAAAAGCCCATTTTTCTCATGGTGCTAACGAGGAGGCTTAGTCAGGTAGTAATATATTTATGTATATTTAAAATTTTGTTTATATAATGATTAAAAGGTGAATAAAATATCATTAATTTGACATGACGCAAGTCTCATGCCTTCCTATATCTGAAAGTTCATTCTTGAAGTAACTTACAATACTGCTTGAATCAATTTGAGCTTAAAACAAAGTATAACATCATTCACTCAATATGAATATATGGAAACATAATTTAAAAGCGATTTTCTTTTGTTTAGATATAAAAAAAACACGGGTATACAATATTTACAGTTCTCTTTTGAATAAAGCAAATCATTTGTCAGCAAATTTGACATAAAACACATTTAAAAGTATAGTGCCATCGAAGAACGCAGAAAACATTTTTGACAAAAGATTTTAATTATATTTGCACACAAAATTCGTTGATTTATTTGTCATTAACACAACAAACTTTACTGTTTCGTTTTCCTGATTTCAATATCTGGCCCAAAGTGCATTACAATTACAATTAAATATAATTTTTAGCTGTAAAATATTTTAAATGCTGACGTTCATATTTTTAGCAGCCCCATCTTTTGTAGTTTATATTGCAAATTCAAGTAAATATTTATAAAATTTTAACCTTTTGTGATATCTAGAAAATATTCATTGAATCAATTCATTTTGAGCATGTGAAATTGATTCATCAAGAAAAATATATGTGACTTCCTGGCAAGAGGCATTACCCCTTAAAAAAAAATTGTTTTGTTTTTAGGTGACACAGAGTTGTATTATAAGCATTATTTTCATATTTTATTAAAAAAAAAAAACGCACCGTGTGGCTGAGATCTCAAGGGTATGTCTCACGACTTATTGGGAATAATTAATCTTAGCTTCTCCTTACCTAACCTATGATTTTAATTTTGTATGCATGATACTTCTTTTATTTTTCATAAATAACGTGCACTCTTGATATTTTCATTTCGGTACAGACTGGCGTCGCTGTTGACGTTGATGATAACGATTTTCATTAACCGTTCTCTTTTTGTCTAAACTTCTGAACCCACGACCAGAAAAGTAACGTCTTAGGCCCATCACTAAGTCATCGGATATTATTAAATTATAACTACATTTATGGTTTTTGAATATTACAACAACAACTTGAATGAACTACCACCAAGTGGGTTTTTATTTGGCTGAAGTTATAGCTATTTTACGGGTGCGAATCCAATCTTACAATACAATTCGGAGTGATAAGGTCGATCATGTGGTTTCGGTAGCGTGATCAGCGTTGCCCCCTACTACAATTGTGTTTTTACTACACTTTTTTTCAAAAGCACACACTACCCACGCTCCTCCAAACACTTTTTTACATCAGAACGCTAGGTCTGGGTTGAAATCTGAGTCAAGGCCAAAAAGTTTTCCGATTAAACTTGAATTTATATAGGCTAAGCCCACTATTAAAGGATTCTGATGATCGAATTGGCACTCGTGAAATAGTGGTAGTTCATTCAAGTTGTTGTTGTAATATTCAAAAACCATAAATATATGAAGAAGCCTTGCAGGCATAACTGCAAGTATGTAATCATACAAAAACCCCTATAATTACATTAATTACAAAACGTGCGATGCGGATGAGCTAGTGAATCACCGCATTTTAAATATTGCTAATTCACGAATGCACAATGGGTTCCTTTTTGCGACAAGTAAACACAAGACGAGTAAACGAAAACGTCGAACGATAATACTCTTGCTTACTTTAATTTGTTAGTTTACAATTTAAAATCGAAAATTGAAGGTCGTAGTTAATAAGAGATTATTTTTTTTAAAAACGCAGATTTATAAAATTAAATTGCTGAATTAGAAATCCCGTTCTTAGTTTCTAATAAAAAATTAAATAAAACGATGTTTTGTGATTTTTCCTCATTGTGCTTCTACTATCCGAGGTTAATGAGTTTCGATAAGATGAAAGGTTTGTCATACAAACAATTATGTTCCTTTATTTTTTTTAAATTTATTTATTCAATCTTTAAGTATGATAACTTTATTATAAGAACATCATTATAAATTTAATTAACATGCATATAACTTAAATATAATATAATAAATAACTTAATATAGGTGTTTGACAATATAAATAATTACAAAGAGTGTGTTTCATTAAAAAAATATTATTAAAAAGCATTGCAACTGATTCTTAAACATGTATCTATTTAATTGCAAATCGATTCGATCGTATATTTAATTAAAAACTGAACAGGAATTAGATACTGTTTCAGATTTACCATAGTTAGTACTATGGAAAGGAACATACAAAAAATCCTTTCACAAACAACTCTTAAAAGTGCATGTACAGGAAATAAAGCGAGCAAAGGAACACAATCAATGTGATTACAAATCACATTTCTAGCAAACATAACTAAGTAACACTTACGTCTCGCATGAAGAGACCTCAAGTCAATCAAACGAGACCTAACTTCATAGGATGGCATTATGCCATCGACCCAATTGAGTTTCCAAAGAGCAAACCTTGTGAATTTTCTTTACACTGATTCTATACGCTTAATATTCTTCACTTTCATAAGAAGGGCACCAAACGAAACAAGCATATTCGAGTACAGATCTTACCAACGAAACATCGATCGACTTTAAGGTGTAGGGATCTGTAAATTGAAGTTCTTTAAAGTTTCTTCTTAGGAAACCTAATAAACGGTTAGCATTAGAAATAATATATTTATTATTATTATTATTATTATTTTCATCATCATCATCGGCTCGACAACCGGGTTCCGGTCCTGGCCTCTTTCAACAAGTCTCTCCACCTATCCCGGTCTCTAGCCGACGCCATCCAGTTGCGCACCCCAAGGCTTCGGGCGTCCTGGTCTACGCCATCTCTCCAGCGCAAGCATGGTCTACCACGCTGTCGTCTACCATAGAATGTACCACAAAGAACTTTCCGAGCAGGTTCCTCTTCGCTCATGCGAGCTAGGTGCCCTGCCCACCGGAGTCTACCGAGCTTAATTTTTGTCACGATATCTGCTTCTAGGTAGATTGCGTACAATTCATGATTGTACCGTCTCCGGAATCGTCCTTCCTCACATACGGGGCCAACAATTCTCCTTAAGACTTTTCTCTCGAACGCAGCTAAGAGGTCGGAGTGCCTTTTGCTAAGCACCCAAGTCTCGGATCCATATGTGAGTACTGGCAGGACCATGGTCCTGTACAGCAGCAGTTTTGAAGTTATGGTGAGATTTCTGGATTTGAAGAGCTTTGACAGACTATAGTAGGCTCTGTTGGATTTGAGAAGCCGCCCGCGTATTTCTTCTTCTATATTGTTATCGGCTGCTACTATTGACCCAAGGTATTTAAAGGATTGCACCACTTCAAATTCGTGCTCCGCTACCTTGATTGTTTGACCAACTGTTCCTCTCGCATTCGACGCCACCATGTACTTTGTTTTACCTTCACTAATGTGCAGCCCCAGATTTTGTGCCGCCTGCTCGATCTGGATGAAGGAATCGTGTACAGCTTGTTCGGTTCTTCCGATGATGTCGATGTCGTCTGCGTAAGCCAGTAACTGGCTGGACCTGTTGACGATGGTCCCTCTTGTTGCCGTGCCAGAGTCACGGATTGCTTTGTCCAACGCCAGGTTGAAGAGGAGGCAGGCCAAACCGTCCCCTTGTCGGAGTCCATTAAAGATGTTGATTGGTCTGGATAGCAATCCGGCTATTTTTACTTGGCTTGTTACGTTGGTCATGGTCAACCTACATAGTCGTGTCAATTTATTTGGGATGCCGAATTCTCTCATGGCTTTGTAAAGTTCTACCCTGGCTATGCTATCATAGGCGGCCTTAAAGTCTATAAACAGATGGTATGTTGGGATGTTAAATTCTAGACATTTTTCCATCGCCTGCCTAAGGGTAAAGATCTGATCAGTTGTTGATTTGCCTGGAATGAAACCACACTGATATTGTCCGATAACGGTTTTAGCGTATGGGGTTATCCGGTCTTGTTGGATAGAGGAGAGTATCTTATAGGCGGTACTCAACAACGTGATACCTGTATAATTGCTGCACGTTGTGACATCTCCCTTCTTATGTATGGGGCATATTAAACCTTTTCGCCAGTCTTCTGGCATTTCTTCCTGCTCCCATACGTGTACTATAATATCATGCATTGCTTGACGTAAGGCTGGCCCGCCGTGATGGAATAATTCGGCTGGTATGCCATCGGCTCCCGGGGCTTTGTTCTGTTTAAGCCGGCCTATAGCCTTCTCAACCTCTTCTATGCTTGGTGGCGGCAACATAGGGTTTTCTTCTTGAAGTAGTGGAGCCTCCACTTCTGCAGTGAGCTGACCATTTAGCAATTCATTAAAGTACACTTCCCATCGCTCCAGTATGCTTTCAGGATCGGTGATCAGATTTCCCTCCCCGTCCTTGCAGTATGTGCAGCGTGGTGTGTACTGCGTCATGTTTCGGACGGATTGGTAGAACTTCCGCGCCTGGTGCGGACCTCGCTCTCGGCTATTTTCTATTTCACAGATTAGGTTCTTCTCCCAGGCTGATTTTTTTTGTCTGTGTAGCCGTTTTTCTATTCTTCTGAGCTCTTTATATTCCTCTTCGCGTGCCCGCGTTCTATGAGATTGTTGCATTGCTCGGTACGCAACATTCTTACGTTCAGTCGCTAGCTTGCATTCATCATCAAACCAGTCGTTCCGATTTTTACGACTGCTGCCTAAGATGGAGTTGGCAGTACCAATGACAATATTCTTAAGGCGTGTCCACTTCTCATTTACGCCCAGCATACTGGCTCCAGGACTTACTCTCCCTAAATCAAGTGATTCTAGGGCGAGTCCTAACGCATTACCAAAGGTGTTACTGGTGTTTTCATTGCGCAGGGCAGCCGTGTTGATTCGAACCTGATCGGCGGATGCAATGCGTCTTCGCAAGGCAATCCGCCCTCGGAAAACCATACCAACAAGATAGTGATCCGAGTCGATATTGGCACCTCGGTACGTTCGTACCGTCATCAAGTTCGAGTAGTGGCGACGGTCTATCAACACGTGGTCTATTTGGTTACGAGTGACTCCATCAGGTGATACCCAGGTGGCTTTGTAGATATCTTTACGCGGGAACCTGGTACTCGCAACGACCATGTTTTTCGATGCTGCCAATTCTAAGACTCGAAGTCCATTGTCATTAGTGTTCTCATGCAAACTATGGGTGCCTGCGTAATGCCTGAATACCGGCTCCCGACCTATTTTTGCGTTCAAATCCCCAAGGATGATTTTAACATCATACCTTGGGCAGGCATTGAGGGCCCTCTCGACTTGTTCGTAGTAAGTCTCTTTTTCTTCGTCTGAGGACTCCTCCGTAGGTCCGTGAACGTTAATGAGGCTGATGTTCGTAAATTTGCCTCGCACGCGAAGGGTGCATAGCCTTTCGCTTATAGCGTTAAAGCCGATGATAGTAGACTTCATTTTTTCGCTGACTAGGAAGCCTACCCCGAGCACATGGTGTTTTGTATGACAGCTGTAATATACGTCATATTCTTTCTTCTGTAAAACACCATTCCCTGTCCATCTGATTTCTTGGAGAGCTGTTATGTCAGCTTTATATTTTGACAGGGCATCGGCTAGCTGCTGAGCAGCTCGAGCTCTATAGAGCGATCGTACGTTCCATAAGAAAATTCGTAAATCGTTTTTCCTTTTTCTTTGCGTTGGTTGTCGTCGTGTGATCAGTCCGTTTCCGAGGCTTGTTGTCGTTCTCGAAATTCTCTTAGATTTACGGGACAGGGAATTAACCTGTCGCCAACCTGTGGAACCAGCCTGATCATATTAGCCAAACCTTTTTAAAAGGATTGTTTCTAGCGGCCGCCGCGAAGAGGCTATGATCACACTTCCACCAGTCCCGAATAGTTACGGCACGTGCATGTTTTCGTATGCTACATGTTGTTCCCCCTATTCGTCTGATGGCTGACCGCCTTATTATTATTTTATTACAATATAAATAAATTACATTATAATACAAGATTACAAAGCGCTAGCTACCATGACTTGCGGCTTGATATATTATAAATATTTGAGTTTATAAACAATTGGAGTATAAGTATAATGTATGGGGCTGCCGGAGACCCGCGGCCCGCACAAATAGCAGGACCGCGAGTCTCCGACAGCCCCTCATATTTCCCAATATGAACAATTGTTAGATAGCAGTTTCAATTTTAAGTATAGTTAATACTTTATATACATTTTTTATGTTTTCAACAGTGCTTGTTAATAAAAGATCGGTTAAGTTTGTATTAAAAAGGTTTTTACATAGATCATTTACTTTGGAACAGTTAGAGATAAGATGCTTAATTGTTAAGATATGACTGGATTGACATAGGTGGCATGTTGGAGGGTCTTCTTTTTTCAGTAGATGTATATGAGTTAACTGAGTGTGGCCCAGCCGAAGTCGGATAAAACATTTGTTCATTGCGGTAGATGTTTCTGATGGAATCGTGATTGGTTCGCCTTTAGGGTTAATGGTCGAATAGTGGTGGTTGTAAGTGTTCCATTCTTCTTTCCTTTGGGTTTCGTAGTAATTATTAATTACTTTCAGGAAATCTCTTTTAGAAGGCGCAAGTTCGGTTATATTTGTTTGCATCGAGGCATTTTTGGCTGTACTGTCGGCTAAATCGTTTCCTTTGATACCGGAGTGCCCTGGTATCCAGAGGAGCTTAAGTTTTTTTTTGTTTTTTAAAATATTGTCACGTATTTTGGTGATAACAGGTGTTTGGTTTTTAACGTTTCCGATAGCATTCAAAGTGGAAAGGCTGTCCGAGCAAATTACTACGTTTTTAGTTTTAATGATTGCAAATTCTGTAGCTTTTACGATAGCATGTGCTTCTGAAGAGAAAACTGAAAAGTAATTTGGAAGTCTGATAGTGTATAAAACGTCTCCTGTCTCAGACACAACTGCTGCTCCTGTACCATTTTCAGACTTGGAACCATCTGTATACAAGATATCCCATGAGTTTGTTCTATATTCATGTATCTTTCCATGGAATAGTTGTGTGTAGGTTTCTTTGTTTGTGGAATCCTTTTTGAAAGTTGAGAGTTGGGTGTCTATTGTATTTGTTGGTACCTGCCATGGAGGGTTGTTGCTTAGAGTCAGTTTATTGATCGTTGGAGGAATACCAATTTTTCTAGCAGTATTAAGTGCGATGTATATGGTGGATGGATGTTTTGGTGTTTTTGTTCGCATTAAAATTTTGTTGGCATCTTCGACAATCGGTGATTTGAGAGATTCGCAAATTTTTGGTGTGATTCGAGCTGTTAGGAGGTCTCGGCGATGTTCGATGGATGGAAGGCCAGATTCAGTGAGGATGTTTTTATTGGTGAAGTTGCAAAGGCTTTTAAGCTGCTTCTGATTGCTGAGTGGTAGGAAGGTTTGACGATTTGTAGTGTTGATTTTGAGCATTTTCCGTAGATAGCTAATCCATAGTCAATCTTGGATAATATAATGTGTCTTGTAATTTGAATAAGTGAGTTGGGATGGATAAAGCTATTTTTTGAAGAAAGAAATCTTATTATATTTAATCTGGTAGCTAGCTTTTTCTTAAGTACTATACAATGATTCTTAAAATTATAATTTTTATCAAGGTTTATACCTAAAATATTTAAGATGTTTACGTTTGGAATTGAATAATTTAGTATATTAATATTAAATGTGTTACAGTTTCTTTTTTTACAGATGTGTAAGTGTTTACTCTTAGTAGGTGAGATAATGGACCCTGAAAGGGAGCACCACTCAATTAGCTCTAAAATTATATTTTCAAAAAGTTGTTTAGTGCGACTAATTTCGTTACATTTCGAGAGAAGGATTAAGTCATCGGCATATAAGATGTGATTTACTTTATTATATTTTAATATAATTTCGCTGATATCGTTATAAGCTATAATGAACAGAGTCACCGAAAGGGGTGAACCTTGTGGGATACCGTTTGCTAAATTATATACAGTGGAGTAATGATTATTCGATTTGATTCTGAATTTTCTGTCGCACAAAAATGATTTTATAAATGAAAACATTTTGGGTCCAATCTTCCACTGTATAAGTTTATTTAGGATGATATGATTGCCGATCCTGTCAAATGCCTTTTCAAAATCAAGTGATAAGACAGACACATGATTTTTGCATGAAAGAGCTGAATTGATGAATTCGTCTAAGTGAAGTAGGGAGTCCATGGTGCTACGTCCGTTTTTAAAAGCAACCTGGTTTGGGCTAATGAAATTGTTCTTTTCTATATACCAAAGTAGACGTTTCGATATAATTTTTTCTAACAGCTTGCTTGTACATGGCAGCAAGGAAATTGGTCTGTATCCCAAAGTGTCCGTCAAACTTTTTGTCGGTTTGGGGATAGGAATCACGCTAGCGACTTTCCATACCTGTGGTATTATACCTTGTTTAAAAATGTTATTGTATAAGTTTAAGATTCTCTGTTTGAGAAGAAGTGGGGTATTTTTCAGCATGGGGTATGAGATCCGATCGAATCCTGGGGTCTTGCCTTTAAGGGAGTTTAGTCAGCTTTCTAATTCTAAAAAGCTGATTTCTTTTTCGATGTTTTTTGCTGATAAACTTAGGTTTTCTGCTTGCATTTCTCTGTTTGCTATAAGACGTTTGGAGTCGAGGAAAGTCGAAGAGAAGTTAGAGTCGTTAGCGAAGTTAGACCAAGTCATAGCAAAGTGTTCACATATATCTGATGGGTTGGTAAGTATACCAGATTCAGTAATTAATGTATTTATTTTAAGTGGAATGTGGTGACCTGTAAGGGATTTTATGTCTGCCCACATTTTTTTACTTGTTGAGTTTGGGCTTATATTAGATGTGAACTTCTGAAAACTTAGTGTTTTGGCTATTTTTGCTTCCCTGCGGAAAAGGGCATTTGCTTTGCGGTAGTTCACGAGGTTAGGGTCGGAGGGATACTTTTTGAAAGTTTTCCACAGAATCGGTTTATTATTCCGTAAAATAGAAAGTTCGGTGTTCCACCAAGGAGCTATAGACCTACGGGGGATGTTTTTTGTTTGGGGTATAGCTATGTTGGCTGCTGACCGGAGTGTTTTTGAGATTAAAGCTGTTTCTTTATTTATATTTGAAGATGGTGGTTTTTTTTTAGCTAATTCATTTATTTCTTTTTGATATAAAGCCCAGTTGGCTCGATCTGTTTGGAATTTAAAAGGCGTTGTTTTAAAAGAAGAGTTATATCCTAGATCTAAGTATGTCATTATTGGAAGATGATCGCTCCCGTGTAGATCGTCGAAAATTTCCCATGTAGCATATGGTAATAATTGTGGAGATATGGCTGTCACGTCTACGTGAGTCCATGTTTTGTGGGTCGAAAAATGCGTTGGACTGCCGTCATTTAATATAGCAAGGTTGGTGGTTGAGAGGAAGTTTTCAAATTCATTACCTCTGGCATTATTTACGGGGGATCCCCATAAAGTGTTCCAGGAATTGACATCCCCTGTTAATAAGATGGGAGTTTGGATGTTGTTCATAATATTGATTAATTCTGTGGAAGTAAATGTTTGGCAAGGGGGAATGTACAGTGAGATGATGGTGATCTTGATTTTAAGAGCAATTTCTATTGCTATTACTGAAATATTGGAGTTAATGGATAAAAGGCTATGGGGGGTAAAACTGTGAATCAGTAATCCGGTGCCTTGTTTTGATGTGGTGTTAGTTTCTAGGTTATGGAAATAAGCTTTATACTGTTTTGGGGGATGAGGGGAAAAATTAGCTTGAAGGTGGGTTTCTTGTAGATTTATTATTGAAGGGTTATAGTCATGTATCAATAATTGGAGCTCGTGCCAATTATTAAAATAACCATTTAGGTTCCATTGGAGAACCTTTAACATAGATTGAGTGTTATTGGGCTTTTGTACAGTATACGCTGAGTTATAATGCTGAAAGCCAGAGTTGGCGTTATAATTTTTGGTGTGAAGGTTTTTGCGACTCCGCTGGTCAGGGCCCGAGGCAACCGGGATTCCCGAGGTACCCGGCTGTCTCAGTCCCTGGTCAGCGGAGTCGTTTTTGTTGGTACATATTGTTGTTTTAAGTGCTTTCATCATCGGATTCTTTTTCAAAAGGTTTAATGTAGTAATTATTAGTTTTTACAAGTGATTGTGTGACATGAGATATAGGTGAAGTGAGATTTGTAGATGTTTGTTCTGTTTGACGGGGGGGTATAAATGGGGGTTTTAAAGTGTCTGTTGAGCTTTGTCCTGTTTTAGGTGAATTGGAATGTTGGGACGATTGGGGGTTGTTTGAATTAGATAAGGAAGATTTGGTATTTATAGAAGTAGATGGTGTGCTGTTTTTTTGTACATGTTGTACGTTCTCTAAGATTGGATTATTTTGTAAATGTGTGGTAGTTGTCTTGTTTTGTGTTGTGTGATTTCTTGGAGGTTGATTTGCTGCTTGCGCTGAAGGTCTAGAGTCGTGTGTTGCTGGTGTTTCATTGTTTATTAAGTTTGTTTTCAATTGAGATGATTTATTTGCGACCGTCGCAAAAGCTTGGTCAAAAGGTAAATCTGGGTTTAGATCTTTGTAAATTTGTTTTGCTTCGTACATAGTACATTTTCTGGTGGTTTTTATTTTCAGAATTTCTTTAGATTTTAAGAAACTTTTGCAGGTTTTGGAGGAAGCTGGGTGTTCTTCGGAACAATTTGCACAAAAAGCGCGGGTGCATGTGTGAGGAGAGTTTGGTGGAAGGTTGCAGTTTACGCAGGTGGGGTTATTTGTGCATCTTTTTGCTGTATGGCCCAGCAGTTGGCAATTTTTGCAACGCATGGGGTTGGGGAAATATTCTGATACTATACATTTATACCAGCCTATATTTACAGTTGAGGGTGGACGGAAAACATCAAAAGTGAAGAGGATGATACCAGTTGGAGTTGGTTTGCCTTCAGTATTATTTCTGGTAAATTTATAAACACTTGTGACGCCCTGTGACTTCATTTCCTTAATGATTTCATCTTCAGGAACGGTTGCGAGATATGGTGCGTGTACCGTACCTTTGGAAGAGTTTAGATTTGTATGTAGGGTCACTTTTATTGGGCAAAGGTTTGCTAAAGTTTTTTTTGAGAGGAATATGTCAGCAATCTTCTGCGATTTAACCAGGATAAGTAGATTTCCATCGCGTAGCTGGGTTATATACTCATAGTTAGTGCTGATACCATCTATTGCTTTTTTTAACAGAAAAACAAACACTGAAGGAGGATAATTTTATATTATTGTCTTCAGGTGAGACAACTATAAATTTAGGGTTAGCACTATTTGAAGAGGTTGGGATTGAAGTATTAAGGTCTAGATTAAATTGGATTTTCTTTTTTTTTTTTGGGTTGTATTCGGGATACGCATCTATTTCTAGAGGGGTAAACCGATTACCTGAAAAAACACGTGGCCCGTGGGCCATTATTGAACACTTCTTATCTCTTTTTTGTATGTGGTTTGCACTTACTAACGGGAGAGACAGAGAAAAAAGTATTTAAAAAAAGAAATGCTATTGAAATAGCGGGGTAGGTACACACGAATTCAAGCGAGAGACACACCAATAAGCGAAAACGATGTTGTCGGCTTGGAGGTTAGTCGGTGACTGTAGAAATAATATATAATCATAGTGAATATTGAAATTTAATTTTCTATCTAAGAATACAACTAAATCCTTTTAAACGCTTACTCGTTTCAGCTCAGTATTTCTTATTCTACAAGTAAATTGTAGATCTTGTAAATGAAATGAAAAGGCATTTGTCTGTATTAAGATCAAGAAAGTTCTTGCACCACAGAGATATTAAATTTAGGTCAGATTGTAAAAATTCACAATCAGAACAGGATTTAACTACTCGAAATAATTTCAAATCATCCGCGTAGAGTAAACATGACGAAAATAAGACTACATTAGGAAGATCGTTAGTAAAAAGTAGAAAGAGAAGGGGACGCAGATGTCTTCCTTGAGATACTCCAGAATAATTGAATATAAGCTTAGAACATTTTGAACCTATTGCAACAAACTGTGTTCTTTCGGTTAGATAACTTTCAAGCCACCGAAACAAAATAGAATGGAAACCTATCAACTCAAGTTTTTGTATAAGAACATCAAAGGCTTTTGAAAAATCCGTGTAAATAGTGTCTACTTGATATCCTTTTTCAAAATTATTAATACCATTATTATTAAACCGTGCTGTGCTACAGATAAACCATTTTTTACCGATTCATAAAGTTTGTTTTTAGTAATGGATTTAAAAACTTTCGGTATCAATTGTAGTTTTAAAATGGGCCTATAATTAGTAACCAATTGTTTTAAACAAGAGTTATGTATTGGTGTAATATATGATTTTTTCCAATCATCCAAAAACTCTCCATTACTAAAAGATAAGTTAAAAAGTTTTGTTAGAGGTTTGGCCAAATTTTCCTTACACATTTTCAAATTTAGGCGACATACTCGTATTGTCGCAACCTTTTTTACCTGATGAGTATAGAGTAGAAATTCTTCCTTAAAAATCACCAAGTCGCCAATTTCTGCAAACGAATTAATAAATTCATCTCGAATTAATTGTTATGAGTAGTTCTAAACAAAATTTGATTGGAAAAACTCAGGAAACTTATTACAAACATCTTGTTCGTCAACTTCTACCTTATCATTAAATATCATATTAGCCGGTAGACCAAAAGACGTTATTTTGCTGTTTAAGAAAGACCAAAAGGCTTTGGAATTAATTTTATTGTTGCTTTCAATGCTCCATAAATATTGTTGATATGAGAACTTATTCAAAGTGTCATATTTCCTCCTACAATTCAAATATTCCTGTAATCTAAGGAAAAGTTAAAAACTTAGCAACTCTTCCGTTGCATCGGTCGCATGTCTTGCCTATAAGTCGCCTATCAGATGTACAATTAGTCCAAAAATTCTCCGTACAGTAGACCAGTTTTTATATGTTTGCAAAAAAAATAGTAATGAGTAATAGAATAGATGAAGTGGAAACACAGAACGACAATGTTTTCTCCCATAATCTTTTTACCAAATCCCAAGAATTTTTATTCACTCAAGGGATACCGTTATCATCGTGTTACAACAATTTAATAAAACAAAGACAATTGCAAACAAAAAAGATCTGGACGGCCAAAAAAAATTGATCGTCGTATGGAAAAGAGAATACTTAGGAGTGTTGCAGAGGATCCGAAGCAAAGTGCACCTGTTCTTGCAGGTAAATTAAAAACGATCGAATGAATTGATATGTTTCCCCTGACAATACAAAACCTGTTGACCAGAAATGGATTTATTGGTCGAGTGAGCCGGAAGAGGCCATACGTTCGAAAAGCGAATAAGAAAGCCTGGCTGCATTACGCTATGGAACACTTGGGTAAAGACAATTCGTTCTGTGATCAGGTTATATTTACAGACGAAAGTAAATTTAACATCTTTGGCTCAGATGGTCATCGTATGATCTTGAGAAAGCGAGGCACTGCTTTGGACTCCAAAAATATAATCCCTTCTATAAAACAGGCGGCAATGTATTAGTGTAGGAGTGTATGGCTTCTTCAGGCGTTGAAAGCCTGGTTTTTATAGAAAATACAATGGACAAATTTGGATACTTAAAAATACTTCCAAAAAATCTCCCATGTAAGTGCTGAAAAACTGGGTCTTGCCAACAATTTTGTCTTCCAACAAGACAACGACCCCTAAAATACTTCGATGCTCATCAAGGAATGGTTTTTATACAACGTTAGTCCACAGGTTAAACATCCCGATCAATCCCCAGACCTCAATTAAAATGAGAATCTGTAAGACCACTTGAGAAAAAAAATTCGGGACCACACAATTAGCAGCAAAACAGACCTGACGAAAATCCTACTTCAAGAATGGAACAGAATTTCGCTGGATACGACTTAAAACCTTACCCATTTTATGAAAAACCGACTACAGGAAGGCATTGAAAATGAAGGAGGTCCTACTGAATCCGAAGTGTTGTTTGTTTTACTTTTTTTTAAGGAAGTCAACAAAAAAAAAAATAAATGTATGGAGACTTTTTTGTTCATTTTTTCTTACTTTGTGTTGTGAATTATTTTTTATTTTAAGTATTTTCAATAAAGTGTTGCTTTTTTTACTGAAATTTTTTGAGATGTTATCATTTATTTGATTTCTAGTCGTTTTTAGTTATATTTGATCAAATTCAATGGTTTATCTCAGAATAAACAGAAAATTTACTACTGTACTGAGACTTTTGGAGTATGTATATATGTTGACGCAACGCACTCAAGAAGTTATATAAATCGGACACTTGAAGTGTATTGTTTACCAGGGTTTCATAACCTTAAATACGAAGAACGTTCAATTGGTCGAAAATAAATTATAATGAAACCCAAACAAAAATGACGTCAAGACTTCAAATAACATTTAATTCTTATGATTTAATTCATATTGCTGACATTGAATTTAAATGGGTTTAAAATCCAACAGTTAGATCCGTGAGCATATTATTAAGTACAAAACATACATACATTAAATCCAATGAATTTAAAATGCCTTTAATACAAATGTAAAATGTCTTAAATCCAGATGTTAAATCGTTTTATGCCAAATTTTTTTTAATAAAAATGAAATAAGTTAGCTAACAAATGTCATCGTGAAATTCAAGTTCAACCATCAAGTGATGCCACCAAAATGCCCCCTACTAAGCTGATAATACATTTTTTGGTCAATTTTCTGTCAGTATTGTGATTTATTAAATGCAAAATATTAATGAAATGAAATATTCATCCATATTATTATTTTTTTTTAAATGACCTCTTTATTTATATCTCGAAATTCTTATTTTTCAGCTTATTCTTACATCATCCAGATATATAAATTCAACAAAACATTACCTTATCAATAATGGGACTCATTATAAGTATATAAATACATAATATCTATTTAAATGTTAACTATTATATAATTCTTAGTTTTATTTCATAAACCAATATTATTATAATTTCCTTAAATTTTGTTTGGGCTTATTTAAACGAAGATGATATTTAGATTATAAGAATTTTTATGCAGGGTCTTCAAAATAATTTTTTTTCGAGATGAATATATGTATTAATTTATATAAATCAAAATAATTATTTATATAGACGTTTTGAATTTTGAAAAAAAGCTGAATCAAATCTTTTTTCTAAAAGAAGATAGATTCAATTAATTTATTTTTGTAATTAAGGCAATTCCTAAAAAATTCAATTAAAATCAAATTTAATGAGCAAGCTGCGAGTCTTTCTAATGCATAACTGAACATTGCTTTAATAGAAAACAATGCATTAGTTTTATATGCAAGTGTCTTAATAAAATTAATGCAGGCGCACACAAGTTCCAAGCAAACAAAAATTAAGTCCTTGTGTTCATTAAAAAGAAATTTATTTTTTGAGGGGTATTTCAATTTCGGTGGATATCTTCAATACTAACAGCACAATAAACTGAGCTATTGCAATGCAAAAATCATTCCCCACATTTAATTACCATAATTAATCCCTAGAACACCAGACATTTAATTATAATAAATGATGCACGGACAATTTAAGAATGGTAGGTTCGGATTATGATCAGGTTAAGTATTTATCAATTTGTGAATGTAAACCCACAATGAGGAAGATAATCGCAACAGGCCGACTCTACTGGATATCTGTATCGCCAATGTGTGACTGATATGTATTCAAATCAAGCATTTTCTTATTTCTTCGCTGGGCTGTTCATGTCTTGACATTTTATTGAAGCAAGAGATGGTAACGTGTTTCCGACAAATGTCAAACAATAGAAATTTCTCCCCACAGTATATAGGCTTTTGCTAAAAAATTAGTTTTTCTTTTTAATTGTTCATTTGCTTTTTGCTCAATTCAATTTGATGTCAGGCATCGATGTTGAAATAAAATCGAAGAGAGTGATCGCCAACACAATATAAAAAAACGCGACACCATAAGGCGTTTCATGCCACGATGAGTATTTTGAGAGAAATTATAGTCGGAGTAAGGATAAATCGAAAATAGTTAAAAAAATAAAACTGCAAAAAAAGACAATGAATGCAAATAAAAAAAATATAGAACAAATTATGATTACGGGATTAAAAGATTAGAAGCCACTGTGTTTTTTTATCGAAATCTATGAAAATGAAAGTTCTGTATGTTTGTCTAACGATTGATTTGATTTACATAGGTTATTGTAAAAAACTGATAACTTCAAAATAATCATAGGCTGAAACGGGATCTAGATCTATTTCAATAATCCAAATGGTGGCTATATTGCTCTTTGTAAATGTTATCTGTAATAGTGTTTACTGCAAAATAAGCAAACCTAAGGCGGCTAATAACTTTATGGGAAACACAACCTCATGACAAGGAGAACAGAATCATAGCGGCAGGAGTTTTTATAGCGTTTTCGTTTTGGTCGTCAGGAAGAATTCTGTATGCTTCTGAAATCATTCGTTTGGCACTAGATGACAGGATGTCGGATGTGAGAAAGTCCACAAAGCTAAAGAATTTCTTTTTCATAAACGTGCTTTCTAATATAAAAAGAATGGATTTAAGAAAAAGAACTTCATATATCACAGCCATGCATGAAATGAAATCAGTCTCCTAAAAACATTTCTTACAAATAATATCACTAGGTCATTAAAAACCAGAGATGTTTGGACTTATGGATACATTTTAACAACAAAAATATATTTTAAGATTTAACCTTATGGAGATGTTATTCTTGCTTTAGAATTAGTGTCTTATAAGCGAGCTTTTCTTAAAGAGATTTTCTTATAATCGTCATCGACTGTAACCTAAACATTCCCAGCCTTATTTATTATTTTTCACTAATACTGGGTTCAACCTCGGAATAGTTAAACCGAGCCGAAGCACTTACTTCGGGTTTACGCCACGTCAAACAAATCCTTATTTAAAATTATTTTCTTAGCCGTTTTAGCTACGCCTTCCCTATGTCAAATATACTGGGATAAAAGTGACAAATCTAAAACTCTGGTTATTATACACCTAAATCAAACCCCAGCTGATTCAATTATTATTCATTTTATTATCATTGTATGCATATTGGAAACTGCATACATTTAAAATTGGATTGTATAAAGTTCAAATCCAATAAATGAATGTACCAACCACATTGCGTTCCCAATACCATACAACTGTTAGAGAGTTTGGAAAATATAAATAATTTATTATTGCAAAATATCTATCCTTTTTGTCTTAGTAAGAAACGAAAAAAAATTGCTTACACTCCTTTTTGTAAATTTCACAAGATGTCATCTCAAAATGACATTTAGATATTAAAACGGCCTTAAACCTCCTATGAACCAGTTTTGGCTTATTCCACCGCTATTCCTTGTGCATTTTCATTATAAATAAGGTTTTCAGGATTAGAGCCGTTGTAAAGTCGAAGTAACTTTACTCGGTCGCTAAAGCGAGTTAGTAAATAAGGCTGTCTATCTTCTTCATCACCGTGATGAAGATCTTAAAGTGATGATACTCGTAATAAATTTGCTGTCGAATTTTTACGAAAGGAGTTTACTAAAGGTAAAAGAAGATATTCAGGATTATTCTTCACAAATAGGATCAAATCTTTAAAATTAGGACAAGTTTCTAAACGCATATCTTGGGCGAATTCCGCTAAGCAAACAGTTCAAAAATGCGAAAACAAAAATCTCTGCTAAGCAAAGTGTCCCAAAATGCAATCGATGCTATTTTCTTGCGCAAATACAGAGGCATTCGTGCAATTGTTGAACATTTCTCGCGCAATTCTTACATATTATGTATGCGTATTATGATTCACTGTATTTGCTTTGCAGGTGTTTTGCTTTGCAAATCTTGCGTTTAAATTCTTAAACCTTAGTTTTTGCCATATTTACAAATAATGAAATCAACTTCAATATGCCGTCTGCATTTGACTTCTACATGTACAGCCAGCGTAGCGAAAATTCAGATTCAAAAAGTGTTATTCTTCGGGATTACCAAACGAAAACCTTAAGTACTCGTATGTATACATTTTTTAAAATAAACGACAAGTCGCAATCAAGTGTCGTTAGGTGTATTTAAAAATCGTATACTGTAGTATAGTAAGTAACGACATTTTAATTAGAAATCTGTTTTAACCAAACGCTGTTATGTTTTTGATCTAAGAGAATTTTGTAACCTTTAATCAATGAACTTAAATTATTGAAAAGCCAGATCTTAATCGTGAGATTAAGACAACTTAACGATAAATTTTAGCGTTCAAATTCGAACACCGAACTTTTTTCCTTATAATTTTAATAAGTATAATATTATCCCTTAGTTCATTAAATAAGTTTATTTTCTATCAAATCATTCCACTTCTTTATTGAACGGTCTATTACATAAAATAGAGGTTCATACATATTACATGAAAGTGCAAACAAAAATGACCACTTTTTCAATCAACTTTTTTAGTGCAGTCACTTATTTCTTTTTGCTCAAGAATTTATTCGTTTGATCGAACTAATGATATCTGATAGATAATGTTGTGCATCTATCTTTTGAACTCATGCATATAAATATATATATGGTTCAACCGAATTTGATCAAAGTGGGACGTTTTACCACCATTGTAATCACTGTTTTCTTGCTATATTCCTCTGGTTCTATTTTATTCTCCTTTTTTCAGTTATGTTTGTATGACTTACTATCTATTAAAAATACTATTTTCAACATATCACATCAACAGTTAAATCTCTCTAGGTAAAAAACTAAGTAGTTAGATAAACTTTAAAAATAACAATTTAAACACCGACTAAAATAACAATTTAAACCATAACCAAATTAGCCCAATAACACATTAAAATAATAAATATGTAAAAGAGAAAAGTATGCAAACCATCTTGTAAAATAAAATTTTATTATGTTATAACTTAGGAATAGATCAAAAAGACTCCAAATTGAACAAGCTTTTAACTCTTATTTGTTGGTTTAATTTAAATATTAAGTATTAGAAACTCTATTTCATGCAACCTTAAGGAAAGAACGTTTATGTAATTATGTTTGTATGTGGATAAAATGAAAATTCGAATAAATATATTTTATTTTGTTCATTTTCTAAAACTGTAATTACCTGTTTTCTATTTATAAACTAGTCGTATTGGTATAACTTCGTTCGTTAAGTTTTTCCATACATTTTACAGAACTACAAAGTGACTTAATGTATTCAATGTTTTTTCTTTCGTCATTTACAATTTAGTTAAAATCTTTTAATTTAAATATTTATATACATACAAACAAAAAGAATATGCATGCTATTGTAAATATAAAAAAAAAAACATACGAGAAGCTATTTTTAAGTATGTAATGGAACATTTATAGAAAATTCAAACTAATGGAGTCATAATGTAAATTTGTTCTGATATTTAAAGTGAAAATAAATTAAAATGTAATAATCAGAAAATAAAGATGTTTGTTATTAATGATGTTTTTGGAAGTATGTATTTTAAAACTGAATGCTTTTCTCCAGCACGGCGAACTGATTGAGGTTCTCCTTTACTTGTGTGCGTCAATTCCACCTTTCGCTTGCCTAAAAAACCGTTGGACTACAAAAAATTATCTTGTGTTCTATATACATGACCTTTTGAGATTTCAAAATAAAACTTTTCAAGGGGTTTTTCTTACTACATATAAGATGCTAATTTAAATTCAAAATTATATCCAATTGACTTTAAGTCGTAAGAGATTTCCTATAACAACCAGGAGGTGCACGCACGCCCCACCCGATGAAGTTGAATAACCTATTATCACCCATGTTCTGTATTCCGAGTGAAAATGAATTGAAAACGAATTTCAATTTCACTTAAAATGAAAAGGCATATTCTACATTCCGAGTGAATTCAATTCACTCCGAATTTATTTGTGAAATGTCAAAATCAGCTGAAAGCCAATTTGCATCATTTATTAAAACATTGTTTCTTGTACATAACGAAAATAGATTCACTATTATTATTTGTTATGTCCGTGAGTGACATACAAGATAAATAATTATAAGCAATTTATAATTAAAAGTTAAGCTTTATTACTAATTATTAAATAAACTATCAAAGATAAAAGTTACAAAGAAGTGACCAGAAGTGCGAATGCAGCTGCAGATGGAGTCAGACTAGCCAACATAAGTTCAGGGTTGGTTTAAGGTAGTGGTTGTAGTAATTGCAGTTGTAGTTATGTAGTTCGCATTACTCCAACACCTCCTCCACTTAAGAGGTATCGTAGTCCTTCATCCATGCAGGTGCATGTACAAGTCGTCCTGATGAAGTCACTTGTCTTGGTTCAGGGGTGTGGGATCTTGAAGGAAAACCCAAAAATTCAGATACTTCTGAAGCTGATCCCTCAATAGCATCTTCAAAATCGGCTGTGACATCTGGATCCGAATCCTCATGGACCACGTGTGAAACATCTTGTTCCAAATTAGGCTGCTTATTTGTTTTGATTATTTCCATTAGCTCGAGAAACAAATTCGATGAATTCTCTTCAACATTTGGAGAATATCGATTCTTGATTTGATTCGTATGAGATCTAATAAGTTTTGTTTTGTTTTTGTTTTTTATAAGGACATTATAATTAACGTTTCCTTTGCGCTCAATAATGGTTCCTGGCACCCAGCATTCTTTATTATTGCGGTAGATTTTGGCGTAGACAATATCGCCGGCAATAAAATGTCGCTCCTTGGCACCATGATGTCTATTGTACTGGCGATTCTGTTTGTCGTTACAAGTTGTGGAATTATATTCTTTCTTCTTCAGTAAATCCAACGAAGTTGTTATTTTTCGACCAAGAAATGCTTCTGCAGGAGATTTAAAATTAACAACATTACGATTCGGTGTAGAACGATAAGTCTGTAGGAATGTTTCGAGGTTCTGCTGACATGTTCCTTCCTGCTTTAATTTTTTTAATGATCGCTTTAACGTATCTACGAAGCGCTCTGCTTGACCGTTGGATTGTGGATGAAAAGGAGCAGTTCGTAAATGTTGTATTCCACGTGAATTCATGAAGCTTTGGAATTCAGCACTTGTAAATTGAGTTCAATTGTCCGAAACTAGTTGTTTGCAATCACCATATCGAGAAAATATTTCTGTCAATTTACTTATTATCATGCAGGATGTAATGTTAGTGACTTGTAGAACTTCCAGCCACTTTGAATATGAATCCACAATAACAAAATAGTAAATTCCGTCACAAGGACCTGCAATGTCGATGTGAATACGATCCATTGGTGCTGCTGTAGTTGGCCATGATTCAAGAGTTGTTTTAACAGGAGCCTTCGCTGCACTGGCACAGGCATGACATTGACGGACGAACGATGTTATGTCTTCGTCGATCCCCGGCCAATATACATGACATCTGGCAACAGTTTTCATTTTGTCAATACCCGGATGGCCTCGATGGAGTTGTTGTAAGATTCTCTTTTGAAAACACACTGGTATGATTATGCGGTCTTTAAACATTATACATCCATCGACGACAGCTAAGCCTTCTTTCCTGGCACAATATGGGGAGATTTGTGATGGTATAGGTGACTTCCATCCTGAGTTCATTTTCTCGATGACAGCTTGTAATGTTTTACAATTTGATGTTGCTTGCTGTATCATTTTAAAATTAACTGGAAGCGTGTTAATTGTATCAAGCAGATTAACTCTAAAATCTTCTTCGAATCTGGTCGAAGCAATAACGTAATCCTCGTCTAAATTTGCTTTGGTGTTGATCAGACGTGAGAGTACGTCGACGAATCCAAATTCTTTTGTCGAAATATACTTGATCTCGAAATCGTACATCATCAACGTTAGCGCCCATCTCTGTAGCCTGTTGGCAGTGTAAATTGGTATGCCTTTCTTACTACCAAATATTGCTAAGAGAGGCTTATGGTCGGTGAGAAGCAAAAACTTACGTCCGAAAATCATTCGATGAAATTTTTTAACGGCAAAAATAAGTGCGGCGGCTTCTTTCTCTATTTGACTATAGCTAGTTTCAGCTGATGTCAAGGACCTGGCTGCATGTGAGATGACTTTCTCATCACCATTTGGAAAAATGTGCATAATGCATGCCCCCATACCAACATTTGATGCATCTGCTGCGACTTTTATAGGTAATGCTGGATTATAATGAGTGAGCATAAGATCAGATGCGAGTATGGATTTGAATTTAGAAAATGACTGTTGGCACTCTTCAGACCATTTGAATGTAACATTTTCTCTCATTTGTTTTACAAATTTCCCGTAGTAATTCACGGCTCCAAGAAATGATCTGAGCTCGGTGATATTTGTTGGTGCAGGCATTGTATTTATTCGTAAAATTTTGTCAGGGTCTGGCCGTAATCCATTCGCATCGACTATATGACCCAAATACTTAATTTCCGATACAAAAAATGAACACTTACCGATTTTGATTCGGAAGTTATAATCCAAAAGTCGTTGAAGAACTTTATTCAAATTAAGCATGTGGTCATCCCAATCTTTTCCGCTAACGACTATGTCGTCAAGGTATGCTGCGACTCCATTGATACCAGAAAGCATTGCGTCCATCAACTGTTGAAAAGCTCCTGGTGCAGATTTGACTCCAGGTGCAAGTCTATTGAAAGTGAACAACCCCTTGTGGGTGTTGATGGTGAGTAGCTTCCTTGATGCAGGTGTTACGGAGACTTGGAGATACGCATCTGCCAAGTCAATATGCGTGTAGTATGGGCTGTTGGCAATTTTCGAAAATATATCTTCGGGCAGAGGAAGTGGGTACTGATGTGACTCTAGTGATTGATTCAGACCGGATGAATAGTCTCCGCAAATTCGAACACCTCCAGATGCTTTTCTAACGACCACAATAGGTGCTGCCCAGTCTGAATAATCAACTGGAGAGATAACATTACGGTCTTGAAGGCGCTGGAGTTCATCTTCAATAAGTGGTAGGACTGAGTATGCCACTGGCCGCTTAGCCCTGAAGACTGGTGTTGAATTTTCTTTGAGATGAAGTTGCACTTCCGTTTTGGTGCATACTGATGAATCTTCTTTAAACAACTTTGCATATCGCTTCTGAATAATATCAACTGCGGAGCGTCGGTCATTTTCTGTCGGTTGAATTATTAGACTGCAGAGTGCCCTAATCGGCTGATCCCATAAATTAAAGGCTTCGCATAGATCAGTACCTAAAATGTTTAAAGATTTAATCTTTGAAACGAAAAGTTTACAGGATTTGACTTCCCCGTTGAGCTGAATATCGCATATAAATTCAGCTATCAACTTGATATCGTCCAGCGATGCACTCTTCGCTTGGCGTCCTTCAAGTTTTGTTCCAGGCTGACCCAATTTTTTCCAGGTGTGAATGTCCACTATACTAATATCGGATCCTGTGTCAATTTGCAGCTTCAGTGTGTGCTGTACCATGTTGACTGACACATATTTTCGTCGCTTCGCATGGCTGACACAGTTGACCTTCAACCGAATTGCCTTGTTCTTTGGAGACAACTTTTTACGGTAATGATGTGGTTTGTTTCCATTTACCTTATCAGCTCTTTGACTTGTTTTGGAAAAGCAATTACAGTAACCCTCTTGATGCCCAATTTTTTTGCATTGCTGGCATTTATGATCCCGAAAAGGACAATTGCGAGAAAAATGCATTTCTCCGCAACCCCAGCAGGGAGATTTTGGTTGACTGCATGACTGAGTATTGCTTTGTAGGTTGCTACTGCTACTTTGTTCATTCTTTGACTTCGGTCCTGATGGAATGAACTTTTCTTTTCTTACAGCATTGATCGAGGCGCTTGAAGTTGATGCATTTTGGATTAGGGCTGTATCTTTTTTAAGGTTTATATATTTTTGGACTCCCGACAACAGCTTCGATAAATCCAAATTCGCATCGTCCTCCAACGATGAAAGTAGTTTCGTGCGAATGTCTGTGTCGGCTGATGACTGCAAGCCTGTGACAAACACTAAGCACTTAAATTGGTTTGGTGTAAGCACACTTAGCTTAAAATCCTCGCACAATTTATTAACTCGTGCTGCGTAGCTTGTGAAATCTTCTTGTCCATTTTTGACGGTCTGTAGGCAACGATATCGTGTATTGAAGAGAGACTCTGGGGCACCGAACATACTCCGGAGGATGTCTGTGGTTTCTTTAAATTGGATATCTCGTGTATTCTTTGGAAGGATATATGATGCGTACTTCTCGTGCGCAATCGGGTTGAGTTTGCGCATAAGCAACCGCACTTTCGATGCGTCATCGAGGTCTTTTCCATCTACGCAAAATATATCTTCGTGTCGAGAAAACCACCCTTCGAATGTAATTCCATTTGCAGGATCATAAAAAAATTCAGATAGACTATTTGATAATGAATCCATAAGAAGTTCTGGCCTTGATTTGTCTTCTTTTGGTGTATTTTTTTCTTCTATGATTGCTTGAAGAAGCTTCGACTGAATGTCCAAAAGTTCCAGAATCTTCGCATCGTTAGCCATTTTGTTTTTTTCTTTTTTCTCTTTTTTTTACACAGACGCTACAAGATGAAATCTGTATTTAACCGTGGATGTTCTAAACAAAAGATCCTCGTCGCCAATTGTTATGTCCGTGAGTGACATACAAGATAAATAATTATAAGCAATTTATAATTAAAAGTTAAGCTTTATTACTAATTATTAAATAAACTATCAAAGATAAAAGTTACAAAGAAGTGACCAGAAGTGCGAATGCAGCTGCAGATGGAGTCAGACTAGCCAACATAAGTTCAGGGTTGGTTTAAGGTAGTGGTTGTAGTAATTGCAGTTGTAGTTATGTAGTTCGCATTACTCCAACATTATTAATAAGTGGTAGAAGGGACGAAAATCAATGATAGAGAGTTTGTGGAAAAGTTTTACGTAGTAAAGCCATAATTTTAGATCTTCCAGAAGCAGCGTAAGTAAAAAATGGGGAATGAATTAACATGGTCATATTTGAATTGTTTGTAGTTTCAAAAGAAGCTTCAGACTAAGCGAAGAGACATTTGTTTACATTTTTGAAATAAATCCCTTAATAAAATCGACTTCAATTCCCTTAACACAAAATTTCTTCCTTCTTATTTCATAAATTGCAACACAACTTTTTCTTGTCGGGAGCTCTTTTGTATTTTCTTGTAAACAACAATTTATCAATCAATCAAATCAAAATCAATCAATCAAAATTTCAAATCTTTATTTACACGTTTATCAATTTCACCAAATAAAACTAAGTGAATTGAATTCACCGTAAAACGCTATGTATTCGAAATGTAGAACACGAATTTTCATCTCCGAAAACTCAATTCACAAACTTCATTTCGGGTGAAATTCAGAACATCAACATTTCACATTCGGAATGAACAAATCCGAAAATCATTTTATGCGGAATGCAGAACATCAAAATTCACTTTTGTTGCTCGAATTCACAATAAGTGAAATGCAGAACATGGGTGCAGTTTTCATTTCGTGAAGGCTTTTCTTACCAACTAATCCGCCGAAGATATTTGTATCTTCTTTTCCGAGTTTATCAGTGCAGTCTTCCAGCACAACTTTCACATCATCCTTCAGACAGGGTTCGTATTCGCTCTGTCCAAGAGAACAGCTTCTGATTTATAAGTTTTGCAGGAGATCGTAATAGGGTGCAAAACAACCTGGCGGGATTTCAATTAGGATGCAGTATACACCATCGTTAACTAACAACGACCTTGAAAAATGATGATGATAGATCTTTAAAACTACGACTATGCTTCAGCGAAAAACAAAAGCATCGAGATAAGAGTTGACTTTCAGTCACTGAGGAGTCAAATCTAGCACCTAATATAGAATAAGGGCGTAGCTATAATAAAAGCTAAAGAAAAACACGGTTGTCAGCCTTATCACATGCCTTGTCGTAATAGATTCGTAGTACGAACCCCGAAAAAAGGTATCATTGCTTCCGTCGCGCGTCGTACTAAAAAAACTTGCTACGAAATTCGGAGTTCGTGAATAATGGTATCGCTAGCCCCGAATGAATAGGAAGTTGGACAGTGTTTTCTACGAACAGATATTTTAATCGGAGCTCAACTTAAAACGAAACACAAATAAAATTAAGCGAACGAAGATAAAGGACATGCAAATAAAATATATAAAAACAATTTTTATTATTGTTTTCATGTAAATTTGTTTATCAGCCCAATTTTAAATATTCCCGGGGAAAAATACTCCCCGGGAAATCCAATCTCCCGGGAGTAAAATTCCCCCATTCCGAATTCCGCGGGAAGTCAATTTTCCCTTCGAAATAGGGAATGAGAAATTTGAATCTTCGAATCAGCTGTTTCGTAGTATTTGACAGGTAAAAGAACTCGCTAACAAAACTAAAATTGAATTTGAGTTAAAAAGATTTCGGTAACAAGAAATGTTTTCAATCGCGGCAAGGATTTTACGTGAAGAGCAAAATGAAGAAAGCGAGAACCAACAGCCAAGGGCCATTAGAAAATCTTTAAGAGACATTTCAAATCCCATGGAGTTGCCACAACAGCTGTAAGTACACAATCGTGAAAGCCCACTTTAATTTCTATAATCATCTTTATTTGATTTTTATAGGTTTGAAAAGTATTATAGAGTTAACAAAGCTGCGTTTAAATATTTGTTGGATGTACTAACCAGTTCTTGTCGACCAACTAGAAAGAGTTTTGGAATTCCACCTGTAATCAAATTGAGTGCATGTTTACGTTTCTTCGCTGAAGGAGGCTATCAAACAGGTGTTGGAAACGACAATAGTGTTGGTATGGCTCAATCTAGCTTCAGTAAGGTGCTAGCTGAAGTTCTTGATATTTTTGAGGAGCAGTTATGTCCAAATTGGATAAAAATATGCCAAACGACTGCAGAAAGAAGAAAAGTTGCGTTGGCATTTTACACAAAACATAATTTTCCTGGAATTGTTGGTTGCGTCGACGGTACGCACGTTCAGATCATTGCCCCTTCCGAAAACAAACATTTATTTTACAACAGGAAAGGAAAATATACCCTCAATGTTATGCTCGTTTGTGACAATGAATTAAGAATTCAGTATGTCGACGCTTCTCATCCAGGTGCGTGTCACGATTCTTTCATTTGGAACTTAAGCTCATTAAGGATGCTCTTGGAGCAAGAGTACTTAAGCGGCACAAGAAATGTTTGGCTTCTTGGTAAGTTACTAATTTATAAAATAAGGTATTTAATAATTTCTTGATTTATGTTTACCTTTATAGGGGACGCCGGTTATCCCTTAGAACCATGGCTTTTGACCCCTCAAAAGTCACCTGTTCCAGGGTCGACAGAAAGCAAGTTTAATGAGGTTCATACAAGCTCTCGCAACATAATTGAACGCACAAATGGAGTACTAAAAAATAGGTGGAGATGTCTTCTTGGTGCGAGAGAGCTCCATTACAGCCCAGGAAAGGCTGCACAAATTATTAATGTCTGTTGCTGTTTGCATAACATATGTCTCCATTTTAAAGCGAATCTAATATGTGAAGAATTGATTTCCTCAACACCTGAAAATTCAGCTAACCCTTATGAAATCGCACTAGAAAGATCCGAGTATACTACAGCGGCGCATAGAATTCGACAAAATATAGGAACCAATCTTTAATTATTCATTATTTTAAAGAAAAACCTAGATGAAATAACAAAAACATAAAGTTATTTATTCAAAAGTTAACAAACTTAAAGCTACATAATGAATGCATAAAAATAAAAATAAATTTTAAAACAAGTAAACAAAAGAAATCCATATTTAAATTCAAAATATCACATTAATGACTTATTAATGTCTTAATAAGTATAAAAAGAAAACAAAATGTAAAAGAATTCACAAAAAGTAAAATAATTCACATGTCCGTTTGTTCTCGCAATTTTAATTCTTCGATGTCAAGAAGTCGACGATTGTGCTCAATTTTGTTTTCAATTTCTCGTACTCTCAATTCTTCAATCCGCCTGTTATGTCGTTTAGTTTCTTTTAATTTTTCTTTTTTTAAGTCATACATTTTGTCAAGTGTACGATGTATTTTTGTGGTTTTCCGACGCATTTCTTTTTCTTCTTCAAGAACACCTTTGATAGCCACACACAACTCCTTTTGTGTCAAGAAATTCTCCTTCGCATTATCGACTACATCTTTCACAGCCTTACATAATTCACTTTGGATTTTAAGTTCCTGGTCAAAAGCTTCTGAGGCAGTTCTTTTATTTGCGCATTTGCTTGCTTGCGGACTTCGTTTTGCACTTGTTGATGCCGGTGCTGGTTCTTGAGTTAAATACTCGATTTCTAGTTCTTCTTCGACTCCAGGAAGATTTACCTCTTGAATCAGCGATTGGATGTTTTCTTTGTTCAGTCCCGCTTCCAAGCCAAAAACTTTTGCAGCAACACCTTCTATCGACTCTTTCATGCCAATTAAGTCGTAAACCGCAAGTTCATAAGGAGAAAATTTTTGCTCATTGTTTGGACCACCGCCAGTTCCGTTTCTGGCTTTAAGGTTGCCTTAGCTTTAACATATTTTTTTTGATCGTTCCAAACCTTTAAGAAATATAAAACAATAAAACTAAATAATTAAACTTTGTTAAAAAAATACTTTTTTCCATTCAGGTATGGTTTTGATCGGTGGCCCAGACGAATTCAATTCCCTTTCCGCCTTTTGCCAGAATAAAATCAGTTCTTCCTTGGCTCCTTTGTGGAACCCACAAGCGATGTCACGGTGAGATTCCATCAACTTTAAAAGAATTTGGAGTTGATCCTTATTTGTTGTTTTTGACCTAAAAAAATAAAGAAGTTTTTATGTTTCTTACTTACTAAAAGATAAAAGAAAATCTTACATTTTTGTGTGAACTCTCCAGCAAATGTACGGGGAAAAAATTCGCGCCAAATGAATTTGACATTTCCCTTTTTTTAACATTTAGGTACTTTTTTCAGGGAGATTTTTTTCCCATATTCGAAGTTTCTTCAGAATGAGGGAAAGGGAGAAAGGGAATAAAATTCTCGAGAATTTTTCTTTTAGAATAAGGGAGAAGGGAAATGGGAATTTTTTCCTCGGGAATTTCCATTTAGAATTGGGCTGTATATTTTTTGAAGGGCAAATAAAGTAAATACAAATAAATGTTGGTATCCTTCCGTAATGAATCTCATTCGTAGTGTTTGTCTTCTTCGCGTATTTTCTACATTTAATACAAAAATTGCAACGGCAATGGTATGAATGTTTAACGACCAACAAAATTAAAATCAAATCAAAACATGAACAACGAAAATTTACATATTTATTTTTTCACATTTTGGCGCAAATCAACAGATTTTAAAACTCCGAAATTAGGAAAATGCTTTTTTGATTCCGTTCGGAACCTATGATGTAAGTTTATTCGTATTCGTAGCGTAACAAAATTTTCGGGGACTTGTTACGAGGGACTCTGTAATAGGGGTGTAGGATATGATGGCCTACCAGTATCCTCCAGCTGTTCAAATCTGGAAAAGATCAGCGAGACGCTTCTAGAAGTTCTAGAGAAAACAATTGTTTCCGTTTTCGATGGAATGGATGCTTCAACAAATAGAAGATGCACTAGTGGGCTGACACCAATCCCCGAGAATGACATCAAAAACCTTTGTAATCAATCACCTAAAATTTCATCGTGGTGTGCAAATTCCTAAACTAGAATTTTTGATCCCTTCCATTTTGCCTCACACTGATAGTGAATTCAGACTGGTATGTGAACGTTTTGGAACAATTTTCTTTTTGTATGTATCGATGAATTGGACACAGGCCATTTGGTTCCATCAGAACAGAGAAACGTCTCAAATTTCAAAAGCATCGACGACTGTTTTAAGGAAAATCTTCCCGGAGCGTCTCATCGCAATAATAGGGTTGACCAGCCCGCTTCCCAACTTTCCCACTTGCGGTGATCGGTGTGTTTTTTTGGAAATCCTGCGGTCATGTTAATAGTCTAAATACCCTACAAGATTTGGGAGCCAACATACGTGTATAAACTGCCAACATCGTATTATTCATTACACAGTTGCAAGAGCCCTTAAAGATCACAAATCCGCTTTCTTATGCAAAATTTATTGCAACCAAACTTATTTTCCATCCCACATGGTGGTACTTAACAGCTTCAAACCCTTCAAGTCTGCAGGGCCAGATGGCGCCATTCCAGCCGAACTACAAAGTTATTCAGGTTTAATTATACCTTTTCTACAGACACCACTTCACAGTTTTTTAAATCTCATCCACATTTCTCTGTTATGGAGAGAAGTTAAAGGTTCTGTTCATACCCAAAGCCGGGAAATGTTCCCAAGTTAACACTAAAGATCTAAGACCTATTAGTCTATTATTATCATTCCTTCTAAAACACTTAAAAGATTGATTGATATCCATTTACATTTACGTAGAAGCATCGATACGAGACTTTTGTCTAAGGCTCAACATTGCAAAGGAAGATCTGCTTTACATTCACTAGTATGAACTGTTAAATATTCCCTCCACAATATGTTTGCATTTCTAGATATAGAAGTCGCAATCATTTGGTGAACTGATCAACAAAATGCTGACTAGTAGGGTTATCAATTTCTGCTAGAGGATCTATCAGTAGAGGTACGCCGGTGGTGTTCTTTCTATCCTTTGCGAAACTTGATATTAAATGAGCTGCTGACATGCCTTGAAGCGGAGAACTAGGGCGTTTTTCTAAATGCAGTGTTGCAGCGCATCGTGGATTTTGATGCCGTCGCAACGTTTATCTTTACTCTGAAATTCAATATTTACTTTTAAAAATAATTAAAAAACCTCTAAAATCAAGAATTCGTATTAAATAACGTTTATTTTATTGAAGCAATTTAATAAAAAAAAAACATCAAAAATCACGATGCGCTGCAACACTGCATTTAGGAAAACGCCCCTACAGAGTGATTGCCTATACGGACGATGTTGTTCTTGCGGTATCTGGAAAGTATTGCAATATCTTAAAAGAACTCCTACAAAACGCTTTAAACAAGTTGACAAACTTGGCAGAGCAGTATTTCCTAGGAATCAACTCTCATAAAACGCAACTTGTCTTATTCTCTAGGAAATATAAAGGTCTTATTCTATATAAAAAATTAAGAAAGAGTCCAAAAGATCACAGCGGCACTCTTCTCTTGGAAAAAAGTTATTGGGAACAAATGAGGCCTCCAACCCCGCATTACTCACTTGCTATTTACTATAACAAATCATCTGAAAAATGTGATATCCAACAATAGAAATAGTTGGATAAAACCGGATGTCTTATATTTCCATTCTTAAATAAAACAACTAATTTGGTTTTCTCGGATTTTACCATTTTTTTTTTTGTTTTATTTTTCCTTTTTTGTGACTTGAGTTTGAATAAATTATTTAATGTGGATTAAATACCGTTAAATTCTTGATATAGAACGTATAAAAAAAACTATAACAAAAACAATTTTAGGTAAAAGCAAATTAAAAAAAAGAAGACATTGTCGTTTTCAAAGCAATTCACAGCGCATATTTCCGAGAAAATACAAACATATTTTAATTTATTTTTGATAAGTGAATTTGTTATGTAGCTTTGTCATCTTCTTCGCAATCGAATTCAAAATGAATGTGGAAATATTTAAATAATAATAGAATTTCCATTTTTTTTATTTTAAAATATATATGTAATAGTATAATAGATATTAGCAAACAAAAAAGGTTTTTTTTTTAAAGATTTTTTTCATAATTTTGTTGACTTAAAAGTAAATTTTGTTCTCTAGATGTTATCAACTGAATCGGTATCATCTTCTGAACTAATTTCATCACCAAACTCAATATCTTCATCAAGACCGTCTTCGACGAATGTAACTGTGTCATTGATACGCACAGATTCTGGGAATTCTCCGTATGTTTTCAAATTTCTGGCTTCATCAGGTGTATACTTCAATATGACGTCTGCCTTTGAATCTTGATAGTCACGAAGACCCACAAGAATTATGTCCCCTTGATTTATCCATACCTATGACAATGAAAAAATATGACCAACATTATATTGTGTAAAACAGTACATATATACATAAATACATTTGTATTAAATTTATAAAAAAGCATTCTCAATTGTCTTAAGTTTATGTATGTGGTTATGGAAGAATAAATTAAATTATTTATATAAATTAGAATTGGGCAAATGAAACAACCGTTTATAACAATATAAATTGAAATAAATCGAATTAAAAAATACGATCAAAATAAGGGAAGGGCCGAGAGATGAGTAATACAAATTTGTTTATGGTTAAACTTTGAGGAAAACTTTATTTTTTTATAATGAGCGCGCACAATGGGTTCACTTTACCCCCTTAATAAGATAAACCAAGTGTGCGCTTTAAGGAAATAGAAATGGATTTAATAAGAGCTATCGATGTTCATTCGTTTGAAGTTCTGAATATTGAAAGTGGCTCGAAAAACCGAGTGGGGCAAGGCATTCCCAACGAGTGTGGAATTTTCTTTTATCACTATAGGGGAGTCCAAGCACAAATCATCTGTTATACAAACGACTAACTATTCAACCGACTGCCGCCTGGTATTCAAAATTTGTTAAATTTATTATTTATTTACTTAGTATCTATTCAAAACTAAAATTAACACCTTAAAAGACATCATCGTAAAAAATAAGCCTTTATTTGCACTATTCATTGATTTTAAAGCGGCATTTTGACAGGCAATAAACAGGAGGTCATTATTTTATAAACTCAACAATAGGGGTTTCTACAAAAGTTTATTAGGGTCTACGAACAGTTGTTATTGAATATGTCTGCGGTGGCATCTAATGGAAAGAATGAGTCAAATTCATTTAACTCTGAAACTGGTGTCCCACAGGGAAGTATTTTATACCGTTAATGTTTGCCTCGTTTATATACGACATCGAGATTCATTTACCAGGGGGCGTGTCTTATGGCGATATATTTGTAAAACGTCTTCATTTTTGCTGATAACCCAGTGACAAGTCTACTCAAATAATCAAATAAATAATATCTTTGATTTTAATAAAAAATCAATTGCATTAGAAGACGGTTTAAATTATTTTGTAAACAAACTTCTTAAAAAAGGAAAACACAAAAATACGTGATTTTCATCCAGCTAGTATAATAAGTAGTGACACGGAATGGTCGGCGTATACAAATATTCGCAATCTTTATAAAAATGAATTACAACATGCAAAAAAAAAATGTATGCAATAAAATTTAGTCATTTAGGGACTAAAAATCTATTTGGAAGACTATCAAAACAAAAAAGAAGAAATTTTTTAAGTGCATTTTGGTTATATTTTGACAAATGAGAACCAATTCCAGACGCTCGTAGAGCTGATGAAGAAGTCGAGCAGTTAGGGTTTTTTTTTTTTTGAAGGTGAGAGATGGAGATGCTTGGTAAAAGTTTTGAATCGATAGTACCAAAACGTTTGATGCGTTAAAATTTTATTCAAACCTATCTGGATAACTTTATGTTGTTGTAACCACGTATAAAAACAGAGCCTATGGTATCTGATACAAGAACAACTTCAGATATCTTAATTTTTCGATCATCGATTTTCGACAAAAGTCGTTGGTCGATTAACAAACGACACTCGCAATAAGGGCCAAATTTTTATTGTTTTTGCTCTTATTATGTTTGGGCCGCAGAAAAAAATAATCCACAATTTAAATGAAATAAAAGCAGCTAGGGAAGTGGTTAAACCCAAGTGGAAATTTAATCAATGTATCCCAGCCCAATTTGCTTCCAAACCCCTTACCAACTTCATCTGAGCCTGCATTAACACAAACTCAGTCAGATGCAGGTACTTCAGTTTTTAGAAGCAATCGCTTTAAATATGGAAGATAATTTCGCCCAATATGCGGGTGAACTTCCGGAGCAACAAGAACAGCAACATCAAACTAAAGAACCAGCATGAAAGAAACGACGACGGCAAGTAAACCAGTGTGTATTCAAGAAATAACCTTAAATGGTATCAACGAAAGTATAAACAAAGGAAGAAGAGAGGAATATAAGTCACACAAATTAAAGGACACTGCTAGGAGAGACACAAAACATCTTAAGATTCAAAAGGTTGTTACGGTAAATTTTACCGCAACAAAAACTTCCCTTCGGTCGTTCTTTCCCCCTTTCTTTCTTTCGGTTGCAGCTGCAAAATATTGGCGAAGATGAGGGCAACCAGGGTCTCATCAACCACTGGTGTTCCTAACCTGTATTTTGCAAAAGCAACAAACGCAGGTGTTCGAGTTTACGCGAGGAGTTCCCGGCGGATGAGCCGAAGAAGTAACTAGTCTGGTGGACTTTTACTTATCTCAAAACAACTCGACAAATTAACAACACAACATAACAAATGTTGCAACGTAATTCTTGTTTTTTTTAAATATTTAACGTAACGTAATGCAATTTCATAATTTTAAATCACTTGAATTTTCAAATGTATAAAATGGGTTTTTAACGCGTGCGAGATTAAGTATTAATGTTAAGTAAATGCATTTTTTAAAAATGGGTGCTGAAGTAACACTCCTTCCTATAGTTCCAACAATAGTTTAATTCAATTCACACTTCGAATTCCGCGCGAATAGTAGAGTAGTAGGAAAATGCCTAATTATGGCTCCTTCTCGATTTTAGTTCATTTTCAATTTTTTCTCGAAATACAATTTAGTTGGGAAGGGGTCTGAACTCGCCATTATGTTTCGGCAAGTTTTGGAAACACATCCAACAACTTGTTGAAACCGTGTTTGTGTGTGTGAGAGTGAAGTTTCGCAGAGAATCAACAACGGTTGCTTTCTTGGTTAGCGTCAAGCTTCCAGGAAGCCGTAATCCCGTGACCGACGATCTCGAAAACGATTGCTTGAGTTGAATGTATGTGTGAATGACTGGAATGGACGAGGGAGGAATGGTAGTTGAAAAATTCGCTTAGAGGACACTCTTAGGAGAGCCTTGAAAGCGAAAGCTGAAAAAAACAAAAAAAAGGATCGAGAAATTTTTGGAAAAAGAAAAAAATCGAGAAGGAGATTAGAATTAATCGGTGGATACAAAGAAAACAAAAGGAGGAAATTTAAATAAAGGAATCGGGATTCGAGGTGTGATAGGAAAAGGAGAAAAAGGAGTTAGAAGGAAGGAGAGTTAACAAGATAAGTAGTTTGAGTTTACTTTTAAATAGAAATATATATATATTCGTAATCCTGAAATATATATATATTTCTAGTCATTTATTGTTGTTCGGGTCTTCCCAAAAATTTTCGGGACGCGCGTCGGTACTGTGAAAACCCATTTTCTTTCAATTAATTTTATCTTGTTTTCATTTTCATTGTGTTTAAAAAAAAATTTGCTACTCAGCCAAACGGCCATTTTAAAATTGTACTTCTTTTCTTTAATCGAAAATATTTGGGTTTTAATCCAGGGATCTTCTATCCCACGGTTTCCCAAAAATAAACATTATATATAAACCTATTGCTTATACCTTTTTTTATTCAAACCATTTAAATTAGTTTTGGAATTTTCTATATCGGAAAAAAAAAATTCCTGGCGCCCATTTTTTTTATTACAGTACCCCACTGTACTGGCAATAAAAACATTCTTCGTTTCATTAAATTGATTATACCTATCAATAATCAATTTAAATATTTCCCAATCGCGAATTCTTCCACCCCCATTGAACCCAGCCCAGCTGAGCAGCCGCGGTGGTAGCTTTATAAACGAGCTACGAGTTGCACTTTTTGTTGTTCTCTCTTAGTTTTTTTGTTTGATTTGGCCTATCTGTCAAAACGAGATTATAATACGCATACGATCGGGTCGAGTTGTTTCGGTTTGTTTTGTTTTTTTGTTAATTCGATTTCGATTAATATGTTATTATTATTAATTAAGCTAATAATAATAACAATCTTGATATAAAAAAAAAGGTCGGATACCAATCTCGCCGCGAAAAAAAAGTGTAACAAATTGGAGCCCAACGTGTGGGGCCAAAGAAAGTGGAAGAATTGTGTTTTTTTTTTTCTTTTTCGTGGTTACATTCGCCGGCTGTGATAAATTGTGTCGTGGAAATTGTTTAATTTTAATTATATTAGTGAATTTTTTTTATACAGTGTTCTTTTCTTTTTTAGGAGATTATTGTATCAATTTCGACACAAAAATTAAGTGGATAAAAGTAGTGCATAGGCAGCAAAGGAGCAAAGGAGGAGCGTACATACATTACGTACATACATACATACGAGAGTTTCTTTTGGCAAAGATTTTCCCGCAAGTATTTTTGTTGTGTTGTGAAATCTTTTTTGTGTTTAAATCTTTAATTATATTTTTTATTATTTTTCCTTTTACATTCGGTGCTTCGTTAGGTGTTATATTTTTATTTCATTTAATTTATTTTCATTTTCATTTATTAAGTTTTTGATACCGGCATTTTGTTTTTTTTTCTCTCTCTTGTGACATTGATGTGATAGATCTTTCGTGCGAGTTTATCTATTTGAGTTTTTTTTTGAGTGGGTTAGGCTTTGATTTTAATTGAGTGACAATCATTAGGATTCATAGACAGTGGCGTGCTGATTTTTTTTTTGGTTAAATTTTTTTAATTTGAGTGCAGGTTTTGATTTTTTTTTAAATCAATATTTTTTAATTTTGATTTTGGTTAGGCAAATATTTTCAATTTTTTAACGTTGTTTTTTGTTTTATCTGGTATAGTAGGAATTTTTTGTATTTTTTTTATAAAAATTATTTTTCTGTTTTTTTTTATTTTTAAATTGCTTAGATAATTAGAATAATGAATATAGGTCGTTTAGCACAGGACGAACTGGCCTATGAGATGAAGGTCAGGGGTTTAAAAGTAGGAACGGTTGAGGAAATGCGAAAAACATTGAGGTCATCGAGATTACTCCATAAGAGGAACTCGATGGACGTTAGCTCGGTGTACCCGTTTACATATGATGAAGATATTGAGGCTATAGGATTGAAAATTGAGGAGATTAGGAGTCTTCTTAAGGTACCTCCGAAGAATCCTAAATCTTCGGAGTACATTAAGATTGTTACTAAAATTGAATGGTGTATAGGTAGATTAGCTAGGACACCTTGGGAAGCTGAAGACGAAGAAGATGAGATTAGCTCACTTCGTAACAAGGTTTTGTGCTTGTTAGGAGATCTCACTGGTGATAGTGAGAATAGCGATAGGGAAGAGGTAGAGGAAAAAGAAAAGACTCCGCTTAAATTGCAAACCCAACTTCAGGTACAAGTTGGTCAGACTCCAGATAGTGTGCGGTCTGCGTTAGGACGGGCCAGAGGGTCGTTGACGGAACCAAGGGGTGTTACCAGTAATCCTCCAGTCAGTGATATTGTGATTAGGGTCCCATCTGAGAATAGGGTCGATAGGAGTGACGCTTCTGTGGAACAAATGGTCGTTCAACAGAAATGCACCGAAAGTATAGGGAAGTGGGGGGTGAAATTTACTGGTGACTCTAGTGGAGCATCCGTGAATTCATTCCTGGAGAGAGTGGAGGAACTTCGTTTGGCTAACGATGTTCCTGAAAACCACCTTTTCAAATCCGCTTCGGAGCTTTTATCTGGTAGGGCCCTTATGTGGTTTAGGACGGTTAGGGAAGATTTAGAGGATTGGCAGGAACTCGTCAAGGAACTCAGAGCGGAGTTCCTTCCTGCGAATTACGATGATCTCTTGTTGGAGGAGATTAATCGCCGTTCGCAGGGAAAGGAAGAAACTTTCGGCGCTTATCTTGCGATTATGAGGACATTGTTTCGAAGATTATCGGAACCTTTGTCAGAGGGAAGGATGCTTTCTATTTTAAGGAAAAATGTAGATCCGTTTTACCAGGTTCAGATAGCTAGTTCCAAACCAAAGACGGTTAAGGAACTTGCCATCTTAGGTAGGGAACTAGATACCCTTAAGGCGAATGTGGATAGTTTTACTCCACCGGCTAGAGGCAGGCATTTGTTGGAACCAGAGTGCGGTTACCAACCGAGTTCATCTGGACAGCACCGAGTCGCGGCTGTTGTTGCAGTAGCAGAAAACCCTTTTAGAAGAAGTGTTAGGTGTTACAACTGTAACAGGGAGGGGCATTTCGCTCATACTTGTCCAGTTTCTAAACGTTGCTTTGGTTGCGGGGCACTAGGAGTTTATCGTAGGGATTGTAGGTGTTCGGGAAATGGAGATCGGGCCCTTGTGTCAGCAGGACAAGGAGTCCGTCGACGTTAAGAAGGTCGTCTGCTGACGATCAGCTTGTAGGTAAAGTTCAACTGAGTTTCACGTTAGCGGCAAATGGTAGGGACACTAGACCATATTTAGGAGTTAGGATTTATGGAATTAGGTTTTTAGGGCTTCTTGATTCGGGAGCTTCGCGGACTATAGTAGGAGGTGACGGATGGAAAATTTTGAAAGAGCTAGGCTTAAAATTAGGAAAGAGTAGTATTGGGTCAGTAGCGTTAGCAGATGGAGCAGGTGTAGGTGTAGCTGGATCTGTTTCTCTACCAGTGGAGGTGGAGAACAAATCCTTTTTGATAGAATGTCTGGTCATTCCGAATCTTCCACACCAGTTGATATTAGGTGCCGATTTTTGGGCACTATCGGGCATAGTCCCGGATTTGAGATCAGGGGTGTGGAGTTTTTCAACCCAAGAGAGTTTAGCCTCGATGACAGACATGGTAGCGATTAGGGAAAAATCGGATTTGAACGATTCGGAAAATAGGGAGTTAGAATTAGTGTTAGAAGAACTTTTTAAAACAATGACCGAAGGTTTAGGGTGCACTAATTTAGTTGAGCACAAGATTAGGACGTCTGCAGAGCCGATAAAACAAAGATATTACCCTGTTTCGCCAGCGATTCAGACACATATCGATCAGGAGCTCCAGGAGATGTTGGAAGCTGGAGTGATCGAGAAGTCGAAGAGTCCCTGGGCATCACCGATTCTTCTCGTTAAGAAGAAAGATGGTAGTTATCGGTTCTGTGTTGACTATAGGAAGTTAAACGAGGTTACTGATAGGGATGCTTATCCACTACCCTTTATTTCAGCGATTTTAGACAAACTTCGAAACGCGAAGTACTTGTCTTCGTTAGACATTAAGTCTGCTTATTGGCAGATTCCAATGGAAGAAGAATCGCGCAAGTACACAGCCTTTACCGTGCCAGGGAGGGGTCTGTTTCAATTTCGTAGGATGCCATTCGGGCTACACAATTCACCAGCGACATGGCAAAGGTTCATTGACGATGTTCTGGGTCCTGACTTAGAACCTTTCGTCTTTGTGTACTTGGATGACATTATCATCGTCACCGATTCTTTTGATAGGCACTTGGAAATTTTAAAAGAAGTTTTTAAAAGGTTAGGAGAAGCCGGTTTAAAAGTAGGTAGGGAAAAGTGTAATTTTTGTAGGCCTTCTTTAAAATTTCTAGGTTATGTAGTTGATAGGAACGGGCTTCATGTTGACCCGGAAAAAGTGGAAAGCATGATTAGGATACCTCCACCGAAAAACGTGAAGGAAATTAGGAGTTTTGTAGGGACCATTTCTTGGTATCGACGTTTCGTACCAAATTTTGCAATTTTAGTTAGGCCTCTTACCGATCTCTTAAAGAAAGGTAAGAAATTTGAGTGGACCCAAGAATGTGAGGAGAGTTTTAGAAAAGCCAAAGAGTGTTTGGTTACGGCACCGATCCTGACGTGTCCGGATTTTTCTCGGCCGTTTGTTGTTCAAACAGACGCGTCCGATTATGGTATCGGCGCCGTACTTTCGCAGGAGTTTGAGGATGGCGAAAAAGCCATATGTTATTTGAGTCGGTCATTGAATAGGAATGAAAGGAACTACTCTACGACCGAAAAGGAATGTTTGGCAGTCCTTTGGGCGATCGAAAAGTTGCGGCCGTATCTCGAAGGTGTTCGATTTACAGTCGTAACCGATCATCACTCACTGGTCTGGCTTAGTAACCTTAAGGATCCGCAGGGTAGATTAGCTCGTTGGGCCATTCGGCTCCAACAATTTGATTTCAAGATCATTCATAGAAAGGGCAAAGAACATGTCGTTCCTGATATGTTGTCGCGAGGAGTGCCAGAAGTAGCTGGTGTCTCTGAGGCGGATTCGGACCCTTGGGTGATTAAAATGAAATCGCAGGTAGAAAAGAGCCCTTTAGAATACCCATCTTGGCGAGTTGAGAATGGGCGGCTCTATAAACATGTTAGGTTGAACCATATAGTCGTTCATGATAATGGTGAGGAGTGGAAGTTAGTGTTAGGAAAAAGTGATAGGACGAGAATCCTTAACGAGTGCCATGATGCTCCGCTTTCAGGACACATGGGCGTTAAGAAAACTTTTGCTAGGGTAGCAGAAAAATATTACTGGCCCAAAATGAGAGGAGAGATTTCGAAATATGTTAGGAATTGTAAAGTTTGCCAAAGCGTGAAACCAGTGAATGAAAAACCAGCTGGTCTAATGACCGAACGAGTAGGAAATTCCCAACCGTGGGAAATGATTTGCGTGGACTTGGTGGGTCCATTACCGAAGTCGTCGCGCGGTTTTGTGTACATTTTAACGGTCGTCGATTATTTCACTAAATTTCCCCTGTTGTTCGCGTTACGGTCCGCAACGGCTAAAGCGGTTTGTCGGGAATTAGAGGAAAACGTTTTCCTCCTCTTCGGTGTTCCAAAGTGGATCGTCTGTGACAACGGTCCCCAGTTCCGCGGCAAGGAACTGAAAACGCTTAGCGAAGCGTACGGGTCACAACTTCGGTTTACGGCGAATTATCATCCGCAGGCGAATCCTGCGGAACGGATAAATCAAATTATCAAGACTACGCTCCGAGCGTACGTTTCCGAAAATCAGCGGAGTTGGGATTCGCAACTGGCAAAAGTCGCCTGTGCGATCCGAACTTCGCAACATGAGGTGTTAGGTGTTTCGCCATATTTCGCGAACTTTGGTAGGAACATGATCACTAGTGGTCATGATGTAGGACTTAGAGTTAGTGATAGGGAACAAGATAGAGGGGAAGTCGATAGGCAGTTTCAGAAACTGAGGCAGGAGATAGCTAGGAAATTAGAGGCGGCGGGAAAGAAGGCGGCTAAAACTTATAATTTGAGGAGAAGGGACACACAGTTTCAAACTGGTGATCTCGTTTGGCGTAGGAACTATGCATTGTCCGATGCAGGGAATTATTTTGCAGCAAAATTAGCGACCAAGTTTGTTGGTCCATTTAAGGTTAGTAGAAGGGTGTCACCTTGGACATACCTTCTTATAGACGATAAAGGGAAAGATCGGGGGACGTGGCACGTTAAGGATTTGAAGCCATATTTGGACACTTAGTCAAAAGTCCCTGGATTTTTCACTTAACTTGTAATTGTTGATTTTTTTTGTTTTTTTTGTAAATTGTCCAATTTTATTTTTTTTTTCACGCCACTAATTATTTGTTTTTTCTTTTTTATTTTTTTTCTAATGTGATGGCAACCCTGTGTTGTGTTGTTTACCTTATTGCCCTATTATCCAATCCTGACTGAGCCTTAAGAAATGGTTTATTTTTCTTGAAAAGTAAACACATTTCTTGGGAGGTAAGGGTGGGATTTGTTACGGTAAATTTTACCGCAACAAAAACTTCCCTTCGGTCGTTCTTTCCCCCTTTCTTTCTTTCGGTTGCAGCTGCAAAATATTGGCGAAGATGAGGGCAACCAGGGTCTCATCAACCACTGGTGTTCCTAACCTGTATTTTGCAAAAGCAACAAACGCAGGTGTTCGAGTTTACGCGAGGAGTTCCCGGCGGATGAGCCGAAGAAGTAACTAGTCTGGTGGACTTTTACTTATCTCAAAACAACTCGACAAATTAACAACACAACATAACAAATGTTGCAACGTAATTCTTGTTTTTTTTAAATATTTAACGTAACGTAATGCAATTTCATAATTTTAAATCACTTGAATTTTCAAATGTATAAAATGGGTTTTTAACGCGTGCGAGATTAAGTATTAATGTTAAGTAAATGCATTTTTTAAAAATGGGTGCTGAAGTAACACTCCTTCCTATAGTTCCAACAATAGTTTAATTCAATTCACACTTCGAATTCCGCGCGAATAGTAGAGTAGTAGGAAAATGCCTAATTATGGCTCCTTCTCGATTTTAGTTCATTTTCAATTTTTTCTCGAAATACAATTTAGTTGGGAAGGGGTCTGAACTCGCCATTATGTTTCGGCAAGTTTTGGAAACACATCCAACAACTTGTTGAAACCGTGTTTGTGTGTGTGAGAGTGAAGTTTCGCAGAGAATCAACAACGGTTGCTTTCTTGGTTAGCGTCAAGCTTCCAGGAAGCCGTAATCCCGTGACCGACGATCTCGAAAACGATTGCTTGAGTTGAATGTATGTGTGAATGACTGGAATGGACGAGGGAGGAATGGTAGTTGAAAAATTCGCTTAGAGGACACTCTTAGGAGAGCCTTGAAAGCGAAAGCTGAAAAAAACAAAAAAAAGGATCGAGAAATTTTTGGAAAAAGAAAAAAATCGAGAAGGAGATTAGAATTAATCGGTGGATACAAAGAAAACAAAAGGAGGAAATTTAAATAAAGGAATCGGGATTCGAGGTGTGATAGGAAAAGGAGAAAAAGGAGTTAGAAGGAAGGAGAGTTAACAAGATAAGTAGTTTGAGTTTACTTTTAAATAGAAATATATATATATTCGTAATCCTGAAATATATATATATTTCTAGTCATTTATTGTTGTTCGGGTCTTCCCAAAAATTTTCGGGACGCGCGTCGGTACTGTGAAAACCCATTTTCTTTCAATTAATTTTATCTTGTTTTCATTTTCATTGTGTTTAAAAAAAAATTTGCTACTCAGCCAAACGGCCATTTTAAAATTGTACTTCTTTTCTTTAATCGAAAATATTTGGGTTTTAATCCAGGGATCTTCTATCCCACGGTTTCCCAAAAATAAACATTATATATAAACCTATTGCTTATACCTTTTTTTATTCAAACCATTTAAATTAGTTTTGGAATTTTCTATATCGGAAAAAAAAATTCCTGGCGCCCATTTTTTTTATTACAGTACCCCACTGTACTGGCAATAAAAACATTCTTCGTTTCATTAAATTGATTATACCTATCAATAATCAATTTAAATATTTCCCAATCGCGAATTCTTCCACCCCCATTGAACCCAGCCCAGCTGAGCAGCCGCGGTGGTAGCTTTATAAACGAGCTACGAGTTGCACTTTTTGTTGTTCTCTCTTAGTTTTTTTGTTTGATTTGGCCTATCTGTCAAAACGAGATTATAATACGCATACGATCGGGTCGAGTTGTTTCGGTTTGTTTTGTTTTTTTGTTAATTCGATTTCGATTAATATGTTATTATTATTAATTAAGCTAATAATAATAACAATCTTGATATAAAAAAAAAGGTCGGATACCAATCTCGCCGCGAAAAAAAAGTGTAACAAGGTAACACTTATAATTTATAAACATGGGATGGAAAGAAAAGGAACAAATAAATGTAATACATTTCAACACTTATCATTTTAATTACTTATTTATTTTCTAATAATAAAAACAACTGCATTTGTTCTTTAATGGCACATCGAGCAATAAATTTGTATGTAAACTTTCCTTTGATTTTGACAGATGTTTGTTACTTTTTCATCGTTTTAAAATCTGTTACAATATGGAATGCCATTTGAAAAACGAGACGACAGAGAAAACGAGAGACGTCGAAAAAACGAGACGTTTTATTGTAAAAAAAAAGAAGTTTAGTTTAAAAAGTTTACGTTGCCTTCTTGGGCTTAGCTTGGGTTCCTTCACGGAATCCGTTGCGGAAGCGCCTACGCACAACCTTGAGGAAACGCATACGACCAGTTCCAGTGGTCTTCCTCCTCTTAGCCTTGACCGATCAGTTGTATGAACGCAACTTGGCGGCTGGGTATCCACATTGGAAGCACTTTGACTTTTGGATATGGTACGAGCTGCGTCCGCACCGACGGCACAATGTGTGCGTCTTGTTGTGGCGTTTACCAAAACTTGATAGATAGATAGTTTAGTTTATTTAGCAGAACTCTGCTATTAAAATTCAATTTTGTTTACAATTTTTAAACTTAAATTATATAGGTATATACAATATTTACATATGTGTTTAAGGATAATTACATTTAATGAATTCATTTACATATCTTTTAAAAGTTTTTAAATTTGTTTCATTTTTTGCTTCGTAAGGAAGTGAGTTGAAAAGTCTACATCCTTTATATAATATACTATTTTGTGTAAGGTTTGCAATGTAATTAGGAAGTCTGAAATCATCTCTATTTCGAAGATTATAAGGCTGTGATTCACCCACATACCTCAGATATTTACTTAAATATTTAGGTAATAAGTTATTTTTAATTTTGAAAACAAAACATAATACATTAACAAAAATTCTTTGTTTTACATTCATCCATTGGAGCATATCTAGCATTGTTCTTATCGGAGTAAGACGGTTACATTTCAGTATAATACGCATGGATTTATTTTGTAGACGTTGTAGTTTTAACAATTCAGTATTAGAACAAAGGTATAAAATTGATGAACAAAACTCAAAGTGTGGTTTAATCATGACATTATAAATGTTAATTGAACACATTACTGACAGTTTATTTCTTATTCTGTTAAAGAAACCATTTTTTTTAGAAATTTTTTTGACTAAATAATCAACATGCAAATTAAATTTTAATTTGTTATCAATAACGATACCTAAATATTTAATAACTTCTACTTGTTCAATTTGTTGGTTCTCCATCTCCAGATTCAAGTTGATGTTATGTTTGAGGGCCATGCACTTCGATTTAGCTAAGTTCAGCTTTAATTTATTTGCTTTCAGCCATTCGCTGACTCTTATGAGGTCTTCTTGTAGTAAATTCATGCAGTCGTCTGCATTCTCTCCTGATATGAATATAAGTGCATCATCTGCAAAAAGCACAATTTGGGAGTGCCTGAGAACTTGTTTAATGTCGTTAATATAAATTATAAATAAAAGCGGGCCAAGGATGGATCCCTGGGGAACACCGTGTATTGTTTCGACGCTGTTAGACATTATTCCATTTAAAGATGTTTTTTGGGTTCTATCTGCCAGATATGACGCAAACCAGTTTTGTTCCTCCTCTCTTACACCATAACCGTTTAGCTTTTCTCGAAGTATTCTCCGATCTATTGTCTCAAAAGCTCTTTTTAGATCGAGGAAAACAGCGACTACAAGCTTTTTTTTAGCTACCTCCTCTTTCCAACTAATTAGCACATTATTTAGTGCAGATTCGCATGAATGTTTTTTCCTAAATCCAGATTGGTTTTCGAGCAATAGGTTATTTTCATCGAGATATTCTTCGAGTTGGGTATGTACTATTTTTTCGATAACCTTTTCATAAACAGGAAGAGCGTTAATTGGACGAAAGTTTTCACATTTGTCAGTTCCTTTTACTTTTTCAATGGGAGTGACTATTGATTCTTGCGTTACTTATTATTATTATACTTGCGTTACTTAATTATGATGCAAGCCAACCTTATTAATGATCCTAAATCCTTTTACCAATTCGTCAATCATAAAAGAAAATCCGATGGGTACCCAACTTCTCTCTCCTTCAATAATATAACATCAAATGATCCACAAACTATTGCCAACTTCTTTGCCTCGTTTTTCAAACAATCTTTCACGGATGATACCTTTGAACCTGACTCTGCCTATTTTAATTATTTACCAAGTTTTTCGCTTGGGCCATTTCTCCCACCTACTATCGATCCAATTATTGTGGAAAATAAGTTAAATCAGCTTAATGATGACTTCTCTCCTGGTCCAGATGGACTCCCAGCTATTCTCCTAAAGAAATGTTCATCATCACTTTCCCTTCCTCTATCGAAAATCTTCAATCTTTCCCTTTCTCAAGGTGAATTCCCTGAGATATGGAAGAGTTCCTTTATAATTCCAATACACAAAAAGGGTCCAAGAGGCGATGTCATCAATTATCGTCCTATCGCCAAACTCTCATGTATCCCCAAACTCTTTGAAAGCATACTTCATGAAATTTTAAGCTTTCACTGTAAATCCCTCATTTCTCCCATACAACATGGCTTTCTTAAATGTAGATCAACTACCACTAATCTTGTTGAATTTGTGTCATTTACCCTCTCTGCCTTAGAGAATGGTAAAGATGTCGATGTCATTTCCACTGATTTTAGTAAAGCCTTCGATAAAATCTCCCATAAACTTATCCATTTCAAACTATCCACCTTCGGTTTCGAACCCATTCTTTTAAAATGGATTTCTTCCTATCTGGAAAACCGTTACTACAGTGTTCGTTTTAGATCCACTTCCTCTTATCCTTTCTTAGCCACGTCCGGAGTCCCTCAAGGCAGCCACTTAGGGCCTCTCCTTTTTATTCTTACTATTAATGATATTGAATTGGTCATCAAAAATTCCCATATATCTCTTTATGCCGACGACACTAAATTTTTCAAAACCATTTCTTCTGCACAGGACTCTACTCTTATCCAAATTGATCTCAATAATTTTTCAGTTTGGTGTCTCAAAAACTGCTTAGACTTAAATATCACTAAATGCCACTCAATCACCTTTTCACGAAAACGTTTAAAATCTACTCCCCGTATCTATTTTCTTCATAATCAACCCCTATCTATTGTTAACTCGATACGTGATCTCGGCATATTATGTGATCAGGAGCTTAACTTCATCTCCCATTATGACGACATAATTCTCAAGGCCAATTCCGCACTTGGTTTCGTCAAACGATGGTCCAAGGAATTCTCCAACCCATATGTGACCCGATCCCTCTATGTTACCTTTGTCCGCCCCCTGCTTGAATACGCCTGTCAGGTGTGGTCCCCCTACCAACAAGTCTACATCGCCAGAATTGAGAGTATCCAACGTCGATTCCTTCGCTTTGCTCTTCGAGGACTTTCCTGGAACAATCCCCTAATCCTACCTCCTTACCTAGATCGCCTTAAACTAATTAACCTGAATTCTCTAGAAGAACGAAGAAAAACTTATGAAATTCTCTTCATTCATAGTCTTCTTACAGGTTCTATTGACTGTATAACTCTTTATAACTCCATCTTCCTTAATACCAACCCCCGCAACATACGAAATCCCCTTCTCTTTTATATACCCACCCACCGTACGTCTTATGGCTCCAATGAACCAGTCTCACGTATGCTAAGGAATGTCAACTCAAACCCAATAACCTTCGACTTTAACCTTAGTACCCCTTGCCTAAAACTCCGTCTCTTGAATCAATTTCCCCACTAACCAAAATTCGTAGCTATAAGTTTTCTTAGTTTTAAGTTAGATTAAGCTATAGCTTGTATTAAGCCTAATAAATGGGGGTATTGCCCCCACCAAAATTAAAAATTAAAAAAAATTTCCATGTATCCGGGAAACTTCCTGCTATCATTGATTGGTTATTAATTTTCGTAAGCATTGGACCAGTTATATTGATTGCATCCAAGAGCATTTTTGCGCTCAAGAAATTGAAGTCTCTTTTGTTGTTTAGTGACTTCAAAACATCTTTTATTTCAATTACCGAGACACATCTGAATTTAAATAACGCGTTAGTAAAATTGGTTCTTTGACTGAATTGAACAAAAGGAATCGACTCATTGATTTCAGAGACACTTTCGATAAAGTAGCTATTAAATTTTTCAGCTATGTCTTTATTATTTGATACATTTACGTTGTTGAAAGATACATGTTTAATACACTGCTTTTTTTCATTAAGAACGTGTAATTTAATAACTTTCCACATGGATTTTTGGTCCATAGCATTTTCAATCTTTTGTTTTATACTATTATTCTTAGATTTAACAATTTCAGCCTTATAAGTGTTCCTGCATTCACGATATCTGTCCCATGTTTCATTGTTGTTAATTTGTAAAAACTCTTGGTATCTCATAATTTTTTCGCGTTTCAACTGTATAAGTGTGTTATTGAACCATTCGTTTGAAATCTTTGAAATATCTTTATAAACAACCATATTAATTATAACTCTAAGCAATTCCTCACTAAAAATTTTACTACTTTCTCGAGGGTCGCAGTTATCAAAAACTGTTGCACTTCTGTTCAACTGGTTTATGAATGATGCCTTGTTATATTGAAGAACTTTAATTTTATTTTCACTATATGTTTTTTTAATTTTCTTCTTATTTGGTAGTCTATTATAAGAGTTTCATGGTCTCCGATTTTAAGTTCTGTGCTGGTTTTGGCTGAAGCTGGCGTGGAGTCAGTGATAACGTAATCGATTAAAGTACGCGATGTGTTCGTGATTCTGGTAGGTTCTTGTACTATTTGTTGACTCATACTTTCAATAATTATGGTATTTTGCATCTCCTTCGTATAAATATTTGATGTATCCATCCAGTCTATGTTGAAATCTCCTGCTATTATATCGGTGATGTACTTTTCGTCATCTTGGATGGCGAACGACAGACGACATCGGTAATTGGGGTGAACATAATTAATGAATCGTTTACTCGTGGTGAATTTCCAAAAACTCTTAAAGAATCAGTAGTTATACCAATTCCAAAAGAAATAGGTACAAAACTGTAAAAAAAATTCGCGTTTTTTTTCGACCTGGGGTCGCCCTGAAGTAGATCTAGGTATTTTGCTGTGGCGAGTTCAGTTAACGACCAAACTGCCAAAAGTCATGTGAGATTTCATATCTACTTCTTTTGTTGTCGTTTGTCGATTCGCATGTTGCATGTTATTTCTTGAGTTTGCAATTAAATATTTGTTGTACTCATAAGATGAAATATTCAGCAACAACGCAGAATTGTTTTTGTGCATTTTTAAAACTAATTTATAACAAATTTAAAGTTTTATAAGAACACAGAATTATTTTTCTCTTGCTTTTAGTTGTCAACAAAACAATTGACAGCCCTTGGGTGTTTTTTTTTAACCAAAAACCCCAGTTTTTTTGATAACTCTAAGGGTTGTCAAGAAAACCTGTGTCAACCCTGGCTAAAGTTGAACAAATTAACCTGATATTAAAAAAAATCAAAAATATTTGTTCAAAAGAATATTGAATTTACCTTTGAATAAACTAAACTATACTATAATTACTAGGGCTAGGATTTTCATGCACTTAAAAATGCAAAATATGCGCTTAAAATATGCTCTTAAAAATGTAGAATATGCACCTAAAATATGCATTTAAAACCATATACCTTGCGAACCATCTGTATGGGAAAAACATAGTATTTAGGTTTATATAACAAATTCAGTCTTTATTATCGAGGAACACAAAATTTTATCAATAAAAACTGAAGATAAAATTCTTCATTTCAATTAAAATAGAAAAAAAAAAATATATTAAAAATGGCACCGAATTTGAATTACATCCATTATTGCATTATTTATTTATTTTTGCGAAACCTTAATTTTTTTCTAGAAACTCATCCAGTTTTTTTTTTTTTTTTTGAATTGCTGCACCAAAAGGTCTTCCAACTGCACTAATTTTTGAAAAAACAATTTCAATTAAATAGATGTTTTTTTTAACGTATTTTTTTCTTCAATCTATACAATTGTATCGCGCAGGAAACTGTAGTTGGAACTGATGAATATGATTTGACTCCTTACCAAAGGCTGATTCAATGCTACTTTTATATTTTTAATTGCAACAGCATCCGAGTTATCAAGATAATTCACAACATCTTCAAAATGTTCATAGTTTTTGGCGTAGTAAGCAACAACTTCCAACCAAGTTTCCCACCTGGTAACAATTGGCTGGGGAGGAAGAGGGGTCGAGGGATACTTTGCTTTGAAATGCTCAACGCGAGATGTTGCTTTTAAAAATATTTTTGTTTCCGTTTAAGATTAATAAATCTACAATTAAAAATTACTTCTTATCTGTTCTGTCCACTCTATCTATATCATGATCATTTTTGGATATAAAATTTTTAATTCCTCGAGCGGCCATTACCATGTATGTGCATTTTTTACTTTAGGATCATTTTGTTTTTTTTTTTTTTCGAAAATATGCACAAATATGCATTTATTATTGAAAATATGCAATTCAAAGTAATATATTTATTGCATTTATAGTAAAATATGCAAAAATATGCATTTATAGTAAAATATGCAAAAATATGCACTAACGATTAAATGCCATTTTAAAGCAAATTGATTGATTCGTGTTTGTATTTTATTCCTGTGTTTCTAAAGTTTCTCAAAAAAAATATGCATTTGCATGGAAATCCTAGCCCTAATAATTACAAAAAGAACTGATAACAATTTTCATAATTTTTGCATAAATTAATTTTTTCCCAGAAATCAGATGGCGATTTAAGCAATGTATTTTATGCATTTTAACATTTGTCTTTAATTACATCTTTGTTTTTGTATTTATACATAATTCACAATTTTTAGTTTCCAAAAGTATTTATTGTAAATAAGAGCAAGTTACCTGCCATTCAGTCATTAATTTTATATTTCTTCGCAAGAGTAATTTGTTATTTCCCTTTTTGTCAAAAGATAATAACGGTATTTGTTGAAAACACAAAAGCATGGGCAATTTAGAGAAAAGCTGTTCATAAGCATAAAATGAATTTTTAAATTCTTTTAGTAGTAAGAGACAAAAACATAATGCTATCCAAATATGAATTTATGCAAGAACAAAAATTATAAGTCGTTGTAGTGGTTTCTTAAAAAAAAAGCTTTTATGTACAAACTTTTTCAAAGCTTTTTAAGAAAAAATTTTGATACGCCAATTTAAAGTTTTTATTATTGTTCAAATAAAAATAAAATTTACAAAACAAAAATATTGAGCCGTTTCTGAGATATCGAATTTTCAAAAAAAAAAGAAAAAATTGATTTTTTTTTTTTTTCAAAAATTCAAAAATTATTTATTTTAAAGTTTTGAAATGCAATGTGTTTTAGACTTTTTAGAAGCTTCTCTATAAAAATTTTCATTAAGATCCGTTATGTGGATAATGAAAAGTTCAAAATTCGAAAAAATGGTTCTATGGTAGGTACAAGCTGTAATATCTTAATTTCAATTTTTTTTATTAAATTAAAGATCGTAAAAATTAATTGAAAGAAAAAAAATTTTATCAAAATTCTCGGAACCGTTTTCGAGAAAAATACGATTTTTGAAAACCATTTTTTTTAATTTTTTAGCATTTGTATGGTAGGTACCTTTATTTTTAGGTAAAATAAAAATTTTTTTCTCACGTCTTGTAGATTATATTGAGAAACTTTTATTTATCAAGATTAAAAAAAAACTAGGGAGGGGTTTTCGAAATATTGAGTTTTGAAAAAAAAATTTTGAAGTTTTTTTTAAAACTCCAAAAAAAATTTTTTTGAAAATTTGAGTACACAATTCTATTCAGGTTTTTGGGGAGCCTTAGCAGAAAAAAAATTATCAAAATCGGTTGTACCATTTTTGAGAAAATCAAAAACAAAAAAAATGGTTCCATGGGGGGTACCCTCAATAACCATTTTTCTGAAAATTTTTTTTCAACAAATACCTAGCTTTAATTAAATGAAATTTTTTTGTGTTTTTATTTTTAAAATCTGTCGAACAGTTTTTGAGAAAAAAAAATGTTTATAAAATTTCGAAAAAAATTCGTATGGCAGGTACCGTTATTTTTGGTCTTAAAAAAACCAAATCAAAAAACATCCGGGGGAAAAAAATTAAAACCCATATCTACCAAGTTTGAAGAAAATCGGCCGAGCCGTTTAGCTGCAATCGAACGGACAGACAGACAGAATTGCGAGACCCACTTTTTTAGTCTTCGCTATCATCGTAATGTCAACTTCGATCAAAATCTCGAGTTCGATTTTTTTTCCGAATGCATAACTTGCCTTATAGTACCTATAAGTCGCAAGTAAAAATAATAACATCAGTAAATGCACATCTTGATGTATTTTTATTCTTAGGTAGAGAAACCAATGTTTTTTTCCAGAATTCTCTTGTTTCTTAATAGGGCTTGTTAACGAAAAAAAAAAAACAGAGATATTGTCGGTTTGGAATTTAACAATCTTGCAATTTGTATAGAAATAAATCATGATAGCCGACTTATAAACGTTAAAACGTACGAACCCTTTCTTAAGAGACTAAAAAGCCAACTTTTCATGGTTTCAATTACGATCATTCATCAATTGTAGGATTTCACTGCCGACTCACCAAGTTTAGGTTCTCTACGAGTCATTGGTGTCTAGTTTATTTTGTTTTGGTATGAAGAAAAAATGTATTTACTGACTGCACCCAATTAGTCTGGGAGGTAGCGCTGCAATTTTTTTAGGAATTTTATACCGAATGAATTTTACTTCAAACAGTTGTTTAATGTTCGAAATTCAGTAAAGTGAGCGTCAGTTGTCGCACTTGTGGTGGAGTTAAAGGAGACAGCATGAAAAAGTCATTGGAAAAAAATTTGCTCCGATGATTTTTATACCAAGCGAAACTGTATTAAATTATTGTTTTAATCATATTTTTTCAAAAAATTATCGTCAGCTGTATTGACGATGGGGGGTTCAATGTCAGTCACGGGCATAAACCTTATTTAAAATTTGAAAAATAAATTTGTTTTATACCTTATGAAGTTTATATATCTCAATTTTTATACTTTTAAAATAATAAAGAAAATAGTCAGCTGCACTTTTGACGGGGGTAACACCGTCAGTCAGCGCGATAAACATGTCGCGCGCTCAACGCATTCGAACGTCGCATAGTATCTTTGGAACATAAACTGACGATCTTTACACCCACAAACAATCAGCTGACGACGATTTTTTGTTTCTTTAACATTTAAATTATCTTATACTTAAAAGTCAATAAGTATAACATCAATTTTATATAAATAACATCACAGTTTATTTATTTATTCCGTGTAGGTTTCAAATTATATTAATATGTACTCTAGCATCAAGGAATTTCAAGCTCTAAAAGTCTCACTACTTCAACGTACCTTTCCTAAAAATTATTATTCTGGCCTCCAGGTAGAATATACCAGGGGCCTGTAACACAAAGCTACAAGTCTACAAGTCAACAGCCACTTGTAGGATTATTTAATCTTACAGTTGTACGAGTAGATTATTTTTGTAACACAAAAAAAAACTTTACGCTTGTAGAAAACAAAAATTTCCCTACACTTGTAGGCATTCTGCTTACAGGTGCTCAATGAAAGAAAGATAAGCAACGTGATAGCATCTTAATAAAAATAAAATGCATGACTGGATCTCACGAACTTGCTCTTATGTAAATGTACTTTGTAATTTAAAAATTATGCATGTGTAAATATAAAACATGGACTTAATGAGATAATAATGTTCAAATGCATGGAATTGCCGTCTGATTTCCGCAGAAGTATGCATTGATGCAAACAAAGCTTAAAAATGTTTTATTATTAAAGTAATTTTCTTAAAACCCAAAATATTTTTTTTCGAATATTATTTGTATATACAATATTATTTTAAACATAAGGGGGCTGCTGAAAATTTTTGGTTAAGATCGTTAGAGCCGTTAATGCGAAAGTCGAAAATCAAAAAGCACTTCTATGACAGATACCGTTAATAACATTTTGCTTCGAAATTTTGTTGACCAAAATGTAGTCCTTGTGTGTTATATCACACCTTTTTTTTTATTAAAGTCGTTAGAGACGTTTTTGAGATAAATAAGATTTTGCACTACGCTTGTATGATAAGGTGTACCGTTAGTTTGAGAGCTAACAAAAATTTCAATTTCCCCTCTAGAGACTCACTGAAGAACTTTAAGAAAATAGCTCCAATGGCCTAGGCTGTAGATCGAGGTACATGCAGACAGACAGACGGAATTGTCGGACCCACTTTATTCGTCTTCGCTATCATCTTAATTGAACTTTGATCAAAATCTAGAGTTCCATTTTTTTTTAATGCAGAACTTGACCTATAATACCCATATCGCAAGCAAAAAGGATAAAGAATCCGTTCGAAAATATGTAATTGCGGTCTTGGTAAAAATCCATGAAAAAAAAAAAAACATTCTTTTTGGTGCCTTTTTGGATTGGGATTGTATTTTTAATACAACTAAGCATTTTCTGTTCCTGGATCCTTTTGCTTAGATTTCATATTTTTACCATTAGTACTATTTTTTTTTAAATACATACATATATCACTAAATAAAACTTCAATTATTTTTAAGTTAATATAAGAAAAGTAATAGAATGTATTATTTTGCGTTATGTTTAATTTTTTAGTTTACTGAGATTTAAAAATGTTTAACGTTTCAAAACCCTATACCTATAACACTTTTCTCTAATTATGCATATATGTATATTGTATAACAATTACTACCGAAATAATTTACTATTGGAAAAAGATCACAAATATACACTTTACACAAAAATATATTCACAATTTGATATTGTTTTTTTGGTTAAAAATATCATAACTACGAAGAAAAAAATTATGGAAATGCTAATTAGTTGAAAATATTGTTTTTTTCGTACATTTAAATACATCTTCTTCATCCTACAAGTTTTGAATCACCTGTAAGATTTAGCTGATTATTCTACAAGTAGGATTTAGTTTTTTTCTACACTTGTAGCTTTGTGTTACAGAAAGAGGGAAATCATATAATTTCCCACTTATAATGTTCGCTCATTTCACTTGTAGAAGAGCCAGCAAACTTGTAGCTTTGTGTTACAGAAATTTGTTACACTTGTACTAATTCACTTGTATTACAAGTACTTGTAGTTTTGTGTTACAGGCCCCTGGTATATTCTACCTGGAGGTCAGAATAATAATTTTTAGGAAAGGTACGTTGAAGTAGTGAGACTTTTAGAGCTTGAAATTCCTTGATGCTAGAGTACATATTAATATAATTTGAAACCTACACGGAATAAATAAATAAACTGTGATGTTATTTATATGAAATTGATGTTATACTTATTTAATTTTAAGTATAAGATAATTTAAATGTTAAAGAAACAAAAAAATCGTCGTCAGCTGATTGTTTGTGGGTGTAAAGATCGTCAGTTTATGTTCCAAAGATACTATGCGACGCTCGAATGCGTTGAGCGCGCGACATGTGTGCAGCTGACTATTTTCTTTATTATTTTAAAAGTATAAAAATTGAGATATATAAACTTCATAAGGTATAACTATAGCGCTACCTCCCGTACTAAATGTAATGTAGCTGAAGAACAAGTTATAGTTTAGTTAAATTATGTTATAATATATGTACATTACTTGCTACAGATATAACTTCAAATTGTAACTTTCATCTTCAACAGCCTCACGATTCACCATTGCATTCAAACAATTACATATTTGACTCCAAATTTCGAATAAAGAAACATTGATTGATACATTAAAAGTTTTTCTTTCAACGTTTTTAAAAGCTTTAGGTTGTATTTATGTTGAAACTGTGATAAACAATTCAAGCAGTGTTATGATAAATATCAATGCTTAGAAAACTAAGCATTGATTTTTACCAAGCGCTGCTCTAATATAAACATTTACATGAAAAACACTGATGTAAACTAGTATCGTTTATCGCGGCTCCAACAGAAACACACAATAGAATTAAAATGAATTTAGTATTTTATGTAGAAATTGAAAAAAATATTAATTTTAAAATATTTTATTCTGGTTAATATTTGTTGTTTTAATCCCATTACTCAGATTACTTTCTTTGTTGTCTGAACAATTTTATAACTCAATGTGGATAAAGACAACTTGTATGTACGTAGTTTATGTACTGTTTAATAAACTACAGCAGAACCATACGACAAACACTTGCCCATCATTTTCGTTCTAGTCGTCATTATGGTTATATGATAAATGTACAAATTAATATAAATAAAATAATAAGACAAAGAAACATTACAAATACTGCGCATAGGAAATTATACATTTTTTTTTGCTTTTAAATAATGTATGTATGTAATTAATTTTCTTTTTAACTATTGGGAATTTAATTTTATGTACTTAGTCATATACTATATCATTATATACCTTTTTTCGGAGTTTTCCTCGAATGTGACATAGACGTTTAACGCCATCAAAACACATCGCCTCGAGTCGACCATTTCCAAGCATTTTAGTGACTTGAGCATATTCCTGCTGGTCCTCCTTGAAAATCAATTCACGTTTTTCGAATTCATTTTCGTTCTTTCCACGACGACGATTTTTACCTCCCTTTCCCTTATTTTTCGGCATCTTGTATTTGGTTTAGAACTGTGAATTTGTATTTATTGAGTTTCTAAATAATTATATTTTACTGAATTTGAATTACAATATTTTTTTGTGAAATATATTGTCGAAATTAACTTACAAAATTTATGGAACTTTTCGTGAAGACTTTCGCGATTCGAGTGTTCGCAGTGAAAGGGATAGAAAATGGTGGAAAAGTTGAGTTTGTGAGGTACTGAAAGAGATAGCTAAGGTAAAATGGCTGACTTTTGCCAGTGAATACATAACTCAATTCGAGTGATGCCATGAGAAAATTATATAGGGTGTAACAATAAACTAGAGAGCCGCACACATCGGATAATGAGCTGCAGCAACATTAAGGCCGGTAGTCCACTATTTAAGCTTTTTACCTTCACCTTACCTTGTAATTTTTAATCACTGTACTAATGATTCATCACGTATTTTATTAACGCTAATGATCCTTATCGATATCATAAGAATATAACGATACGGATCAGAGCGACAGCAATGTTAGGCGTGTTTTTTTTGCAAGTCCATATAGAATTGTAGAAAAAAACGACATCGGGACTAAGCGCTTTACATGCAAATGCAACAACTACTTAAATCTATACAGAGTTAGCTAAAGGTTCGGTCAAACAGAACGCGTTTTTACGCCGCGTTTCACCGCCGCGTTCAATCGAAGCGTTGTATTACATTGCAATACATGTCCCATGTCACACTGAACGCGTTTTTGACGCCGCGTTGAATTCACCATGGCGTTGCAACGCGGCGGTGAAACGCGACGTTGGGTGAAATTACAGATTATTTCTAACGCTGCGGCAGTCAAAGGAATTTTAAATTTTTTCAAGATGGAAAAATTAATTGAATTGGTGAGAAATTACCAATGTCTATACGATATGGGTGATAAATCGTATAAGAACATTGCTTTACATACATATTTAATTATTATTATTGAAATATGAGACAAATTTGTCTCTCATCATAAATGCCGCATTGATAGGTCTTCTGTTTGTTGGCCTTCGAGATGTGCGACTCTTCTTTTTTTGTTAATTGGCATGTACCCAAATTCTTTTTCTTTTACGGGAATTTCATAAAATAGCAAATAGAAGCAATATAATTCCCCCCCCGAATCTGAGCTGCTTGAAATTATTTTTGTTAAGGCATTATTGTTTCGTTTGTTCATTGCTTGAAAGCTATCTGTTTGACGTCCTCTGACGCGGCAGTTGCAACGTTGCGTCAAAATAATCTTACCGTCGCGTTAAAAAATCTTAACGCGGCGTTGAAAACGCGTTCTGTTTGACCGAGCCTTAAGACCAGATAATTTTCGAGAGTTAATCTAAGGCTAGCCGCGCACTAGCAATTTTTAGTTGCGAAACTCTTTGGTTACTTATAGAAAACGGATGAACTGTTTGGTTGAATTTCGGTGAATTTGCAGATAATTATATGTTCAATAAAATGGCGAACTTATTTTAGGCAACCGTTTAGTTTGTGTCAAAACACAAACTTTTAAGTTGCTTGAACCAAGCAGTTTTGCAACTAAAAATTGCTAGTGCGCGGCTAGCCTAAAGTACACTGTCAATTTAGGTAATGCCAGATAGAATGGAGCTGAGCAGCCGAACTAGAAATAGAGACATCGTGCAGCGATGTGTTGCATGCAGCCCTAGAGTTTGTTCGCTCAAATAAGAACCTGTGTAATTCAAATTTAACTTTTGTATTTTCAATTGTATCGCATAAAACTTCAACATCTGAAAAAAAAAAACGAAAAAAAAAACAGTTCTCCCAACCAAGAGTCTATTTTTTGTTAATTTAATTGAAAATAACATTTTCGAAAGAACCCAAATTTGGCAATATTTACTAAAAAAAACATAAACGTCATCATCACCGTCGTTCTGAAAAGTGATATTGTAAACGATTTATTAATTTTTCAAAATTTGGGAAATATCAAACATACGGTGTTATCGTCTTCGTCGGAATCATACTTTTTAATTGTTGATATTTTTTTAAATTTATGATTGATGTTTTTTTTTAATACAAATTAAATTCACAATTCAAATTCTGACAGTGACAATTTGATTTGTTTGATTCAACACAGATTGATACAACACATTTTACACTAGATTAAGTTTGTTTTATTCGTGCCTCACTACAGCTCTGACCCCGCACTTCTCTTGCCCACAAACTGCGGTGATACCGGACTAAGGCTGGTATTCACCGACCGCTCTTAAGCGGCTCTTAACTTTACGATGCTCTTAACTTGAAATTTCTTTGGGGTATTCGAATTTTCGAACAAACTTTCGAAGAGAGCGCTCGTAAGTTTAGGAGTGGTCGGGACCACTCCTAACTTTTAAGAGCGCTCGTAGATCTTCACTAATATTGCTTGGTGAATAGGTTTATCAGCTTTTTAAGTTATGAGCACTCGGTGAATACCAGCCTTAATCATCCAATCTAATACTACGTTTTCACCAAAGGTAAATCCGGGATTTAAGTGGATTTACCATAAATCTCCTTTAAATCTCGTAGATTTACCATACAAATATAAATCACCTCAAATGAAGATTTAAAATAAATCTCCTTGAAATCTTCTCACAATCAGAAGAGTTGCAAAACAAACAAACCTTATTTTGTAGAACGCACCTATGAACGCACCTATGAACGCAACTTTCTTCATTGAGAATCAACACAAAATAGAAATATCTGTTTTTTTCCTGTTTACTATCCAATTGCAATTCTTTTTTCTCTTGTCCAAATTGACAATTGAATGACAAGACGTCAAATAAATCTCAGTTTCTTTGGTGAAAACACTTCAAGATTTATTTTAAGTCTCTAGCGGATTTACTCTTGGTGAAAACGTAGTATAAACAGCGTCCTGAAGTATGTTTGGGATATGTTTCCGCAACTGCTTGTTTCTGTTTGCTCGTGTACCCTTCGGGGTAAGCTACTTACAACCTACGCTTTAACTGAACGCGCTCAATTGATAAAAATCTTTGAATTGTTTCAATTGTTTTCATTTGTCACCGTAGCGCCCAGCAGCGCAGCTTCATCGACAGAATAATATCAAAAACTCTTTGGTTACTTATAGAAAACGGATGAACTGTTTGGTTGAATTTCGGTGAATTTGCAGATAATTATATGTTCAATAAAATGGCGAACTTATTTTAGGCAACCGTTTAGTTTGTGTCAAAACACAAACTTTTAAGTTGCTTGAACCAAGCAGTTTTGCAACTAAAAATTGCTAGTGCGCGGCTAGCCTAAAGTACACTGTCAATTTAGGTAATGCCAGATAGAATGGAGCTGAGCAGCCGAACTAGAAATAGAGACATCGTGCAGCGATGTGTTGCATGCAGCCCTAGAGTTTGTTCGCTCAAATAAGAACCTGTGTAATTCAAATTTAACTTTTGTATTTTCAATTGTATCGCATAAAACTTCAACATCTGAAAAAAAAAAAACGAAAAAAAAAACAGTTCTCCCAACCAAGAGTCTATTTTTTGTTAATTTAATTGAAAATAACATTTTCGAAAGAACCCAAATTTGGCAATATTTACTAAAAAAAACATAAACGTCATCATCACCGTCGTTCTGAAAAGTGATATTGTAAACGATTTATTAATTTTTCAAAATTTGGGAAATATCAAACATACGGTGTTATCGTCTTCGTCGGAATCATACTTTTTAATTGTTGATATTTTTTTAAATTTATGATTGATGTTTTTTTTTAATACAAATTAAATTCACAATTCAAATTCTGACAGTGACAATTTGATTTGTTTGATTCAACACAGATTGATACAACACATTTTACACTAGATTAAGTTTGTTTTATTCGTGCCTCACTACAGCTCTGACCCCGCACTTCTCTTGCCCACAAACTGCGGTGATACCGGACTAAGGCTGGTATTCACCGACCGCTCTTAAGCGGCTCTTAACTTTACGATGCTCTTAACTTGAAATTTCTTTGGGGTATTCGAATTTTCGAACAAACTTTCGAAGAGAGCGCTCGTAAGTTTAGGAGTGGTCGGGACCACTCCTAACTTTTAAGAGCGCTCGTAGATCTTCACTAATATTGCTTGGTGAATAGGTTTATCAGCTTTTTAAGTTATGAGCACTCGGTGAATACCAGCCTTAATCATCCAATCTAATACTACGTTTTCACCAAAGGTAAATCCGGGATTTAAGTGGATTTACCATAAATCTCCTTTAAATCTCGTAGATTTACCATACAAATATAAATCACCTCAAATGAAGATTTAAAATAAATCTCCTTGAAATCTTCTCACAATCAGAAGAGTTGCAAAACAAACAAACCTTATTTTGTAGAACGCACCTATGAACGTACCTATGAACACAACTTTCTTCATTGAGAATCAACACAAAATAGAAATATCTGTTTTTTTCCTGTTTACTATCCAATTGCAATTCTTTTTTCTCCTGTCCAAATTGACAATTGAATGACAAGACGTCAAATAAATCTCAGTTTCTTTGGTGAAAACACTTCAAGATTTATTTTAAGTCTCTAGCGGATTTACTCTTGGTGAAAACGTAGTATAAACAGCGTCCTGAAGTATGTTTGGGATATGTTTCCGCAACTGCTTGTTTCTGTTTGCTCGTGTACCCTTCGGGGTAAGCTACTTACAACCTACGCTTTAACTGAACGCGCTCAATTGATAAAAATCTTTGAATTGTTTCAATTGTTTTCATTTGTCACCGTAGCGCCCAGCAGCGCAGCTTCATCGACAGAATAATATCAAAAACAGCCGTTCGTTTCGTTTCGTACTGGCGAGTCTTTTAAGAAAAAAATAAAGAAACATTTTTGTATTTGCAGAAAAATTCAATTTTCTTTGTACTGTGATTGGTGTGGTGGTTGCGTTTACCAATGTTGTGTTTGGTTTTTTTTTTTGTTGAAATTAATAAGTCATCAATATTTTTTTTTGGAAATGGAAAACTACAACTTAAAACAGCATCCACAAATTAGATCAACAAAAATGCACAAGTGAGAAAAAGGAAACTTTTTCTCCATTCAATAAGCGTTTATATATATCAATGCAGGCTAAAAGGTAAAATATAAATTTGAAGAAATTCATAATTATTAATTAAGTATCGCTGGTTAGTAATTCGCATTCAAGATGGAATTGTAGAAAATAAATTGTAGGCTGTGGTTGTTGAGAAGAGTGGGCTGCAACGGTGTAACTAATATATTTAATGCTGTGATAAATTGAATTTTCAATTATTGAAATCACTAAAAACTGCATCGATTCTCCCACTTGTTCGTAGCACGTCCCTTGGTCTTTCAGTATAGTCGTTATCGTCTCAGTCGGTGTGTAATCAGCTGATGACAAAATCGATGCAGTTTCTCATTGCAAAAAAAAAAAAACAATCTGAAGTGCACAAAAATTCATGCAACTTCGGGATAGATACAAACATTTTCCAAATACGGAAAAAACTTTTTCATATCGCCACTGTCACTGGGGTAGGGCCGTTCCACTACCCATTATCTTCTAAATGTATAGAAAAACAGAGCCCCTAACAAATTATTAGCCTCACTGTTTGCTCATTTTTCTTTCAAGCTATAAATTGAGTTTTTTTTAATGTATTATTTGTGAGTATTGTACATTATATTCTCGTTGCTTGTTGCTACAGAAAAAAATGTACTCGGACGTCACTTAGGATAATTTAATCATTTAACTTTTACTCGCAATGGGTTCCTTTACAAAAGTACTTTTTAATGCATTTTCTTCTTGATTTGTGGTTGAGAGCAGTCTCATTTATTCAAAAACTGCAATATTGTTTGCTTACTTCATTATTATTTTATCAGTACGTACTTAGTAGGAGTGTAAAAATATATTTACAATTTATTTATTTTCAACTCTTGCTTCGACTGGATTTTATGAAATAATAACCAACTTATTCTCACTGTGCCAACAAAAAATCGGTCGCAGCATCTTTTTCCTTGAAAATAGTACCATGCATTTCATGCACAACAATATTCTAGTATACCTATATTTCTGAGATCTTAAGAAGATTCTCATATATATAAACACAACAATTTCTCCCTTTTGTTGTCAAGAAGCTATAAATCTGACAGTTAATATTTCTAAAAGCTTAGGGGATTCTGTTTTCTCATAAACTCAATTCCTCACAAAAATGTATTACTGATCCCTCAAAGTGACGGAGGGAGTTTTTGTAAGGCCAAGATTACACATGTAAGTTTTACTTACGTAAGTTGCTTACGTAAGCAACTTCTGGAAAAATTACTAGTGCAAACGGGTCTGTAAGCGACTTACCGTACATTTAATCAACTTTTGTAAGCTGTAAGTTGAGAAAAACTTACAAGTGTAGGCAGGGTTGTTCTCACTTACGAAGTTCTCGAAGTTTACACAACTGACAGTGATAAGTCTTAAACTTGCGCGAACAAAATTGTGTTTCTTTTACTGTAAGTTCATCTTAAGTTTAAACCTTCTTGTAAGTTACTTCTGTAAGATTTACGTAAGTCATAAGTAAAACTTACACGTGTAATCTTGGCCTAAGACTAAGAATTATTAACTGATCAAATGAATTTTTTGGGTTTGTTGTCCAATTATTTTATGTCAGAAATTAGAAAAATACATTTCTTACGCAAACAACTCTTAAAGTGTATATACAGTAAGTTAGAAAAATGAGTAAACACCAATATGATTTCTGGAGTTACATGGAATTCGAACAATGGATTCTAATAATACAAATCAAAGGCTTTATTAAATAAAAATAAATCAAAACAAAACTAAAAATTCAAAATATAACTTTTGAATTTTTTCCTAATAAAAGCTAAACAGCTTAAGCAAATTAGGTATGCTTACCAATTGGCTCTCTTAGCAAGACAATAATCCTAAGCATACCTAGCGGTTCGTTAAAGAATGAATGCTTTATAGGACTTCAAAGCACTTCCATTAGCCTCCGCAATCGCCGGACCTTAATCCCATAGAATATTTATGGGATCATATGGAACGGTAAATTTCGCATTCAAGAACAAAGATGACTTAAAAAGTCTTAAGTTGAAGAACTTTCCCAAATATCTTCCGATGTTAGAAATACCATTGGTATTTCCATGTCACACCGACTTAGAGATGTTAGGAAGTCTAAAAGTGGTCAAACGATATTGATAAATAATTTTTAGAAAGCTCAAATGACCTCAACTCCAAAGTGCTTTTCGCCCAAGTACTATAGAGGGCTCATAATTTAGATGCTGTCGTATCTTTCTAAGACGCAATTATGTTTACAGTCTCCTATCCAATTTACAGCATTAAAAGATTGTGAGATTAAAGCACTACGCTGCGTTTTCACAACGTTTGTCTTAAAAAGGAGAATTGATCTGAACCTTATTTACTCGTACGTTCGGTTGATTTTCAAATCAGATCAAACGCTTTTTTTTCTCGGAATATTTTGTGTCTATGTTTTAAAAAAGGATTCATACAAGATTTCTATTTTGGAAAAATCATCCCAGCCACCTTTTGCGTATAAGAAACCTCTTGGTCCAGGTAATTTCTCTTATGAATTTAGATGCAGCAGTTGAAACAAATATTATAATGTCCTAAAAATGATGCTGTGTGTGATATTGAGGAAATTGAAGAAAGTTTGCAGTTTTTCGAAGATCGAAAGAATAAATTATCTGGTGAAATTGAGCTCAAATGTACGAGTTGAGTTTTCAAAATTGCTGTTAAATGATACTAGCAATTTATGACAAAATCTGTAGATTTAGAGTATTAATAACATTCAGACTCTATTCTCTTATTGAAAGAATATGAAATATCATTATTATTTTTATTATTATATTATATGAAAACTATTCCAATATTCAAAACTGATTTCAATTGAATTTGTAAATTCATTGGAATAATAAAATAATGAATGCAATGCCCCAATTGGATTTACATATATTGGTCTAATCAACCAGTATTTCGATGCGATAAAGTAAAAGATGCCTTGAGTTGGGATCATTACAAAATGTTCAAGTCCAATACAATTATTGATCCCAGCGAAAAGTTTTCTAAAGTACATACATGAAATATTTATGCAGTTTCGAATACCCTACTGTTGTCGTCATTCTGCTAAAATGTTTACTAGCTGAAAACACATTTGTGTTTTAAATATAAGTATTGGAATTTGTGATCACATAATGTCTACTTCTTTAATTCATTGCGTATGGTGTTGCAAGGAGTGAGAACTCCTGTGAATTTGCTTTGGGGGAAAATATTTTACTTAGATTACTTTCAAAATCACACTAAAATTTTTTCATTACGAGACATACATATGTATATTAAATAAGTTTCATAAAAATATTCAAATAAAGTTCATTAATATTCTATGTAAGAAGAAAAATTCTTTTCAATCATTTTTAGTTTTGATACCACATCGGTGAAGGCTTAGATTGTTTTTTTTTAGATTTATTTCCCATTTCAATTTTACAATTAGTGCCTTAACATAATTTTCAATATTTCATGAATTATAAAGTTAAACATACGAATATACATTTAGTTTTACAATCCCTTACATTATTCATAAACAAATATCATTTTAGAAATTACAAACATTTTTGACCATGAATTGTAAAATGAAATGATCCTTACCTTGTGGTAAGGATACCTGTTTTTAAAGTATGTACATTTTCATTAGAAGAATTTAGATTTGATTTAAATGAGAAACCAAAAAAAAAAAAAAATGAAAACTTTATTTACGATTAAGAATGGCCAAAGAAATTGAAAGTATGAATTTAGAAAGTTAGAAAGGAGATATGAATTTGAAAAAAAATGTATGGCATTTAGTTCAATAAACCAAATAGAGATATCTTTTATAGTTAAAGCAAGAAAAAAGAAAGAAGTAACTAAGATAGGATAATACAACGACTTCCATTAAATCTCCACATCTGTTTCATTAGCCATTGTTTTTGCATATATCTACCGGAAATATATTATCCTACTATCCTACTTCCTACTAATATTATAAATGTGAATGTTACGATGTATGGATGTTTGTTACTCAATAACGCTTGAACAACTGAATAGATCTTGATAAAATTTAACACACAAAAAAGTTATAGTCTGGATTACCGTATAGGCTACTTTTTTTTATTATCAAGGGAGGGGCGGGTGGTCGAAACACCCCAAAATTATTTATCTCTACTTCTATCTTCGTATTGCACTGAAATTTAGTACGTAATACATAAGTAGTTTCATTGAAATGCCATACTTTGGTGGTGCGGGCCCAGAGGAGGGGCATTGTTTGATTAATTTACCTAAGCAGTAACGATAAAAAAACGCAAAAAAGTTAAAAAAAAAAAATAAAACAAAAAAAAAAAAAAATTCTCCGAATTAAAAACAAAAAAAAAATTGACAAATATTTGTGTGTCTTTGAATTTAAACTATTTTAAGGTAAGTTAAACTTTATGTGCCTACAGGTTTAACTACATACATTGTTTTGTTTGTTAGTTTTTTCAAAATATCCTTCGCTTGGCTCCATTACCTTTAAGAAAAGGACGTGGTTAGATTTATTGGTTTGCTGTTTTGTTTTAATCCAGGTACATGCATACGTTAAATAAAAATAATTCGTACGCTTTCAACTTCTCATGTTGAACAGGAGATCAGTTGTGACAGTTCTTGGCTAAGCTAAACGTGTTTATTATTTCAGTGGTAAGTCGTCTTTTTCAAATAGAGCTGTTTAACGATGACACACGGGCAACTGAAGAACTGACTCTTGTGGCACATCTACACTTGCACTTAGAATTAGATCACTTAAATTCGCATTGACCCGCACATGCTGGCATCTGTTTTCAAGATAGGACGAAAACCAATTCAGAATGTTCCTTCGTTCGTTTTATGATTTCTTTAGAAGAAGAAACAAGTCACTAGCTTTATTTTTCTTATCAAGTTGATTATTAATGGTTTCCAAAAGAGTCAGTAATGTATCTTTTGTAACCTTTAAGAAACCAAATTCCAAAGTTCTAAGAACTATTAATTTATCAAAAAATCTTAGCATTGTCGTAGTCATTAAATTTTCAAAGATTTTGAGAACACTGATAGCAAAGAAATTGGTCTGTAGTTATTAGGATCCTAATTATTACCTTTTTGAAGTAAAACTTCTTTTCCGTCGTTCGGGGTAAAAAAAAATTTCTATACAGCTGTCAGTGACATGTCAAAACGACACGTTATCCGTCAAAGGCAGCGACATGTTTTTAGAATACAAAATGTTTGTACGTTTATAGGTAGAATCTTTCAGAGGTATTGCTTGAGGAAAAGATGTTTTACTTCTACCGCGCGTACATCAGTACACACAACCTTTTTTTGTATATTGGGGTATTAATCGCGGTTTTAAGGGACTCTGGAAATACTCCACTTTCAAAACGTTAACGGCATAGTTATAAAACTTTTTTTTATTGCTATGCTACTTAAACTATATATTCCATAAGATTTTGAATTCAAGATAGTAGTTATAATATATACGACACTTCAACTTCAGTAACTGCACCAAAAAAGACGAAAAAACTACACCTTCTTGACGTATTATTATTATTGTTATTGTTATTATTATTATGATTTATTAACAAGCAATTAATACGAGTATTACAAGAGTCAGCCATTACGGATCCTCTAGCAGACGATATTATCGAAATCCTTAAACATCCAACCGCGACAAATATAACCAAAATTTGTAAATAGACATGTATAAAATCTTAAACTTTAAAATAACCTATGTTTTTTTTTTTTTTTTACGTGTTATCATTAATTTTTATTTGGATTTATAGGTAGGTACTACATAAGTAAAGGGTTTTTCAACAGGGACGCTACAAAAGTAGAGCGACAGGGACAGCAAACGACCCCATATTTCTTGCCGCTCTTTTGACATTTCTCTTCAGTAAGGTTTGCCATTTCATTATGGAAAGATATACGAGCCAACAACGATTCGAAATTATTAAAATTTACTATCGAAATTCGGAGTCAGTGGCCTCAACGTTAAGAGCGCTACGTCCAATTTATGGTCGTCATAATCGTCCTAGCAGATCTACAATTGAGCGTCTAGTGGAAAAATTTGAATCCACAGGCACAGTACAAAATGTTCCCGTGCCAGTGAGACAAAGAAGTGCTCGTAGTGTCGAGAATATTGCTGCCGCTGAAAGCCCAAATGTGTCTCACACGTCGTTCTCAAGCGTTGGGTTTGGTGTGGTTTATGGGCCGGCGGCGTCATTGGGCCCGTACTTCTTCCGTGATGATCAAGACCGGCACGTTACGGTGAATGGGGATCGCCACCGTTCAATGATAACCGAATATTTCTGGCCCCAATTGGATGATATGGACTTGGAGGACATGTGGTTCCAACAGAACGGCGCCACAAGCCACACAGCGAATGTCACAATCAATTTATTGGAAACCAAGTTTGGAGAACGTGTTATCTCACGAAATGGTCCAGTCGCTTGGCCGCCTCGGTCGTGCGATTTGACGCCGTTAGACTATTTCCTGTGGGGCTGCGTCAAGTCTATGATCTATGGCAACAAGCCAGCGACGATTGATGAACTTCATACGAATATCGAACGTAAAATTGCAGCAGTATCGGCCGATTTATGCTTGAAAACCGTGGTGGCCATGCAAAAGAAATCGAGTTCCATACATAATGGCATCGAACGTACTTTCACAGGAATAAAGAATTTAATTGATATACAAAACCGTTTTTGTTTTATTTAAAAAACTTTTGTAGCTCTCTTATTGAAAAACCCGATATAAGGCAAGTTATGCATTCGTAAAAAAAGTCGAACTCGAGATTTTGATCAAGTTGACATTACCATGATAGCGATGACGGTCTCGAAATTCTGTCTGTCTGCCGTTTTTCGCGAAAATTGGTAGATATATTTTTTTAATTTTTCCCCCAACACGTTTTTTCTTTTTTTTTTAAACCAAAAATAACTGTTCCTGCCAGACGATTTTTTTTTCGAAATTTTATAAATATTTTTTTTTTTCTCAAAAACTGTCCCATAGACAAATACAAAAAATTTCATTTTGGTAAAACTATGTAATATGTAGTTGAAAAAATGTTTTTTTTTTTTTGTTTTTGATTTTCTCAAAAACGGTACAAACGATTTTGATAATTTTTTATATGTTACAGCTCCTCAAAAGTTTGAATTTTATTGTGTATTAAAATTTTGAAAACATTTTTTTTTGGATTAAAAAAAAAAGTTTCAAAACTCAATATTTCGAAAATCCTATGCTCGATTTTTTTAAAACTTGAAAAATAATAGTTTCTTAATGTAATCTACAATATGTGAGAAATAAAATGTATTTTACCCAAAATTAACGGTACCCTCCATATAAATGTTAAAAAATGGTTTTCGAAAATCATATTTTTCTCCGAGAATTTTGATAAAACTAATTTTAACGATATATAACTTTTTTTCGAATTTTGAATTTGTCATTATCGGCATAAAATTTTAATGAAATTCCTAAAAAGTTTAAGAAACATTGCATTTCAAGATTTAAAAAAATATTTTTTTTAATTTTTGAAAAAAAAAAAATCAATTTTTTTGGAAAATTCGATATCTCAAATACGGCTCAGTGTTTTTTTCCAGAAATTTATTTTTATTCGTACAGTAATAAAAACCTTAAGTTGGCGTACCAAAATTTTTTCTTAAAAATGTTTTAAAAATTTTGTACCTATATTAAACATTATTTTTTTAAGAAACCACTACAACGACTTATAATTTTTGTTCTTGCATAAACTTATATTTGTTTGAATGACATTGCATCCTGTTCTTAGCTCCAAGTCATTTAAGAAATGCATTTTATGCTTATGAACAGTTTTTCTCTAATAACATTAACCTTTGAAATTCTTAGTCTTTTACATAAGAGCAAGCTCGTGCGACCAGCCGAGCATTTTATTTTGTATGCAATTTTAATACTTGGCAGGTGTAATTTTCATTTGTTTTTAATACAGAACGAATTTTAAGCAATAAGCAATAATTTTTTGGTAAAGATAGTCCCTCATGGTTTTATGAAACATGGCACGTCGTGTAAGAGTAAAGTGATCGCTAAATTAATTGATTGTCGTTTTGACAATCGCCCTCTATGTAATTCTTTATTGATATGATAGAATCAAAAAATCTATCACCTTAGCCGATTCCACCCCTCATAGAGTTTCTATAAAGTTCTGAAAATCTTATGAAGGACATTTACAACTATAAACAGTATTCCAATTTTAATATCCAGGCGATCATTAAGTGACGTATAATTTATTCCCTGAAGTAATAATTGAGTAAAAACACGTCTAAAAAAGATAAACCTTTCGGAAAATGATCACTTACATCCCATTCAAGTAAAAACGGAAGAATATTTCCACAACTTTTTGCATCCACAAAAATATTATCTATACAAGTGTTACTAGAATCTGTAACTCTCGTCGGCACATTTATAAATGATTTAAAACTTATTGAAGATAGGAGGAGTAAATAATCATCGCAGCCATACGGGAGGTGATGATTATCACCGATTATGCAAATATTGTTACTATTAATCTGAAAGTAAAGGTTTCTAAAACGTAACGTGAATTTTCTGGGAAACTGAAATCTCACGTTTCTAACCTAGCTGGAATTTGTGACCGCCGGAAATGGGTTAATTAAAAGTATAATAAGAAGCTTATATGAAATATTGTAAACTTTATTCGTACTTTATTCTTACTTTATTTTAATGCCTTTTAAAGAACAAACAAACGTAGCAATGGCTTTTAGCTTTATTTGAAAATCTTTATACAAATTGTTTTTATGTATTATTTTTTTATCATCAATAAAGATTTGGCTAATGTAATCTACAATTTAAAAAAAAAAAAGAAACATAAGTATACGTTGTATAGATTTAATGCTAAAAGCTCTATCAAAGCGGAATTCAATGATCTTCCTTGATTCAGCTCGGCCCTTGTAAGGTTCTTCAGAAATTCCTTTTCTGAATGATCTGTAATGCGTTCTTGGTAATCTTTCCACTTATTCTTAATATTGTTGGTGTCGCAATTTACCTATCAAAATAGCAAAGGAATGGTTCGTTCCGATTTCTCGAATATAGGAAACATTTTATGGTAAAAGAGATCCCAGCTTATTCCAAACGAGTTTTCTGAATTGTAAAGATAACTCGACAGGGTAAGGTAAGAAAATGTTGTGATGAAACTTTAAAAGCTTTGGAATTTGAGGAAGATTTACTCCTATGTATTTATGCTTACCTCTTCAAATATTTGGTAAGTTTCAATTAGAAATATGTTTTTTTTTTAACGTTTTTTCTACACAAAATTGTGCTGCTATCACAAAAACCAGTTGTTGACAATTTGTTGACTTCTGACAATATTTTTTTAACCAAAAATATATTTATGTGATTAAACAATTAATAACTATAAATTTTTATATTATTTTTTTATTTTTAGATTTCCAAAAAAAAATTAATTTAATCTTAAATTTAAGTTTAAGAGCTAATTCGAAAATATAAAAATAAGACCTAAATAAAATGGAAAATGAACACGAAGAGCACCATGACCTTCCATTTCGTGAAATCTTTGAAGCTGCATTTTCCGCCTCAAGTCTCTCGAATAGCTATGACAATGAACCACGCCCAAGTGACGATAGTAAGTTTTTCCAACTTTTAATATTTAATATAAATATATATATTTATGTATGTACGTTAGTGTGGTCATTAAAAATAAGTTCTTAGATGAGTCTATGAGGCTGATGTGTGTCCAAGTCGAAGTCGCATAAAGTTAGAGATTTTATGTTTGGAAACGATTGAGTTTCTTATAATGATGGTGGTATAGACTCCAGTCCTGGGTTATGACGGATTTTGACTCTTTTCGAAAGTGTTTTAACAAATCTAGTTTTGTGTGGATATCAAAGCTATATACAGGAGCATTTTTGGCTGAATTAGCTGTATTGTCAGCGTATAACGGGGTAACGACCCCGGATTCCTACATGTCCAGGGAGCCACATTAACTTGATATTGTTTGGAAATTTGGTGAGTTGATATCTGATTTCTGATATGAGTTCAGTGTTGTTTTTGGGTTTTTTTTTATGGCGTTAAGTAAAGATATGCTATCAGAGCATATAATGTGTTTCCCACGGTAACTTGATACATTGTTAGTGGCTTGCAGTATGGCGAATGCTTCTGCAGTGAATACTGAAGCGAATTCAGGCATGTTACCAATGCAGAAATGGCACCGTTTTCGAGTGTCAATGCAAATGATGTGTTTTGCGTTGTCTTGGAACCATCAGTAAATATAAATTTCCATCCGCCCGATTTTAATTCGGGTGAGATGGCTAGAGTAAATACTAGAGATTCCGGGTTGATGAACCATGTAGGAATACGAGGAGTAACATGGCGCTCCTGTTTAGTTGTTAGTTCTAATTCAGCTGCTTTTGTACAGATCGTAGCAATGGCGGTTAGGATCCTTTTATTTAGTTTATGGTCAGATGCTTTTTTGAAGTCATTATCGAAACAGATTAGCAGTTATAGTATCTCTTCGTTCCTCTATGCTTGGTAGTCCTGCTTCTGCTAATATATTTTGTATAGGTGTTGTTGGGAACGCGTTGATGCTTCTTGCTGCCGAATTTACTTCTATCAATATCATTTATCATACATAAAATTTGTATATCGTCTGCATAAATGCAGTGATCTAGTAATTTTTGTTTTTCCAAAATTATATTTATATCATCGAACGCATTTATTAATACATAATACCACCGAGAGAAGTGATCTCTGGTGTATACCGTTATATAATGTTCTATTTGATAAAAAAGATCTTACTTAACCGTATATTTTTCTTACAATATCCCATTTTCTAAGATTTTTCAAAACTAAATGGACACCTATTCTTTCGAAAGCTTTTTCGAAATCAAAGGAGAGGACGGATATGTTTTTAGTCTATATGAAGAAGAGCGTCGATGCATCCTCTCTTGGACTTAAAGGCAACTTGATTAGGTTTTATAAGCTTGTGAGATTCAGCAAACCATACTATGCGCTTTGCAATCATTTTTTGCATTTTTTTGAATAGACATGGGGTAAGGGAGAATGGGCGGTATCCTTCGATCGAATTTTTATCTTTTTTTGGCTTCGGAATAGGTATAATTGTAGAAGATTTCCTGGTGTGAGGAATAATGGAGTATTTAAGATATTATTGTATAAATCAAGAATTCTCTGCTTAGTTTTTTTAGGTAGATTTTTCAGTATTAGATAAGATATACATATATAGATAGATAAATATTATTTATTTATTTATTTATTTACAAAGAAGCTTATAAAATAAATTTTAAAAACTCTTTAGATAAGGCATTGGGGTAATGAAAACCATAAATGCCGTTTATAGTTTCAAACAAAGCAAAAAAAAAAAAAAAATAAATTTAATACAATTTTTTGAAAAGATGTTGGTGTTGCACTTATATTTCATTATTTTTTCCATGCAAGGATATAGCTCTTTTGATGTGCTTAATAGTTTGTAGATTTGCAGGATCAAGAAGGTGAGCTAGTTGTTTTGGAATTTCAAGGGGAACGTCTGAAGGATTCGGAGATATTCTGGACTTTGGGCATTCGATAAGAATGTGGGTGATAGACAGAGCCACTCCACAGTCTACGCATTCCTCTTCTAAACCTTGGTTGTATAAGTGTTTGGTGTTGAATATAGTTTTTCCCACTCGAAAACGGAAGAGAGTGATGCAGTCTTGTCTTGTTAGTTTAACGTGGTATGGTATATGAAATCTTTGAGGATGGTGGATTCGTAGAAAACTATTGTTATTAAACCATTTTTCTTTTAGTTCTTTGTTGTGATTCTCAAACCATTCTTTTCGAACAAGTTGATAAAAATTGGGTGTTTCTATGATAAGGGGGAGATATTGTACATTTTTCGCCGCTAAATCAGCTGCTTCATTTCCTGGGATTCCCATATGACCTGGTACCCATGAAAATATGATGTTTTCGTTTACGTCCCTTTTTAAGGAATTGAGAGATGGACATTTACTGGCTGATTTCTTTAGCCCATTTAGGATCCCCAAGTTGTCTATGCAAATAAGAGTTTTCCCGGACCATTTTTTGGATATTTGTATTGCTTTTTTTAGCCCTGCGAGCTCAGCAATATAATTTCCTGCTGTGAATGGAAGCAGACCTTGGTGAAGAGTAATAATAGAACCTGAGGAAATGAGTTCGGTTACTGAGTATGAGGTGTAATTTTCCGTTGATGACCCATCTGTATAAAGAATTCTATTTGGCTTTATGGAATCGATTATGTTCTTGTGCAGAACCTGAAATACTCTAGCTGGTGTAGAGTTCTTTCTATATTTTGTTAAACTGGTATCAATTTGAAAGTTGTTGAAAAGCCAGGGTGGTTTATCCTTTGTATTGGGGGGTAATTCCTCAGTAAAAGATGTGATCGGCAGGATAAGTGCAATATTGTTTAGTGCTGAAAGGGTTTTTCGTTTGTTTTTTTGTGTATATTGCAGGGTAGTTTGAATTGCGAGATGTAGAGGATGTCCAACATCTGTTATGGCCTTGGAACCCAGGGAGATTGCTCTTTTTGTACTAAAGTTTTTGAAGGAGGCGTATCCAGCTTCAGTTCTTAAGGCTTCGATTGGAGTGGATTTTAAGGCACCGGTCGCTGATCTGTAGCATTGGTTGATCGCGACGTCAATGTTCTTAACGTTTTTCTCAGCAGTCCACATATAGGTTGTCAATCCGTGCTGCAATGTTCCTTCAACTAAGGTTCTAGCAATATGTAGGGCGGTTTCTATGTGGGGACCTTTGCTCCGCGAACAGATTATTTTAAGAATATTGTTTCGAAAATTCAGTTGATTAGCGATTTTTTTGGTTTGTAAGTTCCATTTCAGCTTCTTAGTAAAAATCACTCCAAGGATTTGAAGTTCATCTTTTAGTGAAATTGATTCGTTACGAAGGTTTATGGATCGGGATTGGCATTTTCGTTTTCTGCATAAATGTAAGGCTTCCATTTTATGGAGGGGTATTATCGCTCCCCTTTCACTAGCCCATCTTTGAATACTTATATCGGCTTGAAGGAGGTTTGATTGAACCATTTCGTGTTCCCCGGAGCACAAAATATATATATTGTCGGCGTAAACACCGACGAAATCCACTTCGTGGATTGGTTGGGCTAGTTCTTGAATTAGTGAGTCAATGTAGGCGTTATAAATTATAACTGAAAGTGGGGACCCTTGTGGTGTACCGTTTTCAATTTGAGAGATCTGTGAAAGATATCCATCCACATTTACTTGAAAAGTTCTACTTGTTAGAAATGACCATACAAGCTTGGCAATTGATTTTGGGACTCTCCATTTCTGAAATTGAAGTATAACTGATGTTGCGGTTACTCTGTCAAAAGCTTTCTCTAGATCGGCTGATAGTAGTACGCTATGTTTAGCTGAATTGAAATTTTGTACGATATTGTCTTCTAAGAGGTGTACCAGAGTGTGTACGCCTCTTTTATTTCTAAAAGCGTGCTGTCCAGGGCTTATTTTTTCTTCTATATACCAACCGAGTCGTCGAGCAAGGATTTTTTCAAAAATCTTTGAGAGAACGGGTAGTAATGAGATTGGGCGATAGTCATCGTACTTGTGTGAGATACTCGATTTTTTTGGAATTGGTTTTAGATAGGCTCGTTTCCAATCATGCGGAAATATTCCTGTACTTAGGATGTTGTTGAAATGGGTGGTTAAGGGTATTTAATTTTGAAAGTGTTGGAAATTTTTTTATCTTCCGATGCTTTTTACCAAGTTTGTGCGATAAAATTGAATATTTTTGGCTGATCTGTGATCGTTTCATTCTTTGATTCAATGCAGTTTATAGTGAGTGGGGTTGGGTTCCCGGTGAGACGACGGATATTTGTCCATATTTTGGCTGGGGAAAAGGTGGGGTTTATATTTGAAGTAAAGTTGGAGAAGTTTTTGCTTAGCTGTCTTTAAGGTGCTAGTACGGTCTAAAACACCAAAAAACGCACGATTTTTGGGAATTTTTATTAGGTAGATTTCCGAGAAAAAAAAATCCCAAAAATCGTGCGTTTTTTGGCATTCTAGACCGTACTAGTACATTAAGTAAACGTCTAAATTTCGCATTTGATTTTTTGTAGATTATTAAATTTTGTATTGTGGAATTCTTTCTAAAATAATTTAGCGCAATATTTTTTCTTTTCGTAGCAATGATAGTTCAGGGTTCCATAAGGTTTTAATCAGTACAATAACTAACAATAACTTTTCTACCGCTCATGAGAATTCATTTATTGCCTTATTTTTCATTATTTTATATGGTAATTCCAATTAAATATGATAGAAAACAAGGTCTTGTTGGTTTACAGAAGCGTTTGTACTGTGAACCTCAAAATAAAGTGTAGAGCTACCCTTAAAATGTTAGAACTCAGTTTGAATGTTTAGGAAAGTAGAAGAGGACTTAAAAGAAGATACCGATGCACATTGTTTTTGAATGTTTGGATATCGTAATGGCAAGAAAATATTGAGTCGGGTCAAGCATTCCACATTTGTGTAGAGCAGCTTAAGAAAGAATCTCTGAACTCAACTGCACGTTCGAAGTGCGAGTATTCAAGTTGAATTGTTTAAGCAGAGGAATGCAACCGGCTATTTCACTGGAAAACTGTTAAAATAACGATAGAATAATGAAAGATAAATATTGGGGCGGTGTTCGTAAGATGCTAATGTTTGTTCTATCACCTATCTTTTTTGTATTTTATCCACGTTAGTTATTAAAGCACCAAATATGTGAATTGTTCTCAAGCTTTGGACGATAATAGGCTTTATAGATTACAAGCATATCAGAACGAGTGAATTTTCTTGCAGGGTCTAAGGCGACATCAGACGATGGCGACATCGAATGTGTGATCATTTTTTACAAGGTGTTCTGTGATACACCGTGATGCCGAGAACTGTTCGGTTTTCAAAATGCAAGTGCCGCTCATGCATAGCGACATGGAGGGAGCGTTTCCCTTCAACAACAGGCGACAGCATTGAGTTTTTCAAACATTTAATTCTACGCAGTTTATGGTTGTCTAATGGGGTTGGACGCTGCCGTTCTAGATCCACAACCAAAGTATAAGGATGTAAATCAGGAAACGAATATGAGAAGCTGAGACTGTTGTCTGCAGCAAAACATTTTAATTCATTCAGAAAAAAATATAAGAATACGAGAAAGTGATTTGGGACCAAACGGAGCCATGTGGCACACAATAATTTATTTTATGAATATCAGATAGGCAGTAATCCAACGAAGAAAATAATCAATAAGCTGCCACACTGTATCAAATGATCGATTTCCTTTACACATAAAAAATCAATTTCTGTGTGAAGATTTTGATCCCTCGCCAGATTTTGCGTTGCTTCACAACAGAAAAATCGATTTTTCTTTGACAGGGATCCAAATCTTTAAATACCTATTTGAAGGGGGGTGTACACGTATGTACATGAAAAACGCTCTTGCACACACACCAAACGAAAAATTTTCAATCGAAATCTCTAGTGTATAAAGGAAACCGACATTTGTTGCTTCAAAACTATTGCTACGAAAGTCAAAATATTTTTTGAGCTCATAATTTACCAGCGTTTCCATGAACTTGGAAAGAGCTGTCGTAAGTGCAATTGAAAGATAGTTAAAGAGGGAAAAAGATTTCCCTTTTTCGACCGGCCAGTGGATTTGTGTATATACAGATCTATTAGTATTCTTGCAACTGTACGAGTGTGAAAGAAGATTTGTTACATAACATCGTTTACGCTCTCAAGTACAGTAGAAGTCGCCGCATGTCAGCTGACAAAAGGATTGTCACTGTTAAACTTTCAATGAATTGACATACAAAATTTAACAACAAATATAGTAAAAATAACAAAAATAAGAAAATTACCTTAATATTTTAAGAGACATTTTTCCGTTTTGTGTTGCAAAACTGGCGTTATGTGATTCATGCGGCTTCCAATAAGACAACGACCCCAAGCACATATCGAAATTGGTCAGGGAATGTTTACTTTATGGAACACCTAAGCATCTAACACACTCCAAAATTAAGCCCCATCGAGCATTTGTACTAGTTTAAATTTTTTTGATTTATTATATTATATGAAATTTTAACAATTTCGTTTTGTTGTCCTTAAGCATCGAGTTATGGTAGGTTGATGTACACCTTTTACTTCAAGTACCCCATAAGAAGAAATCTGGAGGCGTCAAATCAGAATATCGTGGGGTCTTGGTACATGATTAACACCAAAAAAAGGAACATTATTTCCGCGTTTCTAATTGAACAATTATTTTAAAAGAAATGTATGTTTTAAAAATTTCAATAAATTTCGTTGTTGCTGCTATAGATTTACTTATTAAAACTTGATTTACTAACTAATTATATTCCAAAAAAATTAAATATTATGGGTTCTGAAATTAGGTCGGTTCAATATATTGTGTGCCCTGGAATTCAAATCCCAAGCTGTAAATTTAAACATTTTTGACAGTTTCAAATACTTTCTATCCGAAGTCATATCAATCATTTACAAACATGAAATTCATTGCAAATTTTAATTTCTAATTTGTTCTGTTCAGAAATTATTTCGTTTGAAGTGGAGCCATTTTTTTGGATTTTAAGAATTACAAAATTAATATGACTACATAATATTTGCACGGATGCACAAACATGTTCGTTTTGATAGCTATGGGTAACCCATAATCAATTTACATTGAACATGTGCACATCCTTTTTATCGGATATATATTCAAAAGAAAAAAAAATTACTACCCAAATTGAATATGAAATATGTATATGCACATGTGTATGTATATGTATCTTATAACGTACAGTACCCATAAGCCAAGAATATAATATACATTTTTTTGCACCACCCTCATGCGAAATATTTGTTTCGTTAATAATTTTTTTTAAAATATTAAAGGGTGTAAATCTTATCGAATTCTGGTCAAAAATGTGGAAGACTGGCATAGACTCTCGTTACGGATATTAAGCTTTTCGAATACATATTTTGTTTTTGAGGATGTGTCATTGTTGACATTTAGCTTTTCGAAGATGTGTCGTGCGAACATATTCTTTGTGATCATTAGTTACAAACCCATAATTTTCAATTAATGAATATTTTCCATAAAATATTAAATTAGCTTTTACATTATTATAGAAAATAAAAAGAAAAAAATATATATAAATTTTGTTTCGAATTAAATTTTGATTTGAAAAAAAGGTACAAGAAACCTCTTTTCTGACGTGGGGAACTGCCTATAATGTGGTGGGGGAATAGAATCCCTGTCATACGATTTTTGTTCTTGTCTGATCACATTCTTCAAGCTTACAAACCCGATTGCGGTCGTGGGACCGCCGCACAGTGCGTTGATTCAGTGCAACATAAGGAAAAAAATTCAAAATATCTTGATTTTAATATATTTTTTTCTTAAATATTTGTTTTTTATTTCAACTTAAGCAAATATTGTGTAAGTAATATAAATAACCTTAAAAAAAAATGTTTTAGTTTGATTGTTCACATTTGTTTCATAGGTAGGCATATAAAACAGAAAATCGGTCGTTTGGATTAGAAAACCACATCTCAAACAGTTCCCTATTCGTACACATTATCTATAAAAAGACGTGAAACAAACAGTTGTTACAAGGAGGGACGTGGATGAATGTTACCTTTTTGGAAAGATCGTATTTCCCACTTTATATCCTATTAACTTTTTTGATGAATACACGTGAATAAAACGTGATGCTGCAGTTTGAAAATAAGCTGTTTTGGGAGAAATAAACCGTTACTTAACCGATTATTAAAACGATAGGGTTTCAAGTGCAAAAAAAAAAAACAATAAAATATATTTGGCTTACCCTTCTAAAGAGTATCCAATTAAAAACCGGTTTATTTGGAGCAATTTAACTCCGTGGTGCAGCGCTTCGTAGATCATCACTAAATGGCCTACTTTTGACATGTTACCTTTAAGAGGTTGTATAGCTTGCTGTAGTTGCATTTTACAGAAAAAAATTTTACAGTTCATCAAGTTAAAAGTCTGGCTATAATTTTGCATTTTTCAAAACCGGTTTTAGAAGGTCATACTCGTATTTTTTGACTTTTTTCCACTGGTCGCCGCACTGTGCGCGGAAAGTAACGAAGTTCCTTACGTTTTTTCTTCAACTCCCAATGCAATTCGAAATAAAATCGGTATATTTCTTAATTTTTTTCCACTGAAAATAGTCTAAAGTAAAGACTCCTATCAAAAAGTTTAAATTATTATTTTATGGAAAACATTCATTTATTGAAAATTAGTTATACATAAATAAAAACCCGCTTAAGTGAAAGAAAGACTGTGACATTTTGCCGTTTTACTGTATATGTATATTGTATATACATATAACTACAATATAACAACTTCAACATCGTCTCCCATTTTAAAAACAACTGAACAAATGTCACCAATTGATTATTGTTTACTATTCAGTTCTGTCCCTTTTCACTGTGTGTTTTTCTAACTATGAGTTTTTCGTTACGTGAGGATTTCTACAATTTTAAACCTAATAAACAACGTGGAGGAACTTCGTTCCAAAAGCAGAACGGCCACACGTACATACTCGTACATACATTTGTATATTTTTTGTCGAACATTTTCCTGCTAAAAAAAGAAACTTTTACTTTCAGACTATGATTTATTTGCATACAACCAATATTCACCAAGAGAGCCACTGAGATTACAATACGTCAGTATTTAGAACAAATTATTACGTATAATCAGAATATCTTACTAATACTATATCACCTTTTTCTCAGAATGCAATGCATCCAGAGCCATATATGCCACAAATGTATCCAGTACATCATAACCAACTACTATCACCACACTTACAGCGGCGTTTACCACCCAGAAGAGGTGCTCAGGAACGTTACCAAGTGGACTTAATGAGCAGAGATCCGTGGTTATCATGCAGAAAATGCCAACCAGAATCATGCAATTGCCCTCGTGATCCATCAATGTAAACTTTTATTTTGTGCAAAATATTTCTATATAACTGTATATACGTTCTCTTCAGAGATTCAGCGTATCAAATAACTTCGAGAAGTCATCAACCGGAACTACAAACTTTCAGCGGAAACATCAACAGTAACAATACCAACAATGGTGATAGCACTGGACTTGGCGAAGCGCCCAGAAACCTAATGCTTGACGATATGACAAATCATCTGGAGTATCCGAATCCAACACTGCCACCACAGCAGCATTCTTGCTGGTCAACGTATTCTGCTTATGATTATGAAGGCTTAGGTGGAATGGTAAACACATATTCGCATCGCCGGCCAGTTCTGTCACATTTCAATCATCTCTATCCTCACCAACATTCTCAAGCGAACGTTCCGCCACAACCCCAAACACATACAGCCCCTACGCTACCACCACATCTGTTGCACAATCCACAACCAGAACAAATAGGATTAACCGCCCCAATGCCAACCCACGTAGAAACAGGCAATCTAGTAAAGACTGAAATAAATCCCGATGGAATGTACATTAGTAGCAGTAGTAGCAGTAGTGGTTGCAGTAGTAATGGTAGCAGCAATGCATCACCTCCTCCGCAGGTTAACGCAGGAACCGTTAACCAAAGTAATTCGGGTGATCTAATTTTGAGAAAAAATGATCACAGTAGCACTGCCACGGCTGCTATATTATATGCGCCTTCAAAACCAAATCCATTACTTGTGACCTCCGCTGTTCCATCCTTAGAAGTCATAGACGTTCCAAGCAGCTCCATGTCAGTAAAACATGTTTCCGCTACAGGGTTTGGCAGTGGAAATAGCTGTAGTACAAGTAATTTTAGTAGTGGTACATTCAACAAAACCTTACAAAATTTGCATTCAGAAAAGCAAGAGGAGGAGGATGCAAATATGAGTGATATTCTTAATGAGACTTCTGTTGCCACAACCACAATAGCAGCTGCAGTTATAGATCAATCTGCAGCGACAACATCTTCGACAAACTTTTATGACGAACTTCCATCCTTACCAGGACCAAGTGGTCTGCAAAGAAAAAGTCAGCAGTTTAATGTCAACATGACAGCACGAAAGTCGGCAGCTTATAACAGTGTTCGATTGGGTACGACCTCAAAATATAATCCATTGTCGGATTCAGATGATGATGATGATGACGATGATGTTGTTGTGGTGAACTTACGAAAACAATATAAACCAGAAAATGTGCCCTATAATATTATCGGATACCATGGCGGCTCTGTCTGTAAAATCACAAAGAGTAATGCAGAAGTTCTCGATGGTGGTGTAGGAGGAGTTACACAGCTGCCTGGCAACGAAGAAGAATGCTTGTCATCTTCTCGTTCAAATGATGTCCTTACCGCCCCTGATTTGCAATTGGATTGGTTATCTGACTCAACGGGCGATGATGATGATGTGGTGTTTGTTCATTCTACACGTGAACCCATCATATCGATTGATTTAACAAATGATGATGAAATGGGGGAGGAATTTAAACCTTCAATAATTGTGAGTATCATTTTTATGTATATTAAGTTTTTCTATACACATTTGTTTTGGATCTACCAACACGTACTTAATAATACAATTTTATTTGTAAGTGTATCATTTTTAAACGTTAATATTGTATATTATCACCCATGTTCTGTATTCCGAGTGAAAGAGAATTGAAAACGAATTTCAATTTCACTTCAAATGAAATAGCATGTTCTGCATTCCGAGTGAATTAATTTTTTTTGTCAATTCACTCCGCAATTACATACTTTCAAAATGTCAAAATCAGCTGAAAGACAATTTGCATAATTTGGTTCGTTCGTTCAACTTTACCCAGGGTTAACCCAGGTTTTCTTGACAACCCTTAGGGTTTTTACTCAGTATTTCATCTGATGAAGATGGTGAGTACAACAAACTTTTAATTGCAAACATAACAATAACAAGCGACATGCAAATCGAAAAACGACTTTTGATAGTTTGGTAGTTACCTGAACTCGCCACCATAAAATACCTAGGTCTACTTCAGGGCGAGTTCAGGGCGACACCAGGTCTCAAAAAACAGAATTTACTCACCATGGTGACTTCAGGTTTTTCAAAAAAACGATTTAGGTCGACCCTAGGGTGACTTCAGGGGTCGACCCCGAGGACACTCGATTGAACCAATATAGGTGCTGCCGATGCTCGATTGTATCAAGTAACGTGCTGGCACCCCAGGGCTCAACGAACAAATCTATTTATTAAAACATTGTTTCTTCTGCAAAACCAAAATAGATTCACAATTATTATTAATAAGTGGTAGAAGGCACAAAAATCAAGGATAGAGAGTTTGTGGAAAAGTTTTACGTGGTAAAGCCAAAATTTTCGATCTTCCAGTAGCAGCGTAAGTTAAAATGGGGAATTAATTAACATGGACATATTTGAATTATTTGTAGTTTCAAAAGAAGCTTCAGACTAAACGAAGAAGCATTCTTTTACATTTTGGAAATATGTAATAAAATCGACTTCAATTCCCTTAACACATAAACTTCTTCCTTAACTTATTTCATAAATTGGAAAAAAACTTTTTCTTGTCGTGAGTTCTTGTGCATTTCCTTGTTAACAACAATTTATTTTATTAAAATCAAGGCAACATTTCAAAGCTTTATTCATTGTCAATTGTCGCGCAAATGTTAAGTTTCACCAAACAAAACTAAGTGAATTGAATTCACCGTAAAACGCTATGTATTCGAAATGTAGAACACGAATTTTCATTTCCGAAAACTCAATTCACAATGTTCATTTCGGTTGGATTTCAGAACACCAACATTTCACATTCCGAATGGTCAAATTACAAAAGTCATTTTATGCGGAATGCAGAACATCAAAATTCACTTTTGTTTCTCGAATTCAGAATAAGTGAAATGCAAAACATGTATGTACAAAACTTATTCACTTAATTTGGATATTATAATTTAAAAGTCTTCATTTTGGATTCAGCGTAAATTTATACTTCTTCGTGTCTTCTGTCGTTGTAATTTTCAATTCAAATAATGAAAATCTTCAGAAAATAAACTTCAAATAAGATCAAATACAGGTTAGGAAAAAATTGATGACTTAACATAAAGTTAAAGAACTTTAACGATATTTCTTCTTTTTATGAAAACTAAAAAAAATCATCATGAAATTGCAATAGATTGGCAATCCTTGTCGCTCATGGAAATGTATGGTTAAGTAAAATCATTAGAAAAGATTCAGATACCCCCTACTACGGTCCCAATCCATGAATAATCGCTGTCTGAAACACGGTGGCTTTCCATCCTCTATGCTCCCAAGCATCCTGTTGCATACAGCAATAGTTGGAAAGATTTGTTTAAAGTAGTGTCCTCGGTGTTAACGCCTGTCCTGCTCATGATTATCTCCAGAACGAGATTGCAGAAACCACATGAAAATGCATCTCCTTGCGTGTTCGGAATAGTGCCTAGGAACTTAAGCGAAACACCGTAGTGGCACATTGCAGAACATATTTTCCAATGTTAAGCGAGACACCAGGATCAGCTTTTTTGGTATACCGAATTCGAATAGATCTCCTTACGATGAATGCTGTCATATGCGGCTTTGAAATAAATCGGTCTTTTCCAGAATTTGCCTCAATGATAAGATTAGTCTGGCTTAGTGAAGCAGAACGGGTTAAGATTGGGCAAAATGATTATACCCGACATTTAGCAGGGATATTTCTCGATAAATCTCGCAGGATAAAGTGTATCCTTTTTTTGTAGATGAGTCGTATGGAGATAGTAGCTCTGACATCGAATATGCTTTCTTCCAGCTATACTGATTTGTTGCATACACCCTTCTTAAACATCCCTCCGTTTTTAAAGACCTCTGCTGGTATGTCATTAAATTCTGTGGGCAGACATTTGATCTTGTTACCGTCACAATTAGATCAATGTAGATCCATTGTGATACCCTAGGGTTTGTGACCCCTTTTATTGAAACCTATGATAATCCTATGTCCATCAAGCCCCTTAAGGGTATGGATGGGTTACAGCAAGCTTTAGCCTGAAATGTCAGAGGGTATTTCTAAAGTATTGAAATTTCTAACGTCACATAATAGCCTGGCTAGGGAGAGGTATACGCCTTCTCGGGGGTATTCCTTTCCTTTACCTTCACTTGAGCAATCATTCCCCCCACCAGACCCGTAGGTGCATGTGGCTCCTTGCAACGCCTGGTAGATGAGTTTGAAAAGTCAGTTTTTGGTGTATATGTTCGTTTGTTTGGTCGTTAGTTAAGTCGAAGAGGCTGTTTCCATACCAAAGAGGATTTTACCAATCTTAGGTAGATGTGGCCCCATTTACCCACTGATGCTCGTGCTCAACGTAGGACTGGCAACCGCAGGTGTATAGGCGAGGTGCCCATTCTCCGTTGGTGCTGCTCTCACAAGAAACACGTGCGTCGTTGTCATTTACGTTCGTACTACACTGTCGTACTGTAGTTGAAGGTGGTTTTCATAGATCAGGAATTCTCAAGCCAATGGGTATGATTAACGAATTTTAATATGATTTTGCTTGGAATGTCAGAGAGCTCCTCTAAGTCGTTGAATAAATGCCTCCCTAGATGTCTGTTTCTTAGATGATATAGCGCAGGGCAGTGACACAGGTAGTGAGGAGTGTCCTCATGTATCTCTTCGTCACCGCATCCTCTGCATAAGTCGTCCATACTGAGTTTCATCTTTTTCTTGTGGTAACCGAGTTGGTTGTGACTTGTGATAATGCTCACGAGAAGAAAGAGAGACTTTTTATTCAGTTGGATAATAATTTCGGTCTTTTGCTTACTGAAACTAGGCCATAATTTTCTGGTTGTAAGACAGGAATCGAGAGACATCCATCTCTTGTTTGCTAAGGCTAGAATTTTACTCTTGATTACCTGTTTAAGATTGCAGGGTGGGGTTTGAACTGTTTTGTCTGCTTGATTAGGATCAAGTGTTGATCCTATTCTTACCAGCTCGTCAGCGCTTTCATTTACTGGGACACCACTGTGACCAGGAACCCAGCAGAGTTCAATGTTGTGCTGTGTACCAAGAACCCTAAGCTCTTCGCGACAGCAAGTTACAAGCTTCGATTTGATTTCAATGGCAGAAATCGCTTTTATTGCCGCTTGGCTATCAATGAAAAAGGTGATATCAGCTTGTGGTATTGCCATCATTGAGAGACTTGTTTCGCAGCTTTCGCTACTGCCAGGACCTCAGCTTGAAAGACACTGCTGTAATCAGGAAGTCTGAATGAGCTGGATAGTCCAAGGGTTTCTGAAAAAAATCTTGCACCAACACCAGATTCCATCTTCGAACCGTCGGTATATATAGATACGAGTATCATCGATTCGCAGGTAGATGGCTCGTTGATTTTCCAGTCCTCTCTGCTAGAAAAGACGGTCTTGAGCAGTTTGTAAAAGTCTAAGCGGGGTGTTATGTAGTCAGTACATACCCTATTTCCTATGTATTTCTGTAAAATCTGCGCATGACCTATCGCACTATGTCGCCAGTTACACGTCTGGCTAAGTCGAAGTGCGCTATTGGCTGCCGATTCTTGTGTAAATAGATCTAGGGGTTTTAGATTGAGTATGGATTGAGTATGGCTTCCAGGGGTGGACCTCATTGCCCCAATAATTCCAATACATGCCATTCTTTGTACCTTGGTCATAATTTTAAGGTTGGTAGGTTTGTCTAGTGCATTCCACCAGACTACCTTACCGTATGTCAGTACAGGTCTGACTATGGCCGTATACATCGACTTGATAATTTTAGGGCTTGGTCCCCAAATTTTACCAAATATTCTCTTGCAGGAGTAGAAAGCGAACATGGCTTTATTTGTTCTATCCTTAATGTTGAGACTCCAGTTTAATTTCTTATCCAGGATCACGCCGAGATATTTAGCGTGATCGGAGATTTTGAGTTGGGTCCCTTCAATTAGGGGAATTTTAAAAGTCGGTAGTTTCCTTTTGTTCGTAAAAAGAACCAGTTCGGATTAACTGCTAGACCGCAGTTTTTAGTCCATGCATTCACTATAGATAAGGCATTCTCTATCTGTTCGCGAATTGTGGAGGGAAATTTACCTGTCGCTAGTAATGCTAGGTCATCAGCATAAGCAATTACTTGGACTCCACTATATTTAAGTCTCAATAGAACTGCGTTCATCACGAGTGTCCAGAGAAGCAGAGAAAGCACTCCACCTTGCGGAGTCCCTCTAGAAGTAGACACTTTAATCTGTACTTTTCCTAGCTCCGAGTTGATCTGTCTGTTTTTTAACATACACATTATCCATCTGATGATGGTATTATGCACATTAAGATTTACGTGCGCTCCTTCAACGGCCTCGTTTCGGACATTGTTAAAACCTCCTTCAATGTCTAAGAAGGCAGCAAGGGTGTATTCCTTGTTTTTGAGCGTTCTTTCAATCGTGTAGACGACACTATGAAGTGCTGTCTCAACACTTTTTCCTTTAGTATAAGCATGCTGGGCTGGAGATATGACCTCCGGGCTCAGTGTGCTACGTATATGTATGTCTATTAGTCTTTCAAATGTTTTTAAGAGAAAAGATGATAGACTAATGGGTCTGAAGTCTTTAGCATTCGTGTGGCTAGGCTTTCCAGCTTTCGGAATAAATACCACTTTGACTTCTCGCCACGCTTTAGGCACATATCCCCAATTCAGGCTGCTTAGGAATATGTTTTTTAAGTGTGGGATGACATGATCTTCACATTTTTGTAACATCATGGGGAAGACACCATCCAAGCCAGGTGGTTTATACGGTGAAAAGGAGTTTATAGCCCATTTTAACTTTTTCTTCCGTAATCAGCTCCGCTGGTGTCGCGTTATGTGTGCAGAGCTCCATTTGTGGGCTCTAATTCAAGTTAGGGATGCAACCAGGAAAGTCAGCGTTTACTAGGAGTTCCAGTGTTTCGCTGCACGATTCTGTCCAATGTCCATTGGGTTCCTTAAGAGATCCCAGAACAATAGGTCCCTTAGCAAGTATTTTCCTGAGTCTTGCTGATTCGTTAGTACTCTCAACTGCAGAATTTTCTCCACGAGCTGCGTTTGGCTCTTTGTGTTTCTTGTACTCTTTGTGGACTTGTACGTTTCCCAGTCAGTTTCTGCTCTTGTGCGCTTGGCAACATTAAAAAGTCTCCTTGTTTCTTTCCTGATGTTGCCAAGTTCAGTTTTCCACCAGGGTGGTTTCTTCTTACCCTGTCCCCATGTTTTATTGGACAGCCTTTTTCCAATGCTTTACCAAGAATCTCTGTGAAACTATCAGTAGCTTTGTCTATATTCTGGGGTTTTTGTAGCGCATTAGTATTCAGCTTTTGTATTCCGGTTACTACTTGTTGGTTTTCCTGAGATTTCTAAATGGTTTTCGATGATCTTTGTTGTCGGGTATTAGAAATTCTATGAGCCTGTGGTCAGAGAAAGATTCGTCTTTTAATACTCTAAACTGGTCTATGGAAATAGTGTCCGAGTTGCTAATAAGAGTAACATCGAGGTCTTCGTTACGATTTTTTGGTAAGGAAAGTGGGCTCGTTGCCCCTATTTGCTACTAAAATATCATTTTCTATAATAAATTCAAAAAGTAACTCACCTCTATCGTTGGTGTCGGTACTTCCCCACTGAGAATGGTGTGCGTTGGCATCACAGCCCATAGCGACATCCCATTTCTCCAGTGTGGCACGTTGTATGATCTGCTTCGTCATATCAGCTGGTCCCTCTACTCCGTCACCCGGCATGTAGCATGATATTATGACTAGTGGTGGGAGCCCAGCGCGTTCAAGTTTGACCGTCGTTTGGTCTAAACAACTATATGTGGATAGAAGAAAGAGTTTAATCTGTTGTCTAGCTACAATACATGTTCTAAATCTATTGTTAATGCCTACATTTGTAGTCTTGTACAGCGTCAGTTCTTTGGAGTGTAGGCCCTATATTCTGCCACCTGATATCCAGGGTTCTTGAATCAGGGCAATGTCTCCCAACTATTTACATTAGTTTTAGGTTCTTACTTCTCGTTCCCGCTCGAAATCTTGATAGAAAGTCAGTATCATACCTCCGGGGAACGAAATAAGTCGCTTTATGCATGAACAACGTTGGGAAATATCGAAACCTTATTTCCAAAGTGAGTGCAGTGTAGCCTAAACAGTGCGTTCTTTTAAAAGAAGTTTTGGCCGAAATGAAGCACCCACCGCGCCTGCTGTACGCAAGTTTGTGCAAAAAGTTCGTGAGACTGGTATGCTAGTGGACAACACTCATGGTCCTCGTCGTCGTACGGTGCGCACAGACGAGAATGTGGCTGCTGTAGCCGAGAGTGTGAGACTGAATTCAAGAACATCGACTCGCCATCCATCTCAACAGCTCAACATTACACGCACTAGCCTGAGGAGAATTCTGCACTCGGATTAATGGTCCTATAGACTCAGCAATTGAAGGGCGAGGCAGCCACTTCAACGACGTTGTGTTCCATAATTAATGCGAATGTTTGCTCTTACTAATAAAGCCAGAATACATGGAAAAATTAATTTTTTTTTCATTTTGTTGAATTTTTAAAAAGAAACTTGTTTTTGGGTCACCTTGCATAATCGATCTTTTAAAAGAGTCTGAAACGGCTACAAATTATTTATGAATCTCTTTAAAAGATGAAATTGAAGAAGAAAACCAGAGCTAATAGAAGCACAGCTTATTGATATTGTCCACAAGTTCTGCAAAATTGAATTCTGTGGATGATACAAATGTGGGTATATTTAAAGTGACCCCACGTATCTATCTCTTTGGAAAACTTCCACCACTCTCTGGCTGAATTGACATTCCTAAAACTATTTCCTAAGTTTTGAAAATTCAAGTACTCTTGTTTTTTCATTTTACACAAATTCCAATATTTCTTAGTATAGCAGAGTTGAATTTTTTTAAGTTTGTGCTATTTTTGATTGTTCTATAGCAAAAGGAAAACAAAAATTGAATGTATGTGTTAAAAAATTCAAGTTTAAAAATACGATTTTACAAGAGTTTATTATTTGAATAATATTTATTGTTGAATAAAAATAAATTCGACAAAATAATAATACATAGAACTAAAGAAGTATGTAGTTGTATCCTTTGATTGCATAATTTTTTTTTTATTTTTTTAGACCCCTCAAAGAGACACATCGACATCTGGACTTTTATCACATATAAGACAGAATTCAGTCTTGACACCTACTCCAACAGAAGTAACATCATCAACACCAGTAGCCGCAGCTTCAGCTGCAGCTACAGCTGCTGCAACATCAGCAGCAGAAGCTTGTGCTTACTATGATTATCGTTACCAACGTCGTTATAACGAAGTTACCTCAACATCAGCTGCAACCTCAACAAGCGGAACTGCTAGTGGTCGATCCTACGACGGATATCGCTACAATGTAAACCGTATTCGCCCAAATGTTTTCGGAAATATAATCGGTCCGCCACGACTTACACCCTATCAGCCACGTACTCCAAGATTGCGTACTGTTTCACCACCAGACTTTCCAATGCCTATCAATACCTATCGGGGTATTTGTCAACGTGATCGTTTTCACGACGAAATTCCTCCATACGCTTACTCAGACCCTGTGGCTCCCGACATGTACCCACGTGTACAGTATTGTGGATATTCTGAACCACAATGCCTTAGAGGTCCAGCTTCGTCAACAACAACTGCACCGCATCCCAATAGTGTTCCACCTCCACATGAAAACAGCAATATGCCACCTGACGCCGCAGCACCTACCTCAGCTCCTCAGCCAGCTGAATCAACATCTGAAACAGTTCCTGAACAACCACCTCCACCGCGACGTGCGAATATTTGTTCTCCACCTGCTGCACATTCCACGGAGAGTTCCAATTATCCGCCATATTTTGTGCGTGATGTAAGTGGGGTACGAGTGCAATCACGTCGATATCCAACATTTAGTGCAGGCACTACACATCATCGACATCATCAACTAGGAGTTCCACCCCCCTACCTCGTGCATCAAAATCTTTGGTGTCGTCAACAAACCATGCAGGAGATACATCGTCGACACTTAACTCCCACACCCATAGACTTGTCTTCGAATCGAAGTTTGCCCAATTACCGCTCACGACAGATCCAAAACATGTGTCCATGTGTGCACAGTAGAACAGGACCGGTCTCTAGCTTGGATCCGGTCAGTTTAAAAAGATTTTCAATTTATTGAATTTAGTTAGTAATTTATTGAGTAAATTTTCTAGGCATATCAGATGGTCAGCTTGTCAAGTTCATTTGAACCCCCACCGACAACACAACCTAGACAAAGACACGTACCCGCTGTTCACCATCATATGATTCATCATTATACTTTGCCGACACCTGTTCGCTTAGAAATTGGTTTGAGAGCCCCATTGACAAGCTTGAGATCGATTGAAGATATCGGATCTAGAATTGTATTTGGTCCAACTATGAGACCTAATCGTGGTGCCTCTTTGGTATGCTGTACTTTATTAATATTTAATTTTCTTTTTATAAATAATGTTATGCTCAAATTTTATTACAGGAAATAATAGAGCGTAACACCTTACCGCACAAATACAAACGTGTTCGCCGTGAAAGTGAATCCGATGAGGATGCAGAAAAGTGCGCAATATGTTTATCGTTGTTCGAAATAGATAATGAAGTCAGGTAGGTCATTTTTAAGTTACCCTTTTACATTTATATTGCTTTGAAATTAATTGCAAATGAAAAAAGGCTTTTTTTAAGGTACTAGTACGGTCTAGAAACGCAAAAAACGCACGATTTTTGGAAATTTTTTTCCCGGAAACTTTATAAGATAATAACATAATTTTTTTTCTAAATAATGAATACATGTGTCAAGAGTACAAAAAAAATTTGTTTGTTGAATTTTGGCCGAATTATAGAGGGCGTCAACGTCGGCTCATCAAAAAACACATTTTCCCATGGCGGACAGTTAATCTCCGGATCTACTGAACCGATTTTCAAAAAACTTGTTGCAACTAGATTGTTTTTATGTTTTCTAAGACAATTTACCACAATTTGACCAAAAAGTTATGAATAAAAAAATGGCGACCCAAAAATGGCCAAAAAAATTGTCAAAAAAAAATTTTTTTTTTCAAAGCTCGAGATTTTTTTTTTTGTTTTGACTTTTGAAGCAAATTGAGGTAAATTGTCTCGTAAGAAACCTTCCTTTAAATAACCCACTTTGGTTTTTTTGTTTTAGTCCAGCCAATCCTGAGATTAACTGTCCGCCATGGGTCAATGTATTTTTTGATGAGTCGACTTTGGGCCTTCTATAATTCGGCCAAAATTCTCAAATTAAAATTTTTTTTTGTACTCTTGACGCATGTATTCATTATTTATATTTAAAAAAAAAATTATGTTATTACGTAATAAGGTTTCTGAGAAAAAAATTCCCAAAAATCGTGCGTTTTTTGGCGTTCTAGACCGTACTAGTACCTTAATCCTCTTATAACTGTGGAATCATTTTTTTTAATTAAATTTTAAGTCTTGTTTTGAGTATTATCATCCCATCTTTTTGCGGGCTTGCATTTAAAAAAAGCTTCATTTAAATAAGCATTCTCAATTTCATCAAAATAATTTTCGTTTTCCGATTAATACAAACTTTCTTCCGGGAAATACTCTCTTGCCACTAAATATGACTTACTTAGGTTAGGTAAGCGTGGTTGTCAGCATGAATACTTGATACACTTACACCATAATTTGTTCCATCGCTAATCTAGTAAGACTTTCTCCTTAATCGCTGAACCACTCAGAGCTCTTTGCGAAGCGTGCCAGACTACTAATGTCTATATTTGCCATGTCGCTAGGATCATTATAATAGAACTCTCCCAGATGGAGCCTACGTCTTTGAGAATTGAGGAATCGATTCTTTCGTTTTAGAATAATCCGAGCCTCGATTATAAAACGAAACCGATATGTAATCTGCTTTGAGATAACGAACACTTAGAGCTCTCCTAGCTGTCGCCAGACATGTGCCTTAGTCCACGGGTAAAAGTGTACCTACACATTTTCAGTATCCTTGTTCCTAGTTGCTATTTAATTTTAAACGATGTAAAAGGCAGAAGATGGGAAGAAACCAGTCATGTTTGATAAAAATATATAGGTATATAGTATATTTATTAATCGGATATCCAATCCATGCAATATGTAAGTGAATAAAATAAGTGTTTTAAGAACAAATTTTTGTGGCAAATAATAATAACACGGACTACTTGTTTACGTGGATAGTCTATTTATGTTTAGTTAAAAAAATGAAAAATCTTCTATATTGCAGAATTAAGAAGTTTATAACTTCAGTTTTAATGACCCGATTTTTAAGGTTAAGACAAATAATGAATATAAAAAAAATCATTCTAGACGAATGGGAAAAAACAACCTTTGTTCAAAAGTTGATGGAAAATTTTAGAATTTTGAAAACCTTTACTATATTGATACAATCCATTTTTAGTTTTTAAGAACAATTGGTATTTTGTGCGTCTTAATCTCAAACGTCAAAAGAACTGTCTTTATAAACTTTAATTAAAGAATAGTTCTGTTCAACCAGAAAAAGGCCAGTTTAGAGTACTGTGGTGCAGTGCATGTTCATGAAAACTGTTAGAGCAAACTCAAGGAAAAACGTCATACGTCAGATGTTAAAAAGAAGAAAACAAATTAAATTCGGCGCAATAAAATGCCTTATGCCTGCGCTGAAGTCGACGGCAAAGGGACGAAATTTATTCCCAGTGCCTGCGACGACGTTGTTGGCTTTTTAGGCACAATATCTCTTCCTACTCTTCACCTTTTTTCATCGAACTTTCAAACACTTGCGCTCGGAATTCTTCGTCTAAATATACAGTGGCGACAAAATAAATAGGACATGTAGTCTTAAATTTCTGTGATGCAAGTTTTTCCCACTTTCTTAAACTTTAAAGAGGTGTTTGACTTATGAGGAAGTAAGACCAAATATATGTACATATATATCTGATTTAAAAATAAAATTAAGTATATTGAACTCATAAAAAAAATAGAACAAACTGATTTATACAATTTAAGTATACTTAGACAAAATAAATAGCACATTTCGTAAATAACAAATAAATAACATATTAAATAAGAAAATTTTAACATTATTTGAAGAAAATATCGGGTATTTGGCCGAGTAACCTTTATTTTTAATCACAGCGGAATACCGTCGTTTTATAGACGAAGGAAGACTCGGGAATCGTTCAACAGGTACTGAGTACCAGATCAATTTATCGCTTCGTCCACAACATTCCACAGGTACTCAATAGAATTACGATCTAGTGACTAAGGCGGCTTATTCCTTAACACCGGTTTTTTATGAATAGCCATTGCTTCACAGACTTAGCCATATGATTAGGATCGTTGTCCTGTTGAAATTTACACGTCAAGGGCATTTCATCCTCAGAATACGGTAGAATTGTATCCCGTACGATTTCCTTGTAATATAAATGGTCCTTAATACCCTCTATCTGATGAAGTGGTCCCATACCATGCCAATAAAAACATCCCTAAACAAGAATGCTACCTATACCATGCTTAACAGACTTTATTGTGTATATTCTGGTCATATTCCTGGTGGATTTCTGGTCGAAAGTAGTTTTTACCATCTGACCCAAAAGATTAAATTTACACTCATCGCTCCGTAAGATATTTCTCCACCAATTTTGAAATATGCTCCCTTGTAAACTGCATCCCACGTGAGAGATTGCTCTTAAAGACGTCCGCTATCTTTCTGGCAAATCGTCCAAACAGCTTTTTTCCACTGAGACAGTTTCTAATCGTACTAACAGACACATTAACACCAAGATCTTGTTCATTTGCATGTTCAATTTTTGGGACTTAGCGCAGGCAGACGATGTCAAAATCAGTTCAAGGGGTGGTTTTTCTGGTCGTACTCATACAAATTTTGTTTTGAGCACTTCCTTCTTCTTCGCAATGGTGAACAGCATTTATAACATTCTTATTCTTCCTTGAAATTTTTATTTCCGCTATAGTTCAGATTTCGTGTGACCTTATCCTTAGTCTTATTCCCTTATTTTATATTCAAAATCCAGATACTCAACATTCAAAATCTACAACAAAAATGGTCTTACAGTGCCTGATTGCAAAATGCACTTATGTTTTAAGGCCAAGAAAGAATTTTTAACAGAAGTGTGCTATTTATTTTGTCGCCACTGTACATACGTAGATTTAATTAAGATATTATTGTAGATATTAATTGGAGAACACTGAATCACCAGAGATTGCCCTTCACTTGAAGTTAGCTCTAATCTATGTATGCATTATTTAAAAAAATTTATCAAAAATACAAAGCGCGGAAAAAAATCAACTTTATTCGTTAACAAAATATAATCGAATAATGACATCAACTGATTTTGACAATTTTCACCAACCTGCACTAGCTCAAAAGGTAGCGCAAAATATTCTGAACTAGAGTACACTAGTTCAGCTCAATGAACGCTAATCAGTGTCAGTCAATGCAGAAATTTTCTCAATGAACCCAAAAAAGCTACACTTTTCTGCCCAGAGTAGTCCAGTGCAGCTGGTTGAATAGAACTAATGTCTAGTTATCTTGATGTGATGGAAAATATTTCAGATCGCATAGAACTAAAGCTTCGAAAAAGTATAGTTCAGTTCCAGATGAAGAAAAAATAGTTTTTAATTAATAAAATAATAATATATTTTTATTTTCTCTTTCAGACGGCTTCCCTGCATGCATCTATTCCACACCGAATGTGTTGATCAGTGGCTGGTCACCAATAAGCATTGTCCTATATGCCGCGTGGATATCGAAACCCATCTTACCAAAGATACAACCAGCTCGTTATGACCCGCCCCTAGGGTTATATCAACCTAAAAATTCATTTATTCATACAAAATTCAACTTAATATAAAAGTAATATTAATACCCCACGTATACATATATAATTTTTAGAAAAAAACTGAAAAGAAATTAAGCTTAAAGGATGAAAAACTAAAAAAAAACAGAACTTTTAAGCTTTTTAAAATAATTATTTTTTTTACAATTTTTGGTATTTATTAATGTATGGGCGCCATTCCGTTCGGTTATTTTTGTTTTTCATTTTAAAGCAATTTATTCATTTTGTTTCAAAATTGCTTTACATTTATCATATTTATTTTTGTTTTAACTCATACAAAACTCCATGCAAATACTGCATGTTATTTACCTTTCTCATTTTGTATTTTAAGGCGAAATGTATTCGCTTATTAATTTATGTTATATATATATTTTTTTTTTCTAATCAAATTTTTTGTTACTGCGATATATTATTGTTTACTTTTTTTGAGCCTGTCATATTAATTTAAATACTAGGTGGTATACAAAAAAAACCCAAATCCAGTTTCAGATCTTTTTGCTGTGTGGTAAAACATTTATTTTTTGTTTGTATTGGAATTCTGACAGAAATGAGATTTGAGACTGATAAAACTTTTTTTTTGCCACTAATATAATTATTTCATATGCTCCGTACTTAGAAAAATTAATTGTTTTTCTATTTTGTTAATTTTAAAATAAAACTAGAAAAATCATTTTAGGAATAATTAAGATAAGTGAAATTAATAAAGAGCAAGTTCATATACTGGAAACATCTACGTTTGTAGATGTGTACGTTTTTTTAATTAAAAACAAATCTACAATACCAAGTGCCATACATAAGTAAAATAAAAGAAAACAATCATTCAATTCTCATTTTTCTCAAAATGGAATATTAAATGTTTTGTTTTTTTATTCACTTCTTGTTATTTTATTCTTATTTTTCTGTTGTTCAATTTATTTAGATTAAGGACATTCTTCAACTCATTTATTGATTTTAAACAAATGATAACTATATGTTATGTAAATTAGCGCTATTTTTGTGAGCATTCATTTTCACTGTAATACATAAATATACTATGAACCATTAAAACATATTTAATAAGAAATATTCAAGAAATTTGCATAAAATCATCAAGCATATAAGCAAATTAAATAAATACATAAACTATCTGATAAACCACAATTATTTGTTTGTTTAATAAGAAATGTACATACAATTTTATTTAATTTAAAACTCAATTCACTAGGAAACATACATATTTGCCTTAAAAAAATGTCCACCAAAAGAATAGATTTATATGCATTAGACCGAAAGTAAACAGGCTTAACTTTTCACCATAATATAAAAGAAATAATTTTATCGGTTAAGAGGCGATAAAAGTAAAAAGAATTCAACAGCCTGAACCTTCGAGAAAAGTTGAAGGAATATTAATTGTAGAAGAATTGTCGATCGACAGACGATAACATAAAGAACTGATATCGAGCATGAATTAATGGACCAAGTCCAAACTGAACAAAACCGACAACTTCGCCCAATCCATCTGCACGAAAAACATCTTTAATTATGCTGCTAGAGCTGACGGACAAACTCGTTCTTTTGCAGACAATTATGATGACAATCGTAACCGATAACATTAATGTTAACAAATGTACCCGGTTTGTTCTTCAAGTACAGTTGATTGACGAAGATTTGAAATGAAAAACACATGATACTTTATGACAAGCATACAATTTTATTGCCAATTTAATATCCTTTCCATTTTTTTGTCTGTCCTAATTTGTTTTTTTTTTATAATTTAGTTGTACAATCAGGTTTCCTTTTTACGATACTTTTGATTATTTTTAACGACATCTTACTTTCTTCATAATCGTTGGCTGTTTCACTTACACGCCATAAGTTAGTAATTTCATATACGTTTATTTACATAAATTAAAGAATTAGAATTTTTGAAATCAATTTTTAAAAGCGCCAACAGCAAATTTTGGTAGTGGATGTATCCAAAATATGAAATAAATCCCAGACTTCAAATGAATAATATATGTATACATACATAGGTGAAAGACAATTTACACTCAGCTTCCCCCTGCTAGACATCCCCTTTTGAGTCAGAGTTACAGTGCTAATATTAATTAAAGAGCACAAGCTCCGGAGGGCACGAGTACGATAACTTGGCCGCCAAGATTTGATGACGGATTTTTGTAGAGGGGTCAAAAATAAGCACTTTTTACTATGGGAGAGGGGGGTCTATCTCCCCCCGTTTAGGAGGTAGGGGCACTTTTAAAAAAAATGGTTTAAATTGAAAAAAAAAATATTAAAAAACAACGGCAACACCTACAATAAAGTGCTATACTGCGTTTGAAAGCCAGAAGATTGTTATATAATCCTGCATTTAAATTAAATTACTCATATCAATAGTTTTTGCGAAATTCGCATTTAAATTCCAAATTTTGATAAAAAAAACGTGAAAAAAAAGTTTAGACCCGTTGTTTTCAAAATTGTGAAATGAAATTGTAAATTAGCTTATATGTGTTTCATGTATCTATCAGTTCTTAATCGAACACAAAAAACCGCATGGTTCTATGTCTTCTGATTTTTGAGAAAATCGAAAATAAGGGCAAATTCCTAAACGCATATCTTGCGCAAATTCTGCTAAGCAAACAGTTTCAAAATGCAAATACAAAAATCTCTGCTAAGCAGAGTGTCCCGAAATGCAATCGATGCTACTTTCTTGCTCAAATGCAGAGGCATTTGTGCAAATGTCAAACATTTCTTGCGTAATTCTCTTACATATGCGTATTCTGATTTGCTATATCTGCTTTGCAGGTGTTTTGCTTTGCAAATCTTGCGTTTAGGAATTTGGCCTAACTTAAACTACTTTTCTACAAAATGTTTGATATTTTTTGCATCCTTACATAAATAAATCAGTGCTAGCTTCCAACATTACAATATATAAACAGTAAAGTATGTATGGGGGGCATGCTGCCCCCCTGCAACCCCCCTGCTTGGGCACACTATAGGATTTGGGGTAGATGCGAGGTTGGGTGCATGCAAAGTTTCTTTTGCATTCACAGAATCTGTATTTAAAAAAATTAAAATTTATTCTATTTGGGGTGGCCGTGGCGCGATGGATGTGTGCTCGCCTGTGAACCTCATGATCACAGGTTCGATCCCTGCCGTCGTCTATGTCGTCTTTAATTCCATTAAAAACCTCCTAAAATTGTCATCAATGGGTTGCTGGTTTACTCATTACATGTTGTTCAGGCATAACACTAACAACATGTAATTGAGTTAAACTAGTATGCCCAACAATGATGAACACGAATAAAATAATGTGAATTATAAGCCACATAGAAATAAGACACGGCATTCTCCGCACTAGTTCAGCCGCCATCTCTGGAGATAAAATATCTGAGACAACAACCTTCAGTCTCAGAACATCGTGCCATACATCTTTCCTATCCTTCTTTCTCTTCCTTAACTTCACGCCCGCGCTGTGTTCAAACATTTAAAGGGTAATCATAATCCCTTGAGCGCGTGTAGATTATAAAAAAAAAAAAAAAAAAATTTATCCAATGTCCACTAAATACATATAAAATACAATAAACGATCTTGAAAACCAAAACAAACTTCCGACCATGTTCACCAATACATGGCACTATTTTTCTATCGAAAATACTGCCTAGAAAGGAAATATAAGGACGACTGGGGTTCGCAAATTACAAACTAACTAACAAAATAACTGACCCAGATGCAATTCTACCTCCTCATGGTGCATTCTGGGTAACGCTAAATGAATTGCGGTACTGAACTAACAAAGATTCATTATTTTTATTAACATTAATCCTTAAAATGGAATCACCGTCACCACCAAAAATCAAAAAAAGCAGTTTTGGTAATTTTCGATTTTCTCAAAAACTAGAAGACAGAACCATGCGGTTTTTTGTGTTCGATTAAAAACTGATAGGTACATGGAACACATATAAGCTAACTTACAATTTCATTTCACAATTTTGAAAACAATCGGTCTAAACGTTTTTTTCACGTTATTTTATCAAAATTTGGACTTTAAATGCGAATTTCTCAAAATCCATTGACATGAGTAATTTAATTTAAATGCAGGATTATAGAACAATCCTCTGGCTTTCAAACGCAGTATAGCACTTTATTGTAAGAAGTGTTGCCGTTGTTTTTTAATATTTTTTTTTTTTCAATTTAAACCATTTTTTCTAAAAGTGCCCCTACCTCTTAAACGGAGGTTTTCTCAAAAACCAGAAGACATAGAACCATGCGGTTTTTTGTGTTCGATTAAGAACTGATAGATATACATGAAAAATATATAAGCTAATTTAAATTTCATTTCACAATTTCGAAAACAATCGGTCTAAACTTTTTTTTCACGTTTTTTTTTATCAAAATTTGGACTTTAAATGCGAATTTCTCAAAAACCATTGACATGATTAATTTAATTTAAATGCAGGATTATATAACAATCTTCTGGCTTTCCAACGCAGTGTAGCACTTTATTGTAGGTGTTGCCGTTGTTTTTTAATATTTTTTTTTTCAATTTAAACCATTTTTTCTAAAAGTGCCCCTACCTCCTAAACGGGGGGAGATAGACCCCCCTCCCATAGTAAAAAGTGCTTGTTTTTGACCCCTCTACAAAAACCCGTAATCAAATCTTGGCGGCCAAGTTATAGTACTCTCCCCCTCCGGAGACTTTGTTGTTATAGCAAAAAATTTGAAAACACGAATTCATTTTTTAAATGGTAAAACTCAAATTTTAACTAGTTTTTATTACTATGCAAAACAAAGTTAAATTTCTGACGTTGAAAGTGTGTGCTTGTGTATATGCTTTTGAAAAGCTGAGAGTAAAATGTTTGACATCTTTATATTTGTAAGTGAAAGCTGAAAGGATTTAAATTTTTGAGATCAAACCGTCAATTCCGACAAAAAAAAAGACCACAATTCTGTATCACGATCACTACTGTCGATTTCCTTTACGGACTAGCGATTTCGATCCCGGATCGAACATTTTTCGTTTGGTGTGTGTCCAATTGCGTTTTTCCTTTACGTGTAAATTAATTAATTAATTAACTTAAAGAGTCCAATATTAAGGTACTATAAAAGAATACGGACAAATTCCTAAACGCATATCTTGCGCAAATTCTCCTAAGCAAACAGTTCCAAAATGCAAATACAAAAATCTCTGCTAAGCAGAGTGTCCCAAAATGCAATCGATGCTACTCTCTTGCGCAAATGCAGAGGCATTTGTGCAAATGTCAAACATTTCTTGCGCAATTCTCTTACATATGCGTATTCTGATTTTCTATATCTGCTTTGCAAATCTTGCGTTTAGGAATTTGGCCTACGTCTTATTTGTACGTCAGCTATAAAATAAATAAATTGAAATCCCTCTTTAAATATGTAGGGATTTAAAAATTTTGATCCCTGTCAAAGAAAAATCGATTTTTTTGTTGGAAGGAAATCGACATATGTATGTAAGTGTTTAACACAATACATTATCAGCCGTATTTATTAGAATTCCCTAAACGCGTGAATAGTTATGCAATGCATAAGGACTTATTCATCCACTATGCAAATTCATATTTATAAAACATTTGCCTACCCTGCATAGTTATAATGAGCTTGTGTCAAATAAAGTACCAAAAAGTAAGAATCTATTACATTTAGTCTTCATAACACTCAGCTGTTTATCAAAAAACAAAAAAAACATCTTGTCCATCTATCGAATTTAATAAACAAAAACGAAACTACTAAAAGCTAAAAGAATTCCAACAATTAACTTTGATTCATCAGATAAAGTATGTTATTATCTCTAGCACAATACTGGAAATCAAATTGTTATTCGTTTCATTATAGCTGGAATACTTCTCAGACAAGTTCTTGAGGATACAATGCAATAATGCAAGATAATAATTACAACACTAACACACCGTATGAAGAAGGATGCGTGGAGAGAGATCACCAACAAGTATATTTAACTATTTAATTCTAAGCAATTTTCAATTCAATTTGTTTTTAATGTATTAGTACAATATAACATTTTTGTTTCAATAAATAAAAATAACACAAAGTTTTAGTTTCAATATCAAGTCAAAGGCATTTTTTTTGTTGATAATCTTTATAATTCAATGTGATGTCAAAATGATTGTGACAGTTCAATACTAAAATGTCCTTATGTAGGCACTATTCAACCTCCAAACGCGTTTAGCTTATAATGCCTCTATTCAACGTCACATAAGTTTTATAAATAACGATTTTGCGTTTAGAGGCATTATAAGGGTTGCATAGCCTTATGTACTCACTATAGGTGTGTTTTATTCATTGCTGCATAGCCAGCGCAGCATTCAAGTGCGAATAAAACGATCAAACTCACTCCATATGTCAATTTTAATTTATATTTCAATGTTGGCCATTATTATAGAAAATGTCAAAATCTGATGTCAAAACATCATTTGCATTTGGCAAGCAAGAAGTGAAGTAAATAAACGAATTATTGAATTGAATTACGAAATATTTAAAAATAAAACAAATAAAATGAACAGAGAAGCAATACAGGTAAAAGATTATATGCATTTCTCGTTTTCTTAAAAAAAAATACAGTTTTTTCTTTTAGTCCTGGATAGAATTTTTAGAGTCATCTTCTAGCAGTGGAGAAAGCTCAAATCTTGAAATCAGTGAGAGCTCCGATGATTCTTTATCAGAGGAAGAAATCCATGCAAGTGTTTCCAATTTCATAGAAACAATTGAAGCCTACAGCAATGATGACTTCAAAACACATTTCAGACTGAAAAGACCCACTTTGGAAGAATTAGTCGGTAAGATATTTATTAATTTTTTTTTTATACATAATCCTCTTTCAATTTAATTTCAGTCAAATATTCTCTTTCTGAAATCTTCACAACTACGAATCCTGGAGGCAAGAAAAAAGTCGACGCCAAAAAAGAAATGCTCATGTTTGTGTGGTATATTTGTAACACCGTGACATTTCGGCAACTTGGAAACCTTTTTGGAGTTGCAAAATCTACCGCGTGGTCTATAGTTGGACGTGTTAGTAAATGGCTTGTTTCAATTGCTGACGAATACATAATGTGGCCTCAAGGGGAAGTAATTCAACAAAATTGTTCAAAATTTGAAATGAAAAAGAGAATTCCAGATGTGATTGGGGCCATTGATTGCACACACATCATAATAGCAGCTCCGAAAGAACATAAAGAGTGCTACTATAACCGGAAACAAAACTTCTCAATCGTTTTGCAAGCAGTGGTTGATGCAGACAAGAAATTCATAGACATATGTTGTGGCGAGCCTGGTTCTCTACACGACAGCAGAGTTCTGAGGAGATCCGATTTGTTTCGAAAAGCTCAGACAAATTGTTATCGACTATTTCCGTCTAACAAATTTCTTTTAGGTGATTCCGCTTATGCTGCATCGAATTGGATTGTTCCACCTTTCAAGGATTTCGGTCGACTTACTGATCAACAGAAGCGCTTTAATTACATCCATTCCTCAACTCGAATTATAGTGGAAAATGCTTTTGGACTACTCAAAGGAAGATTCAGAAGAATAAATAAATTTACTGAACAAAGAAACCTAGATTCAGTGAAAGAAATTGTTGTTGCCGCATGTGTTTTGCATAATTTGTGTATACTTAATGACGACAACTTTTCTATGAATGAAGAAATAATCCCATCAGAAAACACGTTACAGAACAACGATGAACTGGAAAACAACCTTCCTGGTGATCGACGCCAAAGACTATTTGATTACCTTTGTCAACAACATATATTGTAAAGCAGTAAATTGAAAATTAAAAAACAAAATTCGAGACAAAAAATAAATGATTTTATTATTTTTCTTTTAACTTTATCCAAGCAAAGAAACAGAAACTAGGTACCTTAGTTAAATACAAAAAACAAAAACAAAAAATTCATTTTAATAAAATAACAAAAAAGGGTTAAAATTCAATTTAAATATGATTATATATACATCACAGATAAGATTACTCTGCAGTTCAGTTAAAACGTAAAAAAAAAAAACAAAAACAAAATATGAATTCGTTCCTAAGAAAAATTGCATTCATACAAACAATACAAAACAAAAAACCGGAATTAAATTCACTATACAAAGACGGACTTAAACTCAATACACATACATATACATATACATCACACAAAACTGAATACTTATAAATACACAACAAAAAAAGTAATTAAAATCAAAAAAAAATTGTATGTATGTATGTATATACATCACAGAAAAAAACATAGTTCAAAATACAGCTATACATATATATACACATCCTATTCATCACAGATAATGGCACTGAAAAGAAAAAAACAAACAAAAATTATTTTCAGTATAGGTACATATAACTGCCTATGATTACATACTTTACTTCATTTTTTTCAGCATTTCTTCCATTAATTCCTTCTTCAACTTGAAACGCTCCATTTTTTCTCTCTGTCGTTGTTGGAAGCGCGCTTCAACGTTTTTCATTTCACTCTCTTTCAGCTCAAGCTTCGCTTTCAAGTATTCGGTTTTTGTAATTTTTTTTTTTTTTTAGCAGCACTCGAAATTTCTGAAGCGGTAACTCGCTCGACATTCAATGCTGAAGCTTCAGATAAAGATTCAATTACGTATACTTCCTCGATGCTTCCTTGTATGGAACTTAAAAGCGACGATGTGGAGGGCACACTATCAGTCGCCGTCGTCGCCGTTGCAGTTAGTGAAGCAACTGATGCATTGGAGTCCTGTGAAAGCAAATACAACTCAAATTTTCTTCTTAGACATTATGTATTTAAAACAAACTCACCAAGAACCTTGTTCCAGTGTTTATACTCTGGCTTGAAGAGTGGATAGGTTTATTTCCAAACACTTCCTCCATTTCTTTGAAAAATGGAGGAGTGCAAGGAGATGCACCAGTTGCACTGCAGTTGTCCTTGGCACTTTTGTATGCCCTCAGCAAAGTCTGCATTTTTATTTCACATTGGTGAGCGGTAATACTTGAATCCTGAAACGAATTGAGATTGTTTTATTTTATTGGTATCAACAATTTATTAAGACTTACAAATCCGGCCGAAATTAGGTCTTCGACAACATTCTCGTATGCAAGCCGCCTCTTCCTGCTGACTTCAAACTCACGTTGTCGAGAGGTGTAAAAATGCAGCAACGCCTTTGTTTCGTCATGGCTCCAACGCTTTGGTCTGTATAGTTAAAAAGTTGGTTTTTATTTGAAATATTCGAAAAATTAACTTATTTTATATATTTACCTTTTTTCCATTTTTGAATAATTTGTATACGATGCTCCTAATGCCAAATTTAAATGTGAAATGGAATTTAACTTTCAAATATGAGCAATTGCCAACATTTGCGAAACAAAATAATTTTAAAATTGACTGCATAGCGCCACCTTCGTTTCAATAATTTAAAGTTCTATCACCAGCAAAGCTGCCATTTTTTTTGCTGGCTTCTTTTTCGCCAGCAATCAAATTGTTGTTGTTTGCCGAGGGAAATTTTGCTGCGCTAGCTATGCAGCAGTGAATAAAACACACCTTATAATGAGTTTATAAATATGGCTGTATGTATGTAAGTGGCCGCGTTCACTTCGTAGACCGATAGGGTATCTACGATACGTTGGCGAACGACCAAAACCGGATAGGTAACATTTACTGTCAAAGTCAAAAAAAGACGTGTATCATCCAGGGTTGGCCGATTCAACTACATGTCTAATTTACTACAATTTGTTACGTCTGCTACATACGTAGTTAATTCATAAAAAAAATAGAATAATGGAAACCAAACAATTTTGCACATTTATGATCGGACCTTATTCGGAATTATTTATTTATTTTTGGAGACAAACAATTTTTTTTGACATAATCAAAGGATTTGGATTATGAACACATGATTTAAAGATATTTTTTAATGCTGAATTTATTGTACAAGGTATCTTGCGACGATTTAGTTGCAGCAAGAGAACATTTGCTAATCCGCAAAACAAACAATTATTATTATACATATGTATGTATACTGGATTACAAATCCTATGAATTTTTTTTTATTATAACAATTCATTAAATATTTAAGAATATAATATAGTATATAGCCCTTATAAATAATATACAACTGGCAATGTCTATTAAGTTTTTAGTTCAAATTTGTGATAATTTAATCCTGCAATGAGGAAAAGTAAATTGAAAAGGGCAGATTTTTTAACCACAAATTAACTCACGCCAACGAGGTTTCTTTTTTTTTTTAAGCTTTAAGCCGACAGAGTTAAACTACGATTTCTTTTAGTGCTTGTTCGCATTTGGTGAGCAGACGCTGTCGTTTCAAGGTACGTACATATAAATATTACCAAAAAAACTTTTTAAAAATAATAAAAACCAAGAACTGGTAATTATATTGAAACTGTTTATTTTTAAGGAGCGCAGCACACTTGTCGAAGAGAGCTCCAGTACGATCATTTTCCATTTTAATTGGAGTAAATCCACCTTCAGCCCAATAATTATGTAGCTTTTTGACCAGCCATTTTCACTTCGCTTAATGAAAATGAATAAGTCTAACTAACATACTCTCCAGAGCTAAACTCTTGAAATCTGACAAAAAAAAACTCCCATACAACTCTCTTATATCCCATTGTTATACCTTAGTATTAATATCTTGTTATGAAACTGAACTGGGTTTCATAACATTTTTTTTTTAAGAGGTAAACACTTTTGCAGCTTAAAACTACTTAAATCTTACAGCTAAACTATTTTCTCTTCTTGCAATAAGATTATATAAGCTTATAGTCTTAAAGGAATCCTTTTCTGAAAACTCAGCTCTAAATAATATGTCCATATAATCCCATAACAAGTCATGTTTAAGAGTTAAGATCATTTCATATTTCTATGAAAACTCTAAAAGAATTTGAGTTTAATACCTCATATATCAAGAAACAATCTGAAGTTCAAAGAATAAAAGCTTTGCAGTAGGATCCGAAAGAGATCTTCAATGCAACAAACTTTACTTTTCTCAATTAGTAAATTAGTACTAGAAGTAACAAATGGTAAAAAGTTACAGTTCGGCCAACCCTGTACTCGACACAAAAGAAAATAGATCAGCTGAAATGTCAGCTGTTCTTCAAAATTCCCCTTGGATAGTTAAGTATACCAAACATTTTTGGATAGCTTTAGATTTCTGCTTGACATCAGCTGTTTCGTTGATCAGTTGTTTTTTCCTATGGGATTACAACAACACCAACAAATCCGGATACCTTTGGATACGTACCCGAACGCGACCAGTGGTCGCGTTCACCTCGTAGTCCGATAGGGTATCTAAGATACTTTAGTATCCGATACATTGGCGAACGACCAAAACCGGATAGGTAACATTTACTGTCAAAGTCAAAAAAACGACGTGAATCGACCAGGGTTGGCCGAGTCAACTACATGCCTAATTTACTACAATTTGTTACGTCTGCTACATACGTACTTAATTCATAAAAAAATAGAATAATGGAAACCAAACAATTTTGCACATTTATGATATTAATCTTATGAAGGTTTGTACAAAAACTGAAAATGTTTCATTTACCATAATGATGATAAATTGTAGGAATTATACATAATAGATGGGAAGTTTATTTTTGGAGACAAACAATTGTCTTTGGCATAATTAAAGGATTTGGATTATGAACACATGATTTAAAGATATTTTTTAATGCTGAATTTATTGTACAAGGTATGTTGCGACGAGTTAGTTGCAGCAAGAGACCATTTGCTAATCCGCAAAGCAAACAATTAATATTATACATATTATACTAGATTACAAATCCTATGAATTTTTTTTATTATAATAATTCGATAAATATTTAAAAATATAATATGGTATAGCACTTATAAATATATACAACTTACAATGTCTCTATTAAGTTTTTAGTTCAAATTTTTGATAATTTAATCCTGCAATGAGGAAAGGTAAATTGAAAAGGGCAGATTTTTTAACCACAAATTATCTGACACCAACAAGGTTTTTTTTTGTGATTTTAATAAGCGGTGAGCTTTAAGCTGACAGAGTCAAGCTACGATTTCTTTTAGTGCTTGTTCGCGTTTGGTGAGCAGACGCTGTCGTTTCTAGGTAAGTTCATATAAATATTACCAAAAACATTTTTAAAAATAATAAAAACCAAGAACTGGTAATTAAATTTAAACTTGAAACTGTTTACTTTTAAGAACCGCAGCACTCTAGTACGATCTTTTTCTTTTTTAATTGGAGTAAATCCACCTTCAGCCCAATAATTATGTAGCTTTTTGACCAGCCATTTTCACTTCGCTTATTAAAAATGAATAAGTCCAACTAACATACTCTCCAGAACTAAACTCTTGAAATCTGACAAAAAAAACTCCCATACAACTCTCTTATATCCCATTGTTATACCTAAGTATTAATATCTTGTTATGAAACTGAACATTTCCTATCATTTTTATTTTATGAGGTAAACACTTTTGCAGCTTACAACTACTTAAATCTTATAGATAAACTACTTTCTCTTTCTAAATATGTCCATATAATCCCATAACAAGTCATGTTTAAGAGTTAAGATCATTTCATATTTCTATGAAACCCCTAAAAGAATTTGAGTTTAATACCTCCAATATCAAGAAACAATCTAAAGTTCAAAGAATAAAAGCTTTGCAGTAGGATCCGAATGAGATCTTTAATGCAACAAACTTTACTTTTCTCAATTAGTAAATTAGTACTAGACGTAACAAATGTTAAGAAGTTACAGTTCGGCCAACCCTGTACTCGACACAAAAGAAAATAGATCAGCTGAAATGTCAGCTGTTCTTCAAAATTCCCCTTGGATAGTTTAGTATACCAAAAATTTTTGGAATGAATGAATGAATGAATGAATGAATGAATGAATGAATGTTTTATTGAGTCTTTAAGTATCAATTACAGAGTCGTTTCATCTTATTCTAACTTTAACATAGGTACAAAAGTGGCTGTAGCGTATGGCCTTCTTTAACAATTACTTTATTTAAGGTTAAGCCTCGTGGCATGTCAATTTTTATATAATAATATAGTTTTGTTCTGCTCGTGCTCAAGAGCGTTATACATTTGCGTGAAACGGAAGTTTCGTTGACTATATACATGTTTACAATTTAATAAACTAACACTAACTTAAAAAACTAAAAAAAACTAAAAACTAAAAACGCGCAATGCGCATTATTTTTTTTTATAACATATAATGTTGATATTTCTTGTCTTTTTTTGAAAATGAGAGCGAGAACGCTCTTTATGTTTGAATATGCAATTAGTTCACTAGAGGAGTGAAAGAGTAAAAAAGATAGTCAGATATGAGCGATAGCTCTATACTGCTTATATTTATACATTTAGAATGAGTGAGAAGATTATACTGTTACACTAATATCACATGACAGAGATAATAAGTTGAGAGCGATGGCCCTGTACTTATACATATATAATATATATACGATTATTACGAGTTGTTTAACACTGGAATCAGATCCGTTACTTGTTGCGTTTGGTGGTGATTTTGTAAGCCCCAGTTGTTGACTATCGCCGTGAGATCCTCAGTTCCAGACCCAAGTGAGATTTAGTTGTTGTTCGGCGGACTGTTGCCCGCAGAATTGCAGTTGCGGATTTTTTAATGTGCAGGTTCGCTTCCTGCTAGGAATTAGCCAAATGTCGGCGTCATCTATTGTTGTTCGGCGGACTGTTGCCCGCAGAACTGCAGTTGCGGATTTTTATTTATGTGCAGGTTCGCTTCCTGCTGGGAATTAGCCACATGGCGTCATCGATTGTTGTTCGGCGGACTGTTGCCCGCAGAACTGCAGTTGCGGATTTTTATTAATGTGCAGGTTCGCTTCCTGCTGGGAGTGAGCCATGTATCGGCATCGTCGATTTTTGTGTAGTGTATTACACTGTTGCTTAATCCACTTGTTAGGTTAATGCCTCAATTTGAGGTTCTACTTTTTCTTATCTCGCTGGGGAGAATTAATGGGCACTTTGTGTTAAAAAGGTGATCCAGTTTTTTCGTTGTAATCACAGCACCATCCGGCGTTGAGTTTAATTTAGAATGTTTAGGAAGTTCGCTTTTAGTAAAAGCGAATAAAATTTAGTCAAATAAAAGACATTAAAAACGGAAAAAAATTAATTTAAACCGTACCACGTTTTAACAAGAATTATATTAACTTTATTTTTTGGAGAGTGCAGACGCAGAAACACGTCTGCACTCTCGGACACTCCAATTCCCTCCAAAAATTTTTGGATAGCTTTAGATTTCTGCTTGACATCAGCTGTTTCGTTAATCAGTTGTTTTTTCCTATGGGATTACAACAACACAAACAAATCCGGATACCTTTGGATACGTACCCGAACGCGACCAGTGTTTAATAAAATACAAAAAATAAGTTAATTTAAGGCGCAACATCTTAAATACTTACAACTCTTAACCATCTCGTGTTGTGGCTTGTGGGTGGTAATGAAGGAGACCTTTAATTTTCTGCGTACCCGGTTAGCTAAGATGAGAAACACATTCGAATTCAATTGGAAAGGTTTTATTTTGTATCATTTTGTAATCAAGTAAAAATGTTTGGCTCACTTTGAATATAAATTCAGGTATGCTTGGAATTTTAAGCATTAAAAAATATATATCGAAACTTTAATTTTTCATTCAGGCAAATAAATTTTTGGCCCGCAATCATTTGTTTTTATTTTTCCCTTTTTTGTGCTTAACAAAATTTGTATTTCTTTGCAAAAAAACCTTTTGTGTTATAAATCAAACCGCTATGTGTGATCATCAAATTATATATGAAGTTCCTGATTTTGAGCTACAAAATTGTTCCCACATGCAATGTGAAATACCAACGGCATATGAAACTTGTCAAGTTGCTTCAAATTCATGCAACTGCTCATGCAATATGGATTGTTGCTATGAACAGCCACCACGACAAGCGATGTGTAAGCCTGAGGACAGCTATGTTCGGCCAACTCAACCAATAGACACGAATACTATTTATAAGTGTTCCTATGTTGAAAACCAAGGATACAAACGAGCTGTTCCAATTCACGTTGAAGATAGCATCAAACCATTTGAAGGTCGAATGGATGGTAATACCATTCAAAAACTTTCATTTCAACCCCATTGTATAGTTGGACGTGTCAAGCCTTTAAAACCTAAGTCAAACACACAACGATTTGATGGACAATTTTTTGATATAACGAGCCAAAAACACGACTATGTCCCGAAATGTTATAGCAAGAGACAACCCTTAAGAGTTTCCGATGGAATATTAAAATTCTGTGAGCCATTGGAAAAATCCACTGTTAATAAACTCTCTTACTTGCCCTACGACATCTGTAGTAACCCTCCACCTAAGCCTATGATTCAGACCGGACACTATATTCGACCTGATGCCCCTGGTGAGCACTGCACTGTACAGAAATTGAGCTACTTGCCTGTTCCCTTACCTGCAAAAGAAGATATGCCCTGGGCCAAAAAAGTTCGTGTAGAACCACCTCAGATTGGTCCACTTTGTACAACATACAAATTAAGCTTTATTCCCAATTGCAATACAAAGAGAGTTCGCGCTTTAGTTCCAGAGCAAGCTATAAAAATATTCGGCTCAGAATTGCCAAATAAAAACACTGTCTACAAGCTTAGTTATTTGAACTCATGTGGCACTAAACCAGCTCCAATTATGCCCAAGCCTGGAATAGAGTTTCCTTCGGGAGAAATGGAAAAGTGTACAGTTTATAAAGTACGTATTTTAAACATAAACTTCTTTTTTCAACTATTTCGACAATATCACTGAGAAATTGCCTAAGAAAATCTAATAAATAACACTGTCAATCTACTTCTTAGCTATCTTATAAACCTCAGAATGGCTCAGAACGTACTAAAGCCATTCGGCCGAAGGGAAATGTCTGCAAGTCAAATGCTCCCATTCAAGATATAACAACTCAAAAACATGACTTTGTTCCAAAACCAAACTGTCGACGTGGACTCATTATACCGCCGACATCTATGTGCACTCCTAGTAGCCCCATGGAAAAATGTACAGTTAATAAATTATCATATTTGCCACAAGAAAGCTGTGCTAAAATTGGTCCTATTCTACCAAGACCTGGATTATCTAAATTCGATGCTCCAATGGCAAAATGCACAACGTACAAACTAAGCTATTTGCCTGTGCCAATACCTCCGAAGGAGATATTGCCATGGGCAAGGCAAACGTCTTGTGAACGCCCAACTGCACCGATTCAGAAATGCACTATACAAAAATTAAGTTATGGAGCACCGGGGAAATTTTTGCGAAAAGGTAATTGCGGTAAGATAAAAAAATTTTTATATTTGCCACGTACATAAATTGTATCTTTTTCTGACTTTTTACTTGCGTAAACAAAAGTAATTTGTTAATACATGTGATTTTGCACTATGGATATCTTTTTTAAAATTTTTGAATTTCATCAAATTAAGGCCAAATAATAATTGAAAAAAATTCTCGAAAATTAGTTATTAATGACAGGTACTCGTGCAATATTTTGAAGCTCCTTCATAAAAATTTCGAAAAATCGGTAGACGTTAATGAGAAAGTAGAAATTAAAAAAAAAAAAACTTTAATACCACTTTTTCTTAAATTTTGTTTGACTGAAATGTAGCTTATTTCTAAACTAGTAAAACTAGTTTGTCATTTTATTATTTTTTTTCATAACGGCTATATGGTTGGTACCGTTAGTTTTGTAGCTAAACAAATTTCAATTTCTCCTCCAAAGAATCACCATTTAAGGCTGTCAGTCGAGGTACAGACAGACAGACGGAATTGCTTGACCCACTTTTTTCGATTTTTCTATCATAATGTCAAAATCTCAAGTTCATTTTTTTTTCAAACGCAAGGAAGAATAGTTCTTTTATCCAAGAATAATGGTATCCACTATACAAATGTTAAAAAATGGGTTTCGGAAACAGTATTTTTCTCGAAAATGGGTCCTAGAATTTTGTCTATATTGCTTAATTTTTACGATCAGTATGATTCAATAAAAAATAAAATGCCAACTGGATTGCACGAACTTGCTCTTATGTAAAAGTACTTTGGAATTTAAGATACATTTTATAAATATAAAACATGGATTTAATGAGATAATAATGTTCAAATGCATAAAATTGCCGTCTGGTTTCCGGAAAAGTATGAATTTATGCAAATAAACTTTTAAAAAACGTTTTATTATTAAATAAATTTTTTATATAAGAAATTTCTCTAAAATTTTTCAAAAAAAAAAGGGGGGTGCGAATTTTAAGTATTAAATAATATTGATTTTAGGAAATAATTTCAAAAAATAATCGTTCATAGGTTTTGAAGATATTGATTTAAAAAAAAAATGTTTTTTCAAAAAAACCATACAAATATTTTTTCGAATATTTTTGTATACATTATTAATTTTTTGTATACATTATATATATATACATTGTATATATTATTTTAAACTTAGAGCCGTTAATGAGAAAGTCGAAAATAAAAAAAAACGGGTCTATGGCAGGCACTCCTAATAACATTTTGCCCCAAAATTTCGTTTGACCAAAATGTAGCTTATGTTCATAATATCACACCTAATTTTTTTTATCAAAATCGTTAGAGCCGTTTTCGAGATAAATAAGATTTTGCATTACGGGTGTATGGGGGGTACCGTTAGTTTTAGAGCTAAAAAAAATTCAATTTCTCCTCTAGGGAATCACCGAAGACCCTTAACTACTGAGTTTGAAGAAAATACCTCCAGTAGTTTAGGCTGTAGTTCGAGGTACAGACATACAGACAGACAGACGGAATTGTCGGACCCACTTTTTTCGTCTTCGCTATCATCGTAATGTCAACTTTGATCAAAATCTCGAGTTCGATTTTTTTCCAAATGCAGAACTTGTCCTATAGTACCTATATCGCAAGTAAAAATGGAAAATCAAGATATTATAAAGGCAAACAATACAGATCACCAGTGGACCTTTTGCTACAAAAGCCGTACTGTCGGTGATTGACAATGTAGATAGAAAAACTAAAATGATATAGCTAAATAAAAAAAATAAGTTAATACACATATAATTACTAAGAAATTAGTAAGTAAATAGACAATTAAAATAAAAGATTAAGGCTCGTATTCTCCAAGCGCTCCTAAACGGCTCTTAACTTTACGAGGCTCTTAACTTGAAATTTCTGTGGGGTATTCACCAACCACTGTTTTTCGAAGTTCGAAAATGAGAGCCACTCTCTTGTTCAGGCATACCCAAACTGAAATGTTGTGGAATGTTGGTCTTGACAGCAAATGGATACTCTTCTACTTGGCATTGCTCACATGGATTCGAGTCAAATGCGTGCGTGGCACACGCACAAGCGAAAAAACTTTCGAAGAGAGCGCTCGTAAGTTAGGAGTGGTCGGGACCACTCCTAACTTTTAAGAGCGCTCGTAGATCTTCACTAATATTGCTTGGTGAATAGGTTTATGAGCTTCTTAAGTTATGAGCGCTCGGTGAATACCGGCCTAAATCCTACGTGGTATTAATTGAGCAATAATTTATGGATTAAAATGTTTTTTTAAGATTAATTTAGTCCAAAAAGCTATTGGGACCCCAGGGTGATTTCAGGGCTCAGCGAACAAACCTACTTATAGCCATGAACAAAATATTGCGATAATATCTTCCAATCGTGTATTCCATTTAAAATATCAGTTGTTTCTTGGATTGTGAAAGAAGCTCTTCTTATTTCAAGTAAAATTGGGCATTCTGCGAGGAAGTGGAAAACGCCTTCAGCTACATTTAAGTTACCGGGGATTGTCTGTGTGGCATAAAATTGAGGTATAGGATTTCAGTCCACATTTTGAATATAGTGCTGATTTTGCAATTTCTCAATCTGCAACTACATATTAGAGACTAGGGAATGATTTAACGTTCTATATAAATATCTAGATTCAGAATACCGTGCCCTATTCAAACAGGTTTTATAAAAATGTTGATCTATCTTAGCTATGTTATCATAAAACTTGTTTAATGTTTTTGAGAAATAAACTTAGTTCCACATCTAGATCGAAAAAGTCTTTTAAAAATGACAAATGAAATCGAAAAGCATATTAGTTATTGATTCTGAAGATTTAGGTAAGAACGCTTCATTATTTTTATTATAACATGTGTGTTTGTTTTGAAATTTTTACAGTAAATTTGGGGAATTCCGTCCTCTACATGTACAGAATAAATAGGGTCTATAGCAGAGAATTTGAAAATGCGATTGAAGAGAAAACACTGCAAGAGTTCAAAGTCGTTAACTTTTCTGAAACCAAAGACTTGATTTGCAAAGCAGAAACAGGAGTTGATAGTTGTATTGAATACTTTAAATTTAGATTTAGTGTCTACATTTTTGTTGCAGTGAAATATAGGCTACATTAGTTTTATTATTTAGTAAATTTTTCTTTTAAATGTGACCGCAGATTAAGATTGTAGGATAATACAAAACCTAGATACCTGAACTCATTGACAAATTCTAAAGGTCCGCCCACTAGTTGCCAACTTTCTATTGGTAGTCTTCTCCTTGCCGAGTACTGAAATATCATGACTTTTGATTTTTACGTGTTTATTTTTATATTCCAAGTTTCGCAATACTGCTTCAGCATCGTCGGTGTATAAAAGTGTTTTTACATTTACATATATCTCCCACAACAACACCGCCAGGCAAGTTTTCCGGTATGCATTGTCAATGAAAAGTGCGAAGAGAATAGGACTGAGAACACAGCCTTGTGGAACTGCCGTCTCAGTAACAGAAAAGCTTAACATCTCACTTCTAATCTAAACTGACGCTGAAGTGTTTGTAATTATTTTTGTATAGACGCCAAGAAACTGTATAGATTTAAAATCTACAAAAAATCCAGAAAGATATAAACCTTCTAGAAATTCGATGGTTGACAATCTAGGACGAAAACCACCTTGAAAGATACTTATTATTTTCAACCCGTTGTGCTAAGCGATTGTACAAAATTTGAGAAAATATTTTTCTTATTATTAAAGAATAATAAAAGGCACTCATGAAAGTTTGCAATACTGTTTTTCAAAAAATTACTCGAATCCCATGAAGTCCAGGGGCCTTGTTGTTTTTCATAATTGCAAGGGCATTTTCCAACTCTGTTTTTACAACCGGTGCATCGAGTTTCTCAAGAACTAAATTTGGAAGTGCATATTGAAAAAGTAATGGTGATTATTCACTAGTTAGAAGTTTTCCAAAGTATAAGCTTTGTATATATAACCTATATAGTATTATCATGGAGCGTGATTTTGTATTGCGAACTCTAGCCTGGTGGTGGCGCTGAAATTAGCGCTAGATTTTACAGTGGAGAGTAGGATGAGATACAAAACAAGTAGTAAAAAAGAGAATATTTTATTATTAAATTTAGCAGAGACAAATTTAGCAAGTACCGTCCCTATACTTAAGATGTTCCCACAATTTTTCGTCTTCTTGATAGTACTATATTATGTTTTACATACAAAGGTATAAGGCAAAAGTTTCTACTCCAACTGCTATATCAGTCGTGAAGTTACAGTGACCTATCTGTCGAACCCTATACCAGAACGCTTGGTGTCTTTACACCTTATTAGCTCATTCAGGATTGTTTTAAATTAATTTTTTCGTCTGGAATCACAAAAGCTTTTGTAATTCTTATCACTTAAGGCATAAAGCCTTCTGAAATGATGACTATTTGTTTTGCGAAAAAGATTCAAAAGACAAAACGATTTGTTTTTATGTCCTACGCATTCCCAATCATACCATTCTTCTTTAAACACCTTCGTATTGCATTTTTTTTTTTTTTTTGTGGGGAAGCTTTTATGATTATTTCCAATAAAATATCCATTATTCCTTCACTAGAAAGGTCATAGAGAAAATATATTTCCTCTATGAGAAAGGTTCTGAAATGTTGGAGGTAAATTAGTTTCCTCGAATAGTTTACGATTATAAATCTCAGTATTACTGCTATTCCATTTATTTTTTGTATTTTTGCCCCGCAAGTAGGCAGTGCTAGGTCTGTTAATTTTAGTAGAGCTACAAATACAAATGGCAAATGAGTGGAAAAACTTGCCGTAAGCACTTGAAAGTCTATTAAAACGTCAAACCATTCACGCCTACAAACGCAATAATCAATTACGGAACAACCACTTTTAGGTCGGGTAAAGTATTTCAAATTCGCGTAGTACAGCTAATCTCTGAATTTAACAGTACGTCGTAATTGAGCTCCAGGAAAAAATGATGGGCATTCCCTGAAGCGCGAGTATTATGGTTGAATTGTTTTACGGGAGGAGTGCAACTGGCTTAGTAAATGACGGTAATATAATTAAAGACAAGAAACAAATATTTCTTTTATATAGTTTTTTTTAGTATAAAAAAATAGAACTCGAGATATTGATCAAAGTTGACATTACGATATGATGACGAAGACGAAAAAAGTGGGTCTCGAAATTCTGTCTGTCTGTTTGACTACAGCCTCAACGGCTCGGCATATTTTCGTTAAAGTTGGTAGACATCGTTTTTATTTTTATCATTGTTACGTTCATTAAAAAAAATAGTAAAACGATATGTTTATTGCGCATTTTCTGGAGAAAATTGAGCCCAAAGTCGAAAAATTAGCATGGGCAGGAAAAACGGGACATGCTTGAAACTGCTAGAAACTGTTGCAAAGCCTGGTATTTCTTCTAAAAATAAAGGCCTAACTGAAGCTTATATCATTAGTACTAAGAGCGCAATTACCGTTAACATGAGTTTGGGTACACCAAAATAGGCCGCCTTTTCTTTAATCCCCGACATATGACATACAAATTGAAGACAGGCCCATACTTTAGAATGATTTTTTTTCTAAGAATATACCCAATAACCACGCCCTAAAATGTTATGCACGAATTAAAGGACACCCTGTTCAATGTACAATTTAAAGAAATTAAAAAAAGAAATTTGGTATACGTATATAACTTTTCCAAAAAAAAATATTTTCACGCGTATAGAAAATTTATATAAATTTAAATTAATTTAAGTGAAAATTGGCATATCAATTTTATTAAGTGTTTGATATACACATAAAGAAAATTAAAAAAAATCAATTATCTTTTTTTGCAAGAAATAGTAAAAAAAAAACTTCTTCACAAAAAATATTTTTTTTTCCATAATATAATTTTGTAAAAAAAAAGAAGATATTGGGTGAACCAATTCCAAATTGAAGAAAAAAGTATTGTAATGTTTTTGTACGAATTTCGATCAAATTTGTGAGTTAATTATTTATTAAAATTAAAAAAGTTGCACTAAAAAATTCTGCTTTTCAAAATTCACTTCTTCCATTGAAAATTCTGCATTCCATAATTTATTTAAAATGCATTATTCTATAATATTGTACCTACCTACCTATTGGTTTAATAATTAGTATTAGAATTTTTGTTTTTATAATCTACCCGCGCTCAAGGGATTATGATTACCCTTTAAATATTTCAACACAGCGCGAGCGGGAAGTTAATAAAGAGAAAGAAGGATAGAAAAGATGTGTGGCACGATGTTCTGAGACAAGGTGGTTGTCCCAGATTTTTTATCTCCAGGGATGGCGGCTGAAAGCGGAAAGCGGAGAAATACCGTCGCCGTGTCTTATTTCTATGTCACTTATAATTCACATTATTTTATTCGTATTCATCCTTGTTACGCATACTAGTTTAACTCAATTACATGTTGTTAGCACCCGTGTTTTTTTTGGAAAAGTTATCCTTAGTACAGTAGGATTTTATATGAATAATAAATACAACATCCGCAGTAGGATCACTGCCGATAAAAGGAGAAGTGAAATACTGCTGCGGATAGAGATATAGATTTGACGTTTATTCGAGTATCGGCAGTGATCCTACTGCGGATGTTGTATTTGTTTTTCATATAAAATCCTACTGTACTACGGATAACTTTACCAAAAAAACACGGCTAGTGTTATGCCTGAACAACATGTAATGAGTAAACCAGCAACCCATTGATGACAATCTTTAGAAGGTTTTTAATGGAATTAAAACGACATAGACGACAGCAGGGATCGAACCTGTGATCATGAGGTTGACAGGCGAGCACACAACTATCGCGCCACGGCCACCCCCCAGTATTAGAATGCAATTTAAAAATGTTAATATAGGTACAAACTTACCTACCTATACTCTGTTCAATTTATATTTGCAGTACAGGGAAGATAGGATATTTGCCTTTCAGTCTGACCATTATGGATTTCAATAAGCCATCTTTAATTTAAAGCTCTAACAGGATTGCCGTAGTACCATTAAAAATTGCCGCAAATCTCAGAAAAATATTTGCTACCAAAAGCTCGAAAAAGCTTAAATCCTGAAAGTTACGTAGCACAAACCAAAGAAAATGCTATATGAATTTCTATCAACTCGACAATGGTAACTCTGATTCAGTGTATTTTTTTTTTAATAAACACAATAAGGGTTGGTTGCAAATTGGCGATCAGTCTCCTTTCGCTTTCACCCATGGAGCAGATAGGTCATGGTGGTCTGTACGTGAGCTCAAAGAAGATTACACAAACAATTTTAATGTAACTCAGTGATTCTCTTTCTTATTTCAGTGGCAATTTCTTAAGTTAAGGTGCCGTGCAAACAGCAGCAGGCACCAGTGTTTCGGAAAAAGCTCTCCCATAAGGCCTGTACTGCAAATATAAATTGAACAGAGTATAGTTAATGGCCTAGAATTAATGAAAAAGAAACTCGATATATTTTATCGCCATTGGCACAATGGCCACTAGAATGGGTGCATTTGCACCCGATTTCTGTAGGATGTCGAGGAGATTGAAACCATTAAACTTCTGCTCTGCGACTGTCCGAACCTCCAAACAAATCTAACGCAGGTCTCAATGGCAAATATGAGAAAATTTATAGTAAGCACAGGCTGGTTCGCAAATGAACCAGTCTATATAAAACATTAGTTAGGAGCAGCTCTGCTTTTATTAATAGGGGATCACAAAGAACTAATAGGCCCCGTGTATGCAACTGTGCACGCCCCTCCTAACCTAACCTACCTACCTATTCCTAATTTGTTTTATTTTTTTTTTTTGTTAAGATACCTAACCACTCAAAAAATCAATATCATATTTTTATATTTATGCCTAAAAATACGATTCAATATGCAAACGTTGAAACGAAAATAACTAGTATAGTTTTAAACATTTCAAACATTTTTCTAGTAATTTAAATTAATGAGTCTTTGCATATAAACATATTTGGTTTTGAAATGACATATGTAAGTTATTTATATTTTTTATATTGGAAGGCAGATTGTTGAATGTTTGAAGTGTCTTATGAAATATGCTTGCTTGAGCTCTAATTGTTCTGGTCCGAATTATGTTGAACTCTTCGATGTTTGTCAAGTTATATTCCACCACTCTTCTGTCAGGAACACTAGATTGTTAGGTATCTACATACATACTTATGTACATACCTAAAAATGACTACCTAAAAAAATAATTTTCTTCCATTCCAAAAAAATCGTCACAACCAAAAAAAATTAAAACCTTTTGAAAATAACAACGTGCAAATGCATATGTGTGTACATAGATACATATCTAAATAAAAGTGAAATTGTGCTATGAGAATAACACAGTAGTATTTAATTGCTATGCACCGCATAAGGTCACCAACTCTTCTTGCCGCTCTACAAATTTTAATCGAATTATTCCAAAAATGTCTCGAACGCTTTTAATGATATTGTAAAGCAAGCTTATAAACATTGATTTCTCTTTTGCAGGTTGCTGTTATACCAAAAAAACTACTCGGACAACTCAATACCCAAAAGCCGCTATTTGTAGTTAATTTCAGCTGTAATAAAATAATTTTCCATAAAATATACTTTATACTTTAAAAATTCATAAAATAAATTTTTATTTAGTTAAAAAAAATTTATTTTTGTACATGTTGTGTATTATATCATTTGAATATGCGTCCTCTTCGCCACAAACTTCTTCTTCTTGTCTCGTTGTTTTTTTGACTGTGAAGCTTCTCGGAACAATTCAATGCCATCTCGTTCTTCAATATCATGTTGCAATAACTGCAGTCCATAGTAATTCATTCCCACCATATCGCGACATTCAATCGTAATTTGTTGCAAGCAACGTATGATCGTTCCAATTGCAGGCAAAAGAGTTTGATTACTTGTAATTGGCTTTTGATGGATTCTAAAGAGAAACAGTACCACTTTGCATATGATTTCGGATTGATCCTTCCGGCTGATGGCTAACTTTGGAACTCGTTCAAGAATATCACAAACACTAGAAAAGGGGAGGAGAACTAAAGCTTCTTCCATATCAAAGGCTCTTATTCTTTGTAAAATAGCGAGAAGAAAGTCATCAGATGTCTTAGCATCATACGCTATCATAAGAGGATGTAACTCTGGAGCTTCATCAGCTTCAAATTCTTTAAGAATCTCTAAGCACTCCAGGATACTTTCAGCTGCTTTTTCTGCACCTACGGTCTTACGAGATGGAAGTTTTAACCCAGGCAATAGAGGAACAGAGTTATCCTCGCCTGTTGCTAAAGTTTCATTTTCCATTTCCTCTCGCTCGTCTTCCTGAACATCCTGTAAAACTATAGGCTCCTCAGTTCGTTCAAATAGTCGAAGCGTGCGGTCTGAGCCACAACTAACCAAATACCGTCCATTTGGACTAACAGCTAAACTGTACGCCTCGCCAACATGACCTGGAAGAGTGATAATTTTTTCAAAGGAATCTCCATCCCATTGCTTAATCTTTCCATCTTTGCCGCAAGTAAAGAACATATGTGTTTTAGGAACAAATTGAACTGCCATTACGGAATCATCATGCGCAAACAACGAACGATGGCAATCACCAAAATCCAAGCCCCAGATTTTGACGTTTCGATCAGCGGAACCAGTGACAATGATAGCCGAATCATAAGAGATGTCCATGCAGAGCACTGGTAGTTTGTGTCCATAGAGAGACAGATAGAACTTGAATGTATCCAAGAAGAATATTTTTACTGTACAGTCCAACAAGCCGACAGCCAAAAACTTCATATTAGGACTAACCTTCACGCATAGTACCGTCTCTTCCAACTTAAGGGTATTCACGTGCAATAGTGATAGCACTTTTGGCCTGGTCATACCGTCATCCGTATTCGTATTGTCAATTAGTTCGAAGGACCAACTCTTCACAGTGGTATCACTGCTGCCAGTAACACATCCCTTCATATCTGGCAGCAAGCAAATCGACCAGAGTTCGTTTTCATGAGCTGGAATCTCTTCCACAACTTCTCCAGTACCCGCATCAACTATTAACAGGACACCCGATTTTAAGCCCAGGAGTACATATCGATCGCCAGGTACAAAGCATGAACTGAGAACATAACCCGCCGGAACTGTCCTTAAACATTGCGATGATTCTCTATTCCAGACCTTCATTGATTCTCCACCGCCTGATGCGATTGCCAGGTTATCTGAACTGAAGCAAACTGTTCTAACTTCTGATTGGTGACCACTCTGTGTGATAGAGCGTAGCAGTTTCGCTTCACCCTGCTTTTCCAAGACATTCAAAGAGAACATTTTCAAGCTGTTGTTAGAGAGATTTGTAATGATTCTCAGTTCATTGTTAACTCCCATTATTATATCAATAGATTTAATCTTGTTCTTTACTTTGATGTTGGATAAGCGCTTGATTTCGTCAGATAGAGTCAGTTCCTTCGAAGAATCAGATCCATCATTTAAAGATCTAGCGGATTTCTTCAATCTCTTAGTCAAACGACTTTTGGCTTCTTCCTTGGAGCAAATATAGAAATTTTCAATGATATCATCTGTTCCATGGCAACTAATGACTCGTTCAGTTGGATCAGCAACTAGACTAACTGTTCTTCCACGTCCGGATTTCTGTATAACACCACAATTTATCACAGTTATTGGACTTATGGTGTCTTCATCATCTAAGCTGAGTCCTTCAATAGCCGATTGCACATTATCAGCATTTGTATCTCGACTCTTTAATCTATATATGTTCATGGAACTCTCTCCAGTTCCTGCTATCATAAGATCTTTGACGAATGCGAGAGCCCAGATTTCGGTACGGTTGTCAACGATAGTCTTAAAGCATGTTTGTGTTTCAAGATTCCAGAACTTGATGTGTGTGTCTTTGGAGCAAGACACCACAATATCATCAATTCCAAATCTTTCAAAGAAGTGTGCGTCAGTAATGGGGCCATTGTGACCTATCAATCGTTGCTTTCCAGTTTGAGTGACAATGTCGCAAACGACGAGTTCAGTGTCCAAACCGCCTGTGACCAAACGAATTCCCATAGCATCGTAACGTAGTATAGTGACCGCCGTCTTGTGAAGTGATAAAGAGCACACCGATGATCTAGAAGCAATGTCAAATATTTCTACTATGCCGTCAGAGTAGCCAACAGAAATGTGGACACGATCCGGACTAGCCCGAATAGCAGTTACTTCTTGCTTATCCCGTTTGAGGTACATGACTTTTTCACCTAATCTGTAATGCGAAGGTAAAGTAAGGCTATTCTATTAAAAAAAAAAAAAAAACACAAAAAGTAAACCTTAAGTCCCAAACGAGGGCATTTTCGGCTCCTCCAACTACAACATATCGCCCTTCGATGTTGTCGTACACAAGGAAATTTATATTTGGACGACCACTGGCAATGATATTGAAGGTACTGTCGAGTTTATAAGCCAAGTACTGCTTAGTGAGACCCATGATTTAAATTTATATTCCCCTTTTTTAAAAAAGATTTGATTGCATTAAAAGTTCTACACACAAGAAAACGAAATTATTTTGACATTTGTAAACAACGTGCGTTCTTGAATCTCCATGCTAAAAATCAGGGTTGCTAGTTACTACATTCCAAGAACAACGAATTTGTGCATTTCATGTAAAATATAATTAGTGAATGCATTCAGAGGTTTAATGATGTTCTTATTTTTTTTATTATAGACTGCTTTTAAACGAAGCAATATTACCTTGCGATTTTTAAGCCCGTTGGCTAGAGACGTATGTGGTGGCAGGGGTACCAAATTGCTGGGGTTGGAAAAATTGCAGAGTTATCTTTCTCTCTTCTTTGTGGTTTTCTTTATTTCTCAGATATGTTTCATTTCTATTTGGCACTCGGTGAGCGAACTTCGATTAACAAAGTAGAGTAAAGAGTGCGGAGAGATGTCTCCTTTTCAATAGAACAAAGTTAACTTTGATTAAAAATCGCTGTGTTTAAGGCTAGCCGCGCACTAGCAATTTTTAGTTGCGAAACTGTTTGGTTACTTATAGAAAACAGATGAACTGTTTGGTTGAATGTCCGTGAATTTGCAGATAATTATATGTTCAATAAAATGGCGAACTTATTTTAGGCAATCGTTTAGTTTGTGTCAAAACACAAACTTTTTAGTTGCTCGAACCAAGCAGTTTCGCAACTAAAAGTTGCTAGTGCGCGGCTAGCCTAAAAGCATACATGCAATCGAAAGGGAGCCAAAAGAGAAACAAAGATTAAAAATCGCTTTCGTGTAAAAGCAGTCATAGCATTTATATTTAAGCTCGAACTACACATTGGGCCAGATACTACGTTTTCACCAAGAGATAATCCTGGATTAAAGTGAATTTACCATAAATCTCGAAGATTTACCATACAAATTTATTTCGTAAATCTAGTAGATTAGAAATAAATCTTGTTAAATCTTCATTGGATCAATTGTTCTATAGTTCGAACTGACCTAATATCCATATCGTGCAAGACTGCTTTTACACGAAAACGATTTTTAATCTTTGTTTCTCTTGCAGTGATTCAGTCTATTCACAAGGCACATCTTTCAAAAAATCGAATAAAATATTAGGAAACATTTTTACTTCGATTTGGTTTGGTATGAAATGACCATTGTCAATGTGAATTAAGTATATATACTTTTAAAAGATAAACTAGCTATTTGCTGTTGTTAAAGTAAAGACGATCTCTTTAACGTTAAAGTATAGTTTATGTCCTTTAAAATTAACAAAAAGTCGGTTCTCGTTTTATACACAATATTTAGAGTCGACTCCCATTCTAAAATAATTTAGAGTAGGTTTTAAATGTTTAAAATTTTGCGCCATTGTATTAAAATCTGAAGTTAAGTCACTGATTCCTTTTCGCCTATTTTTCATTTCTCTAGAAGTATGTATAACGTTAAGGAAAGAAAAGTCTCCCTGAACTCTACCATTATGAAATAAAATATCAAAAATATATTCCACTTCGAACTGTGGAGTGTGGATCACAAATAAAAACGTCATTTTTTATTAACTAGCGGCTGAGCCCAGCAAGAAGAATTATTCCTTCTTTTATAAAACATTTTTTTAATAATTTAATTATAAATTCTTGTTCAATGGACGCACAGATCAGAAACGTAATATTATAATCTTTAATTAAATCCAAATGACAAATGAATATATTTTAATTTAAGTTCAAAGATTTCCTTCTCTTATACAACAAAGTTACTGAGTTATGTTTCACAAGTTGTGTGGATAACTTTTTCTCGAGAAATCTTGCCATCAACGAGGTCAGAGAATACAATAAATTAAGAGATTGATTTTTTAACTAAAGTATACAATTTCAGTCGGAATGCGTTGACAAATGTGTTTCAAAATTTGCCCGCTTTAATCAATCAATGATGAACGTCTATGTTGAGGTACAAACTGATATCAACGCCCGCCGAACTCAAGAACTTGAAGCTGCGACAAAACAAGTTCAAGCTACGGGCGCGCCTACCGCACCATCAATAACAATCGAAACTGGCGTTACAAACGCCAGCGTCTAGTTAGGCATTAAATTTTGTTCATTATATTTTTTAAGCTTTAAGTTATAGTTGTTTATTTCCCTCGATATGGTTAATATTTGTGCCATAGCTATGATCGGACTTCCAGGTGCTGGTAAAACAACATTTTGTAGACACATCAATAAGTTTTCTTCAGAGTATAAGGTTATACACATTTGCTACGATGAAATATTCAATTTTCATCCAGAGAGTAATGAAATTACTTTCAAAAATGAACGTAGAAAAGTTACTCAGCAACTCAAACAAATAATAGATGAAATTAAATCGAATACTTTGCTGGACAGGGAAGATTTCAGATCGAGTCCCTCATTGTCATATGTTCTATTACTTGATGACAACAACTACTATGCTGGAATGCGATATGAAATTTACAAGATTTGCAAGGTAAACAGAGTCTCTTTTGGCCAAGTTTACTTCCCAGTTGATCTACAGCGCGCTCTAGCTCGAAATGCTACTCGGGGTCAGTATACACTGCCCTCTCATGTGATAGAAAAAATGAACAGCCGTTTACAAAAACCCTCGGACAAAAATCAGTGGGAGAGAAATACTTTAGTTATTGACAATTGCGAAGAATTTGGAAAAGTTTGGTCGTTTTTGAAAATTTGTTTTCTTAATACCGTGAAGAGTACACATGAAAAGATCCAGCAAACGACTGAAGTAAATTTTATCCATGAATTAGATATATGCTTAAGAAAGCGCATTAAGGAATTGTTAAAGACTTCTGAAGAAAATCTCAGTGAAAAAGCAAACATTTTGAATAAAAGAAGAAAATCTATTTTATTAGACATAAAAAACAGAAATGTTTTTAATGAAACTTTAAATATGCATATTATTTGCGAGCAATTAACTCTTTCATAAAATATTTTTTTTATATAGTTAGCTTTAATTTAATAAACAATTGATTTATAAAATTTCATATTGTCAGATATATGTACCTTAAAATGTAAAATTGTAAAATACGCGTCTTGCCAAAATAAATCAATAACAGTTTATCAAATAAATAACCATGTCTGGCGAAAGGAAATATATGTATACATAATACTGGAGGCGACCGTCAGATTACCTACCCCATTCGGAGATAGAAAAAAACTATAATTTGTTGATAGTGTTCATAAAAACATTTGTAAAACCACTGGTCGGGCAAACTTTTTCAGGGAAGTTTGGGATGAAAAGGATCACTTCCGGTACCGTTTTTTGAAGAGAAACTACCTCACCGGGAGAACGAAAATATTTATACAGGGTAGGATGGATATTATATCTAGGTTTGAAAACTTTTGGTCGGGCAAAAAAAATCAAGGAATAAATGCTTCCCCGACCAACTCAAATAACGGTTTTTTGATGAAAATCTACCTCATCGGGAAATGGATGATATAAGTACCAAAACAAAGGCAAGACATTCTTCTTTTCAAATCCATTGGTCGGGCAAACATTTTTAGGGAATAACCCTCCCCCCGACCAATTTTAGAAAAAAAAATGACAAAAACAACTTTCTGTTATTTTTTAACCTCAAATGTCTAAAAACTTATTGCAAATGCATAATATTACTATAAACAAAAGCCAGAATAGTATATTTATCAAATCCAGAGATTTTGTAGCTACCCACACACCCCTCCCCCTTTCCCTTCTTCGATGAAAAGTATTGTATAATGGGGCCTATCGTGAATAATATTTCCCTGGGAATCGTTCCCAACTTTCAAAATTGTCATCTCGAATAATGTCGAAAGTTTCCCTTGGAATTTATTGATATTAAGAATTAAGTGACTGATAGTGACTTTGGCTCTCATTTAAAAAGGCCAGTCGCCAGCTTACAATGAACAGTGCAGAAGTATTGACCTTTCCAATTTTCGAAGATGGGGAAAATTCCGAGGGAAATTTTGTTCACGATAGCCCCCAATATTATTTTTCGTATGTTAAGTTCACTTCAAAAGTAAAATAAAAACAACTTTCTTGATCAAATAGATATTATTTTACAATATAAAGACAACATACATTTGTCCCTTTAACAAAGAAATACTTACTACTTCAACACTATTTGCTTTACCTTTATTGTGATTTGTAACATAAAAACACAATTATTCATGAAAAAAAAAACTTTATAAGAATAACCTAAATTTATTTAGTGTTATGGGACACTACTCATACTTAAAATACACCTTAATACTTAACTATTAACAAAATAAGCCCAGAGTAGCCAAACAAATTTTGATAATATTGACCTGTATCTCGAGACTTTTAATGGAAAAGATACTCTTCATGATACAGTTGGTATAATATATCAGTTTACAGCCAAACCAAATTTACCGCATGTCACTAGTAGTTCTGTAGGAATTCCGAACAACCATAACGAACACAGTGGGCGTTCTTCTAAAAAAAGAAGACGATTTGAGGAAATACCACGTGATATTCAACCCTATATGAAAAGAGTTACTTCTAACACAAATTTGCTTCGTTTAGAAGAAATCATAAATGCTACAACCGATTCAACTCGATTGACGAAAGAAAATGCAAATATTAAAGATTTAATTTGATCTATATCGCTCTCTCAAATTTCAGAAACACCAATGTGGATAGGTTTCAACATTAAAATTACAATAGACAAAAGATTATAGATTATTTGGCTCAAATTAATATATCATCAACATCCTGTTGTACATACAACATTAAAATATGCCCAAAAGATTGTCAATGAAATTGGCCAAAAAGAAATCGTATTAACCTATGATTTAGTAATTGCTAAAATGGCTATGCAGATTCAAATAAATGAAAATTCAACTTTTAATACTTTTTTCATTAACTTGATAGCATTTCATATACCAATGGCTTTTTTTAAAGATTTGGGAAAATTTATCGATGGATCTGGTGTAGCATACACGATAACCCAATAGAACCAAATGAAGTCCTTGTTATGAGTCCATTATTAGACGATGTCATAAGTAAATATAGGAAATATTGTAATGTTACTCTAAAAGGAGGTCATGAAAAACTCCACAATTTTTCATGCAATACGTTGAACTTATGAAAGTATTTCTTAGACTTTCGAGAAGTATCAGAACGAGTGATTTTGATTTGTATGTGGATTTTATATTTGAGTTGTCTAATTTATTTTTTGTATTTAATCAACCCAATTATGCAAGATGGATATTGAAATACCACAGTAACTTAGTAGAGTTAAAAATTCGTAATTCTGGGTTGATAAATGAGTTTAAACGAGGTTCTTTTGGGATCAAACGCACGGCAAAGAGTTTAGCAAGAGCTCCTGTTGACTTAACTTAACGAACAGACAATAAGGCCGGTATTCACCGAACGCTCATAACTTAAGAAGCTCATAAACCTATTCACCAAGCAATATTAGTGAAGATCTACGAGCGCTCTTAAAAGTTAGGAGTGGTCCCGACCACTCCTAACTTACGAGCGCTCTCTTCGAAAGTTTGTTCGCTTGTGCATGTGCCACGCACGCATTTGACTCGAAACCATGTGAGCAATGCCAAGTAGAAGAGTATCCATTTGCTGTCAAGACCAACATTCCACAACATTTCACAGTTTGGGTATGCCTGAACAAGAGAGAGTGGCTCTCATTTTCGAACTTCGAAAAACACTTGCGAGTGGTTGGTGAATACCTCACAGAAATTTCAAGTTAAGAGCCTAATGCCGCGAACTCTTTAACTGGTGTTACTCATTTCACAAATTCGATTTCAGCAAGGCAGCGTTGGGCCCTCAGTCATAACATACGCACAAAAATAATTTCCAAAATGCTCGCTGAAATCAAGTTTGATCAAAAGGATGACATAACCCATGAACTTGCACATAATCGCATCCAAAAAGACAGAAGGGCGTTATATGATATAATGAATTCTTTTAAACAAAATATTAATCCATTTGATCCAAATGTGGAAAAAGATAATTTATTTCATATTAAAACAGGATGATCAACATCCAAAGAAACTGCTGATTTTCTTTTAAGTGCTTTTCAAACCGGAAACAGTCAAAAAATCGCCTTTATCGAAGAGTGTTCCGAAAATGGTGAACGTTTCGTTAAACCCTTGAGTCGGAACAATATTCGAAATTTCTCATCTCAGTGTTTGAAAAGGTTTAAAAAAGTAAAAATGATGAAAAACAAGCACTGATTAAAATGGAGAGAGATGTGTTTGGGCGACTTTTAACTATAGTTTTGGAAAAGAAAATTGATATGGAAGTATGCTTACATTATCCACTTGCACCTGCACTACCTTCCCTTTGTCATTACAGTGGAGAAATGCATAAAACTGACAAATCTGTTTTGGCCAAAAAGCTCAAAAACCGAATTCCTTTATTTGAACCAATTTGTCGAAATATTGAAATTATAGATGGGTTTTACTTTTTTCATCTTTTGAAGCCTTCAGTTCCTGAAACATTTGAAAAAATTTCTGAAATGATTTTGAGGAGAGTATGCTCAACAAACGCTTCGAAAGTGCATTTAGATTTTGAAAGGTATTTGCATCCATCTATTAAAGGTGTTGAGCATTTTTTCGTAATAAACAAGAAACAGTTAATTACATGATTCTTGAACCGTTACAAAAACGAAATAATGACTTCCTAAAGTGTCTGAAAAATCCCAAATTCAAAGAAGCTCTGGTAAAATTTTTAGCACAACATTGGGAAAACGACTCTTTAGTTCCGATTCTTGGAAATACGAAAGTTTTTTGACCTTAGATGACAAATGCTTGTCTTGTCCTATACAGTTCAAAATCAATCAATTTTTAAATTTGATGAAATTGCATTTAATTGTAGCCATGAGGAAGCGGACAAGCGCATCATTTACTATATAAGCAAGTCAAAATCTCACTCAAAAATATTAGTAAAGGTATCTGATACTGATGTGTTAATAATATTACTGGGCAATATGCATAAGCTGAAAACTTTGGAGATTTGGTTAGCTGGAGGAAATACTAAATCTCGATATATTAATTGCATCAATTGCACTCAGCTAGCTACCGCATTAGGCAGTAGTTTATGCGTTTCTTTGCCAGCGTTTCACGCATTTACAGGTTGCGATTATACGGCATGGTTTTTTAGGAAAGGGAAAGCAAAACCATTGAGTCTTTTAGAAAAAAAATGAACGTTTTCAAACAGCGTTTGCAACGTTGAGTAAAAGTCAGATTAATCTGGATGATGTTGACACTGAACGATTCAAAATTTTAGGTTGCAAATGTATGGCGTTAAGAATTGTAGTAACGTAAATTTAGCGAGGGTTCAAATGTTTCAAAGCCTTTATGCTGCGAAAAATATCACTGCTGGAAATATTTCAAAAATATGAAACACTTCGACTCTACTTTAATTCCGCCTTGCTTCAAATCTCTTCAACAAAAAATTAAAAGAACAATTTTTGTTAGTTCGATGTGGGCAAACGCGACGGAATCAAATTGTGTAAAAACTAAAGCCGACGATTTTGGCTGGATTTTAAAAGGTGAAAGGTTCTTGCCTCTTTGGTATGAAGGGGAACCAGCACCACTAAATATTGAAGACATTGTCTTAGATGAAATCGATGAAGAGACAGATTCCTTTTTAGAACAAGATTCCGATGACGACACTATTTAAAAAAGATAATGAATTATTATTCATTTTTGTATGTACATAATTAATATATATGTACATATTTCGTGCAATTTAAATTTTGTTTGTTTATTGTTATTTATACATCTATACTTATTTTGAATAAGAAATATTTTTTGCTGGGTATATTGTTAGAAAAGAACTGAAACTTTATATAGATATAAATGAAATTTTGTTGAATTTTAAGCTTTTTGTAATTTATTTTTATCTGATTTGAATAATTGAAAAATTGTAATTCTGAATAATAAAGTGGGTCTCTTTGGTTAATTGCTAAGAATTAAAAAGTCCTTTAATTAAGTGTGATACAAAATTTCAAAACATTAGCCGTGTTTTTTTGGAAAAGTTATCCGTAGTAGACTAGGATTTTATATGAATAACAACATCGGTAGTAGGATCACTGCCGATAAAAAGAGAAGTGAAATTCTGCTGCAGATAGAGATTTGACGTTTATTCGAGTATCGGCAGTGATCCTACTGCGGATGCTGTATTTGTTTTTCATATAAAATCCTAGTGTACTACTGATAACTTTTCCAAAAAACACGGCTATTATAAAAATGAAAAATAAATACTATGAATACTTAACTGTTGAAAGTTACTAATTTTATTTTGGGAATAATCAAAATAATGGTAAGGCAAATAGTAAATAGAGAAACCCTTGTAAGTAGTAAGTATTTCTTTGTTAGAGGGACAAATGTATGTTGTCTTTATATTTTAAAATAATATCTATTTGATCAAGAAAGTTGTTTTTATTTTACTTTTGAAGTGAACTTAACATACGAAAAATAATATTATACAATACTTTTCATCGAAGAAGGGAAAGGGGGAGGGGTGTGTGGGTAGCTACAAAATCTCTGGATTTGATAGATATACTATTCTGGCTTTTGTTTATAGTAATATTATGCATTTGCAATAAGTTTTTAGACATTTGAAGTTAAAAAATAAGAGAAAGTTGTTTTTGTCATTTTTTTTCTAAAATTGGTCGGGGGGAGGGTTATTCCCTAAAAATGTTTGCCCGACCAAGGGATTTGAAAAGAAGACTGTCTTGCCTTTGTTTTGGTACTAATATCATCCATTTCCCGATGAGGTAGATTTTCATAAAAAAAACGTTATTTGAGTTGGTCGGGGAAGCATTTATTCCTTGATTTTTTTTGCCCGACCAAAAGTTTTCAAACCTAGATATAATATCCATCCTACCCTGTATAAAGATTTTCGTTCTCCCGATGAGGTAGTTTCTCTTCAAAAACCGGTACCGGAAGTGATCCTTTTCAACCCAAACTTCCCTGAAAAAGTTTGCCCGACCAGTGGTTTTACAAATGTTTTTATGAACACTATCGACTAATTATAGTTTTTTTCTATCTCCGATTGAGGTAGGTAATCTGACGGTTGCCTCCCGGACTAACACATAAATGTTTCATTAATCTTTTTACCTACATATATGTAGGTATCACCATATCCGTTTGGGAAATCTTATGATCGAAGAATTCATTCTGTTCATAGTAACTGAATCGTAAACCAAATGTGTACTAACAGCCCGATTCTCCCCAAAGTCAGTGATGCCTCACAAGTCACAAGAAGAGGTGAAATTGATTTTGTGACTTTTTCGAATTCTGCCGCTCAGTCACAACTTGTGAGAGTCACAAAAACTATCGAAACTGTGATCTCCTTCAGAGCAGGTCACAACTCATAAATTTTTAAAGTTTCTTTGATTGACATTCAGTAAGAGAATTTTCTAGATTTGTGAATAATTGTGAGTACACAAAAATGGAAGTGGACTTTGTTCTAGTGAATATTTTTGCTGATCTTTCCCACAAAAAAGAAAAGTAATATTATTACATAAACAAAAATTTCTTTAAGAAACTAATCGTATAAGAAGTTTACAGCGTCGACGGCTTTAAGAACATTGAGAGATACAAATGATCCATTCGCTCTCCAAAACAATACATTTATAAAGTTTTTTCACCTTCCGAAAACTTTATGCAGTCGCCACGATTTTTTTCTTCTGAAAATGTTATATTTATTATTTAATCATTTTATTGTTTAAAAATTATGTTGCCTTGCATTTTGTAATTTCTTCGTTTTGAATAATCAGCTGTTCAAATAATGACACTTAAAAATCTCACCATGCTGTGGTGAGTTTTTTTGTGAGTTTTCTTGTGACGATTAGGGGGAGAATACCAAAATGTTATCGAATCACAACAATCCTCACAAGGAATAGTCACAAGAGCTTGTGACTTGTGACTCCTCACAAGGGGGAGAATCGGGCTGTAACTCTAATTTTTTTTGTTTGGACATATATATTTTGTTTTTTCGTGTAAACTTTTAACTTATACTTACATCGCGAGAAAAACGACCCGCCGCTTACATTTCATACAGTTCATTCGCTATACATCGCATAAATTTCAAATTTTAACTCACATACAATTATTTTCGTAGACCTATCCTTCTATTTATCCATCAGAAGGCCTACAATAGCCGTGTTTTTTTGGTAAAGTTATCCGTAGTAGGGTAGAATTTTATATGAATAACAAATACAACATCAGTAGGATCACTGCCGATAAAAGGAGAAGTGAAATCCTGCTGCGGATAGAGATTTGACGTTTATTCGTGTATCGGAAGTGATCCTACTGCGGATGTTGTATTTGTTATTCATATAAAATCCTACTGTACTACGAATAACTTTTCCAAAGAAACACGGCTATTATCTCAAAAACGAAAAAATTTAATTTTTGTTTTATGTTTCATACACTGGAAAAACCAGCTTCGATCCCGGACAAGAAAAAAATTGCAGACACATTGAATGATGTGTTTTGACACAAATTAAACGACTGCCTAAAATGAGTTCGCTTTTTTGTGTAACATATAATGCACCTGCGCGGACATTCAACCAAATAGTTCATCTGTTTTCTATAAGCAATCAAACAGTTGTGCAACTAAAAATTGAATGTGTGCGCCTAGCTATAGTGTTCAGCTTTCAGAACTGATGTTGAGCCTGTTATTTTTCTTGGGAATTTGCTTCAACATACTTCCCTCATAATAAAAAAGAAACGTCACTTTTTGGAGCTTATCATGACATTTCGTAGTTTTTTTTTTTTTTTTATATTATACGCGCACTCAAGGGGTTATGAATACCCTTATAATGTTAAATACACTGTAGAAAAAGTTATTAGATCTCTTTAAAATACGCAGATTAATTTTACCAAAGACGTCCAGCTTGTTTGATGGTTTTACAGAGAAGAAAGATTTTATTCATTTTGTATTTCTTTTGACATTTCCATAGTTACTCCGAATTAAGCTGTATTCACAATAATAAATTAAATTGGAACACTCATAGTCAAAATTATGTTACAGCAGCCTCACTAGTGTTACAATTATTATAAGTATAAGAATAAAATAAAAAAAAAATATATTTAAAGTTTCATAAAAAAAAAGCAGAAAATAAAATTCACAAAAAAAAAAAATTAATTAATTTGCCAATCCTAATTCAGAAATAAATTGATTCAATTTCAAAGAATTTACAGACTTTGTAAAAATGTCTGCTACCATTTTGTTCGTTGGCATGTACTGCATATTGAGACGAATTTCTCCTTCAACATCTTGGTCCAAATGCTCTTGAATAAAGTATTTTCGAACATCAATATGCTTTGTACGCGCATGATAGTTTTTGTTCTTCGCAAGATGAAGTGCTCCTTGATTGTCACAGAATATAGTTATTTTGTGCGACGCCTCCAGGAAAATTTCGCACTCAAAACGTTTTAACCATAGCGCTTCTTGGATTGCTGATACCATTGACATAAATTCAGCCTCGGTTGAAGATAATGCAATCGTTGGTTGACGACGTGTTGCCCAAGAAACTGCTCCACCTTGGATTCGAAACACGTAACCAGTGGTTGAACGTCGCTTGTCAAGGTCACCTGCCCAATCCGCATCACAGAAACCAACCAGGTCATGATCTTCCTTTGGATAAAACGTAAGCTTATAGTCGATGGTTCCCTTTAAATATCGCAGCACTCTTTTCACAGCTACCCAGTGAGCTTTGCCATAGTTTGTATTATACTTGCTGAGAGCACTAACAGCAAAACAAATATCGGGTAGACTTATTTGTGCAGCGTACATGATGCACCCTACCGCTTCCTGATATGGAACATTTGTCATTTCTCCAACTTCCTCTTTTGTTTTGGGACACATTTCATCAGACAGTTTTTGATTTGGGTCCATTGGTGTATTGACAGCATTACTGTTTTCCATATTGAACCGCTTGATAATAGTTGAAATGTAATGGTGTTGATCAATTGAAAGTGATCCGTCCCGATTGTGAGTGATGTTCATGCCTAGTAATGATGTAGCCTCACCTAGATCTTTCATCTTGAAATGAGTAGATAACTCCCTTTTTAATTTCGTGCACATCGTAGCGTTGCTTGCAAATATCATTATGTCGTCAACCCACACAGCCAAAATGATGGTGTTTTGGTACGAATGCTTATAATAGATGCAGAGATCGATAGAAGATCTCTTGAATTTCATTTCTCGTACCAGAACATCATTTAGTTTATCGTTCCAGACTCTGCTAGATTGCTTTAAGCCATAAAGCGCCCTCTTTAGACGACAAACCTTTTCCGATTTATCACCTACGCCCTCTGGTTGACGCATATATATTTCATCTGATAGTTCCCCTTGAAGAAATGCCGTCACTGCACCCATTTGGTGTATTATCATCTTAAATTTGACTGCCATTGCCAACAGGAACCGTATAGACGAATAACGTGCCACAGGCGAATACGTTTCATCGTAATCTATTCCCCTTACCTGGCTATAACCCTTAATCACCAGCCTAGCTTTGTAGCGCTCGATCACACCAGCAGCATTACGTTTCACTTTGAACACCCATCTGCTATCTATAGCCTTCCGACCTGCAGGTAAGTCGCATAACTCCCAAGTGTCATTAGCTTTCAAAGACTCATATTCAGCTTTCATCGCCTCTTCCCATTGCTTCTTCTCCTTACACTGCCTCGATTCTTGGTAGGATCTTAGGTTCACTAACATCTTTAGTAGCATCTGCCAACATAGCGTATAAACTTTGGGTAGTTCTCGTATTTGAACTACATCCCGAACTAGCACCATTTTCCCTGTTTGAGACTGGATATGGAACAACAAACATCTCACTTGCAGCAACATCAAAATCGGTATCATTGACAGATAAATATGACGAATTCTCATTGTCCACCACCTCACTGAATTCACCATGTTCAATTTCAATATCGTCATTGATTTCAATTACCGGAGCATTCTGAATTTTTGATTGATTAGTGACAATAATGGAATCATCTAAATTATTGCTTGGATCTGTGTTTCTATTTGTGCATCTGTCCAATGGCAATTCAGTTAATTGGTCAGGAAAAGCCTCACTGGAATCATCATCTGAGTCACTTTCATCGCTGGAATCATGATAATCCAAGTTTTCACAAACCATATCTCTGCCATTAGGAGCCTTTACTGAAGAAGAATTACCTGTCCTTGAAGTAACCTGTACCTTGCCTTCAATAAAAGTAACGTCTCTACTAATTATCACTTTTTTAGATTTTGGTTCATAAAGCCGATAACCCTTAGATTCCTCGCTATAACCAACCATTAAACACTCAGTTGCTTTTGGTGACAACTTGTTTCGTTGAACCTTTGGGATATGCGCCATAGCCTGGCAGCCAAACACACGCAGCATAGACAAGTCAGGCTTAGTATTGCTCCATCGCTCCTCCGGTGTATCGTATGATAAAGGTCGACATGGAATTCGATTTATTAAGTACGAAGCAGTTACAGCAGCCTCAGCCCAAAAACTATTACCCAACCCACTGTCGAAAAGCATGCAACGAACCTTTTCCATTATCGTGCGGTTCATGCGTTCCGCCACCCCATTTTGCTCGGGTGTATGAGGAACCGTACGTTGATGCAAAATGCCGTGATCAGCGGTATACTGGTCAAATTGTTTGTTACAGTACTCTGTACCATTATCTGTGCGGAGGCATTTTATAGTGCAGTCTTGCTGGTTTTCGACAAAATTTTTAAAGTTTTTAAAAATACCGAAAACTTCATTTTTGTTCTTCATGGGATACAAGAAGACCTTTCGACTGAAATCGTCAATAAAGGTGACGAAATATTTGGCACCACCAAACGAACGCACAGGCATAAATGCAACGTCACTGTGAACTATCTCCAACACTCTTTTTGCATGATTTTCACTGGCTACAAACGAAGAGCGAACTTGTTTACCCTGCACGCATGTCACACATTTCTCACCAGCACCCTCCACAAAATCTACACCTGTCACCACTTCTTTGATCTTCCTCAAGCTAGCATCACATACATGTCCAAGTCGACGATGCCACAAATGTTTATCAGCGGCTACCATTGCCACTGCTGTTTATCCGTTAAACAATTTAATTTGTACAAATCATCAATAAGTTGTGCCGTTGCAATCAATGATTTCTTTGCATCGAAAATTTTACAGCTATCTTTGTCGAAGACCAATGTGTTACCCTTTTTTGCCATCTGACTCACCGACATCAAATTCGCACATATTTCTGGTATATGCAAAACGTCTTTGACCAGAACATTTTGCTTATTAGATGAGCTTTCGTTTCTAATACACATCTTAATGTCCCCAGTACGCTTAACAGCTAAATGAGAACTGTTACCCACAACGATTTCCCGTTTTGTTGGTTGGCGCATGTCTAACATAAAAGCTTCGTTCATCGTCATATGCGCCGAAGCACCTGAATCTATATACCACTCCTGAGAAGATTTAGTTTGTGACGTAGAAGAGCAAAGAAACAGCTGATCTGGCTTTTTCTTTTTGTTTGGGCATTTGTTGGCAAAATGACCAACCTCATCACACACATAGCACGTCACAGATTTGTTCGCCCTACCTTTTTGAACCTGATGTTTCTTTCTTTGGAAATTGTTGCGCTTAATTAATTAATTAATTAATTAATTGTTGGCAATAAAAGCAGCATTTACATCCTCAGTCTTAGAAGTAACTTCTTGTAGCAATCGGTTTTGAACAAAGTCCAAAGTTAATTTGTCCTTAGTATTTTCTATAGCCATGACCATAGGGCGATATTCATCTGGCAAACCAGCCAACATGGCCAACATGAGTGCTGCCGCCACCTCGTCTCCAATTTCTAGACCAGCCTTTTTGACCTTCATCGACGTCGAAACCATCTTATGTACATACTCCTCCATTGAAGAACAGTCTGTTTGCCTGAGCCCAACCAAATGCTTAAGCAAATCGACGCGACGGCCGATGCCAGTGTCCTCAAATGCAGCGCAAATTGACATCCAAGCATCTTTAGCATTTGTACACTTCTCAGTGTACGTGTAAAGTGTTGTCGAAAGAAGCAAATTAAGCATTTGTATTGCCAAAAAGTTCTTATCAGCGTCTAACTCTGTCCCGTCGAAGCACTTCCAATGGCCTTTCGTAGCCAAATAGGCCTTGGCTTCAACCTTCCACTCATCAAAATTACTCCTGCCCAGAAGCTTCTTTGGTTTTCCCATTTTTGCTCACCGAAAATTTGCTTTACCAAGACGCTTCCCCGTCAAATAAAAGAAAAATTATAAAAAAGCAAAAAAAAATGATTAAATATTAATTTGAGTTATTTAATCAATATCTTTTCTATGCAATAGGCCCATAACCTATAGAAAAAGTTATTAGATCTCTTTAAAATACGCAGATTAATTTTACCAAAGACGTCCAGCTTGTTTGATGGTTTTACAGAGAAGAAAGATTTTATTCATTTTGTATTTCTTTTGACATTTCCATAGTTACTCCGAATTAAGCTGTATTCACAATAATAAATTAAATTGGAACACTCATAGTCAAAATTATGTTACAACATACACAGTGCGAGCAATTAGGAAATTAGGATACCGAGCTTCGGAAGAATAAAGGCTTTATATATAACAACCAGATCAGAAGGGGTATAATACTTCTTGCATCGGCGGAGAAAACCTAAACACTTACCAGCATTTTTGGCAACGTCAAATATGTGATCACTCCACAAAAGATGGTCTGTGATGCACATACCTAGAACTGAAAAGCTGATCAGTCTCCTCGATGTAAGTGCCACTCATAGAAAGTGGCATTAGGGGAGGGTTGCGCTTTAACGACAGTAAACAGCATAGAGTTTTTGAAGCATTAAATTCTACACGGTTTTTGATTCCCCATTAGACAATGCTGTCAAGATCAGAATTTAATGAGCTTATCATACGCTGCCGTTGGAAGTCCACATCCGAAGGGCAAGGATGTGAATCTAAAAACGAATATGAGAAGCTGAGGGTACTATCATCAGCGAAACAATTAAGAGGATTAGAAGTTTCAGACAAAAGATCATTTATGAATATAAGGAAGAGTGTCGGAGACAAAACGGAGCCCTGTGGCACACCAGCGTTTATTTTGTGGATATCAGATTTGAAACCGTCCAATACTACTTGAAGAGAACGGTCCGAAAGGTAATTTCTAATCCAACGAAGAAGAGATTCGTCGATACCAAATGCACGCATTTTCGATAAGAGAGCTTGATGCCAACTCTATCAAATGCCTTTGAAATATCAAGAGCAATAATCTTACTTTCTCCAAAACGATGTAAAGATTTGTTCCACTCTTCGGTGATATATACCATCAGATCACCAGTGGACCTAATGCTACGACAGCCATACTGCCGGTCATTAAGGAGCTTTCGTTCTTCAAGATATTTCTTAAGCTGAAAATTGATCAGCGTTTCCATGATCTTGGAAAGAAGGGACGTAAGTGCAATTGGACGATAGTTAGAGGGGGAGGAGGATTCGCTTTTTTTAGGGACTGGCTGGACAAATGCTGTTTTCCATCTACTCGGAAAGAGACCTGAAGAGTAGGACAGATTCGTCCCATATAATCGTTTACGCTCTCAAGTACAGGAGGAGTCATGTCACTCCCTGGTAGCGTCGAATTAACAGCAAACTGTGCTGCAAGCAAATTGGCTTTATCTATCGAACTTACAACAGGAATGTCATTGAAGACGAGCGTTGGAACTGAGGATGACGTAGTGTTTCGTATTTTTTTTACAAATGATCAAAAATTTTTACTACCTTTGAGACATAATAGAATTTTTTGCCGTAATTTTTTTAAAAATGTAAAAAATTTGTTCGTCGGATATGGATGTTACATGTCTTTCTAGCTTGTGTTGCAATCGCCTAGAATATGAAAAATGAAAATCAAATCACTTTTCAATAAAAATATAATTTAGAATCTAACTTACTCGTCAATCTGCCAAGCTGGAGAACTTCTCCTTGGTTCGGGTAACTGCAAATAAAAACCTGCAAGAAAATGGAAAATCAAATTCGTTTCAAAGGAAGTAAAATAAAACATTTAAATTATCCGTCAAACTGCCACGCTGGCGAACTTCTCCTTGATTCTGGCCGCTGTTGCAAGTTAAAGCCTGAAAAAAAACAAAGTTAGAAAAGAATGTTTTTTTGCTTTTATTTATTAATATCTACACTAATCTACTCTAATCTACGTAAATAAAAAACTAAGGCTGGCATAAAGATAGAAAAAAATATCAAAAAGAATTACCTGAGTAAAAACCGCCGCCATGTCCTTCAGCATCGTCCAGATTCAGAGTAAACGTTTGTATTCTTTTATTGAATGAAAGTAGGGGAATTGAAGGATGTGGGAGAAGTACGACCGCGATCACTTTAAATGAGTTACAAGCGAGAGCGAGAAGAATAGATTAGATACTTGTAATCCACAACTACTTGATACATCCCACACCAAAAAATTTTATTGGAAATGGAATCCGTTTTGTTCTACACACTTCGTTAGTTATTTAGTGGAACGTAAGGAGGTATATTCATGTCGGTAAGGTTGAATAGTAAATAGGAGAGGCTTAGGTAATAGCAAAATTGATTGCAGGGGAGGAAAAGAAATTCGAGAGAGCTTTTTTTTTCTGATACGATAGTTGTTCATAGATATATCGGTTTTGGTGGGTGAGCGGTGAATGGTTGATGGTATAAGTGTCTATTTAATTATAAAGCGGGATTTACTTGCGGGTCGATAAGTCTTAGTCACAGTTCAGGTAGAAAATTATAGAAGAAACAGTCTAGAAGAGTGGTTGATTGTCAAAAATTTTTAAATAGTTCGTTAGAAAGAAAATTCAAATCGACGTTAAATAAGGAGATAATTTATAAAGAAATATTAAATAGATTAAAGAAAAAAAAAATCTGGGTGAGTGAGATTTCAAAAAAAAAAATTTAAATCAGTAAAAGAAAAAAAAAATGAAAAGAAGAAAAAAAAAGAAAAAAAGAAGGCAGACACATTAGGGGTATTTACGATCTAATGCAACAGGTCTAGTATCATTGTAAAAGTGCAAAAGTGTAAAATCTTACAATACTACAACATGTTGTAAGATTGTAAGATTTTACACTTTTGCACTTTTACAATGATACTAGACCTGTTGCATTAGATCGTGAATACCCCTATTCAGTGGTAACGTTCTTTGAAATTTTAGAATCCTGAGATCACGGTGAACGAAACAAAGAAAGTGAGGCAAGAAATAGGAAAGAGCGAAATCGCCACAGAAAGGCTTGGAGGTTCAGAAAAGAACGGAGCTGGAAAATAATAAAAAGGATATTACAGCAGAAGTAAGATAGGAGATTGTAAAATTTGGTGAGTGATAAATTTATAAGATCAATGAAATGAATATGAAAAATAAAAGTGCAAAACGTAAAAAGGTAAAGGAAGTGATTTTTGTGGCGGTCACCAGTAGAACATTGTGGCCGCCGAAGTTTTGTCGCCCCAAAGGAATCCGCCATTTTTTGAACTCTAATAGCGAAGTCTCTTGTACGCGGCACTTTCTACTGCTTCTTCCCTCACGGTGGACCATTTTCGAATCCTTGGTGTTGACCAAGATAACCGAAAAGTACTATTAGTGAAGAGAAAAATTGGAAAGAATATATATAGATATATACATGCCCCAAAAGTGGCGAATCAAAATTTTTTTTTGGCGTAATAATTAGTTTATTTAAATATTTAAAAGTAATTTCATATTTTTCTTTTAACAAAAAAAAAATATCGTTATAAATAACAGAAATTGTAAAACAAAAGAAAGATAAGAGAAGTAAGAAAAGAAACCGAACGAACTGTGCTTTCCTCCGTGTCGCTCGCGATCGTGGTAGACCGTTGATTTGGGTTAAGTCCGTTAGACGTAGACCTAATTAGAGCTCTAGCTAGGTAGGGTCTTCGGTAGCGCATCCGTTACTTACCGAAGGTGCTAAAAAGAGCACTATCTTTTCTTTAAAGCCTGAGGAAGGTGTCGGCGCGTAAGAGGGTGAATTTTTGCCTCAAATTCCTTACTTTTTCTTTGTTATATATAAAAAAAAAAAAATAATAAAAAAAAAACAATAAATATCATCAATAAAACAAAAAAAAAAATTATATAATATTAATTGGTAGTCTTAAGAAAGCAATATTTAGGTAATAGGTTTAGCAGAAATATTTAGTTTTAAGCAAAAAGTATATTATTCCCGTCAAATCTTTAGTTTAGATAGTTAGTTTCAAGTTTTTTTTGTAAATGTATCTTAAATTCCAATATAAATAATAGTTCAATTTTCTATATATTAAATGTCCTTATATGCGCCAAACATTTTGTCTTTTAATGGGCTATGAGATTAGCCTGATGGAGAATTAAGAACATTTTTCAGGGGGTGGAAAGAGGTGACTATAGGAACCTAGTGGAGAAAGAGATGGAGTGAAGGTAACGATCGACTCGGCTTTCGGGGAGTCCGAAAATTTCGGCCACGGATTCCAGGTCGGGCGGGCGGCTGCACCGCACAACATCAGCGGTGCCCCAAATTAACTCACGATGGTAGACTCTTCGACGGTAAGCAAAACGCTAGTTTAATGTGTGTGGTGGCAATTCAAGTATGTATTTTTTTTGGTTTGGCACGATTTTTTTTGTTTTTGTTACTGGTCTAGCCTGATCTTAGAACAAGATCCCCCCCCCCCTACATCCGACGAGCTAAAGCCGTGCCTCGCTAGCGTGCCAGTTCTTAAGGTCAGACATTCCTCTCCCCCGTTCAGGTATCCACCATAGATGTTTCGATTTCCTTTCCCCATACTTACTTTTTACTCTTTCTTCCTACTTATCCTTTTCAATTTTTATACAGATATATAAAGCTTCATACTTTTGTACGTTTCATTCTCGTTTCCAAACCGCTTCCGTTCACACAAACCTACGCCATTTTCATTCAACCATTTACTCGCAGTATCGTTTCTTTTCCGGTTCCTTCTCTAATCTATTCCAATCCGATCCTGAACGGTGTTACCAACGCCTGTGTAAACTCATTGTTACCAACGCCTGTGTAAACTCATTCTTCGGTCTCCGTGAATGCTGTTCGTTATAATTTGGTTTGGATGCGTTCATTGTTCTAGAATGTTTAGAACATTTCAATGTTTAGAATTTTAAACAAGTCGTATCACGATTCTGAAACGGCTTTACTTTACGTTTACTTAGATTTTAAAGCAAACCACGAGCAGCAGCCACGGCAGACCAAGAGTAAGTACAAAATCAAAATCATTATTTTATATATATTTATTAACTTTACTTTCAATAAAGTTTTTTAAAGTTTTTCACATTGGAAGACGAACTGAGTTTTCAATAAACGAAACACTCTTTTAAACTTGGAAAAGCCTTGAAGTTCTTGTCGTCAAGGAATCGACGACAATTTCTTTAAAAAATCTTGTGGCGCTACAAGAGTGGACTTCAATTTTATTGGCAAATTGAAAACTTGGATGCCAATCATTTGTAAAACTAAATAAATCATCATGGCACCAAGAAGTAGTTGTGCTGCGTGCACTATAATGAGGATTCGGTGGAAGCGATGGTCCAGTGCGATGTATGCGATGTCTGGTACCATTTCAGCTGCGCCAAAGTAGGTGCTGACATCAAGGACAAGGATTGGATGTGTGAGGGCTGCGTCGCTAAAGAAGTTGAGGATGATGAGAATGGTGACGACCAAGTTGTGGACCAAACAATTTGCCAACAAACAGCTGCAGCGAAAAAGGTACGTACATGTAAAGACAATGGTTCCAAAAGTAGTGGTGTGACATCTAGATCGCGTCGAGCAGTCAAGTTAGAACTGATGCGTCTAGAAGAAGAGAGGCAAGCCGAATTAAATTATGTAAAAAAGAAATTCGAGTTACTTGCTATGCAGAGTGATTCCGACTCAGATGATTGCATGCAAAAACAAATAAATGGGAGAGAGGTAAATGATAGCTTAGGTAAAGGACTGGGTGAGGGCAAGGTGAGTGAGGTAGGACATGGTACTGAGGCGAAAAATATACAAAGCGTTAAGCAAGGTGAACAAAAGCAAGATGTTCATGTCGTAGCTCCTATTGCTACATTAAATGCACCGAGTCACGAGAATTTTTGCGCTCGTCAGGTGGTTTCAAGAGAGCTTCCCGTATTCAGTGGCAGGCCAGAGGAATGGCCACTCTTTTTTAGTAGTTTTGAGACATCAACTCGCATTTGTGGTTTGAGTAATGATGAGAACCTCCTTCGACTGCAGCGATCTTTAAAAGGGAAAGCACTTGAGTACGTGAGTCATAGTTTGACCTTACCTGCATTAGTTCCCGAGATTATGTCAACTTTGCGCATGGTTTTCGGTCGACCAGAGCACATTATTAATAATCTCTTGTCAAAAATTCGTGCTACTGCACCAATAAACCCAAATCGACTTGATTCTTTAATCAACTTTTCTCTTGAGGTGAAAGGCATCGTTGCAGCCATGGAAGCGTCCGGATTAGTTTCGTATTTAAATAATCCTTCGCTGATTCAGGATATAATAGAAAAATTTCCAGTTCAAAAGCGTATTGACTGGTCAATTTATTCTGAAAATATTAATGACGTAAACTTGAAAACTCTAAGCGACTGGCTTTTTAAATATGCTGAGGCAGCAAGTAGAGTGATATCAGCTCCCGTCGCAAGTAGTTCTGAATCAGAAAAGCGTAAAGTACATCGTCTAAACTTTCACAAAGACAGTTCTATGCCAAGTCAAGGTGGTTCATCATCGAGTATTAGGTGTTATGCATGCGAAGGGACCCACGGCATTATAAAGTGCGAGCAATTTAAAAGGTTGAACTGTAATGAAAAATGGAATGTTGTTAACACCAACAAACTGTGTCGCTCTTGTTTAAGACGTCATGATGCAAAATTTTGTCGAGATCGAAAAAAATGCCAGGTTGGTGGATGTCACATGAAGCATCATCCACTGCTGCATAAAATAAATGCAGTAGGTACTGAAGGATGCAATGACGTTGGTGTAGTTGCCGTCCACAGAATGCAGACTTCAAAAGTGTTATACCGAATTGTGCCTATAACAATTTTTGGAAAAAACTCCTCCGTGGATTTTTACGCATTTTTGGACGATGGCTCGGGTCCAACTCTTATCGAGAAAGATATTTTGGTACAGATAGGCAGTCAGGGTATAACATCAGACTTATGTCTCAGGTGGACGGATGGAACGGTGCGTATAGAGGCGAATTCACACCATCTTGATTTGCAGATTGCTCCCAAGGGAAAGGACAACAAGCGTTTTTCACTACGAAATGTGAGATCCGTTGAAAGACTTGACCTACCGTGTCAAACTCTAAAAATGTTAGAACTTACGGAGGAGTATAAACATTTGAAGGGGCTTCCAGTAGAATCTTACCAAAACGTAATTCCAAAAGTCATAATCGGTCTCAATAACAGAAGCTTAGCCATGCCTTTGAACCATCGTGAAGGAAAAATATATGAACCAGCCGCTACAAAGACTCGTCTAGGGTGGACGATATACGGTGAACTTGGGCAAAGTTCCAATACACGTTCAACTGCTGAAGCTATCAACATGCACCTGCATATTTGCGAATGTGACGATGATGTAGCATTACAAAAGCTGATGATAGATAACATGAAGATCGAGAATGAAGGCCTGGAACTATCGCCACGAGATAGATTGAATCTTGATACGAAAAAGGTTCTACAAAATAGTATCAAACGTGAGGGTGACCCGTTCATATCGAGATTACTTTGGAAGTCCGAAAACATGACGCTTCCAAATAATGATGCAATGGCGTACCGAAGATTATGTTGTTTTGAAAAAAGACTTGAGAAGGATCCAGATTTGAAAGAACAGGTGAATATTCACATTCAAAATATGGAAGCCAAAGAATATATACGAAAACTCCGAAGGGATGAAGTCGATATCAACTATCCTCGTAAATGGTACCTACCGATGTTTGCAGTCAGGAACCCAAATAAACCCAAGAAGATCAGGGTAGTATGGGATGCCGCAGCGGAATGCAATGGCATATCCCTAAATGGGTGCCTTGAAAAGGGACCAGATCTTATGACTTCTTTGACAGAAGTTTTATTTAACTTCAGAGTTGGAAAAGTGGGAATTTGTGGCGACATATGTGAAATGTTTCACCGAATAGCAGTGGATGAAAATGATCAGCAATCTCAACGGTTTCTTTGGCGAAGTGGAGAAACCCATCGCCACCCAGATACATACATTTTAAAAGTCATGAGTTTCGGAGCAAGTTGCTCACCATCTGTCGCCCAGGGTGTCAAAAATTCAAATGCATTGGAATACAGTCAGCAATTCCCAAGGGCAGCAAAGTCCATTATCGAGAGACACTACGTAGACGATATGCTTGACAGTGTCAACAGTATCAAGGAAGCCATCGATCTCGCCAAAGAAGTTCGAGAGATTCATAAACATGCTAATTTCCACATTCGCAACTGGATATCCAACTCAAAGGAGGTCATTGATGCATTGGGTGATGCGGGAACTGCAGATAATTTCTGTCGAGCTGGAAAAACTGTGGACCAGGTCATGGAGGCGGAGAAAGTTCTCGGAATGTGGTGGCAGACAAACAATGATACCTTTACATTCAATCTCAAATTTACGAAGGCGAGTGAAGAAATTTTGCGTGGGGAGAAGTTGCCAACCAAAAGACAGCTGTTAAGACTGCTTATGTCCATCTTTGATCCACTGGGCATATTAAACTTTTTTACGGTCTATATGAAAACTTTACTGCAGGACATCTGGCGAAGTGGAATCGGATGGGATGACATTATCCCTCAAGAGTTTTCGGATGCGTGGAACAGGTGGCTCTCCTCACTTCGACGGATTGAAATAGTTAAATTCCCCAGATGTTACTTCAATCTAGCAAACAGTGGCTCAAGTAAGGTACAAATACACATTTTCGTAGACGCAAGTGAGACAGCATACGCAGCGGTTGCATACTTCAGGATAGTTTCGGAAAAGGGCACAGAGGTAGTACTTGTCTGTTCTAAAACCAAAGTAGCCCCTCTCCGACCAATCTCGATACCCCGAATGGAACTGTTGGCAGCTGTATTAGGATCACGCCTTGGGAATATTGTAGCCAAATCCCATGAACTGGAAATCGAATCAACGCATTATTGGTCTGATTCCAAAACTGTACTACTATGGCTAAGAGCGGATCCCAGAGCCTACAAGCAATTCGTTATGTTCCGTGTAGGCGAAATCCAGGAGTCAACAGATGTTTCAAGCTGGAAATATGTACCGACTAAGCAAAATGTAGCTGATTTGGCCACGAAGTGGAATCATCAACCAGATTTCGATCCGAAAAGTCCTTGGTTCACAAGGATTGGATGTGTGAGGGCTGCGTCGCTAAAGAAGTTGAGGATGATGAGAATGGTGACGACCAAGTTGTGGACCAAACAATTTGCCAACAAACAGCTGCAGCGAAAAAGGTACGTACATGTAAAGACAATGGTTCCAAAAGTAGTGGTGTGACATCTAGATCGCGTCGAGCAGTCAAGTTAGAACTGATGCGTCTAGAAGAAGAGAGGCAAGCCGAATTAAATTATGTAAAAAAGAAATTCGAGTTACTTGCTATGCAGAGTGATTCCGACTCAGATGATTGCATGCAAAAACAAATAAATGGGAGAGAGGTAAATGATAGCTTAGGTAAAGGACTGGGTGAGGGCAAGGTGAGTGAGGTAGGACATGGTACTGAGGCGAAAAATATACAAAGCGTTAAGCAAGGTGAACAAAAGCAAGATGTTCATGTCGTAGCTCCTATTGCTACATTAAATGCACCGAGTCACGAGAATTTTTGCGCTCGTCAGGTGGTTTCAAGAGAGCTTCCCGTATTCAGTGGCAGGCCAGAGGAATGGCCACTCTTTTTTAGTAGTTTTGAGACATCAACTCGCATTTGTGGTTTGAGTAATGATGAGAACCTCCTTCGACTGCAGCGATCTTTAAAAGGGAAAGCACTTGAGTACGTGAGTCATAGTTTGACCTTACCTGCATTAGTTCCCGAGATTATGTCAACTTTGCGCATGGTTTTCGGTCGACCAGAGCACATTATTAATAATCTCTTGTCAAAAATTCGTGCTACTGCACCAATAAACCCAAATCGACTTGATTCTTTAATCAACTTTTCTCTTGAGGTGAAAGGCATCGTTGCAGCCATGGAAGCGTCCGGATTAGTTTCGTATTTAAATAATCCTTCGCTGATTCAGGATATAATAGAAAAATTTCCAGTTCAAAAGCGTATTGACTGGTCAATTTATTCTGAAAATATTAATGACGTAAACTTGAAAACTCTAAGCGACTGGCTTTTTAAATATGCTGAGGCAGCAAGTAGAGTGATATCAGCTCCCGTCGCAAGTAGTTCTGAATCAGAAAAGCGTAAAGTACATCGTCTAAACTTTCACAAAGACAGTTCTATGCCAAGTCAAGGTGGTTCATCATCGAGTATTAGGTGTTATGCATGCGAAGGGACCCACGGCATTATAAAGTGCGAGCAATTTAAAAGGTTGAACTGTAATGAAAAATGGAATGTTGTTAACACCAACAAACTGTGTCGCTCTTGTTTAAGACGTCATGATGCAAAATTTTGTCGAGATCGAAAAAAATGCCAGGTTGGTGGATGTCACATGAAGCATCATCCACTGCTGCATAAAATAAATGCAGTAGGTACTGAAGGATGCAATGACGTTGGTGTAGTTGCCGTCCACAGAATGCAGACTTCAAAAGTGTTATACCGAATTGTGCCTATAACAATTTTTGGAAAAAACTCCTCCGTGGATGTTTACGCATTTTTGGACGATGGCTCGGGTCCAACTCTTATCGAGAAAGATATTTTGGTACAGATAGGCAGTCAGGGTATAACATCAGACTTATGTCTCAGGTGGACGGATGGAACGGTGCGTATAGAGGCGAATTCACACCATCTTGATTTGCAGATTGCTCCCAAGGGAAAGGACAACAAGCGTTTTTCACTACGAAATGTGAGATCCGTTGAAAGACTTGACCTACCGTGTCAAACTCTAAAAATGTTAGAACTTACGGAGGAGTATAAACATTTGAAGGGGCTTCCAGTAGAATCTTACCAAAACGTAATTCCAAAAGTCATAATCGGTCTCAATAACAGAAGCTTAGCCATGCCTTTGAACCATCGTGAAGGAAAAATATATGAACCAGCCGCTACAAAGACTCGTCTAGGGTGGACGATATACGGTGAACTTGGGCAAAGTTCCAATACACGTTCAACTGCTGAAGCTATCAACATGCACCTGCATATTTGCGAATGTGACGATGATGTAGCATTACAAAAGCTGATGATAGATAACATGAAGATCGAGAATGAAGGCCTGGAACTATCGCCACGAGATAGATTGAATCTTGATACGAAAAAGGTTCTACAAAATAGTATCAAACGTGAGGGTGACCCGTTCATATCGAGATTACTTTGGAAGTCCGAAAACATGACGCTTCCAAATAATGATGCAATGGCGTACCGAAGATTATGTTGTTTTGAAAAAAGACTTGAGAAGGATCCAGATTTGAAAGAACAGGTGAATATTCACATTCAAAATATGGAAGCCAAAGAATATATACGAAAACTCCGAAGGGATGAAGTCGATATCAACTATCCTCGTAAATGGTACCTACCGATGTTTGCAGTCAGGAACCCAAATAAACCCAAGAAGATCAGGGTAGTATGGGATGCCGCAGCGGAATGCAATGGCATATCCCTAAATGGGTGCCTTGAAAAGGGACCAGATCTTATGACTTCTTTGACAGAAGTTTTATTTAACTTCAGAGTTGGAAAAGTGGGAATTTGTGGCGACATATGTGAAATGTTTCACCGAATAGCAGTGGATGAAAATGATCAGCAATCTCAACGGTTTCTTTGGCGAAGTGGAGAAACCCATCGCCACCCAGATACATACATTTTAAAAGTCATGAGTTTCGGAGCAAGTTGCTCACCATCTGTCGCCCAGGGTGTCAAAAATTCACATGCATTGGAATACAGTCAGCAATTCCCAAGGGCAGCAAAGTCCATTATCGAGAGACACTACGTAGACGATATGCTTGACAGTGTCAACAGTATCAAGGAAGCCATCGATCTCGCCAAAGAAGTTCGAGAGATTCATAAACATGCTAATTTCCACATTCGCAACTGGATATCCAACTCAAAGGAGGTCATTGATGCATTGGGTGATGCGGGAACTGCAGATAATTTCTGTCGAGCTGGAAAAACTGTGGACCAGGTCATGGAGGCGGAGAAAGTTCTCGGAATGTGGTGGCAGACAAACAATGATACCTTTACATTCAATCTCAAATTTACGAAGGCGAGTGAAGAAATTTTGCGTGGGGAGAAGTTGCCAACCAAAAGACAGCTGTTAAGACTGCTTATGTCCATCTTTGATCCACTGGGCATATTAAACTTTTTTACGGTCTATATGAAAACTTTACTGCAGGACATCTGGCGAAGTGGAATCGGATGGGATGACATTATCCCTCAAGAGTTTTCGGATGCGTGGAACAGGTGGCTCTCCTCACTTCGACGGATTGAAATAGTTAAATTCCCCAGATGTTACTTCAATCTAGCAAACAGTGACTCAAGTAAGGTACAAATACACATTTTCGTAGACGCAAGTGAGACAGCATACGCAGCGGTTGCATACTTCAGGATAGTTTCGGAAAAGGGCACAGAGGTAGTACTTGTCTGTTCTAAAACCAAAGTAGCCCCTCTCCGACCAATCTCGATACCCCGAATGGAACTGTTGGCAGCTGTATTAGGATCACGCCTTGGGAATATTGTAGCCAAATCCCATGAACTGGAAATCGAATCAACGCATTATTGGTCTGATTCCAAAACTGTACTACTATGGCTAAGAGCGGATCCCAGAGCCTACAAGCAATTCGTTATGTTCCGTGTAGGCGAAATCCAGGAGTCAACAGATGTTTCAAGCTGGAAATATGTACCGACTAAGCAAAATGTAGCTGATTTGGCCACGAAGTGGAATCATCAACCAGATTTCGATCCGAAAAGTCCTTGGTTCACCGGACCTAAATTTTTACATCAGTCACCAGATCATTGGCCGTCGAATCAACTACCACCAGAGAAAACAGCTGATCCAGAACTTAGAAGAAATAATGAGATTCAACAAGTAGCAGTACAAATCGATGAAGATGATCCAATCGTCAACTATCGCCGCTTTTCAAAATGGGAACGGCTCTTTTATTGTATGGCCTACGTGAAAAGGTTCAAGGATCGCGTATCACAGAAGAGATTGACAGGTAAATCAATCAGACGTACTCAAGTTAATGCCAACATCAATGAAGTGCCTTACCCAACCAACGAAGAATTACTATGGGGACACCAAACTCTCTACCGCCTTGCTCAGTCCCAAACCTATAGCTTAGAAAAGCGTCTTTTGCTAGATAACCCCCATTGCATTTTGCCTAAGTCAAGTCCTCTTCGTCGTATGTCCCCCTTTGTAGACGAAAATATAATAATTACAATGCGAGGACGCTTAGAAAAAATGACTTTAGTAAGTGACACAGATAAGAATCCAATCATAATGCCAAAGCCACACTACATTACTGCACTTATTGTCGACTGGTATCACCGAAAGTTTAAACATGCTAATCATGAAACGGTTATCAACGAAGTTTTCCAAACATACCAAATATCAGGTTTACGAACGCTTTTTCGAACCATCCGAAGTCAGTGTCCGAAATGTAAGTTGCAGAGAGCCAAACCAAGTCCTCCAGAGATGGGATCTCTACCACCAGCGAGGCTTTCACCTTATACAAGGCCATTTTCTTATGTTGGTGTGGATTTCTTTGGTCCCTTCTTAGTAACAGTTGGGCGACGCACAGAGAAAAGATATGGTGCTGTTTTTACATGCTTAACCTGCCGTGCAGTACACGTTGAAGTTGCGCATAGCCTTACAATGAACTCATGTGTTATTGTCATTCGAAATTTCATCGCTCGCAGAGGTAACCCAATACAATTCTACAGTGACAATGGGACTAACCTAAGGGCAGCCGAAAAGGAACTGCGAGAGGCTCATGATCAAATCAACTTCAACGGTATTCAAGCTGAGTTCACTACCGCACACACCAAATGGGAGTTTATACCACCAGGCAGTCCTCACATGGGAGGTGCATGGGAACGTATGGTTCGTTCCATCAAAACCACATTGTACCAGATAATATCCGGTGACACTAAATTGAATGATGAAAAGCTGAACAATCTGCTTATTGAAGTGGAGAGTATTGTGAACTGTCGACCACTTACTTATTTGTCACTTGACACAGCGGAACAAGAAGCCCTCACACCCAACCACTTCTTGCTTGGGTCATCATCCGGCTGTAAGCCCCCAGGCGTTTTCGAAGCTACAGATAAATATGTCAAATCATCTTGGCGCCATTCCCAATTACTTGCTGACATGTTCTGGAAAAGATGGGTTGCAGAGGTACTACCGACATTGACTCGACGAACCAACTGGTTCGACAAAGTCAAACCAATCAAAGAAGGAGATGTTGTGGTTATCGTCGATCCTAGCCTACCCAGACATTGCTGGCCAAAGGGAGTGGTAGTAAAGGCGGTTTCAGCAAAAGATGGGCAAGTACGAAGTGCCATCGTACGTACAGCAAATGGAGAGTACCACCGTCCAGCCGCAAAGATAGCAGTTTTAGACATACGCAGAGAAGACGAAGGCGCTGGTTTAGTTGAATCAGTATTTACTCACTCCGATCGCCATACGGGGGGGAGAATGTTACCAACGCCTGTGTAAACTCATTGTTACCAACGCCTGTGTAAACTCATTCTTCGGTCTCCGTGAATGCTGTTCGTTATAATTTGGTTTGGATGCGTTCATTGTTCTAGAATGTTTAGAACATTTCAATGTTTAGAATTTTAAACAAGTCGTATCACGATTCTGAAACGGCTTTACTTTACGTTTACTTAGATTTTAAAGCAAACCACGAGCAGCAGCCACGGCAGACCAAGAGTAAGTACAAAATCAAAATCATTATTTTATATATATTTATTAACTTTACTTTCAATAAAGTTTTTTAAAGTTTTTCACATTGGAAGACGAACTGAGTTTTCAATAAACGAAACACTCTTTTAAACTTGGAAAAGCCTTGAAGTTCTTGTCGTCAAGGAATCGACGACAAACGGCTTCCCATAACCTACCTATCCACTTCCTCAAACCTTCTCAAGTCCCATCCCCACCCTCACAGTCTCCCAACCAAGCACCCGGTAACACTTGTTTGTACTTATTCCGGTTTTCCTCAGTGGGATTGGCTTTAAAACAACGGAAACTTACTTCTTTTACCTTGATAGCCTCTTTTTACAGCTCGAATCAAACTAGGAGTTTCCTTTCGGTTTGATAGATTTTGTCCTATTCGGAATAAAATTTCTCATACCGTAGAGAATCAGATTTGAGACCATATCCACCATTTAAGAGATTTTTTCTCTTGCTCACCTCAATCGATTTTCACCTCTTCTTATGACGAATTGATGGTGTTGGGAGATTCGGGCTGTAGTAAATGTTCTTTTTAGAGCATAGGAACAAGAAAAAGAACGCATCCCCGAAACGTCTCTTGAGAACAAAATCGCTTCGTTTAAAGCAATCTAATGGCTTAAGAAATCTTAACTTCTAATAATTGTTGAACGTATCCATTTAAAATGCATAAACGTCAAACGTCCAAAAAATCAACAATTTTATTACATATGTAATATGTTTCTGTAAACAAATTTCTTATACAATTATACAAAAAATATAATAAATTTGTTTTAAAAATGAAATACGACATCACCTCTGATGCTTGTAGGATTTGTTTGAGGAAAAGTTCAACTTGTCGGTCCATTTTTAAGCCCCTTGGCGTTGGAGACATGGCACCGAATGTGAAATTGAATTTAGTTACTGGAGTGAATGTGGTAAGTTTATTATTATATTGAATGCAAACAAAAACGAAACTCATCTTTTGCGTTTGTTGCTTTGGCCACAAATATTTGAAGCAATGAAACAAAGTCAAAGATTACCTAATCACAGATGTGTTATAATCTTAACATACCAATAATTTGCCAAAAATTGTACAAGCTACCCATACTACCGAAAGTTGACTTCTCCTGTTTTGACGACTTCCATGTGCTTCAAACTGAAGAACATACTTAGAAGCTGTACATCCTACAAGAAAGTAACATGAATCTCTCACATAACATGAATCTCTCACAGAATAATAATGCATAATATTGTGACCACCTAACAAATGTAAAAAAATGGTTTCCCTGAGGAAAGCTGCTCGCACCAAAATGCCAAAAGAAAAACAATATTTTCCACTTAACATATATGTAGGGTATATACAGACCTTTAAAATTACTCTGCTTTTTTTTCATTTTAGCCCGAAATTGATGAAATCGCAGGATTACCGCAATTTATTTGCAAACAATGTGAAATCTCAGTAAACATGGCATATAATCTACGCAAAAGAGCACGCAGATCCGATCAAATCCTAAGTGTTTACTGCAACAAAATGAACCAGGACAACATAATTGTTGAATTAGCAAATGGACGTAAATTCAAATTGTCTAAGGAGCTAACACTGAAAGTGATCCGAAAGAACGAACCCCCGGCACTACCATCGCCGGAAATCATATGTAAGCCAGATATTAAATTTGAAGCAACCCATGACGATGAAGATTTCGATGATGATAACACCGACGTGGATAACGGCGAAAATGATGACGACGATGACATTACCGCCGTAGATGACAACGACTATGACGAACAGGACAACGATAATAATTACGTTGGCAAGGATGTAAAAAGTATTTCAGATTCAGAAGGAAAATACGATATAGGAAACCAAAATAATGCTTCTTTCCAAAACGATAAGAATAGTCAAGACGATGGAAAGCAATCGAGTGATAATGAAAATGTTGAAATCATCAGTAATTCAGACGATAAACAGGACAACAAACGTCAGTCGATTATATACAATGGAGAAGAGATAGCTAAGAAAATAAAAGCATCAAATCAATATGAACTTGTATCATGGAAGCAAGAAAATGCAGTACCTACGTTTAAACTGCGACTGAAAGATCCTGAAGAAAAAACTGTTAAAAAAGATTTCATCTGTGATGTTTGTGGAAACACCTACAGCCAGAAGCATAGACTGATGGAGCATATGCGTCGTCACAACCCAGAAAAAATATTCGCATGCGAGTTAGTAGAGTTGTTATTTTTATTGTTTGTATACAATCGTTCTTCTTCGATTATTATTTCAGAATTTGCGGCAAACGCTTTGCAGTTTCCGAAGGATTACGCAGACATGTCCTAACACATGGCGGCCTCAAACCTTTCAAGTGTAATTACTGCACGCGTTGTTTCTACCAGCCAAGTGCAAGAAAAGCTCATGAGAAGTAAGTGAATGTTTAGGTAATTTATATTCTTTCGAAGAACAAACATTTCGAAACGGATAATTTTCGTTTTTGTATCTGAGCCTGAGTTTCACGTGTGTGTGTTGAAACCAAAAATTTTCCTCCCTAAACACAAACAGTGTAAATAAACAGGTTTACTTCACGTCCATCCCCACTGACTACAAATTGCGCATGATGAATGATGAAAATAGTCGTATTAGTATGTCCCAATTACTTTCGTGAACGAATGAAGATAAACAAGCAGCAAATAGATTCAGGTAGTTAGGTAGGTAGAAATGGCGGCCAATGACAGTCTAGCCCTGTGGCCAAATAAGCGCTGAAAGATGCCATCTTGATACCATAACTCGTATGAGCCTGTGGAAGGAATTTATATGAGAAATTGTGGACATTCTTACGAAGTCATCCAGTTTGAATTAAATTCAAAAATATGGAAGGATCTAGTAGGTTGTAGGTCTCTTAGTGTTTGCTTTTGCACAATCATCCGGAAATTAAATTAAATTGGATCACTCACTCAGCCGGACCATCTACACTGTGCCAAGCTAGACAGCTTGTTGTATGATGCTGAAACAGTAGCCAATCCGATTGAGTGATCATCCGGCCCCCGCACCGTAAACCTATGTCAAAACCCCTTAGTCCGCTGGCTCTGGATGTAAAGAGGGCACGGCACAGAAGTAACCTAAGTTCGTCTTGGAGCCATTTCGTCGCGTTCAGAAAAGAGATCAAGTCTTTGATCTTCATTTCTGAAAGTTCGTCAATGTCGTCAAAAAAGCAGGGCATTTGCAGAGGAAATGGAGAACAGTTTCGTTTGTCCGCTGGTTCCCACAGCTATGACAGTGAGTGTTGTGATGTAAGCCTAGCTTCGCTGCATACTCTCCTATTGGCCAGTGTCCTCTTTAGGTAGATTCATTAAACAGAATGCACGTGGCAATCATCACCGCTAAAATAAAAAGCAGAACCACTGACTTACATTGAAATTGTTTTGTAATCATCGTTGAACCTTTGTACATCTCACCATAAACTATCTACATACCTGCCCTCCATTTCTTCTCAACACAGCACACTGATCGCTAATTTTTCATCAACCCTTTATTGTATTTATTAAAAACTAGATGACCCGGTGAACTTCTTATCACCTACATATATTTTTGGGAAATATGGTCAAAACTTAATACAAAATTTAATTATTTCGGTTTAAGTGGAGTGATTGAATTTAATTCAATTGAAAGCTAAAGTGACATCAACTCCAAGGTGCGTTTCGCCCAGGTACGGCAGTGTCGGTAAACATCGACCAATATTTGCGTCTTAGAAGGGTACGTCAGCATCTAACTGATGGGTCCACTGTCGTACCTGGGCGAAACGCACCTTGGAGTTGAGGTCACTTGAGCTATCAATTGAACAAAATTTGTATCTACATTAAATGCAACACAGTTATACACTTAAATAATTTAAGGCTTTCTGATGTACTTTATTTTTTGTCTTTTTTTCCGGTGCGTAAATTTACAAAGATGATGTCTTTCCGACTCCCGAACACGCGACGGCGACGTATAATTGCCCATGCGCGAAACAGAGAAACTCCAAGTTGATTCCCCAAACTTTCAACGACTGGCCTTGCAATTTATTTATGGTCATCGCAAATGCCAGAAGGACGGGAAATTTTAGACACTTAAAATCGAATGGCAAATCCGTTGGAATCATCGGTACTCATATATGCGGAATCAAAACATCCTCTTCTTTGTATTTTCCCTTCATGATCTTGGCCTCGATGACGTTATTCATAAGCTTTTTTTACAGCCAGTCTGGTTCAATTGCACAGTCGAGGTTGATTAATGTTAAGCAGCATAATCACAACTGATCCTACTTTTAATTGAAGGAACATCCAGGGAATTTAAAAACTCTATGGGATAGTTGACTACGTCATACTGGTTTGTAACTGTGTCAACTGATTTGTAAGAAAATAACTATCCGGGAAGAAAATTCTGAATGGTTGCATTGAGATCATCGACATCTTTGTTTTTGGCCGCAAATATGACTCAGCCAATAATGGTTTCTGAACTGTTGTTCTATTTCTGCAAAAACACGCTGAATAAGCTCTTCTTTTAAGTCGACGAAGTGACAAAAATTCGTGAGTAGTGTAATTAATCTGGTCGAGGTGTCAACTGCAACCTAAAAATTTCCCATATCTAATAACTGCTTCGAAAACATAATCGCACTTTGATCTTGTTGAAATGTCCAATATCTAATAACTGCTTCGAAAACATAATCGCACTTTGATCTTGTTGCAAAAACACTTGCATATTAGTTGTTAATTGGAGTGTCTTTAAATGCCGCCACAAAGCAGATGATTTTAAGCATGTCTTTAGTTCGTCAGCAAAAGTTGATCTGGTAATAATAATTGGAAGAGTGACGAAAATCACCTGACAACAGGCTCCACCAAAAATGTTTTGGTTGTCACGAAGATCTTTTACGTTTCTGTCCAGTGCCTCTACTTTGGTTTTTGTTGAAGAGCTTTTGGTATTTATACTGTTTTTTAAGCTTTGAGAAGAAATAATTGGATTTTAGAGAAAAAGATGTTGCCGCTTGGTGTTTATAGGTTCTTGCATATTTTTATTGAAATCTATGATAGTCAGAAAGCCAAATACCCTATCATCCATGTATATTTTACATACATACGAATTTAACGAATTTGAAATACATCATTGAAAAAAGTCAGTGGAATAGTGCCTATAGTTTTTTGGCAAGTCAGTTATATCAATCATTGAATTACTCGTATTGAAAATTGCTAAAAGCAAATGATCCTGTCAGTGAGTTACAACATAAAACTCTAGGTATTTGAGGTCTAATCATTGAAAGCAAAAGTAGCTCTATTTCTCATATTCATCAGTGATCTTTTGTCTGAAACTTCTAATCCCTTAAATTGTTTTGCTGACCCTTAGCTTCTCACATTTGTTTTCAGATTCACTTACTTGTCCTTGGGATGTGGCTCTAGAAATCGAACTTATGATATGCTTATTTAATTCATATCTGAATAGCATTGTCAAATGAACAATCATAAACCGCGTAAAATTTAACGCTTCAAACCTCAATGCTGTCTTCTGCCGTTGAAACGGAACCACCCAACCCCCATGTCGCTAGCCATAAACGGCATTTGCATTGAGGAAACCGAACAGCTTTCTTGTGTGGAATGATTACATATTCGAATTCGCCAAATACGATTCTAAGTGCTTTCCTTCGAGGTAAACAAACATTTGTTCACCCCTTCTGATCTACCCACGTATCCAAAAAAGAGCTTAAAAAATGATAGGAGATAGAATTATAACAGAAATATTTGTATCTCTCGAGGGCTCTCCCAATGTTTTTTGCGTTTTAATTTATTACCGGTATTTATTCAAACAGTGTATGTCTAGTAAATAGCCTACTGCATCCCCCCTTAAATAATTGAATTGTAACATTCACGCTTCAGTTAATGTCCGTCCATCACACTTGAGCCAAACTTCGGACGTACCACTAAATTCACGCACTACACGAATGTGGAATGCCTTACACAGCCAGGTACGGATTCGCTGACAACTGCACAAGGTATCCAGTTTTATAGAAGTACTAGCTTAAATACACCCGCTTCGCCGGGTGCTATAAAATAACTAATTCAATACAACAAAAAAAAAATTTATTTGTATTGTGTTCAATTTTTAATACATTTTATTCTAGTGCTTTTTGATATACTATATTTTTGTTTTCCCATCTGTTAAAATTATTAAGGCAGATGGCTTGCCTGCACGTGAAAATGCAACATATAGTTGCCCATGCGCAAATACTGGAACCTTTAAGTTAATACCGCATATTCCCAAAGATTGGCCTTGTGCCTTATTAATCGTAATGGCAAAAGCAAGTCGTATAGGAAACTGCAGATGCAGACGTTTGAAATCGAATGATAAATCGGTTGGAATCATTGGAATTCTCGGAATTAAGACAACTTCACCTTTGTATTTCCCTTTTAAAATTGTTGCTTCGATCACATTGTTAAACAATCTTTTTACTGCAAGTCTTGTACTCGTACCATTGCAAAGCCGAGATTGATTAATATTGCGTAGCATTATTATCGGCGCGCCAACTTTTAATGGTAGATAATGTGGTGGCGAACCAGGCAAATCAAGAGAATTTAAAAATTCAGTGGGATAATTAACAACATCATCTTGATTCATAACTGTGTCGATGGACTTGTATGCAAAAAATTGAGTTGGTATTTTATTCAGAATGTCTGCATTGATATCATTTACGTCTTTATTTTTTCCAGCCAAAATTGCCCTTTCACTCAACCAATATGATTATTGAGTTGTTGTGCTATATTTGGAAATACACTTTTAATCAATTCTTGTTTTGATTGAGTCATTCGACAGAAATTGGCTGGTAGTGTTACTAAGCCAGTTGAATTATCAACATGTAATTTTCCATCTCCAATACCCAATAACTGTTTAGAAAATTCGGCTGCTGTTTGATCATTCTCTAATTCAACGCGAATATTTTTAGTTAGGTTTACAGACACGCTTTCAATTCATCAGCAGCTGTCGATCGAGGAATAACAGACAATGTTTGGCGAAAATCACCTGCTAACAATATCAAGGCACCACCAAAAACCCGTTGATTCATACGTAAATCTTCCAACGTTCTATCTAACGCCTGCAAAGACTTTTTGTGAGCCGTCGTACATTCATCCCAAACGATTATACTACATTTCTTCTAAACTTTTGCCATGCCTGAATTCTTAGAAATTTTATATGTAGGTGTTTCAGTAGCATGCATGTTCAATGGCAATTTAAGTGCAGAATGTGCAGTTCGACCGCCTTCCAATAAAGTTGCTGCAACTCCAGAAGAAGCGAGTGCCAATCCAATTTGGGATACTGATCGTATGGACGCTAGAAGTAATGAAATCAAAAATGGTTTTTCCAGTTCCACCAGGTGCATCTAAAAAAAAAACATTGCACCTCTTTCATTACGAACAGCAAAGATTGTATCATATACATGCTTCTGTTCAATATTTAATGTTGGAACATTTGACCGCACAAATGCCTCCAATTCAACACAATCAAAGCATAATTCACGCCACATTTCCATGTTGAATAAATCTTGCGCCGAACGATTAGGTGCTATCATTCCCAACTGAGATAAAGCTTTATTTGCAATAATTGACATACAAATATCTTCAATCAAAATAAGAGCTTCGTTGTGGATTTCCGGTTTAATTACCAAATTTGGATTTGAATTAATAGTACGTAATCTACGTAAAATATCATCTGAAAATTCATCTTGATGGTTGTGCCATAATTCAAACGAATTTAAAATTGAAAATGTTGAAATTATTATTGCGAGAGCCAATGATCGATTTGATGATGGATTTAAAAGAGAAGCACTGACATTTTAATATGGTTCATTTGACAAATCTGCAAGTGAAATACATCGAATTCAAAGAATAATGTAATCGATCGAATCATCTAAGCCAAACATTAATTGTACCTATCGAAATAGAACTTGTGTCTTTGATTTTGTTAAATGACGAAGCAGAAGCATTTTTCTCCTTCTCATTTTTTTAAAGTCATATTTTCCAGACATAAGTTAATCAGATATCAAACTTAAATCCAAATTATCTTTATCCCAATCTATACATTGAAAAACTCCCGTCAACTTTTTTAAATCACTGGCATATAAAATATACATATACATATATTATATATATATACCAAGCACAGCGGTGTCACTTTTTTTTATTTGCGAAGATGTTTTGATTGATGTCCTAGAAGCAGTTTCAAGGCCAACAATTTTAAAAATTTCACTTATGGGCATTTCTTCACGATCATCATCAACTTTCTTAAATTGACTTTTAGATGTATATGGTTTATCAGTTGAAGGCAGTACACTACCACCATCCTTTGATTCAATATTTTTTTTCAAAACATCCCTCTCTTTAACTAACTTTACAACAATTTCTTTAATATGGTCTTCCATTCTTTTTTCGATTGATTCAAGTATTTTTTTGCTCTATGTGATGCTCGAACTGTTTTTGCACTGTCATTGCTTGATAACTCCATCTAATTCTTCCTTATAATAACTTTTTTTGCCTTCCATTCTTCGCTATACTAAATCAAATACATATTAAATTATTGGATATATCTACACAACTTAAAAAATAAATGCAATAACCTACTCAAGAAAAATTCACAATCCACGGTTTTTAAAAATAATTTAGAAAACCATTTTACTTACCTTAAACAAAGCTCAAAATTGAAACTTAAAAAAACTTAACGAAAAAACACTTGCTGCTAGAACGTTGCACCAATTAAAAACAAAGTTTTTTCCGAGTCTCACTTTCACAAAAAAAAAAACAAATTACAAACAGACATATGGCTTAAAAAAAAATTATAATTAAATAATTTTTTCCACAGTCAAAGTGTCGAAAAATCAATTCGAAAGTCTTATATATTTAATTTAGTTTATAGTGTGGGTTGTGTTGGTGTATTTTGATAGAGTTTCGTTCATTTTAGATAGTTGTACGAAATCGAAAGGTATTTAGATTACGTCTGCTAATAACTTCGTTTATAATTATCTAATCTTCACGATTGAGGTATTATTTTAAATGTTAAATGTAGCTCGGATTACAAAACTTCGGCTAGACCAATTTTCAAAAAGTTTGTTTCTAAACCATCTCCAAATAGTCCCCTTTCATTTAAAAAAAAAAATTATAAAAATTCATCCAGCCATATTCTAGTTATAAGGTCACACACAAAAGTTAAACTCGTTTTTATATATATAGATTCTTCTCCAATAAATTTCAGTCTTCTTTAACAATCGATTTTAAACGTTGTTCACCAAGAAATTCAATCAGATCCGAATACATATTTTTTTTTAGTGAAAAAATGTTTGATAATCTGCTAAAATTTTCATTAAAAGAAAAAAGTGTCAATTTTTTCCAGGAGTCGTCTTTTCCATTAGCCAAATTGAGCAATTTGATATTTTTGTATACTTTATTTCTTTCGAAATTTTGGTTTTTAAGTTCTAAATAGAGATTTGGGATTTCGAGATTCGTTTTTCAATATTTGTATGCTATGTATATTTATTTTTTTTTACAATAATTGAATCCTATTTATTTTGCAGAGTTCACAACGGTCATAAACCGTTTGTTTGTGCAGTTTGTACCAAAGCCTTTGCCTATACAGGCTCACTACGAAAACATATGCTTATTCATGAAAACAAGAAGCTTTATCGCTGTGAATACTGCGACAAAGAATTTCGACTACAACATCATATGAAACAGCACGAAGAAACACAAATTCATAAGGACGCTGTAGCGGAATGTGTCAAAACTGCTAAAACTAAAAACAAATTTGGAACCTAACCGCGAGTATATCTGTTTTTTTTTTTTAATATAGTTTTTTGTATTAATTAAAAATAAATTATACATGAGAACAATATTTAAAAAAAAAATTATTAAAGAGCCACTCAAAGTGGGTTAAGTGGTAACTAAAACTCTTAAAACATTACAGATATATACATATATGGGTGATTCTACAAACAATGGAATAAAATGTTACAAATTTCGGCACGACATTTTTGGAAGCCAAAAGACGTAAAAGTTGTTCTAGTTGATTATTAGAAGTTCTCTTTGCATTCTTGAAAGCGGCCAGTCAAAAAAAATAAAAAATGACGATTTTAAGGACATTTTTTGAAAAAGGATGTTGGGGAGACTAAGTTTTTTTTTAAGGGGACTGAATAAATCTTTATTTTTTCAATTAGTGTTCATAAACATAAATTCATGGTTAATACATATAACTTAGCATTTTATTAAAAGAATATAATATTTTCTAATTAAGTATTTTTTTCTACTTAGAATCAATTTAAAATAAATATATTCTTTTTAAAAATTTTAAAAATATTTCGCAATGAAGTTTGAAGTTCAACATAACTAAAAATTTCTCAGGGTTTCTGAATAAAATATCATTTGTTCATTATTTATTAGCAAGGGACTGAGGCCAGGGGACTGAGGTTTTTATTGGTTTTTGAGCAAAAAAGATATTAAGGTTTTACTTAAAACAAAAATATATATATAATATTACAGTTTTATTAAACCCATATTAACCTGCTAACAAATATGCCTACTTACATACAAATTTGTTTTGTAAAACCTCATCAGAGGACTGATAAACTTAACAGACAATCCACGACTTCTTGCACAAATGTCCTTTTCACAATACTACTCGTAACATACGAAACAGAATCGAGTTGCACCACGATTTTTTTGTAAGGAGACTTGGTACTTCAAATTGCCAGTACTGGAAAGTCGATCGATATCCTAGTTTTTGATTTTTTCGACTGTTTCAATATTCCAGGGGACTGATATGAAATGTGGGGGACAAAGTTTAATTAAGTTTTTTTGTAATAGAATCAATTACAAAAAAATATTTATCTAATTCGTAGCAAAGATGTATTATTTGGCGTAACTTCTGTGGAATTCATCTTAGTATGAGACCAGAAATAAGAGAACGGTAATAATTTTTCTTTGCGAAAACGCACTGGGGACACGTCAGGGGACTGAGAATCAGAAGAATTTTTTGAGCAAAATAAAATAAGGTCACCCTAATAATATTGTTAGGCCAGGTAGATATCAATCAGATTTAATTTTATAAAAACAAATTCAGATTAAATAATTGAACGGATTTTAAAATATTTCTTGGGCCGCCGAAAATTCCATCGTTTGTAGAATCACCCATATGTATATGGTTTCGAACATGTTCGTTGATCGAGTATATTGGAATTGAAACAAATTGAAATATGAATTATTACGGTTAATTTCTTAGGTAACGATTGTACTGTGCCAAGTTGAAGAACGCAGCTTGCACTATGATGGACTTTGAAGAAATCGTTACGAAACGAAAATGCAGAGTTAATCTAATAAAGAGTAAAGATGTTCCACAATTATAATTCGTAGTACTATTTGCAAATAAAATAGGAAAGAAATAATGGTTTTCATAATAGTTCTCTTCAGGCTACCAAACTTGATCGCTTGTGTTGGTATTATTTTCTGTGTCATACATAACGAAGGTGTGCCCAGGTCTTTCTTTTTGCAATACATAAATTATTTATGATGAAAGATAGGGGTGGAAGGTGACGTGTTTATATTCTAATACCATGCATTTTTAAAGGTCCCCAGTCATATCTGTTATCCTAAAGGCAATGAGCTTGTTAAAAAATAAAACGGGTAAACTTAAAACTGGCCTTTTGGACCTGGTTTTCTTAAGCCATTATTTTTTGATACAGAAAATTGCAGCGGCATTATGTTTATGTATAGCTAAAAAACCTTTGATTGGAAATATTATAGGTTCTTATATTAGAGCGGGTCAATATGTTATGTGCTATGGAAGCCAATTCCCGAACGTTTAAGCTGTGCATTATTGCATATCTTCCCTTCTCTGGAATCATCAAAACATCAACAACATTAACTGTTGTCTTCAGAGAACATTTTAATTTTTAATCTGGCCTCTGTTCAGAAGTTGTGTGCAGTGCAGCCATTTTCTTGGATTTTTAACAAAACTGGTTGTTGTTCCGATTGCGAAACTAATGGGAATTTTCATTGGCAAATTCAGATTTCAATAAAAAATTGATTTATTTTATGGCGAATGGAATGCGATTTCAAATTGAATTATTTTTGTCGTTGTATTAGTGTTATTTTGTGTTTATCTAATTTTTTTTTTTCATAAAATTCTTACTTTCAGTAGAGAAATATGAGTTTGATGAATTTACCGAATCCATTTTCTTACTGGGTAGTACCCCTTGGCATAATGGTTAGTGCGTTGGACTGTCATGCGGAAGGTCTCGAGTTCGATTCTCAGCCGCTGCAAGAAAGTTTTTTTCATGGGTGTACTGCCTCTTGCGAGAAATTGACAAATTCTCCAAGAGTATCTCTTGTCATGGAAAGTGCTGCTCATTAGCCGTTCGGAATCGGCAGAAAATTGTAGGTCCCCTCCGTTCCTGGTAACACGCACACAGGAATGGTTGAGAGTTGTAAGTCACTAGGTCCTGGTTCACTCCGAGCTGTTGCACCACCAAATTTAATTTAATTTAATTTTAATTTTCTTATTGGAAATAATTTCCTTCGTTTTTTTTTTTAATAAATTGAACAAACCACATTTTGAATCAATTTTTTTGCTCAATGCAATGTAAAAATTGCCGAAATCGGTATTTTGACAGATATACATACATACATAATATCGAAAATACATTTATTTTTTTATCAATGGAAAACCACCTAATACAGGACTTCTTATAACTTAACTTGATATCGATACCTTGCCGTAAGAATGTATTTATTAAGCAACATTTTTAAAATTGTTCAGGAAACGAAAAAAAACGTCTCATTTAGTTATTTTTGTGTGTATTTTATTGGACGAAACAAATTTAAAAATGTCGCTTAATACATTCTTACGGAAAACAAATCTGTTTCGTCCAATAAAATACACAAGAAAATAACTAAATAACACGTTTTTTTCGTTTCCTGAACAATTTTAAAAATGTCGCTTATACATTCTTACGGGAAGGTATCGATATATTTCAATATTTGAATATAGATTAATTTGGTATTAGTGTATCTAATTCCAAAATCTTAAATGACTATAACGCAAATTGCGGTTGCTTCAGTACAATATTTTTTCGTCAAATTCCTAAAACCGCAAGCAAGTTGACTAAATAATAATAATAATTACCGGGCAATCGACAAATTAGTTTCTTTTCAGTAAAAGTTAACCAAACTACATAGTGGTAGTATATAGTGAGTTTTCTAAGATCCGCCGAACAAGTGAATTTGTAAAGCACACACCACCATACCATAAATATAACCCAAACTCTTTGAAATTGAACCAAGAAAGATCTGTCAGATCACGACCTTGCATACGGAGAAAGGAATTCACTGGAATGTCACATACATGTTTGAACCAATCTGAAATTTTCTGGCATACCATATTTTTGTCGTAGACGATATTCCGGAGAACGTTGCTCGTGGCGGCCATTTTTACCTACTTATTGTAAGCGGTGTAACTTTTTGAAATAATACCGCTCTATGAGTTATAAAAAATAAATACGAGTAAAGTTAAAATACTTATTTTATTATCTTGAAAACCTAAACTAAAACATCTAAGCTAATCTTTTCTTAAATAGCTAAAAAAGACCGCTTAAAATCGCAGTCAATGGTACTTCTATAGAAGCCAATCTTCTTTGAAGTCATCTGCCGATGTCTTCGAATGCCCTCGTTAATCTCCTGCACAGTTATTGGTCTAACTGCTTCTTGTCCACGTCCCTGACTAACTTCTGGACAAATATGAAGCATGGCTGATGACGCCCCTGTTGAAGTGACTCTACTGTATGGCTCGGTTACTCGATTGCTCGAGTTCAAACGTGTTAAGATAGCATAGTCCACGATAACAGCTATTGTTTCATGGGAAAAATATGCCAATATATTCATGCAAGTGTTGGAGATGGTCAAGTTCTTGGGAAGATCTAAGAATTTGTGAAACTTGTTTTTGATTTTTTCTCCATGTCGACAATAGAAAGAAGTTTTACGTGCCTCATTGAATTCATGATACTGTTGTCCGGTGAGAATCTGCGATATACGATCAGCACGGAACAAGCGACGGGTTCGTTCCTCATCGAATTTCTCGGGGATGTCTATGCTGAGTTCGTCCTCGGACTCTTGACTTTCGAATTCCTCCAAAGAATCTTGTGGGCGGCGTGTGCGAATACTGAGGAATTTTTTTAGTATCCTCATGTCATTTAAATGCTTGCGCATTCGTGCAATCTTCACAGGATGATTTCGCATCAAGAATTCAAAGTCTGCTTGCGACGGACATGCAGCGTTCTTACGACGCATAGAAATTATTGTTGCTTCGTGGAATATTCCACGTAATTGCTGCTGGAGTATTTGTTCAACAAGTTTAACACTTTCTTCCCGGGGTTGATCGCAGTCCCCGAAACTTCTCATAATGTCTGAAATTTCCGAAATTAGATCGTCGTTGGTGTGGAGCTGCTGTTGGTTATTTTCGCTATTTCCATTTGTGGCAGCTGACGACGAAGAGTTTTGTCGGGATATTTTTTTAGGATTATAATTCATTTTATTTTGCAATAATTAATTTAAGATAAGGAAAAAGAGTTCTAAAGCGTAAAATATTGAAAAATGTTGGTTCTTCAGTCTTCAGCTTATTTATTTCCTCTTGTACTGTGAATGAAAATATGAATATTGGGGAAGTCATAAATATAAACAGTTCAGAAAGCGAAGGTTCAATTCCAAAAAACTATAGGACTGTTTGTGTTCCACATTTTGAACTGAAAAAAAATGCGTCCCATTGAATATTTTTATTTCCATTTTTGAGACGATCAAACAAACTGTCATGGCTTTAATTGGTACCAAAATGAAGCTAATGAGTAGTGGAAATTTGTTAACTCTTAAAATTACAAAATTCTCATTTAAAATTTCTTTTAAATCTACCTTTATTACTTCACTGATAGAAATCAATTTCAATGGACAGCTGATTCTTGTTTCTTTAATTTGGATGTGTTTGATTCTCTTTCTATTCTCAAATGTCAACTCTAACGTCAAATACCTAAAATTGGCTTTTATCAGTCCTTGACAGGATCTTTTTCTGAAACCAATTTTTAAATAAAAAATAAAGTCAGAATTCCACTGATTGGTTCCAATGATGCATTTCAATGAAAGCTATAACTGGGGTATTAGGCTAGCCGCGCACTAGCCATTTTTAGTTGCGAAACTGTTTGGTTACTTATAGAAAACAGATGAACTGTTTGGTTGAATGTCCGTGAATTTGCAGATAATTATATGTTCAATAAAATGGGGAACTTATTTTAGGCAATCGTTTAGTTTGTGTCAAAACACAAACAGGCGAATCTATAAACAAATCTTAAAGGTTACTTAACTTTAAAATACCTCTAAGCAGCTCTTAAGTATGAAATCCGTATCTATAATCAATTTTCACATTTAAGTAACGTCACTTAAAGGCCTCTTAACTTAAACGCCATCAACCGCGTTTAAGAGTCACTTAAAGGCATTTTAAAATGTATTTTGACATATCGATTGTCATCTTTGAAATTTTTAAGTTTCAAATTGTGAGTTTGTAGGTATTGTTTGTTGTGATATTATGTTAGAACTATAAAGTGCTAAGATTTGAGAAACATAAAATTTGTATTGATTAAAGTATGTGTACGCGCAAAGAAATTTCGTCCACGCTTCCCTCTTAGCCTTTGAAGTGTTTCTATCGACACTTTCTTCCTCGTTGTTGGAAGAGAATAGGCGTTTTCCTAAATGCAGTGTTGCAGCGCATCGTGGATTTTGATGCCCTTGCAACGTTTTTCTTTACTCTGAAATTTACTTTTACAATTCATTAAAAAAAAACTCTAAAATTTAGAATTCGTATTTAATAACGTTATTTTATTGAAGCAAGTGAATAAAAAAAGCCTCAAAATTCATGATGCGTTGCAACACTGCACTTAGGAAAACGCCCAATCTGTGCATAAAATAATTCTATTTTGTAGTGTATTATTGCAAATTCTAAAATAAAAAAGTTTCCTTGTAGGAGGCATCCCAATTTTCAGATCTTTTTCTTTTATTTGTAGCGGCGGGTGTGTGTTCGATAGCCATTTTTTTTTTTGATTTCACAAATAAAAAAATGTGTCTTCCAATTATTTACTGAAAGAAGGTGTCACAAAACAGCTGTGTTGTATAAAATGTAGCAGCATTTGTTTTTTTTCTGTACTAGATTTTCACATTCTTTTACGTTACGTGACACAACCATTGTTTAGTTAAGTACCAATGAAAAATCGATTATAGATACGAATTGAAGTTTCGTCATTTAAAGCCAAATTAAATATTTAAGTATGCTTAACTAAATAACCTCTAAGATGCAGTTTAAGAAAATCTTATAGATACGGCTGAAACTTTTTAGTTGCTCGAACCAAGCAGTTTCGCAACTAAAAATTGCTAGTGCGCGGCTAGCCTTAGGCTACGCGCGCACATTAAATTTTTAGTTGCACAACAACTGTTTGGTTGCTTATAGAAAATAGATGAACTATTTGGTTGAATGTCCGCGCAGATGCTTATAATTATATGTTACACGAAATAGAGAACTCATTTTAGGCAATCGTTTAGTTTGTGTCAAAACACAAACTTTTTAGTTGCTCGAACCGAAGAGTTGCTTGGCTAGCCTTAGGCTAGGCGCACACATTCAATTTTTAGTTTCGCAACAGTTTAGTTGCTAAAATGAAACATATGGGCTTATATGGGACACCGCGCACTTAGAGCAACTCGATTCTCGAAACTAAAAAGTTTGTGTTTTGACACAAACTAAACGATTGCCTCGCATCAGTTAAGCTGTTTTTTATAGGTGCAAGAGAGAAAAGAGTGCGAGCGTGAGTAAAGAGTTGCCAGTGTGCGGTTCTCTTTCAACTGGTGATTAAACTATTTGATTTCGATCACAGTTGCCAGTGCGCGACTAGCCTTATACACTATTCACACCTAATCAAAATCTAGATTTAGAGCAAAATTCTCAAAATCTAATCCAAATCTACTAGATTTCCCATACATTTTCAGATTTCCAAATCTACTAGATTACGACAAAATCTCCTCAAAGAAGCGAAGAGGTAGATAAAAAGGAGATAAAGGAAGCAACTTCTTAGTTGCTCGAACCAACATATAATTATATACACCTGCGCGAACATGCAACCAAATAGTTCATCTGTTTTCTATAAGCAACCAAACAGTTGTGCAACTAAAACTTGAATGTGCGCGCCTAGCTTAACTCTACAATTTTCATTCTAGGATTATTTTTCATGATGAAGTCCGCATATTATAATCTAGCTATCTCCCAATCGTTCTCCTTATAATAAAAAGGTGCGAATTTCTTGGAAATCGGTTTCTTCGTGTAATCGTGTTATTTTATTTATTAATTCCAAAATATTCCAATGTCATCGTCCCATCAATGCGACGTTGACATTTCATTTCATTCGGAACTTTTCGATACAATTTGCAGTTAATAAACTAAACACCCTTCATCGTGTATTGCTTATTGCTCATAAAAAAGATTTTTCTTTCTTCATTTAATTTTCTCGGATTCAAATTAAATAATAAATTAATAAAATACAATAGAAAAACTAGCGCAGCATTTCTTGACAAACTCAGAAACGTTGCAGCAGGGCAAATATCGTTGAGCCAACCGGGGGTCTTTGCAAGAAAGCAAAAAGTATGGCCGAAGCAGTTGTCGCAGAACCAACCTCACCCCCTAGCAGGTTCTACTGTCATATGTGTAATCTTGAAATCAACATATTTAACAATGATTACACATGTCCACTGTGCGCAGGAGGATTCATTGAGGAACTTCCGCCGCTGACTCCTGTGAGCGGTAGTTCTGGAATTGGTACTGATGCTACCGCCAGTGGATCTTCGGCACCTGGTCCAACTACCGGCGACAACCAGTCATCTGCGGACCCTCCTCGGTCAGACTCGCCTAATAGTCGTATGAATGATTTAGTTGCAACTCTACTGATGACCCGCGGCATGCCTCCATTAACTCTAAATGGACCGCGAGAGCTAGAAATTTCAATTGATGCAAACGGTGATGCGAGCGTTGTTGGTAGTGGCAACATTGGAAATATCAGTAATGTCAATCGCAACAGACGCGGAAATGCAGGTGGTAGCGGTTCTAGCCGCCAAAGGCAAACTAACTTCCATAGACTTGACAATGTGTTCTTGGATTTTCTCAGTTCTCTATCAGGCAGTGAAGACGGTCCTTTCGGTGGCAACTCTCAAATGTTTTTTATGGGCAATCCCGGTGACTATGCTTGGGGTCGCGAAGGTATCGACACTGTTGTCACTCAACTTTTAAATCATATGGACTCCTCCGGACCGCCGCCCTTACCAAAAGAAAAGATAGCCGAAATTCCAACAGTAGAAATAAGCGAAACAGAAGTCGATCAGAAACTCAAATGCTCTGTGTGTTGGGAGGACTTCAAACTACAGGAGGCAGTTAGGAAGCTCCCCTGCTTACATGTCTATCACGAGAACTGCATAGTGCCATGGTTGGATTTACATGGAACTTGCCCAATTTGCCGAAAGTCGCTGCAACTAGACCCCACATGCTCTATGCACAATGGTGGGGCCGCATCAACATCCGGCCTACCCGATATGGCGATGCCAATACCTATGTTGTCAATGCCTACCGCAACTGTTTCCTTAACCTTGACCCCACAGCCGGGATCGTCTACACCGACTGCTAGAATAACCAACTCACGCCGCGCGCCCCAGCCACCAAGACCAACATCAGCACCCCCTGCATCAGCTCCTCCATCATCAGCACAAGCAGCTCAAGGATCGTCGGTAACTGGACAGACAGGTCAAACCTCTTCCTCGAATGTCATGGCTTTCGAAGATGGCAATGTAGAATATGACTTTGATTAAATCAATAATTATAACACACCATATTCACAGCTTTTATAAGTTTATATATATGTATATACATATATACAATAAATATATATATATATATATATATATATATATATATATATATATATATATATAGTGACAAAGAGTAATTGTTATTGCTTAATGAAGTCTCCTTACGTTGTTTTATATGATTGTTTTTTTGTAATGTTTTTGTTCTACTTTTAAACTTTCACAATTATGAACACATTATTCTTTCCATTTTAATTAATAAAAAATAATAACTCAATTAAATGCTGAACAATTATGTACTATCTTAAATAACAAAAAATACTATATACACGTATTTACCTATATTAAATTTTAAAACAATTGCTCGTTTTGATTCAGAAATAACCGAACAAAAAACATTTTGTTAGAAATATATATAAGAAAGACAAAGAGGAAAAAGTTAAAATATTCATTAAACGCACGAATGTGTATTACAAAAATGTTTTCCTTTTGAATTAAAAAATAACCAAAACATTCATAAAAGTTGTATTCACGATTCAACGTATGGTCTTGTATCATTTTCCCATTTTGTTAAAGTAAAATGCTTCTTTTTCTTTTACAGATTTTTTTGTTGTCTTTTAAAAACATCCACGGATATAAGTCCAGATAAAACAATTATTGTATACTAGAGTCACCTGTCTTTGTATGATGAAACTTTTATTTTTCAAAGGAGTGCTGTGTTAAACTTATATCTTAGCTTTTTTTTTTAAATGGCGTTCTTATAAAGGTTTGATATTTAAAGTTCTAAATTGTAAGAATAACTTCAACAGAATATATTCTAATTAGAATTTTACGAATTAAAAATCAATTAATCATGAGAATTCGAGGGGAATTTTCCATTTTAAACACATAATCTGTGATCGTTTCTTCTGGGACTAGCAAACGTAACTTACTTACTTATTTGGAATCTGTGGCAAGGGTTGAATATCAGCCCTATCATCGTATCCTGGAAAAAAAATTTCGAATGTAGAAAAGTCAAGATCGCATTGTTTATATTATTTCAAATGCAATACAAAATCAAATAAAACTTCTTAGTTTATCTTTCACGTATAAAATGAAGAAGAAATAAAAACAATTATTAATGACACAAAACACAGCTTTTGTTCAAACGCCTAAATTGCATGTAATTTTTTTTTTATTTTTAAGCCGTGGCCCTCTGACAATCGACAATAAATGGAGCTTTATAAAAAAAGAATGCATGAATTCGCGACGTGTTACAGAAATTTTAACATTTTAAGGTACATTTGAGTTGTTTTTTTTTTTTTTTTTTTTTTGAAAGTCAATTTTTTAACGTCTTAAATATCCAAAAGTTATGTAAAAAATAACGGGGAAGCAACACATACATGAATATACTCCTTTAAACGTTTCGTTAAAACAAAGTGTTCCTCATACAAAGGCAATTATATCTCATAAGATTTAAATAAAACAATGTTGTATGCACATGATGCAAAAGCTACACTCAAAATTTACACGATTTGGATTAAGATTAAGTTTAATAGCATTAAATATAAATTATATTTATTATTTTAATAATATATTATTTTAATAATAAAAAAAAAACAAATATGAAAAGGAAAATTTGACAATTGGCTTTGATCTTAAATATTTATTTTTATTTTTTAAATATTGCAACGAACTTGCGCGTGTGTATGTTTTTGAAATAATAGTTAATTTCAAGCCTAGCTTAAGTTTTTTAGTATGTGATCAGATCAGAGGAGGTATTTTAAGATAAGTTCCATCAAATTATTGAAGAATAAATTCTAGATAATTACTTATTTTTGTAATTTTATGGAATAAACGATGAATACGTAATGTCGAGCGAAGCTGAAACTATGCATATAAAAGTTGATCTTGTATAATGTATTTACGTTTCAGTGGATAAAATATTATATACTGCATTGAAGTATCATAAAGGACCGAAATGAAAAGTCTTCACTTCTTAACGACCACCATAATACTTGAACGAAATGCATAAAATAGATTAAAGGCCGTGTTGAACATGGCATACAAGATCCTTTTTGCTGTATTATGTGGCATTACCCATGATCAAGGTCGGATAATATCTCACTTATGCATTTGGTTTCGAAAAAAGTTTTTGACAAGGCGATCCCCTGTCATGCGACTTCTTCAACATCGTTCTGCAAAGAATAGTCCAAAACTCCAACACGTCAACACTAGAGGTACAATCTTTCAAAAGTCCGTTTAATTACTCGAATACGCCAACGTTATTGACGTAATTGAAATATCAAAGAATGATGTCAGTGGTGCATTTGTGAGCGAGTAAGTTTGTTAGGTTGTCCTCATCAGGAAAGGAAAACAAACACCGACGTTTTGGACAGAACGTCATTATAGACAGCTATAACCTTAAAGTAGTTAAGGGCATTGTCTACCTAAGCGCCGCTATTAATTCTGACAACTTGCCAATCGCTGCTGCTTTAGACTGAGAAGCAAAGTCCTTTCTCGTGCAATTACAGCAAATGTTGCAACCCGGAAAATCTTCGATTCCAAGGGTCGGCGCAGTACTGGACTGGAAGGTCGAAACGGATAGCGCGCAAAAGTGGGAGAGGACTTCAACCAACTTGGCGTGCGAAACTGGAGACAGTTAGACAGGGACTAAGCTGTCTTGAGAAACTTGTTGGTTAAGGCCCTGGTCCACACTGCACTGTTGCGCAAACTTAGGTAGGAAAGGTCGTGTTAGATTAAGAACATATTTTTGGCGTAGAAGGAAACACAAATATATTCATGTTACAAGCAGTCTATGTGAAGGTGTGGTAACCTTCGTCTACCACCATCTAGTGGCCCCTTTAACGAGAAAACTTTTACAAAAACAGACACGAGGTATTCAGTTCAACTACGACTTCCCAGCACCTTCTTTACTCCTGACCATTTAGATGACATTGCTGGGATAGGTTCTACAGTTCTTTTCTACTTTCAAGCTTTCTCCATTTCATCTCAACAAGTGCAATATAATATCTGTTCGCGTATTGTTCAAACCTGTACATTTTTAAACAATTTTGTTTTTGTATATGAACTTTAAGAGACTTTCAAAACTATTAGAAATCAATAACTAACTTTTCAAGCTATATTTCAAAACTTGGGTGGAAATTTCCTTTGTAAACAGTAGCGCAAATTTTTGTCTTTGAAAGATTAAGTACACCTAGTATTGAAAATATACCAACCTTAAATGAAATTAATGATTTAGTTTCATTTTTGTGTTTTATTAAAAAAAAATTATTCATCACCTTAAAAAATATCTGATGGATATCCATTAAATATACACCGGCTATTTAGGAACTATTTACAAATAACTTCCGTCAAGATGTAAGCTAACCGGTTGAGGTAAGTTTCCGCTCTTACTTATCCAATCCAACTGAATAAAAAATCGAAAAAAGCAAAAATAATCAGTAACGCTGATAAAAGAAACCAAATTCTTACATGACCAGAAGTTAAGGCAAAAGATTCTACAATGTTCCAAAGGCAGCAGAAATTTCTGGTAATTTTTTAAGGAGTAAAAAATTCGTCATCATCCTCTGTTCCAACGCTCATCTACAACGACAATCCTATAACATGCTCTTCAGATAAGGCAAATATACTCGCAGTTAGTTTTGCAACTAGCTCTATGTTGCCAGAAAGCAATATTGCCCCTTCTGTTCAATTCAATGGGACAGATATATTTCTGCACATGTACAGTTGCAAGATCCCTTTGAGATCTTGGTATAGACAAATTCCATTCTTTTGAATGACTGAATGACATGACTCCTCCTGTACTTAAGAGCGTAAACGATTATATGGGACGAATCTTCTTTCGCACTCGTGCAGTTGCTAGAGTACTAGAAGATCTTGACATTCACAACGATAGCGACGAATCTCTTCTTCATTGGATTAGAAATTACCTTTCGGACCGTTCCCTACAAGTAGTATTGGATGGTTTCAAATCTGATATCCACAAAATAAACGCTGGTGTGCCACATGGTTCCGTTTTGTCTCCCCGACACTTCCTTATGTTCATAAGTGATGTTTTGTCTGTAACTTCTAATCCACTTGATTGTTTCGCTGACGACAGTAACCTCAGCTTTATATATTCGTTTTTAGATTCACATCCTTGTCCTTCGGATGTGGACTTCCAACGGCAGCGTATGATAAGCCCATTAAATTCTGATCTTGACAGCATTGTCCAATGGCGAATCAAAAACCGTGTAGAATTTAATGCTTAAACTTAATGCTGTTTACTGTCGTTAAAGCACAATCTTCCCTAATGCCACTTTCTATGAGCGGCACTTGCATCGAGGAGACTGATCAGCTTTCAGTTCTAGGTATGTGCAATACAGGGGTGGAATCGCGTAAGGTGATAGTTGATTATCAATTTGTTGATTGTCGTTTTCACCATCGCTCTCTCTATAATTCTTAATTGATATGATAGAGACAGCTATAGTCAAAAACGACAATCAACGAATTGATAGTCAACTATCACCTTACGCGATTCCACCCCAGAACATCTTTTGTGAAGTGATCACATATTTGACGTTGCCAAAAAAGCTGCTAAGTGTCTAGGTTTTCTCCGACGATGCAAGAAGTATTTTACCCTTTCTGACCTGGTTTATTCTTCCGAAGCTCGAGTACAATTCCCATATCTGGGCAGGTGCTCCAAAAACTCATTTGAGTCTCTTGGACAGAATTCAAAAGAGCGCTATAAAAATGATAGACAACCGTTGTCTAACTGAAACATTTGTATCTCTCGAGCACCGCCGCAAGGTTTCATGTCTATCATTGTTCTACTGCTATTTTCATAAACAGTGCTCTATACTCTGTTCAACAAAAACTGTCAGTACAGGGAAACTAGGACATTTACCTCTCACTCTGGTTTCATTGGTTTGCATAAGTGTGTCGCCTTTTAAAGCTCTCACAGGGTTTCCCTAGTTTGCATTATAAATCGCCAACACTCAACGTACTCAACTTCATAAAACTTGTTCTCAAAAGCTCCTTAATAAAATCCACTGAATAAACTCCTTGCTTGTAATTTAGAATGATAATGGTAACTCTGTTCTGATGTATATAACAAGCGCACGATCGTATTGACTTGAAACTTTGATCTTGATCCTTGATCCCTTCAGCATTAGGATTCAACGGTCGCGTTGGGGGTTGTATTTTTTTGTTAATTACATTTAGTATTCTTTTTAAGGAAAAAATATATTTTTTTTAAGAAAATAAACTGGGCTTTAATAATAAGCGAACAAAATTAATACTCATTAACGTGTTTTTTTTTAATAAAATGATAGAGTGAAAGAACAACTTAAAAAACGAAAAAAATTGGGTTTGATGCAAAATTGCGGAGAAACGGTTGGCCGCAGAAAAAAAGTTTTTTGCACAAACTAAAACTAATAAATTCTTGATTGGTTATAAAAAGCCAGTTAAGGGAAAAGAGAGCAAAAATCATAAAAACTGTTATAACTCGAAAACGGGACGAAAAGGAGAAAGTTACCTCTTTAGTTTTTCGACTTAAAATTACCTCAGGAATCCATGGTTTTCATTTGGGGCGGTGACTGTGGGACACCCTATATAGCTGGAAATACATATATATATTATAACATACCGTAATAAATATACATATGTATATACATATACAGGGTGATTTGCATAAGGTGTGACAAAAAGCTAGGGCGTGTAGGTTGGACTTAGATAAGAAAAAAATCGTATGGGAGGGGGGTCTATTTCCCCCCGTTTAGGCGGGAGGGGCAATTTAAGAAAAAAATCACTTAAAACAGAAAAAAAATTATTAAAAAATAACGGTGATACCTACAGAGTAGTGCTATAGCATTTTGAAAAGCCAGAAATACATTCTTTAATTTTGTTTTTAAATAAAATTGTTCGAGTGAATAGTTTTTGAAAAATTAATTTTCAAAATCAAAATTTTGTAAAAAAAAATGAAAATTTTGTTTTTAAACAATTTTTTTTTCAAAATTTTACGTAATTAAGTATTATTTTTACTTGCGATATAGGTACTATAGGGCAAGTTCTGCATTTGGAAAAAAAATCGAACTCGAGATTTTGATCAAAGTGACATTACGATGATAGCGAAGACGAAAAAAGTGGGTCCGGCAATTCCGTCTGTCTGTCTGTATGTCTGTATGTCTGTACCTCGAACTACAGCCTAAACTACCGGAGGTATTTTCTTCAAACTCGGTAGTTAAGGGTCTTCGGTGATTCCCTAGAGGAAAAATTGAATTTTTTTTTAGCTCCAAAACTAAGGGTACCCCCCATACACCCGTAATGCAAAATCTTATTTATCTCGAAAACGGCTCTAACGATTTTGATAAAAAAAAATTAAGTGTGATATTATGGACATGGACTATATTTTGGTGAAAAAAAAATTTGGGGGGAATTGTTATTAGGGGTACCTGTCATAGAACGGTTTTTTTGATTTTCGAATTTCTCACCAACGGCTCTAACGATTTTAACCAAAATTTTTATGCAGGAGCTGCTTTGCATTTGAAAAAATATAAACTAAAAATTTTTTCGAAAAAATAGTTTTTGGATTTTTAAAAAAATAATACATATTTTTTTTTGAAAATTCAATATCTTGAAAACCGATACACGATTAAATTTTTAGATTACGTTTAAAAATGTATTTTATTAAATAATAACAATTTGCATATCATTTTTTTTTTATAAAAATTTTAAGGAAAATTTAGTACACAAAAAACATGTTTCAGTGTGTCTGTATGTCTGTACCTCTCACTACAGCCTAAACCACTGGACCTATTTCTTTCAATCTCGGTAGTTAAGAGTCTTCGGTGATTCCCTAGAGGAGAAATTGTTTTTTTTTTTTAGCTCCAAAACTAAGGGTACCCCCATACACCCGTAATGCAAAATCTTATCTATCTCGAAAACGGCTCTAACGATTTTGATAAAAAAAATTTATTGTGATATTATGGACATGGACTACATTTTGGTCAAAAAAAATTTTGGGGCAAAATGTTATTAGGGGTACCTGCCATAGACCCGTTTTTTTGATTTTCGACTTTCTCATTAACGGCTCTAAGGATTTTAACCCAAATTTTTTAGCAGGAGTCCCCTTAAGTTTAAAACAATATTGTATATAAAAATATTCGAAAAAATATTTATTGTGTTTAAAAAAAAAAAAAAAATTTAAATCAATATCTTCAAAACCTATGAACGATTATTTTTTGAAATTATTTCCTAAAACCAATATTATTAAATACTTAAAATTCGCATCCCACATTTTTTTCTTGAAAAATTTTAGAGAAATTTCTTATATAAAAATTTTATTTAATAATAAAACGATTTTTTAAAGTTTATTTGCATAAATTCATACTTTTCCGGAAACCAGACGGCAATTTTATGCATTTGAACATTATTATCTCATTAAATCCATGTTTCATACTTATAAAATGTATCTTAAATTCCAAAGTACTTTTACATAAGAGCAAGTTCGTGCGATCCAGTCGTGCATTTTATTTTATTCAATATTCAATGCTCTTATTAATTTTTGATCAAACACAAAAAACCGGATGTCAAAATGTTTAGTAGTTTTTGAGAAAATTAAAAATAACAAAAACTACTTTTGTTCTAAGAAAAGCCTTTTATTTTAGTTTTTACGTTTTTGGATTCTTAGGTGAATTTACGATTGAAAGGATTAACTTTCTTTTTACTATTTTTTAATTATCGGTCTTATAAGCATACAATAATGTGACAAAGTACTGGATTAATCATATTTCACACATTTTTTCATTGAGAACACCTGCGTGGGAGCATTGGTTTAAAATTGACCTGCCACTTTTTTATTACGGTGGGGTCGGCTTGGCGACGCGACCTGTTTTCTTGTACAAATTATTTCTAATTTGAATGTCAAGTCGTCAACATATCACGATGTTAAATTACTCTCGTGCCGAATTAACGAATATGCATTACTGCTACGGTAGTATGGTCGAAGTCGTGAAGCGCAAAGACTCTACGCTGAAATGTATCCCAATAGGAGGTGTCCCAGTCATACGATATTTTCAAGAATCCATCAACGTCTTCGAGAACACGGAGTACTGGAGCACCGACGGAGAGAAAGTTCATCTTCTGCATCAGTACACATACAGGAAAGAATTTTGGATATGGTCCGACGTAATCCCTCCCTTAGCACAAGGAGAATAGCTACTATGCTTCAGTTGCCCCAAACTAGAGTATGGCCAGTGCTTCATACCGAGCATTTACACCCGTACCACACTACACCAGTTCAGGAGCTAACCGCAAACGACAAGTTACTGAGAGCTGCATTTTGTCGAACATTATTGCTAAGAGATGAAACTGAACATAATTACTTTGGAAGGATATTCTGGACGGATGAAGCTCAGTTTACCAGATATAGTAACAAATTTCCACAATTTACATCACTGGAGTAACAGCAATCCGCGTAACAAGAAACAACCCAAATCTCAACACCGCTTTTGCTGTAATGTTTGGCTTGGTATTGTTGGACGAACAGTTATTGGACCACGGTTCCTGAATTCAGTCATAAATGGAGAATCCTATCTGCAGTTACTACGAGACCTTCTGCCCGATTTGAATGACAACGTTCCCTTGGCCATAGCAGACAATTTAATCTACCAGCACACTACAGCCGCACTGTAAGGAACTGGTTTGATGAACATTTTAGTGACCGTTGGATTGGAAGAGGAGGTCCAATAAAATGGTTTCAAGATTCAGGAACATTTTTGTTCTTATTTCGCAATTGCATTTTTCTGTCACTAGTTAGGGCGTGTAACGTTGCATTATTTAAAAAACATTCGCAGGTCAATATTAATCCAATGCTCTCACGTAGGTGTTCTCAATAAAAAAATGTGTTAATCCAGGGGGCAGATTCTGTAATTAACAAAACGAAAGCGATTGTTCGTTTTTCAAAAACGAAAGAAAATCTGCGAAAGCGATAATTGGCATTCCGTATCGCATTTCGTTTTTGGTTCTGTGTTCGCTTATGCTCCAAACCCACACAAATTTTATTGCATACTTCTATGATGTTGATAGCTGTCAGATAATTGGAAGGATGGAACATTAATTTTAATCGATACATAAAACCCGAGAAAATCGATGACATGTACATGATTTAAGAAATTAAATGAGGCAAAATTAAGAAAAAGAAGGTACGTAATTTATTTTCTTGGGATTTTAATATTATTTAACATTAGCTTTTTTGATTTTTAAGTAAAAAAACACATAAATAATAAAAAAGTCTTAAATATCGATGAAAATAAATTTGTATACACATAACATGCCAAGAAGACTCATCACTATTACTGTGACAGATTGTGTTTTGTCCGAAATGTGATGCAAATTTGTCTTTACTCACACTTAACATCGGTCTAGAAACTAAATCATGAACCCGTTTGTTTAAAATTTGGTACATTTACATTTGTGCAAATATTGTTAATAAATTGTTCCATTATTTCTGAAAACTAATTTATAACAATTTAATACAAATTTAGATGCCCTTACTAAAAAAAAATAATTTTGGAGCTGTCATGATTCCGATGACCATTTGATCCACTCCGGGCAAATTTGGTCTTCCAGTGAAGTTAAGCACTCGCCAAATACTTTTGACAGAGTGCTCTGTGCAAGAGGGCACACGAAATTGTTTTCAACTGACCATTGGTACCTCTAAAGTAGAGCAAAGTCTCAAAATTGGAGGAATATATGTGACTCGCGTCCCTGTTTTTATGTGAATATTCTCCAACACATATTTGAAAGCTATTTTATTCAATCGAAATCGTTGAATAAAGCTATAATTTTGTAGACAAATATTAGAAAAACAATAATTTGCAACAAATAATAAAAACACACCTTTGATCTGACAAAGTAAATGGGTCAGACAAATCTCTCAGATTTCCTTTTATACTCCGCAAGTTCAATAACTCCGAATCCTCTTGTTCTTCTTCACTATCGGTCAAAAATGCAATATATTCGCGTATCATCTTCTTTTTTAATTTATTAAAAACTTTCTTAAAGAAAAAACGGAACTAGGAGTATTAAAGAAGAGAAACGTCAAAGAATAAGCTGTCGTTTATTTTGTTTCGCATGTGCGAACGAAAACTTTCGTTTTTTAAGTTACATGAAGCAAATCGTTCGCACGCGCGAAAACGTTTGTTCGCGTGTGCGATACAGAATGTCACCCCAGTACTTTGTCACTTTATTGTATGCTTATAAGACTGATAATAAAAAAATTACAAAAAAAGTTAATCCTTTCTTTCGTAAATGCACCTAAGCCAAGCCGACCCCACCATAATAAAAAAGTGGCAGGTCAATTTTAAACCAATGCTCTCACGCAGGTGTTCTCAATGACAAAATGTGTGAAATATGAAATCCAGTACTTTGTCACATTATTGTATGCTTATAAGACCGATAATTAAAAAAATAGTAAAAAGAAAGTTAATCCTTTCAATCGTAAATTCACCTAAGAATCCAAAAACGTAAAAACTAAAATAAAAGGCTTTTCTTAGAACAAAAGTAGTTTTTGTTATTTTTAATTTTCTCAAAAACTACTAAACATTTTGACATCCGGTTTTTTGTGTTTGATCAAAAATTAATAAGAGCATTGAATATTGAATAAAAAAATGATAATATAATGATGAAATGATTAATTACGTAAAATTTTGAAAAAAAAATTGTTTAAAAACAAAATTTTCATTTTTTTTTTTTCAAAATTTTGATTTTGAATTAATTTTTCAAAAACTATTCACTCGAACAACTTTATTTAAAAACAAAATTAAAGAATGTATTTCTGGCTTTTCAAAATGCTATAGCTCTACTCTGTAGGTATCACCGTTATTTTTTAATAATTTTTTTTCTATTTTAATTGATTTTTTTCTTAAATTGCCCTCCCGCCTAAACGGGGGGAAATAGACCCCCCCTCCCATACGATTTTTTTCTTGTCTAAGTTCAACCTACACGCCTTAGCTTTTTGTCACACCTTATGCAAATCACCCTGTATAATATATAGTATATCGTTACATTTATACATCGTTATTATAAAAGTAACTCAATTTACACACATACATAACAAAAATCTTCAGAATCAACAAAAAAAATAATTTTGCAGACCTGTTACTAAATATTTGTTAGCCAGTGCTCTGCTCAGATAAATGCACATACATATGTATGTATTTACATCAAAACATCTTGCGAAATTTTACATTTGTTTTTGTTTTTTATCAAGAAAAAAAATAGTGTATTATTTTTTTTATTGGGGATAAATTATATGTAGTAGTATTATACCATAGCAAAAATAAAATAACAATTGCTTTAAACTATTGTAACGGTAATTATATCATATGTTTGAAGTACTCTATAATGTCTGCATATATGATTTCATCAGTACCGGCAAAACAAACATCATATTCTAGATTTAATTCCAAGAAATAAAACACACTCAGTGTTGCAGATGGTATCATTCTTTTTGTTGGTTTAATATTCAGTGTTCTAAATAGGTCACCCACCCTTTCCTTATCACTTATATAAGGAGTCGAATCAGAGAGGATGCGTCTGGCTTCTGATTTTAAAGCGTCGTAAAACTTTTCAAAGAAATAATGACGATCTAATAGCAATTCGCCAGGTTTATCTTCCACACCAGATTCAGTGAGTTCGCGATAGGTCTTCAATTTTTTATAACGACTTTCATCGCACACTCCAATTTGGTGTTCCATTGAAGCTACCTGAAGGCCTTCATCCAAGCGAGGAATCTATACATATTTTTGTTTTAATATCACAAAAGCCAAATTTTTTTTTTCGACAAAAATATAAGACTTGAACTTACTGATTGGACAATTTTTAAAATTTCCAATGCCGCCTTTTGTCTGGCTGCTTTCTTTGTGTTGGCTACTCCATATCGTTTGATGGTGGCCAGTTGGCAAAGAACTGTGAATTCTGGTGCCTCAGCGGGACCAGCTTGTTGAATGATATCGAATGCTGGAAGTGGATGATTTTGTTGCACGCATATATCTCGCAAAGTGATAACTGCGTCTGTGGTGGGTATTGCTTCATGGGGTGCTTGAGGAATCAAGAGGATATCCGGATGTTTCACCTTAACATCTTGTATTAAATTTGCAGCTGCATCATGTTTGGCTTCCTGTTTAGAACGGCCGTTGCCGTATGATGTGATCTGCAAGGCATCCACAGAACACATAAAAGATTTGGTGCCATCGTTTGCATCCATACAATTGTATTTGGGTAGGCCAACTCCTTTTTTTGCGCAATACTCTTGAAGAGCAGTTACTGGGGGTTTCCCAAACATTTTAACTTTAGATATTTTAACGTAATCGAATTAAACTGGAGTTTGACCTCGGCCAGTCAGCGACAATTCCAGAAGAATTTGAACGATGAACAAGTGAAATGACAGACAACAACACTACACTACATAAATATTTTTGCTCTTTGTTTTGCTTTTAGTTACTTTACGTGGTGCACTGTTTGATTTTGTTTATAAAAACATAGTTATGTTCCCTTACTTTTCCATATTCCAGCACATATTTATTAATTCTGAGCCCACAAGCAAGAACTGGCTAGCAAGTAAAGTGTAACAGGTGGTAACTCTTTTTTACTTCCTATAAACTGCTATAACTTGTTGGCCTGTTAATACGAAACTATGCAATTAAAATTTAACTTACCACCATTTTCTTCCATTTCCTTTTAATGTTTTTTTTTCATATCATGCGTCCGAAAACAAAAATTCTAGAAAAGTGTGAAAACACCGCAAATTTCCAAAATGCAGAGGAAGATGCTATAATAAAGATGAACATGTTCGTCTTTACTATAATCTTGACTTCTGCATGTCTCGAATTTCCTATAAAGCAGAAATGAAGTTCTTCTGCATTTTGCTCTTTTTCTCCTTATCTAACAAATATGAATTCTGTATTTGGCATCCCTTTTTTTGCAGAAATCAATTGCAGATACATGTAAATCCACCAATATAGAAAAAAAGTTTTTCATTGTGGTGCCACTGAATATTGCCGAGGGAAAGTTGACAACACCGCACCAGCAACAGCAAATTTAGGACTTTGGCCTAACGACGCTGTTGGCGTTGCTGTTCTTATGTGTGTTGAACAATTGAAATACATTGGCTCTAAATTAATGGCGGCCGCTGTTGCTGTTCAATCTGTTCCTCGCTTTATTCTTTTTTGTGCATATGCTGTGACGTATGTAGAGGGAAAGTCAGATGACCAGCAAGTTTTGCCTGCAAGCTTTGAAATTTTACATTTTATTTATAATAATTAACAGATTTTGATTTAATGCACATGACACCGAAAAAAAACATTAACATTTCAGATTAAAAATAAATTAACAAAGAATTCAAAGGCCTGAATTTAATTTAAAGATAAAAGACTTTGGAGAATTAAATAAACCCAAGATGGACCCCTTTCAAATACCAAACCAATATCAAAATATGTGATTTTCCATTCAACCATTTTAGATTGGGTCACAAACCTCAAATCAATCATTACAAAATGTTTTATCCTTTTTTTCAGCTACGGCGTCTCTACTAAACGATAATCTGAGATTTACTCAAATCTACTTGAAATCTTCTTGAAATCACTAGATTTACGAGTACCATACAAAAATTAATCATCTCGATTCGAGATTTCAAATAAATCTACTTGAAATCTACTGTACTGAACGGATTCACTTTTCCATTTCCAATGAATCTGACAGTTTGATGGATGAAAAAAGAAAAAAAAAAAACAGTCTGTTGACAAACTGAACAAAAAAAAAAAAAACATGTTAATAACTGACACTGCTTGTAATTAAGATTTTAGATGTCAAAATAAATCTAACAAGTCCAGTGGAAACACTACTAGATTATTTTAAATCAAACTGGAAAATAATCTAGATTATCGTTCAGTGGAAACGTAGTATACGAGTACTACAATTGAAAGTTTTGTTGGCTATTAAAAATAGAATAAGAATGCCAATCATTTTCTTTTCTATTCTGGAAATAATAAAGTTTAACTAAAGAATTGTAAAACAAAAACACCTTACTTGTATCTGTTGGTCAGCAGATTATGTATTTTAACTTGGATCTCACGAGGACTGAATTCGCACCCGAGAATTTTTACAATTTCTTTGTATACATGCAAGTTTTTTCTAGCGCCTCGCAGATCCTTTATTTTTTTTCCCAAGCCTCCACCAACAGTGCTTCCTCTTTATTCGACCACAACGTCCTTTTTTTCGATTTTCTTTTCTTTTCCTTAGAAATACAATTATTTAAAATCTTTTTTTCAACTAAAATACAATCGTATTTACCAATACGCTCCAGCCAAAAGTTTTTCCGGCATCAAGTATTTTGAAGCTGTTTACAGTTATTAAAATGTTTTATCAAGAAGATTTCAAGTAGATTTGAGTAAATCTCAGATTATCGTTCAGTGGAGACGCAGTATTAGGTTACGTTGTCTTCCCTGTATATTTATTTATTTATTCATTTATCTACGATATATTCTTAATCAACAGATTCGAAATTACAATTTCTTAAATACTAGAATTATATTTGTGGGTTAAATAGGCCAACAATAAATTTTTAAATATATTTCTTTTTAAACTTATATCTAGGTTGTAATATGATTCATTAAAAAATCTACAACAAAGGCTTAAAGGCTCACGTAATCCATAACAAGTTCTATGCGCAACCTCAAATAGTAACGGCCTATGTCTTAAAGATCTTGATGGAGCGTATATGTTCAATAAAGCAAGTAAATTTTCACAGTCAACAAAACTGCAAAGAATATCTCGAACAAACATTACACTATACATTTCCCTGCGTGAATGGAGAGCTTGCATTCCTAACAACAAACATTTAGACCTATAAGAATGATGTAAGTGTAAGGTGTTAACATTTCCGAAGAATTTTCTTAAAGCAAAGCGCAAAAAGTTCCTTTGAACGCTTTCGATCCTATTTATGTCACATTGAGTTAACGGATTCCATACAACACACGCGTATTCCAAAGATGGCCTTACAATACTACAATAAAGCGATTTTAGAGTATAAGGATCTTTAAACTCCGCCGAGTTGTATGATCTTCTTTGAGTGAACGCATTTTAATCCAATTGTAAAATATTTTTCTTCAAATTAATAATTATCTATTTAATTAAAAATATATCAAACATAAAACCTGTGTAGCCTGAGCAATTCTAAGTCTATACAAAATTTCATAAATAGGTTTCTAGACAATAGTGATATTATTATTTCTACAAAAAACGTTGATATAATGATTGATATAATAGATAGATTTTAACTCTAATTCATTCTCAACAGAAAAAACTATATCACTTTATTAACAACTATTTCAAAACTTTTGTTGAAACACCAATAAGAGATAAGTAAAAAACTAGAATAGCTTTTAAATTAGTAAATACTCTTAGGCCAGGCGCGCACATTCAATTTTTAGTTTCGCAACTGCTTAGTTGCTAAAATGAAACATATGGGCTTATATGGGATACCGCGCACTGAGAGCAACTCGATTCGAGCAACTAAAAGGTTTGTGTTTTGACACAAACTAAACGATTGCCTAAAATTAATTCGCAACAGTTGAGCTGTTTTCTATAAGCGCAAGAGAGAAAAGAATATGAGCGTGAGTAAAGAGTTGCCAGTGCGCGGTACTCTATCAATTAGTGATTAAACTATTTGATTTCGATCACAGTTGCCAGTGCGCGGGTAGCCTAAGGCTAGGCGCGCACATTCAAATTTTAGTTGCGCAACTGCTTGGTTGTTTATAGAAAACAGATGAAGTATTTGGGTGAATGTCCGCGCAGGTACATATAATTATATGTTACACAAAATAGGAAACTCATTTTAGGCAATCGTTTAGTTTGTGTCAAAACACAATGGCGCAAAATTTTAAACATTTAAAACCTACTCTAAATCAATTTTATAATGGGAGTCGACTCTAAATATTGAGTATAAAACGAGAACCGACTTTTTGTTAATTTTAAAGGACATGAACTATACTTTAATGTTAAAGAGCTCGTCTTACTTTAACAGCAGCAAATAGCTAGTTTATCTTTTAAAAGTATGCTTTATCCATATTGACAATGGTCATTTCATACCAAAGCAAATCGAAGAAAAAATGTTTACTGATGTTTTATTCGATTTTTTAAAGATGTTTTTTGTAAATAGACTGAATAACTGAACATTATAAATTCGAAATAATTGTACGAAGGTGCTCTACGATTAACAAATCTGTAAATACAAATGTATGTAGGTACATACATATCTTATGTATGCACGCGCGCCGTTGCCGCCGGCCGAGACGAGTATAGCTAAATGAATCTGCACCTTGCAACAACAAATTGCTTTTTTATGCTGTGAATTTGCGATTTATACTTTATTTCCATCTAAAATAATAGGGGTATTCATGTAAGCGCGGAAAACCCTCGTAAACCTCGTAAACCAGATAATTTTATCTCCGCAGAAACGAGCTGTCAAAATTTGTATGGGAAAAAGTTTCTGCAAATCGCATAAAATTATCTCACAAATTTGCTGCGGAAAGTGCAGAAATAAACTTCGTAAACTAAAAAAGTATGGATTCTGACTTTTAATTTGACATTTCACGAAATATTTCCCACATTTACGCAAGTATTTCTTAGGGGGTGTTCATGAAAACATGCTGCGGAAAGTTATATCTTTCTACAAAGCGGAAAATTATCTCGTTACATGAATACCCTTAATGTAAATAACTTATAAACAATCAAAATCTGTACCGAGGTAGTATATAAAATGTACTTTTTTCGGCGAAAAATTATTTGGTTTAGAGTTGTCTGTTCTTTTTACTTTTTTGTTTGTTTTTGTAGTTGTATGAGTTATGTATCTGTCAAATTAAGGGTTGTTCAACTCAAATTCGCTTAGGTTCTGTTGTAAAACCCACATCAATTAAAAGAGTTGTCTAACGTGTTTAAAATTATGCAAAAGTTAGACCAAGTCTCCAAGCTAAACGACTGCGTTAAGTAGAGCCGGTTTTATTCCTTAAACGAGAACTGTTTAAAATTTTGCGCCAATCTTTTTAGTTGCTTGAACCAAACAGTTGTGCAACTAAAAATTCCACTTTGCGTTGAAAAAATCGATATAATAAAATATTCTCTTTCTTACTACTTATTTTTTAATACTTGTCATATTCTCCCCTGTAAAATTTTGCTTCAGTGCCACCAAATGGATAGGTAACAAGAAATCGCTTTCCATGTTAGTATTATAGGTTTTATTTACAAAGATAGTATCATATACTTATAACTTTTAACACTAAACAAAATTTTAAACAGTCTAGTGTTTGGTATAAAGTTCTAAAACTCTATACAGTAGCGTTTTTGTTATTTTAAATATTTTCGAACTTATAAATTGCTTCTGAACACACATAGAGCTCGCACTGGCAGTTCGTTGTTAAAAAAAAAACAAGTAAACAGATCTCTTTTTTTTTTTATAATTCACTCGAGAATGTGATCATTATAACGAAGACCTCAACATTTCGTCCCTAGTTTCACATTCTCGGAGAATTGAACTTATTAAAATTCTCCAAGAAAATAAATGTTCCTTTGCTTCCATCCAAGAAACTCATCTTTCTAATAGACACAAAGTCTTCATAGACGACTTTAATATTTTGCGAAACGACAACAAACAAGGTGTAGCTTTACTTATCAAAAACAACATTAAATACGAGATTGTGGACTATTGTGCGTCCGAGTTTCCTTCCTTATTCATTAGCATCAGTTGTAAGATGAATAACGATTTTAAAAAATTACTTCTGGGCTCTGTATACTTTCCTTCCAACACTCCCACTTCATTACTAACTGCGGAGTTAAACAAAATAGAGTATCTGGCGAACAAATTCGACGGGGCAATTATCGGTGGTGATCTTAACGCCAGAAGCCCTAAATGGGGAGATCACTCTCTCAACCTCAACGGTAGAACTCTGGAGAACTGGCTTATCAACTCTCATCCGACTTTGTCGAACTTTTGCGCCGACACTCCTAGTTACCCCAGAAGTGCATCATTTCTGGATCACTTTTTGATCTCTAACCATCTTGTCAACACAACAGACCCAAATATCTCACTTACAACACTTCCCACTTTTTCGGATCATCGTCCCCTTCTCTTGTGTTTTAAACTTCAAGAGGCAAACATCTGTCTTCAAGAGTATCCAACTTCAAGGCCTCTTAAAAACACTAACTGGCAACGCTTCAGATGCGAACTTGACCTCCGCCTAGTTAATTTTTTTCCCCCGGAAACATCCTGCCTTTCAAACGAAGCCATTGAGGATTCAATCCTTGCCTTCAATGACGCCTATTTGACCACTTTAGAAGAGAGCTCCTCAAGCCCAGCAGCCACCTTCAAAAAATACCAAAATCTGCCCGCAGAAATCGAACGTTTATATAAGACCAAACACCAATGGCAAAGACGACTTAAGCACATCTACCACAATTCTTATAATAGGGTAAACGATCAGTACAAGGATCTCTCTTCTCAAATTTCTTTACTTAATAACATCATCAAAGAAAAAGTGAATATATGGCTAAATAAAAAGTTATATACGAGACTCTCAAATATAACTCCGGGACCTTGGGCTTTTAAAGAAGTTTTCAGAATTGTCGGCAATAAGAAAAAATTCCTCTGCAATAAAGTGTCTGTGAACGATCAAACATTCTGTAATGATCAAAACGTGCTATCGACCTTTGAAGAGCACTTCAAGAGTGTTTATGAGGATAAAGTCCCTCTCTTCAACCCCTCCACCACCCAAGAGGCTCTAGATATTGCTAGATCAATTTCTCAAAATATCCCTCAACATATCTTCCTCTTTGACGAGGCCAATCCTTCTCTAAGTCCAACACCACACCACATCTTTACTAATGCCGAAAAAGTCAAATCCATCATAAAGCTCTTAAAGCCCAAGAAATCCACAGGCCCTGACAATATCTCCAATTTCGCACTGAAGAAACTCCCCGAAAGAGGCATACAATTCCTTACAATTATCCTCAACAATTGCATTAACAATGCGTACTTTCCAAAGTCATGGAAAATTGCCAGACTCCTGCCCATCCAAAAAAAGCCAAACGTAATTGATATACACAATTTTAGACCGATTTCCTTGCTCTCTAACGTTGGCAAAATATTAGAAAGATTAATATTGGATAACTTAAACTCCCCAACTGAAAACCCAATAGATCCAATTCCGGACTTCCAATTTGGTTTCCGAAGGGGGCACTCCACTCTCCATGCACTGCTAAAATTTCAAAATGATACCATCCTCAATCTCAGAGATAAAAAATGCACTGTAGTCTGCTCTCTCGACATAGAAAAAGCATTTGACAGCGTTTGGAGAGTGGGGCTCCTCGCTAAACTGTCTTGGTTTAACATCCCACGACATATCTTGAATATCCTAAACAGCTTCCTTTCTGATAGATTCTTTTTTATACAAATACAGGGCTCCAAGGGAAGTCATTGTGAATGCAAAAGCGGAGTCCCTCAAGGCTCCATCCTTGGACCACACCTCTATAACATATTTCTCCACGATTTCCCCCACCAGTTCTCAGAATACAATATGACCTCTACTGGCCTTCTATACGCTGATGACACAATTGCATACTCAAGTCACGAAAGCTCATCACTCGCTTTGCGGATCCTAACAAAACACTTGAACATGATCAACAACTATTATAAAACATGGGGTATCAAAATCAATATCCCAAAATCTGAGCTGTTGTGCATCCGAAACGCCAGCGGTAAGGGACCTGCTGGTGTGGTGACTGAAAGTAAATCCCTCTCCCTTCACCTTGACAACGTTGCCATACAGGCCAAAAACAATTTGAAATACTTAGGCATAAATTTTAACAATTTATTCAAATTTAATCATCATGCCAAACTCACCATTGAAAAAACCAGGAAAATCACAAACATGTTTATGCCCTTATTTAGCCATAGAGCTCTGAATACCAAAACCAAACTCCTATTCTACAAAACCCTTATAAGACCTGTCATGTCATACGCTTTCCCATTATGGTTTTCCATTTCACCCTCGGTAGCACAATGTTTGGAGAAACTAGAAAGAAAAGTTCTCAGACTTTGTGCTGGGAAAAACTTCGAGCCCCACACTAAACGATACTCCAACACTTTCATTTACAACACCACCAAAATTATTCCGCTGCTGAGATATAATTTATCTCTCATGGAAAAAACTATTTCAAATCTTGAATTTTTCAGATAATGATTTAATAAAACATATCCCTGATTCACAGACGGGGTCCTCTTGGGACAACACCAGTTACTTGTCTCTTCTAGGAGTCCGCTCACTTATTCTGAGCTCCTCGGAAACATCACCTCCCACGTTCTATACTGAAGCCATCCCTGGGCAAAACCGTGGCTAAAATATATCTCCCTTATTATAAATTACATTAAAAATACAAAATATACATAAAAAAGAGAAATGTTTACACTTCCTCTATTCACCTTTTGTATTACAAAGAAACATACATTATTACTCAAATCCAAATTGTCAATGTCGCCGAAATCGCTGTAGGTGTACAGTACTAACTTTTATTACTTTTTTTTATCGCCTTAACAAACATTCATATCTGATATTCTCTAATCGTGATAATACTATGGTACAAACATCTTACATTATATAAATTCCAAACTACTTAACATTACCATACTTATAAAGTATATCTATGTATCTATATCTGTAGTATCTATAAATATATAACTGTTGTTTCGTATATCAACTTCATTCAACTGTTGTAAAGTATCTAATAATGTATATGTTAAAATAATATAACTATCTCTCTTAATATCCTTACTTAAATGTAACTTCAATGATAATAATGTATAACAGCGCTCTCGCGCTCAGATCTAAAAAAGAAACCTCTTCTTTATATAAGAATATCTAATGTTATAAGATACAAATTTATTTTTTTAAAATGATATATTCATCTCACTCTTTACTTTCACTTAAATGATATTTTCTATGAGAATTAATGTATTAGAGCATTCTCGCTCTCAGAACTGAAAAAAAAAAAAAAAAAGAGACCTCCATATCATCATTATTATTATTTTTTTTTCGTTATTTAGTTTTTTAAGCTAGTGTTAGTCTTTTGTATATATGTATAAATGTAAATTCTCATATATTGACGCCATGCCATCTTAGTAAAAGTATATATAAACACTCTCCTGAGCAAGAGCAGTCCAACTACATAACAAAAGACAGCCACGAGGCATTCTATTCAAGCAATTCTAAAGCAGGCAATACATTATAGCCGCAGTATTACTTACTTAAGATATTGACAATTATACACCTTTGTAAACTATTTTCAAGACTCAATAAAGAATTCAATTCAATTCAATAAAATAGAATAAATATAACGAAGATCGTTATTAACACACATACCGAGTACTGACATTTAAAAATGTCAAGTAGTCATTTGAAGTTGAAGAACGATACTAAAAAGATAAAACATAAAATGGTAAGAAAAGTATGGTTCTAATACCAATTGAAATCTGTTAAATCGTCATTTTAATCTATCTATCTATCTATCCTGCTAAAATAGTATTAACATCGGACTATTGGAATAAAATTTTTCGCCAGACTGCTTAGATGTTATCAAACTACAGGTGGAAGATGGTTCTCTCGTGTACACAATATAAACGCTACTAAAGTTATTATTGCTTGTCTAAATCCTGAAATACTAGAACAAAATTAACAAAAAATAAAAAAGTATTTCATATTGGTCCCTACAAATATTCAAACTCATTTTTAATTGTAAACATTTCCTTACTAGTATCGTACTTAAGCAATTTTCTTTATAGATTGCTTCTTAACAGACCTAAAACAATGATAGTTCGTGCAATAAACTAACAGCCATATTTATAAACTCATTATAGTGAGTACATAAGGCTATATGCAACCCTTATAATGCCTCTTAACGCAAAATCGTTATTTATAAAACTTATGTGACGTTGAATAGAGGCATTATAAGCTAAACGCTTTTGGAGGTTGAATAGTGCCTACATAAGGACATTTTAGTATTGAACTGTCACATTCACTTTAACATCACATTGAATTATAAAGATTATCAACAAAATAAAATGCCTTTGACTTGATATTGAAACTTAAAGTTTGTATTATTTTTATTTATTGAAACAAAAATGTTATGCTAATATATTAAAAACAAACTGAATTGAATATTGTTTAGAATTAAATAGATAAAATATACTTGTTGGTGATCTCTCTCCACGCATCCTTCTTTATTCGGTGTGTTAGTGTTGTAATTTTTATTTTGTATTATTGAATTTTATCCTCAAGAACTTGTCTGAGGCGTATTCCAGCTAGGATAAAACGAATCACAATTTGATTTCCAGTATTGTGCTAGAGATATAATAGGTGCGTTTTATTATCCACAAATCTATCTGGATCCGGATCGGGATCTTCCCTTGAAAATAAAACGATACGGATCTTAGTGACAGCAGTGTTATAAGCCCGTCTCTTTTTATCCTTGGGTTTGTAAATTTTAAATTATTTCTTGTCTTTTTTCTTTACACTAGGTGCGTTTTATTATCCACAAATCTATCTGGATCCGGATCTGGATTAAGTTTTAACATGTATTACAAAAACAATTTGGGATCCTGTTTTCTATCGGGATCTATTTCAAAGATCCAAAAATTAGTTATTACAGTGGCGAGTAGATGGCTTTTTATGGTAAAGTAGTGTTAACTACAGTGTAAAGAAAAGAGACAAGAAATATATTAAAATTTACAAATCCAAAGATAAAAAGAGACGGGCTTATAACACTGCTGTCACTAAGATCCGTATCGTTTTATTTTCAAGGGAAGATCCAGATCCGGATCCAGATAGATTTGTGAATAATAAAACGCACCTACTATAGCTTACACTACCTTACCATAAAAAGCCATCTACTCACCAGTGTAATAACTAATTTTTGGATCTTTGAAATAGATCCCGATAGAAAACAGGATCCCAAATTGTTTTTATAATACATGTTAAAACTTAATCCAGATCCGGATCCAGATATATTTGTGAATAATAAAACGCACCTAGTATCATATTAGGTGCGTTTTATTAGGTGCGTTTTATTATCCACAAATCTATCTGGATCCGGATCGGGATCTTCCCTTGAAAATAAAACGATACGGATCTTATAGTGACAACAGTGTTATAAGCCCGTCTCTTTTTATCCTTGGGTTTGGAAATTTTAAATTATTTCTTGTCTCTTTTCTTTACACTGTTGCTTACACTACCTTATCATAAAAGCCATCTACTCGCCAGTGTAATAACTAATTTTTGGATCTTTGAAATAGATCCCGATAGAAAACAGGATCCCAAATTGTTTTTGTAATACATGTTAAAACTTAATCCAGATCCGGATCCAGATAGATTTGTGAATAATAAAACGCACCTATTATTCACAAATCTATCTGGATCCGGATCGGGATCTTCCCTTGAAAATAAAACGATACGGATCTTAGTGACAGCAGTGTTATAACTCCGTCTCTTTTTATCCTTGGGTTTGCAAATTTTCAATTATTTCTTGTCTTTTTTCTTTACACAATAGGTGTGTTTTTTTTGCAAGTCCATATAGAATTGTAAAAAAAACGACATCGGGATTTAGGTGCTTTCTTTCCACATAGCTGGAAGCACTGTGTACGCTATGACATTTGTCAGCTTATTGACGACTAGCATCAACCAATCCAAAAACTTCACTTTTGACGTCTCTGAGCAAATTATCGATAACATATAGATAATACTATTTTGGCATCACCATTTTTATCGGATCTTAGATTAACTCTCGATAATTATGTGGTCTTAGCTAACTCTGTATAGATTTAAGTAGTTGTTGCATTTGCATGTAAAGCGCTTAGTCCCGATGTCGTTTTTTTTTACAATTCTATATGGACTTGCAAAAAAAACACACCTAATAGCTCACACTTCCTTATCATAAAAGCCATCTACTCGCCAGTGTAATAACTAATTTTTGGATCTCTGAAATAGATCCCGATAAAAAGCAGGATCCCAAATTGTTTTTGTAATACATGTTAAAACTTAATCCAGATCCGGATCCAGATAGATTTGTGAATAATAGGTGCGTTTTATTATCCACAAATCTATCTGGATCCGGATCTGGATTAAGTTTTAACATGTATTACAAAAACAATTTGGGATCCTGTTTTCTATCGGGATCTATTTCAAAGATCCAAAAATTAGTTATTACAGTGGCGAGTAGATGGCTTTTTATGGTAAGGTAGTGTAAACTACAGTGTAAAGAAAAGAGACAAGAAATAATTTAAAATTTACAAATCCAAGGATAAAAAGAGACGGGCTTATAACACTGCTGTCACTAAGATCCGTATCGTTTTATTTTCAAGGGAAGATCCAGATCCGGATCCAGATAGATTTGTGAATAATAAAACGCACCTAATAAAATGCACCTAATAAATTGCTTCTGAACACACCTAAAACAATGACATTTCGTGTAAAAAAGTAAGTACACGAACATTTTTTGATGTTTGCAAATGTCAAAGAGCCATATGAAGCTAGCACGATACTAAAAAAATAAAGTAGGTATTCGATGATTTTAACTTTAATAAAAGGGTAGAGAAAGTATGATGCTATATTCGATTAAAATTTGCAAATTCGTTTTTTTAACATAGTATCAAATTAAAACAGCTTTAGCATCGTACTAATTCAATTAAAATTTTGCGCCATTGTTATTAAACAGAGCCGCTGTCAACGAACTTAAAATCTGACAGTTGATTCCTGCCCATCTAACTAGCCACTTAAGGTTTTATTGTTTTTCTGCTCTGCTCTTTCTATTCTACTTATCCGCTTTTGCTTCTTGTACACACACAGCACAGCACTCAGGCACCAAAAAATGAGAAGAAAAAAATAATACTCAACAAAAACTCGGCCCAAAGAAAGACTTTGTCGTCGTTTCGTTCGTCGAGCAATTTATCTATTTCAGATTTCAGTTCAGAAGCAAAGAAGTTATTCGGAACGAGCGTGTGGTACGTGTAAGATACACTTGGTCTTGGTGATTCGCGAGCGTTTTCGTCGTCTTGGTACTTTTGTTCGTCGTCGCTAGTTTCTTTACTTATTTTTTTGTCTTGATTGTGTTATGCACTTTGGTTCCTATAAAAAAAAATATTAAATATATTTTTGGGCAGCTCCTTAAACTATTAATAATAATTACATTCAAATTAATTAATCTACTGTGTGACGAAAATAAAAATACAAAAAAAGACTACACTTTTTCTATTTCTATCCTCCCGTCTTTTCCTAGCGCACCAGTAGCAACGGGCAGCTAGAAGAGCATCGCATCGTGTGTGTGCAAATATTTTAAAGAAAAACCTTAAAAAAAAGAAATAAATTGGAAGGCATAGATAAAAGTGTGTTGGAGAAATTTTCTTTCGGAAAAACGAGATCTATCTTTTTATTGAAAATATACATACATACATAATGTGCATACAATTTTTCTTTTGTACTTAGTTTTGGATTTTTTTTTTAACTCTGTAAATACCTATCTACATACCTACGACAACTTTTAAGGTGTTTCTTTTTTTTTCAATTTAGAAAATCAAAAAAAAATTCAATTAGCTTTTCAATCGTCGACGTAATTATTACTCTCCTTTTGCTGATCCATACTGTATTTAGTGCGTTACGTTTATGTCGAAACCAAAACCAAAAAGTTTAATTCTCGGTTAATTATTGTATTTGACGATAACTTCATATTCTTTACAAACCAACGACATCGGAAAGCAGCAATAGTAAGAGAAACAGCAGCAGATCCAAAAAAGAGCCCTAGAGCAAGAGCCAGCGCCCGAGCTAGTAGCAGTTGCAGCAGAAGCGAAATACACTACTAGACCAGTCTCATTTGAAATACATTTGTTTGGTAGTGATGGTGCGTTTTTCTAGTTGGTTTTTCATTACGGAATAAGGTGAGTTTCCTTTTATGTGGAAAAATATTTCCATTTTTTGTTTTAACCATAGACTAGATAGCTACGTAGGTATACTTTGTTATTACGTCTATCACAAATACTGTTCATGAAAAAGTCTATATCGTTGGAATTGCAGTTTGTTGTCTGTCCATATCCATGTATCTATCCATCAGCTATTATCATTGGCAAGGCATGGACAGGGAAAGAAGAGAATTGGAAACAAAACAAACAGGAAATGTTATGAGATCGTTTCGTAGTATACGACCAGGTATAAACCTGGCCACTATAACGAATATATAAAAAAAAAGAGTTCAATTGGAATTCAACACTGAATCACAATTGGAATAGGAAGGATTTTCTTTCCCTTCTATTAACTGTTATGTTAATATATACATACATAATATAAGATTTTAATAAGCCAAATCCGTAAGTCATTGCATTATAATCCTCGTCACGATAACGTTTGGCTAAATTGTATGTTTTGGTTTACAATTTGCAAACAGTAATTGTCCCTTTTCGAAAGAACAAAAGTGTGTTATAAAATTAAACTGGGCATCAAAACGACATGACTACATAACCGTTTGACAAAATGAGAATTGAACTGGTCATGGAAGTTCCTGCAAAAAATTGAATTAATTTTGTCCTTAGATCGTATCTACATCAACTTAAGCTTTAGATTTACCGACCTGATAATTCGATCATTAGAGCTCAATTTATTATAAGCTTTTAACGGAAACCATCTAGGTATTTATAAACTTTTGTACTGGTTTAAAATTATTCATGTTTTCATCAAAACTCACCCGTACTGTTTTTATTGTTGTATCACGCTAATTATATTTTAGAGAAGTTTTATTTTCGGTTCAACACAACCTATAACTTTGAAATAAATAAACCTCAACCTTGAAGATCCATTCATTGAACTAAAATTTGGTTTCGAAAAGAAACGTCGATTTTTTCGAAGATTTTGAATAAAAATCTAAATATCTCACTGAAGGCGGCGCACAGTAGGGAGGGTTAAACGGTTGTCTTAAGATATGAATTATTTTACAAGATTTTTTAACTGGTGCTGTCAAGTCTTATTGCATTTTTTTTGGCGAAATTGAATTTAAAGCAAAGATTGTCGTACAATTCAACGTAAACTACCGACGACATGTGGGATATGTATGGTGGTAGGTATTTCCCGATATAGAAACACTCATATGTGCATATGTATATAGTCAAGTCAGACTCTCATATATAGACAACTCAGGCTGACAAATTTGGGATTAGGTTGGTCAATTTTTGACGAAGAAAAATTAGTTAGTATCTACGTTTAAAAAATTAACAAACCAAATTCTTTTTTAGGTTAAGAAGTAATAAGTTTTTGCTTGAACCACTCTCGAAAAGAAAGTATTTTTGTTTAAGAACAGGGGCCAAATTACCGCATCAGTGAACGAGTGAGTGAGTTCCATCAGTGATCGAATGAAAACATCAAATTAAAGTAATCGATTACTAGATGACGTAGGCGGTAATGCCAAAGTCACATAATTCAGTCACGTATTATTCGATAACTCATGCGGTAATTTGGCCCCAGATCTTAGTTATTGGTCCTATTTGTATAGATCTGTTTTTTTAAAACGCGATAAAATAGATAATAGATTACAATAGATAATAGATTACAATCAACATCCGAACTATAAATAAGCAAAATAAATGCAAGGAACAAAAGCTCGTGTAGAACTGGGGCTTGCAACTCTCAACTTTACCTCCTCATCTTTACCCTAATCAATAATATTATATTGTTCCCAAATACTTCGTTCGATTTGTTTTGATTTCGAAAGCTCGCTCTACAGCTCTTGAATGAAAATAAGATCTTTTCCCATCAGAATTATTTTCTTCGAAACAGGATTCCAAAATGGATAGCCGTTTGGCAGATGTTCAATCATAATGCATCTATATGATTTAAAGTCTAGTTTTATACAAAGCTGTTAAGAAAAGTGAACATACCTACTTCCAAAAAGTGGAGATTTTTAATGTTGTTTCGGCCTCAGGAGTGGCATTTTTCTCCGTTTTCAACTGTGTACATATATAACTTTTATAACTGACTATACATTCTGTTCGAGTTCCTTGCTATATATATACCGAACTTTTGAAGCTATTAGAAGAATATTCTCCTTCATTGTTCACTTGCATTTGAGATATTTTTCATTTCATGTAAGCATTTACTTAAGCTGTATAAAAATACTCTATGAATTTGTTGAACCTATGGTTGCTTTCTATCAAAGAAAAATTAGCAAAATGTTTAAAATCATACACGAACAGAACAACATTATATTGGGTTATTGCGATTGGCCGGCTTTCTCCGAAACACGTTTGTTTGGCTTTAGATGCTGTTTCTTTTTAACATATGACTCCAAAAAATAATCCTGTTATCAAAATTCCGAGAAATAATAATCTATTTACAGTTCGAACACTGAAAAAGTGTTTCAAAACGTGAGCAACATTCAGATGTACCCATCCGCTTATGCCATATATTAAAACTTTTTCTAAGATAATGAGAATCATCACTCCCATGTATTGCTTATAAAGTTTTCCATTACTTGATTGCTTTACAAATTTGTGCTTTAACGTTCTAATTTGAAATCAAGTTAGTTGCATAGATTACTTAAATTTCTTCTCCTTTTTGACTAGTATTGTTCTTTTTTGTTCCGTATCCTCGGCAGGTACCCCTTGGCATAATGGTTATGGTTAGTGCGTTGGACTGTCATGCAGAAGGTCTTTGGTTCCAAGAGTATCTCTTGTCATGAAAAGTGTTGCTTATTAGCCGTTCAGAATCTGCAGAAAATTGTAGGTCCCCTCCATTCCTGGTAACACGCACACACACACAGGAATGGTTGAGAGCTGTAAGTTACTTGGTCCTGGTTCTCTTCGAGATGTTGCGCCACCATATTTATTTTTATTTTTTATCCTCGGCTAAAGTTGGATACTAGTCAGCTTCTTGAATATAAAGTTTTTAAAGACTATGACTTACCACTATTCAGGTACCGCCTACGAGGAAGAGAAAAAAATCTCTAAAATAAAATTCAAAGTGCTTCTCATTTAAGTACTAGTTCGGATTCGGCCGAAAATTGTAGGTCACCTTCATTCCGGCCAAACAAAACGAACACAGGAATGTTTTCGAGTTGCAAGACACTTAAGACTGGTTCTCCAAGAGCTTATGTAGCTTAAAGCTAAATTATCTTTGTTGAAGTACTTATTTATGAAGTGTCTTGTTTGAAAAAATTAACGAGATACCACTGCAGATATATAAGATATTTCCCTAACCTACTTCATAAACGAGAATGCTAAACTTAGCATCTGTTGACTTTTTGTTGCTAAAATTATTTTTAGGCGTATATAAGCTCGGTAAAAAAAGTTTGTTTGGTCTTATTCTTGCCAGCGTTTTCATTACCTCGGACACCACTGTGGCCCGGAACCCAACAGAGCCTTATATTCTGCTGTGTAGCAAGAACCCTCAGCTCTTCAGGACAGCCAGTTTCAAGATTCCATTTGATTTCAACGGCAGAAATCGCTTTTATTGCCGCTTGGCTATCAATGAAACATGCGATATTAGCTTGTAGTATTGCCATCATTAAAACTTGTTTAGCAGCTTTCATAACTGCCAGGACCTCAGCTTGAGAGACACTGCTGTAATCAGGAATACTGAATGTAGCTGAGTAGTCCAAGCGTTTCTGAAGAAAAAACTGCACCCAAACCAGTTTCCATCTTGGAACCATTATCGATTCGCAGGTTGATGTAGTTATGTAGTCATATATGCCATATTTTCGGTGTATATCTGTGGAATATGCGTATGCGCATGACTTATGGTACTATGCCTCCAGCTTCGAGTTTGGCTAAGCCGAAGTGCGCTATTGGCTGTCGATATTTGTGTGAATAAATATAAAGGTTTTAAGTTGAGTATAGCTTCCAGGCCCGCCCGGGTGGACCTCATTGCCCCAGTAATTCCAATACATGCTATTCTTTGTACCTTGGTCATGATTTTAAGGTTGGTAAGTTTAATGCAATCCAACACACTAAGTTAACTAATGTTAGTCAGGGGCCTATTGCACCATCTTACAAAATTGTGATTACAAGCGATTTTTTAACAAATTTGTAAAAAAATCGAGTTTTTTTCATATGTAATTTGTGATTAAAAAAAATTACATATAAAAAAAACTCGATTTTTACAAATTTGTTAAAAAAATGCTTGTAATCACAATTTTGTAAGATGGTGAAATAGGCCCCTGGTCTTAGGCCCCAGTTATAGCTTTAATTGAAATGTATCATTGGAACAAACCATTGGAATGCTGACTTTATTCTTTTGAAAAGCCAGTTATAGCAATCATTGAAAAACTAGTTTCAGTAAAAGATCCTGTAAGTGGCTGATTACAATCAATTCTATACATTTGAGGTTAGAGTTGATCATTGAAAGGAAAACTGATATTTGAGAATAGAAAGAGAATCGAACACATTCAGTGGAACGATTGTGTTCCATGTTACATAAACGAAAATGAGCTGTTCATTGAAATAGATTTCTATCAGTGAAAATAATAAACAATAATCAATGAAAAAATAAAAGAATTTTGTATTTTATAGAGTAAAAAAATTCTACTACTCATTACCTTCCAATTTAAGCCATTGCAGTTTGTTTATTCGTCTTAAAAATGGGAATGAAAATTTGCAATGATGCATTTCGATAATAGATATAACTGGCTCCTAACTATGGCTGTGTACTACATCGATTTCTTAATTTTTGGCCTCTGCCCCAAGGTTTTACCAAATATTCTCTTGCAGGAATAGAAAGCAAAATTGGTTCTATTCATTCTTTCTTTAATGTTGAGACTCCAATTCAATTTTATATGCACGATCACGCCAAGATATTTCGCGTGATCAGAGATTTTGAATTGGGTCTCTTAAATTAAGGTAATTTTAAAAGTAAGTAATTTCCTATTGTTATTAAAAGGAAACAGTTCCGTTTTTTGCGTTTTTACCGCTAGATCGCAGTTCTTAGTCCATGTATTCACTATTGATAAGGCATTCTCTATTTGTTCGTCAATTGTGGAGGGAAATTTGCATGTCGCTAGTAATGCTAGGTTATCAGCATATGCAATTACTTGGACTCCAATGTATTTAAGTCTCATTACAACTGCGCTTATCACGAGTGTCCATTGAAGCGGAGAAAGGACCCCACCTAGTGGAGTCCCTCTGCAAGTAGATACTTTTATCTCTATTCCTCCTAGCTCCGAGTTGATCTGTCTGTTTTTTAACATGCACATTCTGCAACTGATGATGGCATTATGCACAATAAGATTTACGAGCGCCTCCACCGCCTTATTTGGGACATTGTTAAAAGCTCCTTCAATGTTGCCACGCTTTAGGCACATTTCGGGCTGTTTAGGAATATGTTTTTTAAGTGTGGGATTACATAGTCTTAACATTCTTGTAGCATCATGGGGAAGACACCGTCTAGACCAGGTGATTTATACGGTGAAAAGGAGTTTATAGCCCATTTTATCTTTTCTTCCGTAATCAATATAAATTATATGGAACAGATTTTTGTAGAACAATGAAAATTAGTAGAGCGGTGGGATTTCTGCGTTTTTCAATGTCATTTCTACATTCTATTTACAAATATTCCTTTAAAAAATATGAACTTTATATGCGGTCTTTGCTCGTATTTAGAATTACCAATTGCTTCACTGATGTATTTCTAAATGTTCACCCGACAAAATAAAATCTTTGCAAAAAGTAGTGAAATCACAACAAAAAACATAAATGTAAAAAAAGAGAGCTTAGTCCTCATATATATAAAAACCCTGCGTGTAAAAAGTCAGCCGTGAAAAGTAATGAGATGTAAAAGTACACCAAGTTCTAAGGTTCTGAAATTTAATATTAAATTTCTTAAGTATAATGATATTAAAACATTTTGTATAAATTTTGCATAGATAAAAAAATTTAAGTTTAGTGTTAATAAGAAAATATTTTTTTCTCATATGTCGTGTAAAGGGTGGGACATCTAGTGCCTTCTTTTTAAATCATAGGATATTTTGATACTGACAGCTGTTTCCCGCTCGAAATCTTGACAGAAATTCAGTATCATACCTCCGAAGAACGAAATGTATTCGAAATGTATTTCGCCCATTCTCTACTAACAATATAAATTTAACTTTCAATTGTATCCAAATAATAATAAAATTTCTTTTCCGAAAAAGCGTCGAAAGTAATATCACCAAAAATTCAGTCCATGCACCGAAGTATTTATATAATTGTTTCAAGTTTTAAAGTGATTTTTTTTTATTTCTGTTCATTGCCAAATTTGATGAGCAATAAAAACCCATATAAAAACACGATGCCATTTTAATAAAATTAAAACAACTTTGCAATATTTAAAAGTCAACTGTATCCGTAGGTTCTGATAGTTAAATAACAGAACAAAAAACCAGTTGGAGAATTTTTAAACAAGTTTTCTAAAGTCTACTTGATAAATAAATATATTATAATACTCGTATGTATTGAATAATGTACAAAGCCTAGATAACAATTCAAACGAGAAACAGTACCTAAGGCATCAACACGAAAGAGAAAATTTTTAATTGCATTTCCCATCTACGCAAAATGTTAAGATGTTGAAAAGCACAGAATAACATTCACTCCTTTTGTTAAATCTTTTAATTTAAAAATTTCCCACAAATTTTACATTTTATCATTTCATTCTTACCTGTCATTTGCTTGTTTAAGATTTCATTAAAACCATTTCAAAGAATTCTCTTAAGCATTTTTGACCTTTTTGTCGTTGTTATCCGGTTCAGGCCACCCAGAGATTTTTGTTCATAACATATTTTTTTTTTAACTACATAACCTACCTTTGAAAGTAGGTGACAATTTCGTTCCAGTAAATTTTAATGACTTTTAATAAATGTTGGTATAGCTACATATTCGTCTTGGGCTGCACTATCATTAAATCTTATTTATAATGACGATAATCATAGAAACATGGTCTTGGTTGTTATATCAGAACGTCTATTTCCAAATGTGAATTGTTCAAATGATTTTTGATGTTAATCCCTCTTTACATACGTACATGACTTAAGCTGGCTAAAAACTCTAGATTAATGATTATTAAGGAATTAAATTTTTTATGTGCGTTATTAATTTGTCATTTTTTCAGTGTCAATATTGACAAATTGGGAAATGTCTATTGCGCATTACGTCGCAAATGATATTGAAAACATAATCACAATGCAATCAATCAATTTCTTATTTTAATACAAATTGGGTCTTTTTTTATCTCAAAATACCAGTCGAGGCTTGAGGAATTCAAGGAATCTCTTAGTTCTCAATCAAATCTTACATAAGGATCTTGTCAAACATTCTCACAAGATGAAGGACCAATATCTCCTGATCGTTTAAGGCTTCAAAACTGCTCCGACTGGGCTCTGCAAAAATGAGAAAAAGATCATGAAGGTCATGTCATGGCCCTTATTAAAAAACCGTTTCTGTAAAAGCTTTATTAATTGTCACAAAAAGTTAAAAGCCCAGTATGCAATGTCATTTGAATGTTGGGTTGATTTTTATATAATTAAGCGTATAATAAGAAAGTGTAAACTGATTTATGTAATTAAAATAATTCCCTTTCGTGTGGACAAAGAATTTCAACAATCTCGGTTTAAGTGTTATTTTGCAAATCAGTCGTTCCATTAACAGAAAAGTTTAAACTGCAATTTTTTTCTTCATAATAGTCTTGGTTTCTTCATTCCATGCATCCAAACTAAACTAGTCGAGTCGTTTTTGTTAATATTTTATGTTAACATAAATTTTTTTTCTTTGACATTTGCGATGTGATTAAGAAAAATAAGAACGCCCAAAGTCTAACTTATACCAGTTTGCTAAATTACCATAAATTGTTTGCATAAATTAATTTAACTGTAACCTTGAAGATAATAATGTGTATCTGAATGTTTGTTTATTTAAAAAAGGAAGAAATAATAAAAAGCGAAAGCGTATTATACACACATAGATGCTTAAGGTTGTGTGTGTAGGTATTTTGTATGCACTGAATGACCATGATATTCTTAACTGTGCTTTTAAAAAGTGATTTTTTACATTTGATGGATTATTTATTTTTTAAGATTATCGGGTTGTTTTGCATGGAGTATCTGTGAAGTTAAATTTTTATTTAAACATTGTATTTCAATATTGAATTTCTATATTTTTTTTATACGATGAATAAATTAATACGAATATTAGTTCTTTAAGATATCCTTGAGATCATTGCAACGTTTGGTAAAAATAATGAGAGACATATATATAATCTTAGAAAAATAGACACTTGCAAGAAAGTTTACAAACGCATGAAATCACTTTTGTTTATAAAATCAAACTCTTACCCCTAGTTTAACAGTGGAAGTTTAAACCCCACTTTTGGTTTAAACTTCAGTTCAACAATAGATTTGGTTTCACAGTATCATTTAAACCTTGAACAGAGTTCATTCTGTTTCAAGTTAAACGACACTATTCTGCCGTTTAAACCTCAGTTCAACAACCCCTTCAAACATTTGAAAATATAATTTATTTTAATTTTTAAATTTTTTTTCCTGTCACAGGTTACAACTGAAAAAAAGCAAACTTTCTTTAATTGTTTTTTCTTTGATTCAGATAGAAAGAGAAAACAATTTAGTTAATCTACGTTCAATAGAACTGAAATTTAGATTAGACCGTGAAACCGGACGAGATGAACTTCAAATTTAAACTCCAGTTCAGGCACAGCTGAACTTAAGTTTAAACTCCGACAGCCTTATTCACTAACTCGTTTTAGCGACGGAGTAAAGTTACTTCGACTTTACAACGGCTCTAATTCTGAAAAGCTTATTTATAATGAAAAGGCACGAGGAATAGCGATGGAATAATCTAAAACTGTTTCATAGGAGGTTTAAGGGCGTTTTAGTATCTAAATGCCATTTGTGACATCTTGTGAAATTTTTTTTCGTTTGTTACTAAGACAAAAAGGATAGATATTTTGCATTAATAAATTATTTATATTTTTCAAACGCTCTAACAGTTGTACGGTATTGGGGACGCAATGTGGTTGGTACATTCATTTATTGGATTTGAACATTATACAATCCAATTTTAAATGTATTCAATTATTAATATGCATACAATTATAATAAAACGAATAATAGCTATGTTTTATTTTCCCTCTGATCTGATCCGGATTGGATTATGTTTTCAAAATAACATGTAAAACAATAAATACAAACAAAACTGGGCCTTGTGTTGTTTTTGTTATACATGTAATTTTGAATGAAGATCCAATCTGGCTCAGATCTGGGGGAAAATAAAACAGAGCTAATAATGGAAATCAGCTGGGGTTTGATTACATGTATAATAATTATTAGGTTTGTTCGTTGAGCCCTGAAGTCACCCTGGGGTCGCCCTAAATCGTTTTTTAAAAAACCTGAAGTCACCCTGGTTTGCAAATTCTGTGTTTTTTGAGACCTGGGGTCGCCCTGAACTCGCCATGAAGTAGACCTAGGTATTTTGCTGGGGCGAGTTCAGGTAAAGAATAAACTGTCAAAAGTCATATGAGATTTCATATGTATTTCTTTTGTTGTCCTTTACCGACTCGCATGTTGCATGGTATTGCTTGTGTTTGCAATTGAATGTTTGTTGTACTCATCAAATGAAACATTCAGCAACAACGCAAAATTGTTTTCGTTCATTTTTAAAACTAATTTATAACAAATTTAAAGTTTTATCATATCACAAAATTATTTTGTCCTGCTTTTAGTTGTCAAGAAAACAGTTGACAGCCCTTGGGTGTTTTTTGAAAACCGAAAACCCCAGTTTTTGTTGACAACTCTGAGGGTTGTCAAGAAAACCTGGGTCAACCCTGGGTAAAGTTCAACGAACAAACCTATTATTATTATCTGATTATAATCAGAGTTTTAGATTGGTTACTTTTTTTGGTAGTATATTTGACATAAGGAAGGCGTAGCTAAAACGGCTAAGAAAATGTATTATAAATAAGGATTTGTCTGACGTACGCCACGAAGTAAGTGTTTCGGCTCGGTATAGCTATTCCGAGGGTTCATATTAGTGAAAAATAATAAAAAATGCTGCCACTGTGAAACTGGGGGTTACACTACAAAATAATACCACAGTTTTACAATTCCCATTTCATTTAAAAAGTTAAATTTTATTTAAGCATACTCGTATTACAATTGACAGTTTATTTACTTTTTCCGTAGAAATAAAAGCTCATAATTTGTCAAATCTGTAAGAGTTGGGATTAAATTCTCTCAAAAATGTTACCGTTGCACAAAAGTATTGTCGATTTCCTTTACACACTAGGGATTTCGATCCCTGATCAAAATTTTTCGTTTGGTGTGCTTGTTTCATATATTTACAATGTAAATCTCTCTTCAAATATGGATTTGAAGATTTTGATCCCTGTCAAAGAAAAATCGATTTTTTTTTGGTTGTGAAATTAATTTCTTATGTGGAAAGAAAATATTCGCACAAATTTCCAGTATTCTGTATAACTTATGTCGTTCTCTATTGGTTTCACTCAAGGATCGACTCATTCTGAATTTGAAATTTTGCCTTTGTATTAGTTAACCGTCGTGTTGGTGAAAATCTACGATAGTTATTTATTATTTGTTATTTGTATATTTTGGATTAATTCATTTATTTCCAAACAAACTAAATAGTAGCAAACACAAAAGAAACAAAATTAAACAAAAATGCTGCTGCAGGGCTTTACTTTTGACATTTGAGTGTGTGTATTAGTGCCTCTTAACTGGATTCTGATTTGAAATGGAAAGGAGCAAAGGGTATAACGATCAGCTAGGCCTTAAGCTTTCAAAAATCAAACCTGGTCCAAAGCTTTTAAAGATGCTGCTAAACTTACTTAATAAAAACAAAAGATTTATCTGTTGCCAAGTTCTTATTTAAGATCAGCTAATCACGGACGAACAAGAAAAGGTCAAAGCATTTGAAAATTATTTTAACTTTATTTGAAAAAAAAACTGTCTGCTCAATTTGCGAAAATTCCCATTTGTGCAGTAGAAATTTTTTTTGTTTCTACTTTTTTAGAATAAAGACTTAGAATATGAAGTACAGGGGTATCTGTACAAACTAAATTTGTTTCATGTATTATGGCTTTATTAGTTAGAGCAATTATTCCCATTAATTATGGACACCAACGTCGTTCAAGTGGCAGCCTCGGCTGGCTCCGCAGTAGCGCATTCTGTCACTCGAAGCGAATAATCCGAGATCTTTGTGCAGAATTCTCCTCAGGTAAGTGCGTGAAATGTCGAGCTATTGATATCGATGGCGAGTTGATGTTCGTGAATTGAGTCTAACACTCTCGTCTGTGCGCACCGTACGACCACGGGGACCATCAGTGTTGTCCACTATTCTCACGAACTTTTTGCACGAACTTGCTTACAGTAGGCGCGGTGGGTGCTTTATTTCTCCCAAAACTTCTTTTAAAAAAACGCACTGTTTGGGCTACACAGCACTCACTTTAGAAATAAGTTTTTAATATTGTCAAACAAACCACTAGATGGCCCATCCTCATTTACTTCAAGTCCAACAAGTCTCGCCTGATCTTCAACAGTCATGACTCTGTTAAAGAATGTTAGGAACGGCCGATGATGTCGATATCGTCCGCATGCTACACAGTAGGACAGATTGGTTAAATATAGTGCCCTCCGTGTTAACGCCTATCCTGCGCACAATCCGCTCTAGAACGAGATTGAAGAAACCCTGTGCAAATTCAATAGTGTATCTCCCTAGCTGCACATTGCACCGCGACACAATTGGATCAGTTTTTCCGGGATGCCGAATTCGGTCGGCGCGCCTTTGAAGTCGATAAAAAGATGGTGATTCTTGACTTTAAATTCGTTGGTCCTTTCCAGGATTTGCCTGCCTCAATGTAAATATTTGGTCTATCGTTGATCTGCGGGCCGGAAGTCACACTTGTACTTGCCGACTAAATTATTACAGAACGGTTTGAGACGTTCACATAGCTCGTTGGATAAGATCTTTTATGCGATATTAAGTAGGGATATGCCTCGACAGTTCTGCCGCAACTAAAAATGGTTAGAATCAACGTTTGCTCCGCAACCAAGAAATAATCAGAGTCGACTTTTGCTCCTCGATATGTAAGCACTTCTAAGATATCAGATACGTGCCTTACATCGATTAGTATATGGTCGAATTGGTTCATGGTTCGACCGTCAGGAGAGCGCCATGTTGCCTTGTGGATCCTAATCCTTGGAAACTTGGTGCTACTTATGAACGTATTATGAGTTGCTGTAAAATATATGAGCCACAAGGCGTTCTCTGTTGACGTTTCGAGTAGGCTGTGCTTACCAACTAATCTGCCGAAGATGTTCTCCTTTCCGATTTAAGCATTAAAGTCCCCGAGCACAACTTCGACATCGTACTCCGGACATGCTCCCTCGACAGGTTCTTCAGCTTCATGGGCAGGGGCGTGTGTGCATATTAAGATAATATTTTGGAAGTTGGCTTTGATGCGGATTACAGCCAGGCCAATTTAAATCTATTATACCATTTTCCGAAACTTAGAAATTGATCAAAATTCTAGGTACTGGTTTCGCAAAAAATACGTTTTAGAGAACCACAGGAACAGTTGTGAGAGACTTATGACAGGTACCGTCATTTTGACCTTAAAAAACAAGTCAAAAAACCTTGGTTTCGAACTCGGGCAAAGTGTCTGGCTTATTAGCGCAGAGAAAAAAATCGAGTAGGTGTTAAGTCGCATGACCGCGCTGGAAAATTGATGACCGCCCAGCGCGGGTTATTTCGCGCCCCAAATTTCTCCTTCCAAACTCGAGCGTCGTGTCGCTTGTATTTCATGTAGCGTCTTCTGGTTGAAACCAGAATAACAGCAATTTTGTTTTTTGACAAACAAGCTGAGCCAAAAATGGTTCTCGTCCGAGAAGATGATTTTTGGACAAAATCCAGAACTCAAGCCAAAATTTTAAAGTGCCCAATTAGCAAATTCACAGCGTTGTCTATAGTCGTCCAGATGAATTGGCAAACCTTAAGCTAAGTTTACACGATTGGTAGATCTTACGATATTGTCAGATCTGTCAGTGAAAAACATGCTTACAATGTCTTACAACCGTGTAGTCTTACAATTAATTGTCAGAAAATTTGTCTGACAATTAATTGTTAGATCATTGTCTGACAATTAATTGTAAGAAATCTGACAATCATGTGTACGCTAGCTGACAATCGTGTAATCTTCCAATTAATTGTCAGACAATGTATCTGACAATTAATTGTAAGACGGTAAATTGTAAGGTATTTGATAATCGTGTACACACACAATTTATTGTCAGGCCTGCCAATTTTTATCCTTGTCTGACGTTTCTGACAATGAAGAAATTGTAAGATGTTCGTTTTTTAGCATCATACAATTTTTTCATTGTCAGAAAATTTGCAGCCAAGGTTTAATTGTCAGTTTCCATAACCAACAAAAACTGACAATTAATTGTGTGTGTACACGGTTGGTAGAAAATCTACCAATCTCTTACAATTAATTGGTAGCCAACTTCTGACAATTAATTGTAAGAGATTGGTAGATTGTATACCAACCGTGTACACACACAACTTATTTGTCAGCTCATTGGTAGATAATTGTCAGACATTGTAAGATCTTACAATATTGTAAGATCTACCAATCGTGTACACTTAGCTTTACTCAATTTTTTGACAGCTGAATGTCATTGGTAATTTTGACAGCTGATGAAACATAACTATAGGACAAAACTATCATTGCTATCTGGTCACCCATTATAATCTTGTTTGAATTTATTTTTCAAAATACAGACAAAATTATTGAAAGCTTTCCCATGGTGGAAAGAAAATTGTAAAAATAGAAACAAAATATTACAAGATGATTAATATTTCAATCCTAAGCCCATTTTTGTCTACAAGCTCGAATTGACCGAAAGTTATGTTTCTGAAAAAAAAAACAGACCTCGCCGACCTACGAAATCCTGGCGCCAGCATTTGTCAAGATTTTAAAAAATTAAAGATTTCAAAATTGTAAACTGAAAATACACGTTTCATTTTTCATTTATTTCTATTTTTGTTTAAAGAACAGATGTTTAAAATGTTTTCTTGTTAATAAATCAAAAAAAAAAAAAAAAAAAGAGTAATCTTTCTTCTCAGTTTTAAGCATTTTAGATTATCTCTTTCGATAGGTAAGGTATCTATAGTAAATTGAAATCAGTCGCGACATTTCCCCTTTTTACTTATTTCTATTCAAATGCAAATTCTTCAAAAATAAATATAGCATGGGCATGGCTAATGAGCTAAAAATATAAACATTAGTCTTTTCTACGCCGTGTCCCTCTGATGGTATCAATTTAATCTAAAACACTGCAACGGAGCATCACGCATAGTGTAGCATAGTGATAGCGATAGCGGTAAGTATGTACATACATATATACATTAAGTATTCTTGTAGAATTAATTTGCGTACGTAGTAGGTTTTTGTGTCATCATTTCTTGTTGTTTTTGTTTTGTTTGGAAATTTCTTACAGAAAATTATTTTAGTATAAAAAAGTACGAACAGATTTGTTTGATGTTGCAATTTAAAGTACTTTTTCTGTCTCTTTCTATTTCTACAATTAGTTTTATCTGATGTCTTTATTGCTTTTAAGCTATTATTTATCTACTTTTCGGAAATTGGAAAGTAGTGTAATTATGTTGTATTACAATTTGATGCAGTGTACGTATTTATTTCGTTTTATGAAACGAATGCCGAATGTTATTTTTTTTAGAAAACGAAAATAAAATTGTTGATTTGTGAGAATCAAAACTAAGATAATACTCGTATGACGCCCTGTGGCGGCCATATTGGTTTGGTGACATCTGTCAAATCTATTGTATATTATTCAGTTACTGATGCCAAATTTACGTGAAAAGTAACAATTGAAAAGCACGCATAAATTTAATTATCAAAATGATTGTTTGTTAGTAAAAACGTTGAGCCCATTTTACGGTAGACGCGGTGACCCTTCACAAAGGACCCTCCAACGTTTGGTTCAAACTAACATTTCAGTAATCAATGAGCCAAAATTCGTCAAAGGCGCGCAAGATCGGCGGATAACAGCGCCGCGGTCCTTAAAAATTTACAGCAGAACTCGAGACAGTCGCCTCATCGGCGAGCACAAAAACTCGGCTTTTCGGAGACTTCAACTTGGCGAGTTTTGTGTTGGAACTTGGACTTACTCCCGTAAAAGATCCAAATGACTCAGGAACTCAAATTTCATGCCATAGACAAAGCCGTTTGCTCGCGGACTGGTCTTCGGAGCGTTTGGAAGAGGACCCCAATGTATAGGCGCATGTTTTTTGCTTGTAAACAAGCAAAGTTGGAGTATATGGGACGACACCAAGCCACACGACGTTCACCAATGTGGCAATGCATCCTTAAAAAGTTAACGTTTGGTGTGAATTTCGGTCCGGTGAAGCCATTGGTCCACTTTTTCAAAAATCGTGAATGGTGTGAACTATATGAACCTAAACGACATGTGGTTCAAACAGGACGGCCGGCGTGGCGCCACGTGTCACACAGTGGACGCCACGATTGACATTCTGAATGAACGATTTGAGAGTAATCTAATCTTTAGCAGAGGTGACGTGAATTGGCCACCAAGTTTGTGCGATTTGACCCAGCTAGACTTTTTGTTGTTTGTGCGTTTCAATGCTTCTTTCGAACTTTCGCAAGAAAAATCCAATTTGCCTGCATCAAAATTTTCTGGTATTTCGGCGCTTCCGGAAAGTGTCCTGACTCCTGGTATATTTTAGAACGTTTACGGTTTTATATGACGAATCTTCTTTTGAACTCATTCAGTTGCCATAGTCTGTGCAGGGGGGGGGGGGGGGTGATGGCGTGCTTATGTAGTTTAAGGCTTGTCCGGGGCTCTGGTGAACTCTGCTGGTATTGCTGCGGATGCACTAACGTGTATGGGTGGTGAAGCGGTAATGCTGGTTTGATGTTCTGATGGGCTTGACCATCGATTTATCGGTGGGCCGGTATTGCTACCTCGCACAAAGCTGTCACTTCCGGTTCCTATCGACCTCCTCGCGGTGCCTGTGAATAGGTAACGTAAGTAACTGAACTAACTGGATAGGAACAGTCTGGACGGTGTCCTTAAAGTATCAATCCGCTAAGGAGTGTGTAACAACTCACCAGAGGGGTGCACATTCTTAGTTGTGGTTTCTACCTCGACTATATGCTGGGTATGTGTATCTGGGGTTGACCAGGCACTGAAGTTTTGCAGAAACTTCATCTGTAAGTGACCTTCATGGTGGTGAAGCTCGACCGGAAGCTATATTTTGGCACTACGGGAGGTAGTGCCCAGGAGTCTGAGGACTATAGCGTACGTCTTCTGGTCCTCTTATTCTATCTTCGGATAGAGAGGTGCAGCTGGCCCCCTAGTGGGAGTATCGTGGTGGCGTGGTTTATTCCGAATGCGGAGACACATGGTTTCCAGGCGTGCCTGGATTCAAGAGGTGTTAGATAGACCTCGCCTCCAAGTAAGAGGTGTGTTCATGCCTGCAACATGTCACAGATTTTCGACCGAGATGGCTTCGCCTATGTCGGGGTTAATGGTCAAGACCCAATCTGACCCCGATGGAGGTAGGTCTCTCGTAGGGTTTAGCCGGTAAACGGCAGGTACTCACGTTAAACCAAACGACGGTTCTGCCATAGTCCGTAAAATGATTTCGAAATACACAGATTCACTGGTTCAGATAACATCTCATAATTTTTTGAAGAGTTTTTATTTTACGCTGGCTAAACCACTGCGTGACCGTTTTTATCTGGCCTACGATAGTTGTCGCTTTCCGAGTGGATGGAAAACAGAATTTGTTCAGCCTGTCCTTAAAACAAGGGAATCTTCTTCACCCTCTTACTAGCGTCAAGTTAACCGATTGGTTTGAATGCTCGGTTTGTATATCATATATGTATATAATATATTCTGTGGATTCGTCGCCATAAATGCCACGAAATGTTGCCCCTGATTTGGCTATTATCTATGTAAGGCATTCATTCGCCGATCTCGACAGCATTATACACTAGAGAACTAACATCCGTGTGGAATTTAGTGCTTCGAAAACACAAAGCTGTATTCTGTGGGACAAGCGAAAAATACCACCTATCCCATTATCCATGAATGGCACTTCCATCAATGAATATGAAAAGCTTTCCATAGTCAGTATGAAATGATCATATATTCGATGTAGGTAAAAACGCAGCGAAATACTTGGGTTTTCTTAAAAGGTGCAAGTAATTCTTTTCCCCTTCAGATCTTGCTACGATCTATAAGGCATACATCCGCGCAAAGATAGAGTATAACTCTCATATCTGGGCTGGTGCCCCTATTACTCATTTGTACCTGTTGAAATTAATTCAGAATAGAGCCCTTAAACTTAAAGGAGACACATCCAATACGAAAACTTTTGTTTCTCTTGTACGTCGTCGTAAAGTCTCCTGTCTTTCATTGTTTTATGGCTTTTTCTATCCACAATGTTCAATTAAAATAGCCAGTTGCATTCCCTCCCTCAAACAATTCCAAAACCCCCAAGAGCACTCGTTAAAACAATTTTACCGTAACACTCGCTTCGCCATTGTTGGCCGTCAGTTTACCCTTGAGTCTAAATTCGAGCGTACTGTTAGGTACACTTCACGAATGTGAAATATCCTGTCCGGCTAAAAATAAATGTCCTGTCGGTTAAATTTTCTACTTTTATAGTAATTGCCATTGGGAGACGACTTTCTGATGTGTTTAAATTTATTCAACTCAATTAAATCTTAAAAACAAAAACAAAACAAGTTTTAGAATGTTCCATAACTAACGAGTTATTTATGAATTTTTTTTAATCAAAAATTGTTAATTAAATTAGGTTTAGCTACATAAATTCTGAATCTTCTTGACACAAATTCGAAAAAACCTTGAACTGCAAAATAATGTTTATTATATCAAGCTTGAGTGATCTTTTAAACAATTCTTCTATCTTAAATTCTCTGTTATGTCTGAAACTTCGTTGACCACTCCAATGTCGTTTGGTCATAAATATCAATAACATCTTGACAGATCCTTTGAAAATAACACTATATTCTGACAGGTGTTACTACACAAAACAGCGCATAAATCTCATAAATCTATGATGACGGTCTAAGTTTGTCTTGTGAAATAAAACTAACGGTGGCGATGGCAGTGGTTGTCGCGGTTGCGATGGCGGCGTCGGAGGAGCTCAGTTAAAATTTATTATTTTAGTTTTTGTACTGCTAATTAATACCTTCCGTATGTGAGAAAAAAAACCCCAAGTCAAACAAAAGACACACAAGGTGGCTGCACCATCAAAAAGAGCCACATCAAAGCATCTTAATGCAATCAAAAATTCAAATCCAATCTGCCATCAAAGGAAAATGAAAATTGCATTTTTGGTTTCGCATTGTTGCAACATTAGAAAACAACAAAACATACAACATTTGGCACGCAACTATACTAACTTGTCCCATGAGATCACCTTTGAATTGAAAAATAAATCAGTAGCAACAGTGGCCACTGAGTACAGTAGGTCTTTTTTAATTGTTTAGATGGAAAAAATAGTATGTTAGAATAAACGCTATTAACATGTAAAATATTTGCCGCGACCGAAGAATGTGTTTATTAATGGGATCTTATAATTATGTAATCCATAAATTAAGGATAATTCGTTGCTAGCTCACGTTTATTAATAAAGGGATATTAACATAAGCTGAAGAAACTCAAGTTATTGCAGGGCTTAAAGTTACCTTTTTTCGATAACTTAACAATAACACCATTCTTATACAGTTCCCGAAATAGGTCTCACCCTCCCTAAACAGACACTCCACAAAAAAAAATTAGTGGAGTGGTTTAGAACTCTCAGTTATTTCTAGGCGCGTGTTGTCGTAAGGAATAAAGGGGACCTATAATTTTCCGAGTCAAAACGGCACCTTTCCATGACAAGAGATGATCTCGTAGTACTTATCACTTTAAAGGTAGTACCCCTGAAAAATAAAATGCACGACTGGGTCGCATGAACTTGCTCTTATGTAAAAGACTAAGAATTTCAGAAATGAATGTTATTACAGAATAATACTGTTCATAAGCATAAAACTCATTTTTTAAATGACTAAAACAACTCTATTAGTATGTGGAGCTAAACACAGGATGCCATGTTGTTCTAAGCAAATACTAGTTTATGCAAAAACAAAATTATAATTCGTTGTAATGGTTTTTAAAAAAAATAAGCTTTTATATACAAAATTTTTAAAACATTTTTAAGAAAAAATTTTGGTACGCCAATTTAAAGTTTTTATTATTGTTCGAATAAAAATTAAATTTACAAAAAAAATATTTGAGATATTGCTTTGAAATGCAATGTTTTTTAAACTTTTTAGAAGTTTCTCTATAAAAAAAAAAAATTTGCAAAATACTCGGAACCGTTTTCGGGAAAAATACGATTTTCGAAAACCATTTTTTAACATTTGTATGGAGGTTACCGTTATTTTTAGGTAAAATACATTTTTTTTCTCATGTCTTGTCGATTACATACATATATTAAGAAACTTTTATTTGTCAAGTTTTTAAAAAATCGAGCATGGGGTTTTTGAAATATGTATTGAGTTTTCCAAAGCAAAATTAAAATTTTTTTTTTAAAATCCAAAAAAAATTGTTTTTTAAAATTTTAATACACAATAATATTGAAACTGCTGGGGAGTTTTAGCATTAAAAAAATCAAACTCGGTCTTACCGTTTTTGAGAAAATCAAAAACAAAAAAATGGTTCCAAGGGGGGTACCAAAAATAACTATTTTTTAGAAATTTTTCTTCAACCATTACCTAACTTTAACTAAATGAAATTTTTTGAATTTTTCTTAAAAGAATCTGTGGGACAGTTTTTGAGAAAAAACAATATTTATATAATTTCGAAAAAAATTTCTATGGCAGCAACCATTATTTTTGGTCTTGACAAAAAAAAAAAAATAAAATGCACGACAGGGTCGCACGAACTTGCTCCTATGTAATAGACTAGGAATTTAAAAAACGAAAGTTATTAAAGACAACTGCTCATAAGGATAAAATGAATTTTTTAAATTCTTTTAATAGTAAGAGATAAAAACAGAATGCTATGCAAATATGAATTTATGCAAGAACAAAAATTATAAGTCGTTGTAGTGGTTCCTTAAAAAAATAAGCTTTTATGTACAAAATTTTTAAAACATTTTTAAGAAAAAATAAATTTTGGTACGCCACTTTTATATTAAACCGTTCTTGAGATATCGAATTTTCAAAAAAAAAAACGACTTTTTTTTCTAAAAATTGAAAAAATATTTTTTTTTAAGTTTTGAAATGCAATGTTTTTTAAACTTTTTAGGAGCTTCTTTCTAAAAAATTTCATTAAAATCCGTTATGCCGATAATGAGAAATTCAAAATTCGAAAAAATCGTTCTATTGTAGGTACAGTCAGTAATATCTAGATTTCAAATTTTTTTTTATTAAATTATAGATCGTAAAAATTAAGCAAAAGAAAAAAAATTTTAGCAAAATTCTCGGTACGATTTTCGAAAACCATTTTTTAACATTTGTATGGAAGGTACCATTCATCATCATCATCCGCTCGACAACCGGGTTCCGGTCCTGGCCTCTTTCAACAAGTCTCTCCACCTATCCCGGTCTCTAGCCGACGCCATCCAGTTGCGCAACCCAAGGCTTCGGGTTTCCTGGTCTACGCAATCTCTCCAGCGCAAGCATGGTCTACCACGCTGTCGTCTACCATAGAATGTACCACAAAGAACTTTCCGAGCAGGTTCCTCTTCGCTCATGCGAGCTAGGTGCCCTGCCCACCGGAGTCTACCGAGCTTAATTTTTGTCACGATATCTGCTTCTAGGTAGATTGCGTACAGTTCATGATTGTACCGTCTCCGGAATCGTCCTTCCTCACATATGGGGCCAACAATTCTCCTTAAGACTTTTCTCTCGAACGCAGCTAAGAGGTCGGAGTGCTTTTGCTAAGCATCCAAGTCTCGGATCCATATGTGAGTACTGGCCAGGTACCATGGTCCTGTACAGCAGCAGTTTTGAAGTTATGGTGAGATTTCTGGATTTGAAGAGCTTTGACAGACTATAGTAGGCTCTGTTGGATTTGAGAAGCCGCCCGCGTATTTCTTCTTCTATATTGTTATCGGCTGCTACTATTGACCCAAGGTATTTAAAGGATTGCACAACTTCAAATTCGTGCTCCGCTACCTTGATTGTTTGACCAACTGTTCCTCTCGAATTCGACGCCACCATGTACTTTGTTTTACCTTCACTAATGTGCAGCCCCATATTTTGTGCCGCCTGCTCGATCTGGATGAAGGAATCGTGTACAGCTTGTTCGGTTCTTCCGATGATGTCAATGTCGTTGTCGTTGCTTTCTCCAACGCCAGGTTGAAGAGGAGGCAGGCCAAACCGTCCCCTTGTCGGAGTCCATTAAAGATGTTGATTGGTCTGGATAGCAATCCGGCTATTTTTACTTGGCTTGTTACGTTGGTCATGGTCAACCTACATAGTCGTGTCAATTTAGTTGGGATGCCGAATTCTCTCATGGCTTTGTAAAGTTCTACCCTGGCTATGCTATCATAGGCGGCCTTAAAGTCTATAAACAGATGGTATGTTGGGATGTTAAATTCTAGACATTTTTCCATCGCCTGCCTAAGGGTAAAGATCTGATCAGTTGTTGATTTGATCGGTGATCAGATTTCCCTCTCCGTCCTTGCTTACGTTCTTACGTTCAGTCGCTAGCTTGCATTTATCATCAAACCAGTCGTTCCGATTTCTACGACTGCTGCTTAAGATGGAGTTGGTAGTACTAATGACAGCATTTTTAAGACGTGTCCACTTCTCATTTACGCCCAGCATACTGGCTCCAGGACTTACTCTCCCTAAATCAGGTGTTTCTAGGGCGAGTCCTAACGCATTGTGTTTTCATTGCACAGGGCAGTCGTGTTGATTCGAACCTGATCGCGGATGCAATGCGTCTTCGCAAGGCAATCCGCCCTCGGAAAACCATACCAACAAGATAGTGATCCGAGTCGATATTGGCACCTCGGTACGTTCGTACCGTCATCAAGTTCGAGTAGTGGCGACGGTCTATCAACACGTGGTCTATTTGGTTACGAGTGACTCGCATCAGGTGATACCCAGGTGGCTTTGTAGATATCTTTACGCGGGAATCTGGTACTCGAAACGACCATGTTTTTCGATGCTGCCAATTCTAAGACTCGAAGTCCATTGTCATTAGTGTTCTCATGCAAACTATGGGTGCCTGCGTAATGCCTGAATAGCGGCTCCCGACCTATTTTTGCGTTCAAATCCCCAAGGATGATTTTAACATCATACCTTGGACAGGCATTGAGGGCCTCTCGACTTGTTCGTAATAAGTCTCTTTTTCTTCGTCTGAGGACTCCTCCGTAGGTCCGTGAACGTTAATGAGGCTGATGTTCGTAAATTTGCCTCGCACGCGAAGGGTGCATAGCCTTTCGCTTATAGCGTTAAAGCCGATGATAGTAGACTTCATTTTTTCGCTGACTAGGAAGCCTACCTCGAGCACATGGTGTTTTGTATCGAGAGATCGATCGATTATATTGGGATTGGTGTCAATATCTCTAGTAAACCTACTTATTCAAATAAGTTGAGTATTGACATTTGATCAGGAATCATCATTTAGAAGTGTGCAAAAGAGATCCATCCATATTGCCATCATGCTCCACATTTCCTGCAAGTTTGTATGTAACCAAAACCCTCCTCAAACGTCTCGAAGTGCTCTTTACTCATTTTTTTAAAGATTGGTTTCCGAAGTGAAAATCTTTTATCATTGATGACTAGTTTTCAGGTGTTTTTGATATCCATGTGCATAAAAATGTCTGGTCATTTGTAAACAAACAATCGAAGTACTACTTCTTCCTCGGTCCAAACGCTCGTTATCAATGACACTCCCTATATCAGCTCACTAAATAAATCCAATTTGCTGGCAGCACTATTAATTAGAAGCTGCAAGATAGTGTTATGACTCCTCCTGTACTTGAGAACACAAACTTTTCCAAGAGACCAACCTTTTTTGCGTACTCGTACAGTTGCAAGAGTCCTCAAAGATCTTGACATACACACATCCGCTGGCCCGGATAGTATCCCTCCCATTGTTCTGAAGAGGTGTTCTTCAACGCTCTCAAAACCACTGTGTAAGCTTTTCCATCTGTCCTACTCTACATGTCTCTTTTCAAGTGGATGGAAAACAGCATTTGACCAGCATGTCCCTAAAAATGACGAATATTCTTCCCCTTCTAACTATCGTCCTATTGCACTTACGTCCCTTCTTTCCAAGGTCATAGAAACGCTGATAAATTATAAAGAAATATCTCAAAGAACGAAAGCTTCTCAATTACCGGCAGTACAGCTTTCATAGAAATAGGTCCACTAATGTTCTGATGGTATATCTCACCGAACAGTGGAACCAGTCTTTACATCGTTTTGGAGAAAGTAAGATTGCACTTGAAATTTCGACGGATAAGATGTTTTTTTTTTTTTGAAAAACAGCTGAGTGTTATGAAGGATCAATGTTATAGACTTTTTTTGTACTTTATTTGACATAAACTCATTATCATCAAGCAAGCTCTCTTGTCGAAAGTGCGTGCTTTTGGTATTGATGAATCCTTTCTTCATTGGATTAGAAATTACCTTTCAGGCCGTCCAGTACAAGTCGTATTGGATGGTCTCAAGTCTGAAACTCATAAAATAAATGCTGGTGTACCCCAGGGCTCCGTTTTGTTTCCGACTCTCTTTCTCATGTTTATCAACGATCTCCTATCTGAAACTTCTAATCCATTAAATTTATGATAGTACCCTCAGATTTTCAAGATTAATTTCCTTGTTCTTCGGAAGTGGAACTTGAACGGAAGCGTATGATAAGCTCATTAAATTCTGACCATGACAGCATTGTTCATTGGAAAATAAAAAACCGTGTAGAATTTAATACTTCAAAAACCTAATGCTGTCTTCTATTGATAAAAGGAAATCCCCCCCTTATGTCATTATCCATGAGTGACGCTTGCATTTAAGAAACCGAACAGCTTTCAGTTCTAGGTATGTGCATCACAGACAACCTTGTGTGGAATGATCACAAATTAGACGTCGCCAAAAATGCTGCTAAGTGCTTAGGTTTTCTCCGGCGATGAAAGGAATTTGTCACCCCCTCTGATCTGGCTGTAATCTATAAAGCCTATATTCGACAAGAGCTTGAGTACAATTCACATATTTGGGCAATTTCTCCAATAACTAACTTGAGTTGCCGAAATGTTTCCTGCCTTTCTTTATATTACCGTTATTTCAGTGTTCTAGCGAAATAGCCAGTTGCATTCCTTCCCTTAAATAATTTAACCTTAATACTCGCGCATTTAGGAATGCCCATCAGTTTACTCTTAATTCCAACTTCGGATGTGTTGTGAAATACAGAGATTATTTTTTCAGCGGGACTACACGAATGTGGAATTCTCTACCTAGCTCTATTTAAAACTAATGTTCATCGGTATCTCCTTTTAAACTCTTCCTTGTTTTCCTAGCTCTCATACTGTGATAATCATTTTAAGGGTAGTAATAACTCCTTGAGTGCGCTCTAATTATAAAAAAAATATTTAATAACCTGAAATCTCCCATCGATTTTTGCAATTCATTATGAATTGTTGTTTCACCTGCTAATAATTTGTGAACCAAAAGACCTAAAAACTTGAAGATCCAGTCAAGTTTAGGGCTTCTCAAGACAACCGTATCGATTGAAGTTGAAGTTTTTGAACACAATAACGTACCTAGTTCTTCCACTGGAAGCGGTTGATTGGCAAACCTCCAAAATGGATTTTATGTTCCATTTTGATTTATATTTGTAAACAAAACTTTCAACCTAGTCGTCGGTTTTCCTATGCCAACTTCATAACATCTAGAATTTGCCTCTTTCAAACAGTTTTGCCAAACGGAGTCACTGTGTGGCCGCGGCGGTACAACCGCTGATATGTTTAATGCTACTGTACTGCACCCGACGTCAGCTTACTGCGCGCCACCCTATGGCTGGTATGTGCATGCACATAATATATGAATGTATTTCTATGAATGGCCTTCGGGCGTGTGATGGTTCGTGTGTTTGAAGTATTGTGGCCAACTTGTTACGGTGTGCACTCCATGCCTTTCCTATGCTCATACCTACAATATGTTCCTAATTATTTTTATTTTGCTTTACTCGGCACTATATTTGTTTCATTTAAATTTTCAATTTTATATACAAAGTACTTTTTATTTCATTTCTCTCTTTTGTAAGCCATAACTTCTTGTCGAGGCCATAAACGGTTATTTTAATAGTTATTTACTTGAGTGTGTATGTGTGTGTGTTATGGGCAATGAGCATAACATAGTAAATAAGAGGCATAGTGCAAATTAACTGTAACATTGTAATAGATTATTAAAATTATTTTTTTTTTTCACAATTTTTCATAGACATTTTTAACGTGTTGGATATCTTACCGGATCTTTTTGGTTTATGCTTTTGCATTTGTTTTGCCTTTCCTTTATTGTATTATTTAAAAAAGAGAAGAGGTGTTTAACCTTAGTTTTTTTTATTAAAGAATTTTTGTTCTCGTACCAGCCGATAGCAAACATAAAATATTCTAACCACTAACCAGCCACTGAATTTGAATAAATTATTTATGTACATACATAAATACAAAACTGTATTTTCTAACAACCGAAAAAAAGCCTTTGACCAATTACCAATAAAAAACTTACAAATTACAGGTAGCGTAGTAATATTTAAAACACATTAAAGAAATACGAGGCTAACTTCTTAACTAAGAGAGGTTAGATCAATTTTCAATTTTTGCTTGCGACCTATAGATACTATAAGGCAAGTTATGCATTCATAAAAAAAATCGAACTCAAAATTTTGATCAAAGTTTACATTACGATGATAGCGAAGACAAAAAAATGGGTCTCGAAATTCTATCTTGCTGTGTGTCTGTTCGACTACAGTCTAAACGGCTCGGTCGATTTTCGTCAAATTTCGTAGATATCGTTTTCAAATTTTTCCTCACACATTTTTTTTAAGAACAAAAAATAAAGGTACCTGCCATACGATTTTTTTTTTCAAAATTTTGTAAATAACTTTTTCTCAAAAACTGGTGCGTCGGTGTCCATACGCTCCACGTATCCCAGCCATCTCAGTCGTTGTATTTTCAGCTTCTTGACTAGGTCAACGTCGCTGTAAAGCCCGTACAGCTCGTTGCTGAACCTTCTCCTCTATACTCTATCGATACAGACTAGACCGAAGATCAAACGAAGAACTTTTCTTTCAAAGCAGCCAAGCAGATTTTCATCCGTTTTAGACAGTGTCCATGCTTCTGCCCCATACAGCAGGACTGGGATGATGAGGGTCTTATACAAGGTCTCCTTGGTTCCTTGAGATAGGGCTTTATTACTCAAATGCCTTCTTAGCCCGAAGAAACAGCGGTTGGCAAGAGTAATTCTTCGCTTGATCTCTGCACTGATGTCGTTTTGCGATGTTATAGTGGAGCTCAGGTAGACAAAGTCTTTGACGACTTCGAAGTTATACCTATCCATAGTGACGTTTTGCCAGAGTCGACGATGTTGAGATTCCTTTCTCGATGATAGCATATACTTCTTCTTGTACTCATTAACAGCCAAACCCATTTTCGCCGCCTCCAGTTCAATACTTACAAACGCACCGGTAACAGCTTGCTTTGTCTTCCCAATGATATCAATATCATCCGCAAGCAGTTGAACTGACTTTTGAAAAATTGTACCTCTATTGTTGACGTTTGAGCTTCGTACAATTGCTTCAAGAACGATGTTAAATAGGTTGCATGATAGCGCGTCGCCTTACTTCAGACCTTTCTCGACATCAAAGGGTTCGGTGGTGTTCTTACCGACCTTGACGGAGCAGCGAGATTTCTCCATCGTCATCATCATGCACAAGCGGACGAGCTTGGCAGGGATTCCGAGATGAGACATGGCTCTATATAGTTGTTCTCTATCCACGCGACTTTGAAATTGATAGAAAGGTGGTGTGTATCGATTTGGAACTCCTGGGTTTTTTCCAGAATCTGTCGAAGTATGAATATCTGATCCAGGGTAGATTTTCCGGGCCTAAAACCACACTGATAGGGCCGATCAGCTCGTTGACAAACGGTTTTAGGCGTTCACACAGTACAGACGACAGGATTTTGTATGCGACGTTGAGGAGACTTATACCTCTGTAATTGGGACACGTCAGAGCATCTCCTTTCTTGTGGATGGGGCACACTATGCCGAGGTTCCATTCATTGGGCATACTTTTATTCGACCAAATTTTTGAGATGAGTTGGTGCATGCTCCCTACCATGTCATCCCAAGTCATCATTTGTATGCTAAAGCTCCCCAAAAGTTTTGAATAGTATTTTGTATTCAAATATTCAAATTTTATTTTTGGGATTTAAAAAAAAACATTTTTTTTGCAAAACTCAATATTTCGAAAACCCCATGCTCGATTTTGTTTAAACTTGACAATTAAAAGTTTCTTAATACAATCTACAAGATGGGAGAACAAAGTTATATTTTACCTAAAAATAACGGTACCTACCATACAAATGTTAAATTTTTTTTTTTTTTCAAAAACCGTATTTTTCTCCTAGTCGTGCATTTTATTTAATCACATTTTTGATCATTTTTTTCAAATTTGTCTATTTTTTTCTTATTATTCACACGTGCTCAAGGGGATTTTAAGAGAGCCTTATAATGTTAAACACGGCACGGGTGATAGGAAATTAGGGGGCTAGGGGGGAGAATGGAAGTGTCGATGAACATTGGTCTTGAATTATTCCATAATCGTGTTGTGCGAATAAAAAACGAATCTTTATATTTGAGGGTACAACCAAAATTAGGCTCGAGGGTGAACTGATTAAGGAAATGAATGCAACGGGCTATACTTCGAGTGAGCATTGCTTGTGAAAGAAGCCATAAAACTAGGAAATACATGAAACATTCCGACGGTATTCAAGAGTTGGGAATGAATCCATGATAGTTCTATCTCCTAAGAAGAAGAAGTTAAAACAAAAAATATAAACAAAATTCTTATAGTTTTTGTTTTTGTTTTTCGTTCTATCTCCTATCAATTTTAACGCTCTGTTCTGAATTCTATCTAATAAGTGGAGAGAAGTTTGTGCTGCACCTGCCCAAAGATGTGATTTCTACTCGAGTTTTGGACGTATAAACGGCTTATAAATAATAGCCAGATCAGAAGGGGTGAAAAATTTCTTGCATCGATATAGAAATCCTAAGCATTTAGCAGCATATTTAGTGGTCTCAAGAATGTGGTCATTTTCACGAGATCGTCGTTGACACACATACCGAGTACTGAGAGCTTTTCGGTTTCTTCGATGCAAGTGTCATTCAAGGACAATGTCTAAAGGGTGAAATTTTGCTTCAACGACAATAGACAGCATTGAATTTTCGAAGCATTAAACTCCTCACGGTTTTTTATACCCCTTTTAACAATGATGTAAAGATCGGAGTTTAATGGGATTATCATACGATACCGTTGCAATTCCACTTCCGAAGGAGATGGACGTGCATTTGAGAACGAGTATGAGAAGCTGAGAGTAGAGTCGTCGGCAAAACAATAAAGTGGATTTGAAGTTTCGGACAAGAGATCATTTATAAAAATTAGAAAAATTAGAAAAACAGAGACCTTGGGAACACCAGCATTGAGACTTAAAACCGTCCGATACAACATTTATTAAACGATCTAGAAGGTAATTTCTAATCCAAAGAATAAGGGTTTCGTTGATACCAAACGGACCCAATTTTGATAAGAGAGCCTGGTGCCAAACTCTATCAAATATCTTAGAAATATCAAGCGCAATAAAATCTTACTTTCTCCAAAACAATGTAAAGATCTGTTCCACTCTTCGGTGAGATATGTCATCAGATCACCAGTAGAACGATTGCTGCGAAAGTCCTAGTCGTATTGCCGGTCATTGAGAAGCTTTCGATCTTCGAGATATTTCTTGAGCTGATGATTTATCAGCGATTGCATGACCTTGGAAAGAAGGGACGTAAGTGCAATTGGTCGATAGGAGGATTGGGAGGAAGGCTCGCCTTTTTTAGGAACAGGCTGGACAAATGCAGTTTTCAATCTTACAGGAAAGTTTCCATAACAGTTCCAACAGATGGAAAAGCTTATACGCAATGGTTTTGCCAGCAATGAAGAACACCTTTTCAGAAAAATTGGTTTGTCATTGTAGATGAGCGTTGGAAGCGAAGATGAAGTTGAATTTTTTACGTTCCTGACAAATGATCACTTAATATCGCTTGCTTAATTTACAATATTAAGAACCAATTAGTATGCAATATAATTTAAGGCCATGTTCATTGAGTGAATGCTAAACCAACAACAGACTGCACTATAGATGAGTTACATGAAGCAACTCGATGACGATTTAAAAGTTACGGAATGTGTACTCTATCGGATGTGTATGTAACGTTAAAAATTTTCTAACGAAAAATTACGAATCAAACAAAAAATAAATATTAAATTTGCAAAAAAATAATACAAAAAAAAAGAAAATAACTATTGAACGACAAAATTGATACTTTCACATCTAATTACCGACTTATTATCGCCAAATTATCAACCTAATCCATTTAATTCTTTGCTAATTTGAAATCCATTCGCATTAATGTAGTTTCTGTTTAACTCAGTTATTCTTTCTGTTGTTCTGCATACTGCTATAAATTTATCTCTGGTAGAGACGGTTACAAGCTATAAGCTAAAGTACAAGACAAAGATAACTAGCTATTTTAAATCCGATTTAAAAATACTGTGGTTTGAAACTAATTTGAAACTTACGTATAACGTTGTAAAACATTCGGTTTATGGTCTAAGTGGACTTTATATGCTTTAAGTAAATTTTAGTGAAAAAAAAAAACAATTAGAATTGCAGTTAAAAGTAGATACTTAAGTAAACTTTACCTCATGTTTAAGTTCTCTTAACTATTTATGAATAAAATAATAAGTTTCATTTTCTAAGTTAGCATTTTGAAAGTGCAATTACCATATATTTACCAAAAACAATTTTTATTTCAATCGTATGTAACTTTAATTAAAATTCTTCGCGTACATTAAAAGTTTAAACTCATTTAAAATCACAGCCAATGAGGTCATAAAAGCTATAAAATATTTAACTGGCTAAATGAATTTGCCGCTATAAATACATACGACTCTGAACAAAGTTACCATTCATCCAAGAACAATATGAGGAGTGACTGATGGTGGGATACTCAATTACACGATCTCTTTGCTATTTTACTGCCTTCCCCGCTCGTCACTATATCAAAACAAAAATGTCCACATTATTAAAAGCCTAATTTAGAAACTCAAATAAAAAAAAAAAGAATACGAGAAAATGTTTTGTGTTGGAAAATTATTTAAAAAGAATTAAATACAATCGAAAATTCAACCAACGCCAAACGGCATGAAAGAGTGGCTTTAGTCGGAGAGCAGCCAGGCCCAGAGCCATGCCATTCAGAACACGTAATTGTTACACCCTGATTACGCGGCATTGTTAATGAACAAATTTACACCGTGCCTCTTGGGAATAGCTTACAAAATGGGAAATACATGGCAGACGCTGACTATTGCAATGTACGATTACCTACAGCTACTATACTATCTAGCTCTTCTATTAGTAAAACAACAACAATTAGTGGCAAAAATAAAAAAAAAATTTTAACAATCGAAAATTTCTTTTTCGAGGTTCCACATGTGTATATAAAAACAGTGCGGTTGATTTGTTTAGATGCACTTTTGGATTTATTTTTGTTCGTTCTTCGAAAATTCAATGATGACAAATTTTAAACAGTCTATTGTTATGGTATTAGTATGATACTTATTAACAATTTTCTAACTTTGAAGTAGTTTACTAACTATTTCTTATTTATAAAAGTTTCGTATAGCTAGTATCGTGCTAGTAAATTTCCTCTTAATGCACCTAAAAGAATGTCAGTTTGTGCAAAAAACAAAGTAAACAGATCTTTTTTTGGCGTTTGTAAATGTCAAAGAGTCATATGAAGTTAGCGCTATACCTACAAAAATAAAATAGTTATTTGATGATTTTAACTTTAATAAAATGATAGAGAAAGTATGATTTTAAAACTCAATTAAAATATGCAAAATCGTCGTTTTAACCAATTACGAGTATTATACTAAAACAAATTTAATATCGAACTATTTTTTTTTTAATGAAAAATGTTCTTATTTTTAGAATATTCCCGTGTATTGTTAATAGCTGGGGCCTTGTTCTTTAAAGCTTTATTTTCTTTCCATAGCCATCAAAGAGCACGGTAGTGCTTAGCCAAATTCTGGCACTACAGCCTTTTTACAGGAACAAACTCAGGCGATTTTTGCCCCCCCCCCCCCCTATCTTCAGTACCAATGAAGTCAGAAACTTAAAATTCGGCTAAGCTGGGCACAGGCACAGGCGCCTCACCAAATTTCAATTTTCTAGCATTAGCGGTTCCTGAGATATAAGGCCTCGAAAATCACAAAAACCGTAACTGACTGACTGACAGGTCATCAAAATTATAGAGCACTTCCCGACATCGTAGAATCTTGTAATTTTGCACAACGGTAGGTCTTGTCATGCAAGCAGAGGAAAAAAACGAAAATTTGAGGTTTTCCATTCAGAGGGCGTGGTATCCATCCACTTTTTCCGAATTGGTGTTGGTTGAATGGAGCACTTCCGACTGCTGTAAAACGATGAAATTTGGTAAAGTGGTAGGGCTTAAATTGCATAGGTACAAAGAAAAAAATATAAAAGTAGTAGAATAATATTGAAACAGCTACAATGTAATAGAGAAATTTTATTATTTAATGATTACTGACTAAAATTTGATGGGCTGGCTTGGCAAGTTTTTTTTATGTCCAATTCAAAAGGTTTTAAAAACTTAACCAGTAAGTCCATCAAATTTTAGTCAGTAATTATTAAATAATAAAATTTCTCTATTACATTGTAGCTGTTTCAATATTATTCTACTTTAAATATTCGGTATTAAACCTTCATGAAGTAAGAACTTGGCGTACTTTTAGATCTCAGTACTTTTCACGGTTGACTTGTTACACAAAAGTTTTTATATAGAAGTACTTGGCTCTTTTTTTTTAACATTTATGTTTTTGGCCTGATATTAATTACTGTATAGATGTCGAGTGGCTTTGTTTGAAAAAGCCTGCGTTGCTATCCAACCAGCACCCAATTGCTTGGGTTTTACTTTTAAAAAACCTCCATATTACTATTAGAATTAATATTATAATACCTTTATATATAAATAGTATTCTCATGAAGACGAAAGATTGGGGCGACATCTTAAGAATAGCGTTGGTACTTGTTAGATTTGTAACTGCTAAATTTGATAATAAAATATTCTCTTTTTTATTACTTGTTTTGTATCTTATCCTAATCTAGACTGTAAAATCGTGCGCTAATTTCAGCGTCACCACCAGGATAGCATTGGCAACACAAAATCACGCTCCATGATAATACTATAGGTTATATATACAAAGATAATAACCTTTGTGAAGAATAGGATAAGATACAAAACAAGTAGTAAAAAAGAGAATATTTTAGTATTAAATTTAGCAGAGACAAATCTAACAAGTACTTTTGTTATGCTTTAGTTTTATATACAAATATAATACTAAAGTTTTTTTTTTTTTTTGAACGGGCTGGCAACATTTCCGAATTGTTCATTTTTTGTCGCAGTCTACCGTGATTTAGCCTTCTCTTTGATAATGTCTCGTTACTTGTATCACGAGTCGGGAAGATGTATAGAAAAACTTTTTTTTTGTATGGAGTATGACATCGTTCGAATGCCAGCCTCAGTTTCTTACTGTGACAGGAATTCGAGTGGTCCAATTTTCAATGACTTGCGTATAAATATGGCTGAATTTGAGCGATGGCCTGTGTTATCTTCACCTAAAGAGCATCGCTCAAATCGCATGAGATCGGTGACCAATTTACGTCACTTCTGTTAGAGATAACCTTACATCCAAAACATTCATGAAGAATGGGAATCGTGGCGTGCGCTGAGTGGCACGTAGCGCTGTCGTGCTAGAACCACATGTCGTCTAGGTCTATATGGTTCTATGTGTGCCACAAGAAATTTGTTATCATAGTTCTTAAGTGTTCGCCATTCACGGTGACCGCCTCACTAAAGTCGTTTTGAAAAAATTTACACCAAACAGTAACTTTTTGAGGATGCGTTGTCTACTGGTGAACTGGTGAAACTCGTGCGTGTTGGTTTCGTCCCATATACGACAATGTTCCTTGTTGTTAACACAGCTAATCAGCCAAAAAATGCGCCCCATCGATAAAGATGATTTTTCGGCCAAATTTGGGATCAAACGAACGGTGGCGTTGTCTATGGTTATAAGTTTTAGCTCCTGGGTCAGCTAGATCCTGTGAGGGGATGTAGGCCCAAGTCCCGCAAAATTCTCTAAATTCAAAGCCCGAATTTTTATGCACGGCGCGGAATTGAGAGGCTTCGGGTTCTGCTTTACACTTTCACAGGCTGCGGTGATGTTCTCGGTTGATCTTGTGTTCCTTTGAAGTACGAATGTCGGCTGATTGGTTATCGATCCTCTCAAATTTGGCCACCACGTCTGCCGTTAAATGGGTGCAATGTTTGCAGAAACTAACGCTCGTTTTGATAATCAAGTTTTATCATTTGGACGTGCTCTTCAATAATGTTACTTGCCATGGTGATTTAGCATCAGTAACTGAATAATAAACAATAGATTTGACAGATGTCACCAAAACAACATGGCCGCCACAGGTAGTCAGGTAATCAACCAACGCCAACTTGATAAAACCCTTTAGATGAATGCACAGCTAAAATATTCTCGTTCAGGTACCCTGTCTTAACTCTGCTTACTCGAGAACTGTCAGGGCGCCGAACATATAACTTCTTCATTTATGCAGTTAGCATTTTCTTTTCGTTAAAGATTGTATTTGACGTTTGTTCCTCGAAATGTAGGAAGGTCTCAGGTGTTCTTATCTATTAGCACATGGTTGTTTTGCAGTTGTTGGCTCGACGGTGTTAAGAGATCCAGATTGATGTGTGAATCCTTAGTCTTGGAGAGTTGTTTTTGTAAAGATATCAAACACTTTCAGCGTTTCTGATTTAGTGTTTACCATTGTATTGTTGCTTTTCTTTTGTTGAAATTCTTATTCCCCCAATCTGGGTACAAACCCCCACCAACTTACGGTTTTGATCCGTATGTGTTTCAGTGTAAAATTCATCTTCCAGGAATGTCATGATCATCCATCTTGGTTTTTGCATGAAAAACTAAATTCCACTGTATTTACTTGAATTCTTTCTTGTACATATATTCGTCTTTGAACTTTACTTTTTGTCTAAAATATCGCCAAAATATTTTGTTCATCTCAGAATGCTAGTTAAATACCTTTGATGACGCACGATATGATTGAGATGTCACCCAGATGCGGGAATAACAACTTCATCCATATCATAGGCAATCACACTTTATCTCTCCACTTCCAGGCATGTCAACAGCTCGTTTCTAAAAAAGAAAGGCAGGTAGAACTGTTTGATTTGACTGACATTATCTTACTAAAGACAAAACATACGTATAGAGTTGAATAATTTTGCTAAAAAATCTCTACATAAGCTTCATGTGTTAAGCAGTTCCCCAAATGTTGTGCTCCATGCAGTGAATAAAAAAAGTACATTACTTAGACTACATTCAAGTGCGCGTCTAATTAAATGAACCGCACTGTTGATATAACCATTGAAATAGGCCGTCGACCACGGGAAGGCGGAGGTGGCGGCATAAACGTCTTACAGACACAATGTCAAATATCTAGAGAAAGTGCATTCGCACGTTGCTATAATTTTTCGTGGAAATTATACGTTTTACTTTCTAGCCATTGTTTCTTTTTCAAAATATTGTTTTTTTTTTGTTGTTTTTGTTCGTCTTTTTAGTGACATATTATATTCTTGAATACACAGCTTTGTTCGACTGAAATCATTGAAAGTTTAAATTAGTTAATTTATCTATTCATTATTTGCCTTACGATCGAATCAACAATTTCAATATCGTCTTAGATCAGCTAATTTTTAAGAATTCGATTGCTGGCAATTTAAGCTGATTACTGAACTGAACGTTACTAGGAGCTGAGTCAAAACAAACAAAACTTGAAAACTTGATGTTAAACTTTATGTTCTGGAAAATTTTCAGTACCGACTACAACAAATCTATTTCGGGGACTGAAAGGAATATTATCTATCAAAAAATACATACGTGAATTATTTAAAGCCTCTCTTATAGAAGTTGAATTTTAACAATCGCTCCTTATTTATTATCGATCACAACTAGTTTTCGATCACAAGTAGTTGACCGTCAATATTCAACCGTGGTATTTATTTATTTATTTATTTATTCATCTACGAGTTTTAAGCTTAACATATTACAATTCAGTTAGTTCAAATTTAAAGCTAACTTAAAATAACAATTCTTGAAATAAACTAAGATAAATGCAGCAATTTATAAAAATAAGTTATTCACATCATTTTTAAATTTATCTCTAGAGCATGTCAGATCAAAATGACCATTTATTTTATTGAACTTTTTAACAGGCTCCAGCGCATTTTATAAAAAAAAACATACCTCGCAAAACGATTCTGAACCTTCTGGATTCTATCTTAATCTTAATCTGCTTAATCGAGATTAGATCTCACTAAGGAGGTATATTAAGAGATAAGAGTTTTAGGATCGGAGAAATCTGTTTCTTTTTATAAAGCCTAACATTGAGTTCGCTTTGGCGACTACAACATTAACATGAGGAACAAACAAAAGTTAAAAGTAACACCCAAGTCTTCGACCTTTACAGTTCTCTGTAGATGACTGCGACCTGGATTTAAAGATTATGGGAACTCGTACACAAACTGTTTTCTAGAAATAGAGATCAGGAAGCATTTTTTAACATTTTGGTTCAAGTGGTTTAGTCGACACCAGAGAGATAGATTTTCAACCATTTGAAGCTTAAAGCAGTCACCTTAGCTTGCTGCTCGAGATTATCAGCATATACATATGAGACATTGGCTGAAATTAAAAATGTTCAAAAGTCGTTTTTTATTGGGAAATCTATAGGCAGCGCAGTAAAATTTTACACAGTAAACAACAACAAAGGAATAGTGCGTATAAACTAGGCAGTAATAAGAGTGCACATAATAGTGCTGATAAAGTTTTGGAGCATCTGGATTACAGTGACACTCAAATTGGTTGCAAAAGTTTTATTTTTCGTGAGGTTGGCAGGTTTTGATTATTCGAGAATGTGTTCGGTGATATTTGTTCATTTTATGGTAAATTTTCACAAGAGCAAAATTATGTGGTTTGCAATATTAATTTACGATTAGACGGTAAACGTTAATAGTCAATGGTCAAAATGTTGCCTCTTAATGCGTGTGCATGTTCCTTATCTGTTACGTGGGAGTATGAAATTCATCGAAGGATGGCTGCGATGCTAAACGATTAAAAAGAACATGAAAATGATTTTTTTCTGACACCGAGCCCTTAATTTGACTTTGTCTACATACATGCCATTGAGATTTGATTTTATTAATAATTTTGCCACTTGTTTGACAACAAATTTTTCAGTGATGTTAATTCAGCATAAACCACATCAAAACGTATACTTTTCCAACACATCCCTTAGCTTATTCAAAAGTGATTGTTTATTCGTAGGTATATATTTCATTTTTAGTTTTTGTTTCCTTTTACTTTGTTCACTTAATGAGTCTGAAATATCTACTAAATTAAGATGATTTGTTAAAAGAAACTCAGAAATTATGTACAGCCCTTTTCTGTTTTGGATTTTTATTCATTTCAATTTGTATTATGTATTTTTGTAAGAAATTACATATTTATTTTACTTCTTTTCCAAATCAGCTGATTTTGACACGGGTATAAATGCAAAGCATACCAACTTTAAAATTTAAAGTAAAAGTGTATATGCAGTCAAAAAAGCATTTTATTCGGACTTCCATTGCTGCACTATGTATAGATTACCAATAAAATACGCCTAAAATATCATCAATAAATATATCAAAAAAGCAACGGACCAAGATGCCTGCCTAGAGGAACACCTTACGTGCACTTAATTGGCCTGGAGTTACATTCATCAAATTTAATTTTCGAATCCTGCCGGCTAAGAAGGAGTTAATCCAGTGAAGTAAGCTCGAGTGCTTTTCTGGCGAATGATCCTAAGAGGACAGGAAGGGTACTTTCCCAGCCGTCCAAAGAGGTAAATTCTACAGAGGGTACGAGCGTGAATACTCTAATGGGACCGCCCAATCCGCCGACTGGTAAAATCCAATCAAAGGAAAGTCCGATCTCATTGGAGACCCCCTCGACGAATACGCCTACGACGACGCTGCTGAAGCAAACAGCGGGACCACTTCTCCCAACCAGACCTGGTATGGAGCCACTTGCTCCATCGGGACTGGAAGGCGGGAAGGTGCAACCGTTGGAGATGGATATGGTGGGGCCGTGTGGGAGTGGCGCTAGGGGCCCTAGCCCCATAGGCAACTCCGGCACGTCTCTTCCATCTCTATCGAGTGGAAGTAGTGTCATAGACTTAACAACGAACACGACAATGAACACGACAAAGAACACCGTAATCGAGAAGAAGGCCTCACGGAGTGCTGGAAATCTCACCCAACGGGTTCTGAAAAAGAAACGACGGAACGCTGAGAGGATTGTCCGGCGTCTATCTAGCAAAAATACCGAAACCTTAACGGCCAGGGAGAAGCTAGCGCTGGGCAATGCTACTCAAAAACTAAAGACCTTGACGACCACTGACATAACGAACAACTCGACAAAAACAAAGACAAAGACCTTGAGAGCGGGAAAGGAGACGGTCGGCACTACGCCCCACCCTGAACCAAACTCAACGGCGTCTAAAAGAACGAGGCAGGATGATAAATCTTCGCCTACAAATCCTTCACCCAAAACGAAGAGAAGAAAGACCTTGATCACTGAAGGGACTACGGAGAAGCGACAATTTGCCATTGCGGATTTCGGTACACCCTCCCGAAAACTCTCCGATGATCAATGGCAGTTGATGGAAGTCAGAATCCTGGACGAGGTGAACGACGTTATCGTTAAGAACGGGCAACCGCCTCTCTTCGGTAATCTCAGAACCGTCCACGGATTCAAGATGCTGACATGCGAAGACGATTATACTCTCGTGTGGCTGCAGGACTTCGTCAAAAGAACGATTGCTCCCTGGCCAAATGCAAACCTTCGCCTTATGGGGCTTAAGGAAATAAAAGACCTTAACAGACCCAAAGCGAAGATGATGATGCGAGGACCAACCATCCCTAGGGACCGCATTGAGAGGTACCTGCAATCCCTAAATACTGAGCAGCTCAGTGAGAACTGGAAAGTGCTTGAGATGGGAGAGCAGACGAAAGACGGCACAGAAGTGGTTGTGCAGCTCAGTCACAAGTCTATACCACTTTTGAGGAAAATTGGCTTCAAAGTTCGGATCGGGATAAACCGGTGCAAACTGCGACTAATAGCCAACAAGAACAAGCAAGTAAGTAAGGGGCGGGAGGTTTTTAATAAACTATGAACATGAAATTAGTACAAATTAATCTCCAACATAGTAAAGCAGCCAGCGCCAACCTTGTCTACCTCATGGAGAGTAGGCAAATAGACATCGCCCTTATTCAAGAACCCTGGATCGCAGGTGGCAAAATTAAGGGCCTGCACTCAAAAGGACTTACACTGTTCAAAACTGCACAAGTGGTATCAAACAGTAATTTTAGAACTTGCATTGTAGCTAGGAAACAGTTTAATCTTTTTCTTCTATCTACATATAGTAATCTAGACCAGACTGTCGTGAAGCTAGAGCGGATCGGGCTCCCACCACTCATCCTGGCATCTTGCTATATGCCATATGACGGGACGGAGGGACCACCTGCAGACCTAACAGTCCAGCTAGTAGAGCGAGCAGCAATCGAAGGATGGGACGTGGTTCTAGGATGTGATGCTAACTCACATCATGCTCAATGGGCAAGTACCGACACCAACAGTAGAGGTGAGTCTCTTTTTGAATTTATTATAGAACATAATTTACTGGTAGCAAATAGGGGCAATGAGCCCACTTTTGTTATAAAAAACAGGGAAGAAGTGATTGATATAACTGTTACTAATAATTCAGATACAGTTTCAATCGACCAATGGAATGTTCTCAAAGAAGAATCATTCTCAGACCACAGGCTTATAGGCTTCTTGATAAATGATGCAGTGGAAACTCCGAAACCTTATAGGAATTTCAGAAACACCAACTGGGATCTCTTTAATAGGGAATTAGAGAAAAAACTTTCAATAACACTGCGATTCAAGAACCCAAGCATATTGATCAAACATCAGAAGAACTCAGGGTGATTCTTAGTAGCGCCTTCGAGAAAAGTTGTCCACTGAAACATATAGGGAAAGGAAAAAAGAAACCACCCTGGTGGACGGTAGAACTCGGTAACTTGAGAAAAGTAACAAGAAGACTTTTCAATGCTGCCAAAAACACTAGAAATGATAATGACTGGGAAGTATATAAAACCAGTCAACGAAAATTTAAAGCAGAAACGCAACGAGCGAAACGAAGCTCATGGAGAACTTTTTGCAGTGAAATCGAAGGGACAAACGAATCTGCTAGACTAAGGAAAATTCTTTCCAAAGATTCAATCCCTTTAGGATCTCTAAAAATGCCCACTGGGTGCTGGACAGAATCCTGCAATGAGACTCTTGAGCACTTGATAAATACTCACTTCCCGGGTTGCGGGTCAAATGACAGCAACCTGGAAACAGAACCCTACACGGAACACATTATACCATCGGATATTATAACGGAAGAAAAGATAAGATGGGCAATCCATTCGTTTTCTCCGTATAAATCCCCTGGCCTTGATGGCATCTTCCCAATGATGCTACAGAAAAGCGAAATCCAAATAATACCGCTCCTGAAAAACATATTCCTTAACAGTCTAAAATGGGGATATGTTCCTTTATCATGGCGCGAAGTCAAAGTGGTTTTCATTCCAAAAGCTGGCAAGCCCAGTCATACAGAAGCAAAAGATTTCAGGCCAATTAGTCTGACATCGTTTATTCTTAAAACGTTTGAAAGACTGATAGACCTACATATTCGTGGCACTCTGAAACTGGTTGATTTATCCCCAGCTCAGCACGCCTACACAAAGGGGAAGAGTGTAGAAACGGCACTTCACAGCGTCGTTAGCACGATTGAGAAGACATTGAGCGACAAAGAATATACCCTTGCTGCGTTTCTCGATATTGAAGGAGCCTTCAACAACGTGAACAATAAAGCGGTAAAGGCAGCTCTAGTAGACAATAAAATCGATAATTCGATAATACGTTGGGTTATGTGCATGCTAAAGAACAGGCAAATTAACTCGGAACTTGCAGGGATACTGATGAGAGTGTCCACATCCAGGGGCACCCCACAGGGGGGAGTTCTCTCACCACTCCTTTGGGCGCTGGTTATGAACACAATTCTCATTAATTTAAAACACTGTGGTGTAAAGATAGTAGCCTACGCTGACGATCTTGCGTTATTAGCTACAGGTAAATTCTTACCCACTATCAGTGAACAGATTGAATACGCCCTTTCTAAGGTTAATAGATGGACTAGAAAGTGCGGCCTGATGGTTAACCCGTCAAAAACAGAATTAGTCCTCTTCACAAATAAAAGGAAAATACCAAACTTCAGAATACCTTCAATTGAAGGCACCCCGCTGAAGATTTCAGATCATGCAAAGTATCTTGGTGTGATTCTAGATAGGAAATTAAACTGGAGTCTTAACACTAAGGAAAGAGCGAAAAAAGGTATGATTGCATTCTACTCCTGTAACAGAATCTTTGGGAAATCCTGGGGACCTAGTCCAAAAATTATCAGGTGGATGTATTTGGCGATAATCAGACCAATACTAACCTATGGTAATTTGGTATGGTGGAATGCAACGGAAAAAAGCACGAACCTCAAAACTCTGGCAAAAGTACAGAGACTCGCGTGCATTGGGATTACGGGTGCCATGAGATCCACACCAACTGCAGGGTTGGAGGCGATACTCAACCTGAAACCCCTAGACCTTTTCGTACAAGAATCCGCAGCATAGAGTGCCTTAAGGCTAAGCCAGACTAATACCTGGAAAAACAGCGCAATAGGACATGCTCAAATTCTTCAGAAATACTTGGGTGATAGTATCATTACAGATTATACAACACCCGAGCTTGACTTTTATAAACCATTCCAAACTGCCTTTCCAAGCAGAGAAGAATGGCTGAACAACCAACCCTACACCAGTGAATCAGAAATAGCAATCTATACTGATGGCTCCAAAATGGACACAGGTGTTGGTGCAGGCTTTTTCTCAGAAACTCTTGAGCTAAACAACTCACTTAGGCTCCCGGATCATAGCAGTGTCTTCCAAGCGGAGGTCCTGGCAGTGACAACAGCTGCTAGACAGGTATCAATGATGGCGATACCACGGGCTGATATCACCTTTTACATTGACAGCCAAGCGGCAATAAAAGCGATTTCTGCCACTGTGATAAAATCGAAGCTTGTCTCTTGCTGTCGCGAAGAGCTTAAGGTTCTTGGCACGCAGCACAATATTAGACTCTGCTGGGTACCGGGACACAGCGGCATACCAGGTAATGAAAATGCCGATGAGTTGGCAAGACAGGGATCAGCGCTCGACGCTAGTCAAGCAGAGATGGTAAACATCCCACTCTGTAACATTAAACAGAAAATTTCAGACATAATTCTAAGGAAATCCAATGAAAGGTGGAATCTACTTGACACCTGTGATACTACTAGGAAAATATGGCCCTGCTTTAACAAGCAGAGAACTGACAAAATTATACAACTTAGTAAGAGGTCCCTTCGCTCTCTTACGAGCATAATCACCGGACACAATTTATTGAAATACCATAAATTTAAAATGAAACTAAGTACAGATGACCTATGCAGAGGATGTGGTGATGAGGAGGTACATGAAGACACCTCACACTTTCTCTGTCATTGCCCGTCACTATGCCACCAGAGAAGGAAATGGCTTGGTAGCTACTTCTTTGATAATCTAGAAGATATTTCTAATATTTCAGGAATACACATATTGAACTTCGTCAATGCCTCAAAATGGCTTGACTGATTAATAGAATACATAGGTTTTATCAGGAAAGAGTGATAACACTCACGGGTAACACAATGGATCTACATTGATCTAAGTGTGACAATAGCAACATCAATTGTCAGCCCAACAACCTAACCTAACCTAACCTAAGCTCGAGTGAATGCCGAAGGTTACGAATTAATATGTTGTTGCAAACTTAATCGAAAGCCTTAAATCCGTATATATAGCATCGACTTGATAACGCTTTTCGATAGTATCCACAACAAAGAAAGAGAAACGTGCTAAACTACTTATAGTTGATCTTCCTGAGATAAATCCATGCTGGGCATTACTTATATGTTCTTTCTCCAAAAAATCAAGCTTATTTTTTACTTAACTTTCTAAAAGTTTGAGATTGCTGTTTTTTTTAAATACTCCGGATGACAATGACGGATTGAAAATATTAAGTAGAGGTAGGCAAAGTGAATTCGCACATCTTTTAAGATAAGGACAGGAATACCATCAATACGAAGCTTGACATTTGGTTTAAGAATTTGTAAGCCTTTTAAAACATCAAACAAATCTAAGGCTGAAAACACACCGGATAAAGCAAAACGTGTTTTTTTGTTTCGTGAAACAAGAGAACATTTTTTCTTATGAGACTACACACACCAAAGAAAACGAAACAAAACACACGTTTTTGTTCTGAAGTGATTCGGTGGTGGTTGTCGAAAATACATGCCATTGTATACGAGCAACACACATCGAATGCAACAAATCTGTTTTGAACCACCGTCGTTGACGATAATTGCCTACTTTTTTGTGGCGCAAAACACACCAAATGAAACGAAACAAAAACAAAAGCAAAACAGAAAAACATGTTTCGTTGACGATAACTGACCTATTGTTTTTTGCAAAACAAAATTTTGATTTGAAACAAAAAAAAACAAAACGTTTTGTTTTGTTGCATTCTGTTTCGCTAGGTGTGTGTTCAAATAAAAAATGTTTTTTTGACTATCGAATCAAAAATGTTTTGTTTGATCCGGTGTGTTTTCAGCCTAATTGTATTGACCCTATATCGAACTTTGGGGCTTTTTCACAAGGGATGACTAGATTTACCTGCGAGTTAGAATACAAAGATTCAAAGAACCTGACAAAAAGTTCAAAAGTCTTTTTTACATCAGTAGATTCTTCACCTTTAAAATTAATATTGGTGTGTAATTTGTATTAATGTCAGACAACAGTTGGGTAGTAAATTTTTTGATCAGAAGAATATTCCACAAGGGCCAAGTGTTCTTGCGAAGTAACCTTCTCCCGCTTAAGAGAGAATGCCCATCAGCTTACCCTTGAGCTCAGTTCAGATATTTGAGGTCAGTAATGCTTTACCCGGCAAATATTTTCCTCTGCTTGAGATATGCACTCCTATCACTCGTGCAGAATGGCCATTTCGGCACCAGCTGTGTGCCAATTATTATACTTTGCTGTTGATACCACATGTGATTACAATGCCAATTAGTAACTCTGCCGATACCCTTAAGTTTCTAAGTAAATCCTCTAAATATAGACTTTTAAACACAAAATGAAATTCTAAAATCGGTTCCGGGATTGTCTGATATACATTATGCTATCTCGAACACACAAACGATGAATAAATAAATTGTAAATAAAATTTAAGGGTACAACTCTTGGAAAAATTGGTGCAAATGTAGGTGTATTGAGACTTATTAACGGTTTTTCAATTGACACAGGTAGATTTTGTTCTTTAATGCAAACGTAATACTCATTTTACGGGAGACGTAGTGACTCTTCACAGTCGACTCTTTAACGTTTGGTGGGCAAATTTGAGAGGTTCGGTAATCAATCAGCAAACACTCATACGTCAAAGTAACGTAAGGTCGGCCCATTTTTATATAATACAATTTTCAACAGGGCTGATGACGGAAAACGGTTGAAGGTTTTAGGCACGACAAATTTCCCTTAGAGCGACACTTTCTTTAACGTGTACTTAAGCTACCGTAATTTGTTAACGTGTGTACTCATTTGTCTCAATGTGCTCCTTCATACATACTCATGGAAATCCATGGAAATCTCTATTATATGTTAAGCAATAACAATTTTAAACCGTTGTTGTTCGCACCTAACTGCTGAAATACTGTTAGAAACAAATTTACTGATCGGAAATCATTTACCAGCTGTTAATAAACTGTAACTAGAAACAGTGTTGCCAATTTGTAAATCAAATCTCAATTAATCAGAATTAAAATACTAAGAATAAGATGCACATTATACAATTGACAAGCTGTATTCTGGTATTTCTCTATTCATAGTATAATGGAAAAATTTATTGAGCACAGTTCATCTGTCAGTTGTCAAATTTACTGTCACTAGAAGAAGTTATATCAATTTGAATAAAAAACCTTTATCGCTGTGTGCGATGTTTTCCTGGTCGTTCTTATGCAAATGGGTTCAGTCTAACGAAATGGCAATTTTGTTTTTCAAAATGGGAACATTTTTAATTAAAATACAAAATTAAGAGTGTCTATAACAACTTAGCAAAAGTTGTAAGTCTACTAAAAATCTGAACGAAATCTATTTAATTAATTTTTAACTAATATTGATTGATTTATAATTGCACGTTCATTGCGTAAACTTTTTAAAAATAATGAAAAAAAAGAAGCAATACACTAGAAACCCCACCGCTACACATCGACATAATGTAATGAAAACACTTTCAATGGCGCCACTTGTTCTTTTTTTTTAAATTTTTTTTTAACTTTTAAAATATAAATATTCTACATATGAACAAAAGATAATAACGTGGTTATTGAATTAAGAAGAAGAAAAAACTGAAAAGAAAACGCTCAAAAACTACCCTTGAAAACAGCCCGACTCGGCGGCATTCTTCGAAATGTGTTCGTTGCCCGTGAAAAAATATTTTCTGCTTGCGGGTGGGCGGTTTCAGTATAGGTATGTATTGGCTTACATCTATCCAAAATGAATTGCTGCTGCAATGGAAGCTTTTCTTTTTCTTTTTCGTTTTGTTTATTTATTTACCGTTGGTTGGAGTTCATTTTCTCTGGACAAAAATTTATTATGATGACGTAAATGATAGAATGTTCCAGAAATAATTTCAAATCAACAGACGTACAAAATGAAACATATTTCAATTGGAAAATGTTTAAAATGACAAGCCTATGACTTTGTATTTTAGGCTGAGTTTTACAAATGGACAACAGACAAGTTACAATGTCTTTCGATGATTATCCGCTTATGTTCTTTATGGACATTGTAAAGGGTGGTTAAATTTTAAGGGCCGATGTTGATTTTGAATTAAACACAAATTATTTAGGAAATTACTGTCACTTCTTTTTATTATGATAATATGGTATGGTTCAATTATGTATGGAACAAAATATCGGCCAAATGGTCGCCGCGACCTCGGCGGCACATCTCCATCCGATGGTCCAAATTTTCGATGACGCTGAGGCATAATTGAGGTTGTATGCCGTTAATGTGCCGAATTATATCATCCTTTAGCTCTTGAATTGTTGCTGGCTTATCGACGTATACCTTTTCTTTCAAATAACCCCAAAGAAAGAAGTCCAACGGTGTGAAATCACATGATCTTGGTGGCCAATTGACATCGCCACCACATGAGATAACACGGCCATTGAGTTTGTCGCGCAATAGAGCCATTGTTTCGCTGTGTGGCAAGTGGCACCGTCCTGTTGAAACCACATATCGTCCACATCCATATCTTCCCATTCGGGCCATAAAAAGTTCGTTATCATCTCACGATAGCGAACATCATTCACAGTAACTGCCTGACCGGCCTCATTTTGGAAAAAAATACGCCAGCCCATAAACCGCATCAAACAGACACTCTTTGTGGGTGCATTTGTTTTTCGACAATCACTCTTGGATTATCATTCGCCCAAATGCGGCAATTCTGCTTATTGACGCATCCACTGAGGTGAAAATGTGCCTCATCACTGAAGATGATTTTCTTCGAAAATTGATCATCCACTGTTGCCATTTCTTGCCACCATTCTGACCATTGACAACGCTTGAAATGGTCAAGAGGCTTTAGTTCTTGAGTCAATTGCACCTTGTAAGCGTGTAAATGCAAGTCTTTATGCATAATGTTCATCAACGACGAGCGTGAGAGGTGCAATTGTTGGGCACGACGACGAGTTGAGGTGGACGGGTCTTCAGCCACATTATCGCGAACAGCAGCAATATTTTCTGCAGTACGAGCTGTACGAGCATGCACTGGTGTTTTCACATCTCCTACAGACCCGGTTTGCTCAAATTTTGGCACGACTTTTCCGCTAAAAATAATACTTATCGGGTTCCCGGGCTGAAAAGTCTCAGCCTGAGAAACGGTGCAGCGGATTTCTATTCTCTACGACATATCATAAAGGCTTCTGCGATGATTTGATGTTTCAACCGGAAAAGATTCGGTCTTTCTGATAACATCGAAGCTGGGGCTCTGATTCAAAAACTTTTTCGTCTACAACATTTTCGTCCATTCTCTCGACGTGGCTCAGCCAATAATCTAACTAATAGAGCTCCACGTTGTAAGAGTATCTTCTCCTTCATTCGAGAAAGAGACCAAATATTGAACACATTTTTTGGCCAGATCGAAGTCGTACCGCTTTGTTAGGACAGTTCTTCTTTAGAAATCTATTATGCTGTCATTCGTGGGGTTAATGCCTACTCCGTTCTAGTAACCTTTGACGAAATGTGCTCAGGGGTTAATTGAAAGAGTGATGGGAAAATAAGAGGGGGAGGGGTGAAAGAAATTGAACATTGGTCTTGAATGTTTTAAAATTGAAATGGCAGTGCAAAACCGTGCCGGGTAAATTATTCCATAATAGTGTTGTGCGACTAATACACGAATACATCCGAAATTCAAAATTAAACTCTAGGATAAACTTGGCGAAACAGGTATCAGGTGAATTGATTGAGGAGAGGAATGCAACTGGCTATACTTCTGGTGAGCTTGTGAAAGATCCGATAAAACAAGGAAAGCCATCAAACATTCCAGCGGTGTTCAAGAGATTGGAATGATTCCATGATAGCTCTGTTTCTCATCAGTTTTAATACTCTGTTCTAGATTTTATCCAATAAATGAAGAGAAGTTTGTGGTGCACCTGCCCAAAGATGTAAGTTATATACTCGAGGACTTATAAACGCCTTATAAACTGTAACCATTTCAGAAGGGCTAACCGATTTCTTACACCGCAATAGAAATCCTAAGCATTAAGTAGCGTTTTGGCGGTCTCAAGAATGTGGTAATTACAACCAAGATCGTCGTGCACCTTCATACCGGGTACTGAGAGATTTTCGGCTTCTTCGATGCAAGTACCAAGAGATATATTGCCTCAACGATAATAAACAGCATTGAGTTTTCGAAGCAGTTTGATGCACATGATTTTGTACACACCATTTAGCAATGCTGGAAAGATTGGAGCTTAATGTTATACCGTTGCAGTCCACTTTCGAAGGAGCTGGAAGTGAATTTGAGAACGAGTATGAAAAGCTAAGGGTAGAATTTTCGACAAAACAATGAAGTGAATTAAAAGTTTCAAACAAAAGATCATTTAAAAAATGAAGAAGAGAGTCGAAGGCAAAACGAAGCCCTGGGGAACACCAGGATTTATTTTGTGAAGATTAGACTTGAAACCATCCAGTACAACATGTATTGAATGATCTAGAAAGTTGAACCGTAACGTAGGAGGTCTAGGTTTAACTCCCACTGCCACCTAAAAACAAAGAAGTTGTATTTTTTTCAGGGGTTTCAACCGTCCTGCGACGAAGTTAATTTCTTTTAAGACTAGGTATCTCTTACTTATAAATTTTCGTGTGCATTTAAAAGGTATTAGTTTTCCACGAACTGTTGCGCCTCAATTTTTTTTTAATGAACGAATAATTTCTTATCTCATTGTTTCTGCTCCGTAAGGACATTATTACTCTTACGTTACGTTACATTACGTTGGAAAAAGACAATGATGTCGATATCGTTTCGTTTTGAAGTTGATGAAAAGATTATTCATTGGTATTTTCTCTAATTGTCTTCAGTGTGAAAATATAATTTAGCAGTTACATGCCTGGATAATTCTTGCAGGTATATAGCATCTTCTTTCTTAGCTCAATTACCGAGAATGCTGCATTCTTAGTTTCATGACTTGATGTACCTATACATCATACCGAAACATCATCTTCGAATTTAAAGGCCTTATCAGCTTGTCGTTCTTAAGGTATTTTTTATAGTAAGGCTTCCATTTCCTATATGTATACTCGAAAAGGTATTATATCCTTGCCCTATTAAGCGCTCTACTTTTACTTGTTGCCTAAATACATCTACTATTTCTTGTGACTAGGTTACCTTAGCTGTTTAGAAAGTAAGCGTACCCGTATTAAAATTAGTTGGCTCTTCTTTAATGATATGGGACCACTTATTTTTGCGTCTTTAGTACCTAAGTAAATTTTTTGGTAAGTGGGTAGTGACGAACATTTCGCTCGGGGTGCACTGTGTAGACTTCGATAGCTTCAAGTGTCGAATTTCTCCGTTTGGGAGATTCTGTTTTCGTTATAAGTTTATCCACGCAAGACGACTTCCTTTCAAGCCTAAGCATTGAAGTTCCCGAGCACAACTTTGAGATGCCACTCCAAAAAGGCTCGGTAAGAGAGTTCAAAAAAACTTCTTCTTGATAGGTTCTCAATCGAAAGGAGCGTGTGTAAATTTTTAGCTTTGGAAAGTTTTTTGAAGTGGATTTTAATACGAATGACAGGCAGGTAAGCAGTTATGGATATACATTCAATTTCTTTTCTTATTACCCACAACTAAGCCGCAGCCTATCAGTTGTAATATCTTACAGCAGCTATAAATAATCGTATATTTTGGCATTTAGTCCACAACAATTGGCGTTTCGTCCCAGTGATCTCATTTGAACCCATCAGTGAACTATAGTGGATGCCATTTTAATAGGTTACTTTTATTAAATTCGTTAGTTTCGGCTTAGTCATTATCGTTCACCGTTCCCGGTCTGTTGTTCCGTTTAATGGTTATCATTATCCGAAGCTCCTCCTTGCTTAACCCTAACCTCAGTTTTAAAAGTATATCAGAGTAGATCACAATGCCCACAATGAACTTTTGATCCACTTGAATGGGTTAGAAGTCCACAAATCAATTGTAAACTTACAACCCACCGTGGTTAGGCCTCATGATTCACTTATGAGGGTCAGAATTCAAAAACGCTGTTTTAATGAAGGTGTAACAATTTAGTATTATCTTGCACATTATATATCCTATAGATTTATCTACGTTGCCAATTTTAAGCAGACAACAAAACTCTCCACTGAAATGACTCAGATCCGGGCTCCATCGCAGATACTTATCTGGCTTTTTAAAAAAAACAAGAAACGCATTGATCTTGTCATTTGAAAGATAATTATGTATAAAGAAATATAATCATTATCATAATGTTCATGTTCATCACTTGATTCTTCGAATCTGGAAAGAGACTAAAAGAGTTAAATGCGAATCGGTATAATATGTTTCTTTATACATGAACTTATAATCCTGAAATGAGTCATCAAAATGTTTGCTTTCGGTACACAAAGCTATTCAAGTAAGGCTTGGTTTTGGGACCAAACTCTTTATATTTTATGTTTATATACTGTTAACCCACTTTTTTCTTAAATCATACCATAAAGCTGGACAAAAGCGTAGCAATGCGACAAAGGCTTCACCTTCTTTTACCGCTGTAAAATATTATGTAGGTACATATATGTATATGGTTCACCGCACGGATTCAAATTCAATCGAAAAATAAATAAAACTTAAAAAAATTATTCAAATCCAAGAGGAAAATAAGTTTTCTATAATGTGTGCTATTTAAAGAAACAAAATCATAAAAAATAAATATGAACACGTATACGAGTATAGGTATAGTCCGGGAGCTGGCGACACTTTTCAATGTCTAAGATGCGTACTCATGAAATATTTTTTTTCTTGTAGTTCTGAGGTAGGTGACGACGAAAATCGACTGCTGCCACCAGGGTAGTGGTGTGTTGATTTACTGTGAATTTTTGAAGTTGCAAAAAAAACCGAAAATTTGTCTAAAATGCGTACTCATGAAACCAGTGACATATGTTAGTTTAACATTTAAAACGATGAAAAAACTTGTGCTTACACCTGGGGGGTGGTGGAAAGTACCGCTGCCAGTTAAGGGAAGTTGGGCCCCCTCGTAGTGCACTGTAACCTAATTATTTTTTTCCTGGCCTTAAAATCTTGTAGAAAAAAATTTTTTGATTGAATTTCATAGATAATTAGACAAAGATTACGGGAAAAATAGCACGTGCTTTAAAAGGTCATCTTTTACCCTAAAAAAGGGGCAAAAGGGGGGAAAAACACTCTTTTAAAAGTTTTTTTTTTCTTAAATCTCAAAAACTACAAGCATTTTGATGAATCTGATAAAGAAATTTTAGATTTCATACAAAAATAGACCAAATGATAAAATTATAGAAAAAAATGGGGGGTGCCGGGGTTAAATGTTCCCTTTTTACGCATCTCAAAAACAAAATGTATTTTGAAGACTTTTTCTTCTGAGGTTTTTTTATTCACAAATTCATACATATTTTATTATACATATATAAAATAAGGGAGGGGGCTTGGGGAGGCGAATACATTTTTCGAGTTTTTTGTCATATATCATAACGAAATTCATTTTTAGTAATCCGCTAATGAGGTTTATTCTGTACACATTCAAAATCAAACAAATTCAAAACAAATCGAAAACAGAATTAAAAAGATGGATAAGAATATTCACAAACCAATATATCTACCTAGCTAACATTTTTTCCTAGTATAAGTTCCTATCCGTTTTAATCCTGTTTCTAATTAGGTACTAATTACCTAAAATTTCCCCGTCAGGTCACCTTAATCCCTCAAAGAACAACATACCGTTTTTTGAAGTACTTATAAGTTCCTACCTGTGCCATATTCTGTTTCTAATTATGCATAGAAGAAGTTAACGAAGTACCACGAAATATTTAACTCTTCAGTACAATTCTTTTTCTCTTAGATAAAGACAGCAGTAAACAGTAATCAGTTTGTGCGATGGCTAATTCTCGACCAGTTTGTTTTTTGTGGAAATAAAAAAGATAAAATTATTTTATTCACTCCAAAAGGTTTAGATAAATGTCTTGTTAGTTTGAAAATTCGTCAAGAAAATAACTTGACCGGGCGCGACATTAGATTGCAACAAATTTTAAGAAACAGTGAAGGTTACCATTCAAAGTGTTTGAGCAAGTTTAATGCAGTAATGAAAAAATATAAACAATGTGATAAGTGAAGTGAATCTAATTATATCGGGATTTTCAACATCTGTGATCACAAATTAAGTGTACCTAATTAATTTCTAAATTATAATTTATCTATTTTCACAAACAATAGTTTCGAATCTAAATGAAAAGTGTTTATACTAAAATTCTATTAACGTACAAATTTCCATATTTTAAAGTGAAAACATTGAAGTAACTGAATTATCCGAGCATTCACAATTTTGCAAAACTCTCCTCAATTCATCGAAGCCTTCTCAAGACTACAAAATTATCCAGATGTTGAAGCAGATGTATTCCAAACGTTGGAGAAATTTGTTTGCTGTATGTACGGCTACAAACAGATTAGCGACGTGAATGAAGCCCGAATGTCAATTTTTACAATATCCTTCAAATGCAATGATATTGAGGAGCAATTTAAAATCAAAACAGAGAACTTCGACGACTCAATATTACCACCCAGCAAGTCGTAGCTTCGGCAGCAAATTTTGAGATGTGCTTACATCTCAAGGATATGGTGCAACGCATATCGTCGTCGTTCTATGAAAACTCCCTAAGTTCATTAAAAAAAGAAATTGTGATTTAATTCTTATTTAATTCATTCCGAATAAACTATTTGCAAGAAATTTCATTGGACAATGGCTACGCCAAACCCATTTTACAGTTGAAGCCTAAGACCGCGCTATTCTTATAATTTTTGGATTTTTTAATATTAATTTCCAACTCTAAATGCAAATATCTCAAAACACAAAAAATTGACTTAGGGAGTTTTCATAGAACGACGACGATATGTTCAAATCCACACCTTTCTGTCTTCTTCGGAATGCGGATGGCAAGAAATCGACAACAAACTGGACTTTCGATGGTTTGAAGGTGATCAATTACCAACTTCAGTCAGAGAAGTTGTATTCGAAGATCTTTCGAAAATCAGTTATGCAGGTAATTACAAAAATGACTCTTTCTTCATTTTATCCTTTTTTTGAAATTATTTCTCAATTTTATAGACTCTAGTACCCAAAATGATAGTGAGGAAACTGATGCTGAAGAAGAATCAAGAAACACCCAAGTCAGCACAAGTGAGGATTTTGATGAAGAAGATTTATCCTGTTTAATAGAAACTTTTGGATATTCAGACGAGAGTATAATGTTATAATTTTTAAAGAACACGAAATTAAAAAAGAAGAAAAACATATAAAAAATTGCGTTTTGTATTATTTTTCTTCTGAATAAAAAGGGTATGTTGTTCTTTGAGGGATTAAGGTGACCTGCAAGTCGCGACGAGGAAATTGTAGGTAATTAGTACCTAATTAGAAACAGGATTAAAACGGATAGGAAGTATACTAGGAAAAAATGTTATTGGTTTGTGAAATTCTTATCCATCCTTTTAATTCTGTTTTCGATTTGTTTTGAATTTGTTTGATTTTGAATGTGTACAGAATAAACCTCATTAGCGGATTACTAAAAATTAATTTCGTTATGATATATGACAAAAAACTCGAAAAATGTATTCCCCTCCCCAAGCCCCCTTCTTTATTTTATATATGTATAATAAAATATGTATGAATTTGTGAATAAAAAAACCTCAGAAGAAAAAGTCTTCAAAATACATTTTGTTTTTGAGATGCGTAAAAAGGGAACATTTAACCCCGGCACCCCCCATTTTTTTCTATAATTTTATCATTTGGTCTATTTTTGTATGAAATCTAAAATTTCTTTATCAGATTCATCAAAATGCTTGTAGTTTTTGAGATTTAAGAAAAAAAAAACTTTTAAAAGAGTGTTTTTCCCCCCTTTTGCCCCTTTTTTAGGGTAAAAGATGACCTTTTAAAGCACGTGCTATTTTTCCCGTAATCTTTGTCTAATTATCTATGAAATTCAATCAAAAAATTTTTTTCTACAAGATTTTAAGGCCAGGAAAAAAATAATTAGGTTACAGTGCACTACGAGGGGGCCCAACTTCCCTTAACTGGCAGCGGTACTTTCCACCACCCCCCAGGTGTAAGCACAAGTTTTTTCATCGTTTTAAATGTTAAACTAACATATGTCACTGGTTTCATGAGTACGCATTTTAGACAAATTTTCGGTTTTTTTTGCAACTTCAAAAATTCACAGTAAATCAACCCACCACGGGTGAGCCTGCAGCAGTCGGTTTTCTGTTTGTCGGGCACCTAAATTACACAAAAAACATAAAATCATGAGTACGCAAATCTTACAATTTTTTGTGTCGCCAGCTCCCGGACTAGTAGGTTTGTAGGTACAGTGTCTGAGAGTTCCATATTCGTATTGAAGCTGAAGTCATAAAATTCGGTACACATGTTATTGCTGGCTTAAATTAGCTTCGAAAAGTTTATTGAACTGCAAAATCTATATATAATTATCTTTTATAATGACACAAGATTGCAGATAAGATAAGAGTTTTAATGATTCTGCTGTGAAAAGAAACAAAATTATCATAAAATCTCTTGTTAAAACTTGGCATTCAGTTTTGAATTAAGAGGAGAAAATAGGAAATGATTTCTTTATTACCGGTCTTTTAAATTGCATTTCTATTTTAGTTTCAACGAATATTCTTTCTTGATCTTAATCAATGAGGTATTAAATATAGGGCTAGGTATGTTTGACTAATATGGCTCATAATTTTATTAGAAATTAAAAGAAATTAAATGAATGGAGAAAGCACTAACATTTTTGTATGTTATTCTCAACTGACATCTTGACATTGACATTTTTTTTGTTGCTATGTCAATGATTTTCTCATACTTGTAAAGGGCTATTAGAAAAACTTAAGCTCAAGTTTTCGAGACAAGATATGATCCTGGTGAAATTAGCCATTTTGAAAAACGCAGGAAAGCTGAAAAACATCATCGTCTAACTACCGTGCATTCCTCCCAACACACTCTCGCAATCGGACTCTTAAATATGTGTACATGCAAAATCAAAGCGTAGGTCAATGGCAGCAATTTCAAAGCGGATATTTTCTCGAAGATCTGAAATTGTTTGGCTTAAGTTGATGGAAATCGTAAACTCAAGTTATTCCGATAAAAAAAGATAAGGTTCCGGCTGAAAGAAGTGTCCAGAAAACGATTCCGTACTTGTTTCACCTTCTTCACTGTTACTGCGTGAGAAGTTAACCAACCTTGCTGAAATTGCTTTCTGTCGTTGAATCTGGGAAATTGCTGCCATACACACAACGCGCAAATCGAACGGCATTTGCCTTCAAAAGCGACTGACTGTCTCTTCTTGGTTGGATCATGCAAACGTTTTTGATGGCTCTCCTAAAGATTGTTGTGGCAGCAGTATTTCTTGATTCACTTAGTCGTTGATATGAAAATATGCTTCGTTAGTAATTGGCATGTTTCCAAGGGTTCGTGCTGTTTATCGTAGTAGTATCAATTGGCATAATGGTTAGTGCGTTGGCCTGTCATGCAGAAGGCCTTGGGTTGGATTTTCAGCCGCTGCAACACTCTCAGGAGTGTACTACCTCTCCTGTAATACTGTACTGTACTCCTCCAAAAGTATCTCTTGTCATGAAAAGTGCTGCTCATTAGCCGACATCTGCAGAAAATTGTAGGTCCCTCTATTTATCCAAAAACAAATACAAATGGTTGATAGTTGTAAGTCACAAGGTATAGGCTCGCTAAAAGCCGTCATGGCCACTAATTTATTTCTTTTTATTATTTTATTAAGGTTTTTCGTAAAGAATAGTCATTTTTGTTGATAAATTGCATGATTTGAATTTTGTATGGATGAGATACTTAGTTTGATCCACGTCAAAGTTTGACGTGCACTAATTATATTTTAATTCCGGTTGAAGCCTTACCGATTTACGTGGATTGCCCGCGGATTTCCTGTCGAAAAAAAAACTAATAGTTAAAAAAATTTATTTGACAGTTTCAGCAAAATGTAATAGTTCTGTCAAATGTCGCTATTGAAATGATTCAAGTGCATACTTGTAGGCATTCCTTATTTACCTACAAATATTAAAAAAAACATTATGATAAATATGCTAGTTGAGGATAGACTAGATAATCCGGTTCGAAGTAACAAACCTTCTTGACATCCCAAGAGATGGTATGATCAAAAGATATAACTTCGAAAAACATTTCAGAACGGAGTTAAGTTGCAAAAAAGACTGGCTAGGCGAAACAATAAACTACAGTCTTAAAGAAAATACCATCAAATGGTACACTGATGGATCGAGGACCGCTGAAGGGACTGGTGATGGAGTTTTTGAGCCTAGAACTAAACTCTCCTTACCGATGGGACAGTCCACTAGCATATTCCAGTTCCAGGCAGAAGTAAATGCCATAGGCATATGTGCTGGAAGAAACCTCGATAAGAAATATAAAAACCAAAACATTGCCATCATGTCAGACAGTCAGGCTGCACTAAAAGCACTAAGCTCCTACGCCATAAGCTCCAAACTTGTTTGAGAATGCGTGATTAAGCTTAATAAACTGGACAAGAATAACCACTGTCACGCTTCATTGGGTACCAGGCCACGTTGGTGTCCAGGGCAATGAAGTGGCAGACTCCTTAGCAAAAATAGGTGCATCGACACCCCTTACAGGGCCAGAGCTCTACTGCGGAATAGGAGAAAACGTGATCAAAAACAAAATCAAAACAGAAGAGGAGACAAAAAGATCAAAAATCTGGAAAGAACTCCCTAAGCTAAGACAGGCAAAACTCCTACTCGGGGACTACAACCGAGAGCGTTTTATAACCTGCATTGGCTTAAGTAGGAACAACCTCAGGAAAATCACGGGGCTTCTCACAGGCCACTGTAGGTTGAGAAGACACCTCAACATCCTTGGCCTGGTGAACAACGCGACTTGCAAATTCTGCAACACTCACGAAGAGACACCTGACCACATACTGTGGAAATGTGATGCACTCGTGCATCAAAGGCACAGGTATCTGGGCAAGCACCACATAAAAGAGAGTGAATTATCATCCCTTAAAATGCTCCAAATACTTCGATTCCTCAGAAGAGCAGATTTGGAGGAAGAACTGTAATAATGAGCCAACCTCATCCAGTTCTAGATGGGGGACACAATAGATCTTTAGGTCGCAGTGTTTTTATACCCCAATTTATTCATTCATTCATGCTAGTTGATACACATATAGAGAAGTTCTCCGATTGCTAACATTTCTTAAGATTAGTAAAAATTATTATCCGAAATTTGACAATATTGTGAGGTCTGTAAATAAAAAATATGTCCCAAATGTCATGCATTGGTTTGAACTTACAATACTGTCAGAAAAGTTATTGTCAGGCTACTGTCAGACGGCAAGGAATGCCAATGAAATTGTCAGAACAGAATTTTTGTAATTGTCAGATATCTTTCGTGATTTCGTGTTTTTTTTTTTTTTGATAAGATGTAAAAATAATTGAAAATAATTGCATCGTAATTCTTTTGCCATGCGAGCGTTTGACTTTACCTCACCAAATTTGGTGATTACTTCTTCTCAACACGCACACACGTGTACTACAAGCATACATTTAATAAATCAGAGCATGTACATATAACTCATGTCCTAGAGTTCTTCCAAAAAATTGGAGATGTTCGAAATACGCACGTACGTTCATTGCATGAACAATCGCTGATATTTCAAAACAAAGCTTATCAAATAAAGATAAGAAACCTCGACGTCAATCCAGTCTACCTTCAAGCTGAAGAAACAGTTAGATGTGGTGAATTTGCACTATGTTACGTCAAAACGCGCATATAAATAAAATGTAAAATTTATCAGATGTACAAGTAGAATAGATTTCTCCTTTTTGCCCCTCGTTATTAAACATATGTATGTACATACATATGTATGTTTGTCTTGTATAACTACATACATATTTATAAATAAAGATTTATGCAAGGTTGAGGCAACATACTTTCATTAACATTTTAACAATGAAAAATTATTCATATATTCAGCGAACTTCGATGTTACGTCATAAAATTGTAACATTTGGTTTAAAACTAAGGAAGGCAAATATAAAATCGGTTTGCATACCAGCCCGTTCAAATTGAGCTAAAAATATATTATGCCATCAGCAGGACCAATTAAAAATGGCAACTTAAAAGTTGTATGGAGGCCCTCTCCCTGTAAAACAAAAAAAAAAATCTCAAATAGAATATTATTCGCCGCAATAACTGAAATAAGGCTTAAAACTAACTGGATAATTGTATAAACAATAAATAAATTGCTTTTTCAGCTTTATATCTGCATTATATGTACAAACACACCTCAAACACATTCTGATAAAACCCACCTAAATTACCCCATTTTGATGATAAAAGGAGGTGAATTGAGGATGTGTTTTTTGAACATAAAAAAAAACGCCGAGCTGTCAAAACAAAACAAATTCAGGCTGTTTCCCATCTTGGTTATTGATAATCTCCGGTTCTTTGGTACGTTGTGCCTTATGTGGAAACAACAAGACCTCTTAGTTTGCGTTTCTTCTAGATAAGAAAATAGTTTTTTAAGGCCTGACTGTGGGCTTTCTAAAGTATAGTAATGTCTTTTATTAAAAGGTTTTTCAACTGCGCGGTTAGATTTTGGTGGACTGTTGCAACCATATTGTTTTGGTGACATGGACTTGGGCCTGCAACCGTACAAGATCCAATTGATCCAGGAGCTCAAAGTTCATGGCCGTAGACAACGCCGTTTGTTCGCTGACTGGGCTTCGTAGCGTTTGGAAGAGAACCCAATTTCGGCTGAAAATCATCTTATGCAACGAGACACATTTTTGTATAAATGGCTGCGTTAATAAACAAAATTGCCGTATATGGGATGACAGCAACCCTCATGATGCTCACCAGGTTACAATTTATCTTCAAAAAGTTACCGTTTGGTGTGGATTTTGGTCCGGCAAGTGTCGTGGCGCTACGTGTTCGAACTAATAAATAAGATCCAAAGAGCCTTAGATGTAAAGGAAACAGCATTAGCTGCTTTCTTAGACATAGAAGGAGGCTTCGATAACACGTCCCATGAGGCTGTAGACAAAGCTCTTGTTAGGAAATGCGTACCCATCACCAGAACCAGATGGATGAAAGAAATGTTAGGCACTATTAATGCAGAAGCACAAGCAGTACAAAATGTAAAAAAACTTATCAGAACAAGAGGCTGTCCTCAGGCCGATGTACTATCACCCTTGTTGTGGAATCTTGTAGTAGATGAATTGTTAGAAAATCTTACCTCCCAAGGTATATGCTGCATTGGCTTTGCCGATGATATCGCTATCATTTCAGTAGGTAAGTTTGAAGAAACTCTTTGCGATATTATCCAAAGAGGACTAACAATTACAAGAAAATGGTGTCTGTCTGTAGGGCTTTCAATAAATACATCCAAGACATCAGTCATACCATTGCCCAGGAAAAGACTTGTACCACATATGAAACCTATCCGTTTGGCTGGTGAAGTAATTGAAACGCAGAGGGAGGTAAAATATCTAGGAATTATACTAGATAGTAAACTCTTCTGGAACATACACTTAAATGCTATAGTCGGGAAAGCCACAAAAGCCCTAATGATTTGCAAAAGACTTGCAGGCAAGTCATGGGGATGCAAATCGAACATCCTCAGGTGGATGTACACTATGATGGTAAGACCCATCATTACCTATGGTGTGGTTGCATGGCACAAGAAAACCGAATTATAAACAACTAGGAAAAGTCCAAAAGCTCGCATGTATCTGTATTACGGGAGCAATGAGAACCTGCCCTACCGCAGCTATGGAGGCTGTCCTCCATCTATCCCCTCTACACGAGGTCATTGGAAGTGCTGGAGTGGGAGGTATGATAAGCTTTTCAAAGGAAGGAACTGGGACAGGCAAAATTATTGGTCTCAGAGAAAGGGACCTAATTGACAGGTTCACAATAACAAACCTTATTGACATCCCAAGAGATGGAATGATCAAAAAACATAATTTCGAGAAAAACTTTCTTACACAGCTCAGTAACAAGAAAGACTGGGTAGGAAAGGAAACAAACTACACACTCGAAACAAATACCATCAAATGGTACACTGATGGATCGAGAACAATCGAAGGGACTGGTGCCGGAATCTTTGGGCCAAAAACCAATATTTCCATACCGAGGGGGCAGTCCACCAGCATCTTCCAACCGCAAAAGAATTATCGTAATAAGAACATTGCCATTATATCAGATAGTCAAGCAGCACTCAAGGCATTAAGCCCATACACCATCAGCTCTAAGCTGGTGTGGGAGTGCATAAGCAGACTAAATGAACTAGGTAAACAGAACAGGGTCACACTTTACTGGGTATCTGGTCACGTTGTTGCTCTCGGAAACGAAAAGGTAGATTCCCTAGCAAAAAAAGGTGCTTCAACTCTCCTAACAGGGTCTGAACCCTATTGCGGAATAAGAGAAAATGTCATCAAAACCAAAATTAAACAAGAAGAGAAGGCATACAGATTCAAAAACTGGAATGAACTCCCTAAGCTGAAACAGGCGAAATTACTACTGGGCAACTACAACCGGCAACATTTCGAAAACTCCATTAACTTGAGCAGGAATAACCTAAGAATAATAACATGTATTCTAACAAGACACTGCAAACTTAGAAGATACCTTAATTTACTTGGTGTGGTAAGCAGTGCCCCTTGCAGATCCTGCAACATGCATGAGGAAACACAGGAACACGTACTGAAAAAGTGTTATCCAATCATGCACCAAAGAAAAACCCATCAGAAGAGAGCAACCTAACCTCTCTAAAAGTACCCCAAATACTAAAATTCCTAAAAGCAATAGGTTTGGAGGGGGAACTGTAGGATGAGCGAGCTCACCATTTCAAAAGCGGTGGCACAATTGATCTACAGGTCGCAGTGCAATAAACCCCCATTACAATTCATTCATTCATACTTGCCACACAGCAAACGCCACGATTAACATTCTGCATGAACGATTTGAGGGTAAGGTCATGCCCCGATATACTCTTTGTTGTCGGATTTCCTGAAGTCGCAGGTCTATGCGAATAAACCACATTCGTCCGATGCCCTTAAGGTGAACATAACACAGGCATCGCTCAAATTCAAACGGATTTATGTGGAAGACTCATTGAAAATTGGATCACCGTTAGAAATCGAGGCATTTGAATCATGTCTTATTTCTTATATAATGGCATATGGGCCTTTTAAATAAAAAAAATTGTAATACCTCATACAAGGCTTGTTGTATACCTTTTTAACGTCTACCCGACCTTATTTAAAAACCTTTCATTAGCAGTGAACTTGGCTTAATGATAATGAACTTCATTTCACAAGTCCCATCATCAAGATACGGGATTTGTCTTTATAGAACTTTTCAGTAAAAAAAGATATTTACCTTTTTTGAATCCCGTTTGTGGCTCAAACTATTTAATTCAATCTTCAATTTAACCTATATCAACATTATTAGCTACAAAATGAAAGTTGATGTATTCGTTTTCTTAGACCCGTTAAAGAACTCTCAATAAGTTGCTTTGTTCTCCCCAAAAATGCATCATATTCATAACCCCAAGTTTAAAATCAAACAATGTGTCGATAATTAAGTTGGGATTATGCATCAAGCTTAATTTAAAGCTCTAATTTTCCCCTACAAAACTAAAACTAATAAATGTCTACAAAACGCATGAATTATTCGATTTTGTTTTCAATATCAAATTAAAATATCAAAAGCTGCTTAAATTCTGTCCATTGATTTAAATATGAAGTTGCGACCCGTTAACGTATGTTGTTCTATAATTTATTAATGTTAATCAAAATGATTGAAATACAGCAGCCAATAATAATACTGTCATACTACAAAGCATCATAATCAATTTTGATTCATTTAAAATTCTTTTGAACATTTGAAGAAACAAAATATTTTTGTTTAGCTTTAGATTTAGTTTTGTATGTATCTTTTTCATTCGTAGATAAATTTATTTTCCAAGACGTTGAGCGGATATATTTATTTTGACCTGACATAATAATTAAGTGCCAGTATCTCTGAATGTTGATGATGCCTTTGAAGGGAATTAGTCTAATTAAAATTTAATTGATAAACCTACTCATATTATTGTAGAAATAAAATTATGTCTTACATTTATTCTTTTGATGATGTGCGTATGTACATACTGTATATGCAATATAAGTTAGATGAGGCATTAAATTGATTACTTTTTTTGTTTTTAAAGCAAAAAACGACAATGAACTCCGAAGAATTTGTGAATTGTTTCAAAAATGGTGAATTAATCGATTTTGGATTGGGCATAAATGAAAGTATTTCATAAAAAATGACATGTGGTATTTATATAAACTCGTTACAATTCTCTGACAAATTTTCGTGAAACAAAGCACAGGGTCATGCAATTTGTAGTTCCGGAAGCAAAATTATGATCAATATTCGATCAAACTTTTATTTCAATATATTGTTTGGATCCTACCTTCCTGTTTGGAATAAATATAATGCAAATGTTTCCAACGAGAGTTCTTGCAGCACCCAATTCTGGCAAAGTAATTTTTCGGTGACTTTTGGACATAAAGGGTGGACCAACAACAAGTTTCTTTTTAAAAATGCCATAAAATAAACAAAATTAAATTCTTTTCATGTAACGGGTGATTTTTTAAGAGCTTGAGAACTTTTTTTAAAAAAAAAACGCATAAAATTTGCAAAATCTCATCGATTCTTTATTTGAAACGTTAGATTGGTCCATGACATTTACTTTTTGAAGATAATTTCATTTAAATGTTGACCGCGGCTGCGTCTTAGGTGGTCCATTCGGAAAGTCCAATTTTGGGTAACTTTTTCGAGCATTTCGGCCGGAATAGCCCGAATTTCTTCGGAAATGTTGTCTTCCAAAGCTGGAATAGTTGCTGGCTTATTTGTGTAGACTTTAGACTTGACGTAGCCCCACAAAAAATAGTCTAAAGGCGTCAAATCGCATGATCTTGGTGGCCAACTTACCGGTCCATTCCTTGAGATGAATTGTTCTCCGAAGTTTTCCCTCAAAATGGCCATAGAATCGCGAGCTGTGTGGCATGTAGCGCCATCTTGTTGAAACCACATGTCAACCAAGTTCAGTTCTTCCATTTTTGGCAACAAAAAGTTTGTTAGCATTGAACGATAGCGATCGCCATTCACCGTAACGTTGCGTCCAACAGCATCTTTGAAAAAATACGGTCCAATGATTCCACCAGCGTACAAACCACACCAAACAGTGCATTTTTCGGGATGCATGGGCAGTTCTTGAACGGCTTCTGGTTGCTCTTCACTCCAAATGCGGCAATTTTGCTTATTTACGTAGCCATTCAACCAGAAATGAGCCTCATCGCTGAACAAAATTTGTCGATAAAAAAGCGGATTTTCTGCCAACTTTTCTAGGGCCCATTCACTGAAAATTCGACGTTGTGGCAGATCGTTCGGCTTCAGTTCTTGCACGAGCTGTATTTTATACGGTTTTACACCAAGATCTTTGCGTAAAATCTTCCATGTGGTCGAATAACACAAACCCAATTGCTGCGAACGGCGACGAATCGACATTTCACGGTCTTCAACAACACTCTCAGAAACAGACGCAATATTCTCTTCTGTACGCACTGTACGCATTCGTGTGGTTGGTTTAATGTCCAATAAAGTAAACTGAGTGCGAAACTTGGTCACAATCGCATTAATTGTTTGCTCACTTGGTCGATTATGTAGACCATAAATCGGACGTAAAGCGCGAAACACATTTCGAACCGAACACTGATTTTGGTAATAAAATTCAATGATTTGCAAGCGTTGCTCGTTAGTAAGTCTATTCATGATGAAATGTCAAAGCATACTGAGCATCTTTCTTTTTGATACCATGTCTGAAATCCCGCGTGATCTGTCAAATACTAATGCATGAAAATCCTAACCTCAAAAAAATCACCCGTTATTATGGCTTTATTAGTAAGAGCAAACATTCCCATTAATTTTATGAAGCACAACGTCGTTCAAGTGGCTGGTCGTGTGCCTTCAACTGCTGAGTCAATTAGACCTTGTAATCGAATAATCCGAGATCTTTGTGCAGAATTCTCCTCAGGCTAATGCGTGAAATGTTGAGCTGTTGAAAACGATGACGAGTTGATGTTCGTGAATTGAGTCTCACACCCTCGGCTACAGCAGGCGTGATGAGTGCTTCATTTCGGCCAAAACTTCTTTTCAAAAAATGCACTGTTTGGGCAGCACACACTTTGGAAATATAGTTCCCAACGTTTTTCAAGCGTAAAGCGATTCATTTTGTTCCGCGGAGATATGATATTGACTTTCTGTCAAGATTTCGAACAGTCAGTGTCAAAATAACTTATGATTTAAAAAAAATGAATAGCTCGTATATTCGTTATAAAAGCGCCAAGAGTTTGCGGATGTTGTGTTTGCCCAGAACCCTACAGAAATAAAATGCACGACTGGGTCGCACGAACTTGCTCCTATGTAATAGTCTAGGAATTTTAAATATGAATGTTTAGACTGTTCATAAGGATAAAATTATTTTTTTTAATTCTTTTAGTAGTAAGAGACAAAAACAGAATGCTATGCAAATATGAATTTCTGCAAGAACAAAAATTATAAGTCGTTGTTGTAGTTTCTTAAAAAAAAAAAAGCTTTTATATACAAAATTTTTAAAAGATTTTTAAGAAAAAAATTTGGTACGCCAACTTTAAGTTTTTATTACTGTTCGAATGAAAATTAAATTTCCCAAAAAAAATTGAGCCGTTTTTGAGATATCGAATTTTCCAAAAAAAAATTATTTTTTTTTTGCAAAAATTCAAAAAATATTTTTTTTAAAGTTTTGAAATGCAATAGTCTTAAAACTTTTTAGAAGCATCTCTGCAAAAAAAATTCATTAAAATCCGTTATGTCGGTAATGAGTAATTCAAAATTTAAAAAAATGGTTCTATGGTAGGTACAAGCTGTAATATCTTAATTTCAATTTTTTTTTTATTAAATTAAAAATCGCTAAAATTAATTGAAAGCAAAAAATTTTTATCAAAATTCTAGGCACCGTTTTCGAGAAAAATACGATTTTTGATTTTTAACATTTGTATGGTGGGTACCTTTATTTTTAGGCAAAATAAAACTTTTATTCATACATCTTGTAGATTATTTTGAAAAACTTTTACTTATCAAGTTTAAAAAAAAATCTAGCGTAAGGTTTTCGAAATGTTGAGTTTTGAAAAAAAAAAATTGAATTTTTTTTTTAAATCCAAAACATATTTTTTTGAAAATTTGAATACACAATTCTATTAATGTTTTTGAGGAGCTTTAGCAAAAAAAATGATCAAAATCGGTTGTACCGTTTTCGAGAAAATCAAAAACAAAAAAATGGTTCCTTGGGGGGTACCCTCAATAACCATTTTTCGGAAATTTTTTTTCAACCAATACCTACCTTTAACTAAACGAAATTTTTTTGTATCTTTTTTTTTTAATCTGTCGAACAGTTTTTGAGAAAAAAAAATATTTACAAAATTTCGAAAAAAATTCGTATGACAGGTACCGTTATTTTTGATCTTAAAAAAAAAAGAAAAAAACGTGTGGGGGGAAAAAATAAAAGTGATATCTACCAAGTTTAAAGAAAATCGGCCGAGTCGCTTAGGCTGTAGTCGAACCGACAGACAGACCGACAGACAGACAGACAGAAAGAATTGCGAGACCCACTTTTTTAGTCTTCGCTATCATCGTAATGTCAACTTTGATCAAAATCTCGAGTTCGATTTTTTTTTTACGAATGCATAACTTGCCTTATAGTACCTATGAGTCTCAAGTAAAAATTAAAACGCGGACAAATCACACGATTTTCCTGACCCATTCACATCGCAAAAAAAAAATAACTTATCCAGGAAATGTGTCTACCAATAAAGCTAAAACGGGTCAGGTTGTTTGAAATGTCGAACAATCTTGTTAAAAGGATATACATATATTTCCTAATCGTCGATTTCAGGCCAAAAAATTTCGGTTAAAATTTGGTTATAGCGAAAGCTTTTTTTTGTTTAACGCACTAGGCCGCAAGGTTTAGTCCTTCGCAGGCGGCTTACTCAATTGTTCTATTAGAGCCCTCTAATTTTTCTAATTTTTTTTTCATGATTTTGCGCAATTTTTTTTCATTTCATCGCCGCGACCCTTGGGCATTCCGATATTCCTTCATTTCTCATATACCAAGGTGCATTAAACATGGTCTTAGCAGTTTAATTTCTTAGTTTGTAAGCTATTTAAATAAGAATCGCGGGTTATGTACCGTAAGTCCAGACAGGCTTACATAACTCAGAGTGTTTTTGTAACGAGAGCGTTTTGTAACTAAATTGTAGCTTCGTTGGTCGTCATGCCCACTGCTAGTATTGCAGTGTTGTCAGCAATCGTGGCTACAATAATGTCTTCCGTTTAAGATAAATCACGTGTTTATAAAACAATACAAAATCGGACCTAGCGCTTTTTCACCAGATCAGACAATGCAACATGTATTGAACGATCCGTAAGGTAATTTTTGATCCAATCAATAAGGGGTTCATTGATACCAAACGCACGCATTTTCGATAAGAGAGTTTGGTGTCAAACTTTATAAAATGCCTTAGAAATATCCAATGCAATAATCTTACTTCTCCAAAACAATGTAAAGATCTGTTCCAGTCTTCGGTGACTGGAACAATTGCTTTGAAGGCTGTATTGCCTTTTAACAAGCTTTCGGACTACAAGACATTTCAAGGAAAGAAGGGAGGTAAATGCAATTAGTCTATAGGATGAGGGAGATGAAGGGTCGCCTTTCTTAGGAACAGGCTGGAGCTTCGAGTACATTTGCCTTATCTGAAGAGCTGCTTTCGTTGTAGAGAGGCGTTGGAACCATTTTGAGAATTTCGGCCGTAATTGAGTCATATTCTAGAGCTTTCTTTAACTTAAGCTTTTTTATTTCTCTCTTAATTTACGTAACTTTTCCCAGATTGAGTAGTTGGATTCTTTTCCTCCTTTCAATTTCATAGTTTTCGAGTGATCGGCCAGTCGAATGAAAGTCCCTTAAGTTTTCCATTCCTTCTTCGTAAAGCATTCGACCCTTTTAGGATTTCGTGGTCAATGTGCTTCAATTCTTGAGTGAGTTGAAGCTTATAAAGGTTTTAATGTAAATCCAAATGCATCGGCCTCCAAAATGTGACAATCCCAAATGCTGGGCTCGCTTTAAAATCCATAAATTTGAACTTTTTTTCAATTTTTTCACTAACGGCAGCGATACTTTTTGTAGAGCGTGTATTTCAAACAAGTATAGGCATAAAGACATCTTTAACAGAGTTAGTCCCTTCGACTTCCTTATGGCTTTGTCTATATAAAGTTTGAATAAACGTTTATGTCGAGCAATCGAGCATAATCTCCTCTTAATGTGCTCAAGGTATGTAGAATCATAGTTTTTTTTGTGAAAACAATTTTCACATGTTTAGTGATTTTTAAACGATGTTGTAACGAATTGTAATTAACAATTAATATCCCATTGCCAAACTATAATATAAACTTAAACTCTTCGAAAGTCCTACGTATACAATTTTAAGTTTTCACTGTAAATCTATTATTTTTCCAAGACAGCATGTCTTTCTTAAACTCTGATCCAAAATAACTAACATCATTGAATTTGTGTCCTTTAACCTCTCAGCCTTAGAAATTCGATGTTATTTCAACCGATGATGCCCTCAGCACAATTTCTCATAGAATAATATTTTTTAAATGGGTCGATGGATTTCTTCTGGGAAACTATCAGGAATCTTTCTTAGCTACTTTCGGGTTTCCCCAAGGCTGCTACTTAAGTTCTATTCTCTTTATTCTTACTATTGACTATGAAATTGTAATCAAACATTCACAACATTTACTGTATCCCAGTTGAGGATAAAAATTTACAAGGTCATCGACACAATGGTGATTCTTCCTTATTCAAAAGGATCTCGACAGTTTGCTTTAAAATCCACCGTTCCGATAATTTGTGACTGGTATATTTTGTGATCGAACTATAATCTTTGTTCGCTCCCTCTTTGAGTGCGCCTGTCAATGTGTTTTCTTTATTGACATATTAGTGGAGAGAGTTAATTCCAACATTATCTGTTTCGACTTCAATCAGAAAAATGAATAAAGTAAAAAACATTTCTTTTTATTTAAACCTTTAACAACTTGCAACTTAAAAAACCTCCAGCTAAAAGAGCAACTTCATTCGATCCTGCCTTGTATCCATTCGAATTCCATTACGAACTGTGGCTTTTTGTTTATTTTCATCGCATATGCAAAATACATTCATTACGGATTTCAATCAGAATGAAATTTGATCTGAATTCCGTTTCCAGTGACCGGAAACAAAATTCCATTGCAGCTATCTTTTGAACAGTTACAGCTGCATCCGATTGACTTGACATTCATTCAATATGATTTCTTGCATCTTACTTAGCACATCAGTCAATCTTCTCAATTAACACACACACACTAACATATATCCGTTGCAACCACCGCACATCATAATAAAAGTTGAACTTAAAATCAACCAAGTGCAAACTATTCGCCAACAAACACCGTTAGATTTGCATTAGCTCCATGTTCCGATTGTAAATATTACCCTATGTATTCGGTTATACGCTATATTTATTGTGGGTACACCTTTATCTCTATTACGGATAGGTTTTCTATAAATTTCTTTTAGCTTTCTTTAGGTTGAAAATGAATATTATTGAAATGGTTAACCTATCATTTGATATGATGAGATGGTAACACTATCTTGGCGAGAAAATCCATCAATCAATCCCAAGAAGGCACGGGAAGAAGGTAAATATAAGTTGAGGATAGACGTTACATCAAAATGCATATGGGATGTGATGTTGATGATGATGATGCTAATGCTAATATTAATGCTGATGAAGATGGTGTTGGTGGCAGGAGGAGGCTTGTGATGGTCGTAATGAAAACTGGCGGTATGATGTTTAAGCTAGTGTTGTCTTTTGAAATTCGATATCAATTCCTTAACGAGTGACTAGATTTGCGAGCATGTATAACTTGCCGGATATATCTTTTGAAAGTTTGAGGCTCACATCAGACATAAGATATTGTACTTATATGTGCACAAAAGTCCTGACGACAAAAAGCAGCAGCAGGGTCGCGTTTATGATGTAAGAAAACTCTAGGCGTTCATGTGGTCTACTGAGAGAGGTTAAGATTTGAATCATTCCAGAGATCAACTTTGCTAATTAATATGAGATGTGCCATTCAAGAATATTTAATTTTGCTAAAGCTTAAGGAGAACCTTAAAGTATGGATTTTCACTTGAATATTGCAAATCACTAACCGAGTCTACCACCTGCTCCTCTGAAGCAGACAATCTCGATTTAGAAAAGAAGATCACTCTGTTGGTGAGCAAGTTCTTTGCACCGTTTTTCAGAACTGCTCTGTAAGATTTTTGCTATTTTCTTTTCTTTAACACAGTTGAAGGAGTCTATTTAAAACTAAGTTAGACATCAAGAACAAAAATAAATAGACTTCAGCATTCACAATTGCCAATATTTTTTTGATCGTATAAATGTATTTTCACAATTATTGACAGCGGGAGCTTCCACCTTTCAAATAAAATGACAATAGTTTGGAGAGTGCCCTAATAATTTATAAATATTATGACAATTTGCATTGTTTTTGCTGTTTTTTTTTTTTTTTTGCGTATAACAAAAGATCGGATATAAGAAAGAAATGACATTTCATTTTCAGAGTTTATCCGTAACTACGGTGTTCACATACTACGATCTTCACATAAAGCCGGATGCAGATTAAAACAAATTCAACTTATGATCAATTACTCGAACACGAACTCATGTAAATTCTGCTGGATACTGTTGAACTCTATACATGCATCTCAAATGTAAACATGTTTTAGTCCGAAAATCACTGAACGAAATCAATTTCTTCGTTTGACACATTGTGAAACGTTTTCACCTATTCATTATTGTTGAACGAAACCGAATACGGCTCATACCGATTGAACTCGAATAAATGTGAAACGATCCTTATGCTAAGTTTTCATCGAAATTTAAAATTAGAATAAATCTGTTTAGTGTTTCTGTTTACACGCAAAAAAAATATTCAAAAGAATATTAACTTTGACAGCATCATTCGCAATGCAAATGGTGTTTCATAATTTCTTTTGTAAAACTATGTAAGCCAGAAAGTATCATTCGATTTTCGAATGAGTTTTCAGCAACGTATTGATATAGGTCAGTTCGATTTGCCAGACTATTGGTATTATGCTCATCACTGGCTCACTGACTGACTAAGAACGAACTAGTCCAATAGATTAACGAATAAGTTATTTATAGTTCTGTTCAGTGACGTTGTTCCGGAAAGTTTGGAACAGAAAAGTACACCTTTTTGCTGTTCAATGAGAAGTTTTCTGTTCTAAACTGTTCTGATTTGCTGTTCAATGAGTCTGTCTGGAACAGTTTAGAACAAGATTTCTTGCCCTCGCTTTATAGTTAGAGAAAGTTCTAACTTGTCTGACATTTCTCATGAAAACTGTTCTGTTCTGCTCTGTTCTGCTCTGTTCTGCTCTATTCTGTTCTGTTCTATTCTGTTCTGTTCTACTTTGAACGTTTATTCAGTGAACAAAACTTAAATCAAACAAAATTAAATTTGTGGTCGGTGTAAACATAGTATTGGTGTTCCTACTTTCTTTATGCGATTCTTAAATCCGATTTTTTCACCATTAGCCTTTGCAGGGTTTCCGCCATCTAGATTTAATTTTTTTTTTTTTTTTTTTTTTTCCCGTGGGTAGGTGTTGAAATCTTCAAAAGATTCTATGAGGACCGAAAAACGCGCGCTCATAGATATGTGGGACTCTCCCGACCAACAACTCTGCCCCCATAAAGCCTTACGGAAGGTAAGATGATTTAAATATACATAATACAGTACAATAATTTCACCGTACTAGATCGGAAGGTTTGGTCCTTCTCAAACGTCGTACTAAATTTGTTTCGTCAAGAATTTCTAAGATTGTTCTATTGGTATGTTCAACTAAACGCTTTCTATGCCTTTGCGAAAAAGTTTTTATTTCTTCGCGAACCGTGGGGATTCCAAGATCCCTGTGAAGATCTTCGTTTCTAATATACCACGGCGCATTTACAAAGGACCTTAATAATTTGTTTTCAAAAGTTTGTAGACTATTTAGATTTGTATCGTGGGTACAACCCCAGAGTTGAATACCATATGTCCAGACAGGCTTAAGTACCTGTTTGTAAACTAATAATTTGTTTTCGATACTAAGTTTAGAATGTCGTCCGAGTAACCAGTACATTTCCCTTAGTTTAATATTTAATTGATCACATTTATTTTTAACATGTGACTTCCATTTTAATTTCGCGTCAAGAGTCATCCCGAGATATTTTGCCTCATTTGCAAATGGAACTTGAGTTGTATTAATAAAGACTGGTAATCTATTAATTTTCTTATAAGTAAAGTCCACGTGGACTGACTTAAATTCGTTAAGCGCTATTCGCCATTTGTTTGTCCATTCATTGACATTGTTAAGAGCATTTTGCAATTTACATGTCGATTCGTTAGCCGTTTTGCCTACTGCAAGTATTGCGGTATCGTCTGCAAAAGTAGCTACAATTGTATTGTCTGTTTGGGGTATGTCGCGTGTAAATAAAAGGTATAAAATGGGACCTAGAACACTACCTTGTGGTACCCCAGCCACTATTTCTTTAAAATCTGAATAATCATTTCCGTGCCTAACGCGGAAAATTCTTTTCTCTAGATATTCTCTAAGAATGTTGTATAGTCCTTCAGATAGGACTTGTCTCAATTTGTATTTGAGGCCTTCGTGCCACACTTTGTCAAAAGCTTGAGACACATCTAAAAAGACCGCTGAACAAATTTTATTTTCTTCAAAGGCTTTCTCGATGACATCGGTGATTCTATGCACTTGATCAATCGTCGAGTGCTTACTTCTAAAACCGAACTGGTGTTCAGGTATAAGACCCTTTTCTTCTATTATGGGCTGAAGACGCTGAAGAAATATTCTCTCAAAGACCTTCGACACTACAGGAAGAAGTGAAATGGGCCTGTACGATTTCTTTTCATGTGATGGTTTGCCAGGTTTTAAGACCATTATTACTTCTGCGACTTTCCATTGATTTGGAACATATTCTAACCTTAGAGTGGCGTTCATTATGTAAAGGAGGTTTACTAAACCTTTCCGTGGGAGCATTTTAAGAATTTCCGCAGTAATTAAGTCGTATCCTGGTGCTTTTTTTGACTTCAGTTTCTTAATTTCTTTGCTTAATTCGGCAAGCGTAACATTTCTTGTGATGGAGCTTTCATTTGAATTTATATTCACACTTATATCATCATTCAATGCTTGCCCATTGAACGGCTTAAATGTTTCCTCTAGGTAATCAGCGAAAACGTTTGCTTTCTCTTTATCGCTTCTTGCCCATTCATTTTGGTCTTTCATAATCGGGGGTGCTGGAAGCTTTGGTTTTTTCGTAGCTTTTATCGCTTTCCATAGAGAATAATTAGATTCTTTACCTGCCGTCAAGTTTTCAAGGTAATTTCCAGCTTCGCGGTTTTTAAAATCTGATATCATCTTTTTAAGCAAATTACTGAGGTGATTTAAATTAGCTTTGTGTTGGGGAGCACGAGTTTGTTGCCATTTTTTGCGCGCTTTTCGCTTGTCTTTAAGTACCTCTTTTATCTCTTGGGGATATTTAGCTTCTCTATAGCCTGACATTTGTCTTTGGTAAGGAGTATTGTTCCATGCGGCTTTTTGAACAATATGCACAAAATTATCTACCGCTTCTTCAAGCTCAAGAGGTGTTTGTAGTGATACCCTTAATTCAACATTATCTTCAATATCTTTGTTAAAACCTTCCCAGTTAGTTTTACCGTTTGTTAACCTAGGTGGTGTTTCAATTTTAACAATACTTTCGCTCATAGTGAGAATAACGGGAGAGTGGTCAGAGAAAAGATCAAAGCATTCCGTTATTTTTATTCGATTTGACGGTATTCCCCTGACTATAAAGAAATCAATCAGGTCAGGTATTTTCGAGGTATCTGTCGGCCAATAAGTTGGTTTCCCACTAGAATGAAAATCACAATTATTCTCCATACCGGCTTCATATAACGCTCGGCCCTTTTGAGAAATGCATCTAGAACCCCAAAACGTGTGTTTTGCATTAAAATCGCCACCGATTATTAAAGATGGTCTAAGTGATTTTAGCAAGTTTGAAAAATCATTTTTATCAATTCTGTACCGTGGAGGGCAGTATATAGATGTGAAATTCAATGTATCATGTTTAGTTTTAACCTGCACACTTATAAGCTGCATCGGTTCAATTTCAAGCTTAAGGCCTATCGAGTGTTTGATACATTCTTTTATGTATAATGATGCTCCGCCTCTTGCTTTGTTCGACGGATGAATTGCATGGTAATCTAGATAACCGTTTATATTGAAATTTGATTCTTTTTTAACGTGGGTTTCTGATATCAGACAAATGTCGATATCTTGTTCCCGTATGACCATTTCTAGTTCTTCAAGTCTTTGCCTTAATCCGTTGGCATTCCACGTAATAATTTTAAGGTTTTCCATCATGATTTTTTTTTAAAACGTTTGGGTCGAATAAAATCTTCGATTTTTGCTAACCTATCAGAAATAGTTCTATTGATTTTGACCTGATCTTCAAATTTTGACAAAATTAAAGCCAAGCATTGAGATAGTGCGTCAGAGTCAGGTTGATTTATTACGGGTGCAGCCGCCATTCTGGCATTTGTGTTTACACTACGTTTCTTTGGAGATGTCTGTGCAGCTGCCATTTCGGCGTATGACTTAACAGTACGTTTCTTTGGAGATGTCTTTGACGTTGATGGGGTTTGATTTTCTTTGCCGATGCCGACTCTTAGTGTATTTATTCTTTTAGGAGTCTTAGATATTGGGCTTTTTATTTGTTTCTTTGGTTTTCTTTCCATATGAATTTTTTCTCGGCGTTTTTGTAGCTCTTTAACTACTTCACAGCCTCTATAGCTTGCCGGGTGACTTCCATTGCAGTTTATGCACTTCGCTGGACTTTTGCTATTTCCAGTGCAGTCAGCAGTTAAATGTTTTCCCGCGCATTTTACACACCTAGGTTCTTTTTTACAATAGCTTTGCGTGTGGTTGAAACCTTGACAGCGTTTACACTGAGGCACTTGCTTTGTACGGCTTTTCAGAGGTTCGATCTTAACAACGAGGTTCAGTATTGTTTTAATTCTGTAGATTTCCTCTAGTTTTTCTGTCTTATCGAACGTGAGTATAAATAGTGGGAGACCACGCTTTACCACGACAGTTTCTCTATCTTTTTGTTGTTTTTCTTTTTTTACGATGTTCTCAGCATTTAAGATCTTGTAATTTTTTTCTTTAAGATCACGGATTACATCGTTTTTTTGACATGAGGAATGTAAGCCTCTTGCAACGACTCGTAAAGGTCTTTCTGATTTGTTTTCGTAGGTATACCATTCTACATTTGCTTCGTTAAGTCTTCGCGAAAGCAGACGATAGCTATCGGAGTCTTTTACACAAACTTTCCACTTGTTGTTATTAAGCGAGATAACTTTAAAATTCGCTGGGGTTAACGCCTCAAGGATTATTTTAAGCTTATTGTATTCCGCAATCCCGATGACATTAATCGGTGGCGGTGGTCTTATTTTAGTAGTTTTTTCTTTCTTATTCGTATCTTTTGGTACATTTACTTTTATTATTTCGGAAGACGAGGTTCCCTCTGGCGAGGAGAATGCTTTACGTTTTTTGCTAGGTCTTTTTGAAGACGTTTCTCTTTCTAGCTCTTCTTCGTCTGTTTTATATTCGCAAACACCCAGCTGCTGTGGAGTTGTTTTCGAATCGTTTTGTCTTTGAGTTTTTTTCAACTCTTCATTTTCTTTCCGAAGAAGCTCAATTTCTTTCTGTGCTTTCTTTACGGCATCGCTGTTATTTCGTAGAAAATGTATTTCTTCTTTCAGCTCTTGATAGAGTTTCAAAGTTTCGTCGAGTCTTTGACGAAGTTCGTTATTGTCTTTTTCAAGACATTCTATTTTCTCCGAGTCTTCTTTTTCACGCTCTGGCGCTTTGGGCGGACTCTTTTTCCCGGAAGCACTCGATGTTGATGGTGGTGATCGAGCTACCATTGGTTTTCTTGAAAAAGGATTTATCAAGTTTTGGAATAATTGGCTCTCCCCAGAATCCGTAGAGCCGACCTCCGAAGAGGGTGGATTTTTCAGGAAATCTGAATTGCCACCTGGGGTACTATATCTATTTGTTTTACTCATTCCATATTTTGTATACGTCTTTCTCAGTATACGGAGTTTGGATTTTAGTCGCCTCTTACGACAGGCATTCCTACCTCGGGTATATTCTTTCCCCCTACCCGAAGGGGTAGATTTAATGTAGATAAATATATTTTTTCTAATCAATAGGTTATTTAAATATTAGAGAGCCGTAGAATTATAAAACAAAATCAGAGAAGTGTTAGAATCGGATATGAATATGAACGTTTAAAAGTAAAAAAAAAAAACGGAAAAAAAGTATGTGGTAATTTAATGATTAATGATAAATTAACATGATTTGATGGGAGTAAATTCTACAATAAAAATAAAGAGACTGAAAAATGTATATTAAAAATAGTATCAGATAAAAATAAAGCTCTTAAATTATGTTGTCTCCTATCTTTTGTTTCTGTACATATATGTGTCAAATACGCTTATACCCAATGTGACTGTTTTATTGTGAACGAAACTGAGAACCTGCTTGGTAAACTTCATTATAGTTATTCAATATGCATTTTGTATATTCAGTCGATTACTTATGTATGTGCGCAATCGACATTCAATGTCTGAAATGCGAGCAATGTCGTTGAAATATTTTTTTTTTAGATTCAAAAAAAGAGTGGAGATTTTTTAATGAATTGACATTTAAAACTTTGTCTTAACAGTTATGAGTTAAAGTTAATAGGTATAAATAGACTGTTTTTTAAACTTTCAGCGAAATGCAAATCATTTCGATAAAAGTATTTGATTCGAATAGTAGTGTCAGTTAAAAATCTATGTTTTCAAGAGCTCGATTTATTTTTCACAGATTTTTTTTTAATTTATTAAAATCCTAGTGAACCTCTAATGATAATTGAAATTTTATGCTTTAACAAATAGCGAACAAACTAAATATATATCGTCGGTAAAATACATACTAAATTCGAGCTGTCTGACTAAGATCGGCGTTTTCCGAATAGGAAAATAAAATAAGTTTTACTCGAATTTGATATCTATCTCGCTCGCACAAAAATCAGTTCCTCAATAAGTTGTTTAGTCTGCTATTACACGATGAATCTCTAGAGGCATGCGCCTAATTCGAATTCTTTGTTATTTTGTCCTCTGATTCAAGCGCTTTTACACTTTGAAACCAAATTCATGAATCCGATTTGACAGTTCGTTTTCTTTTTCTTTTTGGTGTTGGTCTGATTGGCCTCAATAAAAATATGTATTTATGTGTGTTGCATCGAAGTTCTCACACAACAATATCATATGAAGTAGAATAGTAATGGGTGATTTTTGTTGCTATTTTCTTTTTGGCAACACTGGTTTTGACAGCTCACGCACGTTTCGTGTTTTGTGTCACTGTCAAACATCTTCAGTTTGCTCTATAATTTAACCATGAATCGTCTTACAAATGAACAAAACGCTTGCAAATTATTGAATTTTATTATCAAAATGCGTGCTCTGTTAAGAAAGTTCATCGCTCGCTTCTTCCATTTTATGGTCAGTTTAATCGACCTACTGAGGAGGCTATTCGGGCTATTGTGACTAAATTTTGCACCAAATTTACATTGTTGGACATAAAACCACCAACACGCTTACGTAGAGTGCGAACTGAGGAAAATATCGCAGCTGTATCGGCCAGTGTTAGTGATGACCGTGAATTATCGATTCGGTGTCGTTCTCAGCAATTCCCCTCTGTTACTCCACTACGTGGAAAATTTTGCGGAAGGATTTAGGTGTGAAGCCTTTCAAAATACAGCTGGTGCAAAAATTGAAGCTGAACAAGCTCCCACAACGCCGAATTTTTGGTGAATGGGCTCTTGAAAAGTTGGCTGGTGTCACATGCTACACAGCACGCGTAACAATGGACCAATTGAAAGGCGAATTCAGTGAACAGTTTATTTCCAGTTTGGGGCCGGTCAATTGGCCGCCTAGATCGTGCGATTTAACGCCTCTAGACTATATTTTGTGGGGCTATGTTAAGGCTCATGTCTATAGCGACAAGCCCGCTTCGATTGACGCACTGGAAGCCAACATTGAAGCATTTATTCGTGAGATACCGGCCAAAATGTTAATTTGACTAAGCGGATGGACCATTTGACGCTCAGCCGCGGCCAACATTTGCATGAAATAATCTTCAAACATTAAATTATATCGACCGTACTATCGATTCAAATAAAGATTTCATGCAATTTTCTGAATTTTATGTTTTTTTTTTTATTTAGTTATCGATAGCTCTTAAAAAATCACTCGTTAGAAAAACGGACAAGAGAAAAGAGAAACGTCAAATTGTTGCACCGAAAACTTTACCCAAGCGACAAAGGTCAATTTTTTGTCCGTCTCATCTTTAGATTTTTTATTCTCTTCTGGACTTACGTTGTTCAAAAAGTTGGACGCATCTAGATGAGTCGTGTAATAGCAGACTTAGTAAAACTTCAATGAAGCGGTCAAGTTTGGTCTTTGGATTTAAGCTTCTTAATAAATTGGGTTTAATTTATCAAAATTTATTAATTGAAAATTGAAAATTGAAGGGGGCCTTAATCGAAGCCTAATGCGCCTTATGTTTGCAAGGATAATGATGCGGTGTTAATGAACTGAACAGTGTCGCCGCCATCTATTACCGCCATCGGCATATCACTACTTCTTCGTGTTCGTCGTCGTCAGCAGTCATCTAGGAGAAGATATTCTATTTCTTCGTCGTTAAGGAATTTAATAGAAAAAAAAAATCTGCGGTTTCCTTCTCCACACACACGTACTTATGTAGGTACTTCATAATAGAATAATAATGACAAACAAAAAACGAAAAAAAAGCTTGCCTCGATGTACACATGTGAAGCCACGCTAATCGATATGCTTCAAATATTATCGTACTTCCGGTTGGTTATTACCTCCGTCGACTTTGTTGGCGGTAGATTGTCTATAGGTATTATGGCCTACAACAACAATAACATCAGAATAGAATTCAGAATAACACAGTTCGATGAATGCGCTTGGGTATGTAGCCAAACAAGCGTGTGGATTGTGGCTCCCGGTACATACTTGGCCGCGTACGAAAAATGTGGTAATTCTATTGGGAGGTGATGCGAAGCGACTATGAACACGGGAGGCGGTGAAATTCATCATTGTGATGAAGATGATGGCAGTCGTGATGGGTTTTTAAATTTCCTCCTTTCGAATAGCTTTTTCGATTTATTTATTTTTGTTCTTGTGTAAAATTTATAAAAAAATGTAATAAGAAATTATATTTATTAATGATTTGAATAAATGAAATATAAAACAATTAATCGTTTCCAAACAGTGAAACGATCCCTGGAAGGCTGTAATTTTCTCTTTGCATGGGTAGGTTAAAAATGGTCTTAGGGCTTTTCTAAAAGTATGGTATCCTTAAATCAAATTTTTTAGCAAAACTTAGAAAAGGTAGAAATAAAGAGGGTTAGAAGGAGGAGACATAAAGCACAAAAGGGAGATAGTGACAAAGAGAGAAAAATAGACCGAGTTATTGTAACTCTTTCTTTTCTTTTAGACCGACCTTTGAGTTAATTAGAAACCGGAGTACTGAGCTGATTCTGGCGATTGTTTCGATTTTTCGAGTGTTCAATTTGATTTCTCATGAATTTTTATTATTTAGTCTGTTCTGTATTTCAGTTATTGTGAATTCGGGGAACAAAAATGAATTTTGATGTTATGCATTCCGCATAAAATGACTTTTGTGATTTGTAAATTCCGAATGTGATATTCTGGTGTTCGGAATTCCACCCGAAATGATCAATGTGAATTGAGTTTTCGGAGATCGAAATTCGTGTTCATCATTTTGAATACCTACCGTTTTACGGTGAATCCAATTCACTTAGTTTTGTTTGGTGACACCTTACAGTTGCGCGACAATTGACAAAAATGTAAATAAGGTTTTGAAATGTTGCCTTGATTTTATTGAAATAAATTGTTGTTTACAAGGGAAAATGCAAGAACTCTCGACAAGAAAAAGTTTTGTTGCAATTTATGAAAGAAGTTAAGGAAGAAGTCAATTTTACTAAGTGATTTATTTCTACCAAAATGTAAACATTGTTTCTTCGTTTAGTCTTCTTTTAAACTACAAACAATTCAAATATATCTATGTAAATTCATTGACATGGCTAGTTTTTCCATTTCAACGTACACTGCTTCTTTAAGATCTAAAATTTTGGCTTTAGCACGTTAAAATTTTCTACGAACTCTCGTCAATTTTTTTTGTTTCAGGTTTTGCCCAAGAAAAAATTTTTGAATATTGTCTAACAGCTTATTTTGACATTACGTATATAAATTCGGAGTGAATGAAAAAAAAAATTCAATTCACTCGGAATGCAGAACATGCTGTTTTGTTTAAGGTGACATTTCAATTCGTTTGCAATTCGCGTTCACTCGGAATATAGAACATGTTTGTTTTGTCTCCGAGTTATGTGATTATAATGATAAATAGACAAATAAAATAAAAATATTTTGCACTTTTATTTTTTTTTTAATTTTATTACAAATATTTTTCACAACTTAGATATTTTAATAATATTTGGTGTCAGTGACGCGTTTCGAAATGTACATACCTACATCTTCAGGCGATTAACTCAATTTGAGTGCGAAGATGGAGGCACACTGTTAACAAATATTATTAAAATTTCAAAGTTATGACAATTAATTGTAATTAAATTTAAACAAAAAAAGTGTAAAGTATTTTGTTTGCGTTTTTATAATTATTTAGTAATTCTTAATTATTGTAAAAGAGCGTTGTTCAATAGCTGGCGAGAAATCCAAAGTTGCGAGCAATAAAATGCTTTGATCATTGTTTTTGTTCTATCTACACCTTGGCATAAGATTTAGTGATGAGTTGGACTGTCATGCAAAGAGACTTGGGTTCGATTCTCTGTAGCGGCAAAAAAGTTTTTTTCAGAGTATACTACCTCCTGCCGTCTTGCGAGGAATTGACATTTTCATGACAAGAGTACGAGTATCTCTCGTCAGGAAAAGTGTTGCTCATTCGGAATCGGCAGATGATTGTAGGTTTCCTTTTGTCATATTCATTACTGATCAGATCACATGAAACTCATACAAATTAAGTCAATACAACGTGTCAAAAAATGTATTTCTCAAGAAATTTATCATCAGGTACCTACATTAACAAGTTTATTATTTTATTTATATTTATCTACAATTTGCCTTTTTACTATATTATATACTATACAGTACCTTTTTTTTGTAGATATTTATCAATCTATTTCAGTCAAGTCAATTTTAAAGTGTTCACACATCGACACATCTAGTTTTGCTATTCAAAAAGGCCATTACTCCCTTATGCACTTGGCCAATACAGGAAACATCAACTGCTTGACTGAACCCTATTGAAAATTTGTTCACCCTATTGGCAGTCCCTATTGTTTTCGTCTCATATAACCAAACGTCATTATACCATTTGCCCTGCCTATTTCCTTCTGTCTCAATTTGCTTTTATACATTTGTATGTATGTATGTATATTGCCTACCAAAATTTACACATTCAAAAGATTGTAAAGCACATCGAATCCAATACATTATCTAGATATATGTAAAGTGTTATACTAATAGCCTTTTTTCTAGACGGTTGTTCTGGGAACAACATAAATAAAATAAAAAAGACAACTACCTACTCTATAAGAATTCTATGCAAACATTAATCACCCAACAAACATCCACTAATCTTGCTCCACCACAATTCAAGTGTGAACGAACCTTTTATTGTTTTCTTCTTGACTTTTATTCTCTGTTGTGACACGACATTGGTACAAGGGTTCTGTTGTTTTCTCACTTCTCAGACGCTTAGAATGACTATAGTTAGATGTGTCTTGGTAACCATCAAGGGTTTTATTTGATGTAAGAAAAAAACAAGCAAATATGAGTATCTACTAAGTAATATACATGCTATATATTTGATATTGAAAATGTCAAAAATGATACCCTATGGGTATGACAAAAGATATTACAAATTTGTATCCTTCCAACTAGACAAATACATCTGACATTTTTTTATTGTCAGATCTTAAAGTAATAACGGTTATCGTGACTGACAATATTGTCAGGTTTGTGACAAAATCCAATTACCTTGCAATGTTAAACTGTCAGTTCAGACAGTTGGTTCGCAGATTTGGCTGTTATTTTTCATTGTCAGATGATTAGCTTGACAATGCTTTTTATGATAAAGTTATTGGGATAAAAATAATAATTCGCACGTTTGCGGACGTTTATTTACGAAAATACTACAAAATACTCGTAATACAAATACAAATTGTGGGTTCAGAAGATTATCAGTTACCCGACATTTTTATTTTAAGATTGCCGTCTAACATTAAGCTCATAGTCACTTTACTTAGCTGAAAAGATTGTCAAAGAAATTAAAATGGTACAATAATAGGTTTAGACCGTACGTTATTATGACAAATCTGACAATGTTTCTGAGTTTGAAACGTCATCGCTTGGTAAAGCACATATCTGTCAGATTTATCGATCTCATTCTCAATTGCAAACATTTGGGTTTTTTTCTTGTTTTCTTTTTTAGTTTGGAGCGGATCACTGAACAGAGCTTGACCAGGTCGATTATGCTTGAAGTTCTCAAATATGTTTATGAAACAATCTTGAACGCTTTACTGTCATATTATTATACGTAAATTATTCATACGAAATAAAAAATTATGTATATCTAGATGGTTGCGCTTAATTTTTGAACTACAGTTGCTCCGCCATTTAATGCTAAGCTCAACTAGCGCACTTGCACCCAAAACCGGACTCTTGAGTCGTCGACTGATCTGATGAAAAAGAAACACAGATATTTTTTTGACAGCTCAGTGACCCATTATGAGTTGCGATAAAAAAGAAACCGTCTATTAAAATATGTGATTGCCAACTTGCAAAAATAGAAAAAAAAATATACCAACCGAGAGAATTTACTTAGTTGTGTATATTCAATAGAAAATGAAAATGCAGTTTTAGTAAGTATCTACCTCTACTTCATCACTTGGAAATGTTTATGAAGATTGTCATTTGGATTCATTTTAGGTTCGTTCGTTTACTTTCCAAAAGTGCCAATTTCTTCCAAATCTATTTTTATATATGTATACATTTTGACGGGGTAAATTTAGTAGTTTTAAACATGTTAATGATGAGAAACAGTTTTAAAAATGTCACAACTGTGTGAAAGATCTTTATGATATTCAACGCAGCCATGAGATACACCCAACAAAAAAAAAAAAAAAAAAAAAAAAAACAATGTAACAAACTTAACGCACCCTGCATTTAAATACCAGCTACAATAAGCATTAAGACCTAGATTACAATATTTAACTTAAAACAAAACAAAAAAATTACGTCTTTGTTTTCGTTTCTTCTTCTATTTGCAGATTGCTTTGGTGTTGTTTTTATTTTTTTTATTTTTCTGCGTAAGATGAAAGTAAACTGACGAGACACCATACCCAATCGTCATTGCTATACCTTATCTCATCAGGGATAGCCAAGCGCGGCTCTAGATAAAACCATATCTATTTAAAGTGAAGTGGATTGGCGGTGTGGAATAAAAGAAAGTTATGATCTATTAAATATGAGACAGAAATCTACGCAAAATGCCGAGTGAATGGGAGAACAATTCAACATCATCATCCGCAAAAGTATCATCATCATCCGGATCGTCGTTGTCGGCTTCGTCGTCGACAGCAACATCACCGGAACCAAATTCAAATGGAAATAACAACAATACTGACTCTGCCAAAAATGGCCATGCAAAGGATTGCGCATTAAAAGCTGTAAGTATATGTTTATAAAAAAAAAAAGTGTCTGTATGACTTATTAGCTTTTCTTCATTCGAGTATATGATACAATTGCAAATATTATAATATTTTTTTTTAAACAAATGTTTCTCAAAAGCTTTCAAAAATTTTAGAAAGTTTCCAATCTGTAAAACAAGTTTGTTAGTTTTCTCGATGAAGAGTCCTAGTTTGAGATGCTCATCCTAGAGCTCTTTATCTAGGTTTGTCTCTATAAGAAATTTGATTATTTTAAGTACCTTCAGAGAGAATAAGTCAGTCGCTACCTGGTAGTACGTAGTAGTGCTTCGCATCTGCCTAGTACGTGAATTTGCAGAATCTGCATATGGGACTGTCTTATAGCCCAGGTTTCAGTTTTAGATGTCTTCTAATTCTACATTGTCCCCATCTTAGTTTAAGTTCCCAAGGATAAGTTTAGCCCGTGTCAGTCCTAAGAGTTCTTTCCATTTGTTGAATCTTTTAGCTCCTTCTTCGTTTTGATTTCGTTTTTAATCATATTTTCTCTCATGATCTCCGCCTCTACGAAGGGAATCCGTGCGCCTATTTTTGCTAGAGAGTCTCCCTCCTCATTTCCTGGACACCGACATGTCTATGGTAAACTATAAACATTTCGCTATGGCTATGACTCCTCATCAGTATGAAACGTTTGGTTCTGAGTCCAAACACTCCAGTACCAGTGCCTTCAGTCTTTCTCAATCCATCCATCATCGTTTTAAATTTTTTTACTTACGACTTATATGTAGGTACTATAAGTCAAGTTATGCATTCGTAAAAAAAATCGAACTCGAGATTTTGATCAGAGTTGACATTACTACGAGTATGATAGCCAAGACGAACAAAAATTTTGCCTGTCTGCCTGTTCGACTATAGCCTAAACTACTCGGCCAATTTTCGTTAAACTTGGTAGATATCATTTTTAAATTTTTCCCCCACACGTTTTTACTTGCGACTTATAGGTACTGTAAGGCAAGTTATGCATTCGGATAAAAAATCGAACTGGAGATTTTGATCAAAGTTGACATTACGATAATAGCGAAGACCAAAAAAGTGGGTCTCGCAATTCTGTCTGTCTGTCAGTTAAACGGCTCGGCTGATTTTCTTTAAGCTTGGTAGATATGGGTTTTATTTTTCCCCCCGGATATTTTTTGATTTGATTTTTTAAGACCAAAAATAACGGTACCTGCCATACGATTTTTTTTGAAATTTTAAAAATATTTTTTTTTCTCAAAAACTGTCCCACAGATTAAAAAAAAAAAATTCATAAAATTTAATTTAGTTAAAAATAGGTAATGAATGAAAAAAAATTTCCAAAAAATTATTATTTTTGGTATCCCCCTTGGAACCATTTTTTTGTTTTTGATTTTCTCAAAAACGTTACAACCGATTTTGATCATTTTTTTTATGTTAAGACTCCCCAGCAGTGTCAATATTATTGTGTATTCAAATTTTCAAAAAATTGTTTGTTTTTGGATTTAAAAAAAAAATAATTTTTTTTTTCAAAACTCAATAATTTCGAAAACCCCATGCTCAATTTTTTTAAAACTCAACAGATAATTTTTTTTTAAATCATTCTACAAGATGTGAAGCTAACTGTACCTACCCACTGTTAAGAAATGGTTTTCGAAAATCGTATTTTTCTCGAAAACGGCACCTAGAATTTTGATAATTTTTTTTTCTTTCGATTAATTTTTTCGATCTATAGTTAAAAAAAATTGAAATTAAAATATTACTGATAGCTACAATGTCATAGAGAAATTTTATTATTTAATGATTACTGAGTAAAATTTGATGGGCTTACTGGTCAAGTTTTTAAAACCGTTTGAATTGGGCATAAAAAAAAACTTGCCAAGTAAGCCCATCAAATTTTAGTCAGTAATCATTAAATAATAAAATTTCTCTATTACATTGTAGCTGTTTCAATATTATTCTACTTTAAATATTCGGTATTAAAACTTCATGAAGTAAGAACTTGCCGCACTTTTAGATCTCATTACTTTTCACGGCTGACTTGTTACACAAAGGTTTTTGTATAGAAGAACTTGGCTCTTTTTTTAACATTTATGTTTTTTGGTCTGATCTCACTCCTTTTTGCAAAGATTTAAATATTTTGCCATGTCAAAATCTCGAAAGATACGGAAAGATAGAAGGGTGGACTCTTCCTACTGAAATCAACTTAATTTATAGCTTCCTATTTCTTTTGGTATATTTTCTTTTTGTTATTGGTTGTTTCGATTTGCGCTTCAATTATTTCTTCTTATCCTGGCAAAATAACACTAACATACCTATCTTAATTACAGCAATCGGAAGTGCTCCATATAAATTAAACATACCTACCACGCCCGCTGAATGGAAAACCTCAATTTGTATTGTTGGTCCTTTATATGCGACTTGAGCCCTACCGTTCTACCAAATTTCATTGTTCTACTGCAATTGGAAGTGCGCCATATATAATTTACATCAGTTCTGAGGAAGTGGGCGGATACCACGCCCCTGAATGGAAAACCTCGATTTTTATTTTCGGTTCTTTATATGCGATTTGAGGCCTACCGTTCTACCAAATTTCATTGTTCTACTGTAATTGGAAATGCGCCATATATAATTTACATCAGTTCTGAGGAAGTGGGCGGATACCACGCCCCTGAATAAAATACCGCTAATTTTATATTTTTTTCTTCGAATGCAATTTGAGTCCTACCACTTTACAAAATTTTATCGTTTTACAGTAGTTGGAAGTGCTCCGTTCAACCAACACCCATTCAGAGAAAGTGGAAAGGAAAATCTTGGTGTTTATTTTTGGTTCTTTATATGCAATATAAGCCCTACCGGTTCACCAAATTTCATCGTTTTACAGCAGTAGGAAGTGCTCCATTCAACCAACACCAATTCGGAGACAATTCGGAGAAAGTGGGCGGATACCACGCCCCCTGAATGGAAAATTTCAATTTTTCGATTTTTTCCTATGCTTACATGACAAGACCTACCGTTGTGCAAAATAACAAGATTCTACGATGTCGGGAAGTGCTCCATAATTTTGATGATCTGTCAGTCAGTCAGTCAGTTACGGTTTTTGTGATTTTTGAGTAATTATATCTCAGGAACCGCTTATGCTAGAAAATTGAAATTTGGTGAGGCGCCTGTACCTGACTAGCTTAGCAAATATTCTGAATTTTAAGTTTCTGACTTCATTGGTACTGAAGATAGGGAGGGGTCAAAAATCGCCTGAGTTTGTTCCCGTAAAAAGGGTGTAGTGCCAGAACTTGGCTGGGCACTACCGTGCCCTTTGATTCCTCACAGTTGTGATTGTGATTGTGATACATACATTGTACGTGTCGATCTTGCAACCTCAGAGCACGAGAAAATGTGTTCCATTTCTTGGGAAAGTGTCCAGTTTTGGTGAATACTAGAAGGAGTACACTTAGAAAAAACTATCTCAATCAAGAAGAAATCATATGTAGGTGTTTTAGACGGAGGTATGGGTTGGGAAGCTTTTAAAATTATATCAAGACATTAAATTACAGAAAACGAATCTTAGATAAATTAATATTTGAGTTTTTTTTTTTTAAATTAAACAATACAAATTTTATTAATAATTGCATACTGACAGACGACGTAGGCCATGTTAAAGAAATGAATGATACACTTTTTGTAATTTGTATGAAATAAATTGATTTGAAAACTTGAAGTTTACAACTTAACAATACAATCCACAAATGAACTACATATAAAAGCGTCAAAGAATCACTGAATATAATTTAAAATAATAATAAATGTAATAAAAGAAATATCATATCAAAATTATTTTTGTTAAATTTAAATTGTATACTGATCAATGATCATATTTGCATTATCATTGAGTGTGCGTAGGTACATACCTTAAAGGTTCAATAACATTGTTTATGGGTACTGTATGCTTACGGTGCATTGAGAGCATACACAATCAATTGGAATCATGGACGAGTTCTTGATAATGTGCATTTTTTACCTTCCGAACTTTGACTAGTTGGTCTAAATCTACTCACCATAATTACGTAATTCGTTTTAATTGGCCGAGTGCCAATAGGGTCCCAATTATTGATGGAATATCTTCTTGTGAACAACTTACAATAATTTTAATAAAATATAGAAATCTATGTAATTAGGTCGAAGATAAATCAAATTCAGGGCTGAAAGTTCTTTTTCAATTAGAATATCTTCTTATTTAGAAAGTTGAACTTCGGACAAAAAAAACATTTTTTTTATAATTCTAGTGTTCCCCTGAGCACGCATTTAGGCTTATTATTTCTTATTTTATTTATTTACGGCCTGAAAAGTAATCAGCCTTATTTTGACATTCGAATTCATTAGAAAGTATGTCGAATTCGAATAATTTGTATTTTGAGATTCGAACGATTAGAAAGTTCACTTTATAAATGGAAAGTTCATTTATCTTTCGAAAACTAAGCAAATTTTCACTTTCGAATCGTTCGAAAGAAATGTCATTTTATTCTCGTTCAATTTTTTCTGGCGAATAGATTTATAAAACATGTAAGTTTAGTATAATGTTAGTAGTAATGGATGCATAAAATGGATTTGATACATCCATTATCCTTCTCCTATACAACTGCTCCTCACCGTTCTCTCTTTACATACATAAAACAAATGCCATTTTGATTTTTTACGCCTGGCTTCAATTTATCAATATTTTCATAAAACAATTTACAATGGCAATTCAAAATTCAAGTGTGCCCAGATTTGTGTAAATTAAATAGACTTTCAAGTTGCCTTCTTTTTTTGTTTATCAATTTGGAAAACAAAATTAGTTTACATGAAAATTAAAACATAAATCAAGTATTTTATTATACAGAGAAGTTGTACCGTTTTATTACTTCTTTTTGATATCAATAAACTTACCATACTGTTTTCTAAATGCTCCCAATTTTTAAAATGTCAGTTTTATTGATGTTTTTCAAATTTAAACTTTACCGGGCCGTTAGCATTAGTTTATTTTTCTTAAATGATAAAGTATTATTTTTATATTTTTAGACCATAATTTTTTTTTTAAATAAAAATTATCAAAAAAAAAGAACAGTTTGGTCATACTAAATCAGATAAAAATGTCAGTAAATTTCAAACAGCTGATTTCGGAAATGAATTTCATTGAGGTTCATTTTCTTCAATCATTCGACAATGAACATTTTTCGCTCGAATGTCAAAATATGCAAAGTTCATTCGAATGAAAATATCTATTTTATCGAATAAGCTATTCGTTCGAATCTCAAAATAAGCATGAATTTCTTATCCTATAAAGAAGAAGAGATTCATCGATATCAATTGCACGCATTTTAGATAAGAGAGCTTGATGCCAAAACTCTTATCTACTTTTTCCAAAACAATGTAAAGACTGGTTCTACTGTTCGGTAAGATATACGAGTACCATCAAATCACCTATTGCTACGAAAGCCGTACTGCCGGTCATTGAGATGCTTTCGATCTTCGAGATATTTCTTGAGCTGATAGTTGTTCAGTTTCCATGACCTTGGAAAGAAGGGACGTAAGTGCAATTGGACGATAGTTAGGAGGGGAAGAAGATTCGCCATTTTTAGGGACATGCTGGTCAAATGTTGTTTTCCATCCACTTGGAAAGAGACCAGTAGAATAGGACAGATGGAAAAGCTAACACAATAATTTTCCCAGCGTTGAAGAACACCTCTTCAGAACAATGGGAGGGATACTATCCGGGCCAGCGGATTTGTGTATGTAAAGATATCTTTCAGGACTCTTGCAACTGTACGAGTACGCAAAAAAGGTTGGTCCCTTGAAAAAGTTTGTGTTCTCAAGTACAGGAGGAGTCATAACGCTCCCTGGCAGCGTCGAATTAAGAGCAAACTGTGCTTCAAGCGTATTGTATCTTGTGAGCTGACAAAGGGAGTGTCATTGATAACGGGCGTTGGGAGGGGACCGAGAAGGAAATAGTATATCGAATGTTTTTTTCTTTTCTTACAAACCTTGGGACATTGTAGCATTTATAGCCTTATTTTTTGGTCATGCAAAAATTTGGTCTGTCGAATATAATCATTCCAGGTCTTTCTAGCTTGTTTGAACTTATTCCAGTTGGCCTTATACCATCGGAAACTTACTTCTCTGACACTAATAACCTCTTGACAGCTCGAATCAGACCATGAATTCTCTTTTGGTTTGATAGATTTTTCCCTATTTGTAATCATATCTGCACTGGAGCCCACTTCACTATCGAGAAAGCATAGTGATCAGTTAAAGTTCCTGACGAAATCATTGAGACAGTCCCAGTTGGCTATCTTGTATTGCCAAACGGTTCTCTTTAACTGAGGTTTTTTGACAAAAAAAAATTCGTTTATATGATACAGTGGTCTGATGTGCCTAGAAGCGATAATATACTAACGTTGTATTTATCAGGATCAAAGGTAAGGAACAAGTCTAGAGTGTTAGGGGTTTGACATGCAACATCAGTAATTCGAGTTGGCCCATTAACAAGCTGAGTTAGGTTGTTTAACTCGGCAAATACCTCAACATACATACCTTCCTTCGGTTGTTGTCTGACCAGAAAAGCGAAACCATCTAAAATTGTGTACATTTAAATTGCCTGCAATGACGATTTCAGTATGAGGATAATGGGAAACTATTCTTTGGAGGGAATCGGACAAAGCATCAAATTAGTTTAAAGTTGAATTTCTGTCTAGGTTTGGCCTTCGATAAATGACAATCATCTTCGGCATAGTGTGAACGCAGCTTAACTTCTAACGCACGGACGTGATTTCATACGCTGTTGTATTTTTAATAGGTTCTTGAGCTATAATACTTCTTAAATAAAATGTACGACTGGGTCGCACAAACTGCTCTCATGTAAAAGACTAAGAATTTCAAAAATGAATGTTATTAAATAAAAAACTGTTCATAAGCATAAAATTCATTTTTTATATGACTACTCGTAGAACAACTCCTTTATTAGTTGGAGCTAAGCACAGGATGCCATGTGTTTTAAGCAAATATTAGTTTATGAAAGAACAAAATCATAATTCGTTGTAGCGGTTTCGTAAAAAAATAAGCTTTCATTACAAAATTTTTAAAACATTTTTAAGAAAAAATTGGTACCTAAATTTAAAGTTTTTATTATTGTTCGAATAAAAATTAAATTAACAAACAAAATATTGAGCCGTTTTTGACATATTGAATTTTTCAAAAAAGATTTTTTTTTTCAAAATTCAAAAAAAGATTTTTTTTAAAGTTTTGAAATGCAATGTTTTTTAAATTTTTTAGTACCATCTCTATGAAAAATTTCATTCAAATATGTTATGCCTATAATGAGAAATTCAAGATTCGAAAAAATCGTTCTATAAATAGGTACAGTCAGTAACATTTTGATTTCAAAAATTTTTTTTTATTAAATTATAGATCGTAAGAATTAATCGAAAGAAAAAAAATTAAGCAAAATTCTAGGAACCGTTTTTGAGAAAAATACGATTTTCGAAAACCATTTCTTAACATTTGTATGGAGCGTACCTTTATTTTTAGGTAAAATAAATTTTTTTTCTCATATCTTGTAGATTATATTACGAAACTTTTATTTATCAAGTTTTAAAAAATTCAAGCATGGGTTTTTCGAAATATTGAGTTTTCAAAAAAAAAATTTGAAAATTTTCTTAAAAATTTGAAATTTTTTTTTTTGAAAATTTAAATACACATTAATAAAAAAAAATGATAAAAATTAGTCATAACGTTTTTGAGAAAATACAAAACAAAAAAAAAATGGTTCCAAGGGGGGTACCAAAAATAACCTTTTTTTTCAACTGTTACCTAGCTTTAACTAAATGAAATTTTTTGAATTTTTTTTTTCAAAAATCTGTGGAACAGATTATTTTTGGTCTTAAAAAAAAAGAAAAAAACGTGTGGGGGAAAAAATTAGACACGATATCTACCAAGTTTCACGAAAATCAACCGAGCCATTTACCCTGTAGACGAGCAGACAGACAGAATTGTGAGACCCACTTTTTTCGTGTTCGCTATCATCGTAATGTCAACTTCGATCAAAATCTGGAGTTCGATTCTATCATGTTGTGTATCTTCATTTTTGGGCCCTCACAGGTTCCAATTTTAATAATATTCATAAATTTTTAAAATAACAATAAAAACTCAAAAACAAACCCATATAAAGGGTGGTCCAAATACAAGTTTTCTTTTAAAAATGCAATAAAATGAACAAAATTTAATTTTATCTATGTCTTATGGCTTTCTTAGTAAGATCAATCATTCCCATTAATTATGGAACACAACGTCGTTCAAGCGGCTGCCTCGGTGGATGGTCGCTTCGCTTTCAATTGCTGAGTCAATTGGCCTTGTAAGCGAATAATCCGAGATCTTTGTGCAGAATTCTTCTGAGGCTAGTGCCTGAAATGTTGAGCTGTTGAGATCGATGGTCACAGCAGTCACATTCTTGTCTGTGCTGGTCGTACGAGGATGGGAACCATGAGTGTTGTCCACTCGCATACCAGTCTCACACGAACTTTTTGCACAAACTTGCGTACAGCAGAAGCAATGGGTGATCCATTTCGGCCAGAACTTCTTTTCAAAAAACGCACTGTTTGGGCTCCACAGCACTCACTTTGAAAATAAGTTTTCAATATTTCCGAACGTTGCGTTGTTCAAGCGCAAAGCCACTTATTTCGTTCCGCGGAGGTACGATACCGATACTGACTTGCTGTCAAGATTTCGAGCGGGAAACAGCTGTCAGTGTCAAAATAACCTATATCATCTTTTTTTTTTAAATGTTTCCGTTTTTAATGTAAGCGAATCACCCTGCATATTGAATGAAAATTAAACACTTGGCTGCCACTGCCAAAGATTTCACCAAAACACTTGAACTGTGCTAATTGCCGATCAAATTGAAGTAGCAAGCATTGGCTGTTGGTTGCAATTAAATTTCATCCTGAGCTATTAAAAAAAACCTATTTAATTTATACATACATCATTTATACATGTATCTAGCTACTATGTGATTTTAGATAGATATATGTATGTACATATTCGTAAAGTGGTTAAGCCTTCCTTTTAAAGTTTAGAATGACTAACATTTCCTAATGCTAGTGCATAATAAATTAAATGATGAAAGCTTCTCGTTATTTCTCTTTATAATGCTAATTAAAAAATCTCATGTTATTTGCACTTTGGTTTCACCTTGAAATTCTTTCATTTGCCTTGATTAACACCATCCAAATATAAATAGCGTAGGTCTATAGGTAGACTTCACCTTAAAACCATTACAGTGTATGTGCTTCTTTATGACATTTTTCTATTAGAATCGAAATTGAAATTTAATCAAATAAACCCACATTTTACTTTTGTATAAAAATTTTACAATTTTCTTGCAATCAATGTCAGAAAAAGTATAGTTATATGTAGTATCTGTCTGTAGGAACACAAGCCCCGACTATATATAGACATGACAAAAAGAGTTCTTGTGGCCAATCCAGATCGAGTTTAAGTATAATATTTCTTTCTTAATGTATGTATAGTAGAAGAATTTGATTGTCGTTTTTATTTTAATTAGCTTTATGATCTTAAACAAACGAACATAAAAAACTGTACAAATTAAATAAATTTGAAGATAGGTTAAGTGCTTTTAACAGCTGTAGGTAAACTATCTGGGTAAAGATGTTTACGTATATAAACTTAAACTATTTGCAAAACAGGTGAATGTTCAGTCTAGTTTCAGTTTAGTACATTTACTGTTATTGCTCGTTTGCAAAATGCTTCCGAAATTAAACGCCAATTTAACAATAAAGTTCTAGCTTATGTTTGTACGCATAAGGGACTTACAATTACAACTTATTCATACTCAATATCTTACTCGCATACTTTAGCTCCCAATCAATAAAGGGTCGCTATCTAAAGCACGACGAACAGTAGCTTTCCATGTTCTTCGAGGCTGCTGTCAGTCACACAACCACAGTCACTTTTCTTGTCTGGAGCATTGTTGTCCATTCACTTGATGTAGCTGAGCCAATGTAGTCGACATTGACTTTCTAACCTTCATACTTGGCTTGTTACAGTTCATAGAGTATCTTCTTCTACATTTGCCTACTTCGCACCAAATATCTGCTGAATTTTTTTTTCCATTACCAGTTCTACCTCCCGCTTATCGTTTAGCACTCGCAGAGAAGAGTTTTTGAAACAATTTGATTCGCCAATCCCAAGTGGCTTTGGTTTCCTGAGGAAGTTTTCATCAAATTTTCACTAAGGTATCATTCGTGGATTTAACAGGTAAATTTACTAAAGGGTTGCTCATCTATTTCCTGCTCGAAATCTTGACAGAAAGTCAGTATCATACTTCCGCGGAATGAAGTCGCTTTGCGCCAACGGTGCGCACAGACGAGAACGTGGCTGCTGTAACTGAGAGTGTGAGACTCAATTCACGAACATCCACTCGCCATCGATCCCAACGGCTCAACATTCCACGCATTATCCTGAGGAGAATTCTGCACAAAGATCTCGGATTATTCGCTTACAAGCTTCAATTGACTCAGCAATTGAAGACGCACGACCATCCACTTCGTTATCGCTTCGCAGTTTGGGCCTTAAAGCAGCTTGAATTGCACAACGATTTTGGGCGAAAAATCATCTTTTCAGACGAGGCGCATTTTCATCTCGGCGGCTACATTAACAATCAATATTGACGATTCTGGGGCTCGGATTGTGGAGTGGTGGCATCATTGGACCATTTTCTTCAAAAATAAAGCTGGGAACAACGTTTCGGCCAACGGCAGGCGTTACAGAGTCATGTTAACCGTATTTTTTTTTTCTGAAATTGAAGACATTGATTTGGACGAACTCTGGTTCACGTCGAATGGCGCGCCATGCCAGACATGGAATTTGCGCACCAAATTCCCAAATTATATTATCAGCCGTCTTGGCGATGTCAATTGGCTGTCTCGGAGCTGCGACCTAACCAATTTGGACTTTTCTTTTGTGGGGAACCGTGAAGGACCGATGTTATGCTAACAATCCAGAAACGATTCAAGCACTTAAGGCTGTGAGATACAGCCCGAAACCATCCACAGGGTCTTGGAAAATTTGAGTGATTGGAGTATGCGCTACTGCGAATCTAGCCGAGGCAGCCACTTGAGCGCCGTTGTGTTCCATAATTAATGGGAATGTTTGCTCTTACTAAAAACTTAATGTTCATTTTATTACATTTTTAAAAAGAAACTTGTATTTGGCCCACGCTTTACTTCGAAATTGTTGTTATGAATAGTAGAATAATGGGCTGTCAGTTGAACTTGTTACCGTCATACTTAGATCAAGTTAGTTACGTTGTGATACCCTAGGGACTATGATTCCCATGTATATTGAAACTTATGATAAATTCTATGACATATTGATATACAGGATATACAGACTGGCGAACGGAATATCAGGACCCACTTTTTCGTATTCTCTACCATCGTAATGTCAACTTTGATCGAAATTTCAAGCTTGATTTTTTTTTCCAAATCCAAACCTTGCCCTATAGTACGTATATCGCAAGTAAAAATAGCGCCATGTATTGGTGAAGATGGGTTGTTGTCCTTCGGCATAGATTTTCTTGATCATTTATGCTGCTGGTTGGATCCGTTTTATTTACATATTCCCCTTGGCGATTTTCCGTTTTATGGGTTCATTCGGGGAATATTTTTTCTACACATTAATCATGGAACACAACGTCGTTAAAGTGGCTGCCTCGGCAGGCTTCGCAGTATCGCATTTTGTGACTCCAATTTTCCAAGACCTTGTTAATGGTTTCGGTCTGTAGCTCACGGATTGCATGGATGATATTGGCCTAAAGTGCTTCAATCGTTTGTTTTGATAGCATCGATCCTTCACGGTTCCCCACAAAAAAAAAGGCCCAAGGGGTGAAATTGCAACTCCGAGGCGGTCAATTGACATCGTCAAGAAGGCTGATAACATAATTTGGGAATTTGGTGCCCAAAAGATCGATTGTGGCATAGGCTGTGTGGCATTGAGCGCCAACCTCCATAGCCCAGATGTCTTCAGTAAAAACAAAGTCAGTTAACATGGCTCTGTAACGCCTAACGTTGACCGAAATGCTGACCCCCACCTCAATTTCGAAGAAAAATGGTACAATGATGCCACCACTTCACAATCCACACCAAACTGTCACTCTCTGTGGATGCATTGGCTCCTGGATAACAACGTGCGGTTTGTTTGTTAACGTAGCCGCCGAAATGAAAATGCGCCTCGCCTGAAAAGATGATTTCCCACCGAAAATCGTTGTCCAATTTAAGCTGCCCAAACTGCAAAGCAAAAACGAAGCAGATAGTTCTGCGCTGAGTCAATTGGACCGAATAATCCGAGATCTTTGTGCAGAATTCTCCTCAGGCTAGTGCGAGAAATGTTGAGCTGTTGAGATCGATGGCGAGTTGATGTTCGTGAATTGAGTTTCACGCTCTCGGCTACAGCAGCCACATTCTCGTCTGTGCGTACCGTATAACGACGGGGACCATGAGTGATGTTCAATAGCATACCAATGTGAAAACTTCTTTATTTATTTTATTTATTTATTCATTATTCTCTTTTACATAATAAATTGACATATATAAATATTTACAAAATCTTACTTTTTACAATTGAGAATAGCTAGTGACATTTTGTATTTTGCTTATAAAAGCTATAAATAGTGTTAGATGTCACTTTAAAAAAAGACAAAACTAATTAATGTGGGGTGACAGTAATTATTGTTTTTTTCTTTTTTTTCAAAAATAACAATAAAATTTACAAAATATAATTATAATTAAAAAGATTTTAAATTAATATTTATGCAATATAGGTGAGCAAATCTTCTATCTCATCGTGATCAAAATCAAGAAGCCATGATTTAACATTTTTTAAAAATTTACTTTGCGTTCTTATAACTCTTATATCATGCGGAAGATTATTAAAAAGTTTACAGGACACAACTGGGTAGGAGTTCCTATAATGAGTAGTGCGGAAAGCTGGAGTTTCGACAACATGACGGGTAATGCTACGTAAGTTACGTGAACCAAATATTGGACTTTGCATATAGCCACCTCTCATATAAAATATTTTAGAGACCCTAAAATAAAATAAATGCCTAACTGGAAGAATTCTCAAGGATCTAAACAATGACATAGAGTGAGCAAGGCGATGAGCGTTACTAATTTTTCTTATGGCGCACTTTTGTAAGATGACGATTGGCCTTAGATTGGACATGTAGGCACCTCCCCAAACACTAATCCCATATTGCAGTTTTGAATGGAAGATTCCATGGTAAACAGTATTGAGTGTTCTATTAGAACAACACTTTCTTAACCGATATAAACACCTAATAGAAGAGCGCAAGTACTGTTTCAAACTAGAAATGTGTTGCATCCAACTCATGTTTTGATCGATCGTAGTACCAAGATATTTAAAGTTCCTGACCACTTCAATTTGAAAACAGTTCGAGCTGCAGGCCTCATTTTCATTAAAGGTTGCTTCAGACACAGATGTACAAACACAACCATTCAATCTGAAACGCTGACAGTCAAACGAATGGAAGTTGACTTCGACATATGGTGGCTCAAGTGAACCTAATCTGAAAAACATTAATTTGGTTTTTCCACTTACAATTAACTTATGTGAAGCAAACCATAATCTCAATAAGTGAATATCGTAGTTTAGATCAGCTGTCAGATTCAGTGGGCTCGTTGAGCCATATGCGATTCCAAGATCATCTGCAAAAGCCGTAACTCTACCTGCAAACGGTAGGGAAAACAGAGAGGTAATAAAAATCAAAAACAGAACCGGTCCTAAGACTGACCCTTGGGGGACACCTAAGCTTAGCACCTGGGGGCTACTTAAGAAATCTCCGATTTTAACTCTTAGTTTACGGTTCTTTAAATAAGAAGCGAACCAGTTGTATATAAAGCCACGGAAACCGGCATTATATAGTTTATCCAAAAGAATATCATGAACAACCATGTCAAATGCTTTGGTAATATCAACAAAGAGACCAGCGCAAAACTTACTTTCATCCAAGGCTTTGTTAATAAAAGAGCAAAAACATAGAAGAGCATCCTCAGTGGAACATCCTTCCCTAAACCCAAATTGAACTGGACTAAAAAAGTTAATTTTTGCCAGATGCGCGCACATTCGTTTTTTTATCGCTTTTTCAAAAACCTTTGAGATTGAAGATAGCAAAGAAATGGGCCTATAGTTGTTTTTCTCTTTACGGTTACCCTTTTTAAACAGTGGTAATACGTCTGCACATTTCAGTTGATCAGGAAAAGTTCCACTAAAAATACTTAAATTGAATAAATGTGCAAGGATTTCAACTAAACTTGGCGCAATTTTCTTAAGTAGTACATTAGAAATGCCATCGTTACCACAAGAATTCGAGTTCTTCAGAGAGTAGATCGTACTTAAGACTTCTAACCCAGTTATTTCTTCAAAAAAGAAGCTATTTGCAGTCGTCGTACTATCATGTACTTGAGAACTTACACATCTGTTGCAAAGCGACCTAGAGTTTGATTGGAAAGACATATCTCCTACTGAAACAAAGAATTCATTAAATGTATTCAAAAAACGCCCTTTTTGGTCTACACAGCATTTACTTTGGAAATAAGTTTTCAATATTTCCCAACGGCGTTGTTCAAGCGTAAAGTGACTCATTTCATTCCGCGGAGGTACGATACTGACTTTCTGTCAAGATTTCGTGCAGAAAACAGCTGTCAGTGTCAAAATAACCTATGATTTAAAAAGATGGCCGCCCTTTATACATGTTACTTTTAACAGATATGCAGATGGAACAACCATCTCCCTCTCCAATAGTAAAAATCCTTGAATCTAACTGTTCTACAAAAATCCGTTATTATTTCTTGTCGCCTGCGAAGTTATAGATAACTTAGCATGCGTGAAATAAAATGAAACAAATTAATTCATCATATCAGCTGACAATGGACATTCTATTGTGAAATTGTCATTTTCTATGATGTTACCGATTAATCATTCGAAACAACTTTTTTTTCTTCTCCCAATTGCTTTTTGTCATTGAATTAACAAATACAAAATAAATAAATAAATAACGACTGTTGTGTCAATAGTCAATTACGGTTTGTTTGGATGTACACGGAACGATACTGAAAATAGTCATATTTTATTTTTTGTTTAAATACTTACTGCGAATATGCTCTGAGTCATGCATGCATGACATACTCGAGCTAACACTAATATACTTACATTCTGTTTTGTTCTTAACTTAATAAATTCCATTAATATTGTTCAAGCATGAAAGAATTTTTTTAATTAGCTTAAATCGGTCTTAAGAAAGTAAATGTCAACGATATTACGAGTATATGCGAGGTTTTTATTTTTTTTTGTTTTTAAATTGAATGGCCTATTATATTACATTCAACTTAAATGTTAAATTTTGTCGTTAAATAACAAAATAAATAGTTTTCAAATAGAGCTTACATTCTTTAGACAGAGGAGTTTATCGGTAAAATCTTATTTCAAACCAAATTGTTGATGCAATATTTAGAATGTAAATTGTGATTGTATCTTAAATTGCCCTTTAGGGTTAGTATTGGTGTAGTGTGAAAGAAAAGATCGGGGTTTTAATCACACTTAAATGGATGATAATGAAGAAGTTTTAGGAACATAAAGTGATGTTTGTCATATCGTGCGTCGGTCTGTGCGTTTGTTCGTTTGTGCGTCTGTACGTCCACTGTTCATGGAACTTAAACCTAAACGAGGAAACGAATTAGCTTTCGAGGATTCCCTAGAGACGATACTCTGATTAGGTGTTTTATCTAACCTTTATAGACCGGGTAGTTGCGTTTCAAAGATTTTGGTTTTGTCAAATTTTCTCGAAAAATAAAATTAAAAAAACAGTCAAAAGTATCAAAAAAAAATAGATTTGTACTTGATTTATTTTTTGTTTAAAAAATAATATTTAGTTCTTAAATTTCGGAATTTTATATTATTTGAACTACATACATAGAACATACCTACAGGCAAAAGTGGAACGATATCGGTCCAGACGGATAGATGTTGATATGGAATAAAAAAAAATCTGTATGTGAGTTGTGAGGTATAAAGAAAAATCTTATTTTATTTTCAAGACCCATTATGTATTTAATACGACATCGTACAAATGCCCGACTCGGCTTCTTACGGTGGCACGGATCTGATTGGTCCAATGTTCACTGACTCTTCCGCATAGATCTAGCTGAATTCGAACGATGGCCTGTGTTATGTTCACCTTAAGGGCCAATTGAGATTTACTCACATAGATCTGCGACTTCAGGAAACCCCACAACTAAATGTTTAGAGGGGCCAAATCGTATGTCCTTAATTGCCCGTTCACGTCACGTGCGAAAGATAACCTTACACTCAAATCGTTCATGCAGAATGTCAATCGTAGCGTCCGCTGTGTCGTTTTGGTCCACATGGTTCAATTTGGACCAACAGGAATTGGTTGTCATCATTCCGTAGCGCTTGCCATTGACGGTGACCGCCTCAACATCGTTTTCGAAAAAGTACGAGCCGCCGCGCCGGTCGGTCCAAAATCCACACCAAACAGTTACAAACAGTTAAACAGTTTGAGGATGCTTTGTCACCTGGAGAACCTCGTGTGGGTTGGTGTCGTCCCATATACAACAATTTTGCTTGTTAACACAGCCATTCGTCCAAAAATGCGTCTCGTCGCTAAAGATGATTTTTCGGGCAAAATTGGGGTCCTCTTCCAAACGCTCCGAAGCCCAGTCAGCGAACAAACGGCGCGCGTTGTCTATAGTGATGAACTTTGAGCTTCTGGATTAGGTGAACGCCGAAGTTCCGACGCAAGGTTCGACAAGTTGAAGTCTGCTAAAGGCCGAATTCTTGTGCACGGACCCCGGCGATGTTCCATCCCGATCCTGCATTCCTTTGAAGTTACGAATGTTGGCTGATAGATTTCCAAACCGATTGTCTCAAATTCGGGCACCAAAAGTTGAAGAGTCGACTGTGAAAAGTCACCACGTCTACCTTAAAAAGGGTGCAATGTTTTCACTAATAAACACTCATTTTGGTTATAAAGTTTTATCATTTGTAAGTATTGTTTAAACTTATTACTTGTCATGGTGATTTGGCATCTTACTTTACTTTAGATGGCTCTTACAGTCCAGGGCTAGCTGCCTCCAGTTACGCACTCCAAGTTGGTTGAAATCGCTCACCACTTGTGCGCGCCACCTGAGGTGGGGTCTTTCTCTGTGCGCAGACCATCAGGGGCGGATTCGAAGATTCGACGGGCTGGTGCGTCGGTGTCCATACACTCCACGTGTCCCAGCCATCTCAGCCGTTGTATTTTCAGATTCTCGACTAGGTCAACGTCGCTGTAAAGCCATAAAGCTCTTTGCTGAACCTTCTCCTCTATACTCTATCGATACAGACTGGACCGAAGATCAAACGAAGAACTTTTCTTTCAAAGCAGCCAAGCAGATTTTCATCCGTTTTAGACAGTGTCCATGCTTCTGCCCCATACAGCAGGACTGAGATGATGAGGGTCTTATACAAGGTCTCCTTGGTTCTTTGAGATAGGGCTTTATTACTCAAATGCCTTCTTAGCCCGAAGAAACAGCGGTTGGCAAGAGTTATTCTTCGCTTGATCTCTGCACTGATGTCGTTTTGCGATGTTATAGTGAAGCCCAGGTAGACAAAGTCTTTGACGACTTCGAAGTTATACCTATCCATCGTAACGTTTTGCCCGAGTCGACGATGTTGAGATTCCTTTCTCGATGATAGCATATACTTCGTCTTGTCCTCATTAACAGCCAAACCCATTTTCGCCGCCTCCAGTTCAATACTTGCAAACGCACCGGTAACAGCTCGCTTCGTCCTCCCAATGATATCAATATCATCCGCATAAGCAAGCAGTTGAACTGACTTTTGAAAAACTGTACCTCTATTGTTGACGTTTGAGTTTCGTACAATTGCTTCAAGAGCGATGTTAAATAGGTTGCATTATAGCGCGTCGCCTTGCCTCAGACCTTTCTCGACATCAAAGGGTTCGGTGGTGGAGCAGCGAGATTTCTCCATCGTCATCCATCACAAGCGGACGAGCTTGGCAGGGATTCCGAGATGAGACATGGCTCTATATAGTTGTTCTCTGTCCACGCTATCATACGCGACTTTGAAATTGATAGAAAGGTGGTGTGTATCGATTTGGAACTCCTGGGTTTTTTTTTCCAAAATCTGTCGAAGTATGAAAATCTGATCCAGGGTAGATTTTCCGGGCCTAAAACCGCACTGATAGGGGCCGATCAGTTCGTTGACAAACGGACTTAGGCGCTCACACAGTACAGACGACAGGACAGGATTTGGCATCAGTAACTGAATAATAAACAACAGATTTAATAAATGTCAATAAAACAAAATGGCCTCCACAGGCCACCAAAATCTACCTGCGCCAATTGAATAACCCTTTTTTTTTTCAATATTTTTAAAACTTTTTTCGAGAAAATTGAAAAAAAATGTCCTCCACAGAATCTCAAACATTATCTGTACCAAAAATAAATGAAATCTAGATAAACTCATTCATTTTTTCACACCAACCCAAAAGTCGCTCTTTTAGAGCCTAACTTTAGACATGCCGTTAAAAATAGAGGTTCTTTCTTAAAACGAACTAGTTGAATGTAGAATCCTTGCTAAAACACTGTCCGCTCCTTAACACACCTGGTGGCTGCCTCACGATACTGGTGACAATCAAATACATGGTTTATGAAATGGCTTCTTGTATTTAGTAGTTAACGGTTCTTTTTAATCGATGAAGTCCTCCGTTCGTTAAACTGCGTATTTTGTAAATTTTAAGTTATCCGCTCGCTATCACATCGTATAGTAATGTTCATCGTCGTTTATTAATCGAGGTGGTAAGTGTCTATAGGTGTTTTTTCTATTATATTAAATTTTTTCTCAAGTATAGATTTTTCGGCAACTTTCTTGAACGTTCTTTTGTTCAAGTGGACAACAGGTTTTTTTTTAATCAAAATCCGCCTCTCTTTATGAATTCATACTCTCATTTACCCGCGGCGAACATCGGATACCTTTAATACCTGAATTAAAGTTTGGATTTGAGTCCTTTTTGGAAGTTTATTAAGGCAGCAAACGATTGAAGAGGAAGGGAGCATATTTTGACTAAGCCAATGCAGATGAAAAAGACACTTTGTCTCCCTCAAGGTCAACAAAGACCTTCCGATACCTTTGATGTCAGAAAATTGTTTAGACAAAGCAATGCACTGTATTGCGTTTTCTTGAACATCGTTTTTGAAAGAACAGTACAATGCTGAATATTTCAAAAGTCCGTCTAAATATATTTATATTTTTGAAAAAAAAAAAACACAGCGTGGTGTTGGTAGAGTTTGTGTGACAATAAAGACGGAATCGGTCAAGATCAAGAATATGCTGTCATTAAGAAAACTTTGGGGTCGCCATTGGATCATGAAACCAGACATCTTACTTCTATTAATTTGTGTGTTGTAGAAAATGTTAAGAGGCAGATCTTAGAACACTCCGGAACTTATAGATCGCTATCGCTATGTTTAGGACTGAAAGATTGCGAAGGTGTTTGGCCGTCCAACAAAAATATGCAGTGTGGGCTAGAGCTGTGCCAATCGTTCATTTTAAAAGATCGAATCAATCATTGATTGATTGGTTCAAGGATTCGATCTTTTCAATTGTTCATTCAATCAAAATCCATCCGGTTCGTTCCCAACGAGACACGAAATGTTTTCAATCATTCATTCAACTCATTCCAATCGTTTCGTTCAGACCGAGACCGAAACGATGTGAAAATGAACGAAAGTGTGGCGTGTTTTTACTTCGTAGCTTCGTTGACGCCATCTTTCATTGTATATAAAATGAGGAAGATACATTCTATTTCATGTCCATTCCTATTTGGTATTGTGAAATGATTGAGAACGAGTTGAATGAACGAAACATAACTTCTTTTCGTTCGTTTCGTTCATCGGTTTCAGTGGCAAGCGATTGACATTAGGATTGATTGATTTAGTCTGCTTTGATTGCAATCAATCAAACAGCTCTAGTGTGGGCAAGATAGGACGTTTGCTTCGCATTCTGGCTACAGTGAATTGCATAAATCTGTCCTTCATTAAAGCTTTTTCAGGGTTATCGTAGTGTTGATTTTAAATTGACCCTTTTTTTAAAGCTCTAAAATCAAAAGCACCTCAATAGAAACCCAAGGAAAAAAACTGAACAAGTTACGAAATGAACAAGGGTAACTCTGAACGCACATCAATATTTAATGGGGGTTGAAATTGAATAGCACCAACAGCCATAGGCCACAGCAATTCAGTGCACACTCAGATGTGCAGTCAATAGGACGTCGGGCCTGCGTCAGATGCAATCGAAAATTTATGGGCGCACAAACACTTTTTTATGGGGGAGTTATTTCAATTTAGTATGGTGCAAAAATATAGCACGCTACTGATTTTGAAGAAGCTCTCCCATAAGACGTGTACTGCATATTTTTGTTGGATGAAGTATAGTAATCAGCTGACGATAGGTTTGGTTTGGTTAAAAACAATTTTGTGATTTAGTTTTTTTGTGTTTTGTTTTTCGGTGTGAAATGTACAGTAAATTTGAGTTCGATTACATCAACATTCGGGGGCTTCGGAAGAATTTCTCTACTGCATATGTCCATACTGCGAAAAGAAGACTAGCAGAAAACCAGGTGGGTGAAAATTCCGATCACACGGAATTCACCCTACGTAGTTAAAGCTTAGCCTTTTTTTCCATCACCATGTCCTTACAATATATGTATGTTATGTACGTTATGAAGTTGCTTATAAATTCACCGTACAAAAGCGCATCATTCATAAGAAGTGTTTCGCAATCCAAGTTTGGACAGTAACTCGACTTCTTATGAATTCGATGCGTTATCTGACTTTACCCAGAGAATTGTTTCTCATTTTCCGCTTAGTAAAATCGTAATTATGGGCGATTTCAATGTACATAGTTTTTCGTGGCTGCATTATTCTGTTCAGACAACACCGCAAAGAAGACACCTTCTTGAAATTTTTGCTGAGTTTAAAAAATTGAATCAGCTCGTAGAAGAGCCAACTCGGCCAACCTGACGTACAAGATTAATCCGCCAACACACTAGACTTGTTTCTTACACCTGACACTGATAAATACACCATAAGATCACGATCACCTCTAGACATCAGACCTACATATGTGTCATATCTGCTAATTTCTCCTGCCAACAAAACCCAGTTAGATAAAAAAAATCCATCAGTTTCTTCAGGAACTTTAAATTAACCTTTGCCATGGTCCTATTGCGTTCTCTAACGATGGATAAACCATTGTGTAAACTTTTTCATCTGTCCTACTCTTCTGGTCTCCTTCTGAATAGATAGAAAACAGAATTTTTTCAGCCTTTATCTTTATCTTGTTCGGAACGAAACGGCAGGATAAAAAAATGATTTTGATTGAATGAACGTTTGATTGAAAAGATCGAATCCTTGAACCAATCAATCACTGATTTATTCGATCTTTCAAAATGAACGATTGGCACAGCTCGAGTGTGGAATGATCACATATTCGTTGTCGCCAAGAACGCTGCTAAGTGTTTAGGTTTCCTTCCCATTGCGATGTTCAGACATTCGAAAGCCATGTACATCTCCTTTTAAATCCTACTCAACTTTCCGAACCCTCGCACTTCGCTCAAAGATTTTAAGCGCATTCACAATCCCCCTAGTGCGTGGAAGTATATAAATAAAAAAAAACTAAAGGTCTACAACTCTTAGCACCTTCCACCCTCACCCTTCAAAATTAACGAGAATTATATTCAGACTAAAAGCCATTGAAGAAAGGATATATTTTTCACCTTGACGTGTTCCTCCCTAGTGCCTTCAGCTTGGTCGAATTTTATTATCCTAACTATTTGTTTGACTTTAGTTTTTTTTTTCGACCCGGCAGATTGACTGAAATCCTGCAAAACGCCAACGAATTTGAAATCGAAAATCAACATTAGCATAAAACCAGCATATGGTTTAGAATTCATCGTCATGAGCGCTATGGCGATAGCAGAACTCGGGACTCCGGAAAACAACTAGCTCCTTTAAACTATCCCTAAAGTTCATTGAGTTTTGGTAAAGTGATACTCTATCATGCAACTTTTTCCATCTTGTTTTATAACAGCTGTTGGGCAGGGCAGACGATTTCCAACAAATCAGTTTAGTTTATTGGCGTATGAATATGCACGATATCGACCTCAAGGGACATTCCCAACGTTACGTTATAGATTCTTTCTCGCCTTTCTTGAAGTAAACTAGAATCAGGCCAGTCTTCAAGTTTGAGGCGACAACGAATACCGACTTTGCCAGGGCGCTTTGCCGTTTTACAGCATTTTTACTTGGATGAAAACGTACTTTATAAGGGCTTCATTGGTTTTTTGAAAAGAAATTTTTAAAAAAGTTTGCGTTTGTCACTTTTGTTGTAGCCTCACGGAACTTAGTCATTTTTATATTGTTAAAATTTTTAAACTTCTTTTTTTTTTGTGACAAGAAATGAGACTAAATAGTGATGCAATGGTACCTATTAACATTTTCAACTCGAGTCAACACATTGATCGAATTAATAATGATGGTTATAAACTGCCAAGCCAATAAGACATTACTGCCAGAGAGTATAAAGCTTGTTGTTATACAATAAATCGCGTCTTTGGAATACCAAAATATTGATAAAGCAGTTTCTATCTACAGTTTGTATGCATAATTTTGTTTACAAAACAAAAGCGTCTTTCCATGGCTTTATGGGATTAGGTGTAGGTATATAGTCTTATTACAAAAACAATCAAGTTTTTAATTAGAGATTTTGTGTGCACTTCTATAAACCAGCAAATTGCTCCAAAACGTTAAGTTAATCAATGTTATGAACCTCAATCGGTTTGTATTTGTTTATTTGATTTTAAATCGAGACAAACGGACCGGCACGGTCAACACCAACGGCGCAAAAGCGTATTATGCAATTAGCAGTGGTATTTATTTTGAATTCAGGCCGATAAGGGAGGCATATTTGAAAGACATAATCATAGTATAGAGCTTTGGATGTTATTTTTTAAGTTATTTATTGAAATAACTGGAAAGTTGAATCAAAATTAAATGATCGATCGAAGTACGAGCACATGAAGAAAAATCACATTTAAGTATTTCCATACACGTGACTCTTATGTGTTTTGATTGATTTCCACTGACCCCTGTTCAGTGGTCATCCTCATCAGCATTTAAATTAGAATTTATTTTCTCAACTGATTAGAAGAGTCCATTAGTTTTTGCGAAATAAAATTCACGACTGGGACTGAGTGATATGTGATATGTACCTACGTTCAAAAGTTCGTCGATATGTGTATGTACTACATACATATTGTGTATTGGGAATGTGCGATGCATCAGTGCCCCATTTCTTAAGCATTTGGACATGTTCAGTTGATATTGCTGTATTTGTCACTGAACGCCTTCTTCTATGTATATCTGTACTGTTCTTTTGTTTGTTTGTCAGTTTGGCTGTATATGACAGCAAATCTAATAAAAAAAAATCAAAATAATACAAAAATTTTATTTATCTGTTATGTTATAAGCTCCATCTGAAAGTGAAACATTTACTAAATAAACTATACTAATTAAATTAAAAACATTCTATACAAAAAATGGTATGGAAACAATTTTAGGAATTCCATTTTTGAGTGTTTTGACGATTCTCTAATATTCTACTTAACGATAACAGCGCCAATGCTCATACTAGCCATCCATTCAAGGTGCGCTTACCCACCTCTTTATAAGACCCTGTTTAGATTGTGACTTTTCATTACGCCATCCATGACGATGTTTTTGTTGATGAGATCCATCTAACGGACATATTCTTCATTTGATTCATCTAGATTATTACTTAAATCGGGATGTAAATTACACAAATTCAATGTAAATACATCCTGGTTTAAGTTTTAAACTGGATGTATCGAGTGAATAATATGGCGGGAAGAGTTCGTTTTCATATTCATTTTACTGAAAAGCTTTACAGTTAGGTTTTATATCCATAGAGATTCCACTCACCAAAAATGTACCGATGTGCCAGTTTCCATAAATATTTTCCATCAAGAAAAATTATCTATTTTCTGAGAGATACATTGATTTTAAGGGTATGATATGGAAATCACGCTTTTTATAGTACCGCATGCACATCTCTGTTTCGATAGTCAAAACACATTTCCATAGTGTCGACCTTTGATTTTAACAGATATTCGCCAATTGACATTTAAAGTTAATTCTAAGTTGAAAAACTATTTCTGAGATTTCTTGAGTTCAACTTATTGGCAGGTTTAGCTCAAAGATACCATCTGCACTGAAAACTCGGCGCAAATATCCTTATGGATAGACAGAACTCGCGACTTAGTCTTTTATAGTACCTTAAAAATGGTTACATGTTTCGACAAAATCTATAAATGAAACATATTTCATAACTTTCAATTAAATTCAATTAAACATATTTCATAATTACAATGTGTTATACACTTTTCAATAATAATAAATTATAATTTGTATTAAATATTTTTGCCATTTGATCCCTATATGTATGTATTTCTCCCTTCCCGTCACCCCCCATCCCTCCCTTTTCCTTCATTATTTCTATGTTACGTTATTGGTTAAAGTGAAGTGTTATTTATTATGGATCGAAAATCGAATCCAAATCTATACTTAAATGATGAGAAATAATGGCGCTGTACACGAATAAAAGAAACTTCAAAACGATTCTCCTCTTTAATTATATGTGGATTAAAATTTTCTCCTTAATTGTAGAAAATGGAGAATAGGTGTGTTCATGTATTTACTTTGCATTTGACTTCAAGGATACGTGTGAAGTTCCAGTAGATGTGTTTTACACTACGAACTTATTGGTAGTTTAGTTTAATTCTGAAATTGTTCATCCGGAAGATAAAGATATATAAATATAAGTTATAAAATATAAATAAAAATGGGATGTGAAGATTTTCATCGTTTTAAAACATGACAGCAAAGAAAATGATCGTCATTTGTTGAAGGTGAAGTCCGTTAATAATCATGACCAGAAAATTTTTAAAAAGGAATCAAGCAGCAAGTTATGTGATGATGTGGGCTGCAGTTAATGCTAAAAACCAATCTCCACTAATTTTCATTGATCAAGATGCCAAGGTAAATAAGAATGTGTGCACAGCAATCAACAATTTGGAAGCAAGAATAGAACTTTTTGGGGGTGGAAGTGGCGCGATGGTTGTGTGCTCGCCTGTCAACCTCATGATCACAGGTTCGATCCCTGCCGTCCATTAAAACCTTATAAAAATTGTCATCAATGGGTTGCTGGTTTACTCATTACAATGTTGTTCAGGCATAACACTAACAACATGTAATTGAGTTAAACAAGTATGGCCAACAAGGATGAATAAAGGACGAAGGACGAATAAAATAATCTGAAATAGAAATAAGACACTGTATTTCCCCGCTTTAGTTCAGCAGCCATCCCGAAAGATAAAAAATCTGAGACAACCACCTTCAGTCTCAGAACATCGTGCCACACATCTTTCCTATTCTTCTTTTTCTTCCGTAACTTTACGCCCGCGCTGTGTTGAAACATTTAGAGGGTAATCATAATCCCTTGAGCGCGTGTAGATTATAAAAAAAAACGACTTGGCATAATCGCACAAGGCTGATGAAAAGATGAAAATCTATATTTTCTTATTGATGATGTTCCACAATACATTTCGGTGCTGAAGTTGCCTGCATATTCCACCCTATGGACTTCTCTTTTTAGAGCATTCTAGAGGAGATGACATCTGCTTAAAATATCACACTGTGAACACGCTTACTTCATATCTTTGAACAGAATGTAAACTAATCCCACAATCCCATATTCTTTCATTAGTCTGTTTCAGATCACCGATAATGTCTTTCTTTTTTGATTTTTTCTAATAAAACTCGAGTTCTTATAATGTTATAGAGTTTTATTTGCTTACCTACACTTGGTTTCTCGCACCATGTGATTACGGCAAATGTGATTTTTCATATTTATATAATACAATATTTATCTTTTACAATTATTATCTTTTACATACTCGTTAAAGGTACTTATTTTGTCTTAGCGAAATATAATATTATTGTTTTTCGATTTTTTTTTGTTTTTCTAAAAAAGTTTGTAATTTAGCTATTCTAATTGATTGCATTAGCGAATTGAAAGGAGTTGCCAGCTCAGAAAATGAAAATTAATGTATACAATCTATATTCATTCTTTTTTCTTTAATTAAATTCAAACTTTATAATATTTATTTTTAAAAATTGTCTTATTTTTTCAATTTATTAAATCAAACCTTTTAATCTTTTTATTTAAATATTTCAATTACTTAATTTAATCTGTTATTTGTCATCTTTTTTTAAAATAGCTTCTACTTATCTATTAGGAATATTATTTTATCTATAGTATATAACAAATACAGGGTTGGTCCTAGAACACTTCCTTGGAGTATCCCGGCTCAATTTCCTTTAGTTCCAAGTAATTTTGGTCGTATTGTACTCTAAAAAGTCGGTTCGTAACGTAGGATTTCAGTTTTTTTTTTGATAGTTCTGCCTAGGAATGCAGTTTGTACTCAAGTCCCAAATGCCAAACCTTATCAAAAGCTTGAACTACTTCTAAGAATAGAGCTGAACATACTTGTTTTTCTTTAAGTGCTTTTTCTACGGCATCCGAATTTCTATGCACTGTGTCTATCGTGGAATGTTTTTTTCGAAATCCAAACTGGTTTTTCGGGATTAGTCTTCTTTCTTCTATTATTTTGCGAAGCCTTTTGTTGTTTCCGCCAAAAACGCGTTTTGATTTTGGTACCAAAAGACTATATTTTCAGTATGTTCTAAATGTAATTATTTAACTTTGCCTAAATGTATGTCATTCAAAGTTAAGCCTTTAATTAAATTCAGAAATACACAACGCCAGTACAGTTGTAAAATTAAAAGTCAGTTGCACTTGTTTATTTTGTATAACAACACTTACAGATTTAAGACCACTTGCACAATACACATTGATGTCATATGTTAGAAACAAAATTTTATTATGACAACTTTTAAGTCTTGTTAATCTAAAATAATTATCTTGACAATTTTGTTGACATTTCCTTTCCTTAAAATAAAACAATAAAAACTCTCTAACGATTTTCTATCCTTATGTGAAAGTAACCAAAGATTAAAAACGAAAGTTTGAAGGAGATCTAACATTAATCAAAAATGGAAATCAAATTAGTTATTTTAATCCTATCTAGGCATTTTATTTTTATTTTTTAACCGCAATTAGAGTTTGCTATCTTAATCCAATTAAAAACTTCTACGAAACTTTAACACAACAATCTAAAGTCACAGTGACGTTTTGCGAAATGTCACTTTGCTTGGTATATGTTCAAGTGCGTGTAAATCATTATTAAAATCGAGATCGGAGGAATCAATCTGATGTAAAAAAATAAAATCAATTTATCTAACTTTTACCTGATTAGACCAATATATGTATCTGTTTGAAATTTCATTAAATGCACAACATTGTTTTTATGATCATTGTCGTATGATCAGAAAGCGCTGTGTTGTATTATTTGTAAATATTTCTATCATTATACAAATCTAATTTTGTATTAACTTTTTAAATGTCAAATTTCTTAATATTATGAAATAATATTCGAAGTTGAATCATATGGTTTATGTGTAGATTTTTATCAAACGAATAAATTAAAAAAGTTTTGCTTATTTAAGTTTGAAAACTTGAATTGTGTGACAGTGATAGTGAGGAACACATTATGACCACTTCATTTATCAAAAGTCTAATGTCATTTGAAAGACCTGACATTTAAGTCACTATCGATATTAAGTGATCATTTAGTAACGGCGAACCAGCACCCAGTGGGTGGATTATGTACATACCTACATATACAGGATATAGTTGAAGACAAGTTGGTATTCATTTGAACAAAAGTATAAAACAAGTATTAAAAGAATTGATAAAACGACAAGATTAAACCAACAAAAAATTGTTTTTATTTGCACCACAATTAACTTACTTACTCTTTTTGTTTATCGATAACATCAGCATAAGCGTCTTTGATACCGCCATTTTCGATTTTCTAGAAAACATAGTTTTGCTGTTGTATGCAGAAGATGTGCTGTCTGCGGGCTTTTCCAATAATGAACAAAATTTCTTTATTGGCTGGGTCGATTCGCTGAACACAATTTTAGATGACTCGGCCACAAATTTTGACGGAAACGGCCACTATCTCTCGTTCAACATGGTATCGAGCTCCTCTAAAGACGCCGGTTTGTTGGCATACACCAATGATTCAAAAAGGTCTTGAGTTGTTAAATCTCACGATCTAAGTGGCAATCGGCAGGAACATTTCTCGTTCACACGTTCATATGATTTAGTTTTCAATAAGTCGATTGTTACACCTGCTGTGTGGCACCATCTTGTAGAAACAACATATCATTACTGTCAAGTTCATGCAAACTAACGAACTGACAAAAGAAATAACCTTCCAACATGTCTCCGTAGCGATTGACTGTAACGTGACGACCATTTTCATCAATGAAAAATAACCGTGCAATGACACCACCGACATGAAAACCCCACCATACAGTATTTTTCTGTGAATGAAGTGGTCTTTCTTGAAGCAAATGAGGGTTTTCACGTGACCATATTCTGTTTGTTGACGAAGCAATTTAGCCAAAAATTTGCATTAAGAATCTTGATGATTTTTTTTTTGTAAACGTTCTCCGTTCGTTTACTTAATTGTGATGAAAATTTTGACATTGACAAGTTTGGTCATTGGTTTAAGGTTGCTTTCACAATGAATGTTGAAAATAGTCAAGTCTCAATTGAAAAAGCCTATACTGACCCACGCGACCTCATTACTAGAAAACTGAAGTTATCAATCAAACCTACCAACCGATTGATTAGGGAGAAATATTTATGTTTTAATTTGTATTGGGACAATGGTCTCACATATTGTAGATTGGTTCTTTGGGAAGAATGATCAAAACAAATTTTAGTGTCTTAAGTCTTAGAGAATAGAGACGTGCTTATGACAACAAGCATAGATCCAGAGGACGTCATCTTTTACGCACCAAGTAGAAAGTAAATCCCCTTGAAAAGGTGGAAGGTTTTCGATAAGGGATTTCTAAACTTTGACAGGTGATTTCGGCCATATTATTGAAGATAGATCTGTCACATTGGTTGTCATTTATTAAATCTGTCTTGCAAAATCAACATGAAGATTTATAGCGTTCAAAAACATGCGGAGATGATAACATTGTTCTATGAAAGCAGTTCTTCTGTTCGATCTACGTGCCACATAGCCCTTGCCACAATATACATTGTCCGAACATGGTTATCTCGCGGCAATGTAAATTCGCCAGAGAAATCGTGCGATTTGACCTCGTGAGAGTTTGTTTAGTCACATGTCTATGCCAATGACCAACAAACTACCAATGCCCTGAAAGCCAACATAATCAATGCCATTGGTCGAATTCAGCCTGATTTATGCGCCAGAGTTATGGAAAACTGGACGTTTTGGATGAGCGCCACCCAGCTTAGCTGCGGCGGACATTCATATAATGTTATATTCCATACATAATGGCATACATAGGCCTTCTAAACTAAGTTTATTTTTTTTTTTTCAAATTTAAAGATTTCCGTCAAGTCAATTGGATTAATTTCTGTGAATTTGTCGTAAAATTTGTCACGCGTTTTTTTTTTTAAATTAACCCCTGGTAATGCTAACTTGACAATCAAGGTAGCACTACCACCCTTCAAAATAGGGTAAAATGAACTCGAAAAAGAAAAAGTTAGGTTTTATGAAAGAAAATGCTATTTTTAGGAATTTCTTTGACTACACTGAAAATAAAATCTAGGTATATACATATAACAAAAATGTAGGTTGATCTGATAAAAATTTTGTCAATATACGTCCAACAAAAAGTTTTGTCAAATTGATAAAAATTACAGAATTTTTTGTTGAGCTAACAAAAAATATTTTGTTGTATCCACAATATTATTTTGTTATGCTAACAAATTAATTTGTTGAAATAACAAAAATATTTTGTCAATATGGCCAAATTTCGTAGAATTTACAAAATTAAATTGTCATATGAACAATTCTTTTGTTGTATTAACAAATTTTTTTGTTAATGTTAAAAATTTGTTTTTTTTTATTATTATCGGATTAACAATTTTTTTTGTTAAATTAACAAAATTGTTTTGTTAAATTAACAAAACCTTTTTGTTATATTTTGTTAAATTAACAAAATATTTTGTCAAGTCAACAAAATATTTTGGCGTTTCGTCCCTACGATCTCACATGCAACCATCTATGAGGGCGTATGGACAATACATATAAGTTGGAACTTTCTCTACCTGGTTCTTGTACGGTGATATTTTCGAAATTACGACTTCTGTTTTTTTTTTCCCGGTTCCTCGACGCAACCTATTTCAATTTCGGAGGATGAAAAATATTCCACGCAGTTAAAATGGACTTCAATCTGGTTCAAAATCGAAGTAGATTTGGTTTGGGTATTTACTTCTGCCACAATATTTTGCATTTCATTAGCTTCAAAAGCCAAAGTTCGATTTGCTAAAATGTGTGGTTTTAACTACTGTTAATGGCTCGGGCTTAGCCTGACGTGCTAGAAAATCAGCCTCAGAATAAATATTTCTATCGCTGTATTTAAATAAACTTGCTGCCACTTGTTCTGCTCGTACCTAAAGAGATGCATTAGTAATTAATTAATTAATTCCAACAGTAGCATCATCTTATTGATGCAGTGTGGTGGTATTTCTAGCTAGATCAGTAGCTTCTAAATTCCTAATACTATCTAGGATTAAGATAACTGGTTATTGTTCAGACGAAATATGTAAAGTTGCAAGGAGCGTTGTTCATTAAATATAAAATAATTTGGAATAAAACTGCCGCCAGCGCTCATGCAGTTTACAATTATTACTAATGAATCACTTTTCGCCGAGGTCAAAGCTCCAATTTAGTGTTTTCCTTTTTTGGCCAAAACCCGTGGCAACCTGTTTTACACTACACAATGGCTAAGCCATTTTCATACACATTCCAAATGTCGGAAAGTTATATTTTTTGTATAATTTTTCCAAAATGCCAACAAATTTGTTTACATTTTGCTGCCTTTATAGATCTGTCAATTCATTTTAAGAAGGGTACGACAGCATCTAACTGATGAGCCCAACTGTCGTACCTGGGCGAAACGCATTTGGACTAAAGTTCGCAAAAACTTTCAATTTCATTGGTATGCCTTTTCAAAAAAGCATACAACCAATCTTTACCGGCTGTCTTATCCAGTAACTAAAATTTGTTTGGAATATTATTTTGTTGGGTTATTTGAAAAGCCAGACTTCGGATTTCATTTCTGGTTAATCCCCAAAAGAGGTTTTCCATCTCATGTAAATATTTGACGAGTTGCTTTTCCAGATGTTTACTAAAAGTTGGTTTTAAGTCCAAGGAGGTAGATCAAAGATCAGTTATGCTCTTACCACTTCGTGCCATACGTTTTAGCGTAGTTTTGGGCACGTTATATGTATGTTTCTTGCCGCCAACTTAATACCCATTTCCGTTTCTGGATGACAAGAACAGTTCTTTCCATCCTAATGGAATCCCTTTTTCATACTTGTGTTCCTTTTTTTTTTTTGCGATTTTCTGATGAATCTATAAATAACGTTACAAAATTCGACCTTAGCAAAAACACATGGCAAATGTGGAATACTACTCCACTTTACCCGCTTGTACGAACTCCGCAATAGCCGATAACAATTTTACATAAGAAAATCCATCTTATTTATATGAAACTCAAGCAAAACATTAAAACTCACCTTATAAAGGGTGGTTAAATTTTAAGGGCCGATGTTGATTTTGAATTAAACACAAATCATTTAAAAAATTATTGTCATTTCTTTTTATTATGATAATATTGGTATGGTTCAATTATGTATGGAACGAAATATCGGCCAAATGGTCGCCGCGACCTCGGCGGCACACCTCCCTCCGATGGTCCAAATTTTCGATGACGCTGAGGCATAATTGAGGTTCTATGCCCTTAATGTGCCGAATTATCTCATCCTTTAGCTCTTGAATTGTTGCTGGCTTATCGACGTACACCTTTTCTTTCAAATAACCCCAAAGAAAGAAGTGCAACGGTGTCAAATCACATGATCTTGGCGGCCAATTGACATCGCCACCACGTAAGATAACTGCATGGCCATTGAATTTGTCGCGCAAAAGAGCCATTGTTTCGTTAGCTGTGTGGCAAGTGGCACCGTTCTGTTGAAACCACATATCGTCCACATCCATATCTTCCAATTCGGGCCATAAAAAGTTCGTTATCATCTCACGATAGCGAACACCATTCACAGTAACTGCCTGAACGGCCTCATTTTGGAAAAAATAACGCCCGATGATGCCGCCAGCCCATAAACCGCACGAAACAGTCATTCTTTGTGGGTGCATTTGTTTTTCGACAATCACTCTTGGATTATCATTCGCCCAAATGCGGCAATTCGGCTTATTGACGAATCCACTGAGGTGAAAATGTGCCTCATCACTGAAGATGATTTTCTTCGAAAATTGATAATCCACTGTTGCCATTTCTTGCCACTATTCTGACCATTGACGACGCTTGAAATGGTCAAGAGACTTTAGTTCTTGAGTCAATTGCACCTTGTAAGCGTGTAAATGCAAGTCTTTATGCATAATGTTCATCGACGTCGAGCGTGAGAGGTGCAATTGTTGGGCCCGACGACGAGTTGAAGTGGACGGGTCTTCAGCCATACTATCGCGAACAGCAGCAATATTTTCTGCAGTACGAGCTGTACGAGCATGCACTGGTGTTTTAACATCTACAGACCCGGTTTGCTCAAATTTTTGAACGATTTTTCCGATTTTACGCACATTTGGGCGATTAAATTGACCGATCAAATCACGAAGTGCACGAACGCCCATTTTCATAATAAGCCTGAATAACTTTAACGCGTTGTTCGATTGTGTATCTTTCCATGTTTCGAATTGAGTTAGTTTGAAATTAAGAAATGTCAAATGAAATGCAGAAAAAAACTTGACGTGTAGGTGTGGTTCACATTCAACATCGGCCCTTAAAATTTAACCACCCTTTAAATCAACAAACATAAAATAAATAAGCTAAAAAAGAAACACTCGAATCAAGGCTTAATTAAAAAAAATATAAAGTTTTTACTACTAACACAATTTAATAACCACCTCACACCAAAACAAGAAACACTACACTGCGTAAAATCTGCTATGGCTCACTGTACAAGTGAACTAAGATTTGCAACCAGGGTTGGCCAACTGTCAGGTTTTAGAAATAACTACATTTGTTATGTCTGCTACTAAGTTTATGTATTAATACATATAACAAATTGTAGCAGACATAGTTTCAAATGTCAAATGATTTCACAGTCAGGTTGTCAGCTGGGCATTTGAAGTTTGAATTTTTGAAATCAAACGTTCAGTTATTCAAATTTACAATCATCAATTTGAAATATTCACGAAATCATCATTTTGATAACTCAGATGTCAAAATTAGATTTATTCGCAATAAGCACATTTGGTATTCACAGCAACTCATATATCTGTTTGGTGAGATACTCGTATATAATACCAAAAAAGAAAATTTGTCCACACTTTCGACTTTTATCGCATGAACGCCACTCAAAATAAAGAGTCATATTATTTGTTTTCTTTTTGTTTAAACGAATACAGTTTGTAAAACACTTGATCGTAATTATTTCCAAGAAAGCTTATCTTGTGGTAACTTTTTTGAAAACTAATTATCTAACCCATTCCGTTTCCTACAATTTAAAAGAAATTAACATCTTTGTAACAAACGAGAAGTTAAAAACCATGAATGAATATCCCATCCCTTCCTTCTGAGAAAACAGAAACTGTTTTTTTTTTTTTTTATAATTATCTTGAATTTCAAGACTATAAAAGTTGCTGTCATCTTCTAGAACTTCAAAGTTAATTTATTGCCCCCCTGAAAATGGTGAGTCATTTTCTCATTAAGAATATCTGAAGTAAAATAATAATTTATAGAAGTCCCCACATAACTGCAAATTGGACGTGACGATCCCAAAGTTCATAAAGCCGACCAAAATAAAGTAGTGTGTTTTTGCAGCAATGTAACCGAAGAGCACCCACCCACATTGTTCCTTTGCACTCGTTGATTTAATATACAATTGGTTTATCTTGCATTAAAGTGAAACCACTTAATTCAGTTGAGAATATTTATTGTACTTCTGTTTCTTTAAAACCCTAATGTGCATATTTTATTGCAATTGGAATTGGCCAACCAACTTTTCAGTGGGATGTGGACTTTTTATATCTATAACTGAACAGTGTGCCGATGACGAGAAACAATTTAATCAGTGCTGTCAGCCTTACACACACAAACACTAGAAAAAATAGTAGAAAACTAATTGAAATCAATATTTAAGATATTAAAATTTGTATTTTTAAGCTAAAATAAGAGAGATTTAAAAAAAAAATATATTGATCGTCACGAATTCCAATCTAATTGCTACGAACTGTCAAAGTCTATTCACGTTCCATATGCCATCCACACTACAAAAAATGAATTGTTCACGCGTGACTAACTCCAAAATCATTCTTGTTTTTGTTTCTTTGTTTGATTTGAACGTCATTCGTGACATAAAAAAATGTTCATTTGTCGGTAGCTGGTTGCTCTCATGTGAATACATCCCGAACACTATCAGATTGGGTTCAGATATTCACCTAATATAACAAAAAAACATGTGATGTTAAGGAGACTAATGTCTCTGTAGTTGGCACAGTTCCTAGCCCTGAGGGTCTTCATTCCTGAGTATCAGGCAGAAAAGGCTTGAGTTCCGTTCATCGGGATGCTTTCCTCTAACCATGCTTTGTAGATGAACTGATGCATACTCTTTATTAAGTCGTCACCTACCGCTATGAACATTTAGTCAGCAAGGCAGCTAGTTCCAGCTGTTTTATTGGCCTTTAGTTACGATATACATACATGGCTATCTTCACTTCGCATGCAAACTTAAACGTAATTTTCACAAAAAAAATAAAGCTGTATTATTACATTTGTGGATTGTGATTACTGCAACCTTGTTGGCATGGTTTTACCAGTTTAAGTCCTAAATCCGTCGTTCGTTCGTATGTAAAAAAAATAAATCTGTCAAAAACTGCCAGGTTTGTTAGGTACACGAACAGATCTTACTTTTGACATGTAAACCACACATTATAAAGCTGAATCTACAGGAGTGCTAATATGCCATAACGTTACTCGGCACGGTATTCCCTTACCATTTCAATTTGCATACATTCAAGACCAATGTTCATCGACAACTGTTTTCTATCCCTGCTCTATTTCCCCATGGACCATGATGTGTTAAACATTATAAAAATGTACCAGAAGAGTTATTTTGCGTTTGACCTTTTCTGGCCTAAATCCACACTGATTTGGAACTAGTAGATCGTTTTCAGGCGTTCACATAATACGGCGAAATACGTGTAGAAGGCAATATTAAGGAGACTAATGATCCAGAGGATCTCCTTTTCTGAGGATTTGGTAACAAATCCTGAGGTTCCATTCGTTGTGTAATGCCTTCATCCAACGATATTTTGTAAGAGCTGGGAAATACTTCCAATTAAGTTATCGGATGTCGCTGTGAAGGGAGCGTAACGGAATCCCGCTTTTAATAATCCCGTTTTTCAAAAATCCCGCAAAAAAAGTTTTAAAATACCGTCCTCTAATACCGTTTTTTTTTAAATACCACTTTTTGAAATCCCGTTTATTCAAAATCCCATTCTATTATAATCCCGCTTTTTAAAATCCCGTCTTATACCGCTTATCCCGTTTTTTAGAATACGTAGCTAAAACTTTTTTTTTTATAATCTACACGCGCTCAAGGGATTATGATTACCCTTTAAATGTTTGAACACAGCGCGGGCGTGAAGTTAAGGAAGAGAAAGAAGGATATGAAAGATGTGTGGCACGATGTTCTGAGACTGAAGGTTGTTGTCTCAGATATTTTATCAGGGATGGCCTGTCTTATTTCTATGTCGCTTATAATTCACATTATTTTATTCGTGTTCATCCTTGTTGGGCATAATTATTGATTTTATGTTTAATGAAACTTTGCATATACCCAACCTCGCACCTACCCCAAATCCTATAGTGGGTCCAAGCAGGGGGTTGTAGGGGGCAGAATGCCCGCCCTTAAATACCTCACTGTTTATATGTCGTAATAAGAAAAGAGATTATAAAAAACGGGATTATAAGAGACGGGATTTTAAAAAGCAGGATTATAAAAAGCGGGATTATAAAAAAGCGGGATTATAAGAAATAGGATTATAAAAAACGGGATTATAAGAACGGGATTTGAAAAAAACGGGATTATAAAAAGCAGGATATCGTACTCAACCCGCTGTGAACAGGTCGTCATCAAAGAAACCAATTCCAGCAGTTTAACTAGACTTAAGTTTAGATATAACGATCTTCACTTCGTGGAGATCGGACGGACGAAATTGTTAGCCTATTTCATCTATGTTTAATTATATTCTATCCTCCCAATTATTTATATTATATACAGTTATCAGAATTATTTTTCCATATTCACAGCACCAACTGGCGATTCCAATTCCTTACATTTGTTCCGGATTTGTAACCTTGAGAGGTCCTTTTTTAATCTTTCGTTAAACTTTCAAACTTCATTCCTGCTTCCTTTATTCATTTGCTCGTGTTTTCCCTTTGAGAAGCTCCACTAGTTTTAAGATTATTTAAGTATTAATGTGTTAGCTGATGGTCTATCTATCTCTTGCTCTTGTATTTGTTCGAATTAGAATTTCCTCCCAGTATTTCCTTGTTTTGTTTTTTTTTTTGGGATATCCGCAGTAGTACCTTGGGTACCTTGGTCCCAAACGATGTTCGCCCCTCGGAATAATCGCCCATCCTGGAAGAGTGCTTTCCGTCGTTGCCAATGAGTTCAATCTGGTTGATGGTTGATTAATCAGGAAACTTTCAACCTTCATGTTTCCTTGTAAAAAAGATGAAAGCTACTACAGGAATGTCATTTCTCTCCATGATAATGACTTAGAAAATGAAATCAGGAGTAACAATAACAGCGGATACGTTTTTGGATAAAAAGGTTTAACTTAACTGGTACACAAAGTCCTACAAAATGAACCTGAAGAGATCAAAATTTCTAAAAATCCAAACATCGTGAGGCAGGTAAACTAGAAAATCAATGAGCAGAAAACTATAGTATTGTTGAATTTTCTTTCATTGTTTTTTTTTATATATTTTCAAATTGTAATTCTTACTCTAATTGGGAAATGATTCTACTTTGAAAAGTGGAACAGATTCTCACATAAATTCCCATATGGAACAGATTTCCGTGGAATAATTTTCCTCCACCGTATCTAGTTATCCATAAAAATTAACGTGAGCATTTCTTCGCTTATATAAACATTGGTCTAGTTTAGCGGTAAAAACCATTTTAAATTCCAAGTTTTTGACAGTTTGAATGTGTCTTTCTGTGTCACTTTCGACAGCACTGATCGCAAATGATTCAGACTTTTGTCATTTATACTTCTAGATCACTTCTTTGAAATGATTTAGTGAAATTTTCAGTCGTTTTTATTTTATAGAACATTAATGAAATCCTCCTACAATACCTCAATTTTGTGTTTCGTTTTCGAAAAACAAAGTAAATCATTTTGTATTTTTTTTTTATTTCATGTTGAATTTCTGGTAAACCCAGAATGCCAAAATGCTAAAATTATGCAAATTTATTATACATAGCTACAAAAAATATGTGTTTGAAATTTAATTTTAAAGGTCCCTGCAGTATATTCCTGTGGTGAATTTTATACTGTGCTTGCTATAGCTGCTAAACGAGTGTCATATACTTTTAAAAATAATTAAAATTATCTTTTTTATTGTTTCTTGTTATTTATATTAATATGTTTATTGTTTTTTTTTTTGTTATTTCAGTCTACTATGTCACATGATCCCACACCATACGTTGCGCGGGCTCGTGTTACACGGCCAACGCCACCCAAACCTTCATGCAATCCAATGCAATTTGTACAAATAAAACCGTGCAATTTATATCAAAGTGCACAACAGCAGCTAAAAAAGGTGGAGGAAATAAAAAAAGTTAAAGAGGTTTTAAAAGAAGAACCTGAGGATTGGCAGAATGTAAGTATAATGACTATAATTATTTTTTATTGTTTTTATCAAACAGACGCGCGACGATAGCGTCAATAGGTGGGTGAGAATAAAGTTCATAATATTATTGTTTGTTTAAAAATTTATCAAATCTATTTAAAATATTTAGTCGAAGACACAAAAAAGCTGATCTTAAATGAAATTTTGTAACTTAGCAAGTTATATGCATTAAAAAAATATATTCTTCAAAAATTAAAGAAACCTACAGTTGGGGTCGTTGGTCTTTTCTCAATGACAGCATTCGCATATACAAGATGGCGAATTACTTTTTTACAAATAAAAAAAAATTAGTGGAAAAGAAAAAGAAACGAAGATTTAGCTTATTCACGTAACCGCTTAGGTAGAAATGAACCTCGTCGACTATGATGATTTTCGACACAAAATCGTACTCTTCGTTGTTGAGATTGAGGAAGGCTTCACATAAACTCATACGCGACGGAAGGTCAATAGGCATTAACTGTTGCACTGTTTGCACTTTGTACGAGAACATGAGTAAGTCTTTCACTTAAATTCGCTGTAACGGCCGTCTTTTTTTTTTTTTTTTTTTTTTATAATCTACCCGCGCTCAAGGGATTATGATTACCCTTTAAATGTTTGAACACAGCGCAGGCGTGAAGTTAATGAAGAGAAAGAAGGATAGGAAAGATGTGTGGCACGATGTTCTGAGACTGTTGGTGGTTGCCTCAGATATTTTTATCTCCAGGGATGGCGGCTGAACTAAAGCGGAGAAATGCCGTGTCTTATTTCTATGTCGCTTACAATTCACATTATTTTATTCGTGTTCATCCTTGTTGGGCATACTAGTTTAACTCAATTACATGTTGTTAGTGTTATGCCTGAACAACAAGTAAAGAGTAAACCAGCAACCCATTGATGACAATTTTAAGAAGGTTTTTTTTTTTAATGGAATTAAAACGACATAGACGGCGGCAGGGATCCTAAAGCTAAATTCAAAAGAAAATTTAAATAAAACAGATTTCGGATTTTAATTTCGGTCAAACTTTTATTTCAATACCTATATATGAAAATTGACGGTGACGGTATTAACCAAGGCCAGAACAAATTACATACCACAAAGTGATATTTAATCGATGCAAAGGGTTTTCGGCGGTTACTTGTGGATTTTCACTTCCCCATATGTAAACACTTCGTTTGTTTATTTATCCGTTAAGTGAATTAAGATCTCCATCGGTAGACAAAAAGTTATTTTTGGAGTAATTTTTACAATTTCAACATGTCAGCGAATTTTAAACGTCCATATTATAAAAATAGAAAACCGATAACTAAAGTAACAGCATCGCATGACATTCCGGTTAGACGTATTGACATACCTACCTACTTATTTCAAATGCGCTTACAGTCCAAGATGGACTACGGCCTCAACCAACAATCCTTTCCAGCCAGCTCGGTCTCTAGCTAGCTGCCTCCAGTTACGAACTCCAAGTTCGTTGAGGTCGTTCTCTACGTGTGTGCGCCACCCTAGTTGGGGTTTTCATCTGCTGCGCTGACCATCAGGGGTAGATTCGAAGACTCGTCGTGCTGGTGCGTCGGTGTCCATACGCTTCACGTGTCCCAGCCATCTCTGCCGCTGTATTTTCAGCTTTTTAACCAGGTCGATGTCGTTGTAAAGCTCCTTATTGTCCCTTCATACTATATCGATACATTGAATTTGGTGTTGCAACAGCTCGAAGAGAACCAGGATCTAGTGACTTACAACTCTCAACCATTCCTCAACCATTCGAGTTACCAGGAACGGATGGGACCTAAAATTTTCTGCCGATTCCGAACGGTTAATAAGCAGCACTTTTCATGACTAGAGATACTCTTGGAGAATTTGTCAATTCCTCGCAATAGGCAGTACACTCCTGAAAAACTTTTTTTTTGGAGCGGCTGAGAATCGAACTCGAGACCTTCCGCATGACAGTCCAACGCACTAACCGTTATGCGAAGGGGTACTACTCTATCGATGCATACTGGACCGAAAATCACTCGAGGAATCTTCCTTTCAAAGCACCCATGCAAATGCAAATTGTCATCCGCTTTTTACAGGGTCCATATATAATTATTATTATATAATTATATAAGATCTCACTGGTTCGTTGAGAGAGGGCTTTACTACTCGAATTCCTGCTTACCCAGAAGAAACACCCATTGGCGAGAGTGATTCTGAGTTTGATCTCTGCACTTATGTCATTTTCGAGGTAATAGTGGAGCACAGGTAGACAAAGTCCTTGACGCCTTCGAAGTTGTACCTATCCATCGTGACGTTTCGTCCTAGTCGACGATGTTGAGATTCTTTTTTTCTCGATGACAGCGTCTTATCCTCATTAACATCCAAACCCATTTTTTCCGCCTCCGATTCAATAATTGCAAACGCGCCAGTGATGGCTCACTTCGTTTTTCCAATGATGTTAATATCATCTGCATAAGCAAGTAGTTGAACGGAATTTTGAAAAATTGTGCTTCTGTTTTTGATTTGCGAGTTGAGTACATTTGCTTCAAGAACGATGTTAAGGATGTTGCATAATAACACGTTGCCTTGCCTCAAATCTTTCTCGACATCAAAGGGTTCTAAGGTGTTCTTACCGATTTTTCCGGAGCAGCGAGATTTCTCCTTCGTTTCTGCACAAGTGGAAAAGTTTGGCAGGGATGCCGAGATGCGACATCGTTCTGTATAATTCGTCTCTATCTACGCTGTAATATGCGACTTTAAAATCGATTAAAAGGTGGTGTGTATCGATTTGAAACTCCTGGGTTTTTTCCAAAATCTGTCGGAGTGTGAACATTTAGTCGACGGTTGATTTGCACGGCCTAAAATCCCACTGATAGGGAGCGATCAGAGCGTTGACAAACGATTTTAAGCGATCACACAGTACAGATGACAAGATTTTGTATTCGACGTTGAGGAGACTTTAACCTCTGTAGTTGGCACAGGTTAGAGCATTTTCTTTCTTGTGCATGGGGCACACTATACCGAGGTTCCATTCACCGGGCATACTTTGATACGATCAAATTTTGGAGATAAGTTGGTGTATAAACCCTACCATGTCATCTCCCCCTGCTTTGAATAGTTCGGTTGACAGGCCATTCGCACCATCCGCCTTGTATACTTTAAGCTTGGCTATCGCTAACCGCACTTCACTCAGGTCAGGTGGACCAAAATTTTGATTTGACTATCATCACACAAGTTCAATGAAGTATTCTGTCTTATAGCGGAAAAGTGTTGTTTCCAGATCCTCGGTAAGGACTGTGAGTTTTCTACCATATTTTCACTCTCGCCTCGGCCGACTTCTGTTCTGGCCTTATAGCCTTGGGTAGATTGCTTCACCCTTAGGTAGAATTTTCAAACATTTCCGCTTTTGCTACAGCTTTCAATAGACTCGACCGCCCGCTTCGCGTGCTATATTTTTTTCCTCCCGAGAAGTCGGCGTTCCTCCTTTCGTTTTTCCCCGTAGAGCTCCCGATCTGCTTTCTCATCAGTTCCGGTTCTAGTTTGCAGCATTGTTTGATAGGCCTCGTTCTTGGCTGCATTTGCCAGCCGCGCCCCTATTCCTCATCGAACCAAGGGATTCGTTGTGGTCGACTATGGTGAAACCCAGCACATCAGTGGCGGCATTTCCACATATGTACATACATATGTGGTGAAAGGGATGTCAAATCCAGACCACAAATTGGATGATAAATTGTTATCATCTTTTCCATTATACTCTGGATGAAAACAGGTGCCTTAGTTTGTCCAACCAACAACGAAAGGAAAGGGTTCTTAAATGTTTATAAAGAAATTGTTCTTTTATTGTTTATAAAGAAATGTCCGCTTAATACTTTGGAGGGCTCGTTCCTATCCCTAATGCATTGTAGTACTTGCAGTTGTGATAGGGGTCGCTGTCTCACTTTCTGTTAGTTAAGGATACAGCTGTATGCTGTCAATTTGTGTTTACCTTCTCCTCGCACATCGTTCTCCGTCACAATTCCAACCGAAAAACCAGTCCAAATTCGAAGACGAACTCAAGGTGTAATGAGTTTTAGTTGGATTTAAAAAAATAAATTTGTAGAAATATTTAGCTTGAAAAAGTTTTAGTGTTTATTTGGTGGTTTAATGATACAAAAATATTGAATAAAAAAGTGTTTTTTTGTTTGTTAATTTGTATGCTATTCTTTTGTTCTAACTTGGTATCTTCCCGCAAGGCAATCAATCCTGCCAAAAACTTTTTTTTGGTTGCCGCTGTCAAAAAACTTTGTCTTACACAAATTTGAGCAGCGCCCCCTATGATAGTCACGCATTTGGAATAGAAACGAGCCCTCCATATTATATATACTCAAAGGCTTAATATGACATAGTTTTTGACAAATTACGAATACATTTGAGTTATCAAGCACATACATATAAAGCACTTATACCATTTAACACAATACGTTATGTAGATTATGAAACCATAAGTTCGAAAAAAAAGAAGAAACTTTATTGAAATTCCAGCTGCTAGTGACGATTACCCAAATTTAACTTGTCGAAATACGTAATATATTACAGATCATCTAATAGCGTTTGGGTATTCCTTAGATGTGCCGTACTGTTTACGATATGTACCTACCCTCATTATTCTTCCCAACACTTGCACTCTCTTTATCGGTAAAATATACAAAAGTAAGGCATGCGAACACGGCCTGACTTAACTATAAATTACCTGTGGCTTTTGTGTTACTTAACTGAGAAACATTTACGTCTTTATCCCAGATTCGGTGCGAAACTCTGGTACAACATAACAAAGTACACCTTACCTCAACACTTTGTTGTCCACCATCGTTCTTCGTCGGAGTCATCATCTCTTTTTACGCAAATATTTTAAGTTGTTTAACTAACAGAAAAATAAAAAGAAGACAAAAAGCTATAAAATTAAAGGCGAAGGCGCCACCACCTGCATAATCAATGCAAGTACATACAACAAAAGCAGCAATAATTATTGCGGGTACGGGTACAATATAAGCCTAACGCCGCCGCCTTTTAGTAAAACCTTTTTAAAGCTTTATGAGGTCTATGCCAATATTTATCGCTATTGTTAGATAAATTATTTGCTATTTCTATTAAACATTTTTGTAATGATTTTATATGCAAAGCGAATTAAACAGAAATGTGACATAACGGGTGTTGTTTAGTAAAGTGGGGAAAAGTTTTGTGAAATTTATTTAAAATGTCAAATACAATTAGTTCATAAAAATGATCCGTGATAGTTAGAAAAGAGTAAGGTACTCGTATTTTATGATTGGAACATTAAAAACATTCGAGTGCGATGACAATTAAGTTATTTAACATTTGGCATCACTTAGGTTCCTAGTTAACTCAACTGCGTTAACTGAAAAGATATTTATGACAGATAAATAAGAAAAAAAATTGTATTGCGTGCAGCAGCTCAAAGAACAACCAGCGTGTAAAGAACTTTCGAAATCGAATTGCGAAACTATTGAAATCTCCCTTTCGATTTTTGACAGTTGAAAGATGTGTAGATGCGTATGTCAAAGAACTTCGAAATCGAATTGCGTAACTATTGAAAAGTCCCTTTCGATTTTTGATAGTTGAAAGATGTGTAGATGTGTATGTCAAAGAAATTTCGAAATCGAATTTCGGAACTATTGAAATCTCCCTTTCGATTTGACAGTTGAAAGATAGAGCTCATTATCTACCAAAAAAAAAACTACTTAAGAATTACTCTGATTAAACTCAGATTCAACTCAGCATTGACAAAATGGCCCTTAGAATTTAGAATTAAACTGTTATTTAAAGGTAAGCAAGTCGTTATGGTTGAAACAATACGAAAACTTAAATTTATTATAAGTAAATTCATTCCATTTGAATGTAAATTGAGTGAACATACTTTTTTACGCATTCTCACTATAATATGCTTGTCAATTATTATCAATTTAATATAAACAAAAATAGATGAGTAACTCCTTATCTGTGAAAAATTTCGATTAATTGTGATTTATTTTAAAAGCGATAAGTCCAACAAAGAATTGGCATGTGGCACCTTGCAACACCTGGTAGAAGAGTTTGATAGGTCATTTGTTGGTTTATGTATGCGTTTGTTTCGTCAGGATTGCTGATAAGTCGAAAGGACTGTCTCTTTCCTCAAGAAGATTTTACCAATCTTAGGGAGAGTTGGCCCCATCAACTCACTGACGCTCGCGTTCACCGGGAGAGTGGTAATAGCTGGTGTATAGGTGAGATGCCCATTCTCCGTGTGGGGCTGCTTCTACAAGCAATACGTGCGTCGGCGTCGTTCAGTCGTTTTCGTTCGTTCTATCAATGTCGTCCTGGACCATTTTTTATGCGTTTTTACTGCGGTTGGAGGCGATTTACAATCTCGTGATTGGTTGGTTAATAGAGCTTAGAAATTTTCAAGCCATTTTGTAGCTTTAAAAATGTTTTTTTTGCTTGAAATGACAGAGAGCTCCTGCAAGTCGTTGAAGAAATGTCTCCCTAGGAGCCTGTTTCTCATATGATATAGCGCAGAGCAGTGACACAGCTATTGAGGAGTATCCTCATGTATCTCCACCGCATCCTATGCATAAGTAGCCCTTTGTTTGTTGAAACTAGGCTATAGTTTTCTGGTATTGGCGCAGGTATGGAGCGAGCTCCATTTCTTGTTTGTGGTAGCCACAGATCTTTGCGTCGAAGTTATCTGTTTAAGATTACAATCTGGGACCTGAACTTTTATGTCTGCTTGATTAAGATCAAGTGTTGATCCTAATCTTACCTGCTCGTCAGCGCTTTCATTCCCTGGGAAACCACTGCGACTAAGAACCCAACAGAGCCTTATGTTGTGCTGTGTACCAAAAACCCTTAGCTCTTCAGTGATCAACTCCGCTTGTGTTGTGTTCTCTATGCAGAGCTCCACTTGTCGGTTGTTATTCACTTTAGAGGTGTAGGAAAGTGAACGTTTACCAGGAGTTCCAGTGTTTCGCTACCCGATTCTCTCCAATGTCCATTGGGTTCCTAAAGAGATCCCAGAACAATAGGTCCCTTAGCAAGTTTTTTCCTGAGTGTTGCTGATTCTTTGGCAGGCTCAACTTGACTGCAGAAGTTTCTTGACGATCTGCGTTTGGCTCTTGATTTTTGATTAGATTAGTGCGTTTCCCAGTCACCAACTCTTCTTTTTTTTCTGCTTTCTTAGCAAAAGGCCCACAGATGGCATATCTCACCAAAAAGTAGAACCATTTCTTACATCATTTTGGAGAAACAAAGGTAATTGTACTTTATAAAAATACTTCAATAATACATGCATTTGGTATCGAACAGTATCTCCTTCGTTAGATTAGAAATTACCTTTCTGACCGTTCAATTCGAGTTGTTTTGGAAGGTTTTAAGTCTGATAGTCAAATAATAAATGCTGGTGTTCCCCAAGGCTCCGTTTTTTCACCGACACTCTTCCTTATATTCATTAATGATCTTTTGTTTGAAACTTATAATCCATTTCATTGTTTCGCTGACAGCAGTATCCTCAGCTTTTCATATTCGTTTTCAGATTCACAACCCTGCTGTTCGGTTGTGGAACTGAAACGGCAGCGTATGCTTAGCTCATTAAATTCTGATCTCCACAGCATTAAACAATGGAAAATTAAAAACCATGTGGTATTTAATGCAAAATATACCACCCTTGCCATTATCCATTAATGGCACTTGTATTAAAGAAACCGAAAAGCTTTCTATACTGTCGATATGTATGTTACTGAACATCTCCAATGGAATGATATACATACTCGTATATTCGACGTTGCCAAAAACACAGCGAAATGCTTAGATACAAGATACAATAAATTGTTTTAACCCTCTGATCTGGCTACCAAGTGTAAGACATATAACAGCCCGAAACTTGAGTATAACTCCCATATCTGGGATCGTGCTCCGATTACTCATTTGAATCTGTTAGATAAAATTCAGAACAGAGCCATGAAACCTATAGCAGACAGATCAATTACGAAAAATTTTGGTTCTCTTGAATATTGTCGAAATGTTTCCTGTCTTTTATTATCTTATCGCATTTTCTATCAACAATGCCCAAATGAAATATCCATTTGCATTCCTCCCCTCAAACAATTTCACCTTAATACTCGTCTAGCTATTAATTCATATCAGTTTACCCTGGAGCCTAACTTCGGACGTACTGTCAAATATAGCCGCATTACTATAATGTGGAGTACTTTGCTCTTCTCGATTTTCCCCCCTCCATGTGATATACAAGTTTTAAAAACCAATGTGCATCTACATCTATTAAATCCTCTCCACTTTTCCTAAACGCTCGCACGGAGTATCATCATAACATTATAAGGGTAGTCATAACCCCTTGAGTGTGTACAAATTTAAAAAAAAAATATATATAAATTTAAAAAGTCTTGTATTAATTCAATATTGACCAGCCATTTGTCATAAATTATATTTTAGCTGTCACAACTTTAGACTTTTTCTAAGCTATGGCCTTGTATTTTCAAAGTCAAAGAAAGCGCTCAATTCAAGGGACAATTTTTGTTTCTATTTTTAAAACTCATGTCACAACGCTCATTGGACAACAAGATCAACCATCATCATAAGTGAAAACCTTAAAAACGTCACCTATCTTCACTTAGCCCATCTATCAACCCAGCTGTGTTTCATGTTATGCTTGGTTGAACTTATGTCATTTGGATAATTCTGAATCATGTCTTCAGCTTATTTACGATGTGAACAAAAAAATAACAACAAAATTTAATAGAAAAATAAATACCAAACAACAACAATTGTGATCGGAAAGCAAAGATTGCTTGCATCCTCCATCCAATATACCTTTACAATGAGTGAGTGGTGCTGGAAACACATACTCATCTAGTTAATAAGTTTTCATTGAATCTGACATAACCAGTTGTTGGCTCCTCTGCTGAAAAGTTTCTGTTTCCCCATTTAGTTGGGCTTCTTTTTTTTTTTTGTTTCTCCAACTTCATCTCCAGTCATGCATGTCTCAATTGTATGGCATTTCAGTGAGAAAAAAAAATAATTGTAGAAACATTCACATCCCGCTCCCAAGGTCATCGATCCCGCTCCACGAAACATCTGATTTAACAACCATCGAACCCAGTAATCAAAAATGCAAACAAAATGTCAAGTCGCTGTTATAGCGCTGATTGAGTGGTCTTCGTCGACATATCATCATCTATGTCGATATTATGCGTACCGTTCAATGAAGAAAATTGCGTTTTCTCGACAAAAGAGGGCGTTAGACTGTTAAGTGTACAGCAAACGTTACAATTATTATTAGATCCGAGATGCAATTCTTAACGAGTGGGCAACTTTCACTTTTTGCAACTTGACTGTTGTTTGGGGCCTTGTTTTTTTTTCTGCACTGTGGCCGAGTGCACTGAAAAACTTATAAATAAAATGTCACGACAGGTTAAGTGGGAGGGGGCACATTACAATGTACATTGAGTGCGCAACGGTAGCATGGGAAGCGGCGCGCTGCACCGCGCCAGGCCGGATCGAAGACATTGGCAATAACAAAGACTACAACGATGAAGTCAGTTCATTACCCACAGTAAATTAAGCGGGAACTCATTTGTACAAAAAAGATCGTGGAGGGGCGATACCCAGAAAGTGTTTATTATTCCATTACGAGACTACAACGACGACGAGCGACGCACATCAACAACGCCAACGGGAGGAAGTTTTGTTGAGGAATGTTTGCGCTAGTAGAGTTATGAGCAAAATAGATGCCGCACGATCTATAGTTGTTCTTTTGATTGCTAGTTGCATATGACAGGTGCTGTCATTTGACGTATAACATTCGCCAGATGGTGGCCAAAAGAAGGTGCAGTGGCGTGATTCGATTTTCAAAGCAGTTTCGTAATTTGTTTTTTCTATTTCTAATCACACTGACAAACCCAAAAAAACAGGTTCCAATTGAAAGTGATTATTAATAAAGGTTGAACTATTCAGCAATTGACTTTACACTGATTGATAGTCTTCACATTTTTCTTAAAATAATTTAAAAATGTGTTTTTATGTCACTTTTTTCGTTTGTTTTTGTATCACCTATCTTCCTTTAGATTAAGATGGGGGTGAAACCGTCGATTGAATATCAATAACTACTCCATACATTCAAATCGGCCATAGAATTTTAAGGAATTTTTATATTTTACCGTTTTGTCGCTTCTATTAATGATCTCTTATAGTTATTATAAATAACTTCTTTGGTGATCCTGCTTTGTGAGCTCCCAAAGATTTTTTATTGGGTTCATTTCAACTTCAATTACCAGCCAGGATACAACCATCATGTAAGCATCACAACGAGCTGCAATAACACTCGCACTCCTTCGATCATGTAGGGGTATACATCGCTTTATGCTTTACTTTGGCAGGCTTTCGTTCATTCGTCATTCGAATATCTGTCTTAATCTGTTGTGTAGCTCTTGGCTTATTTACATACTCAAATCTCAAACAAAGAAAAAAATCTAGTGCCGTTAATTCGGGAGAAAGCGGTGACCATTGCAAATTTGAGAATTACGATATTATGTTCGAAACAGATCAAAGGAGCAACATATCCAGTAACAGCACCAACTATTCATCTATTTGACATATCGATTTAAGCATTTTCTTTATGGTCCCACAACAGCAACAGCAAATTCAGGATCTTGGCCTAACAATGCTGTTGACTTTGCTCTTGCTCTGGTTATCTTTGTTGAACTTGAGGTATATAAGTATTGTATTTCGATTGCCGGTCTTGTCAGGATCGTTCAGAAGAAAATACGAAACTTCAGTTTAAAATATTATTGCAAAAACTAAATTTAAAACAACTTTAAAAAAAACGTATATAAAATTATGCTTCAAGTCATGGTCGGCCTCCAGACTTATGAGCTGATTTATGTCACGTTAATCTAAATTCTTGAATCATATAATCTGGATTCTTGAATTATGTTATTTGGATTCTGATTATCTGGATTCTGATCATCTGGATTCTGGTATCGTTAGGTACAAAGCATCTGATGATACTTTCCAGCAGGTACATATATCGCCCCTGGTGGCACTATTCAGCAAATACTAGCACCCTGGCGGCACTCGGCACAGCAGGCTTTCGCTGTGAAAGATCCGCAGGTATAGCGCCCCTAATGGCACTATCCAGCAGGTAGGTACTAGGCCTCAGATGGCACTCGACACAGAAAGCTTTCGCCCAAGTAGATCAGCAGGTACAATGCCCCTGGTGGCACTATTCTGCAGGTACTAGGCCCCTGGTAGCACCCGCCAAAGCAGGCTTTCCCTATAGTAGATCAGCTGGCAAAACGCCCGTGGTGGCACTCGACATAGCAGCCTTTCGCTCTGGTAGATCAACAGGTACAACGCCCCTGATGGTACCATTCAGCAGGTATACTAGGTCCCTGGTGGCACTCGACACGGCAGACTTTGGTTCTGGTAGGCCAGCAGATACAACGCCCCTGGTGGCACTATTCAGCAGGTACTATTTCCCTGGTGGCAATCTACATAGCAAGCTTTCGCTCTTAACAATTTGCTAACTTTAAATTAGTTCACTAATGCCGGTCGTCCACTAGGCGATCAACGCACAAATTTCGAACTCAACGCATTCAACTGTAATGTACGGTGTCTTCAATTCTGTTCAACCAACGGGTTGTATCTAGTTGTTGGCCGTTGCTCAACGAATTGCGCAACAAGTGTACGGGTAGTGTACGAGCTCGTGTTGCTCCTTGAAAATGTTCGATCAACACGTTGAGCAACATTTTCAAAATAATGTGTTGCACATTATTTGTGCAACGCGTTGACCAACTTTTTAATTTTCTTTGGGATTTCTTCACGTAATATTGTGTTGCGTTGCGTTGGTTGCAGTGAAATGTATCTACTTGGTTGAACTATTGCGTTGCCATGAACTTGCAGTTGTTGCAACTTGCAAACTGTAGCCCAATATATGGGACATTAAGAGCCCCTCTTATAAAAATCGAGATGCCAGGGAATTGGCTTGGTCTCAAATTTCCTCGAAAATCAATTGCCTAATGTACCGAACTGAAGTCAAAATTATTTTACGTTTGACGATTGAGTTTTTTGTTTATCGTGGTGCGTTCCCCAACGAGTGATCCTTGGTTAAGTGTACGAAGGTATCAACTCGTTCAACAACTCGTTGAGCAACAATATCGAAAATGCAGTTGATCAACTCGAAAAACTTTTTTTGTGTCAAAATCGAACAAGTTTATCAACTAGTGTACGAGGTTATTCAACATTTGAGTAAGTTGCTGACCTAGGTGTACGGAGCTATTCAACACTGGAGTAAGTTTTAAGAGTTGATCAACTAAGTGTGCGAGGTTAATCAACATATGGGAAAGTTGGTCAATTATGTGTACGGGGCTTCAAACGCATTTTGTTCAACTTTAGTTGCTCAACGTGAATTACGTAAGTTGCTGCACTAGTGCAAGAGGTTGTAAATTCGTTTATCCAACGAAAGAGTTGAATAAAAAGTTGAACGAAGTTGGTTGAAGTTATCGCGCACATAGTGGACGACCGGCATAACTGTTTCCCAATTTTCAACATTTCCTGAATAGAATCATGCTAAGGCTATCTTTTTTAATAAATTGCTTCTTAACACGCCTAAAACAATGTCAGACTTTTTTAACGTTTTTAAATGTCAAAGAGTCATATAAAATTAGCACGATACTAAAAAAAAGAAAATAGCTATTGGATGATTTTAACTTTAATAAAGTCTTAGAGAAAGTATAATGCTAAAATCATTAACATTTACAAAACCGTCGTTTTAACCAAGTATCATACTTTCATACTTACATACTCTTAACATCGTACTAATTTTGCGCCATTGGTTCTAAATCAATGACGGCCGCTGTTGCTGCTTTAATCTGTTTCAAAAGCTTTATTCTATTGCTAAAAAGTTTCCCTCAGCTTGTTGGGATGTGTGACTGAGCGAGCTGTGGTCCCCTATCTTGTTAGAATAACAATATTTCTCGGTTGTTGTTGCCTCTTGTTTTTGAGTACAGAAATGACATTTGAATAAGATCAGAGCTGGAATCCTTTTTAATGCTGCCAAATACTTCTATTGAAGTTAAAATCAAAAGTGTTAAGGTGCCTTTAAGATTTCAAAAATATTCATTTAGAGCCCGAGTTGTCAGAAAATAAATTCTTTTTTAGCTCAGATTATTCAGAGCTTCAAATATGTATGTGTTTGTTTGTCTCTTTGAGCTCAGAATAAAATACGAGTAACTGGGCAGAGAGAGAGAAATGCTAAACACAACCACAAAGATATTTGACAGGTGAAAATTGAAAAAAAAAACATGGTTACTGTCAAGTGTTCAGTTGTAATTTAAAAAAATATCTCAGAGCGCTCAGAGCACGCTTGGTTCAGAGAATGTTCAGAACACGCTGGACATGCTCGGACTCTGTTCAGAACTCTATTCTGAACTAAAAAAGAAAAACGCGTTATGTTTATGAAAAATGCAGAAATATGCCGTAACAATTGAATGCTATTTTTAATAACAATTCAAACTTATTTTAGTGCTTACATATCATAGGCTAAGAACTCAATCCCTTTATATTTTGTCTGTTTCTATAGTTTTTTTTATTTAAACAATTCGACTCCACTCAATGCGATTTAATAATTTGAAGGACAGAACTAAGAAGGAATAATGTATTGTTATTTTATCGTGACTATCACAAGTGCACTTTATAAATGTCCACTTCATTACTGAAGTCCAAGTTTATTTATACAAGTTTGTATAATAAAACAAAATCAAACAAACAAACAAACAAGCTCTATCATTAAATTCCGCAATTGAAATTGAATCTTATCACAAAACCAATCTAATTAATTGAAAGGAATTTCTTAAAAAAAAAAAAAAAAAGAACTACGAAAAATTCTTAAGCAAACATGGGCTTGGTCAACATGCTTAAAAACAGCAACAATTACCTTATTCCATGGAATGTTACCATTTATTTTGTTATCAGTTCACTGTCAATTTTAACTTAATATAGAAAATGTAATTATTGATTGCACATTATTTTCTACAAACAAAACAAAATTCGTAATAATACCCGAAATATAAGATATACATACATACGTACATAAAAGCTTGTCTAGAAAAAGTTTTTTTTTTCTCATAATTTGCAGAAAATCGAACAAGTCTAATGCGGCAGGTTTAAAGTGGGACCTAAGCATACGCACACTGAATTGGTTTAGATTTGAAATTCATTATACCATGGTTCTCCACAATCTGTCGCCACGTGCTCAAGGGTTTACTGAGACCCTCATAATGTTGAACACAGCACGATAGGGAAAATTAGGGTGGGAAAGAAAGAACGTGTCGATGAATGATAATTTTAAAAGTTTACAAATTCAAATAAATGGTAGTCCAACCATAATGAACGATGTTAATTGTGAGTCAAGCCTTAACGTCAAAATGTTTGCCTTACTTAATTTGACATTTCTTTATATCAGTGTTTGATAAATTCAACCATGGAGAGGTTAAGATTGTTGAAGCCTTTTACGAACATTCAAATCAAAAGGCATTTCGTGATTTTTTTGGTCAGCATAATCGACCAAATGCGTCTACAATCGGTAGAATTGTGTGCAAATTTTAGCAAACCGGGTCTGTAGGAATTGTGAAAACACCTGTGCATGCTCGCCCAGTTCGTTCTGAGGAAATCATTGCTGTTGTTTGCGATAATGTGGCAGAAGAGCCGTAAACTTCGACTCGTCGTCGTGCCCAACAATTGAACAACTCACCAACATTACTGATGCGAATTTTGAATAAAGATTTGAATTTACAAGCTTACAAGGTTCAATTGACTCAAGTGGTCAAGCCTACTGACCATTTGAAGCGTCGCACAGTGGTAAAAATGGCATATTTAGGTGGACATTTGGTTCAAATTTTATGTTAATCAATAGACTAACTGGGCTTCATATTGTTATAAGGAATGATTGACAACTATGAAACCACACCATTTTTTTTTTTTGCGACAGTATAACTTGTAGAACAGCGGTCTTTAATTAGCCATTGGTGAAAAACCAACAATGAAAAAAGTTACAATAAAATTCAGTTTGGTGTTAATTTTTTTTTTTTTTTTGAAAAGTGTTGGAAATGGTAAGTACCGTATATCTCTATAATATTGCATTTGAGTTTTATATAAACTATTCTTAATTAGCTTAGCAGCTCGATTTGCTTTATCTTTAAAAAAAAGTTTACTAAGCTGCAACTTTTTTTTCCCACCTAGTCCCGCGTTCCTGTTTTCGCTGTCCGACAGCTTAATGTGTAAAGATAAAATATTGATTGCATTTTCAACCATATACAACCATATGCAATAGATAGGGCAAATTTTCCAGAAAATGACGTTCTCAAGAAAGGAACTTTATGATGTCTGGGTGGAACAATCAGCTAAAAATAAGGATTCTGCTGTACGTCAATATGTGAGTGATGACCAATCTGTTATAAAAGGTATCAATGATGAGCGTGAAAAAGAACTTTTAATAAATTCGGTGAAAATGTTTTTAACTAAACTGCGTGAAAAATGGGTCGTATTTTCTTTGGTTCGTAAGTATGAAAGAAATCTTCCGTACTGCTCTTTCAATCAAATGTAGTCCTTTCTTCTCGCAATTATGAGCACTTGCTGGTATTGAATATAACTCAACCGTTTCCCTTATATAAACCGAAAACTATTAAAAACTTACTTGAAATGACAAATATTTTTTTAAACCTTCAATGATTCCAGTTATAAAACGAGGGGTTGTGTTTTCTTTCCAATCTGTGTTATTGTTTACTTTTATTTCCTTTAAAAGTCTTCATTGGCATAATCCTTACTGGTATGAAATAATACAGGGATAACTCAAATGCTGTTTTCTTAGGCCAGTTGAATTTGTTTTAAGCGATAGAATTAAAAAAAAATTTCTAGCTTTAAGATAGTTCTAAGTTTTGAATTTAATAAAAATTAATTTATGAAAAAAAAATCAAAAAAAAAAAAATGTAGTTTTTATGAAAAGCTTTTTAAGTTAACAAAAATTATTATTTTTTTTTGTGGACATTTTCAGTTTTTTGGTGTACATAAACATATAAAAACGTGTGTTGGAAAATTACCTTTTTTTTATTTGAGCTGATAAGGAGAGTACTCGATTTTTAGAAAGAATAAAAATAACGAGAACACAATTTTTTTAGTTAAATTATTTATATTAGGTATTTGATCTTTTCATCACGATTTTTAGCCTAAATCCTGTTTGGAACCTTTGATTTCTCTAAAATGACGACTCTTTTTGAAACTAAAAACAAACAAATAAAACTCGACTGTTTTAATTGCAAATAATAATTAAAAAAAAAAATATTTTTTAGAAAGTTGTATTTCAACACAAGATTCTAAAATGAGTTGTGAACCATTTTTTTCAAAACTTCGCAATTAAATATATGAATAATTTACCTTCATTTTACAAAAAAAATTGTCAATATATCTCAACTCGTTCAAAAGTTATGAGCCCATGTCCACCTAAATATGCCATTTTTACCACTGTGCGTCGTCAATACGCCGATTGATTAGTTGAACAGACAGAAGTGAATGGTGACTATACAAAGAAAATCATCTTCAGCAACGAGGCACAGTTTCACATGAGCGGATTTGTTAACAAGCAGAATTGCCGCATTTTAGTTGGCCGCCACGATCATGTGATTTGACACCGTTGGACTTCTTTCTTTGGGGATATTTAAAAGAAAAAGTGTACGTCAATAAGCCAAGAATAATTCAAGAGCTAAAAGTTGAGATAATTCTGCACATTAACGACATTGGACCATCGGATAGAGGTATGCCAGCTAAGCCGTAACAAGCATTTGACCGATATTTTGTTTTACACATAATTGTCTTAGATCCTTCTATCATAATAAAAAATATTAAGATAATTCTCTGAAAACTTTTTGTTGTATTTACAATTAACATCGTATACGTTTTCGTTGGACCACCCTTTAGCAACGGAAAACCGTTCTGCTAAAAAAAAAAACAAATCTCTGTTCTTAACGGTACGCTCAAAATTAGTCTCGAGGACTTAGAGAGGTATCACGGGTCAACTTATTGAGGAGAAGGATTCCACTAGCGAGGGAGCATTTCTTGCGATAAAACAAGGAAAGACAAGAAATATTCCGATGGAGCTCAAGAGATGGCAATGATCGAGGGTAAACTGATGGGCATTCCTAGAAGTGCGGGTATTACGGTTGAATTGTTTAAGGGGAGGAATGCAGCTGGCTATTTCACTAGAGCATAGTCCGTTAAAATAACGGTAAAAAGGGTGAGGCAAGAAACATTACGACGATGTTGGAGTGACTTAAATGAGTCAATGATGTTATTGTCACCAATCATTTTAAAAGCTCTTTTTTTAACACTGTCCAAGATACTTAAGTCAGTTACTGGAGCACCAACCCATAGATTGGAGTTATACTTTGTTTCTGTTTTCTATCAGTTCTGAATTCTATCTAGTATACTCGTATGTATAAAGAGAAGCACAAAGATGTGCGTTATACTCGTGTTAAGAACGTATAAACGCTTTATAACTTGTAACCAGGTCAGAAGGGGTAACAAATTTCTTACACTGATATAGAAATCCTAAGCTTTAAGAAGCGTTTTTGGTCTCAACGAAGATCGTTGTTGATACACATACGAAGTACTAACAGCTTTTCGGTTTCTTCGATGAAAGTGCTATTGAAGGACAATGGCATAATGGGTTGCTTCAACGACATTAAACAGCATTTCATTTAGTTTTCGGAGCATTAAACTCCTCACTATTTTATATAACTATCCCTTTAGTGCGTGCAAAATTATATAAAAAAAAGTTAAATAATATCTGTGGCTCCTTGTTTCTCTCCCATAACCGAACATTATTCTTTGGTAAGAAAACTTACCCGACTACTTAATCCCATTTTTTCTAAAAATTAAAAAAAAAAAAAACTACATATTAGATAAAAAAATGCGATAGGCACTTAAAATGCCATAATAATTGCATAAATCAATAAGTAAGTGCTTGTCTTCACACTGCAGATGCATTTAAAAAAAATCATCAATCAAAAATCATTGTTGTCTTTTTTACATACCTATCTTCATGTCAATTTGATTACGAAGTGAATTCTTGAAGCATTTCTCGTATTGATGATGCAAGACTTTCTTAAATTACAGTGCTTCGCAATGAACAGCTGACCTGTTGCAAAGCTATACTAGTTTGGTAAGTTATAAATTAAATATTTTAAAATGAATTTATTCGTTCCACAAGGACAAGTCTATCGTCATCTGGATATAAATGAAGAGTGTTTTCAAGTATTAAATTGAATTCGTCTCCTTGACCTAAATAATAAATAGCTTTTGCAAAAAATTCCACATAAACAATTGTTTACCAAAAAATATAAAATTTATCTTAAATAGAATTTAAAATATGACTAATTATGTTAATGAATCTCAAAAAAAGTAATCTCAATTTCGAAAAATAAAATATGAAGTAGGAGTGGCGTAATGTGATTGCAAAAAATAATAAAAAAAAATAAATACAATCGCTTAGCAAGCTCATTTTCTAAATTTAAATTGCTTCCTAGCAATACGTGGCAAACGAAGAGTACTTCAAATTGGTGAAATATGATAAATTAATCATCATATAATAAAATGGCGAACATGTTTTTTGTGGTACACTTTTCGCGGCCCACAAAAACCAAAGGGGCATAAATTACATATTAAACGAAAGCATTTTTTGCATAGATGTGCAGAATGCCAAAATTATTTAAATATATTAAACAGAAATTGTTTAAAACAATAAATAAAAATTGCAAAAACAGGCCCGGAAAACAAAAACAATTAGAAATGTCAAATCGACATTCAGCATTCAGCGAAAACCCAAAGCCAGAACCCGAAACATTAAGGTGGATTCACATTACACAAATCCGCCAACACGATAGAAGTTGATGAACATGTTGTTGAATGTGAACCCGCCTAAGTGAAGAAATATTATCAAAATAAATATTAGGCATGTGGTTTTTTAGTAGTTGAGTTCTTACAATAATATTTTGAAACATTAAGCGTTAACTACAATCGCCACTTTCTGCAAAAAGTGAAAAAGAATACGCACATACACTAGCCACATTTGTTGCTGAAAAGAGCGTATAATTTACACCATACAATTTCAGTTCAGACATCTATCGGTGATTTTCTGAAAAAATGTATTCCATGTACAAGTGTTTTTAAAAAGTGAAAAAGTAAAAAGGTAGAACCATTTAAACCATCAAGCGTTAACTACTCGTACTATTGGCAATTTTTGCAAAAAGTACAATAAGTGAAAAAATGAAAAAGAATACACACATACACTAGCGACATCTGTTGCTTTCAGTTTGGCGACATCTATCGGTCATTTTCTCAAGCAATTTATTCAATGTATTAGTGTTTTCAAAAAGTGAAACATTTACTTTTTGGTTTTTTGAGATGGGAGATAAAATTTTAAATTGAGTTGGAAAAGGAGAGCAGATTTTTTTTAACATATTCACTTCAAGTTTATTGCAGTTATGGCTTTACAATAATAGGGGTATTCATGAAAATGTTTAAGCTCTGCGTATTTGTATAAGTCAATTATTTTCAAAACTTCAAAACTTATTTACATTTGCCTGCATTTGAATTTTAAATATTTGCGAAAAAAGAGAATACAAAATATTAAAAATGTATTTGTCAGGGAAAGAGAGAAGATAGAAAATGCAGACGTGAGACGTTTCGTCGTCGAAAATGCGGACGAACATGACTTACGATTACGATACAAATTTAACTCTCCATGGCTGAATGCGTTCCATGGGCTTAAACCTACCTCATTTTCGGAACACTTCCATTTATGTCATTTTTTGTTGATAATAATACAGCTGGCCGATCGATGTGCAAACAGAAAAAGTTTTACAAAGGTAAATTGAATTTATGTTTTTGAAGTTAGCTATATTTCTTTAGGCGCGTTATGAAAAAATGATGAGTGAAATTAAAAAAAAAAAATTTACATGTATGTAACACAAAATTCACAGGTTGACGTCATTGCAACGACGCGACGTGGGTTCGAGTCCCAATAGAATGATAAATATTTTTTATTGTTGCGATATGAAAAAATGAAGAGAGTGAAAGTTTTAGATGTAACACAAAATTCACAGGTTGACGTCACTCCGGTGACGACGTGGGTTCGATTCCAATATTATGGCCATAACAACAGCTGAATGGCAATGACATGAAAGAATCGAAACAAAAATTGCTAATGTGTCAAAAATATGTATAGGTTTGAAAGTTTGTTTACCATTAACTGTTTTCCCTTGGACTCCAGGATTGAGTGCTAAGTAGGTACTTCTCATTGCATTCAACAATTTAAAAAAATCATGAATTCTTTGTCTTTTATTGAATAATAATGAATTAAATAAATAAATTGGCACTCGAATTTCGAGAGCTGGGTCGGCTAGTACTAATAATATTTCTAGGCCATAATTTGATTTTTTTTATTGAGATGACCTTGAAATAAATATTTTAAAATGTTTATTTCAAAATAACAATTTTTTGATGAAAAATATTTGGGGAAGATAATAATTTTGCGCTAAACAAATTACGACTGTCCTTAAACTGTTTGAGCACAGTGCGAGCGTTTAGAAAAGCTGGATATGACTTCAAAAGTAATACCGATCTACATTAGTTTTGAATGTCTGAATATCGGAATGGGAGGGAAATACTGAGCTGGTTAAAGCATTCCACAGTCGTGTAGTTCGGCTAAAGAAAGAATCTCTGAATTTCACAGTACGTTCGAAGTTAAACTCAAGGGTAAACTGATGGGCATTCCCTGAAGCGCGAGTAAGAAAGATAAGGAACATTGTGGCGGTGCTCGATAGATTCTAAAGTTTCTGTTATAGTTCTACTACTACTTACTACTACTATCTACTTACCATTTCTTTGGATTCTGTCCAATATATTCAAGTGGGTTATTAGAGCATCTTCCCAAATATTGAAACTTTACTCAAGCTTTGGACGAATATAGGCTTCATAGATTACAGCCAGATCAGATGGGAAGAAAATTCATTCCATCGACGAAAGGAATGCTAAATGGGGAGAGCAGAGAGTACAGTTGTCAGCAAAACAATTTCATGGATTAGAAGTTTCAGACAAATGAACATTGATGAATATTAAAAAGAGATTTGGAGACAAAACGGAGCCCTGTGGCACATCTGCATTTAGTTTATTAATTTCAGACATGAAACCATAAAGATAGATTCTTATCCAATAAAGAAGAGATTCAGCATTACTAAATGCGCGCATTTTGGATAAGAGATCTTGATACCAAACTCTATCAAATACTTTTGAAATATCAAAGGCAATGATTTTAATTTCTCCAAAACGATGTAAGGAGTTGTTTAGTGTGGGAAACTATTGCTACGAAAGCCATAATCCCGTCATTGAGAAGTTTTCATTCTTATAGATATTTCTTGACCTGATGGTGATGATGCACCCATGAATGGTTGAGAGTTCTAACTCACTAGGTTTAGGCTCTCTACGGGCCGTAGTGGCCTCCTATTTATTTACTTTTTTCGCATTACCTTCGAAAGAAGGGACATATTTGCAATTAGACGATAGTTAGAAGTTGAAAAAGATTAGCCTTTTTAAGAGACAGGCTGGACAAAGGCTGTTTTGCATCCACTTGGAAGGAGACCAGTAGAGTATTACAAATGAAAAAGCTAACGTAATGGATTTGCCAGCAGGGATACTACCCGGGCCAGCGGATTTGTGTATATCGAGATTTTTCGGTACCTTACAACCACTCTATTGCGAAAGAAGATTTGTCCCATAAAATCATTTACGCTCTTACAGTAGAAGTCATGATACTTTCCCTGCAGAAAACTGCGCTGCAAGCAAATTGAATTTTTCTTGTGAGTTGACATAAAGAGTGCCATTGAAGACGAGCTTTGCAACCGAAGAATGAAGTACTATTTCTTAAATTTTTGTTTTAACAAATGACTACCTTTGGGACATTGTAGTATTTCTTGCCTTAATTGATTTTGCATAAATTTGGTTGAAGATTTGGTTGAATATGGCAAATATTTCCAGCTTATTCCGGTTTTCCTCAGTAGGGTTGGCTTTATAGCATCAGAAACTTACTTCTCTAACCCTAATAACCTATTACTAGTTGGAATCAAACCATGAATTCACTCTCGGGATAAAATTTGAAATTACGTCTGTACTGGGGTCGATGTGACTATCGAGGAAGCAGAGTGACTAAGTTTTGTTGATACGAGAAATTTGCAGATTTGACACAGTGGTCTGATGTGAAGGGTGGTTAAATTTTAAGGGCCGATGTTGAATGTGAACCACACCTAAACGTCAAGTTTTTTTCTGCATTTCATTCAACATATCTCAATTTCAGACTAACTCAATTTGAATAATAATAATTTGCAGAAAGATACACAATCGAGTAATGCGTTAAAGTTATTCAGGCTTATTATGAAAATGGGCATTAAAATCAAAATGCATATCGTGCACTTCGTGATTTTTTCGGTAAATTTAATCGTCCAAATGTGCGTACAATCCGAAAAATCGTGAAAAAATTTGAGCAAACCGGGTCTGTAAGAAATGTGAAAATACCAGTGCATGCTCGTACTGCAGAAAATATTGCTGCTGTTCGCGATAGTGTGGCTGAAGACCCGTCCACCTCAACTCGTCGTCGTGCCCAACAATTGCACCTCTCACGCTCGTCGTTGATGAACATTATGCATAAAGACTTGCATTTACACGCTTACAAGGTGCAATTGACTCAAGAACTAAAGCCTCTTGACCATTTCAAGCGTTGTCAATGATCAGAATGGTGCCAAAAAAATGGCAACAGTGGATGATCAATTTTCGAAGAAAATCATCTTCAGTGATGAGGCACATTTTCACCTTAGTGGATTCGTCAATAAGCAGAATTGCCGCATTTGGGCGAATGATAATCCAAGATTGATTGTCGAAAAACAAATGCACCCACAAAGAGTGACTGTTTGGTGCGGTGTTATCTCACGTAATGGTGAAGTCATTTGGCCGCCAAGATTATGTGATTTGACACCGTTGGACTTCTTTCTTTGGGGTTATTTGAAAGAAAAGCTGTACGTCGATAAGCCAGCAACAATTCAAGAGCTAAAGGATGAGATAATTGGGCACATTAACGGCATAGACCCGCAATTATGCCATACCATATTATAAAAATAAAAAGAAATGACAATAATTTCCTAAATAATTTGTGTTTTATTCAAAATCAACATCGGCTCTTAAAATTTAACCACCCATTAGGTACTACATATATGGCAAGTTATGCATTCGTAAAAATATCGAACTCTAGATTTTGATCAAACTTGACATTACGATGAAAGAGAAGACGAAAAAAGTGTGTCTCGCAATTCTGTCTGTCTGTCTATCTATCTGGTTGACTACAGCCTAAAAGGCTCGGTCGATTTTCTTTAAACTTGGTAAATAGCATTTTTAAATTTTCTCCCCATACGTTTTTTTTTTTCCTTTTTATTTTCCCAAAAACTGTTCCACATGTGAAATCGGTAGCTCACGGTCTTGAATGTTTAGGTTTTCAACCAAGAACCCAACTATTGTCTTGTCAAACCTTTATCTGGAGTAAAATTCTCCATCGTCCAGCTCTTCAAAAAGATTTGCTCGCGCTATCGAAAATTAAAAAAAAAAACATACAATTCAGAAAAATTCATGAAATCTTTATTTGAATCGATAGCACGGTCGATATAATTTAATGTTTAAAGATTATTTCATGCAAATGTTGGCCGGGGCTGCGCCTCAAATGGTCCATCCGCTTAGTCCAATTTTGGCATACTCTTTCTAACATTTCGGCCGATATCTCATGAATAAATGTTTCAATGTTGGCTTCCAGTGCGTCAGTGGAAGCGGGCTTGTCGCTATAGACATGAGCCTTAACATAGCCCCATACAAAAAATAGTCTAGAGGCGTCAAATCGCACGATCTAGGAGGCCAATTGACCGGCCCTAAACGAGAAATAAACAGTTCACCGAACCCGTCTCTTAATGGGTCCATTGGTACGCGTTCTGGGTGGCATGTGGCTTGTTGAAATACGGCCCAATGATTCCGCCAGGCAGTGACTGTTTCTGGATGCATTGGTAGCTCTTGCAATGCTTCTGGCTGCTCTTCACTCCAAATACGGCAGTTTTGCTTGTTCACATATCCGTTCAACCAGAAATGAGCTTCTTCGCTGAACACAATTTTTCGATAAAAAAGTGGATCTTCGGCCAACTTTTCAAGAGCCCATTCACCGAAAATTCTGCGTTGTGGTAGGTCGTTCGGCTTCAATTCTTGTACCAGCTGTATTTTAAAAGGCTTCACACCTAAATCTTTCCCCAAAATGTTCCCAGTAGTGGAGTAACAGAGTCCCAATTGGTGCGAACGGCGCCGAATCGATAATTCGCGGTCATAACTAACACTGGCCGATACAGCTGCGATATTTTCCTCAGTTCGCACTCTACGTAAGTGTGTTGGTGGTTTAATGTCCAACAATGTAAATTTGGTGCGAAATTTAGTCACAATAGCTCGAATAGCCGCCTGAGTAGGTCGATTAAACTAACCATAAAATGGAAGAAACGCGCCATAAACTTTCTTAACAGAGCACGCATTTTGATAATAAAATTCAATAATTTACGAGCGTTGTTCTTTTGTAATACAATTAATGGTTAAATTATAGACCAAACTGAAGATGTTTGACAGTGACACAAAACACGAAAAGTGAGTGAGCTGTCAAATCCAGTGTTGCCAAAAAGAAAATAGCAAAAAAATCACCCATTGTAAGATCAAGTTCGCGCCACCCAATCGTTGTTTTTTTTTTTTTTTTTTTTTTTTTTAATGAATCATTAAATCTGTCAGAACAATTTGAATGTTTTATTGGCCTAATGGAGGATCATCCCTTATTATAATTCTTTCATAAGCTGAGTCGTCATCAAAATATCGCTAAAAACAGACTTTCTGAATTATTCGAATGATCAAACTTCATAGGTATAGAAATGCAAGTAAAATATCTCTGCCGACTTGCCTTTAACTCGTAAGTATTGTCCCTACTCAAAGTTGATAAAAAAAAACTAAAATAAAAAACACGTGAGCAAGTAGTTCTCGTTTACAAATACGAGTATTTTGAGATGTAAATAAACACAAGCTATGATTCAACGTTCTAACGCGATCATCAATACAAGTAACCCTCGGTGCACTCAAAATACAAGCACTAACCACTTGTTTACATATTCGGAATCTCAAATCGTGTCAAGTTCAAGAATTTTGTAGTCATCAAAGCTTTTGTGTTCCGCCAATTTTGTTGAAATCAGCTGTATCACCAAAGTAACTATTAACATAAGTGTTGACATAAACAGAAAAGACAGATTAAACAAACAAAGAAAACAAAAATAGATGAATCTCTTTTATTCGTCATTTGAATAGATGTTCTACCACCCCCAAAGTTTTCAAAATAAATTACTACGTAATATTTAAAAAAAAAAAAGAAAATAAATAACTTCATGATCTCTTTGTTTATTTTTAGAACTTGGACAATTGGAAATCATCGAGACGAAAACGCGTTGAACACATCATCGAACGAGTTGTTGAAGTGAAAAAGCTCGAGCTCGAGGAACACGACCGAACGAGACGAAAATCGAAAACATTTTCTGAAATGATGGAAGAACGGTAACAACGAATAAATTTTTTTTAATATAGTTTTTGTTGCATTAAATATTAATTCTATTGTTTTGAATTTAAAATATTTTCAGAGGTGAACGCGGTCGAACTCGTCCGAAACTTCAATCTTTGGCATCATACAACGAAGACGAGGCAAATGATTTAAGCGACCTTGGCATTGGAACAAGCAGTGCAAGTGGAAAGAGTAGCATTTCAGAGGATTGCGAAGTGCATAGTATTGTGGTGAGCATAGATAAATTAAAACATAGGTTTACAAAAAACTGATCAGCATTTAATCCGCGAATAAATATATTTTTTTTTGTTTGTGTGTGTTAATTCTTACGAGTTTACTGCAAAAGATTATTACGAATGATCTGACCAAATTTTCTTTGACACGTCTCGCAGTGAACCGAATAGAAGATGCTAGCTTGACTTTATTTGTGTCTTGTAAATGATTAAAATAAATATTTTTGTTTTCTAAGGATATACATATGTTAATATGTACACTTAATACACCCTTTAAAAAAGGTTAACTTTCACTTTTATTTACATTATAAATATTAAAATTAAACAATATAAATGTTCTTCAAAGTTTATAAACTATCAATCGCTTATTTAAAATATTATTCTCTGTCAGAGTTTTTGGGGAGAGTACGATAACTTGGCCGCCAAGATTTGATAACGGATTTTTGTAGGGGGGTCAAAAACAAGCACTTTTTACTATGGGACGGGGTGGGTCTATCTCCCCCCGTTTAGGAGGTAGGGGCACTTTTAGAAAAAATGGTTTAAATTGAAAAAAAAATATTAAAAAACAACGGCAACACCTACAATAAAGTGCTATACTGCGTTTGAAAGCCAGAAGATTGTTCTATAATCCTGCATTTAAATTAAATTACTCATATCAATAGTTTTTGAGAAATTCGCATTTAAAGTCCAAATTTTGATAAAAAAAACGTGAAAAAAAATGTTTAGACCGGTTGTTTTCAAAATTGTGAAATGAAATTGTAAATTAGCTGATATGTGTTTCATGAATCTATCAGTTCTTAATCGAACACAAAAAACCGCATGGTTCTATGTCTTCTGGTTTTTGAGAAAACCTCCGGTTAAGAGGTAGGGGCACTTTTAGAAAAAAAAAAATGGTTTAAATTGAAAAAAAAAAAATATTAAAAAACAACGGCAACACTTACGTTTGAAAGCCAGAAGATTGTTCTATAATCCTGCATTTAAATTAAATTACTCATGTCAATGGTTTTTGAGAAATTCGCATTTAAAGTCAAAATTTTGATAAAATAACGTGAAAAAAAAAGTTTAGACCGATTGTTTTCAAAATTTTGAAACGAAATTGTAAATTAACTTATATGTGATCTATGTATCTATCAGTTCTTAATCGAACACAAAAAACCGCATGGTTCTATGTGTTCTAATTTTTGAGAAAATCGAAAATTACCAAAACTACTTTTTTTGATTTTTGGTGGTGACTGTGATTCCATTTTAAGGATTAATGTTAATAAACATAATGAATCTTTGTTAGTTCAGTACCGCAATTCATTTAGCGTTACCCAGAATGCACCATGAGGAGGTATAATTGCATCTGGGTCAGTTATTTTGTCAGTTAGTCAGGAGTTAGTCAGTCATAGTTAGTTAAAAATGGTCAAAATGTATTAAGAAGGTGTGTAAGTCTCGTCAATAAAGCCATCGTCCGTACTACGAGTATAACTGTCGAGTTCGTTGAGTTACTCTTTTATGGTGGGAAGCCGAGGATGTTTTGGCGGTAAAACACTTTCTAAATTTTCGCTCTGAAGGGTGGGAGGATCGATGTCTTTTAACTGTAAACATTCACATATATCACCATCGGTATAACAAGGGTAAACTTTTTTTACATCTGATAAAAACTCATTATTTGCGAACATGGTGAACATGGTCGGAAGTTTGTTTTGGTTTTCAAGATCGTTTATTGTATTTTATATGTATTTAGTGGACATTGGATAAATAGAATAAATTTGAATTTTTTTTAAATACAGATTCTGTGAATGCAAAAGAAACTTTGCATGAACCCAACCTCGCACCTACCCCAAATCCTATAGTGTGCCCAAGCAGGGGGGTTGCATACATACATACTTTACTGTTTATATATTGTAATGTTGGAAGCTAGCACTGATTTATTTATGTAAGGAAGCAAAAAATATCAAACATTTTGTAATAGAAAAGTAGTTTTAGTTATTTTCGATTTTCTCAAAAACCAGAAGACATAGAACCATGCGGTTTTTTGTGTTCGATTAAGAACTGATAGATACATGAAACACATGCAAGCTAATTTACAATTTCATTTCACAATTTTGAAAACAATTGGTCTAAACTTTTTTTTTCACGTTATTTTATCAAAATTTGGACTTTAAATGCGAATTTCTCAAAAACCATTGACATGAGTAATTTAACTTAAATGCAGGATTATAGAAATATCTTCTGGCTTTCAAACTCAGTATAGCACTTTATTGTAAGTGTTGCCGTTGTGTTTTAATATTTTTTTTTTTCAATTTAAACCATTTTTTTTTAAAAGTGTCCCTACCTCTTAACCGGAGGTTTTCTCAAAAACCAGAAAACACAGAACCATGCGGTTTTTTGTGTTCGATTAAGAACTGATAGATACATGAAACACATATAAGCTAATTTACAATTTCATTTCACAATTTTGAAAACAACCGGTCTAAACTTTTTTTTTCACGTTTTTTTTATCAAAATTTTGATTTTAAATGCGAATTTCTCAAAAACTATTGATATGAGTAATTTAATTTAAATGCAGGATTATAGAACAATCTTCTGGCTTTCAAACGCAGTATAGCACTTTATTGTAGGTGTTGCCGCTGTTTTTTAATATTTTTTTTTTTTTCAATTTAAACCATTTTTTCTAAAAGTGCCCCTACCTCCTTAACGAGGGGAGATAGACCCCCCCCCTCCCGTAGTAAAAAGTGCTTATTTTTGACCCCTCTACAAAAATCCGTCATTAAATCTTGGCGGCCAAGTTATCGTACTCGTGCCGAGTTTTTAGTATCTGCATCACTTTCAAGAGAATCAGTTGTGATGTGATCCGCATAACTAACCCATTTCCGGCTAACGTTGCGAAAACGCAACGTCATGTTTGTGAGCGTCTCTAGCTTAAATGATCATTTATTTTAATTTTTTTTTATCCGATGGAAATCTTCAAAAGACACTCGGTAAAAATCGGTACCGAGTAGTGTGGGACTCTTACCGCACTAAAACCACCGGTGAATGAGGACCAATCTATGAAAGATCGACAAATGATTTTTATTTCTTAATTTTTAAATCGCATTGGGGTAAGTTTAAGGTAATAACACTTTCCCATAGCTTTTAGACCATCAGCTCATGAGGCTTGGTTCTTCTTAATCTCCGAACATTGTCTCGTACATTTAATACGGTCTCCATTTCGAAGTTAGTATGACTTTGCAGTCGCTGATTGTGTGATACAGCGTGTTTCTTAACCACTTCTGTAACCATTTCAATTTGAAGGTCACGATGTAGATCGCTATTTCTTATATACCAAGGGGCATTTATTATTCCACGAAGGACCTTGCTTTGGAATTTTCGGATGGGTTCAGCATTTGTTTTCTTTGTACAGCCCCATAGTTGGATGCCATATGTCCACACGGGTTTCAATACTTGCTTATATAACATTAGTTTGTTCTGGATAGATAGGTCAGAGTTCTTTCCTAGTAAGCAGTACATTTTTCTGTACTTCAAGTTTATTTCTTCTCTTTTCTTTTTGATGTGCTCTTTTCATTTAAGCTTTGCATCCAAATTCATTCCAAGGTATTTGACGGTTTTGGTGTAAGGTACTTCTGTACTCTTTATAAATATTGGAACATTGTTTATGTTTTTGTTTGTAAAGTTTATATGCGTCGATTTCGTTTCGTTTAATTTGATACGCCATTTCTGCGTCCAATCACTAACTTTATCGACTGCATTTTGCAATTTTTGTGTAGCCTTCGTAACGGATTTATCTGGCACCAATATTGCAGTATCATCAGCAAAGGTCGCCATGATAGCGTTGATGTCCACTGGAATATCCCTTGTATATAACAGATACAGGGTTGGTCCTAGGACACTTCCTTGTGGTACACCGGCTTCAATTTTCTTAAGTTTCGAGTAATTTTGGTCGTACCGTACTCTAAAGAGTCGTAATGTAGGATTTTAGTACTTCGTAGTACTGCCTGGGAAGGTCCTTATGCAGTTTGTACTCAAGTCCCAAGTGCCAAACCTTGTCAAAAGCTTGAGCAACATCTAAGAATAAAGCAGAGCATACTTGTTTTTCTTCAAGTGCCTTTTCCACAACATCCGTAATTCGATGCACTTGGTCTATCGTGGAACGTTTATTTCTAAATCCAAACTGGTTTTTCGGGATTAGTCTTCTTTCTTCAATTATTTTGCTAAGCCTTTTCAGTAGCAGTTTTTCAAATACTTTTGCCATGATTGGTATAAGCGATATTGGTCTGTAAGATGTTACTTCTGTTGGTGGCTTACCTTGTTTAGGTATAACAATGACTTCTGCAATTTTCCAATGATGTGGCACATATCTTAGTTTAAGGCATGCGTTTATTATAAATTGGAAATTTATTTTAATGAACTAACAAATGATTTTGAAAGTTAATTGAATTATCTAATCGACCTGTTTTTGGATTTTTTACGAAAATTTAATTTTCTAGTTTCTTGAGCACCTTCAAAAACCGAAATTTTTGAAAATTTTGAGGGATTAAAATAATTTCCCAACGTCATATTTTTTTCATTTTTTTTTTTCAAAAATCTGTTAAGGAAAGGTTCATATTATATTTCAATATACATTTGAAGCAATTCATACTCCTGCTTGGTAGGTGTGGTAAAAGTCTTACGTTGCGTTTTCGCAACATCCGCCAAAAGTAGTAGCATTTTTACTCAAAAAAAAAAATTGTTTGTTGAGTTTTCACTGCACATAAAATGTGGTTTCTTCGAAATAGTGTGTGCTAATTAAAAAATAATTCTTAGAAAAAAAAGAACCGAAAATTCATTCAGCAGCTATATTGGAAAAACCCTTTACCGTCCACGCGACCACATTCTTAGAAATAATTAGACAGTACACACTGGTTGTAAGAAACCTCAAAGCGCAGCTCATTTTTCTTATGAGCGTGGTCCTTATAAGAGAACTCACAGGAAATGCATTTTTTTTCCTAAAAAAAATTAAATCAATAAATCATAAATGCGTGGTATATAAGAATAACCCAAAAACCACAAACGAATATAGGTTTTTTGAATTTGATTTATTTTTCACTTATAAGCCACGATTTGTAAGTGAAATATAATCTTTTAAAAATTTCCCTTTGTTTGAAAAAAAAAATATGTATGTATCGCAAAAGATTTTTAAATGCCAAAGAACTTGAAGAATTGTTGATGAATCCAAGCTCAGATGAAGAAGACGAAATCAAGTTAAATTTAGATGGTTAAATTTAGTTTTAATTTTGCCACCTAAAAATGATGCTGTGAGTGATAATGAAGAAATCGATGATGTGCAAGTTTTGTCAAATTATAAAAGCATATTTACATGTCTGTGATATCCGTAAAATCGATTCCGGCTACAAGTTTGCTAAGACTTCCGACCTGCTGGAATATTTGCCCATCATCTTTCAATAGATGAGCAGATGATTCCTTATTATGGACGACATTCGGCACAAAATGTTCATAAAAGGAAAACCCATACGCTTTGGGTATAAATAATGGAACTTGTGCTCACATGAAATATACCTGTTCCAATTTATACCATAAGTGGTGGTGCATCAACCGTAATTTCCTCAGATTTTGATTTGGGTGAAAACTTTGTAGTGAGGTTACTTTCAAAAGTCGATAAACCAAGTCACAATTTCTTTACTTCACATAGACTTATGCGTCTTCTATCTACACTGGGGTATTTCGCAACAGGTAATTTATATTACTTATTTTTTATTTTGAGGTAGTTGTTCGTTTCGATGACATGAAACACACTGTCATCAAAACAGAAATAAATTTTCGCTGTCTCAAGTTTTCAAGTCCAACTTTTTTTTCTGTAAAAAATGTAACGTAGCGCTTCATCCAAAATGCTTTAATGGATACCATACAAAACTAATATTTTATGAGCATACATAGCTATATATACATCCCTATATTCTCTAATCAGACCCTATTTTCTCTAATCAGACCAAAAATAGACAGTTTGAGAAATTACAAGTTCCTACCACACCTGGAACTGGTAGCCGCCGGAAATGGGTTAATAGCATTGGTGCTTGGTTGGAGGATTTGGTTACAGTTCGCGAAAACTGTTAATTAAGGGGTCAGAAGAAATGAGCAACATTGATAATAATTCATAATTGGTTGTCGTTCTCGAGATTTTTCGAGTATATTTTTCTCGATATCTTTCGACAGTCTTTGTGTTGTGCTTCTTACGCCTCTTCTAAGAGCTGACCTACGAAGAAGTTTATAACACTACCAGCATGATAAAACAATTTATACCGACTAAGATACAAATTATTAGTGGAACATTTTTTTTTTTTAATTTTTAGCCACAAGATAAAGTTGTAAATAAGATTCCTAAGACCTCAATCAGTTTGTCGTTAATTCCTGTAATTTCTAAACTTTTTTAAACGTGCCCGAGTCTGACTTTGGTTTGTCTACTGTTAAGTTCATTTCTTCTCTAATTTTCTTTTAAATTAATTTTTTTTTCGTTTTAAAAATAACTTTTTCTGAAATATTTTTCGTTTGCCATTTTTAAATATCTAAACGGTAAATTATATGCAATGAGCACTCAAAACCCTTGATCCAAAAATGTAACGTTGCCAAACCAAAGCGATAATTAGCAACTTTAAAATTGCTTCTGTAGGCTACATCATTTATGAGTGTTTTCGGAGTGGCTCCACAAATGTAACACCTTATGGCAGACTGAGTATCTGTTAGAATAGATGTTCCCATCTATCAAAGTGAAGAAAAACTTATAATAAATTAATTTTTACATTAATTCAATCTACAACTAAATTAGTAGGGTTTCATTTTTTGTAACAATATTTGCCTACAATACCTTTTAGAAGACGGACTTAGGTTTCGCCAAAATAAATCGGTTTCGCTTTTTAAATCAATTGGAACGAAAGAAAATTTGGCTTCAAAATGGAATTTTTTTTTTTGTTTGCTCTGCTCGAACTACCGTCACAACCCCCTTTACATGATAAGTCCAACGTTCTATGCACTTCAAAAATACTAATATTAGACTTTAACTATCAATTGATCCAATGATCTAATGTTGATTGTGAAGAGAGTTCTGCACCAATCTCTGTTATAGTTATAGAATTTTCAGGATGTAACCAAGCACGTTTAGTACTAGTCAAGGAATAATAAGATTGATACAATTAACGCACTAAACTTAGTGCTTTCTTTCTATTTCGCTTGTATGAAAAGGAAGTTCTATTTGTATAAACGTAAAATGCTAAAGCCTCTTCGAGTGTCATTGATCTTTGCTTTAAATAATCTTTTCTTAGAATTTGCATTTCCCTTACAATACCTGCAATGTCTATGACTATATTAGCTGTGTTTCTCTTTTACTGATGGAGATCGCTCTTTTAAAATATCTGCAAATTATGTATTTCTTAGTTTTTGTTGCACCTTTCCCAATGGTCTTTCTGTCGGTAGAGGACAGAATTGCTTGAAGTAGGAATTTTGTTCAATGAAGTATTTATTACTCCATCCGAGTGATCTTGATTTGAACACCAATTTTTGTAAATGGAGTTTGTTATTAAAAAAAAAGGTTAATGTTCAATCATCGCGTGGAAAAGCATGGAGCTAATAGTTTTACAATTGGAAAGCTAAAAGCTACTTTTATTCCTCATCTAATTTAAGTAGAAAACCAGGAACAATATTGATATATACATAATTATATAGTTTTTAAGCGAATTAAACTTACCTTGAACGCCGCTCATGTATTAAAAACTAAAATATTACGACGCCGTCCAGTTGCGCACCCCAAGGCTTTGGGCGTCCTGGTCTACGCCATCTCTCCAGCGCAAGCATGGTTTACCACGCTGTCGTCTACCATAGAATGTACCACAAAGAACTTTCTGAGCAGGTTCCTCTTCGCTCATGCGATCTAGGTTCCCCGCCCACCGGAGTCTACCGAGCTTAATTTTTGTCACGATATCTGCTTCAAGGTAGATTGCGTACAGTTCATGATTGTACCGTCTCCGGAATCGTCCTTCCTCACATACGGGGCCAACAATTCTCCTTAAGACTTTTCTCTCGAACGCAGCTAAGAGGTCGGAGTGCCTTTTGCTAAGCACCCAAGTCTCGGATCCATATGTGAGTACTGGCAGGACCATGGTCCTATACAGCAGCAGTTTTGAAGTTATGGTGAGATTTCTGGATTTGAAGAGCTTTGACAGACTATAGTAGGCTCTGTTGGATTTGAGAAGCCGCCCGCGTATTTCTTCTTCTATATTGTTATCGGCTGCTACTATTGACCCAAGGTATTTAAAGGATTGCACCACTTCAAATTCGTGCTCCGCAACCTTAATTGTTTGACCAACTGTTCCTCTCGCATTCGACGCCACCATGTACTTTGTTTTACCTTCACTAATGTGCAGCCCCAGATTTAGTGCCGCCTGCTCAATCTGGATGAAGGAATCGTGTACAGCTTGTTCGGTTCTTCCGATGATGTCAATGTCGTCTGCGTAAGCTAGTAACTGGCTGGACCTGTTGACGATGGTCCCTCTTGTTGCCGTGCCAGAGTCACGGATTGCTTTCTCCAACGCCAGGTTGAAGAGGAGGCAGGCCAAACCGTCCCCTTGTCGGAGTCCATTAAAGATGTTGATTGGTCTGGATAGCAATCCGGCTATTTTTACTTGGCTTGTTACGTTGGTCATGGTCAACCTACATAGTCGTGTCAATTTATTTGGGATGCCGAATTCTCTCATGGCTTTCTAAAGTTCTACCCTGGCTATACTATCATAGGCGGCCTTAAAGTCTATAAACAGATGGTATGTTGGGATGTTAAATTCTAGACATTTTTCCATCGCCTGCCTAAGGGTAAAGATTTGATCAGTTGTTGATTTGCCTGGAATAAAACCACACTGTTATTGTCCGATGACTGTTTAAGCGTATGGGGTTATCCGGTCTTGTAGGATAGAGGAGAGTATATTATAGGCGGTACTCAACAACGTGATACCTCTATACTTGCTGCACGTTGTGACATCTCCCTTCTTATGTATGGGGCATATTAAACCTTTTCGCACTATAATATCATGAATTGCTTGACGTAAGGCTGGCCCGCCGTGATGAAATAATTCGACTGGTATGCCATCGGCTCCCGGGGCTTTGTTCTGTTTAAGCCGGCCTATAGCCTTCTCAACCTCTTCTATGCTTGGTGGCGGCAACAAAGGGTATTCTTCTTGAAGTAGTGGAGCCTCCACTTCTGTAGTGAGCTGACCATTTAGCAATTCATTAAAGTGCACTTCCCATCCCCTCTCCGTCCTTGCAGTATGTGCAGCGTGGTGTGTACTGCGTCATGTTTCGGACGGATTGGTAGAACTTCCGCGCCTGGTGCGGACCTCGCTCTCGGTTTTTTTCTATTTCACAGATTTTTTTTGTCTGTGTAGCCGTTTTTCTATTCTTCTGAGCTCTTTATATTCCTCTTCGCGTGCCCGCGTTCTATGAGATTGTTGCATTGCTCGGTTCGCAACATTCTTACGTTCAGTCGCTAGCTTGCATTTATCATCAAACCAGTCGTTCCGATTTTTACGACTACTGCCTAAGATGGAGTTGGCAGTACTCCAGGACTTACTCTCCCTAAATCAAGTGATTCTAGGGCGAGTCCTAACGCATTACCAAAGGTGTTACTGGTGTTTTCATTGCGCAGGGCAGCCGTGTTGATTCGAACCTGATCGGCGGATGCAATGCATCTTCGCAAGGCAATCCGCCCTCGGAAAACCATACCAACAAGATAGTGATCCGAGTCGATATTGGCACCCCGGTACGTTCGTACCGTCATCAAGTTCGAGTAGTGGCGACGGTCTATCAACATGTGGTCTATTTGGTTACGAGTGACTCCATCAGGTGATACCCAGGTGGCTTTGTAGATATCCTTACGCGGGAACCTGGTACTCGCAACGACCATGTTTTTCGATGCTGCCAATTCTAAGACTCGAAGTCCATTGTCATTAGTGCTCTCATGCAAACTATGGGTGCCTGGGTAATGCCTGAATACCGGCTCCCGAGCTATTTTTGCGTTCAAATCCCCAAGGATGATTTTAACATCATACCTTGGACAGGCATTGAGGGCCCTCTCGACTTGTTCGTAGTAAGTCTCTTTTTCTTCGTCTGAGGACTCCTCCGTGGGTCCGTGAACGTTAATGAGGCTGATGTTCGTAAATTTGCCTCGCACGCGAAGGGTGCATAGCCTTTCGCTTATAGCGTTAAAGCCGATGATGGTAGACTTCATTTTTTCGCTGACTAGGAAGCCTACCCCGAGCACATGGTGTTTTGTATGACAGCTGTAGTATATGTCATATTCTTTCTTCTGTAGAACACCATTCCCTGTCCATCTGATTTCTTGAAGAGCTGTTATGTCAGCTTTAAATTTTGACAGGGCATCGGCTAGCTGCTGAGCAGCTCGAACTCTATAGGGTGATCGTACGTTCCATAAAAAAATTCGTAAATCGTTTTTCAGTTTTCGTTGCGTGGGTTGTCGTCGTGTGATCACTTCGTTTCCGAGGCTTGTTGTCGGTCTCGTAATTCATTTAGTTTTACGGGACAGGGAATTAACCTGTCGCCAACCTGAGGAACCAGCCTGATCATATTAGCCAAACCTTTTTAAAGGCTTGTTACTAGCGGCCGCCGCGGAGAGGCTATGATGAGACTTCCACCACTCCCGAATAGTTACGGCACGTGCATGTTTTCGAATGCTACATGTTATTCCCCCTATTCGTCTGATGGCTGACCGCCACATGATATTTGGAAAATAGAATTAACGTTTAAGTGAAAAAACGTTGTCATTGATCTAATACTGAAGTTAGCAGCGAAGAAATTGAATCCATGTTGAGGACTAGTTTAAAAAGTTGAGAGTCCTAGATTCATGTGGTATCACAATAGATAGACTAATGTGTCACCACTTCCATCTAACTTAACCTAAGACGAGTTGCCAACTGTTTTTTTTAAACCATTTCGAGCAATTTTTGTTTAGTTTTTCTTAAAGGTTTCAAAAATAATCGAAGTTAAATGACATCCATGTTGAGTGACTCATTTGCGATATCTTATAAAAAGGCTATTCATTTCTAAATAACAACCTGTAAATTAAAAAAAAAAACATGAAACTGATTACTCACTAAAAAAATAGTTATTAAATTTTTGGTTGGTAGCGCATTTCATCATTAACCATGTAGATCTAATTCGTTACTGTTGTACCCAACAAATGCAGTATCAGTTCATGTCATGTCAAATTATAAGCAAGAACTACCGAACATTTTTAACTGTATAATAATAAAAATTAAAGAAATCGTAATAATCGCTGAAAATTATTTTTGTTGATCGAATCATGTAAACCTGTGTATGTAATTATATCTATCATCATGACTTTTAATTTTTCATTTTTATTCTTTTTAAGAGTGAACCTCCCGAAGTGGATCATCTTTCCTCGTTTGATATTGAGAACAATTCTTGTCAGCCATGCCAAGATAATCTAGATCGAATATCATCACTTGGTGGCTATGAAACATCGTCCACAGCTCCTATTACATCGCCCGATCCATATGAATATACATACGAAGGAGCAATTGAAGATTATAAGAGCCGAGTTTCGAAAGCATCAGCAGCAGGCAGCTATAAAAAGTCAGATTTTGATAGGAAATCAATCAATTTAATAATTGATCATAACAACGATACTGAATCATCTGTGGTAACAGTGAAAAAAGAAGATCTTCCCAAAATCGATATATCCAAAAAGAGAGAACTTTTTGAAAACCAAGAAGTAGCTAAAGTGACCTCCAGCATGCAAAACTACGAACAAATGGAAAAGAAACGTTTACCTTCAGAATTTACAAACGTTCGATCGATCAAGGATCGCGTTTGTAGTTTGGAGAAGAAACCCAGTGAATCTAATGCAGAGGATTCAACAGCGACGACAGACATTTTACCTGGAGAAGTATACAGCATCAAAGAACGCCTGCAATGTTTGAAACAACATAATTCCGTTAATCCAAAGCCAAATAAAAATAAAGTCGTTGCCGAAGTGGTAGATGTTCCACCACTAAAGGACCGACTTTCAAGTTTGCAAAATGCCGTTACCAAAGAGGAAATTATCAAAAAACCTGTGGTCCTGGTAGATGAATATCAACTAGAGATGCTTAAAAATGAAGACATGGCCAGAAGGCAGCTAGAAACAAGCAAAGATGATAGTATCATTGTTGAAAAGGCCCCATCTGATGATAGTGGCATCAATACAACCGATGAGAAAATCGATCATGAACCAGCAACAACCGAAGACGAGGAGGAAGATGATATTACAGTAGCACCTATGACAGCACCGTTTCCAAGTAAATATGAGGAAAAGGTACCATCATCTGCTACAAGCAATAATGAATTTCAAGGAGAATTTGATTCTAGTGTAAGTTTTTTACAGTTAAAAAATCTAAACACTCCAACCGTAGTTAGTTTGGTGGATAAGCCAGTTGTTGTTAATGATGATCATGATGATGTTGTTGATGGTGGCGGTGGCGTTGGTAAAACTTTGTTAAATAGCAGTAAAGTTGTCGTCAAGCCTAAAAATGATGATGAAGCTTGTGAAGTGAATCATGCACAAAATTTATTAAAAATGTTTAAATTGGCATTTAATGATGAAGACGATATTATAAAAGAGAGTGTTAAATCAGAACAAGTAGAGGTAGAGCTTGAAACCTTAGGTTCTAATGTTACATCTAAAAGATTAGCTAAAAAAGTCGAGGGAAATATTAATAGATCCATTGAAAACAATTCAAATATAATTGAGAAAATCTCAAAGTTTAATGTAACAGATATCCCTACAAACCCAAGTCTTGCAGCTGTTAAAACTGAAAATAGTTTACAAATAGCAGATTCAGTTAAACCCACAAAAGATAAGGAACAAAATATTTCTGAGAAAAACCGTTCTAAGAGTGGATTTGGTTCCAGTGTAGCTCCTGACTTAAATGTAGTTTTAAATATCGATAACAGTCACAATAAGTCTTCAACTGACAATTCGCCCTCCGATGACAATTCGCAAATTCTTTCAAATTTGAAAAATTCTGTTTCTTCTAAAATTCAGCAGTTAAACAAAATTTCAAATGATTCTCAAAAAAGAACTTTAGTTTGTGATAAGTCTCAAAAGTCTGAAAATCAAATATCGTCTATTCCGAAGTGCAAAACTCAGCAGCAAGTGAAACATTCTTCGCCAATACCCCTTATAACTCCATCTCCAGCCAATGACAGCTCTGAAAGTCCTCCGAAGTTTATTTCCGTTTCTTCACATGTTCAGCAGCTAAACAGTCTTTCTACAGCTAATCAAAAAAGTCCTCAAGTATCTGACAGTTCACGAATATTAAAAAATTCAGTAGTTACTTCGGCTAACTCTAAAACCCAGCAGCTACCACAACCTTCTTCACCAAGATCAACCCGAACAGCACCTTCATCTGCTGATAATTCTAATAAACATCAAATTTATGAAAATATAAATATAACTCATCCGAATTCATATGGAGGTCACAAGAAAGTTTCCAACTCAGACAATAATGGTCGGGTAGAAATTTTCAATTCTAAAAGTTTGCCCGATAAGCCCAGATCGCCAGAAGTTCTACCAAGGTTACCCGAAAATGGTCGTTCTAACTTCCGATCAAAAGATTTTCAACAAACTGCTTTGAATGATTTTATTAAAGATCTTGAAACGAACTATCAGCCAATAATTGTGGAAGAAAAGGCAAATAATCCAGACATAAATTCTCAAGTTATTATAGATGATTCAGAAAATGTCTTAACCAATCCCAAAACTGAGAAATTCATAAAACCCAATGAATCTGAAAAACTTCATGAGTACACTAAACCTCTTGAAACTAAACCAATTCCCTTGCCTCGAAATCTTGAGAAAAATATTCCTCATGCAATGAGTCCACTTCCTTTTGATAGTTGCGTAGACATTCTTCAATCTTTTATGGCAGCTGAACGCTCTTCAAACGTCCTTGCAAACGACTCTCAGCTTGTGAAATCTCCAAATGAATTAAATTCATATCCTTCTGAGAGTTTCATCCGACAGGAATCTGTTGTTGAAGTACCATGCTCTAAATTGAACGTAAAAGATCTGCCTGATCCGAATTTTATTCGAACTCCTTGCATTAGCATTGATTGTGAAGATACATTGAGACAAGACTCTATAAAACCATCAGAGGCTTTAGTGCGTGACAGTATTTCGAGTGCTGGCGATAGTTCGCCATCTTCTGATATTACTGTTATTTTTAAGTCCGCTCCAGAATCTCCAATACCGAATAAATCTTCATTAATGGAAATAGCCAACAGGATGGGTTCTCCAATAGCAGCTAGGCGTGACCCGTTAGCACGAAAAGAGCCAGTTTGCGAAAAACCATGTCTTAAAATCGATATTAAAGATTTGCCAGATCCGAATTTTGTTCCAACTGAATGCATCGACGTCGATATAAAAGATTGTTTCACTAGTACCCCTTTGACACCGTCCACACCTGGGCTTGCTCTTCAAAAGACCAATGCAGATATTCTAAAACAAACTTGTGAGGACTTATCAACTTCGCCACCACTAAGTCCAGTTCTTGGTGCTCGGAACCATGAAAATCCCAATTTTATGATAGCTCGCGTAGAGGTTGTCGAAACTAAAATAAAAGTGACTACAACCAACGATGCAGAAGTACCACCTGCTGTACCTACAACAGCTCCGCCTCCTGTTCCATCAGGATCACCTAAGAGTAAACCTAAAGCGACACAAAATTCGAAACCGAAAAATATTTTCGAATTTCTTAAAAAAAATTTCCAATCGAAACCAGATACTGTCCCTCAAAGCGATGAGTTCGAACCAATTTCTGTAGACAATTCGATGTTTTATGTCCCTTCTGATGTGATCAGCTCTTGTAATAGTAGTGCCAGTAAAGATACTCGAACACCATCACCCATTACCTCAAATAATGGTGTTAATATTGAAATAACTAAAAAAATTACAAGTGATGCCATTGTAGAACAAACAGATTCTGATTTGAATCTAACAGATGAAATCAATGAAATCCTTGATGAGGAAATTTCAAAGCTAGTTGTAGAAGATGCCAAACTTTAGATACATATATATAAGGAATTCGAGTAAGAATCTTATTCTAAAGAATCTAAAAGTATAAAATACTCAACAGAAACATATCAAAAGATTAAATAAATTATATTGCTGTTATAATTATTTTTATCTGCCTTACGAGTATGTGCTTTTACAAGTTTATTGTAATTTGTTTTACAGTTAAATTATTTATAGATAAAATATTTATTTTATTTTTAATTGTAAATGTTAATTATGTTGTTTTTTTTATTCGAAATTTTATTATTTGTTTTTTTAGTCTGCTATTATTTTTTTTTATTTTGGATTTCCGCAATAAAATGAAATTTAAATTATTTTCCAAAAATGTCTAAGAGTTGAAGTTATTTATCATTCATAATCATATTATTTATTAAGTACCATATTGACATCATTATCATATAAGTGATACAAATAATATTAAACCTGTAGAGTACTTGAGAAATGTATTTTGTAAAAAAACGCTATTGCGGTAGTTTTTCTTTGTATCTTATGTCGTTTTTATTTGGCAATCCAGAATCTCTCCGATCCGGAATCCCAGCTGAACACTTTTTTTTTTATTTTAATGATTCTGAAGTTTTTTGTGATGTATATGTAAAACATCAAATATGGACAACAATGAAAATCAAGAAAAAATGTTTGTTGAAAGATACACCTCGCACAATTATGCGAGAAACAGATTGGCACAGCAACTTCAACAGCAACTTTGACAACCACGTCACTCTTTTTAGAGCCACTAGTTTTAAATGGCTTTGATTACATTAACACAGCAACTTCAACATCGGCATCAACGTTAGACCTAAACCCTAAATTCGACGTCGCTGTGCAAATGCTACCAACTTTTAATGCGAAATTTGTCAGTATTATCAACACCTAAATGAAAATGTGACAACCATCTTTTTGTTTCGTTTATTTATTTTGGTTTTGACAATGGAAGAATTAGTAAAAACAAATTAATTTTAGTACTACAAATTACGCAAGTCGTATAGATTGACGCAATTCAAGTTAATTTTTATCATTTAATGTACAACAAAATCATTTCGCATTTGAAACTATTTTGAGTATACGCTGTCAAAAACGCTGTTCACGTTGTAATCTATTTCACAAGACTTTTGATGTTGAAGTTTTCGTTGCTGTTAAAGTTGCTGTTGAAGTTGCTGTGTCAATCTGTTTCTCGCATTAGGATACAAAAAATCACAGCTGTTGAGTTTGACGTTTAAGAATATGAATGTGTGAGTGCTTCTGGTTTCGATTCTGATTTCAAATCCAGAAGCAAATTTCTCTTTTTTTTCAGAATCAGAACTGTCATTTTTTCCCAAGTGAACACTTTCAGAAGTGTCCAGAAGGCTTCCGGATTGCCAAATAAAAACGACATTATATTCCTGATCGGTAATCCACTATGAAACGTCATTTTTGAACTGTCAACATTGGAATGTCACTGAATTTTGATAAGTAAAAAGTAGAATTTCATTAATTATGTATGGATTAACACTCATACAACGTGTTGAAATAGTTAAAATTCATTTTTTCATTGCACATTTCCATTTGTCTGGATACTTAAAGAAACCAAACTGTCCCTTTTGGGAATACTTAAAAACCTAATAGTGAAACAATATTTCCATCCACATCTAGTGTCTGGTTCAAACTGGTGATGTTGATTGACTTTTTTGCTGAAATCGATAAAATGGACGCCGCGAAGTATTTATACAGTAGGATTTATAGTTTATTATCACATGTTAGTTTGCTCTAGAAACAATGGCTCTATTCCGTAACTTTGGAAAATTGCAATAGTTAATTAAAAAAAATAAAATAAAAGCTGTGTTTATATTCTGAATAATTTATTTAAAACTTCTACACCCATATTAATAAAGATGGTTTAGTGGAGGTTTATCGTTAAGCCCTGGACTAAGTGTAAAATTTCATTAATAAAACAATTTTCAGCTAAGTGACGTTTACTAACTGTGATCAAGCTAAACCACCCAAGTAGGTAGTTTAGCGAAGGAATAAGAAATAGAATTGTCAAACTTGTTTTGTTTTAACAAATAAATTAAACAAAAGTGCGAAGTGCGTGTCTTCACGAGTTGTCAAAGCATTTGTTTTGAAAGCAAAGCAGTTTAATAAAATGAGAACTACGAAAGGATTTAAGGTCATAAGTGGATTTCGGCAAGTCATAGAAAGATGCATTTGACTGCACCCATATTAAGATGAACAAAAAAAAAAAAAAACAGGCAGGAGAAAACGGTCAATAATACTCGTATGTGAATAGGAGAGGGTATTACTCCAATAATGTGCTCCTTACTTGCACAGCTTACAGCTTACTAAAAATTATATAAATATAAATCCAAATATGTCTTTAATTTTGTTTCCTTATATTTTTATCCTCTGTACATAGGCCCTTTGTGACGTCAATTTAAAAATAAGGGTTTTACATATAGTTTGTCACTGTCGTGAAAGCACATGATTCCCGATTTTCCCGTATATATAAAAGACACAAGCAAATGACAATCAATTTAGGCAGACACAGAATATAAAAAAGAGATAGTTTACTTGTTGTAGTAGATTTTTTAAAAGATTTTTGATAAACGTCACTTAACTATTCCTGGAACATTTGTTTTTATTAATGTGAATATTTAAGCTAAGACTTAACTCTTATTCCATGGTTTAGTAAAACCATGGAATATAGGTGCAATAAGTGTTTTTTATTAATATGGCTGCTAATGTTTAAGTTAACCATATTATTAAGCTAATGAAATGACTTTTGTTCTAGCGTACATATCTGTGTTCGGTGCCTTGCATATTTTGGAATTTTGTTTTATTTTATTTTAACAAAATCGGGATTCAAATTTAACGTAATTTGCGCAAAATTTTAGTTGAATTAGTACGATGTTAAAACCGTTTTGGTATGAAACTACATAGGGTAATTTAAATCGAATTTAGCATCATACTTTCTCTACACTTTTATTAAAGATAAAATCATCAAATACTTATTTTATTTTTTTAGCATCATGCTAACTTCATATTTTGACATCTTTGACATTTACAAACGTCAAAAAAGGTTTGTTTACTTATGTCGTTTTTATTTGGCAATCCGGAAGCCTTCTGGGCTCTTCTGAAAGTGTTCACTTGGGAAAAAATGACAGTTCTGATTCTGAAAAGAAGAGAAATTTGCTTATTTGAAGTCAGAATCGAAACCAGAAGCACTCACACATTCATATAGTTAAACGTCAAACTCAACAGCTGTGATTTTTTGTATGCTAATTGTGCCAAGTGTGTTTTTCAACATATATTTATTCTTGATTTTCATTATTGTCCACATTTGATGTTTCACATGTACAATCACAAAAAGCTTCGGAATCATCAGAATCAAAAAAAAAAGTGTTCAGTTGGTATTCCGGACCGGAGAGAGATTCCGGATTGCCAAATAAAAACGACATTAGTTTTTTGCTCGAACTGTCATTTTTTTAGGTGTGTTCAGAAGCAATTTATTAAGATAATTGCTTTAGTACAATACTAGTTACAAAATGTTTAAAATTAAGAATGAGTTAGTAAACTACTTTAAAGTCAGCAAATTGTTGAGTAGTATCATACTAATACCCTAATAATAGGCTGTTAAATGATTTTGAGCCATTGTTTTTAAATGATGTCTAATTTTTAGCATTAACAATCAACGATAACAGAAGCAATTTTTTTTGGCGCAAAATTAATTTTGTTTTTGAATAATTTGTTCGAATGATGGAAATTTATATTTGTACATTTACAATTTGTTCTGCTAAGTGGAAAAGATCAAATGGCTGCCGCCAGTGTTGATACACATTTGTGCACGGTTTATCGCATTTTCCATGACTTTCCGCAAGATCCTTACGAAAATTCATCTTAAGGTCTACGATTGTTGGCATAAGCATAAGTTGGATAAACTCGCGAAATCAAGTAGCCATAAAGAAAGAAATCTGGGATGGTTAAATCGGACGATCTTGCCGGCTATGCAGAAACAGGAAATTATAAATTATCCATTGCCAGTAACAGTGTATGTCTGATGGCGTCCTCAAAAAAAAAAAAAAAAAAACGGCTCAATCACTCATCCCGTGTGAGTGTGAACGCCGCACAATGGAGTGGCTTTAAATGGATGTAATGGCTCTTCCATAGAAACGAAGGTTTTACTTATTGACGTATGTAACTACTTAATCGGAAATGCGCCTCGTCGCTCTTGATTATTTTCGACACAAAATCGTCCTCTTCATTGTTTAGATTGAGGATGGCTTGACAGTAATTCACAAGCGACGGACGGTGGGCCGGCATTAACTGATTCACTTTGTACGAGAAAATATGTAAGCCTTTCACTAAAATTCGCTGTCTGGTGATGTCCAATTGCGGGGCCCGTCGTCTGGTTGATGTTCTGTCTCATCGACTTCGGCAGCTAAAGCCGCAATATTCTAGTCTGTTCCAATCGAGTAGCTAAGTGCAGAAATATTTGCCCAGTCGGCACGATACGATTAGGAAATCGACGTAGAAATACATGCTGGGCTAACACCACCGACCGATTATTATTGGTTAAAAAAACCGATCTTGCGGAGTATAGCGCTCCATTGCTTGTCAATAAGTATACTGCAGCTGTCTAGTTCACAAATGTCAAATATGATTGATGTACGACTTCATTTCCAAAAATTATAAAATCTTCCGATAGGGTGATTAATTTTGCACCATTTTGTATATATGTACATATATATCTTTTTTCTCTATAAAAATTCACAAAAAGAATAGATTTGTACTAAGATCGATAAAACAACCTTTATATTCCATAATCAATGGGTCGTCGAATATTCTAAACAATTTTAACTACTCATGTATTCGATCAGCGGGGATAGGACAGACAACTAAAATATGTATGTCACTTTTTGATGTAAATATTTGTGAATATGAATAATTACAGAAAATTATATTTATTTTCAAAATAAACAAGAGGTAATTATTAATTAATTATCAATTTACCATTGAGTCCGATTTTGGATGTACTGTCAAACAGAGAGATTTATTCTGTAGTCGTACTATACGAATGTGGAATGCCTTGCATGGCTCTCTTCTTCTTTTCCCTTTCAATCGATCATAGCGACGTAACCGTTCGGAGCGGAAGATTCTCCGATATTATACGATTCGGAGGATTTTTGCTTCGAGGTATTCTTCCGAACAGCTGTTCGAAAATTTCCTCCGACATTATTTTAACGCACCCGGCGAACTGCCTTGAAGTGCGATCAAGTGATTTATGTGTGAAATTTCTGATAGCTTAATGCAATTGTTTTTCCGATTTCGTCGGACAGAAATTCTTCGCGGAAAAGATTGCGCCAACGCATTTGTGTATTATTATTCTTTCCGATAGGATACCTCGAAAGCAATTTGAACCTCCGAAAAAGTATGTGTTATGGACAATTTTCCGTTCCGAACGGATACCTCGCTAGGGCCGAATATTCAAAACTGCTCCTAAACTTTTAATTTGCGGGTAGAACTGGACTGTTATATTCCAAATTATAAGCTATTTTGGTTTTTGAGATTCTGTTTCAAGGGTGGTCTCAAATATTTTGTTCTTTATTTGATTTCTATTTCTGATAGATAAGTGTCAAAAACTAATTGACTTTTCTCAAGTACATTACAGGTTTTCGCAAAATTTCATTACATATTCACAACTCACTACTACCTAACACATTTTTCATCATCAATATCAAAATTAACTTCTATCTACTTTTTTTTTTTGAATTTTCATCACACAGCCACAATTAATGTAATCATCTCAACGTAAAACAAAAATTACAATAATTATTCCCCAAAGGATATCGCTCTATTCATATATTTCAATAAATTTATGGTCTGGATGTATCTACTCGTTCTATCTCGTATAATACTATTAAATGTCTACTTTGCTGTTCTTTAAACGATGTGTTCATAACAATAATTCTGAAACAGAAAATATCAAAAAAAAAAAAAAACGTTACAAATTACAATTTTAAAGAGTCTATCAATATTTTAAATGCACTTTAAATTATTTACAAACGAAAAAAAAAAATTAAAAAGAATTTAAAAAAGGAAGCCGCTTAAAAATTAAACAAGAAATAATACAATAAACTCTACGCTTTCAAAAGGGGCTATAACTGTTGATATTTACACTATATAAGATGAAAACCTGAAAAACTTTCAATTATTTATCAAGGTTCTTACGCATTTAATAAATTATTAATAATAAAACAAAACAATGAATTCAATGAAAGGTAAGAATCAAAAGTTTTTTGGTGTGTAAGAATCCTTTTTAGAATTTTTTTCCCTTATAAATATATTTCTAGCCAATATTGTATTATAGTTTTTGAATTAACAGATGTATTTATCTAAAGCATGATTTTTTTTTAATTATAAATGATTATTAATTGTATTAATATACGGTTTAAACAGAAAGTTTGAAAAACACCAATATGTTTGTACATTGAATTAATTAATTTGAGGTTATGTTCTGCCGTTGGTTGTTTTGTTTCATTCAACAAGACAACTGATACCAATATTTAAGTACATTTCAAAGTAATAATTAAAAATAGAGGTAGGACTGTAGATTTTCAGTAAGTCTAAGTCGAACAAGTTACCTAAGATTAGCATAAATGTAACAAAGTATGTTCCTTTTTTCGCAGTCAGCAGTAAGTTTTTAGAAGTCAAGAGCGTATGAACTTTTTAATTAATTATGAATTACGTATGCATTGCATGTGCATCATGTAAATTCCTTGTTTCCTTACAGCTTATGTAAAATGAAAACTTAGTACGACCACCTCTGTGTTAGATGAAATACAGATTGTCAATAGGAATCTGTTTCATCTAACACTCCTCGATATATTCGACGAACGAATTCGTGCCAATTCAAATATTCATCTCAAAGCACCTACCCATTGAAAGAAAAAAGGAAATTGGCCACTGCATAATTTTGAAATCATTCGGATCTCTTCCAAGTAACATCTAATATTTCTTCTCACAGTTAAAATTTGATACAATTTTCCAGCTTGTAGCAATTTCCTTTGTAGAAATATCTGAAAGGACATGGCATTCTTAGGCTGCGCGTACAGTGGTGCGACAAAGCGTTGCGATACCAGATGCGACATAGTGCGCACAGTCAAAGCGATTTTGTGCGGTTTTGTTGATAATTCTTTTATAATTATTGCCACCAATATTATCAAAAAATTGTACTACACAACAAACTTTACTCATTTGATTTTTTTCTTTAAACGTCAAAACAAACATTAGGAACCTTCTCGTACAAACTCGCTTGAAAAAGTGATCAGAAGAGTTTCTGATAGGTATGCGAAAAAATCGCAACACTGTACGCGCAGCCTAAGAAGATGAGTCAATCCACTTACATATATACCGACAGCACAAAATTTAGGCCAGTATCGCGTAAGACTAAAACGATCGTTCAATTGATTGTCATTTTTACTGTAGCTGTCCTTATCATATGAATAAAGAAAGATACAGAGTTTGTCAAAACGACAACCAATTAATTGAGCGATCGCTTTAGACTTACGTGGTACGCGTCCTGATGATAGGGTTAATGGAGGTGTATACTTTGATAAACTAAAATTAGGTTTAAGAAGTCCTGTATTGGCTAAGAGAAAACGTGATATCAAATACAAATACTAACTCAATAACAGTCTTTAATTGTCGATCATGTCGTATGGAGATGTCGCGGCCGTTTAATATTCTCCTCTGCTGGGTGCCGCGCCATTTCACCAAACGAGGTAAATATATACGCATAGGTATTTCTATCACTAGGAGTAAACTAATGCTGAAGCAAGATGCTATATAGAAAACAAATCTCAGATGGAACAACATCACAACTTGTCTAGCGAAAAAACAGATTTGGCCAGTACTGAATCTGATGCACTTTAAGTGTGTGATATCGTTAAGCAGATAGCACATCGTCTTCGTAAAAGGTGTCATAACAGGACACTCTTTGATAGACAAGCACGCAATGTGGCTTGGTGCCTATTCAAACGACTTCTGCAGAAGTTGCATGAACGAATGGATTTCTCCACCCTGTGTGTGCCTGTCCTGCACTATCCCAAACACATATACTTCATTTGGAAAAATTCTATAATGCCATGAAGGTAGCCTCGCTCGCATCGTAACGAGCTCCAAGTGCTTTGACGATTAGGGTGAAAGTCCCCTAGATTAATTGTATCACTATAGACCAACTTATGGTCTAAGTGTGTCAGCTTTTATACTGGCAACCACGTCAACCTTTCTTAAGGCTACATTATTCACATGTTTAATTCAGATTTGAATCCAGGTTTAAAGTAATTTAATTCCGAAAATTAAACCCAAGTCAATATTATTCACTCGTTAAATCCGTATTTAAATCCAACCCCGATCAATCTTATTGAAATTAAACGTCTTTTTAAAGGTCCAGTTTATTTTAGAATGTAGTTAAATCTAGAATAGATATTATTTAAGAAATATCTAATGGTTTTATTTATATTGATATTAACAAAAAACGTCAAAAGAAATGTCAAAAAGTGGACTTGACTACAGTAAAACTTTAAAAATCTTTAAAAAATCAGAACAATCAAATTTTAATAAAACAAGTAGGTACAAGTATTTCATCACATCACATCACATCAAAAACTTAACTTAAATGTTTTTTTACTTTATCAAGGGCCGTTTAAGAAAACGTTAATTTGATCGTTAAATGATTGTCTTTTTTTGATGCAGATATTGTTAATGTCAAATATACAATCGACCTACTTACAAAAAATCTTTTTGATCAACGTCAGTAAATTTCTTGCAAACGAATTTGGAGTTTGCGAACACACTCTTCTGTTTATTTATATGTTTGTGGTCAACTCGATTTTTTTTAATGCGGAGTTGCGCCGCAAATGATATTATCGAGCATATCAGTTTAGCAAACTGCGTTATCTAAAATAATGCGTTTGTATACAAATTTCGTTTTGGATTTTTGAACAGTTGCCTTTTGCGGTTTGCGTTTAAGAAAATCTTGAAATTGCATTTTTGACGCAATTGACGTTTTCGAAAACTGCAAAGTTTAAAGTTTTCCAATGGATTTCGCGGAAACCAAAATCTCAATATAGACTTCGTTTTTGGAACTTTAAACGTTAAAAAATAAAAATATATAAATTAATGTCAGATTCATCAAAGTGAAGATGTTGACTTTTGTCTCTATTTGGTAGAAAATTATCCAAGTACACTGAAATGTTATCGAGACACAACAAATGTCACAGGGAATCAACCGAGGAAGGGCAAGCCCTTAAAACTCCAGAACAAGGCTATTTGTTTCATCCGACCACTTAACAAAGACATTAGTTGTATACAGAAACTTTCTTAAATCAATAAAATCACGGGTGCCAGCACGTAACTTGATATAATCGAGTTTTATCGATACAATCGAGCATCGGCAGCACCTATTTTGGTTTTCAATCGAGTGTCGTCGATTGTATCGTCAGATTTGGCAGCAGAAAAACTTGAATATGAGGTTTGAAACAAAAGTTTTCACTCGACAGAAAAAAGTTGTCGTTGGCAGTGATTTTTTTTAAGAAATAGCATCGAAAAACAACAGGCGGATGTTTCGAAAACTTTTATTAGTTTTTTTTAGCAGAGTAAAAATAAATAACAACGTATTCGATTGAGAATGTAGAACAGAATGAAAATTTATTAAAAATATTTTCATAACAACAATATCAAAACTTAAACACAATAATAATTTTGATCGCAAGTACAAATTTAGCAAGTATTTCAACACCCCCACTCGAACAAAATTTACCTTAAATACAATCCCATATTATTTGAACAATATTTATGTTTTTCAGATGCAACTGGTTTTGTTAAATTATCTGCAACCATAAATTCAGTTCCAATTCCAACAAACGTGATAATATTCAAGCTCCTTTTTTCGCGTATAAAATGGTGTCGAACATCAATATGTTTGGATCTTGATAAGTACTTGCTAGTTGATGCCAGGTGGATTGCACTTTTGTTGTCGCAATATATACTCATGGCGGAATTCTTGAAATCTTGGTTCAGTTCAATTTCAAGACCACGAATCCACATTGCTTCTTGTGTTGATGCCGAAAGTGCCATATACTCGGCTTCTGTTGTAGATAGGGCGACAGTTGGTTGATGTTTCGTTGCCCAAGATACAGCGCCTCCCTGTAAGATAGATACGTATCCTGTTACCGATCTTCTATCATCAGAATCATTTGCCCAGTCAGAATCTGAATAAATCTTGAATTCAGAATTTCCAATTTTTGAGAACTTCAATTTTGCAGCTTTTGTTCCTTGGAGATATCTGAATAGCCTCTTGACAGCTGCCCAATGTTCTTTACCAGGACAGTTATTAAATTTGCTTAATTTGTTAACTGCAAAACAAATATCCGGTCGAGTGCACTGTGCAGCAAACATAAGACTTCCTATAGCTTGCTGGTAAGGAATTTTAGCCATTTCTTTTTGTTCTTCCGGTGTTTTAGGTGACATGTCCTTTGAAAATTTGGAGTTGATATCCATAGGAGTAGCTATAGGATTACATTCATCCATATTAAATCTTATCAGCATTTCTGAAATGTATTTTTCTTGGTCTAAGGAAATCCCATCTCTGTCTCGTGAAATTTGAATTCCGAGGCATTGTTTCGCTGTTCCCAAGAACTTCATTTTGAACTTTTTCATCAAATTGGATTTCAGAATTTCCCAATAAGGCATTTCATTGGTAAATATAAGAATATCATCTACATAAATTGCGAGAAATGTCATGCTTGAACCTTTACGATGGAAATATATACAAGGATCTACTTCTGAACGCTTCAATTCAAGCGTTTTTAGAACTTGGTCCAATTTGGTGTTCCAAACTAAACTTGATTGTTTCAGCCCATAGACAGCTTTGTTCAGTTTCATCACTTGCCCTTCTCTTCCCATTGAAAGTCCCTTTGGTTTCTCAACATAGATGTCTTCACTTAAATCACCTTGAAGAAAAGCAGTTACAGCATCCATTTGCATGATTTCCAAATTATATCTTGCTGATAATGCAATCAAGTACCGAATGGATGAGTACCTTACTACGGGTGAATAAGTTTCCTCATAGTCAATACCTTTCTTTTGTGCAAAACCTTTGACCACTAAACGAGCCTTGTATCGAACATGATTGTCTTCATCTTTCTTCTTTTTGAAAACCCATTTCGTCTTGATGATATTGGCTCCAGCGGGCTTGTCTACACATTTCCAAGTATTATTTTCTTCGAATGATTTCAGTTCACATTCCATTGCCTCTATCCATTTTTCTTTGTCGCTTCTAGATAATGCATCTTCGATATCTTCAGGGTTTTCACAAAGGTTGGTCTTCTCAGCACTGTAAACAACTTTGGGTAATTTCGAAATTCTTTCACTTCGACGAATTGCTTCTTGGGTTGTTGTAGCTTCTTTTTCTTCGCTATCCCCCACTTCATGGTCATCGCCTTGAATTGATGAACATGACTCAAAATCGTTCTCGATCTCGATAGCTAGGTTCTCTGGATTCGTCAAGGTGTTAGCCCCCACTACAGCGGTATATATTGGAAGTTCTTTGGTGTTTACGTTTTTCTTTTCTTTATAATGAAAACTCTCTTCATGAAATATAACATCGCGGCTGACGAAAACATCCTTCTTTTGTAAGCTGTAGAGTCGAAATCCTTTGGATGTGCTTGAATACCCCACAAAAATACATTTTTCAGATTTCGAATCAAACTTACGACGTTTTTGCTTCGGAATGTGTGACATCGCTGTGCACCCAAAAATACGGAAGTGAGTAACATCTGGTTTGTGACCACACCATAGTTCTTCTGGCGTTTTCTCAAGTTTTCTATGAGGTGAACGATTAACTATGTAGCATGCACAGTTAACTGCTTCAGCCCAAAAGAATTTTGGCATGTTAGCATCACACAACATAGATCGTGCCTTTTCGATCAAAGTTCGGTTCATCCTTTCCGCTAAACCGTTCTGCTCGGGAGTATAAGGAACTGTTGTCTGATGAACGATTCCATACTTTTTTAACTCAAGCTCCATTGCTTTGCTCGTAAATTCCTTTCCATTGTCCGTTCGCAGAATTTTTATTCGCGATTCTTGCTGATTTTCTACTTCGGCTTTGAATTCACGAAAACAGCTAAGAACAGAATCTTTAGTCTTCATAAAGTACACAAATACCTTTCGAGTGAAATCATCTATGAAAGTTACAAAATATATACTTCCCTTTATAGATTTCACCTCCATGGGACCACAGATGTCTGAGTGAATTAAGTCAAGAACTTTTGATGATCTTGAACCTTCGGACGGAAATTTGTTCCGATGCTGTTTCCCTTCTGCACAGGATATGCAATTCGATAATGATTCTTGGCTCAGGTCAACACCTTTTACTAAGCCTTGTGCAAGTAATTTCATATTATCTTGACCCAAGTGGCCAAATCTTCGATGCCAAATGTTGCCAAGATTACATTGCGAAACATATGCATTCTGATTTGTGGCAATGTCCAATTTGTAAAGCCCATTTGAAGATCTTCCTGTAGCTATGACTTCTTTTGAAGAATTCATGACACGACAACCATTTTTGTCAAAGATGACAATATTCTCATGATCCACAATCTTTTTTATGGATAGTAAGTTCACTTCTATTTCAGGTACGTAGAGAACATCATGAACTGCAACAGTTTGTTTACCTTTGGGAGTCAATACATCCAACGATATATCACCCTTGTTAACAGCGTTCATAGTCATACTATTTGCAGTCTTGATCTGACCTTTGAATGGTTTGAGTTCTTTAAAATACCTAGAATCCGAAGTCATATGATCAGTTGCACCGCTATCGAAACACCATTCGTAATTTTTGGCCTCTGCTTCTGCATGGTATGTTGCAAACATAGAACATCCTTTTGGTGACTTTAAATTTCGGTCTTTAGACTTAGATGGGCATTCTGAAGCAAAATGTCCAACTCCGTCACAGTTAAAGCAGCGAGATTTCCCTTTCCTGTCAAACTTGGATTTCATTTTCTTTTGCATATTCGAAAAATTACCTTTTTTGGATATCAAAGCTGTGTTCGATGATGCTGAATCAAATTTTACATCTTGCAACAATTTCATTTTGATAGAATCTGCTGTTATTTTCTGTCCACTACTACCAATGCTCATGATCATCGGCTTATACTCATCGGGTAATCCTTTAAGTAATAAGCTTCCAACCCATTCATCATTTACTACAAACCCAACGTCGTTTAACTTTTGAGCTGTCGAAATGATTTGGCTTACATAATCTTCTACGGATGAGCATTCAACCAATACCACAGAGCACAATCTTTGTAGCAACCCAATGCGTCTGTCCAATCCTGAGTCTTGGAATAGGTTTTGCAGCGCTGTCCATACCTCCTTGGAAGTTCTAGCATCCCTTACATGGACATATAGATTCTTGTCGATAGCTAAGATCATCTTACATCGAGCAATCTTGTCTTTAGCAACATCCAAGGCTTCATTGGCAACAGGCTCAATACATTTCCAGGCATCTTCCAGCTCTAATTGCGTCTTAATTGCAAAGCTCCATGTAGACCAATTTTCAGAACCAGTCAGCTTCTCCATATGCTGGACTCCTACAGAATTCAGATGCATTGCCATATTTGTTTTCTTAAAGATTAAAATTGTCCTCTCTATTATTATTTAAACAATTTGTTATGGTCTGGGCCCATAACCTTTTAGCAGAGTAAAAATAAATAACAACGTATTCGATTGAGAATGTAGAACAGAATGAAAATTTATTAAAAATATTTTCATAACAACAATATCAAAACTTAAACACAATAATAATTTTGATCGCAAGTACAAATTTAGCAAGTATTTCAACAGTTTTCACCAAGATTTAGCCATAGGAATGTTTAAAAGTACCCAAGGCAGGAAAAACAGAAATTTTTTGTGTGGGTAAAACCACTTCTTAAAATACAGTGGGTTCTCTACAAAAACATCTCAAAGATTGAAAGGAAGGTAGGTCGTTCTTAAAATACAAGTGCATATGTATACATACACATATTTTTCAAATCATTTTTTAGACATACAAGTTACATACCTAATATAAAATATACTAAAAAGTAAAAAACTTCACTTAAAAGGCACGGACCGATGTCCATGCATGATTTTAGCATTAAGTACTTTCTCATCTTCACTTTCCGAATCAAAAAATATCAGAAGAAAACCAGTTTGACATTTCACTTTATAGTTCACAATGATTAATGATATTTTTAAATGGAAGTCACAAAGAAACTTGTCTCAAATTACGTGCTGCCAAAAATAATTTGTTTCGAGTTGACCTACGATAGACAATGCTCGATTGTATCAAGTTTCGTGCTTGCAACCCAGAACTGTCCACAGACAGGCAGGCATTTATGTTAAGTAAAATTCATCTGATCGCCAAACTGATATAGAGGTTTTCTGAATAAAAAAAAATCAATTCACACCAGTGGAGACCGCCATGCAAATATTTAGTGTGAATCCTTACGAAATTTCAAGAATTTCTACTTGAAATCACGATAATTCATTCCACTTCAATAAAATTTGTTTGTTTTCCTCTAACTCAGAACACTGAACTAAATATTCCAAGGAACTTATATTTTATTTCTCCAAATTACTAATTTTTTTCCTTGGACTAAACCCTTAAATGAGTAAGGTTTTATATATATCTTATCGGTATTAATTAAAACCACATAACATAATGTATTTACAAACACTAGTTATAACAATCTTAAACAACAACATCAAAAAAGTTCCCCCGGAAAACTAAAAAATGCTTTCGATATTAATTCAAGCTGATAATAAATTGACATTGATAACAGGCGAAACTTGCAATTCATAAACAATTTATGTTTTTCCAGTGAAAATAATATTATCAGAAAACAATAAATCAAAAATGGTATTTAATTTTGTTTTAATAATATACGCTTATTAAAATTTGCACCGCTTTAATAAAAACAAGAAAAAAAACAATATATTTTTGCAAGAACTCACAAGCTCATATAATACATCGCATTTTTTCAAAAATTTACAAGCAAATTCATTTTTCGCGAAAAAGATCATAATCAGATCCTCGATAAGCCATTGTATTTGATAATATGTTTATGGAAGTTTAATAAATTAGATACTAGAAACTTAGCATGCTTAACTGGGTGTTCAAAAATTTTGAAATACATATTAAAATACAGTTCATTGAAAACGAATTATATCAAAGGTGTTTATGGTGTTCATGGTGTTTTCGCACTAATGTTAAATACGTTTAAAATATACTAAGTTAGGTAACATGATGAAACATTTCAGAAACAGAGAAACATTTCTGAAATGTTTCTTAAATGTTTCAAAAATGTTTCTTTGGTCTGGACGCTCGTGAAACATTTCTGAAATGTTTCTGCAATATGTCTGAAATGTTTTTTAAACAAATGGGAAACATTTCAGAAACGTTTTTTAAACAATGTTTCCTGAAATGTTTCTCTGGTGTGGACACACCTTAACGAACCCATCCATTTCAAAATCTTTGAGAAATTTTTATAAGGTAATGTCAAAACTCGATGCCTGAAATAAAGTTAAACTAATGTTGCTGTACTCTGTATAAAAAATGTATTTTAATGTATTTTCACTGCCAAGATTGTGCGGCATCGGAAATTTCTCTTCCCATATAATGCACTTTCAATAGATTTTTGGCGGTCAGGTTTATCTGTCCAGTTAGTCCAGAGTTAACTCACCAAATTTGTAGGGGACCAGTTGTACAAAGAATGTACCAAAAGAAAAACTTGTACGACAAAAAACAATTCGTGGAATGAGCTGAAATACACAATAGTGCAAAAGTATTCCAAAGACTAGACTTAAATCATAGGTAAAATGTGATACTTAGCAAATGCTTAATCCGAAATAAGTCAAGAAATGCTTCTAATATTTTGATCGCTAAATTTCCCAAAACAAACAGATACCGTTAAAATAAAGTTTGTTATATGTCTTTGTGTTAAATCCCGGCTAACACCATCGTGTTCTTTTGAGTTTAAATTAATCTCCTAGTGCCTAGTGTATGTTTCTAAACATTAACCTAACCTGATTGCCCTCTTCATCTTGACTTTTAATAACTTCAATTTCATTTTCGTGATCTTTTGATAGAAACAGACCGAATTTTTAAATTTTGAAGAGTTAGAATGAAATTCTCTTCTTTTGACAGTGAAAAAAAGTACAGAAACACAAGAATTTTCAGTTCTCAGAGAAGAGACTGCTCGCGAGATAGTTTGGAATTGTCCATATTTGTGAATTTCGGTACAAGAACCGGTCATGATAATATGTTTGTCCTGAAAAACATTTCTCCGAAGGAAATTCCCAAATGCGCTACTCTGTGTGCACTGACAACTTGTTTGAAAGTAGTGTATCGTGTATTTAAAGTTGACTAAACAACTAAAGCTTTTTTCTATTGTTAAGCTTTCTAAATGCTCACGTTCTGATTAAAATATTATATTATTAAATTTTGCCTGCTGAAACACCCTGTAGTCACCTTTATAAGGGATTACTGGCCAAATTAGCAACAAACTATAATATATTTCACTTCTGCAGAAAGAAAGTTTGTTTTTCACGTTTAGTTGATGCTTTGCACTCGTTTAGTGTGTAACACACCATTCTATTTGTTGTTCTTGATTTGGTGTATATAAAATATTGTTCTACCGTTATAAAATACTCTTTTGTTTTAATTGTGTTTGTAAGTGACATTGTTTTTGTTTGCCATGAGTTCTAGTTCTAGTTGCATGCGCATTTTTATCTCACACTATTCGTCAAATTAATAGATACCTAGATACTAATTGATTTTTTTTTGTCTTCCACATTATATCTTTTTTTTTAGATAAACGAAGCACTTGAATTGGCCCTGCAAGCTATTGATCTAGAAGAGGACACAATTATAATCGACATGGAAAAGAACACTGTTAAATCAAGTCCAAATCATTTAGAAGCACAAAGTGAAGTAGAAAAGGCGCCTATTAATGCTCCGGACGTTGAACCTATCTACGAGAATATCTCGTCAACGAGAGCAGAACGAGATGATATGATGATATATACTTTGCCACCTCCGCTGCCATTGTCGAGCTCTTCAGATGCTGTTATAGTGGAGACAATTCAGAAAGTCTCCAACACTTCAATTGTGGAAAGAGACATCTTCAAGAATTCAAGTAGCTCTTCATTAAAAATCGCGGAAGACGAAGAAGAAGAACCCTACTACCAAGTGCCCAAGTCTAGTGAGCCATTGTATCAAGTTCCGAAGCTACAAAAACCGATTCCTCTGTACGAAAATATTGATATGTTTTGTACGGCCCGAGGAGATGAATATACTACGGCAGGCATTCTATTGCATTTGCAACCTCCAAAAGAGAAGCCACCACCGCCACCGACTATGGATGCAGGAGATAGTGATGATGCAGATGACGACGAAACCGGAAGTGCTGGTGGCAGCAGCACGAACACCTATGAAACTATTCCGCGAGGCTTGAAAGAAAATGGAGTTCCAACTCCGCCAATTATGCGAATGAACTCGACAAAGCGAATTAAAAACGAAATTCGCAATAAACGATCCAGCTTCCTTGGTATCGAAGGATCTGATGATAGTTTCCTGGAGCTAACCGTTGCACCACCACCGGATATGGTGCAATTATTACAAGAAGAGAGGCGTTTGGATAAGCAATTGTGCATAAAAGCTGGCCTCTATGACAATTCTGATGCTGGTAAGCTGACATAAATTAAGTCATGGTGGTGAGGGTAGAATACGTGGGGTGGCAATTGGAATGTTAAATAATCCATTTAGAACTGGAAAGACCTTTAGCCCTTGCATAGTAGTTTTGTTATTGTTTTGGTCGTTTTGTCAGACAAAGAGAAATCAATAATGTGCGGAATTGGTGTAGTAAATCTAATCGAAGGCAACAGATGTGTGGGCTGCACTGATTTGACTTAGGTGACAAGTGAAAGGTGACTTTAGAGAAACCATATGGTTGCACATTAAGATGACAAATAAAATTGCTTATTTAAAAAAATGTTAAGTGTTGACTTAAAATGTCAGCAAAACTAACCTTGGATAGGTCTATAATGATATTTTAAAATTGATATGGTACATTTTTTATTATAAAAGTTATTTTAATGACTTGATTTCAAAGTGCTTGATAGTATTTATAGATTAAATTGCAATCTATTTCATTCCACTATCTTTGGGTGAACTCAAACAGTACGTCACGTACAAATTTATCGATTTATTTTATAGTTGAAAACAAGATTTTTCTTTTATTTATATGTGATCCGGAAACTACATAAACAGCCCTATCATCAATTCCATCGTAATCGGAAACTTGTTACGAATCCCGAAAAAACCTATCACAAATTCCATCGTAGTGGAAAATCTCATACAAATTGGGCGCATTCACTAATCTAGTCACTACGTAGTCAAAAAGTCAACAAGCTTTGTGAATGCAAAATTGCACTACAAAGCTAGTCAATTCAAATTGTCATATTAATGACAGATGTAAACATATAAAATAAGAAAAATTGTGTTTTGAGAACTTTAAATAAACTTTTTTTTACAGTTTAAATTAAATAACATCAAATATAAGATATAATATTAATTTGTTTAATAATTTCACTTCGAAAATATCTTCCACCAAAAATTAAATTTGTATTTTCAACGAACAGCTGATTGTGAAATGTCAAAATCAATATCCACTAGCTTTGAAGCAGAAATTTTTACACTACGTCTGAGGGGAAATTTCAACTAAATTTTTAGTTGTCTTTAGCCAATCAGAACGAGTTGACTACGTAGTGACTAGCTTAGTGAATGCGCCCATTGTCATTACGAACGGATTTGGTGATAGCTTTTTTCGGGATTCGTAAAAGATTCCGATTAAGATGAAATTCGTGATAGGGCTGAATATATTCACAGCACCAAATCAATTTCCTTCGGAACGTAGAAGTAGATATATAAATAACTACATGTTAGCCTAACCGGGAAGACTGGAAGATAGCTTCGACTATCTGTTCAGGCAATAGGATTGAATGGGCGTTAAGTACCTTTCAACCTTTCAAATCACCGGGCGTAGATGGCATCTTTCCTGCGCTCTTGCAGAAAGGTAAAGAGGAACTGATGCCCTATCTTATTAGACTGCTTCGAAGTAGTATTGCACTTGGGTACATACCAAGTCTATGGAGAAGAGCAAAGGTAATTTTCATCCCCAAAGTGGGGAAAAAAGATACCACACATCCAAAGTCATTCAGGCCAATAAGCCTAACATCCTTCTTACTGAAAACTTTGGAAAAGGTAATTGATAACTTCATTAGATCGGAAGTATTAGTAAACATGCCCCTAAATCACCGTCAGCATGCTTACAGAGCGGGTAGATCCACAGAAACCGCTCTGTATGAACTAACGAATATAATACAGAGAGCTTTAGATCTTAAAGAAACGGCATTATGCGCCTTCCTTGATATTGAGGGGGCCTTCGACAACACCTCTCACGAAGCAGTTCATTCGGCTCTAGAAAGGAAGAGTGTTCCTAGCACTATAGTCAGATGGATAATTAAAATGCTTAGTACAAGAACGGCGGCGGAAGCATACGCAGGACTAAACGTCCAGAAAGTCATCACAACAAGAGGCTGTCCGCAGGGAGGGGTATTATCACCCTTGCTGTGGAGTCTTGTAGTTGATGAATTACTAGAAAGTCTAACCTCCCAAGGGATTCGATGTATTGGCTTTGCTGATGACATCGTTATAACGGCACTGGGGAAATACGAAGAAACTCTCTGTGATATAGTCCAGAGAGGGCTGTCTATAACCAAGAAATGGTGTATATCGGTTGGACTTAACATCAACCCTACCAAAACAACGATAGTACCATTTACCAGTAAAAGACTTTTACCTCGCATGAAACCCATTCGGTTGGCGGGAGATGTAATCGACACCCAGAGGGAGGTCAAATATTTAGGAGTTACACTAGATAGCAAACTCCTCTGGAACAAGCATGTCGAAATAACTGTCGGGAAAGCCACAAAGGCCCTTATGATATGCAAGAGACTTGCAGGTAAATCATGGGGCTGCAAACCAAACATCATAAGATGGATGTACACCATGATGGTAAGACCCATCATTACCTTTGGGGCAATTGCATGGCATAAAAGAACCGAACTAAACACAACTAGGAAATCACTAGACAAATTGCAAAGGCTTGCATGTATATGCATAACAGGAGCAATGAGAACATGCCCTACAGCAGCGATGGAAACCATCCTTCATCTGACGCCACTACACGTGGTCATTGAAAATGCTGCTAAGGGAGCCATAATGAGATTTGCCAAGGAGGGTACTGGGACGGGTAAAATTATTGGAAACAGGGAAAAAGATTCGATAATCCGGTCCTCAGTAACAAACCTCATTGACATCCCAAGAGATGGTATGATCAAAAGATATAACTTCGAAAAACATTTCAAAACGGAGTTAAGTTGCAAAAAAGACTGGATAGGCAAAACAATAAACTATAGTCTTAAAGAAAATACCATCAAATGGTACACAGATGGATCGAGGACGGCTGAAGGGACTGGTGCTGGAGTTTTTGGGCCTAGAACTAAACTCTCCTTACCGATGGGACAGTCCACTAGCATATTCCAGGCAGAAGTAAATGCCATAGGCATATGTGCTGGAAGAAACCTCGATAGAAAATATAAAAACCAAAACATTGCCATTATGTCAGACAGTCAGGCTGCACTAAAAGCACTAAGCTCCTACACTATTAGCTCCAAACTTGTTTGGGAATGCGTGATTAAGCTTAATAAACTGGTCAAGAATAACACTGTCACGCTTCATTGGGTACCAGGCCACGTTGGTGTCCAGGGCAACGAAGTGGCAGACTCCTTAGCAAAAAAAAGGTGCATCGACACCCCTTACAGGGCCAGAGCCCTACTGCGGAATAGGAGAAAACGTGATCAAAAACAAAATCAAAACAGAAGAGGAGACAAAAAGATCAAAGATCTGGAAAGAACTCCCTAAGCTAAAACAGGCAAAACTCTTACTCGGGGACTACAACCGAGAGCGTTTTCTAACCTGCATTAGCTTAAGTAGGAACAACCTCAGGAAAATCACGGGGCTTCTCAAAGGCCACTGTAGGCTGAGAAGACACCTCAACATCCTTGGCTTAGTGAGCAACGCGACTTGCAGATTCTGCAACACTCACGAAGAGACACCTGACCACATACTGGGGAAATGTGATGCACTCGTGCATCAAAGGCACAGTTATCTGGGCAAGCACCACATAAAGGAGAGCGAATTATCATCCCTTAAAATACTCCAAATACTTCGATTCCTCAGAGGAGCAGATTTGGAGGAAGAACTGTAGTAATGAGCCAACCTCATCCAGTTCTAGATAGGTCGCAGTGTTTTTATACCCCAATTTATTCATTCATTCATTCAACTACATGTTCTTCCAAAAAAGTTAAAAACTTTTTTTGATTAGATTAAGGCTTCGTAGGTTTTTGTTTTATAAAAAATTCATTTAACTTTTTTAAAAAGGATTAGCCGTTAAATAAATCGTATCTTTTGAACATGTACCTACTACTGTTTTCTATGATGCGTAATGTCTATAAATCCTATATAAGCTATTAGTAGACGTGTTATCTGCAAGTCTAAAATAAAATGAGATGAAAACACGATATGGGACGTTTATACGTAAAAACTATGACATTTATTTTTAAATGGACTTATCTTCGTCCAGATAAGGGATAGTGCCATTAAAAACTGTATCACAGGGATGAATTATTATATATTTACTATCGATAGTGTGTATGAAAACGTCAAAGTATCTGACCCATCTAGGCAAATAGTTAGGTTATCCATGTTAACGCAGAAAACCCGGATAAACCTCAGAAATGAGATAATTCATGTTAACGCGAAAAACCCGGGTAAACTTTAGAAACGAGATAATTTTATCTCCGCAGAAACGAGCTGTCAAAATTTGGATGGAAAAAACTTTCTGCAAAGCTGATAAGAATATCTCACGAATTTGATGCGCAAAGAGAAGAAATAAACCTGATAAACCAAGAAATTCTCTAAATTTTAGGAAATGGTTTAAAAATGTTTATTTGAAAACTACTATTGAATGATGTGCATTTTTAATAACAACAAATATTTATGAGTTGACTGTCGTATAGCAAACAGCAGATTTTTTTCCCCCACATTTACACAAGTATATCTTATGTTGCGGAAAGTTACATACATATATCTTTCTGCATTTCTACGATTTTTGTTGTCGAAAATGTATTAAAGTTCATATACAAAAAAAAAATATATTTAATAAATAGATAAATATTTATTCTTATGTAAACATGATTTAATAAACATTATAGTGTGTTAGGAGTGATCTTTCTTATAAAACCGAGAAGAAATAAACACTCCGAGCAGCCAATGGAGGGATTTTGAAAGGTTGGGAATGCAAAGATTTGAAAAAGGAGTCCTACGAATAACCAAATGAAAACGACAATACATTACATATTATGGGGGACTACTTAGAATACAATTTTTTATTAGTTCTCCTTGTTCTTGTTTTTATATCGATACTTTCCCGTAAGAATGTATTAAGCGACATTTTTAAAATTGTTCAGGAAACGAAACAAACGTCTCATTTAGTAATTTTTTTGTGTATTTTATTGGACGAAACAAATTTAAAAATGGATATTTTGAATTTATACAGATTAACAGCCCTATTCTGCTATTCACGTGAATCGCATATCCGATACACCCATTCGATTCCCTTTCATACTGCCTTTGCATTCTGCTATCCATCGGGTGAACTACAATATCCCGAACCAATTTGACATTCACGTACACGGCTGTTCATGTGATAATCTTCTGAATCTTGGATAATTGTCTTTGATTTCATTAAAAATTCAAGTCCAACCGCTCTACCTAAACAGAAGTAATTTTCTAATTTGCTTTCATCTTTATTATTAAATTTGGAAATTAACTTTTTTTGTCCTATTGTCCAAGCAGAGGAATAAGAGAATCCTCCAACAAAAAGCTTCCACCTCCACAGCGAAATGAGTCAATATAAAGAAAAGAGAAACTAATCGCTTGTTTGAGGTTTTTTGCTGTAGATAATTTGCAACATGGCGTTGGGCAAGATTTGGATGCGGGCTTCGGTCAGTCCACACTACAGGACGCACTTAAAGTCCACTTATGTCCCAATTGGATTACTCTACAAATGACGACAGAAGAAAAACTTAAAGTAAACGTCTTGTTTACCCCAAAATGTGGTGTGCCTGGAGTTGTTATGTACGTTGACGGTATCCAATTCCAATACTGACCCTCTATCGAAACCCACATCTCTTTTACATACATCAGAAAAGGCTACAACAGCCTGATTACAACCATTCATAAGCAATCGATACTACCCCTTAAAATGTTAATAATCTATTTTTTACAAACAAATATTCTAAATTAGGGAATAAATTAGTTTTTACTTACATTTTACTGAACACCAATCAGACAGACGATCCATTAAAAGAAAAATCCGCAACATTTCATATGCGGATCCGATCTGTATAGAATGAATCCGTTCACGTGAATAACAGAATACCACGCAATATTACCGATTTAAATACGGATTCACTTTGAATGAATAGGAGGATAGTGATTAGTGAAAATTCAAGAAAAATTACCCCCGATGAATAGCAGAATAGGGCTGTAACTCTTAGTTCAGAATTGCTCTTACGAATAAAATTTGATCCCAATAGTATCAGGGGCAATACCATTCACACATACAGACTGTCAGTTCATTACATCTTTGTATGATATAAAGATCACACTAGAATAAAACAGCACATAATTCACGCGAAAGAAAAGAACATTACCCAATTAACATATATACCACTTTAAAAAACAAATTTCTATTTACACTACATGGTTGTTACATACGAACAAATATATCTAATTAAGATAATGTCAGAAACTTAAGAAAACTCTTGAAATGCTTTTCGTATAACTTTTTAATGTAACACACATAATTTTTATTAAGCACCCAAAACCCACATACCTATGTGAGTGACGAAAGTAGCTTAGAAATCAGTCTATCCGGCAAAGACTAGATGACGAATGTACCTCTTCTTAACGGAATACATCAGATCCCTGTTACAGAATTATTTGCAGTTTAGACAATATCACGTTTGCTACAATTTGTATTCGTCTATTACAAAGTGTTGTTTTCTTTCTTAATTGCAGGTGAAAGTCGTGACTCGGGTGTGTCTGAGAATCACTCCCGCCAAAGTAGTGAACCATTTACAAACTCATCAGATGAACCCGATCATCATGAAGAGCTTCTAGCCATCCATGCTCGAATGAATCACAATGCTGAACAACAAAGATTACTTATTCCTCAAAATCAAATGATACCAGGCATCGAAGAAGCCAATGCCAAAATACAATGCATCGAAGATCAAATTCGTGAACAAGAAGAAGTCTTGCGAGTTGAAAGAGAACTTCTTCAAGTAGAACAAGATGAACTAAAGCGACAGCGTGAAAATCTGATCCTAAGGGAGAATATTGCTCGACGCGAACTACAACATGGGGCTAAAATATTGATGTCAAACAATCGTAGATCATTGCAAGATATCAATGCAACTATCAACAGCAATAATAATCAAAACAATAACAGCAACAACAATATCTATGCGAACATCCAAAATCAGCAAGTATATCAAATAGAAACGGACTATTGCAGGTCAATGTCGGATTTGCCCGATTTTAGAGGTGGATCTAAATTAATTCAGATGCCTCCAATGAAGCCGACTCGTTCACAAATGATATCCGACGAGCACATTCAAATGAGAATGTCCCAACCAAATGTTCATCTGCCACCAGTTGTGTCCCATGGTAACATGACAAGGAATGCTTTGCATGCTCTGAGTGCAACCCCAAAACCAAAATACAATGACGCCTGGGTGCATACGAAGAGGGAATTTGCTGAGGGTAAAAGTGTCGAAAATGGATGGGTGTCGTATCAGCATAAAAGAAAGTCAGTCCCTGATACCTTTAGTTACAATAACCATTGGCTCGTGCAAGAAGCTGAACAGAGGCGAATTGAACAGCAACGTGGGATGAGAAATACAAATGGTTGGACGAGGGGAGTAAGCAATAATAATATTGGTGTGCCACCTAACACACAAATTGGTGGTGGTAAAGATAATAAACCCTTGCCAGATGCTGTTATCCAAACTCTCACCCAAAGAGTCCAAAGCAAAGGAATCGGAGAACGAAAGAGGTAAGTAGATGTATTTTGATGTTCTTTATCAATAAAATGAACGTTGTCTGTTTTAGGTTCGAAGATTCAAATGCTAGTGTACCAAATCATCAAATTGGGTCACAAAGTATTTTACACAACTCGTCACCTACTCGGTTATTGGAGAATACTATAGCTCAACACCAGCAGCAGCAGGACAAAATACTTAGTGTGAGTGGTAAAAAGAAGTGCTCACATTGTGGCGATGAACTAGGTAAAGCATTTATTTGTGTATGCCATGGAAAAATTCGTTTGCACATGAACATGTTTTAAAAATTCAATTCTCAATTTAGGGCCTTATTGAGAGTGTCGTTAACGTTCGATTCGATAAAAGTCGATAGTGCCAAAACGTTTGATGCGTTAAAATTTGTATCCAAAGCTATTTAGATAACTTATAACAAGGTAAAAAAACACAGCTTATGGTATCTTATACAAGAATAATTTCAGATATCTTAATTTTTCGATGATCGATTTTCGACAAAAGTCGTCGATCGATTAACAAACGACACTCGCAATAAGGGCCTTAGTTTCATTCAAAGAACAAGAAATAAACAAATATAAATAGTTATTAAAAACTATACTAAAGACCCCACTGATAGAACAGGAATTATGATACAAAATAATTTTGTGACTTTTGATTCGGATATTGATTTGGCGTTTCAACAGAGTTTTCTATTGCAAAAATAAATTAATTTATTTTCGATTAAGATCTTTCAAAATGCCGATTTTGTCTATTTTCGCATTCCATTGAGTTAAAAATTGATTGAGTTTTCGATTTAAAATCCATTTTGCAAATCAAAATTTTTCGCAGATTTATGTTTTTTTTTAGGTTCGTTTGATTCATTTGAACTGTTAAAATCATGTGAAGGAAATTATTTGTAGTAAAACATAGAAGTCGTTTAAAATGATTCAGTTCATCAAGCTTATATATCTCTGCTTTGAGTAAATAAAGTATGAGAGTTTTTTTTTAAATAATAACAGATATGAATACAACGACAAAGAAAAATCGTTTTGAAATCGCATACCATTGGCCGCAAAAAAAAAATCCATTAAGATTGTGTAAATTATAGATATTCTTCGGTATTAAAATAAACCTCCACAACATTTCAAACACAATAAAAAAAAGTGTCATTGCGTTTTAAAGATCTTAATTTAAAATAATTGCAATGGAAATCAAATCAGAGCTTGAGTGATGAACTTTAAAGAAATGTTTAAATTGCCCTACTTTGAACTTATTGCTAATTAAGAAGGTTTCATAAGGAGTATTTCAGCTCAATTTGAAACATATATAGCGTATGTACATGCAATTTTCTAAAATGAGTACTTTGTTTTAGTTTTAGACCTTACAATTCTCATATCTGGGCTGGTGCATCAAAAGCATCTTTACAATTACTAGACAGAATCCAGAATAGAGCTTTAAGGCTGATAGGTGACAGAGTAATTTCCGAAACAATTGTTTCGTTGGAACATCGTCGAAATGTCTCTTGTCTTGTTTTATCGTTATTTCTATAAACAATGTTCTATTGAAATAGCGAGTTGCATTCCCCCCCTAAAAAAATTTCACCGTAATACTCGTGCCGCAGGGAATGCTCATAAATATACCCTTGAGCCAAACTTTGGACGCACAGTTAAGTACAGAGATTCTTTCTTTTGCCGTACGACTCGAATGTGGAATTCCTTAACCGACTCTGTTTTTCCTCTCCCATTTCAATTTAAGACGAATGTACATCGGTTTCTCCTACTCAATCCTCCCACTGTTTCCTAATGCTCGCACTGTGTTCAACCAACATTTAAAGGGTAGTCATAATACCTTGAGTGCGCGTTAATTATAAAAAAAAAAAAAATACTTTTCGAATCGTATATTGACATTTATTTTCGCAAATTGCAATACAAAAATGTACACCCTACGAACGTTAACAAATTGCGGTAACAGATTTTCGTCCATAATTTTTACCTTCAAATTATCTTAAGCAAAAACTCCGCACAAAACTAATGTTCCGGTTTCCGGATAATCAATTCAATGGTAAAAAATACTCGTACGCGACTCTACTTAGTAATCCCCTACTCTTATGAATTTCACTAGTCGAAATCGTCATACTGCAATAGAATTCAAATTTGTTTAAGAGGATTTTTGTTGTTACTTTCGAAAGTTAAATTCTTAATCACAGAAGAAATAGGAAACGATAATTTAACTACCTAAGTTGATGTACTCTATTTTATTCACAAAAAATCGTCTTGCATTACTGTGAACTCAGCTATGATCACACCAACGTCAGCTAACAGTTAATTTTTTTTTTAATTTAAACCGTATTTTTTTTTTAATTATTGCTCGCAATAAAGGGATTATCACTTTCACTGCCCTTAAAATGTTTGAGCGCTGTGCGAGCCTTGGATCCCAATGGCAACTACTTCGTGCAATGAAGTCAGATTTTATATGATGATTCTTTTCATAAAGAAGCACTTAACATTCTACATTACTTATTTTAACCCATTGGTTATAATTTTGCTCTTATATTTGGAACACACAAGTTTAAAAAACTTGGTGAATTATGAGCTTTCAACAAAATGAATGATTTATTGACTAACGCCCCAATGTGTTGTACTTTTAGACATTATACAACAAGTCAAAAAATTCTTCTTGATCAGAATCATAATTGAAAAGTTACTTAAGACCCAACCAGTAAAAATGAACATTCGAATTTTATTGATAACTTTTTATTTACATGTGCAAATGGATCTAATACATAAACAAAAACTAATATGCAAATATTGAACATAATTTTATCTATGCATGCTGCTCAGAAAATGATGATGCTGATTGTAAGAAATCTCATAGCACCATAAAATATATAGTTTGGGTTTAAATGTAATCTATTATATACATATATATATAGTATAATTCAACTTAAGCAATTTCATTTATAAAAAACAATACGATTTATATTTCTTTAAGGACGTGGAGCAGCAATGATTATCGAATCTCTGGGACTATTCTATCACATAAATTGTTTCAAATGTTGTGTGTGTCATTTACAACTCAGCGATGGTCGTAATGGTACTGATGTTCGCGTTCGAAATCATAAGCTTCATTGCCAGAACTGTTATTCCAGTGAGGATGGAATCAAGTTCAGTTGTGTATAAATTTAAACTCTCTTTCATTTTTCTTTAGTATATATCTTGCGTGTGTTAGTCTATTTATATAAAAAAATACAATAATTGTTGTTATGGATTCTAATGGATTAGTTTTTAAGCAAAATAATAATTGTAAATTGTATTAAACTAAAATATTATATTTAACTAAATGTTACAATGAATTTTACAATGAGATTGGTTAAACAGGATTTTCAAAGAAACACACACAAATCAATGACCAAGCTTCTCATTAATAACATACTTCTATGTGGCAATATGTATCAGATGTATATTATTGTGTCCAAATTAACTTAAAACCAAAAAAAAATAAAGTTTGGAATTGTATCTTTCTTCCATTTAAATAATTGTTATTATAGTTTTAGCTGTTATTTATATTATACAAATATTATACACAAAAATATCACATATACAAACAAACAAAAAGAAACATATTTTTGAATTGATTTAATATATAAACAAAGAAAAGTAACAAAACAAACAAAAAAATAAAATTAAACACCACACATAAATTATTCAGATATTTTAAATTTTATTCATACAAACACATTCACATACATACATATATCAACATCTTATTTACATAACAAATTTTTAGTTTTATTTTTTTTTTAAATTAACAAATAAAACTGTTATTGAATTGAAATTGTTGTTTTTTTTTTTTGGTTGGTGGTGGTGGTGCCCGTGAAATGTATCTCTTCCTTTTAGAATGACACCGAGTTCTCATTTACAAGTTCCATTGCAATCGCGGTGTCCCATTCACGGGTAAAAGGATAATAGAATATATTTTCCCAGCGATTTCCACCTGGGTAGTAACGAGTTATCTCTTCACTTGAAATGCTGTACACGTCGTTTCCAATGGAAAATATTTCGAAGAATTCCCTGAAGAAATAAAAATGTAATATTTTTGTAGAATTAACAATGAATAAATATAGGTAATCCAGATTTTTGATATGAAAAAGTGAAATCTAATTTTGTATATTATTGGTGTACTTCTTCAGGCCTATCGTGAAAGAAATTTCCCCTGAGTTTTTTTCCATTTATGTAGATTTGGTATCGTGAATCATCTTCGAATGGAAGAAAAAAAGTATCCCTTCGCGAAGTAGCTATCGTGAATGATCTTTCCCTGGGAACTTTATTATCATTTTACCCCAAAAATTTCCGTAAGTAAGTTACCAGGAAACAGCACGCTAAATGTGAAGATTTGTTTATTAAAATAGTAAAGCAATAGGCAAAAACATTTTGTTTTCGAAGGTCTAATGGAAAGAATAAAAGGTAGCTATATGTTCTTGTAAGCAGTATGGACAAATAGTCCGATATTGCTATGGGGTATTCTAAACGCAGTAAAAAGTAAGGGGTATTCAAAACGCAGTAAAAAATAAGTGCAGCACATTCGGAAACAAATCTAGAATCTAATCATCATTTATATAGCATTCGGCCAGGCAGGGTTGCAAAAGCTTAAGGGCCCTATTATGACTCGCGAGTCGAACGTTCGCTTTAAGTCGAACGATTTGGCGAATTACCTTCGTCGTGGTATTATGAATAGCGAACTACGACGTTCGCCTTTGAAAACAATTCTGCCAACGTCAAAAAGTGAAAATGTAATGTCATTGAGTCATTAATAAGTGGAACAACAAATTGTATCAAAAATATTTGTTGAAGGAAAATTGATAAAGTAAAATATGATTAGCAGTGTTGATTTGTTTATTAAAGATGAAGATGAGGAAACGAGAGATGTGTAGACTGAGAAGACGTTTACCAGATAGATCCAATCCACTTCAAGTTCCAGATAATTTGTATGAACAAAATCAATAATTATTTTTCAGTTCAACTCAATGTTCTTTTTAGATTTTTGAATGGCTTCATTGTGTCTCCGTTTGATTTTGATATGCGCTGTTTTACTTTGTGAGGAAGTCGTAGCTAAGGGCGCGAGGGTTAGCATTTTCGACGTCTAATTCCACTTCTGCATATCGTTGCAAGACTTCAGAAGGATGCGGCCCAATGTATTTCCCGAAGGGTTCACACCCTTTTGGAAACTGAGTTATCCATCGACAGCCTGTTGCAACAGTATACAAAGAAATCTGCCCACAAGATCTTCATTGTAGGCCGCTATTTTTTTTTAATTTTAATTTAATTTTACATACTTTATAACACTGTTTTCCTTCGCGGTGAAACCGGTCCCAATATTTTGTTTGGCTTTTTTTGTTTGAAGATCCAAACGATCCCACACCTTTGGCCATATCGACGTTTGCTTCCATAAGTTCAATAATCTTTGAAAATGTATTGTTGTTCGTTCTTTTTATATTAATTATTTTATTGTTAACTTCATTATTAAATTATTTCTTTGAATACACCCATGTTCTGCATTTCACTTATTGTGAATTCGAGCAACAAAAGTGAATTTTGATGTTCTGCATTCCGCATAAAATGACTTTTGTGATTTGTTCATTCCGAATGTGAAATGTTGGTGTTCTGAATTCCACCCGAAATGAAGTTTGTGAATTGAGTTTTCGGAGATGAAAATTCGTGTTCTACATTTCGAATACATAGCGTTTTACAGTGAATTCAATTCACTTAGTTTTATTTGGTGAAATTGATAAACGTGTAAATAAAGATTTGAAATTTTGATTGATTGATTTTGATTTGATTGATTGATAAATTGTTGTTTACAAAAAAATACAAAAGAGCTCCCGACAAGAAAAAGTTGGGTTGCAATTTGTGAAATAAGAAGGAAGAAATTTTGTGTTAAGGGAATTGAAGTCGATTTTATTAAGGGATTTATTTCTTAAATGTAAACAAATGTCTCTTCGCTTAGTCTGAAGCTTCTTTTGAAACTACAAATAATTCAAATATGACCATGTTAATTCATTCCCCATTTTTTACTTACGCTGCTTCTGGAAGATCTAAAATTATGGCTTTACTACGTAAAACTTTTCCACAAACTCTCTATCATTGATTTTCGTCCCTTCTACCGTTTATTAATAATAATAGTGAATCTATTTTCGTTATGCACAAGAAACAATGTTTTAATAAATGATGCAAATTGTCTTTCAGCTGATTTTGACATTTCACAAATAAATTCGGAGTGAATTGAATTCACTCGGAATGTAGAACATGCCTTTTCATTTTAAGTGAAATTGAAATTCGTTTTCAATTCACTTTCACTCGGAATACAGAACATGGGTGAATCTTCTTTTATTTTCACTAATTTCATATGTAAATAATTTCAAATCTCACATAAAAACTTCGATTTTATTCAAAGTCACCAAGAATTACAGTTCCACCTATTTTGATAGATAAAGACGAACCTTCGCTAATTGTAATACAGCGAGATTTTAATTCGCCAAATTTTTTACATTTAAAGCGAACGTCCAGTAGGCGATTCGCAAACGTTAATGCCAAATAGTCACATTCGCCAATTTTTTCTAGCGACTCGCAAGTCATAATAGGGTCCTAAGTCACTTTTTAGCTTAAGCTTGGGTTTAATTCACAAGCTAGTGGGTGACTTATGAATTAAAAAAAAATGTAATTCAGCAGCTAGTTACTGACTTATGAATTAAAAAAATTTAATTCATAAGTCAGTTGGTGACTTGTGAATTAAAAAAAATTGAATCATAAGCTTCTTAGTGACTAATGAATTTAAAAAAAATAATTCAGAATCTACTAAGTGACTTATTAATTAAAAAAATTTAAGTCATGAAAAAGTAAGTGAGTTATGAATTAAAAAAAATAATTCACAACCTACCAAGTGACTTATGAATTAAAAAAAATTTAAGTCATGAGCAAGTAAGTGACTTAAGAATTCAAAAAAAAATAATTCAAAAGTTACCTAGTGAATTATGATTTAAAAAAAAAACTAATTCATAAGCTAATGGATAAATTCTGATTAAAAATTATTAATTGGAAAATTTATAAGCTAGCATGATAATTTTATGACACACAAAAGCTTGAAATCTACTTTCGTTAATAATTAAATAATTATGTAGTCAAAACAAGCTTAAACATTTCCAATTTACCAACTAGCTTATGAATTAAATATTTCTTTATTCATAAGTCAATTAGTAGCTTGTGAATTAATTTTTTTTTTAATTCATAAGTCACTAACTTGCTTTTGACTTAAATTTTTTTTTAATTCATAAGTCAATTATAGGTAGGGAATTCATTTTTTTTAATTCATAAGTCACTTATAGGTAGTGAATTAATTTTTTTTTAATTCATGAGTCACTTATAGGTAGTGAATTAATTTTTTTTAATTCATAAGTCACTTAGTAGCTTGTGAATTAATTTTTTTTTAATTCATGTCACTTAGTAGCTTAAGAATTAAATTTTTTTTAAATCATAAGTCACTAACTAACTTATGAATTAGATTTTTTTTAAATCATAAATCGTCTGCAGACTTATGACTTATGGTTTTTTAATTCAAAAATTCGCAACCCTGCGGCCAGCCCCTAAGTCAGGGTTTGAATGGAAAAGTGCATTACTTTTCGTAAATATACATATTTACATACTTACTGAATTGAAGGTTTAATTTTACCTCTGTCAGGTATGGAGTGTTGCAACAAAAACTGGTGGAGAGAAGATGTCGGAAAGAATTAAATCAAAAAACTTAACTGCTGGCGGCCCGTTAGTGAGTCATTGTGATTGACTATGTTTTTACTCCCTGTTTAAAAAAGTTGCAATCTTCTTGCAAATAACAAAACCAAAATATAGATTGTTTGCGAGCCAACCAGGAAGACGTCTATACCACAGGGAAGGAGCTGGAACTGCATACACCGCATTAAAATGCCAAAATAAAAGCTTAAAATCAGCGTAAAAGTAAAAAGTTCTTTGGAGTTTCTTGAAAAGAATTAAATCTTCAAGAAAAACTTTTATCCTTTTAATTAACTTTTAACTTTGTGCCATTTACCAAACAAAATTTAAATTTTTGATATAAAAAAATAAAAATTTTGTGCTGTCAAAATAACTTCGAAAATGTTTTTAATAATTGGAAGGTTTGTATGATATGTATGTTTCGTGGGAAAAAATATTTCCCAAGATTATTCTTTTTCGGTAATGTCATTTTTCATTGGATTCTTCGAGTGTTTCACTTCCCTTTGATACCATCATTTAAAGAAAAATAATATTTTCTTAAGCATTTTCCGCTTTGATAAGTAATCCGATTAAAAAGACCTTATAAGTAGATAAGTATGTACAAATGTATGTATAACCAAGACCTCCAGCCGAAAAACTTTGTTTTCCTTCGGACTTTTGAAACTAGACGATACGATTGTAGTTTGATTTGCGGAATAGAAGCATAGAAACAAAAAGTTGAACTTCATATTTTATTTGTACATGCAGCAATAAGTCAAAAGTACCTACAATAATATTATTTTTTTGAACTATGATTTCTAGAAAAATACATACAATATACTACTGGATCGCACGAGCTTGCTCTTATTTAATAGACTGCGAATTTTAAAAATGAATGATATCAGAGAAAGCTGTTCATAAAAAATAACATAACTCTTTCAGTAGTAAGAGATAAATACAGAACGCCATCTGATTTCTTAAGCAAATATAAATTTATGCAAGAACAAAAATTATAGGTCGTTTTTTTTAATCTGTGGAACAGTTTTTGAGAAAATTCGTATGGCAGGTACCGTTATTTTTGGTCTTTAAAAAAATGTGTGGGGGGAAAAATTTTAAAATGATATCTACCAAGTTTAAAGAAAATCGGCCGAGCCGCTTAGGCTGCAGTTGAACACAGTCAGACAGACAGATTTGCGAAGCCCATTTTTTTCATCTTCACAATATTAACTTTGATCAAAATCTCCATTTCGATTTTTTTACGAATGCATAACTTGCCTAATAGTACCTATAAGTCGCAAGTAAAAATATATTAGTATGTACATATATGGGTTCCGTGCTTCAAGTCATTTTTGTTTGGTGAATTGTATGTAAGCCTTGCACCAAGAGTGCAGCATACCACCCTGGAATTGTAAACAATTCGTTTATTCTGTTTTACTTATTCTTTTGTGTGTACTGGATGAATAACTTTTTCAGTAGTACAAGTTTAATTTGACGTGAGTGATTATACATACAGTAGCGACAAAATCATTAGTAGATACATGTGCTCTGAAATTTCTGTGAGGAAAGTTTTTCCACATTCTTAAACTTATTGAAGTAAAGAAAGTTTGTCGAAATTTTAAGTATCAGATCAATTAATCGCTCCGTCTAAGACATTCCACAAGTACTCAATAGGATTTTGATCTAGGCTGGCTTATTTCTTAACAACTATTTTTTAGATGGATAGTCATTGCTTCACAGACTCAGGTTATAATTAGGATCGTTATTCTGTTAAAATTAACACTTCAAATGCATTTTCTCCTCAGAATATGGTAGAATTGTATCCCGTAGGATTTCATTGTATTATAAATGGTCCATAATAGCCTCTATCTAATGAAGTAATCCCATACCATGCCAAGAAAAACATCTCTAAACAAGAATACTACCCCACAATACTTAACAAGCTTTATTGTGTATATGCCGGTCATATTTCTGGTTGATTCCGCGTCGCACATAATTTTTCCCATCTAACCCAAAGCGATTAAATTTACTCTAATCGCTCCACTCAGACAGTTTTTTGTCGTACTTAGATGCACATTGACACCAAGATCATGTTCATTTGCATGTTTAATTTTTGGCGCTTTGCTCAGGCAGACGATTGCAACATCAGTTTGAGGGGTGGTTTTTCTAGTCCTTGTTGCAATAATCGAGCAACAAGAAAATACCTGTGCAAGACATGAAAAGCAAATTACTCAACTAGAGTTAACAATGAGAAAAAATAACATCGTTATTTTCAAGGTAGAAGAGAGTGAAGGGACCTCAGAAGAACTTCTATCAACGATACTTGACCAAATAAATGAATCAAACGACCAAATAAATGAATCAAACGACCAGTTCAAAATCAAAGAAACGGACATTGAAAGTTGCTTTCGTCTTGGCAAGAAAACCGAAGCAAAAATAAGACCAATCAGACTAGTTTTCAAAAGTTACGAGAAAAAACAAAACATATTATTAGGGAAAAAGTTTGGAGCAACATTCACCATGACGGAAGACCTACCAAAATCAATGGTTGAAGCTCGGAAACCCCTTATACCGACATTGTTAAAATTTAAAAAAGAAGGAAAACGAGCTTACTTTAAACTTAACGAACTCGTCGTCGAAGGGAAGGTATGGACAGAAAATGGACAAGAAAACCCAAGAAAGAGAATACGATCGAATGAAAGCTCACCATCAGAACAACCCAAGAGCAAAGAAATTAACACCAACAAGACAAAATCTACAATACCAGGATCAACTAAAATGAACCAGAAGAAACAACCGACAAACCAAATGAGAAAATTTCTCGTTACAAAATCCAATAACGAACTTTCAGAAAAATGCAATGACCCACACACTTCGAAGCAACAAAACAAAACAAATAAAAATAGATAGCAATTTCTAAATAACAATCACCAGACTAATAATGAAGACCATCAACCAACACTTAAAAATATCGGACAAAACAACAACCCACATTCAAACGTATTTAGACAAAAATCCTTCCCAACCCGGTTGATCACCGTGATGGGAAGAGTACGCTTTTTTGTACGCTAGATATTAATTAGCTTGATTCAAATAAATAAGAGTAGATCCACACCCCCCAAACGAAAATAATCAAACAAAGAACTGTATTCACAAGAACCAAATAGAAACTTTGAAAATCTGTACTTTTAATGTCAGGACACTTACCTCAGATGAAAAACAAGAAGAACTAAGACAAGCGCTGAAGAAAATAAAATGGGACATTATAGGACTATCAGAGACAAGATTACTAGGACAAAAAATAATACATAATGACCATGGTATCTTTTGCTACGTAGGAGAAACAAAAGGTCTCTACGGTGTTGGATTCCTTATTAAAAAAGAATTAAAAGACAAAATTACCAACATCCAGTTACATAATGAACGAATGTGCAGCATACAACTCAATATCAAAAACACAAAAATGACAATAATTCAAGTATATGCACCAACAGAGAAAGCTGATGACGAGGAAATGTTGAGGTTCTACAACAACTTAGAAGAAATATACACAAATAACAAAACAGAAATAATGTATGTGATTGGAGACTTCAACGCTAAACTTGGAAAGAGACTAAACGAAGAAGAAAAGAAAACTTTAGGACCCTATGGATATGGAGAAAGAAACGAAAGAGGAGAAAGAGTTATAAGATGGATCGAGGAGATGAATATGAAGTTCGGTAACTCGTTTTTCAAAAAAAAAGACAGCAGAAAATGGACGTGGATCTCACCAAATGGAAAAACAAAAAATGAAATAGACCTGATTCTGACGAACAAAATCGAAACAATCAAAGATTATATCTGTACTTAACAACGTTAACTTTGACAGTGACCACAGATTAGTAAGAACAGAGATAACAATAAATCATAAAACATTGAAAAGAAACCGACAAATCCATTATATTATATCCCCAGAATGATTCCTGACCAAAAAATACTTACAACCAAATACTAACAACAAAGATCAGCCAACTATTGACCTCAAATCAAAACGTACAAAAAATATATGACGAATTAGAAAATATCATCAAAACCTCAGCAAAACTATCAATCATGAACATTAAAACATCCAAAGATAAAATATCTGACGAAACCAAAGTCTTAATTGGAAGAAGAGATACCCTACGAACCAAACAACAATTAATTGACCAAGAAAAAACTGAACTTTATGAATTAAGAAAAACTATCAAATTAGAAATAAAGAAAGACATTAAAAAATTCAACGAAACAATAGCTAAAGATACGATTAGACAAACAAAATAATTAAGAAAAACAAAATCATTACTTAACAATCAACAAAAATGGATAATTAGTTTAAAAAGTCAAAATGGAAACAATATAACAAATAGAAAAGATTTAAACGAAAATGCCACTGAGTTCTTTGAAAAACTATTCTCCTCGACCAAGAACATAATTGAAGAAGAAAATATTGACATCATAGATATCGATCTCCTCACAACACAAACTCCTATGTTTTGCAAAGAAAATATTGAAAGGACCATAGACGATTTGAAAAAAGACAAATGTACTGGAAATGACGGAATCTCTGCAGAAATGATAATTTACGGAAAAGAATCACTTTCTGAAATCTTGACGTGTATATTTAACAAAATAACACAAACTCAACAAATTCCTACATAATGGAGAGAAACAACCATAACACTTATACATAAAAAAGGAAAAAAAGACGATTTAAATAACTACAGACCCATAAGTAATATTTCGACAATTTATAAACTGTTTTCAAAAACACTCTACAAGAACCTCAAGGAAGATTTCAACAACAAGCAACCTAGAGAACAGGCTGGATTCAGAGAAGGTTTCTCAACAACAGACCACCTACAGACGATGAATCAGATAATAGAAAAGTGCAATGAATTTAGACAACCAATATACTTTTTATTTATAGATTTCAGTAAAGCATCTGACTCTGTTGAACACAACACAATATGGACATCCTTAGAAGATCAAAATATGAACCCAAACGTTATCAAGACTATCAAAAACATATACAAAAATAATGTAGCACAAATAAAAACAGAGAGCACAGGACGTAAATTTAAAATAACAAGAGGAGTCAGACAAGGGGACCCACTTTCACCACCGCTATTTAGTGCAGTTTGAGAGGATATTTTTCAAAAGACGAACTTGACAAAATATGGTATAAAGATATGTAGACAACTTCTTTATAACCTAAGATTTGCGGACGACATAGTCCTCATCTTTACAAAAGCTGCACATATACAAGAAATGACAACAGAACTCACTAGCTTGTGCAACAACTATGGACTGCAAATCAACAAGTCAAAAACAAAAGTGATGACGAACCACATCAGAGAGGATATAATTTTGGACGAAGAAAAAATTCAATACGTGGAGGACTACATATACTTAGGACCAAGAAAAGGAAGAAATCAACAGACGCATCACAAACAGCTGGAAACAATTTTGGAGCCTCAAACAGATTTTAGAGTTGGACCAAAGTGTAGAAACAAGAAAATATCTCTTTAACTCCGCCATTTTACCGGTACTCACATATGGACTACAAACCCTGAGCTTGACTACAAAATCACTTGACCAGCTGAGAATCTGCCAGACAAAAATGGAAAGAAAAATCCTCAACATAAGACCTAGCGAAAGGATACGAAATGAAGAAATCCGCAAGAATACTCGAATAATTGACGTAATAGAGAGAACCAAAAGACTTAAATGGAGTTGGGCAGGACATATTTGAAGACTTCAGGATCAAAGATGGACAAAGATTACAACAAAATGGAGACCGGAAAGCAAGAGACCAACAGGACGACCCAACAAGAGATGGAGTGACAATCTTTGCCAAGTAAATGTAAATTGGTATAATGATGCAAAAAATAATAACTTTTAAATATTACGAATTTTCAATGTTTATAACTTTTAATAAATAAGGCAATAAAAGCTTATATATAATAAAACTATTACGAATCTTATTTTGAGAACCTCATTCTTCTTGGCAATGGTGAAGAGCATTTATTACATTCTTATTCTTTTTTGAAAATTCATATTTCCGCTTTATTTCATACATCGTGTGATCTTCTTTCCTAAAATCAAAATCAATCCTGTAGTCTAATGTTCTCTTCTGATTGTTTTCCACTTTTCATACTACATTTCAGCAATTTAACTTAAAACTTTATCAAAACTCATGACCTGAGTGCACATTGTTTACCATTTTTCTTTTTTTTTTAAATAATTTCTAGAGAAGTGGTATCCCGTTATTTTATATTCAAAATCCAGTTACTTTACATTCAAAATCTACAACAAAAATGGTCTTACTGTAGCGACTTTGAAAATGCACTTATGTTTTAAGGCCAAGAAAGAATTTTTAACAGAAGTATGCTATTTATTTTATCTATATGAAGGTTTTTATAATACAAATTCTATATACTACTGCAATAAATCAGCCAAGTAGAAGACTTAGCACTATTATTGTACTTGTTGAATTATTGGTTCAAAATAGCTTTTTTGGCCTTTAGTCTACAAAAATCGGCGTTTCGTTCGGGTGATCTCACAGGAACTCATCAGTTGACTGTGAGGACCTTGTCAATACGCAATTTTTGTTAAATTCAGTTCATCTTACATCGATTTTTTGACAAAAATCCAATGTGAACTATACCCAACCAAGATTAAAATTGTAATCATTAACGTTGGAAGATTTTCCCCGTGGCCTGGCATTGATTCTATATGAAAGTTTTTATAATACAATTTTATTTTATTTTATTTTATTTTATTTTATTTTATTTTATTTTATTTTATCGTTTAATATTTTTAAGATAATTTAGCAGTTATTAATAAAATGCAAAAATGAGTAACTTTAGACTCCCTTTCACTCCGAACACTCCAAAAGACTTTCATTGGATGTTCGGTAGTATGTAGTATCTACATAATTCCATTTCATCGGATTATTCGTCAAAGTGACGAATATTATAATATACATTCAAAAGTGCGATCTGTATGTATATCTCTGGGAAGTGAATTTTCAAATTCCATTTAAATAAAAAACGAAGGAAACACTGATTACAAGTACATATGTATTTTTTAGAACATGGTTTAATTTCTAACTTCAAGGTTATCGGTTAGAAGTACAATTAGCTCTTAGGTTGAAAAATGATCAGTATTATTACAAACGTTTTGAAAACCATATTTCGACTTACCTATCAGATGTAAATTCAATAGTTTCCCATTCGCGAGATCGTAAATCGAAACGCTCCATCGAACTTCCTAGTCCCTCGCAGCAATAGATATAGTTGTCTGTTATAGCACTAGTGCAATAACTATTGACTATATTAAGTCTTGGCATATTTTGCCAAATACCAACTCTTGGATCGAACATTTCCACAGAACTTAAACTTTTTTGATCCGTTTCTCCACCCATCACATACAAACATCGTTCTGTAAAAAAAAAATGAATATTAAAAACTATTCTGTACTTTTATTATGGATTGGAAGGGTAAGCAAAATCATACCACAAACAACAGCTCCCATAGAGCTCCTCTGTGACAACATTGGTTCAATAAGCATTGTTGTCCCGGTCTCTAAATCCATGCACTCAACTGTTCTGAGTGTACCCTTTGAACCATTTCCACCCATGGCGTATAAGAAATTGTCCAAAATCAGTGATCGATGGTGTGAGCGTTGTTCTTTCATTGGTGACATGTTAAACCATTTATTTTTATAAACGTTATAGTAGAAACATGTTCGTCTACTCCTGCCAACACATCCGCCTTGGACATATAAGAAATGTTTCTGACTTGCGAAACTCAGCGCAAATGCTTCCAATGGAAGAGGGCTAAGGGGTATCATATTGCCTGTAGTCATGTCGTATTTACCAAAATCAGGTTGACGACCCATTTTATCAAGCACAAAAATATTCCACTGGAATTTATTGATACATTGGTAGACACTGTCTACCCAATCACGACAATCCTTATCATCACAAAGCATGTTTATTGATTGAACAACTTCGTTACTCACACAAGCTGGATGTAGCTTGCTAACGAGTTGATTAAGATATTGCTGGCGCTCAGCTGTGTTGTGATCAATCCACTTGATTATGCTGCGAAGAAGTGCTTCTTCATCGTAGATGTAAAGTTCTGGATGTTCCAGAATCTTACTCAACTTTAAAAATTAAGATTAAAAAGAAAAGTTTTTTCATTTAGTATTCCTGACTTAATTTAATAATATATATAATTGCTTATACGAATTTTCTTTATGATTGCCGGAAATTGCAGTAAAAGGAGAATATAAAATAAAAAAATCGCGAATCCCAAGTCAGGTATTTAACATCTAAACAAAGTCTACAAGACACTAAGTGCCAAGTTTAAAAAATAATCCGAACAGCTATTTAAGTTGTGTGTGTGAGAATATAAAATAAAAAAATCGCGAATCCCAAGTCAGGTATTTAACATCTAAACAAAGTCTACAAGACACTAAGTGCCAAGTTTAAAAAATAATCCGAACAGCTATTTAAGTTGTGCCAAACGAAGGCAATTAAATAGAATAGCGAGAAGAATATTTTCAACTTTCAAACCACATACATAAATAATGCATACTCAATTGTGAAAACAATTTCAACTTTTAAACCACATAAAGAATGCATACTCAATTGTGAAAACAAAACGTTCTTAGAAGCATTAAATTGTTCCAAACGTTTCCGTTCACTGCGGCGTATACGCATTTTTTTTAACCCAAAATCAAATAGTCATGGAAGCTTTATGAAAAAAAAAAAATTAAGTACGATTCAAAATGGCTTCGTGCCTTGTGTAAAGTGGTTCTTAGATAAAAAAAAGGTATATTTTGCAGGCGCAACTGAAGATATGGGTCCGAAGTAACATTCCAAGTTTGAAATTAATGACATAATGTTAAAAAAGTATTTCGTTTCAATAAGTCCAGTTCACATGTACACGGTTCACATGATACATGAATATTCCGACTAAAAATCATATTAACAGTCTTAAAACTTGTCACACTGTAAGGTATGGGCCATCAAGTGATTTATTTTTAAATCACATGTTATGTTGGCACTGACAGCTGTTTCCCGCTCGAAATCTTGCCAGAAAGTCAGTATCATACCTCCGCGGAACGAAATGATTCGCTTTAACGTTGGGAAATATTCAAAACTTATTTTCAAAGTGAGTGCTGTGTAGCCCAAACAGATCTTTTGCCGTCTCGGAGCTGCAATTAGACCTTTTTGGGCTTTTTTCATCCAAGCAATCTGTGAGCTACAGTCCAAAACCATCAACAAGGTCTTGAAAAGTTGGAGTGACAGAATGCGAAGCCAGCCGAGGCAGCAAACTTGAACGACGACGTTGTATTCCATAAGTAATGGGAGTGTTTGCTCTTACTAATTAAGGGTAGTCATAACCCCTTGAGTGCGCGTATAATATAAAAAAAAGCCATAATACATGTACATTTTTTTTTATTTTATTGCATTTTTAAAAAGAAACTTGTCTTTGGCCCTCACTGTATTAAATATTACCCTTTGGCGTAATGCCTAGTGGATGTGACTGTCACGTCGTGGAGGTCTGTATTATATTTCCCACCGCCGATCCAAAAATATTTCTTACCAATAAAAGTGTTTCTCATCTTAGCCGTTCGGACTCAAAAGATAATACGCACTCATGAATGAGAGAGAATTGAAACTCAATAGGCCCTAATTCTCCCTTAGCTGTTATACTTCAAATTTATTTATTTCTTCATCGATACCCTACATTATAAAAAATAATTCAGAAGAACTCTAAAGCTCCAAAAGCTTATGAAACAAACGAGAACATTTTGATTTTATTTCTGCGGTGTTTATTTTAATATTTAAGAAACAAAAAGCAAATTCCTTTTTTAAATCTAAACCACCAATAAGAAAGAATTTATTCTAGGATCCCCCATCCCTGCTTAAATGACATTGAGGATTTTCAAGAATTTATTTCGGAAAAAAAATGCACGACTGGATTGTACGAACCTGCTCTTATGTAAAAGACTTAAAAAAATTCAAAATGAATGTTACTAGTGAAAGTGATTTCTTAAGCAAATGTTAGTTTATAAAAAATAAAATAGAATTGGTGGTGCAACAGCTCGAAGAAAACCAGGACCTATTAACTTACAACTCTCAACAATTCCTGTATGCATGTTACCAGGAATGAACGGGACCTACAACAGCTAATGAGCAGCACTTTTCAAGACAAGAGAAACTCTTAGAAGATGTGTCAATTCCTCGCAAGAGGCAGTACACCCCTGAAAAACTTATTTGCAGTGGCTGAGAATTGAAACCAAGACGTTCTGTATGATAATCCAACGCACTAACCATTATGTACTACTATCAATTATGCAATAAAGAAAATTATAAATTGTTGTAGCGGTCTAAAAAATAATTATTCATTTTTAGAACATTTTTAAAAAAAAAATTTGGAACGTCAACTTTAGATTTGTATTATTGTATGAATAAATACATACATGAATTTCAATTTTTGAGATATCGAATTTTCAGAAAAAAAATGTTAAAGTTCGAAATACAATGTTTTTCAAAGTTTTTAGAAATAGGTATATATATTAAAAATGTTCATTAAAATCCGTTATGCTGATAAAGAGAATCTCAAAATTCGAAGAATGGGTCTATGGTAGGTACAGTCCATAATATTTTAATTTTAAATTTTGTTTACTACATTTAAGATCGTATAAATTAATCGAAAGAAAAAAGATGTATTAAAATTCTATTTGCCGTTGCGAGAAAAATGCAATTTTCGAAAGGCATTTTTTAACATTTGTATGGTGGTGGGTACGGTTATTTTTTAGTCAAATTAAGTTTTTTGTCTTACAACTTGTAGATTATATTAAGAAACTTTTATTTACTTTGTAGATTTAATTTTCAATTAAAAAAACGAGAATGGGATTTTCGAAATATTGAGTTTTAAAGAAAACATTGTAGTTTTTTTTAGATCGAAAACATTTTTTTTTTGAAAATTTTAATACACAATACTGTGCTAGTTTTCTGGGAGCTTAAGCATACAAAAAATGATCAAAATTGGTTTTACCGTTTTTTAGAAAATAAGCATTAGTTTTTAGGTTTTTTTTGCCTTTCGCTTGTGATTTTGTTCAAATTGGTTTTATATCATTTTCGGAATTGAATATTGTAATTTTGTTGAAAGTTGGTGATTGCGGTGATTATCTATCACACATGTAATAAGTATTTAAAAACTAGGTATATTGTCATTTTGCTATTACGCGTGTTTTAGGTATTGAAAGATATAAAATAAAAATTAAATTTGCTCAATATAATCTCCTTTTGACAAAACGGCTTAAAAATATTTTATTCATAGGATTTTTAATTAGAAAAATAAATAAATAAAGGATATTAATTTAAAATTAATGTAGGTATAATAGGTTTTTTGGATACATTTTATCGTTAGTGTATGAATGTGAGTTTATTTGCACAATTAATTAGTTGAGAGAGGACTTTGGGCAGGAGAGGTGTGAAGGGCAATGTGTTAGGCAGAAAATTAAGTGAGTGTGGTTCATACACTTATGTGAGAATAATTGACACTTTGTTGGTAGATACATAACATATGTATTTTTTTTAATTTGAATTCCTATTAAGAGAATTGTAAAGGATACTTTGGCTTTGATTTTGGTTATTCATATGGGTTAAATTGGACAAAATAAAAGGCTTGTGCTTAAATTTTATTTGTATAAGTTTAGATATAGATGGTAAATATGGTCCATTAGTAGGTATTTTAAAATGACTAAAAATATTAAAAAGGTATCACATAAATTAACCCATTATGATCAGATATGTTTTAAAATATCAGATAAATTAACCCCTTAATGTTTTGGTTCTTTTTCAAAGATGATTTTTAAATTTTGTAAAAAATAAAAAAAAACAAAAGAGTTTTAAAGAGCTCAAGTAGGTCTTGTTCTATAACTCTATGAATTCCAGCTCACAATGTCCCAAATATTTACCTACCTAACATACATATGTATCTCTCGGATTTTTTGTTTTTGAACGAAACGCTTTTTAATATTAGACATTTATATTTATAAAAATTTATTAAATATCTATCAATTTTTTTCCAGATCTCCTTAAAAGATATATAAAATCATTATTGATCAACAAAATTAATCAACTGCCCGATCAACCATTTCTATCCAAATGATCTTAATCTTATCTACAAAGAGTAACTCGTATACCTAAAATTCAACTAAATTAATTTGTTCAAAATCGAGATGTTCTTTTCCAAACCATTTTGAGATTTTTTTGTTACTTATATTTTAATTTAATAAGCACCTGTTGATTGCCAACAATTGTTTTTTTTTATTTAAATACAAATTATTGAAACAAAAAACCAATAAAACACGAGTCCCAAAAAAAAAATTATTTAAAATTTGAAAAATTTTAACAAGGAGCTTAAGAGAAAAAAATGCTTCATTATTTAGAAAGAGAAACGAAACAAAAACACTAACAATTTCTTCAGAACTGATAGAAAAAAAACTGTCCTTGCAGTTATTTTAGGCGGAGCTAAACCAAAATATTCACACGTTCAATACCTACTGCTTCCGCATGCTCTCCTGGTGATCCACTTTTAAATGAAACCGAGCTACCAGGCGAGCATGGGAATGTAAAAGTGCCTACGGGTTTGCTTAGTTTTTGAGTTTCGCGAATTTCCCCATTCCAACTCAGGCCAATGCGGCTTGACTCCCCCACTGAAAAAAAAGTAAGACTCCCCCTAAAGCAACTAAGCATGTGTAATGAAATATAACATGTGTGTAATACCCCAGTAGGAAATTTGCTCCTCAAGGAAAAATAAAGTTGAATTCCTCGTAGAAATCACGTGGTACTTTCATTGAGTAGAAGGTCTGCATTGGTTTCATTCATCGAAAGTCATGCAATGAGTCAGTAGTTTGCAATCCCAGTTGCATCTTGTGCTTTGTTCTCGAAAGAAGGTACAGAAGAAATGAAACAAAGCAATATCCTTCTTACACATCCTTAATGTTAATGAATACAATGCTGAACACGTTGTAATTATTCCTGCATCTTTTCAGTGGTTATTGTAATCCACAATTGAGTGTTTAATGCCTGCGATGTGAAAGAGAAAACAACCCTTTCTTTTCTTTGGAATTAAAAATCAGTAAACAACCTTTCAATAGAGCAAAACTATGGTGATCAGGTGAAATTGCTAGGGAAAAGGAATATATTTTTTCATGAACTTCGTTTACTGAGCAAAATAGTCTGCGTGCTGAGAGGAAAAAGAGAGAGAGAATTTGACCTGCAATAAACAATCCTTTTTTTTTTGGTTTTTCCCGCGATGGGTCGGCGTCTCAGCGACGCTCAATAGGTCTTTTTTTGTCATGAGTTATTTCTTTTGTTTTGGAATGATTTAGTGTCAATTTTGTGATCAAAGAAAACGGTTGTGCGGTGTTTTCTGTATTTTCAATCAATTTACTCAAGATTAAATAACAACCATGGAGAAGGAAAACAATTCACCAACGGTAAATTCCCTATATTCTTTTGAATGTTTTGCCAAAAGTAAATATTCCTCTTTTTCTTAGATCTCAAATGAACAGGAAAATAAAGATGAGTAATCCCTAAGCTGCTCCCCAAATTCTACCAAGTGTCAAAGGAGAGTTTTTCGACCAACTGTTTGTGTTACGTCTTACAACAAGACAAGACAATGTAAGATATATATATCTACTAACTTTTTTAAAATGTACTATAATAGTTAATAAAATAAATACGTACATAACACAAATTTAATTTGTTTTTTTCATTCAAGCGATAAATTTGCCTATACATTTCAAGCGCTTTTTTTATTGATGAAATAAGAAAAGAAATGGATAATGATTTCATTTATATTCCTTCTCTTAATAAAACATCGCCTAAATGCATTCCTTTTTTCAAAACTGAAAAAACGAACTTAAAATATGTACACAATTCTGTAGTGAATAATTAGTATTTTCAATGATTCTTTCCCTGATGCAATTGATTAAATGTTGACACACTTTTCATTAATTTATTTCCATTGAGGAAAGCATCACATCAATAGAACCAGTTTTTTCATACATAAATATTACCCATTAAATCGAAGATGCCGTGAGCATAGTGATTTCACAACAAAATATGCATCGAGAAAGTGTGTACCTCCTTCCAATGACAAGCCTGTGTTAAATTCCTCATAGGATTCCGTAGGAAATTCATGGGTGCAGCTCCTTTTCCTTGAGGAAACACCTACTTCTTCATTAGTGAATTTTTGGAAATTTCCTACTGGGACAGTCAATACCAACACCAATGCCACTCAGTTTGCGTGCGCAATCACTGTATTGCACGTGCATGCATGAGTGGTGGTAAAGGTGGAGCTTAAAATCGAACGTCTTACAATTTGCGAAATCGAAAATATGCAAAAATGTAATGCCTACTGCTTCCGCATGCTCGCCTGGTGGCGTATTGCCAAACTGTATATCAGTACAGAGCTCCGACGCTCTATAATAGACTACAGAATGCTCATTCAAATTAAGAGCATACTATATACTGTGTCAGATCAAAAGCAGATTTTTCTGTGTTGGTATACATTTTGCTCAGGAAACTAAGAGCAAAGTACCTGTGATTACAGAGCCATCGTTCACGTTGGTATAGTTATTGTGTGTGGTGAGTTCTGGGTTGGTATATATTTTGCTCAGGAAACTAAGAGCAAAGTACCTGTGATTACAGAGCCATCGTTCACGTTGGTATAGTTATTGTGTGTGGTGAGTTCTGGGTTGGTATACATTTTGCTCAGGAAACTAAGAGCAAAGTACCTGTGATTACAGAGCCATCGTTCACGTTGGTGTGGTTATTATGTGTGGTGTGTGGTGCCGTGACATAAAGGCCAAGTGACAAAAGGCCAAACATAAAATGTTTTGTCTTGAGCAACAGTACCTTGGGTGGCCCGCTTCGCGGGTTTTCAGGATTTTAAATCCCTTTTCGGGGCTCACACCCGCTCACGCAACTCCGTTGCTCCGCTTAGGGTATGTTCAGTCGCCAGGCAGGCGCCTGTAGCAACAGTTTTCCTGAGCAGCAGTACATAACTGTTAGTTGTTTACTCCAATTAATGTAAAATACAAAACTGTTGCTACAGGCGCCTGCCTGGCGACTGAACATACCCTAAGCGGAGCAACGGAGTTGCGTGAGCGGGTGTGAGCCCCGAAAAGGAAGTTAAAATCCTGAAAACCCGCGAAGCGGGCCACCCAAGGTACTGTTGCTCAAGACAAAACATTTTATGTTTGGCCTTTTGTCACTTGGCCTTATGTCACGGCACCACACACCACACATAATAACCACACCAACGTGAATGATGGCTCTGTAATCACAGGTACTTTGCTCTTAGTTTCCTAAGCAAAATGTATACCAACCCAGAACTCACCACACACAATAACTATACCAACGTGAACGATGGCTCTGTAATCGCAGGTACATTGCTCGATCTGAACTAGCATATAGTTTGCTTCAGCTTTTTTAATATTTTACAAGCAAACTGCATGTGACCACAGAGCGCTCTGTGGTAGCATACAGTTTGCTCTACAATACTTTCAAATTCGGTGAGCAGAAAATGGCTGAGCACAGACTATGGAGATCTGTGCTGATATACAGTTTGGCAATACGCCGCCTGGTGATATATTTTTAATTACGTAATTTTGCTTAGGATCTTCTCCCTTCCTTCCACCCTGTTTTGACGACATTTTAATGTAGTTTCGTCACCATATAACCAAGATATAAAACCTTATTACCAGGCGAGCATGCGAAGGTAGAAGCTAGCTTTATTTGTTTTCCTTTTTTCTTTAATTTCGCAAACTTCTCCAATTCGGCCCTGTTCTCTCATTGAAAAAATATGGCCCTGCCCTCAAGAAACAAAATAATGAAAAGTAAACAAAATAACAATAAACACTAACATTTCTTCAGTTTCTCCATGATTACTTAAAACTAAAACCTGCGCGTACAAAGTCAACACCAACACCAATGCCACTCAGTTTGCATGCGCAACCATTGTATGCGCACGCGCAGGCATGAGTGAGAAAAAAAACGATATTATGAATGTAGTCAGAAAAGGTGGAGCTTAATAGCCAAAAATATACTAGTTTGGAAACCTACTGTTTCTGCATGCTCGCCTGGTGATCCAATTTTAAATTACGTCATTTTGCTTTAAATTTGGTTCAAATTACGAACGTTCAGCGATCAACTCGTAGATGTCGTTAGTTACACCATATTGAGAATTAATTTTTGATTTTAAATTTTTTTGAGATTGTTTTTGTCATTACCAAGAAATAAATCCCAATTACAAATTGTTGTAGCGGTCTAAAAAATAATTATTCATTTTTAGAACATTTTTAAAAAAAAAATTTGGAACGTCAACTTTAGATTTGTATTATTGTATGAATAAATACATATTGAATTTCAAAAAAAAAAATATTCACCCCTGTTCTGATTTTCGTTCCGAATTGAATTCGTTGCCGAAATTGATTTTCGTACGGATTTGAAAACGACGTTCTTAATTTCATACGAATTTGCTTTGCAGTGGTACCAACATTCAGACAGGTTTTCTGTTACACATGTGCCTTCCATTTCATAAAAGACAAAAAAATAGTTTTTAAAGATATCTATATTTTTAAAAAATATTTACATACATTTTTAGATTTACGAATTCAAATTCTGCAGACAAAATCGAAACGAAATGAAAACGAAAGTATTACTTTCGTAAACGAAAATCAGAACAGGGGTGATTGACTCGTTTTTGAGATATCGAATTTTCAAAAAAATCGATTTTTTATTTTAAAAACTCATAAAATATTTTTTTTTTGAAACGCAATGTTTTTCAAAGTTTTTAGACGCTTCTCTGTAAAAAAATTTATTTAAATTCGTTATGCCAAAATTCGAAAAAATGATTCTATGGTAGGTACCAGTATATAACAGGCCAGTGTTTCATAATTTTTTTATATGAATTATAGTGCGTCAAAATTATTTGAAAGAAAAAATTTGTTATCAAAATTCTATGTGGCATTTTCGAGAACCATACGAATTTCGAAAATCATTTCTTTACATATGTATGGTGGCTACCGTTATTTTTAGATAAAACAAATTTATTCTTCGCATCTTGTAGATTTTAATACGCAATACTATCCAAACTTTTAACGAGCGCATTGAAAATTATAAAAAACGGTTGTACCGTTTTTGAGAAAATCAAAAATAAAAAAATAAGTAGTTCGAAGGGGGTCCCATTAAAAACCATTTTTCGGAAATTTGTTTTAAGCATTACTTAGCTTTAACTAAATGAAATTATGTGAATTTTTTTTATAAAATCTGTGCAACAGTTTTTGAGGAAATAAATATTTTATTTTATTTTATTTAAAAAAAAAAAATCGTATGGCAGGTACAGTTATTTTCGGTCTTCAAAAAAAGAAAAAAAAAACTTTTGGGAGGAAATATTTAAATATGCTATATACCAAGTTTAGAAAATCGAAAGATTAACAAATCTTTTATGAAAAAATAAACTTTAAGATTGTAGCTTCTCACCGAACGGATATTATAAAAAAGTCGATTATAAAACGTAAATCATTAATTCAATAATGTTTACATTAATGAATAAAAAGTATCCAATAAATTAATTTCAATATCTTACAGGGTTTTTAAGAACCTTACAGATTTGGTGTTTTATGTGTAAAATTTTCTGTAACTGTGTGAGCGAATAATTTTTTTTTTTATTACGAAATATTACTATAGCAACGATGCTTTGCTTGAAAAAGGTATCACATATAAGAAATTGGTGGTAATTTTCACATTTTTTTTCAGTTAAAAAATAGTCACAATCAAGATTAACAAAATCATTGCTTAAAAATATCGAATCATTACTATTTTATAATATCACAATTTCTAGGTTTTAGAAGACTTAAATCACCTTTAAATTATCAACTACATTATAGACTAAGAGCCCACAGCAATTTTTGGGTGTGATTGATAACAAAAAATAATTAGCATAATTAGATAGGCCCTTTATAGTTATTTACAAATGTGAAAGTCTTGCATACTCTAGTGGGAGCAATAGTGCATAATAGTGTATCAATTATGCAGTTCTTTCCAAGTCCAAATAATTGTGAAAACAACTTTGCCATTGAAAATATCGAGGTCCAAGACGTTTTACAGACAGCCTTCTGTCTGCTAGACGTGATAAGAACATGCTACTTCTTGCACTAAGAAGGCCACCTTCAAAACGTCTTGGACCTCGATATTTGCAATCAGGGCACTTAGCTCTTCATTTTGAACTTATGCCAAATTTTGTATCCCAATTTTTTAGAATTTGGAAAGAACTGCATACTTGATGCACTGTAACTATAATCCACTATTGCGCCCACTAGAGTATGCAAGACGTTCCATTCATAAATAACTATAAAAGGCCTATCTAATTATGCTTATTATTTATTGTTATCAATCACACCCAAAAATTGCTGTGGGCTCTCGTTCTATAAGATTTATTTTTGTTTCTACATTTAAGATTCTGATTTACATAAAGAGAGGGAAATTGTATATTTGCCAATTACACTTTTGGAAGTGCCAATCGATTAGTTGTTTTGTATTACAGAAATGTTATACACTTGTTTAAATTCACTTGTACCTGTTAACTATTGAGAAATCCAATAAATTGCAAACCGGTATTTTTTGAAAGGTGTTGACAAAAATTCAAAACTTCGGATTTTAGAGTAAATAACTTTATACCGATTTTCTTATTTCTATTTCCAAATTCAATACCTACTTAATTTTTGGAAAAAAATTGCTTTAACACCCCTGAACCAACATTCCTTTGGCGTTATTAAAACTTCTGAGAAAAAAGACCATTACTCTACCATCAGAAAAAAATAAAATCAATGAACTTAACAAAATCCCATATATGGGATATTCGTAAAAAATTATGCCATCTAATTGGTCAGTAATTTGTCTTGGAAATTGGTCAGCCATAAAAAATTCGTAATCACGGTCACATGCGATTTTCGAAACCCTATTTTTAGTATATTTGCAAAAATTATATACCATCCCAAAGATCACTGGATCCTTAAAAATTGTCAACTATTTTCAGTAATTGGTTAGCCATACATTTTTTTACGAATTTGAAGTTTGATTCAAGGTTACAAACAAATTTTGGCACCCCATTTGAGTCATTAAAAGGTCAGAAAAGATCAGCTAGTTTCAGTAATTAGATTTGATAGTTTGATGGTTGCGCACCCTTTATAAAAAATCGTAAAAATATTTCTGAACCACTGTGCCACTCCCAAATTTATTTAAAATTTCATGAAAGTTTAAATTTTATAACGAAAAATTTATTTCATTTGGATTAGTTAGCCCCTTTTTCGAAACTTAAACAATATTTTATTGATCGCAGTTATTTATCCTTGAGCTATGAATTGTGACGTTATTAAATTTTTAAATTTTGTTTAATTTATTTTGTTAAAATAAATGTATTGATATTCAATCAAATTATTGAAAAGTATGAAATTAAAATTCTACTGGTCAACGGCCTTGGCTTTGATGAAAGCATCGCTTCCCATCGATCAGCGAAATCAAGCATCATTGCGCGCGGTTAGTACTTGGATGGGGGACCGTTCAAATACCAACTGTGTGCTGTTGACATGTGTTTCTTCTGTTGTTCTTTCTTTCTGTGTGTCTCTCTCTGTTGTATTGTCTAAAGCCGATGGCCTCAGTTGCCAGTGCTTTTCAGTGTCTCTACTTCGTAGATTTATCTACGGAGTAGTGTAAAATGTAATGTAAAATTCTACTGCGAAAGTTTTGATCTTACTGCGTAAAGAACCTTCGTTCTAATAAAGGAGCTTCTAAAAGCAATGTTAATGATTACTTATTTAATGCAGTTTTAAGATTAAGATATGTCGAGTAGATTGTGCAAGTTCAACATGACGTTAAAATCTCGTATTTTGTTTAATATTTAAAAGTGTTAAGAAATAACAACTGCTTAACTGGTTAGTGATTGATTTGTGTTTAATTTAACCTAATAATTTCCGAAACTATAGTGTTTAAGAATACATAATATGCACATTATTAACAAAAGGCTGAACCTGGATTTTATACTCTGAAGGCGATTTCGGTTCTTCTTTTTTTGGAATAATTTCCAGTAAGCATAGCTCTCTCAGCACTCAATAGGACACTCACTTCCAATCACTAGGATGAGGATGTAAATTTGCAATCGATTTTCACTCTCTTTACCTGTGTGATATTTTGTATTAGGAAACATTTACTACCTGTGAATAGGTACGTATTTCCCATAAGAAATTCATAAAAATAAAGGGTTAATTGGAAACGACCGTTACAATTTCCAAAGATCAAATAATAAACTACTTAAAAATGGTAGTCACTATAGGATGAGACTTTAGAAAATTTTAATTCCACGTTTTCTGATTGAATCCAACTTCTAACAACCCTGAGAGTGTGGATGGGGACATTGTCTTGTTGGAAAATCCAAGGCAGTGGTCCGAAAAGGTTTTTTGAATGAGAGTTCCAGCAAATATTTGTTGTTGTTTCCGTTCATTGTTGTTGAAAAAAACTCCAACTCGATTGTACCATAGTAGGTAATAGCTCCCCATACCATTACACCTGATGTACGGCTCTGATGTCTTGCCAAAATAATCTTTCCCTTTCTAAGATCATGGCAATAAAAGTTGTACCCATCGAGGATGTCAAGGTTTAGCTTTTTTTCATCCGAAAAGACAAACGCGTTTCCATTCACTGATCCAAGCGATATGTTTTTACTTTTTTTTACTTTACAGATAATTCTTATTGCATGTTTTTCTTTAATTAATAACGGTTCAATCTTATTAAAATATGTGCCACCCCAACAAGAAATTCCATACTGCAACTTTGATTTGATTAACCCATTATAAACCAGTTTTAATATTGAAAGATTACAGTAAAGGCTAAGATGATAGAGTTGTCTTACAATCCTGTTCATATATTGTTTCAAGTAGGAAGTGTGTACTGTCCAACTAAAATTTTGTTCCAATATAACGCCTAGATATTTGAAATTATCAACACATTCAATTTTAAAGCAATAATGACTGCAGGTTAAATGTTCATCAAATAATATAGAACCACATCCTAAATTAAATTTTGAGCAGCCAGGTGAATGATAATATAAAGGCAAGTCCAAACAGTGGTTATCCTTGAGTTTATAAATCATAAACTTAGTTTTATCGCTCATTATTAAGTTATGTTGATTAAACCAACGCCTAAGAATATCTAAATCAAAATTAACATTGGAAAATAAATCAATGTAGTTTGTATTCGCATAGGAAAGCGCCGTATCATCAGCAAATGCTATTATTTTGCCCTTAAAAGGTTGGATGAATAATGAGTTCACAGTTCACATATATAAGGAACAATATCGGACCCAAAACAGATCCTTGAGGAACACCTAGATTTAAAGAACATTCCGAGCTTAAATTATTGTTAATCTTTACAACTTGCCTGCGATTACTTAAGTAAGATACCTACGAACCATTCATAAAAGAAACCTCTGAAACCAGCTTTGAAAAGTTTATCTAATAATAGAGAATGGTTTACCATATCAAAAGCCTTAGTTATATCGATAAATAATGCAGAAGGAATTTGAGAAGAATTTAAACTGTTATAAATTTCACCTGTCAATTTGAGCAAGGCACTTTCAGTTGATCTGCCTGTTCTAAAGCCAAATTGAGAATCGTTAAAAAAATTAGTTCTTTGCAAAAAAGATAGCATTCTGGTTTTAACACCTTTCTCAAAGATCTTTGAAAAAACAGAAAGAAGAGAAATAGGACGATAATTGTTTAACAGCGTTAAATCTCCCTTATTGTGAAGGGGAATTACTACAGCTACTTTCAAGGATTCAGGAAAAACACCTTTCAAAATACACAAATTAAAAATAAAAGAAAAAACTCTCAGGCTGAAATTGAGTTTGCTTTAAAATATCATCGCAAGATTCTGCAGTAGAAAAAGCAATATTTGTGGATCCATGACAGACACCAACATTAGTAAAAAAATTATTGAACAAATTAGCGACTTCCAATGGCTCAGAAACGGTAGAATTATTGTTGTTTATAATAATTTCGGAATTTGATTTATTTTTGTACAAAATTTCATTAATTACCTGCCATTCCTTTTTTGCATTTCCAACGTTCATAGCTAATTTAATTCTGTAATAATTATTTTTACACAAGGGTATCTCAGTTTTTACTTTAAGACAAATCTTTTCATAATATAATTCTTTAATCTAGTGTTGTTGGGATGTTTTTTAATAAGTAAACAAAGCTGCTTTTTCTTTTTAATTTTCTTCAATAACGAGATGGACATCCATTGCTTCAGACATCTTAATTTATTATATTTTCCACATTTATTTTGGCTAAAAGTAGATATATAGAACTGCAACTTATTGAGAAATAAGTCAAAAGCAATCGATGGATCATCCGCATTATACACATCTTCCCAAAATTCAAGATTTAAATTAGATTTTAAGGCAATAAAATCTATTTTTTTAAAGTCTTTATATTCACAGTGTTTACTTCTAAAAACCGTAGAATTCAATTGAATACCCGTCAACCTATGGTCAGTTATTTTGAAGTCATAGGCCCATGTTTTATACTCTGTAGAATTATTTCTATTCAACCTAATAAAAATGTGGTCCAGGCAGGAATTTAACCGAGTGGGTTGATTGAGCAGAGATTCAAAACCATACGAAGAAAGCAACGATAAAAAACTATCAGCATCAGGTGATTGACATATAATATTTATATTAAAATCTCCTAACAAAATACAATTTTTAAATTTTTGAAGCTCCAAAAATCCTGAAAATTCATTTAAAAAGCAACCAACTGTACACTTATGCAATCTATAAACACAGATAAAGCAGTATTGAACACCAGAGAGTTCGCAAGTGACACTAATTATATCTGCATTTTGTAATTTAAATTTATTAATTACACACCCCATTATATTGTTTCCGTAAAAAACCGCGACACCTCCAGCAGCATATGACTCATTACAAGTAGCATTAAGTGTAAAGTTAGGGATATAATTATAATCAGATATTTCTTCTTCAAAGATCCAGATTTCCGAAAGAAAAATTAAATCTGGAAAATGATCCAAAGGTGTAAGATGAGAGAGAAATGTTTTAAAATTAGATCTCATATACTACGAACATTTTGGTGAATAATTGAGAAACCAAAAGATAAATCATTATTTGGATGGTCTATACACAAACAATTTAAATTATTATTATACATAATTCAAGCAAATACAAAAAAAAAAACAATTAACTAATCTAGTTCAAGTTTAGTAAAATCTTCAATTGAATTAATTTTTATGGCTTTGTCGCCTTCTTTTTTTCTGATGAGTACAGATGCATCCCTAACCCAGACGAATTTATATTTATTCTTATGTATTGTATTTAATTGTATTGTTTCCCCTAAGGGTTACAAGCTGTCCGCCTCCTTACTCTCTCTACTCTCCCTCCTCTCTCTACTCTCCCTCCTCTTGTTCATTCTCTCTCTTACCTTTTCTCACCTTCGGGGAGAGTACGATAACTTGGCCGCCAAGATTTGATGACGGATTTTTGTAGAGGGGTTAAAAACAAGCACTTTTTACTATGGGAGGGGGGGGTCTATCTCCCCCCGTTTAGGAGGTAGGGGCACTTTTAGAAAAAATGGTTTAAATTGAAGAAAAAAATATTAAAAAACAACGGCAACACCTACAATAAAGTACTATACTGCGTTTGAAAGCCAGAAGATTGTTCTATAATCCTGCATTTAAATTAAATTACTCATGTCAATGGTTTTTGAGAAATTCGCATTTAAAGTCCAAATTTTGATAAAAAAAACGTGAAAAAAAAGTTTAGACCGATTGTTTTCAAAATTGTGAAATGAAATTGTAAATTAACTTATATGTATTAATGTATCTATCAGTTTTTAATCGAACACAAAAAACCGCATGGTTCTATGTCTTCTGGTTTTTGAGAAAACCTCCGTTTAGGAGGTAAGGGCACTTTTAGAAAAAATGGTTTAAATTGAAAAAAAAAAAATATTTAAAAACAACGGCAACACTTACAATAAAGTGCTATACTGCGTTTAAAAGCCAGAAGATTGTTCTATAATCCTGCATTTAAATTAAATTACTCATGTCAATGGTTTTTGAGAAATTTGCATTTAAAGTCCAAATTTTGATAAAATAACGTGAAAAAAAAAGTTTAGACCGATCGTTTTCAAAATTGTGAAATGAAATTGTAAGTTAGCTTACATGTGTTCCATGTATCTATCAGTTTTTAATCGAACACAAAAAACCGCATGGTTCTATGTCTTGTAGTTTTTGAGAAAATCGAAAATTACCAAAACTGCTTTTTTTGATTTTTGGTGGTGACGGTGATTCCATTTTAAGGATTAATGTTAATAAACATAATGAATCTTTGTTAGTTCAGTACCGCAATTCATTTACCGTTACCCAGAATGCACCATGAGGAGGTAGAATTGCATCTGGGTCAGTTATTTTGTCAGTTAGTCAGTCATAGTTAGTTAAAAAAGGTCAAAATGTATTAAAAAGGTGTGTAAGTCTCGTCAATAAAGACATCGTCCGTACTATAACTGTCGAGTTCGTTGAGTTACTCTTTTATGGTGGGAAGCCGAGGATGTTTTGGTGGTAAAACACTTTCTAAATTTTCTCTCTGAAGGGTGGGAGGATCGATGTCTTTTAACTGTAAACCCTCACATATATCACCATCGGTATAACAAGGGTAAACTTTTTTTACATCTGATAAAAACTCTATTATTTGCGAACCCCAGTCGTCCTTATATTTCCTTTCTAGGCAGTATTTTCGATAGAAAAATAGTGCCATGTATTGGTGAACATGGTCGGAAGTTTGTTTTGGTTTTCAAGATCGTTTATTGTATTTTATATGTATTTAGTGGACATTGGATAAATAGAATAAATTTGAATTTTTTTAAATACAGATTCTGTGAATGCAAAAGAAACTTTGCATGCACCCAACCTCGCACCTACCCCAAATCCTATAGTGTGCCCAAGCAGGGGGGTTGCAGGGGGGCAGCATGCCCCCCCATACATACTTTACTGTTTATATATTGTAATGTTGGAAGCTAGCACTGATTTATTTATGTAAGGAAGCAAAAAATATCAAACATTTTGTAGGAAAGTAGTTTCAGTTATTTTCGATTTTCTCAAAAACCAGAAGACATAGAACCATGCGGTTTTTTGTGTTCGATTAAAAACTGATAGATACATGAAACACATGTAAGTTAATTTACAATTTCATTTCACAATTTTGAAAACAATCGGTCTAAACTTTTTTTTTCACGTTATTTTATCAAAATTTGGTCTTTAAATGCGAATTTCTCAAAAAACCATTGACATGAGTAATTTAATTTAAATGCAGGATTATAGAAAAATTTTCTGGCTTTCAAACGCAGTATAGCACTTTATTGTAAGTGTTGCCCTTGTTTTTTAATATTTTTTTTTTTCAATTTAAACCATTTTTTCTAAAAGTGGCCCTACCTCCTAAACGGAGGTTTTCTCAAAAACCAGAAGACATAGAACCATGCGGTTTTTTGTGTTCGATTAAAAACTGATAGATACATTAATACATATAAGTTAATTTACAATTTCATTTCACAATTTTGAAAACAACCGGTCTAAACTTTTTTTTCACGTTTTTTTTTATCAAATTTTGGACTTTAAATGCGAATTCCTCAAAAACTATTGATATGAGTAATTTAATTTAAATGCAGGATTATAGAACAATCTTCTGGCTTTCAAACGCAGTATAGCACTTTATTGTAGGTATTGCCGTTGTTTTTTAATATTTTTTTTTTCAATTTAAACCATTTTTTCTAAAAGTGCCCCTACCTCCTAAACGGGGGGAGATAGACCCCCCCCTCCCATAGTAAAAAGTGCTTATTTTTGACCCCTCTACAAAAATCCGTCATCAAATCTTGGCGGCCAAGTTATCGTACTCGTGCCTCACCTTCTCTAGCTCCTTTATCCATTCTTCGCCCCTCCCTGTTTCGTCCATTATTTCCCTCATTTTGTCCCCTATTGATTTCCCTTCATCTCCGCCTGACCTGCATCTTTCTATTAAATGTTCCCACGACTCTTGTTCACCCTCACATACCCTGCACACCCTCTCTTCTTCTCGCCTCCAGTACCACCTTTCTCTCACCTCATTTCCTAGCCTTACTCTTGCTATTCTCCTTGTCCTTTCTGTATTCCATCCCTGTGTCAAATATTTCGGTATTCCCTCCGTCATCACTTCTTTATACCACTTGTTATACCTGGATTCTTTGATTAGGTCTCGTCTTTCTTTCTCCTGCTCTTTTCTGCTTTCCATTTCCAGTCTCTCATATCCATTCAAACTATCTTCTCTTCCCTCCCTTTCCTTCATTTCTTCTCTCTCTTTTTCCCATCGTGATCTTCTCCCCCGTCCATCTCTCTGTCTCTCTTTAATCTCCTCCAAACATTCCCTAGCTATTTCACTTCCTTTTCCAGATGCTAACTTCTCTTCATAATTCCATGCCCTTTTTCCTGCTCTTATCATAATCTTATCTCTTTTCGTTTCCTCTCTCACCATGTATCCTGGAGTTTGTCATTCTACCCCTAGACTCCATTTAAGGTACCTTTCTTGCATCCTTTCCATTTCTTGTCTCTCCTTCCATCCCCATACTTCTGCCCCATATCCCATCACCGTCCACACCAGGGTGTCGAAAAGCCACATTTTCCTCTCCCATATCTTTTCAAATTTCCTTCTTCCAATTCCCCATGCTTCCTTCATGACCGCTGCTGCCTTCTTTATTCTGTCCTTTATATGTGCCTCCTGCCCACCATTCTTTTTGAACACATACCCTAAGTATTTAAATTCTTTTACCTCTTCTATTTTCTTTCCTCTCCATCTCCAGTCTACTGTTGTGTTCCTCCCTCCTCCTTTTCTGAACCTCATCACTTTCGTCTTTCCCACGTTCACTTCCAGTTTTTTCCTCTCAAAATACTTCTCTAGTCTTCTTATCATACTTTGCATCTCTTCTTCATTTTTCGCCATTACCACCACATCATCTGCGTAAGCCAGTGAGCAAATCCTTCTTCCCTTCACTTTGACCCCTCCCCAGCTCCCTTTTCCCAGTTCATCTTCTATATCCGCCGTTAACAAGTTGAACAGAATTGGGCTCATCGGGCATCCCTGCCTTACTCCCTTTCCCGTCCAAAATTTGTCTCCCATCACTCCTGCCGCTTTTACTCTACTCGTGGTTTCTTCGTAGACTTCCCCCACTCTTTCCCTTAGCCCTTCTCTCACTCCTCTTTCCTCCAACGCATCCATCATTATTTTCCTGTCTACTGAATCAAACGCAGCTTTTAGATCTATAAACAGTGCCACTAGCTTACCCCTCTCCTCTGCAACCTCCCTGTTTACCACATAGTTCAGCACATATACGTTGTCTATCGTCCCTACTCCTCTTCTAAAACCTGTTTGATTTGGTGGTATCATCCCTTTCTCCTCTGCTTCTTCTTCTAACCTCTTCGCTAGAACCGCCGTATATATTTTGTATAGCGATGGCATGAGCGTTACTCCTCTGTATTCCTCTACCTTTGTTCCTGCCCCTTTCTTTACTATCGGCGCGATCACCCCTTCTTTCCAGCCCTCCGGCCATCCACCTCCTCTCCAGACTTTCCTACAGATTCCCCACGCTACCTCTATACCTTGCTCCCCTCCATATCTCCATGCCTCATTTGGTATACCATCTATTCCTACAGCTTTTCCTTCTTTGAGATTTCTAATCACCAATCTGATTTCTTCTTTACTTATCTCTGTCTCGTCTCCCTCTCTTCTTGTTCCCTCTGTTCCCATTCTCAACCTTTTTTCTTCTCCTCCAATTAAGCTCATAAAATAACTTTTCCATTCTTCTGCTTCAATCCCTTCCCCCATTGTTTTTCTCTTCTTTCTGTCTCTATTTATTATTTCCCACACTTTATTTTCAGTATTGGCCTCTGCAATTTCTCTTACCATCTCCTCCTGCTCCTCCCTTTTCTTTCTCTCAATCATCGCATGATATTCCCTTTTTTTCTCCCTGTATTTTTCCTTCGTCCCACTTCCCTTTCTCCAACACCTTAGCTCCTTTCTTACTTCTCCTTTTTTCTCCCTACATTCTTCATCCCACCATCCTCTCATATTCCTTTTTCTTTTTCTTCCACCTATTCTTATGTTTAAGATCATTTGCCATTTTCAATAATGACCTAGTGTAACTTGTAAGACTGTCGTTGATGTAGATCATGCTGCTGATATTGTCGCTGCTACTATCATTGTTGTTGTTATCATTGGTGCTTATTTTGACATTCTCTTTCGTTCGAAAGTGAGTCGAATTCGTTGAAACTTAATTTTGAAACTCGGCGATTAGAATGTTAATCGAACAAGTCGAAAGTTCACCCAATCCATAGAAAGTTCATTCATTTGCGAAAGCTAATTCAATTTTGACATTCGAAAGAATAGAATTAAATGTCATTTTTGTGTCGTTTGAATTTTTCTGTCGAGTAAGCAACAAAAGATGTACATAAGTTTTTAATTATTTCATGGAAAATAAATTACTTTTATTAATTTTTTTGTTGTTTCATGTTTAAAGGTCTCATTCCAACTGGAAAAACCGCGAACAAAAGGAAAAGTTAATCAAAATAATGGAAGAAAACGCGAAGGTAGCCAAGGGTTTTTTTTACCACCCGCGTTGATACGGAAAGCATCCACTATCCTTCTCCTCTGCACTTCTTCAACACCATCTTCATTTATAACAACCCAAATGCCATATTTTTATTTTTTATTTATTATTTTAAGTTTTTATCAAAGAAATTTAAATTATTAAACAATAAACAAAACAATTACAAATAAACAAAGATTTCACTTTTTGGTTTTGACATTTCACAAACACTTCTCTTTTGTTTTTGATATTTTAGTGTGACCAATGTGTATACGAAAAAAAAATAAAAATTTAGAACGCCGAATTCAAAACAGCCGAGTTGACATATAAAATGTAATAAATATGAAGTTCTTTATGGTTAAACTTTACTTTATAATGAAAAGTGTATTATTTATTTTGTTTCTTGATTCTTTATTCAACATCTATAAAATGTTTAGAAACAAAAAAAATGTAAAACGGTCATACTAATTCAAATAGAAATATAGTAAATGTCAAACAGCTGATAATGAAAATGAATGTTTTTTTAAGTTCATTTTATGCTATCTTTCGCAAATGAATGTTATTCGTTCGAATCTCAAAATAAAGAAAGTTCATTCGAAGGAATAGAATCATTCTAACGAATAGACTATTCATGAGAATGTCAAAATAAGTATGATTGTTGTTGTTATATTGAGCTCCAAAAATATTTGCCGACATTTTCTCTCTATTTTCTTTCGCTTTCATCATCAAACTTTTCTTAAATGAAAGAGAAGAAAACTTAACACACACAATATTCAAAGAGTGTTTTTTGTTATTTTTATTAGCTTTAACACTCTTAACATAGCACGATTCTATTTCGGTGGGATTAATCTCTCCATCCATGACAGTTTTGAACAAAGTGTTCAATTTATCAGACACGTTTGCGTTGTTTGCACCGGGAATTCCTAATATGTCAACTTCGCATTGTCTCTCTCCTTGCTCAAATCCATTAAGCTTCATCTCCAATAATTTAACTCTTTTATTAAGAGAAACATTACAGTCTTCAAGATTTTTAATTTTAGTAAGCGCTTCGGTATTAACTAGCTTAAGTTGAATTATCTCTTGGTAGTATCACTTTTATTTATTATCCTTCGTACCGTTGCTATATGCTGCCTTATTTTCCGCTTTTGGCTGGTACAACCGCTTTTCTGCTGTGTGTTCTCTTAGATTTTCCCATATTTTTGTCGATCCACAAGAGGACTATTTACAACATTCTACTTCTATTAAGAGTCCTTGCCTCGGCCTGAGAGCAGCGCTGCAACCCTAAAGATAATCAAGCGAAGTATTTTTCAGAAAAAAGCGCAGTAGATTGCAATACACCGCAGTAGATTTTAAAATATGAAAAACAAAATTCAAATCATAGAAATACATTTTATTTATGAATGAAAGCAACAGATTTTAAAAAAATTAACTCAACAGTTAAAAAAAAATTAACAAATTTCTTAAACTAAATAAACAAAAAATCACATTTCATTTTGAGAATTCTTATGCTAGCTACACACGAGGCAACTGTTGCCGCAAACACAGTACAGTTGGAGCAACCGACCGAAAATATCAAAACATTTTGATATTTCTGGCAACGGTTGCAGCAACTCAAAATTAATCGGCAACACAGCTACACAAGAAGCAACCGTTGCTTCAACATGACGGTTTTCATGACGAATATTTTAAATATTCTGGCTTTTGACCAAAACTTTGTTATGTCTGAAGGGTCATTGTATTTTTAAACAAAATCATTATTGCCATTTTCAGATGAATGTGGAAATTCTTCCAAAATGAATTTGAGTTTTTCACTGAATGCATTCAGAGTGAGTGAACATGGTTGGGACAAACTTTGGTTAAGTACTACGAGTATTAACATTTTTGAAAGAGGAGTAGATTCGTTTTGCTGCGCAGTAGATATTCATTTGGGCCAAAACGCAGTAGATCTACTGCTAAAGGAGTAAAGTGGCAGCCCTGCCTGAGAGTCCTAAATCCTTGAAAGCATCTATTTTTCTCTTTCTGTTGCTGTCAACGTCTTTCCGGAACCTATTTGTGTTTCAAATTAAATAAAAATAGTTCCTTTTAACACTTTTTCCAATATTCTAAACAAAAATTAAAAAAAAAATCACTCATGTGAACTTCTGCAACAAAATATTCGCAATGAACTCATCCAAGTGGCGCACCTTTTTGTACCCATTTAAAATAGTTCATAATTTGATCTTGGAAAATTCCAACGGTCATGTCTTATTTACCCTTTGATTTAATAATTTTTTTTTTCGGAAAATACGTACATATTCACAGGTTGTAATTGTTTCCGGGTACAAAATGTCCAACAGGTACGAGTAAAGAGAGAGAAAATCGATTGCAAATTTTATGGTCTCATCCTAGTGATTGCCATTGTATATCAACGAACATAAATTAACTTTACTGAATCTAGTTAAATAAATGTTGGTTGCCCGATCTTTTATTATTAATAATATTATGAATTATGATCAAGAAAATTACCTCATCAAATGAAATGCATAGAAATTCTTCACCTCTAGAAACTTCTTGAAAATGCTTAAAAACATAATCACTCGCAAATTCTTCAAGCTTTGGAAATGAATGGTTTTCTGAAAAAAAGAGAAGATGCGTGTAAGAGTTTAGTAAACCAATTTATGATTGCTTTTAGGCCGGTATTCACCGAGCGCTCTTAAACGGCTCCTAACTTTACGAGGCTCTTAACTTGAAATTTCTTTGGGGTATTCACCAACCACTCGCAAGTGTTTTTCGAAATTCGAAAATGAGAGCCACTCTCTCTTGTTCAGGCATACCCAAACTTTGAAATCAAACTGTTTTCGAACTTGAATGACAGCTGGCAGTGAGAATCCTTCCGTCAATTTCGTATTTTGCTTGGGGAGCGTTGCTGGTGATGATAACTGGTTTTGGTTTTGCACTCACTTTCATTGACGGTGTTCACATTGGACTCACTCCGCCGACTTATTTTGATGTCTCTGTATTTTTTCTCGTTCGCACTTCATGGTAAGAAAAAGACGGCAAAGTGAGGCAGGATTTTTAAAACAAATTGAAAATTAATGGATTTTTTTTGACATTTGTCTTGGTGACATAATATGACACACGAAGATACAGTGTATCACAAAAGTAAGTAAGCACTCATTAAAAAAAAAAAATATAATCAAACACTATTTGGAAAATAAATCGAAGTGCGAGAATGGTAAAATTGTTAACGAAAGTCCATCTACTATACACAAAATGATAATATAATAAAATAACATTGGAAGTTTGCAAAATGACCCTCGATCAATGACAATGACAAGCAGGAATGCCGTATTATTGTTAGGAAAGTGAAGAGGAATCCCAAAGTAAGCCCATCAAAGATATCAGCGGAAATAACCAAATAAAACAGGTAAGTCATGTAACCCTCAAACTATTCGACGAGTGCTCTACCAATCCGGTTATCATGTATCGGTTAGAAAGAAACCTTACATAAGTAAAATAAATCGCCAAAAGCGGCTCTTCTTTGAAAAAACCCATGAATATAAACAAGCAGAATTTTAGAACACAGTTGTTTTATTTGAAATATTACTTTTTAGTTCGAAATACATATAATTATAGACAAAAATATTAAGGTTTTTTTTAACATACTATCGATTGTTTGAAGGAAATGATCTTTAAACTAAGAGGTGCTTACTTACTTTTGTAATTCACTGTATATTTGTAGTGGCATAGCAAATGGCCAACAATTATGACAACTATAAGACGTCAAAGTGAGTCTGGAGTGTTCACACTACTTTTGTGTCTGAACACGACAGGGTGGCCTTACGTCAAAATAAATCGGTTGAGTAAGTCAAATGTGAACAGCGTCATTTGTTTAGTTTGTTTAGTTTTCGAATTTTCGAACAAACTTTCGAAGAGAGCGCTCGTAAGTTTAGGAGTGGTCGGGACCACTCCTAACCTTTAAGAGCACTCGTAGATCTTCACTAATATTGCTTGGTAAATAGGTTTATGAGCTTCTTAAGTTATGAGCGCTCGGTGAATACCGGCCTTAGTCTTCTAGAAAATGTTTATGCCTGAAAATTTTTATAATCTGCAAGTTTTGATAGATAATATGGAGGGCTCACAGCTGTACCGAACCAAGTCATTTTAAAGAAATCCAAAACTAACGCCAGGATTTCCGCAAAATTGACCTCTATTTAGAACTGTAATGAACTACATAGTTCATTTAGAGCTACATAGTTCTATTTAGAGCTGTAATGAACTATACATAGTTCATTACAGCTCTAAATAGAGGTCAATTTTGCGGAAATTTTGGCGTTGGTTTTGGATTTTTTTAAAATGACTTGGTTGGGTACAGCTGTGAGCCCTTCATATATTATGATAATATATATAATATATATAATATATATGAGATAAATGTGGTTCGTAAATTTTAAGCTTTTTCTTTCCGCGGACATTTATCATTGTAACTTTTTAAAATATGTTTTGGTTCCGAACTTAACGCGTTATAATTAAGAAATATAATTTAATTATAACACTATTGGTTTTATTCGAAAATAAATGTTTATGTATATAAGTTATGAACTCGATTAGTGATTTTATAAAGGAAAAGAAATAGTTTAACAGCGTTCTGGAGTTAACGAGATGTTCAAAAATAGGAAAAGGAAAAACAAGCTAAAACTTTTCATTTTAAAATTGTAATTTAAAGTTAATTACTAATAAAGCATCGAACGCATTTTGGATGTTCATATTCTATAGGTATTTGTTGTCTCCACATTTGGACTTCTGAGATAAAATTTGCTTCAGTGCAATTCAGTATATCACAGTTCGTGCTTATTGTGCACAAAGATCTTGAATTATTCGATGGCAAGGTCAAATTGAATCAGCAAATGAAGGTGCACAACCATCCTTGAACGACGTTTAGTTTCACAATTAATGGGAATGTTTGCTCTTACTAATAAAGCTGTAATGCATGGAAAAATAATTCTTTTTAATTTATTGCATTTTTTTAATAAAAATTTGTATTTGGCCCTTCCTTTATACATATATGTAACTTCAACCAGACTTTACTAATACACTTGCACGTTCATATCATGCATTTGAACAATGTATATCTTGCTCTAAGTTAATTTAATACTAAAACAGCTTTAAGATCGTACTAATTCTACTATAATTTTGCAAAATTTAAACTAAAAGCAAATAAATGCAACCAGTGCCGCCGCTGGGTGTTCGTGCGCCCTTGTGCAAGAACCTTAAACTGCCGCCCCATGTCTTGGGTGCACGGGGGTATTTACGTTGAATAAGTGAAAGTTTTATTTATTCTCCATTTCGCAGTTGAAAAATTTTAGCAAACGTGCATTGTTGTTGTCGCGTTCCGAGCTACACCAAATTCTTATACAATGAACGTAGTCATTATAGCATAAACATATGTACAGTTTTTGCATCCTTTTAAGATTATTTATTCTTTTTACGTTCGTAAAAAAATCGAACTCGAGGTTTTGATCAAAGTTGACATTACGATGATAGCGAAGACGAAAAAAGTGGGTCTCGAAATTTTGTCCCCACACGTTTATTTTTCTTATTTTTTTAAGACCAAAAATATCTACCTGCAATACATTTTTTTCGAAATTTTATAAATTGTTTTTTTAAAACAATGTCCAACAGATTTAACAAAAATTTAAAGAATCGGTACAACCGATTTTGATAATTTGTTTTATGCTAAAGCGCCCCAAAATTTAAAATATTCCTGTGCAATAAAATTTTCAAAACTTTTTTTTTTGGATTTCAATTTTTTTTTTCGAAACTCAATATTTCGAAAACCCCATGCTTGATTTTTTTATATTTTTTTTTTGAAAATTCTATATATCAAAAAAGGGCTAAATATTTTTTTTTGGAAATTGATTTTTTTGTTGTAAAGCAATAAAAAAAATGTTTTAAAAATGTGTATATAAAAGATTATTTGACTTATAACTTTGTTATAAATTTTGTTCTTGAATAAACAAATATTTGCTTGCATCACATGGCATCCTGTTCTTAGCTCCAGCTACCACTAAAAGAGTTGTTTTAGTCATTAAATAAATGAACTTTATGTTTACGAACAGTTTTTCTCTAATAGCATTCATTTTTGAAATTTTTAGTCTTTTACATAAGAGCAAGTTCGTGCGACCCAGTCGTGCATTTTATTTTAAGAGGAAACAAAAAATATGGTGATTGCGAATAATTTTCTTCAAAAAAACCATTTTCATATAAAATGCAAATATTCGAGTTCCTAGCACTATTTTTAATTTATGTACTCGTATGTCAAATCAGTCCTTTGGTAAAAACCCATAGTTTATAGCTTGACAGAAAGAAGACAAAGTAGTTTTTGATATTTTTAAAAGTTTTTGTTTTCACTTTCTTTTTGAAACACTTAATCATTTACTTCCGGATCTGGAAGTATTATATATAATTCCTTGACATCTTAGGTATGCTTTAATGAAATTTAACATTTTGTGGCTTGTGTGGGAACTATATTTTAATATAAATAGAGTCTGAACTCTGAATATCAGTTGAAAGCTTAAATTCGAACAACCAATGAAACGCTAAATTTCTGTGTTATTCTGATTTTGTTCAATCCGTTGACATTTGAATTATTTATCAATTCAGTTCCATAATTAATTAAAAACTATTCGTAAACCCTTATTTAAAAAGAAACATAAATATTTAGAGACACAACACATTTTTTTTACCGTTGGTTTTTTTTTTTGGTTTCCGTTGTAAAGATGGTTTGTTTACATTTTCCATCGGTTTTAAATCATCTTCGATTAATTTCGTTCTTAAGTTACCAACTTAGATTTAAGATACTCGTATTTAGCTATATCATTGCAATCAGAATATTGATACCCATTCATAGAAAAATACGAGTAATTAGTAAAATTAATGTTTTCGAGATACTGTTTTCGTTTCATTTTATGAGAAATACATGGGCTGTAAATCTAAAAAAATCAAAATCCTTTTCGATTTTATAGGTCTGAGATTAAGGTTGCGTGGAAAGCTATTTCCCAAGTGTCAATCTATAGCGACATGGCGTAGAGTAGTTTAGACTATGACTCCAATCGAAGAGGTTATTTGGTGTGAGAGGCGACAGTCACAAACAAAATATGAATACAGATTTGTAGTAGATTGTGCGTGGGAACTACGCCCGTAGTGAAAGGTCAAATGTAAACAAGTTCCAATAGCTTAAGGAAAACTTTTGGAGTATGCTGCATTGGTTGAGTTAGATCGATCTCTAAATTTTCCGCCCCTAGACGTTGGCGCCCTTGTGCGCCGCACATTTTGCACATATGATAGCGGCGGCCCTGAATGCAACCTAAACGCAAATGAGTAGTTAAGCGTGAACGCAAATAGATTTCACCCAAACGTAAAAAGATTTTATCCAAACGAAAATCAATTTAAAGTATTAGCAAATCAATTAAACTGTACAGTCGAATAATGTACTATGTTAAGACTGTTTTTGTATGATACTAGGATAAAAAGACGATTTTGCAAATTTTAATCGAGTTAAGCATCACACAGCATCTTCAGTATTTAATTAAAGTTAAAGTTTACTTACATATGTACTTTTCGATTGGAAATTCAGAAGAACTCTCCAAGTCGAATCGGGATGCCATTTCGAAAAGTTGTATTTGTGAAACTTCACATCCAGCCATCACCAAATTTTTGTTCACATTTTAAAAATGTTATTTTAAATTTCAGCTGTTTTTTTGATAAATTTCTTTAATTATTGTCACGTTGCTGCAAAATTATCTCGAATTTCAAATTTAAATTCGTTTCGATTCTGAAATTAAATCCAGAACCATGTCTCTATTTTTCAGGAGAGAAAATGGTGTTCCGAATGCCATTAAAACACTTTCAAAATTCCGAACTCTTCTGGATTGCCAATCGAATAGTTCATTAGTTTTTTGCAGAACTGTCATTGTTTAAGGTATGATCAGAAGGGCTTTATTAAAAAAAAAAGTATTCTTAATGCCCAACTATAATAGGCATAAGCAAACGTAATCTAATGCTAGAAAGCTAACTAAAATTTGCTTATGTTAGAAAATTTACCCCTTGTAATCATAATTGAATTATGGGCGCAAAACTATCTGTCAAAATTATATTCATAACTACGAAGTTTGGTTTTGATTTTATAATATTTTTCTCAAAAATGGAACTGAATAAAAAAAAAAATAATACTCAAAAAATTAAAGTTATAACATTTTTTAATTTTAAAGAATTGTTGTGTTAAAAAAAATTAATGATTTACTATAAAAGGAAACGTTCTTGTAGTGTGCGCTAAATCAATAGGAACAGAAAATAGAAAGATTTTTTTTAATGTTAATTTCTTAAAAATTAAGTAGCTTGATTAAGGCCAATTTTTTATTTATAACCGAATGCGTGCAGAAATGTGCAACCTTCTTTTAAATTTGCTACCTCCTCTCATGGTGAAAACTTCCATTAGAAAACTTGTTGATTCAGAAAGCCGTTAAGCTGTGCTACTATTGTAAGTTGCTTTCCTGAGAACAGATTCCATAATATATCCATTGCCTCACATACTATAGTTAATCGTCGTAAGGCACCTCCCTTCAGTCATGCCTGATCCTATAAGTTGGGAAAGACGTCAGAGATACTTTGGAGAGCTTTATATTACATCTACATACAGTACTGATGTGCAAAACATTAGCAACTATTATCACCTATCAAAAATACAACATATTCGACATTTCTAAGTTGTTAAAACGAAATTATTTCCATTGCTCTAGACTTCATATGTATCAACCTTACTGTACAAAATTCGAAACCACTAATATACAGACAAGTACAACAATTGCAACTGTTTAACAAAAAAAAGTAATGCATTTGGCTGTGCAAAACATTTGCAACTGACGGCCATGACTCATTTTGATAACGGTTAATTTGATTCATTTTGAAATTGGTAAATTTGTTTCTGTAGCTTGGTTTGTTGAGTAAGTATTAGCCGCGTGTTTGATCGAGACAAAAGCTTTTTAAGATAAACAAAAATAAAAAAAGTACAAAATAAACAATTTTAATTAAAATGGCAGGAAACAAGTATTCATCAGAAATTAAATCCAGAATTTTGAGTGACTTCAAAAAGGGATTATCCCAGAAAGAAATTTCAATCAAATATTCAATACATAAATCTACCATTTGTCGGATAGTTAAGTCTGGAAAGTTGGTGTGTCATCATAGAGGAGGAAGACCACGTAGTACCACAGCAAAAGAAGACAGGAAAATTATTGGTTTCTTTCGGAAAACACCAACAGCATCTTCTAAAGAAGTGAAACTTCAATTACAATTACCCATTGACTCATCTATAATAAGACGCCGCGCACTTCCGGCCGGATTGCGTGGTTTCCAAATAGCGAAAAAGCCCGTTTGGATTAAGCACGAACTCATTTGGAATTTGTCGAAATGGAAAACAATCTTGTTGTCTTGATGAATCAAAATTTAATATGCACGGATCTGATGGAAGGCAACATTTCAGGAGGCCAAAGGGTGAGAGACTAAATCCAAAGTATACCAGAGGAATAGTTAAACACGACAATTCGACAAGTAGAGGGTATAATGAAGTCAGAAGACTACGTTGAAATTCTAAGAAACACCATGCTTCCTTATGCGGATTGGGAAATGCCACTTGCCTGGACGTTCCAACACGACAATGACCCCAAGCACACAAACTGGCTTTTTGAGAAAAACATCACGGTTTTGCAATGGCCAGCGCAGTCTCCAAACCTAAACCCCATTGAGAACTTGTGGGAAATAGTAAAAAGAAGAATCGGATGCCAAATTTTTAAGCGGCAGAGCGATCTTTATGCTGAAATTCAAAAGGCAGTGGAATGACATACCAATAACTATTATTAATAACCTTATTGCTTCTATGCCTAGAAGATGTGCTACTGTTATCAAAAATAAAGGGTATGCAATAAAATATTAGCATTTTCTTGCATAAAAGTAAGAAAATTGTAAGACATGGTTCAAAGTTGCAAATGTTTTGCACAGCAATCAATCCGTATTTTAGAGTTTTCTTCGATTTATAATTTGTTTAAGTGAATAATGTTGTTTTTTTTTTCTACGAGTAAATTCATATGTTGTTATAAATAAAGTTTTCAAATTTGTGAAAAGAAGTTTGCTGTTTGCTTTTTCAAACACTTTTTATGAGATGGAAAGATCTGCTGGCTTAAGTTGCAAATGTTTTGCACAGCACTGTATGTATGTGTCTGAACCCAGTTACGAAGGTGATGACTTTTGAACTTTATAGTACATGCCTAATTACCTTGGGGCAATCGATAGCAAACAACAAAAATTGTTTTACCTTGTGTTGCACTACATAACTCCAAATTGCTAATTAATATCGCCGAATTTGAATACTCCATTTTTCTTTTGAATGCATTTACTAAATACTCCATTTTTCTTTTGAATGCATTTTTGCACTCATCATAATTTGAACGAAACTTAACGTATCGCAGGTGGATGCAATTATGGTTATTAATAAAAGTTTGTTTACCTTTGTATTATAGTTGAGCCTTTACCACGAAATTAGTTAGAAATATTCAATTGCCCTTTAGAGTGTTTAAATTTATAACAAAAAGCAAATTATTGAAAAACAGGCAAATGTCAAAAATGTTGCGCTTTAATATTTTTCAAAGCCACAAGTAGTATGCTCTTCCATTTAAATTTTGATATCGTTTTTATTTGGGAATCCGGAAAAAATGACAGTTTTTATTCTGAAAAGAAGAGAAATTTGCTTCTGGACTAAAATCAGAACGTTAAACTTGACAGCTGTCATATTTTGTATCCTAATTGTTCGAAGTGATTTTCTTTCAACAAACATTATTTTAGATTTTGAAATGTACATACATATGTATGTAAGTATGTATAACATTAAAAACATACTCATATCATAAGTTATCCTATTGTCTTGCAAATCCGAATCGTCGGAGAGAAAAAAGTGTTTAGTTGGGATCCCAGATAGGAGAGATATTCCGGATTGTCAAATAAAAATGACATAAGACAGTTTATGGTCATGATTTTTTAAATAAATTGGTCCAAAAACGATGTTAAAACTATGTATTTTAGTATAGAATTCTGTAAAAAAAACTTTCTCAAATATTCTATTTATAAAAGTATGTGGGTTGAAAAAACCAAAGGAATTGTAGTTTCTAGGTTACAGTTAAATATGTTCAGTATACTTGGACTTTTAAGAATAAAATGCACGACTGGGTCGCACGAACTTGCTCCTATGTAATCGACTGGGAATTTTAAAAACGAATGTTATTAGAGAAAACTGTTCATAAGGATAAAATTAATTTTTAAATTCTTTTTTAGTCTTTAACAAAAATTATAAGTCCTTGTAGTGGTTTCTGTAAAAGAATCTTTTATATACAAAGTTTTTAAAAGCTTTTTAAAAAAAAATTTTGGTACGCTAGTTTAAAGTTTTTATTATTGTTCGAATAAAAATTAAATTTACGAAAAGAAATATTGACTTGTTTCGGAGATATCGAATTTTCAAAAAAAAAGAAAAAAAAATAGATTTTTTTTTTCAAAAATTCAAAAAATATTTATTTTAAAGTTTTGAAATGCAATATGTTTTAGATTTTTTAGAAGCTTCTCTATAAAAATTTTCATTAAGATCCGTTATGTGGATAATGAGAAATTCAAAATTCGAAAAAATGGTTCTATGGTAGGTACAAGCTGTAATATCTTAATTTCAAAATTTTTTTTATTAAATTTAAGATCGTAAAAATTAATTGAAAGAAAAAAAATTTTATCAAAATTCTAGGTGCCGTTTTCAAGAAAAATACGATTTTTGAAAACCATTTTTTTTAATTTTTTAGCATTTGTATGGTAGGTACCTTTATTTTTAGGTAAAATAAAAAAATTTGTTTCACATTTTGTAGATTATATTGAGAAACTATTATTTATCAAGTTTAAAAAAAATCTAGCATGGGGTTTTCGAAATATTGAGGTTTGAAAAAAATTTTTTGAAGTTTTTTTTTAAAAATCCAAAAAAAAAATTTTTGAAAATTTGAGTACACAATTCTTTTTATGTTTTTGGGGAGCTTTAGCAAAAAAAAATGACCAAAATCGGTTGAACCGTTTTTGAGAAAATCAAAAACAAAAAAAATGGTTCCATGGGGGGTACCCTCAATAACCATTTTTCGGAAAATTTTTTTTAACCAATACCTAGATTTAATTAAATGAAATTTTTCTGTATCTTTATTTTTAAAATCTATTGAACAGTTTTTGAGAAAAAAAAATGTTTATAAAATTTTGAAAAAAATTCGTATGGGGGGTACCGTTATTTTTGGTCTTAAAAAAAAAAGAAAAAAACGTGTGGGGGGAAAAAATTAAAAATGATATCTACCAAGTTTAAAGAAAATCGGCCGAGTCGTTTAGCCTGGGGCCCTAGCACGTAACTTGATACGATCGAGTTAGGTCGATACAATCGAGAACAGGCAGTTCTTTCTTATGATCAGCCGATTGTTTTCGATTCGATTGAATCAAATAAGGAACTCCCTATACTCGATTACATCGACTAGACTCGATTGTATCAAGTTACGTGCTGGCACCCCTGTAGTCGAACAGACAGACAGACAGACAGACAGACAGACAGACAGAATTGCGAGACCCACTTTTTTAGTCTTCGCTATCATCGTAATGTCAACTTTGATCAAAATCTCGAGTTCGATTTTTTTTACGAATGCATAACTTGCCTTATAGTACCTATAAGTCGCAAGTAAAAAACTTATTTCATTACGTACGAAAGTTGCTCGTTGCTTTTTATCAAAAATTGACTTAATATAAATACCTCCCAACTTTTTAACTCCAAGGCAGTTGCTGGCATCGAGTGCTTTCACTATAAAATCACAACATCTCTCCTCAATCCAATCGATCTGAAGAAAGGAAGCCGTTGCAAGAAGGGTCTGGACATTCGTATGATTCACTATCAACTGTCCAGTGTAGATGTAGTCAAGGATTACTTTTAAGCAATCTGGTTCGATGTCATTTAAAACTATCTCCTTTTTGTCGCTTTCTGGAAAATATCCTATAAACAGTAAACTTGTGATATATTAAAGGGAATTCCACAATTATATTTTGGTATATACAAACCGCTAAACATTGCAAGGAAATACAAGCTGGCAGCTGAGAGGACATTCTTATGAACATTGAATTTCTGATCCCCGGCAACAAGAACAGTATCACATAGCTAGAATAAGAAACCTTAAACCAAGTGAATAAACCAAATATGATTTTATTAGAATCACTCGCATACCTGGCTATCATTTCGCTGTTCGTTAAGACGCAGCAAAATACCATCACTGTGTTGACAATTTGTGAATTTAGTACCAACTTTTTCGACACTATCCACTTTGTTTTCCATGCTTCATAAGAATAATAGAAATTAACTTACATAAATAAGAACATGTACTCTCCCAAATTAATCAATGCACTTTCTGCAATCAAAACATACAATTATTATCGATTAGCATGCGCTGTGCTGTTAGAGGTGGTTGTTCTCTTGGTTTTTCAATTGCGCAGGAATTCTATGTATTCATTGATAGAGCAGGCATATTTTTAATATTTGACACATTGGCTTCTAGTTTCAGATTAAGTTTAGGAAATTTGTTAACATTTTAAGGGTTAGACCGACAATATGTAGCTTTATAATTTTAACCCATTTATTTATGAAATACACCTGGTCAATTGATTTAACCTAGATACTCGTTAAATTTAAACAACATAATCATTACTTTGATTTAACCAAGAACATTGTTTGATTTTAAATAAGAAATGTGCTCAATTAATTAAGTGTATTTATTTGATTTTAGCATTCATTTTAAGCAAACAATCTTAGAAATTAGAAATCATAGTCTATTTTCTCGATTAAAATAACTAAGCTTTTTGATTAAACTTAGTTGTTTGTTTGTTTTTATAAGTTTCATTTAATCGAGTTAACTACGCTGCTTTTGGCAAAATATAATACGTAGTTTTTATCCGAGGTTAGTATGTTTTTGGCTACCAAGAAAATCAAACAAAGCTAATGTTTTGGAAATATTCATGTAAGGGGTTTTTCAATTGACGCCGGTAGATTTTGGTATCCTGTGACGGTCATGTTGTGTGCAAACGTTGTACTCATTTTACGGTAGACGTGGTAGCTCTTCACAGTCGACTCTTCAACGTTTGCTGTCTAAATTTGAAACGATCGGCTCTATAATCAATTACCTAACATTCGAACGTCAAAGGAACCCGAGATCGGCCGAGGAAATGTCCGCGATCAATGAAAGTGTAAGGCAGAACCCAAGGCAGTCAGGTCCTGACCTAGGATCTCAAAGTTCTTGACCATAGACAACGCCTTTTGTTCGCTGACTAGGGTTCGGAGCGATTGGCAGAGGTTACTGATTTTGGGCGAAAAATCAGCGATAAGGCGCAATTTTCGACGAATGGCCGTGTTAACAAGTAAAATTGCCGTAAATTAGAGGACACCAACCCACACGAGGTTCACTAGGTGACAATGCATCATCAAAAAGTTGCCGTTCGGTGCGGCGAGCGCTACAGAACCAATTGAAACATATTGACCTAAACGAGATGTGATTCCAGCAGAACGACACTACTTGGCACACTGCGGACGCCACGATTGACATTCTGCATGAACGATTTGAGGGTAAGGTTATCTCAAGCATAGGTGACGTGAATTAGCTACCAAAGTCATGCGATTTGACCCCGCAAAACTTTTTTTGTGGAGAATTAATGTGCCAATTAATAGACCGATGCCCTTAAGGTAAACATAACACAGGCCATCGTTTAAATTAAGCCGAATCAATGCAGAAGAGTCGTTGAAAATTAGACCACTCAAAACGAAGTTAAGCTGCAAAAAAGACTGGCTAGGCGAACCAGTAAACTACAGTCTTAAAGAAAATACAATCAAAGGTACACCGATGGATCGAGAACAGCTGAAGGGACTGGTGCTGGAGTTTTTGGGCCTAGAACTAAACTCTCCCTACCGATGGGACAGTCCACTAGCATATTCCAGGTAGAAGTAAATGCCATAGGCATATTATGTGCTGGAAGAAACCTCGATAGGAAATATAAAAACCAAAACAGTGCCATCATGTCAGACAGTCAGGCTGCACTAAAAGCACTAAGCTTCTACGCCATTAGTTCCAAACTTGTTTGGGAATGCGTGATAAAGCTTAATGAACTGGGCAAGAATAACACTGTCACACTTCACTGGGTATCAGGCCACGTTGGTCTCCAGGGCAACGAAGAGGCACAGACTCCTTAGCAAAAATAGGTGCATCGACACCCCTTACAGGGCCAGAGCCCTACTGCGGAATAGGAGAAAATGTGATTAAAAATAAAATCAAAACAGAAGAGGAGGCAAAAATATCAAAAATCTGGAAAGAACTCCCTAAGCTGAGACAGGCAAAACTCCTACTCGAGAACTACAACCGAGAGCGTTTTCTAACCTGTATTAGCTTAAGTAGAAACAACCTCAGGAAAATCACGGGACTTCTCACAGGTCACTGCAGGTTGAGAAGACACCTCAACATCATTGGCCTGGTGAACGACGCGACTTGCAGATTCTGCAACACTCACGAAGAGACACCTGGCCACATACTGGGGAAATGTGATGCACTCATGCATCAAAGGCATAGATATCTGGAACTGGGCAAGCACCACACAAAAGAGAGTGAATTACCATCCCTTAAAATATTCCAAATACTTTGATTCCTAAAAGGAACAAATTTGGAGGAAGAACTGTAATGATGAGTCAACCTCATCCAGTTCTAGACACAATTGATCTTTAGGTCGCAGTGTTTTTATACCCCAATTTATTCATTTATTCATTCATCGGAGGCTGGCATTTGAAAGATGTCATATTCCATAGATAGTGGCATACATGCACCTTTCAAATAAAAAAAGAATTGTGTTAATATCTCACACACAGCTTGTTTTATACCATATCAACATCTACCCGCCCTTATATAACCTAACCTTAATTTAAATTATCACAAGGTCAATAGGCTGAAGATTTAGAAGGCTATCGTTACTAAATTGCGACTGCAATTAAAATATTTCTCTTTAGGCTAGTCACGCACTGGCAACTGTGATCGAAATCAAATAGTTTAATGTAATCATCAGTTGAAAGAGAACCGCGCACTTTGAACTCTTTACTCACGCTCACACTCTTGTCTCTCTTGCGCTTATAGAAAACAGCCCAACTGTTGCGAAGGCAATCGTTTAGTTCGTGTCAAAACACAAACTTTTTAGTTGCTCGAATCGAGTTGCTCTAAGTGCGCGGTGTCTTATATGTATAAGCCCATATGTCTCATTTTACCAACCAAACAGTTGCGAAACTAAAAATTGAATGTGCGCGCCTGGCCTTACGGGACTAATTGTAACATCATCGAAAAAAAGTGCAGAATTAACAAGCTATGCCAAACGTTGGGAATTAAAACATTTTTTGATCTGGAATTAGAATATTTGGAGGACTTTTGGTCATGAAGGCAATCGCTGAAGTAATTGACTTTCTTCAAAAAGAAAAGGATATATAATATACTATTGAGGTGTTGCCTCGCACTTTACAAACTTCAGGGAAAAGCAGAAGTGAAAGTTCCTTGGTGGCAAGGCTTAAGGATTATTTCAATCTTAAAACAGAAGTAAATTTAATGCCATTATTACCTTTTTGCTTTCAGAACCTACTGCATAATTTTATACTCAGACAAGATTTGAAAAGAACCGCCTTCTTCAACAGTTACTGAAAAATCATACATTGATTGATTTAGTTTATCAAATAACTTTTGGAAAATATCGTTTTTTAAAGTCGATGGATTTAATTATTCACATACATATGTACATATATTTTCAAAATTAACAGATGATATGGAAAGTTGACTATTATCTAAGACCAAAGAATAGAGGTGACATTGATGTGGAGTAGGTGAGCGAGTCATCAGCATACAGAAGGTTATCGCATCCAATTATAGAAGGTTGTGAAGTTTCCTTCAAAGTTTTCTTCAAAGTTTCCTTCAAAGTAGTTGTCGAACGCTTCCACCTTGGCTTGGGCCAATGATAATACAAAGGTGTCACATATGTATGCATGTACATACATACATATATATGTACATACATATGGCAAATTATGCATTCCTTAAAAAATCGAACTTGAAATTTGGATCAAACTTGACATGACGATCATAGGGAAGACGAAAAATGTGAGTTTGCTACAGTTTAAACACAGACATTTTTTTAATTCCTATTTACCTAGCATTTTTTAATTAAAAACGTTTTTGTCTTGTGTTCAAAATCAAAAATAACGACACCTTCTTAACAATTTTTTTTTTCCAAATTTAAAAAATAATTTTTTTGTTTTAAAACTATTAATCATAGGTTTTCTTAAAAAAATAGTAGAGGCTTATCCGTTAAAATAAATCCACGAACTAAAAAGTTTAAATACATTGTTTTGTTTGATTTTGTTGTTGTCTTTAATCAGGTTCAAGTCTAGGATATTTCTAAGATAGTGTGATATTTATTGGCAAACCAAATGTTTGAGTGTAAAATCTGTTGTATACTTGAAACAATTATTATTAGACTAAGAGCCCACAGCAATTTTTGGGTGTGATTGATAACAAAAAATAATAAGCATAATTAGATAGGCCCTTTATAGTTATTTACAAATCGCCGCCTGAGTACTTAAATGCCCCATATCCAAAAAAATTGTTCCCCAGAAAACGAATTTTAAGGTTTAAAAAATAATTTCCTTACTTTCTTCTTGAGAAATATAATGTTTGAATTTTAATATACATTTTTTGAACATATCTTTGTCGGAATTTGAAGAAAAGAAGTCAAAAACTGTAACGGTTATTTTTTTAAAAATAAAAGTATGAAAAAAGTCAGAAATGGATATAGGACCCTCTTGCATACGAATGCGAAATCGATGAAAAGCAAATTGAAAATTTCCTATGGATATAGGACTCTTGTGCACTGAAAGGAGGTAATTCAATGTAAGCAAGAAGAACCAAAAAATTCACAATCACTGGCATTATTTATTTTTTATTATTTTATTTTTACTGATAAGAACATAAAACAAAAAATATTATAAATTTAGTGGGTATACCTTACTAAATCTCATATTGGGCTATTTCTAAGTCAACAAAATAAGTAAGAATATGCTTAAGTATTTTAATACTAAAGTATGAAAAATACTTAAAACTAACTTTGGTCCTTAAAATTTTCCAGAAAAAGACGTCTTTTTTAATTCGGAATAGTTCATAAAAATTCGTCAACATTTCATTGTATTAAGTATTATTTATTTTCAAAAGTTTTTTTAAATTTAATTTTTTTTTTAAGCTTTTTTGATTTTATCCACTTTAGTAAAAAATAAAAAAAAAATGCTTAAATTAAATTGTTAAAAAAATCTACAAGACTGCATTGAGTGCACCCATCTCTATTTACCCCATGGTTAATTGTTTTTCAACTTAATGATTTCTTTTTTCTTTACCATCGTCAAAGCGAAAACTTACTTTTGCGTTATTGAAATAACCTCCGATAGAAACCTGGACCACATGTTGTTCTTGCATGTTAAAAGATATAAAACATATAGAGACATAGAGGATATAGAGCACATAAGCACTGAAAATGTAACTTAGTTACGATAAATATGAGAGCTTAAATGCTCTATATCCCATTTTCTGTGGATATGGGGCACTTATACATTAAATGAACGTTTTAAGAACTCTTCTACAAAGATTGCCCCACATACTACAAATTTTGAATATGCGGCAAATAAGCACTAAAAGGACCCACAAATTAGTGGTCTATGGAGCAAACTGGCTTTATGTAACTTCGTTAATAATGAAGATAGAGCAACGGGGATAGCGCCAAACGATAGAGAATATTCGAATTAGTATAACTGCATCTTTAACTCAGTTTCCCGAAAAAGTGGTCTGTGGGGCATTTAAGTACTCAGGCGGCGAAATGTGAAAGTCATGCATACTCTAGTGGGAGCAATAGTGCATAATAGTGCATCAATTATGCAGTTCTTTCCAAGTCCAAATAATTGTGAAAACAACTTTGCCAAAATGTAGAGTTAAGCCCCCTGATTGAAAATATCGAGGTCCAAGACGTTTTACAGACAGCCTTCTGCCTGCTAGACGTGATAAGAACATGCTACTTCTTGCACTAAGAAGGCCACCTTCAAAACGTCTTGGACCTCGATATTTGCAATCAGGGCACTTAGCTCTTCATTTTGAACTTATGCCAAATTTTGTATCTCAATTTTTTTGACTTTGGAAAGAACTGCATACTTGATGCACTATAATGCACTATTGCGCCCACTAGAGTATGCAAGACGTTCACATTTATAAATAACTATAGAAGGCCTATCTAATTATGCTAATTATTTTTTGTTATCAATCACACCCAAAAATTGTTGTGGGCTCTCGGTCTATATTATCTGTTAGACAGAATGGTAAGATTTTCAGAAATTTTGTTTTTGGTATTTTTGTATTATTTTTAAGTATTTCCCATTTTTGCATTATTATTTTGACACTACATAAAATGATGTATCTATTGATACTCTTTCATTCTTTCTTTTAGCTTGAAAGAGTTTTTTCTATTGAGTTCTTCTGATATAACGTTTTGCAGTATTTCTCCAACGTGCTTAGATAACCCATAACAGGGAACTACAGTGGATATTAGGTTAAAAATCTTTTTGTCTAAAATTAATCTTGTTAATTTGTTAATGTTTATACAATAATAATATTCCGCCCTATCGAAGTAACCGTCGGAGCGGAACTTTCTCCGCAACGCATCCTTCTTCGAAAATTCAATTTGGGTTCGTAGTAGCTTTCATCGGAAGAAATCCAACAACGCATTGCGATGGATATAAATTTTAGACAGAGATGTGCTAATTAACCGATATATCGAAAATGCGATATATTTTCGATAATTTTTTATAAAATAAACACCATAAGCATTTTAAACCATGACAAATCCGTGAGAGAGTGTAATTTATTGTTTATAAAAAGTATTTTTTTCAATTATAATGCGATAGCGTTTTTAAGAAATGTAATTAGATGCACCGATTTTTAAATTAAAACTATCGAATAAAGTCCCCTACCTATTTCCATACAGGTTTTTTGTTTCCATTTGAAGTGTCAAAAAAAGAATACATTGAAAAAAAATAACACAATATTTTATATTTATTTGACTAATAGGTACTTTAATCACAATGGAAATATATCAATGCACAAAACAAAAGATCACGAAACTTTTTTTCCATTCAAACATCCATTTGTCTTGGTCCCAATTAATTTAACTGATTGGGACAGATCTTCACAATCCGCTCATATTGTTGTGAACTTGTTTTTTCGTTCTGCCTAAGAAAAAAAGTCTATTATAAATAGGTAACACAAGTTAACGCAAATAAAGTTAATTTCTTTATTACTTACATTTTAATTAACTATTTATCTAAAAAGAAAACACTTTCCGCAACAAGAACTTGTCGGACGATTTCGGAGAAAATTTTGTTTGTATGTGTCAGAAATAAGACTATTAGAAGTGCTTCATTGCACACAAATGGCATGCGTTGAATTTCGTCGGACAGAATTTCCGATCAGCTGATCGGAGAAATACCATGAAGCAAAATGTCTCCGATTCGTAGGAAATCGGAGAGAATTCCGCTCCGACGGTTACCTCAATAGGGCCGATTATTATATTGAAAAATTTTGCTTACAATACTTCACTTTATAAAATGTAGTTAAACTCACAAAACTAAAAGTAAGTGCAATATCAAATATAAACATTTAATCTAAAGTAATTATTGATTCAAATTAGCTTTTTTGGCCTTTAGTCCACAAAAATTGGCGTTTCGTCCGGGTGATCTCACATGGACTCATCAGTTGACTTGTGAGGACCTTGTCAATACGCAATTTTTGTTAAGTTCAGTTCATCTTACATGAATTTTTTGACAAAAATCCAATGTGAACTATATCCAACAAAGATTAGGATTGTAATCATTAATGTTGGAATTTTTTTTTTGCCCGTGGCCTGGCATTGAATATTTATATGAAGGTTTTTATAATACAAACTCTATATACTACTGAAATAAATCAGCCAATTAGAAGACTTAGCACTATTATTGGACTTGTTGAATTATTGATTCAAATTAGCTTTTTTGGCCTTTAGTCCACAAAAATTGGCGTTTCGTCCGGGTGATCTCACATGGACTCATCAGTTGACTTGTGAGGACCTTGTCAATACGCAATTTTTGTTAAGTTCAGTTCATCTTACATGAATTTTTTGACAAAAATCCAATGTGAACTATATCCAACAAAGATTAGGATTGTAATCATTAATGTTGGAATTTTTTTTTGCCCGTGGCCTGGCATTGAATATTTATATGAAGGTTTTTATAATACAAACTCTATATACTACTGAAATAAATCAGCCAAGTAGAAGACTTAGCACTATTATTGGACTTGTTGAATTATTGATTCAAATTAGCTTTTTTGGCCTTTAGTCCACAAAAATTGGCGTTTCGTCCGGGTGATCTCACATGGACTCATCAGTTGACTTGTGAGGACCTTGTCAATACGCAATTTTTGTTAAGTTCAGTTCATCTTACATGAATTTTTTGACAAAATCCAACAAAGATTAGGATTGTAATCATTAATGTTGGAATTTTTTTTTTGCCCGTGGCCTGGCATTGAATATTTATATGAAGGTTTTTATAATACAAACTCTATATACTACTGATATGTTGGATATAGTTCACATTGGATTTTTGTCAAAAAATTCATGTAAGATGAACTGAACTTAACAAAAATTGCGTATTGACAAGGTCCTCACAAGTCAACTGATGAGTCCATGTGAGATCACCCGGACGAAACGCCAATTTTTGTGGACTAAAGGCCAAAAAAGCTAATTTGAATCAATAATTCAACAAGTCCAATAATAGTGCTAAGTCTTCTACTTGGCTGATTTATTTCAGTAGTATATAGAGTTTGTATTATAAAAACCTTCATATAAATATTCAATGCCAGGCCACGGGCAAAAAAAAAAATTCCAACATTAATGATTACAATCCTAATCTTTGTTGGATATAGTTCACATTGGATTTTTGTCAAAAAATTCATGTAAGATGAACTGAACTTAACAAAAATTGCGTATTGACAAGGTCCTCACAAGTCAACTGATGAGTCCATGTGAGATCACCCGGACGAAACGCCAATTTTTGTGGACTAAAGGCCAAAAAAGCTAATTTGAATCAATAATTCAACAAGTCCAATAATAGTGCTAAGTCTTCTACTTGGCTGATTTATTTCAGTAGTATATAGAGTTTGTATTATAAAAACCTTCATATAAAGTAATTATTGTAAATTGTTTTTTTAAGACTTGCATCGAAGAAACCGAAAAGCTCTCAGTACTCGGTATGTTTGTTAAAGACAATCTTCGTTGGAATGATCACATTTTCGAGACCGCCAAAAATGCTGCTAAATGCTTAAGATTTCTATATCGTTGTAAGAAATTTTCCACCCCTTCTGATCTGGCTACAATTTATGAGGCGTTTATACGTCCAAAACTCGAGTGTAACTCACATCTTTGGGCAGGTGCAGCACAATCTTCTCTCCATTTATTGGATAGAATTTAGAACAGAGCGTTAAAACTGATAGGAAATAGAGCTATCATGGATTCATTCCCATCTCTTGAACACCGTCGGAATTTAGCCAGTTGCATTTCTCCCCTTTATCAATTCACCCGTGATACCCACTTCACTTTACCCTTTAGCCTAACTTTGGTCGTACCATCAAATATAGAGATTCATTTTTTAGTCGCACAACACGATTATGGAATAACTTACCCGGTACAGTTTTCCCTCGCCGTTTCAATTTGCAAACATTCAAAACCAATGTTCATCGTCACCTCCTTTCTCTCCCTCCCTAATTTCCCCATATCGCCCGTGCCGTGTTAAACATTATAAGGTTCTCTTCAAATACCCTTGAGCGCGAGTAAAATATAAAAAAAAACATATATATAACCCTTGATGAAGCCGGAAAAAAACCGGTGAAACGTTGGGAAAAAATGAAATAGATTTTTTTTTTTTTAATTAATTGCATTATTTTCAAACGATCATTAAGCCCAATTGTCTACATAAGATACGGCACACTTTACGATCAAATACCATTACACAAAAGATTCCATTGTTTTTGAATATAATAACGATGTGCTTATGCCGTTTAAAAAATGATTTCATGATTCTAAACATTTTTTTATATAATAATATCTGTTTTTACTTATAGAAAATATTTTTAAAATTCTAAGTCTCTTGAACATAAGAGCAGGTCGATGCCACCAAACCTTGCATTTTATTTTTATTGAAATCAACATGAGAGTGTAACTATCTTGAATGATTTTAAAATAATATTGAATATGTAATATTAACGAAAAATTAAATTTTCGTTGAATGCGAAACCTGCTAGACAGTGTAAGATGCATACATAAAATCTCTTCTACCACTACACTTTTTTACACTCAGTAATTGTTCGTCGTTTGAAGGAAACGCGAATGGTAAACAAAAATAAGGGACTAAAAGAAAACTTAGAACGATTTCTTTCTTTTTTACATCGGTTGAAAAATTCAGAGACAAAAAAAAATAATCAAAAATAAACTAAATTATAAATTAAAGATAAATAACCATTTTTTAATAAAATAAACATACAAACATTACATTACTTAAAATTATTCATCACTGTTTTTTTCTTCATTCGAAATTGTTGCATGATTTTAATCTTCTTCATCATTACTTGCATTTTCTTCTCCTGCTTCATTGTCAATATTTTCGCCAATTTCATCTAAGAAATTATTTATTTCATTTGGATTCACAAGCGGATATCGTAGATTTGTCGAAACACTAAGGTGATCGTAGTGATAGTTTAACTGCCGATACACTGACCATTTTCCTAATTCAGGGACATAAAGTCCTACATGATCCTTAAATAGTCCGTAAAGTTTGTGATCAATAGCAAACACTTGGTCAGGGTATCTGTAAAAAAAATATACCCTATAGTAGCTTAACATGCAGCAATTATGTTAACAAATACCTATTATACTGAGTGCGAATTAATGTCCAACGATTTGTCCTTACGTCGTAACGTTGCAATGCATCTGAATGAGTTGTATAAATGTCATCGTAGACAACAGCACATGAAGAAGCTCCTGCTCTGTAAGACGTGGATTCTAATTCTTCCCACTTACCAATACGAGGGTCTAAACGCTGAACACATTTTAAGTTAATCGCTCTGTTTTTACCTCCAATAGTGTAAATTGAATTTTCTGACAAAAAAAAAAAACAAAATATCATAAGAATACAATTAATATAAAAACCAAGCCTTACCATGAAATGCAAGTCCCATCTGTTCTTTAGGTTGAGGCAATTCCTCACACAAACCACGCTTTCCAGTGTGCAAATCTAAGTACTCTACATATTTTAATGCTTTCAATCCATCGGATCCACCAAAAGTGTAAATTATTCCATCTAACACACCACTTCTGTGATACGCTCTTGCATTGAGTAATGGAACAAATGGATTCCACACATGCTTTTTTTGCTGTATCGTATAAGATTCACCGATGATAGTCTTTTTATTTTTCCATCCACCCAAATGGAAAATGTTGTAACCACAACAAACGTAGCTCCCATCATAAATCCTGTCCGGTAAGGGTTGAATTTCGTATTGATCGTTTTGGGTAAAAAATTTAAGAGTTCTAGGTGCGAAGTCGCTTATTCTTCGCGTAAGTAATATTTGTACTTGTGACTCTTCCAAATTGACAGAAGTTGCAGGGGCAGCCCAATGGTCTAAGAATGGAACAGAGCGTGTGGAGATTCTTGTAGATAGTAATAGGTCGGGAGATATAAGAAGAGGATGTAGATACTTTAAAAGATCCTGAAGAAATTCAGCCCGGATATCATAAGAATGATGAACCCAACGCAATATAAATGAGTAAATTGCGTCCTCAATGCATCCACTAAGTTTCAGTTTCTGGACGAAGAGTCTGAACTGTAAATAACCCAAATCATTTATTATTAATCACGAGAGATATACGAATATATGAAAGAATAAAAACATATTAGACCAGATTCATATTATATGACTGATGCGCTTTTGCTCGGCTCATGATCTAAAATAGTTTTTTTTAACTATTTGGTAGATTAAGGTTATAGAGAAGTTTAATTTTTAAGAAATGCCAAACGGCTTAAATAAGTGGACATTTTTCTTGACAAGATATACTTCGGTGGCAACAACTTGGAATTGAAACTCTAGCCCTGTGGCTTGACAGTCAAATCCACTAACAACTACGCCAAGGGCTACTTATTTTAACACATTTTATTATTACAATAAATACAAACCTCATCAAAGTCGATTTCCAAGTATTCATCATTAGAGAAAATATCATGAAAATGTACTACAGCTATGTCAATGGCTTTCAGACGCAAGGTATTAATGGAATGTTTGCCTGTAATAAGAATTACAAAATTACTTGATATTGAATACGACAGCATATATTATGCCACTCTTACCAGCAAATAAAATGTATTGAATGCAATTATTCAAAACTAAATTGTTTACCAAAAACGCACAGCAAACCTCTTCAGCGCTTGTTATCTGCAGGAAAGATGCTGCTAAAAGAACTCTCTCAACGTTCGTAGAGTCGTATTTTAACATCCCCGTGTATATATAGTCAATTAAAATCTGCAAACAGTCACCCGGTACATCTTTTATAAGTAGTTCTGTTTGATCGGCCTCCTTAAATGAACCTGTGAATTAAAAAATCAAATAAAAAAAGAAGGTTATTATTCCTATATAAAAATATTACCCAAATGATACTCATAAGATCTGACAAAATACTAGGATGGTTAAGATGAGCACAGTTCTTGCAGTTAAGTAGACACACATTTTTAATATTTTTAAAGTTAAAGAGTCATATGAAGTTAGTACGATACTAAACAAATATAACAGGTATCTAACAACTATTTTAACTTTAATAAAATACTAGAAATAGTGTGATGCTAAATTCGATTAAAATTTTCAAAATTTTCTTTTTAACCTACTATAGCAGTTACGGTTAAATTATTTAAGGGGAGGAATGCAGCTGGTTATTTCATTAAAAAACTGTTTCTAAAAAAATAGCGGTAAAAAATTGATAGATATGAAATATTGCGGCGGTACTCGAGAGATACAAATGTTTCAGTTAGACAACGGCCACCTATAAATTTTAGAGCTTTCTTTTGAATGTGGGTTTTTGGAGTACCTGCCCAGATATGGGAAATGTACTCGAGTTTCGGAAGAATAAATGCTAACACCTAGCAGCGTTTTTGGCGTTGTCAAATGTGTGAGCACTCATATACACACATACCCAGAACTGCGATATTATACACACATATATGTAAGTAAATACAAACATAGCTGTTTACTTTCGAACCGTTGTCATGACGCAAAAACCTGCCTCAGTTATCTCCCTTACTGAAGCACATAAATAGTTAAATATTCCCTTATTAATAGGTACTTGCTCTTTATTCCTATTCCTATTCTCCATTTCCTAAATTGTAATTCCTTGACTACTTCAGCGCCACCACAGCACAACTACAGATTTTACTAGTACTACAGATTTTATGTACAAAGGTGTACCTCAATACACTCAATGTATGGATGAACAAAAATATAGAGGGACACGACCCACAAGCACGTAGGTCTTACAAACGATTAAACTGTTCCGCAGTCTAACGAGCAACTCAACACTGATGCCGATATCTCCAGGTGCTCTCCATGATGGACCAAGCATTTGGAATAGCTGGAGAAGACAGCTTCGAAAACTTCTATGATGTTGCACGGACACAGCACAACAGAGTTTGAAGCCACTAAAAGACCAGACAGCAATCAACAATGACCCATATCCACCACACGAGCCAACGACCGTTAGCACTGCTCAAGCTGACGTAAATATCATAAATAATAATAAGAAAAAAATTTAGCCTAAGACACATAATGTTATTCAAATGTAAAAAGAAAACATAACCAACCTAACGAAGCAGAGCCCCTTTTGTGCTCGCAGATTAATAAGATAGACTTAAGAAATTAATTATTGTAAATAACATATGAACATATTTTGAGTGTAATTAAAAATAAACTGTTGTATATATATACATATATATACTCAACACTGATGGAAATTTAAACTTTAAAAATTTTGTTTTGGTTATACAAACAAATATTTATCGGAGTAAAAACGCTATTAAAAGCTTAAAAAGGGATTTCTAACTCATATTTTAAATATATAAAAAGTTAATGCTAGCTTTTGGTATCAGTTTTCAACATGGAAAATATGAAGTAAAAGAGCACAATAGATAAGATGTGATTTTTTAATAAGTTAGATATTTTAAAATATTTTTGGAGGACATTACTGGCTATCACCGAACACCCCATTAATTACAGGTAACTAATATTTTGAGCATAAGCCCGAAAATGGCTAATCTCAAGCTATAATATTGGATGCCAAAGTTCCTCTTCATTAGTTTCTTCGACGGTATTAGTTTTTTTTTTCAAATTCGATACGATACTTGAAAAACCTAGCCGTAGTCTATTGAAAATATATTTCCCGAAAATACTTTAATTTCATTTAAAGAATTTCACCTTGATCTTAGCTAGGTAGAAATGGCGTTATCACGAAGTCTTCCAGATGAAAAATATGGATTTAGTAGGTTCTGATGTCTCTTCTTGTGTTTGATTTTGCACAATCGGAAATTGGATCCCTCACTCAGATGAACCACCACACTAATCCGACACCATCTACCCTGTGCCAAGCTAGGCAGCTTGTTGACTGGTACTGAAAAAGTAGCTAATCCGATAATCCGGCCCCGCACCACATAGGCCTCTGTTAAAGTCCTCAGTCCGCTAATTCGGGATCTAAGGAATCAAACGAAGTGCTCGGTACGGAAGTTATGGACTAAGGGCCAAAAAAGTTATTTTGAATCAATTCAATTCAACGAGTCCAATACAAGTGCTAAGTCTTCTGCTTGGCTAATTTTCTTCAGTAGTATATAGAGTTTGTACTATAAATACCTTCATAACTATAAAGATTTGGTCGTATTCCGGCGCTGGTTTGGATCTTGTTTCCCTGACAGACAGTAACACACCTAAAACATCATCTAAGATCATAATTGAACCTTTAAATTAATTTACTTAAGGAATAGGTTGCTGCATCGTTTGTTAGTGTTGTACAAAGTAGTGAAATAAAATATCTTAAATAGGTATCAATCAACTCAATATTGTATCTGTATTCCAAATCAAGGCACAAAATTAGATCGAAATACATAAGTGAAAAATAGGCAATATAATATACTTTATTTTATAAAACAGATTTTGTAATATAGTACATATGAACATTAAAAAAATAATAGTTACCTGAGAACATGGTATTAAAGTAAGGACTACATGCGCACAGTACAATTTTGTGTACCAGGATCACATTATTGTCCTCGGTTTTCAACTTAATATCACAGAACTTTGAAAGAAAATCAATTAATTATTAATTAGTTCGTTTATCAAAACTGTTATAAAACCCACCGTTCCTTGTTCCCGTAGTCGGTTCAAACCATCTATTAGGTCGACAGAAATATTTTTCTGAAAAAATACAACATTTTGGATTAATTTGCTTATTTAATTAGCATTGGTATTTATGTACCTTGTTATTATTATTAAACACTGAATTGTTGTTCAGTACCCTATTTCTAAAATTTTCCATTTTACATATAAATATTTGTAAATTTTTGAATAAACTCAAGAGGTAGTCAGGTAGTGATTAATATTATCTTCCCATTTCACAATTATTCGGAATTACTTTAAGTTATCTATTCAGTTGGGGTTTCCTTTGTATTTTGATTTGCTATCATGTGTGCCGGATAATAAATTAAAACAAACACAAAACAATTTGAAAGTTGGACACACTTCTTGATATTATAAAGCTAAAAAGACCTTTTCCCTATAATTAAGTAATAATAGTTTATTTATAGAAAATACACTGTACGGATAACAATTTGCAAATTTGAAACGTTTGACAAGGATGATTGAAATTGAAAAACATATGCAAGAAATTCTCATTCATAAGTGTTTATATTCAAAAGCAGCTTTCGGCAGAGCTTTTTCTGTCAAAAAGGCAGTGCTGCCAGATGTATTTTTAATTGGAGTTTTACAAAAAGTGTTGGATTTATTTTTGAAAGTTGACAACAAAGAAAAAAAGGAATGAAAATCAAATTTGCTGAAAATAGGTGTGTTTATTTCGCAAGTCCATATAAGGTGTGTTTTTTTTACCTTTTCAATAGGCGAAGATAAAAAAAACGATGCCTGGGGCAAACAATTCACATGTTAAATGCATCAACAACTAAGCGTATATGGGCATCAGCGATGCCCCGAGAATTTTCGGGGCTTAATTTTTATCGAGGCTTAAAACTGTGCTACCAAAGCGATGAATTGTATAGAAACGTCAGATAAAAGAAAACAAGAAGAAAATTGTTTTTTTTTATTCAGTTGACGTTGACAAAGAAGTGTAAGTTTTCTGAAAAAATTAATTAAATATAAAATTTATTGAATATTTTTTTTATTTGTAGAACCTATCGCAGTGCCAACACAAAAGAACCAGGTGAAATCTCAGCTCCCTAATCGAATCTTAATAATGCGTTTTGTCTCATCAAAGAGGTCCAAAAACGCTTTAAGACAAAGAGCGCGAAAAAGAAGATCTTGTAAAGCAAGACACACTTGTAATGTCCCAAAACAAGGGTAATCCCAAGCTTAAAGATATATACATTCGTCCAAATATTGTTACCAAACGTATGAATGGCAGCTTGGAAGCACACACAAATGGTTTTCGTTATGTCTCAGTGCGAGGTGACAAAGTGGACATTTTATACAAGAACATCAAGAGCGCCTTCTTTCAGCATTTTCATCTCAAGCATGCGAATATGTTTGGCAAGAAGAAGCACGTCGACGTTCAGTTCTACACAGAAGTGGGAGAAATCACTACGGATTTGGGCAAGCATCAACACATGCACGATCGTGATGATTTGGCTATCGAACAGTCGGAACGAGAATATTCAGAAAAACTTATCAAAGTAATATAACTATCATTTATCATCACCCGGCAGTGATTCAAGTCGGTTATCTCGAACATCTAAAAGTAAGGCTCTTGATCAAGTAAAACAATGGAGATATTCGCTTAATTGTGTTAGAGAACATTCGTTGGCCGCTTGTAAAAAGGTTTACAATCTTGCCTGAAATAACTGTGGAAGTAATTCAAGAATATTCGAAGAATTATACTAAAAAATTGTATGTGTTGACTACCTTAAATTATTAAAAAGTCAAAGATGTGAGTATGTATGTATAAATATGCTAAAAAATCAATTATCAGGCATTCAGGATAATAGTATAAATATAATATGAATATAATAATAGTAATAAATATACATATACTACATTTAAAACACTGGAAAAACGATTATATTTAAATATATTAAATGCGTTTAACATTTTTTTACGAAGCACTTTGTGGTGTTAATGGATAATTCCACAAAAACATTTCAAAAACCCAATTATACACTCTCTTCCCCGTTCAAAAAAATTTAAAATTTTTATCATTTGCTTTTTCCTTTTAACCTCCATTCGTCTTTTTCTTAACCTGATAGCATCTCCTCCTTCCTATACTTACCTTCCAATTCCCTCGCCTTCTTGTCTTTTTGATACTATTGAACGTCTCCTTTCGCCTTACCTATTAGCAAAATATAAACGTTTTTCCGAAAAAAAAAAAATAAGTATTACAGTATAATTGAGAGCGCTCAAAAATATACAAATTAAAAAAAAGGCTATTTTTATTCTGAAAGCCTTATAATAATGGTTTCATTGCCATATTTGATATATCTTTCTTTTTGTACTAAAAGCCTAATTATAACTTTTTTGCAGACTTCTTTGATCCAATGCAATGCCACTAACATAACTTCTACCAAATTGGTCCTTGTTCGTTACGTATAGAAGGAATCCTCGATCTTCTGTTGATGTTTGTCGACCTGTTTTCGATACTCTCCGCACCAAGGAACAACGTTTCAGCTTCGGTAAGAATAAATAGTAGCATTGCTGGCTATTCAATTACTGTGCAATGTCAAGAATCAAAATTTACTGCTCAATACGTGGAAGAACGTATTGAAGCATTCCGCCTGCAAATGATGACTATTCTAAGCGATCTACACCAAGAAGAGTACGAACACGTTCGTGAATCGCTGATTAAAATCAAACAGGTCGTAGACGCTTCACACGCTGAAAAAGTTAATCGAAATTGGGGCGAGATTTCGTGCGAGGCATATCTTCGAAAGAAGAAAGCGTGAAGTAGAAATTCTTAAAACATTAACCAAACAGGATCTGATTGACTTCCTTTTAGAGAACGAACATAATAACCTCAGGAAGCTGTCAGTGCAAGTGATTGGCCACAAGAAAGATGCAGATTTAATCAATTCCAACGATGAATCCCCAACGCTTAGCGAAGATGTTATCGAGGGTTACATTCATAAATCTGTTAAAAAAAACCACCTAATGTTCTGAATTTCAAGAAACATTTGACTGTGTACCCAGTGGCCAAGACAAGCACGGACCCTATCAGTTCTCCAATGAAAATTATAGAAAATTGTTAAACATTTTACTGAAGCAAACATTAATTACGGCTCAAATTGTATCTGTTTTATTGTTTTTTTTTGCTGTGAGATTTTACGTTGAACAAATAAATTGGTTAAAGTTATGTTCTTCCATTTCATCGTCTGCAAAACCAACATGTTTTTCCTCGTTGCCCTCTTCATCATCAGAACTCTCATTCAACGATTCAACCCTATCACAGAGTCCCTCGTAACAAATCAAAATCAAAAAATAATTTACATCATAGGCCCCGAACGGAATCAAAAAACATTTTCCGAATTTCGGAGTTTCAAAATCAGTTGATTTGCGTCAAAATGTGAAAAAATAAATAATTTCCGTTGTTCATCTTTTGATTTGATTTTAATTTTGTTGGTCGTTAAAAATAAATACCATTGCCGTTGCAATCTTTGTAATAAATGTAGAAAATACGCCAAGAAGACAAACACTAAAAATGAGATTCATTACGGAAGGATACCAATATTTATTTGTATTTACTTTATTTGCCCTTCAAAAAATAAAAAATATAAACAAATTTACATGAAAACAATAATAAAAATTGTTTTTATATATTTTATTTGCATGTCCTTTATCTTCGTTCGCTTAATTATATTTGTGTTTCGTTTTAAGTTGAGCTCCGATCAAAATATCTGTTCGTAGAAAAAACTGCTCAACTTCCTATTCATTCGGGGCTAGTGATACCATTATTCACGAACTCCGAATTTCGTAGCAAGTTTTTTTTAGTACGCAGGGAGCGATGATACCTTTTTTCGGGGTTCGTACTACGAATCTATTACGACGGGGCCTGTGATAAGGCTGATTCCCAGGATGTTTGAGGTATATATCGTCGAGCTCGCGGGTCGCGGCCAACGGATACCTAGTAAGACGGGTATTCATAATAAAATTTGTATATCTTCTATACCTCTTCAATAAAAGTCGTAAGAGGTACTTCAGAACCGGCACCAGTACTTGAAGCAATCTGGTTAAGCTTTTGTTTGAAATGGAATCTGTCGGTAATTCACAGCAAACCAATCCTTTAAGTTACTATGCCGCAAAACGTCTTTAGCTTCTGTAAACTGACTCTCGGGCAATTGATTGTTGTTAATTGTCATTCATCATCCGGCTCGGCCTTGATTAAACCATATTTTTTTTTTCTTCTATGATGTTTTTTATTGAAGAAGATTATAAGTTGTTGAATAATTAATTTTGTCACAAACTATCATAATCAATTCAAGTTTTGTTCGCAGGATACAAATACAGATAATATATTTCAGATGCTTTTTTATCTCTATAAACACTTTCTTCACTATTCAGCTTTACAAAATGATCTCTCTGCTCTGATTTATTTATTGAAAATGTTTTAAGTAAAAAAAAGTTGACTCGGTACAAAATTTAAATCCTCTTGCTGCTGCTGCCGTAAGAGTAAACGGGTTGGAAAGTTTCATTGTCATCGTCGCACTCCTCGGAACCATCACTCTCGAAAGTATTATCGGGAATATCGTACAAGCGAATCATTTGCTTCTTGGGGTCCTTCATGATCAAATACTTTCCATCTTTTTGCTTCATGACAATGTCAATGATGCAACGCAGTATACCCCAAGCAATGTCCATGCTAAGATTGATTTGGGTAGCGAATTCATGGGGCTTGAATTGTTGTGTGCCCAAAATGACATGACGTGAAGGATCACGAATGTGAGCACGTGAAACATAACCGAATTTCAGCTGGTCAGATCCAGAGAGAACAGCTTGAACGGTCCATTTGGCCAGTTTGCAGGCATTGTTGCGCAGTTCGTTGACCAAAACAGCTCCACGTTGGGTATCGAGCTTCTGACGCCACTCAACACCGTTTGCAAGTTTTGAATCCCACTCATTGAGAGCCTTTATGGTTAAGAATTGCGCTTCATTGTTGGGGGTTTGCAAAACGGCATCATGTTCACAGCGAGCAACAAGAACAATTCCACCTCCCAAGTCCCATTTCCTGTAGCGATAACCGACACTGGCAATCTCCACATCCTCGTCTTCTCCAATAAATGGATTTGGCTCTTCAAACTTGAACTTAGGCTCCTTTTCGCCTGTCTTCAGGACCTGCTGGCTGAAGTTATGGTTGATGAAAGTTGCCTCGGTAGCCAAATTCCTTGGAGAGTTGGGCAATGCATCATCATCGGTTGGAGGCTCCACAGAGGTCTCGTTTACAGTCTACAAGTCGAACTCTGTGTTATCACACTTGTCCATGAAGGTTTTGTCTCCAACGAATTTTTTTCCCATTCCACGACGATTATCGCGCGACTTAACATTCTTGCCGCCAAGGGTAGTCATACCAGACTGCATTCCTCCACGAGAATTACGTCCTCTATGCATGAATCTTGAGTTCCTCAAATTTCCACGGAAGCGACCACGTTGACGTGGTGGTTTTTGTATGCGAGCAGTGTCCACGAGATGGAAAGTTGTTTCATCTTCTTCATGAAAGTAGGCGTATTGGCTGCCTGTTCCTAAGCTCGATTGGTGTAAGTATAAAGCTAAGTGTACACGATTGGTAGATCTTACAATATTGTAAGATCTTACAATGTCTGACAATTATCTACCAATGAGCTGACAAATAAGTTGTGTGTGTACACGGTTGGTACAAAATCTACCAATCTCTTACAATTAATTGTCAGAAGTTGGCTGGCAATTCATTTTCAGATAGTCCGCTTAATACCTACCAATTAATTGTAAGAGATTGGTAGATTTTCTACCAACCGTGTACACACACAATTAATTGTCAGTTTTTGTTGGTTATGGAAACTGACAATTAAACCTTGGCTGCAAATTTTCTGACAATGAAAAAATTGTATGATGCTAAAAAACGAACATCTTACAATTTCTTCATTGTCAGAAACGTCAGACAACGATAAAAATTGGCAGGCCTGACAATAAATTGTGTGTGTACACGATTATCAAATACCTTACAATTTACCGTCTTACAATTAATTGTCAGATACATTTTCTGACAATTAATTGGAAGATTACACGATTGTCAGCTAGCGTACACACGATTGTCAGGTTTCTTACAATTAATTGTCAGACAATGATCTAACAATTAATTGTCAGACAAATTTTCTGACAATTAATTGTAAGACTACACGATTGTAAGACATTGTAAGCATGTTTTTCACTGACAGATCTGACAATATTGTAAGATCTACCAATCGTGTACACTTAGCTTAAGTATGATCTGAAAAATAAAGTACAAAATAAATTATGCGAAACAATGCAATGAAAATTGAACTTACCTCCATTCTCTTCCATTTCGATTTAAATTTAATGTTTTTATATAGCGACGAAGGATGGAAATGTCAAAAATGTTTGATAGAAGATATGAGAAAGAGAAAGAGATGAGATTTGTTTTGTTTTGAAATGTCATTCCACAGCACAGTGCTGCCAAGTTTTTTTTATGCCCCGATGCGTTTTATTTATCGTCGCCTATTAAGCCTGTAAAAAAAACACACCTATAGAATTGTAAAAAAACGACATCGGTATTTAGGAGCTTTTTTTCCATAGAGCTGGAAGCACTGTGTACTCTATGGCATTTGTCAGCTGTATTGAAGACTAGCATCAACCAGCATCCAAAAACGTCACTTTTGACTTCTCTGAACAAATTATAGAAAATATTCTTTTGGCATCACAGTTTTTATCGCGTCTTAGGCTAGGCGCGCACATTAAATTTTAGTATCGCAACTGCTTGGTTCGAGCAACTAAAAAGTTTGTGTTTTGACACAAACTAAACTGCCTAAAATGTGTTCGCTATTTTGTGTAACATTTTGTTTTCTATATGCAACTGCGCGGACATTCAACCAAATAGTTCATCTGTTTTCTATAAGCAACCAATCAGTTGTGCAACTAAAAATTGAATGTGTGATAAAAACGGTGATGCCAAAATGATTTATCTATATGTTATCGATAATTTGTTCAGAGAAGCCAAAAGTGACGTTTTTGGATGCTGGTTGATGCTAGTCTCAATACAGCTGACAAATGTCATAGCTTCCAACTTTTTGCAAAAAAGTGTCTAAGCCCCGATGTCGTTTTTTTTTTTAAATTCTATATGAACTTGCGAAAAAAAACACAGCTTCTATTTAAATTATCTCATTGACATGACCAATTTTATTTTTATTTGTGAGAAAATCAAGATATGTAAATGTATTTGAGTAATTTTATTTTTCAAAAGTAAATTTGGAAATAATTAAATTTTTTTTTCTTATATTTTTATATTACCTATTTTAATGTTGAAGACAGAATGTAATTTTGATATTAAAATTCAAAAAATTTATTGTGGTTTTCATAAAAAATTACTGTATGAATTGAATTCCCAAGCAAAAAATGTTCTTAAAAAAATTACATTTTTTTAAAATTTAATAAAACTGACTATATGTATAAAAGTTATTTGATTTTTTTATAGTATTTCATTTTTGCATATGTATATGTAAATTTTGTAAAATTGGCGTATGAAATGCCTTCATATCTTTTATATATGTAAGTCTACATATTAATAAATATGCGTTCCAATGTATGTACCGGGTGTTTTTTTCTTAGACGCAGGATGTTAAATTGACAACATTGACAATTTTATTTTGAAAAACATGGTTCAAATCGAGAAACACATCGGGCGTTACGTGCGTTTTATTTGCAGAATTGTTTTTTATGATACTGCAAATAGTTTTTTACAACTTCAACATGACACAATATACCCTAGTTCGGAACTGGAAATACATTTTGACAAATAATTGGAACTCAAATTTCATATCTATCGATCTCTCTTCGGTGTTAATTTTCTTCATTTACTGGTTCTCTTAAAAAGCATACAACTGTCAAATTTCTTCGAGTTACGAAATAAGTGTGCAGAAAAAAGTTTAAACCTACCTGAGCTAGATTAGCCAGAGCCACATTCTGTTAAATTGCAGCGCGAACTATCTTATCTTCAGAAAGTTTAGTAAATAAAAAAAAAACATTGTTTTTCTAAGTTGTCGTGGAGACTGATTCCTCCAAGTCTTTGGCAAATCCTCGTTCTGGCCGTGCTTATTATAAATCAATAAAATAATATGACATCATAAGAAGTTTGTTGGAGATTTCTGTTTAAGGAATATTCGGTAGTCACATTCCTTAACAACCTTTCAATAACTTGCCTCATATTTTTGCTTCGGCGACACAAATTTTGGTCTGTTATATCAAAGGGATATAGGAAGGCATATACTAAGTGGCAATGTTGTCCCTCTACTATGTGACTGCAACCTTTGCACAATCGTGGCGGATCAAGAAGGCCTGCACAAAGATAGCGGAAAAGTTCTCAGAGAAGTCCAGTGTCGTATTCTATGTCCTTCCCAAAGATGGTTATGGTATCTACCTACATGAGAAGGTCCTCGTAATTACTTTGATTATGAAATTATTATTTTAGAAGCCAACCTCGTCACTTCAGAACTATGCACGAATCGTTCGGAAGCAAAGGTCTGTGATCTCCTTTGGATGTTTGCTGACCGCAGGGGTTGCTGTCTTAAGCCTTCACAAAACGTTCACATCGGCCCATGGGTGACTTTCCCTGAACCACCTACCCTAATTCCATTCAACTGTACTTCTTCTGAGGAACTCAGTTTGGACAAGGCAAAAATTGTGCATTTACTCTTGGAGACTGATATACTTCCTAGATTGTCGGAAATGAACTCAGAAAATGTTATGGTAAGAAAATAATTTGTAAGACTATGTTGATATATGTATATGCACATATTTATATACTTTTCCTTGCTAATCGATTTTGTATATATGTATTTATAAGTTTTATAATAAGGTCATTCATATTTGAGAAACTAACTCGTGTTCGCTTTAAAATGTTAAGCATTGGTGCTACTGGTACCTCCTACGTTAGTATTCTTTTCGGTGAGCATAATGAAAGAAAGCTTGTATTGACAACAACTATGGTGTAATTTTTATTATAGTGCAAGTACCTATAACTCGAGGCGTTTTGATGAATCTAAAAGGTACATAACATGCACATTGAAAATGGCATGTATTATGACCTAGATAGGAGTTTATTAGACAAAACAAATGACCTGAGTTGAACCAAAATGTTATTTTCAAAGAAAAAGCCATTGATTGCTCTTGTATCGTTTAACGTTACCATATTCAGTTTAAAAAAATGAAACAAAATTATGCAATTGAATGGAAAATGTTGAACCATTTACAACATAGGTGCATACTTAGGCACAGTTGTGTATTAAAAAAGAAACATGTAAAATATTAATATGGCTTTTTAGTGGGATGAATTTTTAGTGTAGAGGTTTCTATATTCTATTCATTTTGGTATCGTGGGCAATGAAGGAAAGTTGAAAGAACTTGGTTTACACACATGGTTTACATTCCATAACAAATTTGCCTCTAGGTTTACCTTTTGTTCATGTTAGGGGTTCACGCTTGGAATATCAAACAAAATATTAGCACTATATTAGAAATGTAAAATTCCCATTTAATTGCGGTATTATAGTTCATATTAGAAAAAATTATCATTCAGGAAGAAATGTGTCGTGTATGTACATAAATAAACAAAATCTTCGTTTTTGTTTAGGTATTTTTACTTTCTGATTCCTCATTCAGCAGATATCCATCTGATACCATTGAATTAAAAGAATATAACTAATACTCTTGGTATAAGAAACTGTTCCAATTCGGCGTAGATATAATTATTAGTAGCATATAATTGTTTACTTTGTATGGGAGCGAGATCGAATTTTCAATGGGATGAGAGATCATCAAAAAGTACTTTTTATTACGAAAAAATGGCTCTTATCTTAACAGTTATTCGTACTCGGCGGGAAATTTTAGCTCACTTTCATTCATGCCAAATTACAACACGACCATTGGAATGGTTTAAGAGTTGCATGTCACTATGTTAGCAATTTCAAAATTTCAAGTTTTAACTTGACTTAACTTTAATAGGTACTATAGCGTCTGTATGTACAGTTGTGTTCATAAAAATAGCAGTGCTCCCCAAATAAAACAAAAAAGCCTTCATTGTCAACGTTATAATATATTTGACTTAACTTCTAATGACAATTTAAGGTATTTCATTTATATTAATAGAAAAAATTAAGATTAATTTTTTACCGTTACTTTTATCACAGTAAGAAGTGTTTTTAAAATGTATGGCTGTTCACAAAAATAGCAGTGCATCTGAATGTTCTGAATCTATAAGGCAAAAAGTTAGAAAAACTGTAAAAAAGTTATATGAAACTTTATATATATTTTAGCTTATCATTAATACTTCGTAGCATAACCATTGTTTTTTATAACGGAAATGCATCTGCGTGGCATGGAGTCCACTAAAGTTTGACACCTCTTGACTGGTATTGCGTTTCACGTATCTCGCACTACTTCCCACAATTCTTTCGAATTCTTTGGTTTCGCTTCATGAACCGCATTCTTAACATCCCCCCACAAATTTTCAATGGGGTTAAGGACAGGGGATTGAGCGGGCCACTCCATAACACATAACTTGTTCTCCTGGAACCATGATTTTGCTCATTTTGAAGTGTGTTTTGGGTCATTGTCTTGTTGGTATACCCAAACCAACGGCATTTCCTCTTCAGCATAAGGTAACATGACCTCCTCGAGAATTTTAACATATTCAGCTGCATCCATTATACCCCTAATGGGCGAGATAGGCCCAACCCCATGGTAAGAAAAGCAAGCCCATATCATAATTTTCGCTCCGCCATGCTTCACTGTTTTCACAGTGTATCGTGGATCGTTTGCTGCATTTTGTGGTCTTCTCACATACTCCCGACGACCCTTGGATCCAAAAAGAACGACTTTGCTTTCATCGCTCCACAGAATATTCCTCCATTTCTCTCGTGGCCAATCTCGATGCGCTTTGGCAAGCTCCATTCTCTTTTGCCACATGCCTTCTTGTCAACAATGGTACCTTGCGTGGACTTCAGGCTGGTAGTTTGGCATCCAAAAGACGTCTTCGTACGATTACAGCGCTTACAGACAGTTCAAGCTTATCTTTAATTTCTCTGGAGCTTATGGAAGGGTTCTCTTTAGATAACTGAATAATTTTTCTGTCTATTCTAACACTCGTCATCCTTTTTGGGCCGCGTGTTTCCGGTTTATTCTGCCATTTTATAGTGTTACTTATCTTTTTTGCTGAACATCCTAGGATTTCGCGAATATCATGGTAAGTTTTCCCCTCCAAACGTAGTTTTCTTATTAAACTTCGAGTTTCTTCGTTGCAATGTTTTGACCGACCCATTGTTTATTTTTGAGCTAATATTTTATAAATTTTTCTATAATACGAGTATTACCTTGAGAATACTAAAAACTACAAATAGTAAAATTTGTACTTACCGAAAAATAAAAAAAAGAGAATGTTTAACACTTTTTAACTTTAAATGCAAGACACTGCTATTTTTATGAACACGCTACGAGTATATTCAGAGAGCTTGAACAAATGCGTCTACAACGAAAAAAGTAAGGTTCAATTACAAACTTAAAGCCTCAAATATAAAAATGAAAGACCGTTAGATGCAAATAACAGGTTAATTTTTTTTGTAAGAATCTGCGTCTTTAAAATTATTGACTAATTAATAAAGTGGGACCAGCACTGCTATTTTCATGAACACAGCTGTATGTATCTCGATCTAAAGACTATTATTTTTCTCGAAAACGGCTCACGATTCTGATAAAAAAAGTAGGTGTTTTATTATACTTGTGGACTACGTTTTGGTCTACCAGCCATAGAACCGTTTTTTTTTTTAACTTTTCTCTAGTCTTTCAACAAGACAACGACGCAAAGCATACAAGTAAACTTGTGAAGCAGTGGTTCCAAGAAAAGAGGGTTAATGTCATGGAGTAGCCAGCGCAGTCCCAGACCTTAACCCTATAGAAAATCTTTGGTGAGATGTCCAGAAGAATGTTGCTAGTTGTAAGCCAACTGCTAACACAGCCCTTTGGTCTTGGAGGTCGTTACCTGTAGAAAAATGTGAAAATCTTATTAATTCGATGCAACGTCATTGTGCTGCTGTTATTTCTCACAAGGGACATGCAACTAAATATTAATTTAAGGTTCAAAGACTCGACTATCACATATGTTAGAAATTGTCTATTAACTTTGCCTTTTGTAATATTTAAAAGTGGATTCAGAATGCGCTATGTACAATTTTTTTGACCACTGTTTTTCTATATGACTTGGATAGATTTGAAATTACTAACTAATTTATTCAATTTGAAAATGATTTTTATCTGAAATTAAAAGCAGAAAAAACATTAATTCGAAAATCAGATAACTATTTAATTAATTAGATTAATAGATTAGATTAATTTATTTTAGTTTTTGTTGGGTTAAAAGGTTCACTATGTATGTTTAATTTATTAATTTATTCATAATTATATATAATTATTCATATTTGAACACAGGTTCGATCCCTGCCGTCGTCTATGTCGTCTTTAATTCCATTAAAACCTTTTAAAAATTGTCATCAATGGGTTGCTGGTTTACTCATTACATGTTGTTTAGGCATAACACTAACAATATGTGATTGAGTTAAACTAGTATGCCCAACAAGGATGAATACGAATAAAATAATGCGAATTATAAGGGACATAGAAATAAGACACGGCATTTCTCCGCTTTAGTTCAGCCGCGATCCCTGGAGATAAAAAGTCGGAGACAACCACCTTGAGTCTCAGAACATGGTGCCACACATCTTTCCTATCCTTTTGCTCTTCCGTAACTTCACGCCCGCGCTGTGTTGAAACATTTAAAGGGTAATCATAATCCCTTGAGCGCGAATTGATTATAAAAAAAAAAAAAAAAAATACATATTACAAATTTGTTGACTGACCCTGTGCTGTGCTTTGGTTTAAACTTAAGTGGCAGAGAAAAGCCCTGTATAGCATAGAAACAGTCAAAGTCAATCAAAACAAAAATACAACCCACTTAAACTGTGGCTTTCCAGTGGACTCTCTTGAATTGTACAGCTTGTTAGAAGATTAAGTGCGTTAGATGAATTTAGTAATTAAACCACTCAAATGTGAATACAGTGGAGTTGTAGATTGATTAATGTAAACAAAATTTAAATACATATACATATGAGTTGTCAAAAACAGTTAGGTTAGTTTAAAGTGGCTCCCATTGTCATTTGTCGTAGCTGACGCACTTAGACCAGAGTTGTTCCATTTTAATACCAGACGAATGTAGATATTTTCTCCCTACTTTTTGAATGATTTGGACCTTCTTATGAAGCGTTGAAGGGACTGCAAATGTCTATTTTAGTTGTATTTACCGTCTACAAAACCAGTCGCCTTTTCAAATCGCTGCTCCTTTGTATTTTGTTTTTAATTTAATTTTTTTGTGTACCTCTGCCAATCGCTCCTCCTTTGTACCCATTAACATTCCAATAACAAATTTCTCTTGCATTGAACTCTGTATTGAAAGATGTGGGCAGCTTTGAACATCGATCTGTTGCAATACAAAATGACATAAAATGCGTCAAAGAAAAATCCCAAGGCCTTGGGCCATCGATTGATGTGGTTGGGGATGGAATCCGTTATGTCTCATCATCTACGACGACTCAACCAAATATGAAAGTCCAAATTTACCTATTTCATTAACATCTTCAATACATGCCACTGTTTCTCCTGCTTCACCATTGCATACTGCAGTTTCCATTTCAACAAGATCTTTATCTGCAGTTTCCATTTCAACAAGATCTCTATCTGCTCCTTCTTCACTCTGACTTCTACTGGCCACATGCTAAAGCTTACCTTGATTCTCTTCAGTGCAGGTTATAGCAAAATTCGGAACTACGTGGTCCAGATCTGAATGGAATGATCGATTGAATATACATTTATTCCTCATTTCAATTAAATACGAATGTGCTTTTTCATGCCCTGATGACATGATTCAACATGGTGACATGAAAATGAATCGACAACCCTTCGGTAAAATGAACACCGTAACTGGAGTTTTAAAGTGGTTGCTTTTCCTATTTTTTTAGTTTTTTCTTATTCAAGGTTTCAATATTCTCGTCTTCAATCAAAGTACGCCTCCCCGACCTTGAAGTATCTTCAGCGCGGCAGAACAGACCATGACAGGTTTTTTCGTTCCTAATCTGCTTCTTTCTCTTCCCTCTCCTACACCTTGTCAAAACCTCTTTTCTTCTACTACCAGAATTTGGTAGGTCTTCGCTCTAAAACCTATGCAGTTTTGCAACAAACTGATATTCTACTCTTTGAAATCTAAGCGCGAAACGAATCTGATCACCAGTATTGGCAACCAGGAATTGTTCCCATCTTTATTGTTTATCGCGATGTCGATCATAACCGACCTAATGATGATTGCTATCCCAAATACACGAGACTCATCCCTAATTGCAATATGTTCTTCTCTTAATATCGAGAACGTTTCCATAAAAATAATCCTTCCTCGCGAGTCACTTTACGTTACGAGTATATATTGCTACATTTTGCCTTCACAACCTATTGAATCCTAAGAACTTGTCATAATTGCAAATGACCCCCATGACGATATTCTACTATACTACTCTGTGACTTTAACCTCCCTCATATTAAATGGACCTCATCTGACTATGTATCATATTATGTTGCTTCCAATCCCATCACAGGAATGAAATGTCTCTTCATGGATAGCCTTGCAGATTCAAGCCTCTGTCAAGTTAGCCACATTCCTAATTTTATGGATAGGCTCTTCAGTCTCACTCAGTCCCCCTTCAATATCTTCTATTGACAACTATCATCCCCCTCTCGATATTATTCTATATCATCATTCTTCTATAAGACAGTGTCCGTTTATGACGACACCAATTACGGGGCTGATTTGCAATCTACTTAAGGATATTAAACACTTAAAGAGCTTCAGATAAAGTATTGGCCAGATCTGTGGATATATTAGTCCATATTCAGAATGACGGTATACCTATATTTGCCTGATCAGGTAATATAGGTAGTTTTGTTCCACTTTTATCGAGCTAGTCATCCTTACAGTTCCCTTGAATGTCCCTATGCCCTGGCATCTAACAGAAGTTAATATTGAACTGCTTAAAAAATGAACGGCAGTTAATTGCTGTTATAAAGTAAAATGTCGATATCAGTAGTTGCAAGCACGTTTTTCTTTGAGTCAAGACAGGACTTCTTTATTCCCCATAAGTTCCGTCTAAGTACACACCCTAACAATCTGATCATCAGTTTTGATCTGTCGCGTCGCTCGGTGTAAAAATGTATAGAATCATCTTGCAAAAAACTCATATCCTCATAATTTTTTATCTTAAATAAGACCCAGATATATTGCTTCGCCTGAGGAAGCTAGTGGAATACATACCTTTGATAAAAGGGGGATCTACACAAGGAATTTTATATTCCCTAGAGAATAGAACAAATAAGTTTCGTTTTGTGAGAGAGTGAGTCTCTCTCCACAGTTTGTAAGCTTGTTTTAACCGTTTAACCTAAGATTTTTTTTATTCATACAATATTTCTATATTACAAAAAACAATATGGAAGTAAAATGGCCTAGTCTAGAATTTCTTGTTTTTTTTTTCAGATTGAAAAATACGGTAAGCCAATTGCATGGAAAGTCGATTCACATTTTGCGGTACTAATCGAGAGCGACATTGATCATTTTACAAACCTACTCATAGCAACATTTTTGCAAAACAATTTATGCATCAACGATTCGCTACCTTTAATTCGTATTGAATGTAAGGCGCAATCAAACATTTCATTAAAGTTTTAGACGTGTATTGGCTTTCTATTTCTTTCTCATTTACATTTTAGCTGTTGGGTATGAAGGTCAGCCTCAGCCCTATGAAATGATGAAAAAACACCTTCGAAAGCAGCTTACCTCACGTTGTGACTTTCAACTTGGCGAAGAAGAATGGCTAAGACATTTAGATGGTCTACGCAGTTTAAGCGTTCTTGCAAATCAGGCAACTGAATTTGAGTACAATAAAAATCGAACAGAAGGCAAAACTGGAATAGTCAAACCAGATTTAATACCATCAGGCAAGAACCTGGTTGATCTTTCGTCTCAAAATACTGAAGATACAATAGACTCAAGAAAATCATCGCCCATTAAAGTTGTAAGTGAAAAACCCAAAATCGAAGCTAAGGTTAGCCCAATGAAACGCGTAACAGAAGAACCAGTAATTGAGTCAGTGAAAACAGATACCGTTGTTAAGTCTCCATCTAAGTCAGTCGCAAAACAAGTTGAAGTTAAAAATGATGATATTAAATCCAAGCCCACCGACGTAGTTACCGAATCAAAATTGTCTCACTTAGAGTCAGTAGTTACTGCTAAAATCGAACCTATTCCAAGATCTTTTCCAACACCCACTCCAGTTACTCTAAAAGATACACCGGCTAAAAAAGAAGAGACAAAGGCTGAAACTATGCCAAATAAAATTCCGGAAGCAATTTCGGCTGTAAAGAACAACACAAAACGACCAAGTCTTCGAAGAAGCAAAGAAAGTTTGAAGGATTCTAAACCTCTCAATATTCTAGTTTACTCTGACGTTGCAACTTCTAGAGACAATGTGGTTTTAACACTTAAAACTATTCTGGAGAGAGATATGTGGGAAATTTACTTTATTTTCAATATTGTTTAATGTATTTGTTTGTATTTTTGTTTTTGATCAGGTACACAGTCTATCCCCTGACATCCCAACAGACCAAAGAAAAGTCATGGATTGACAACACATCACTTTTGGTAATATGTGGATCTGTTGCTTCAGATCTAGGAGAAATTCTTGTAGATTACTTTCTGCAGGGCGGAAAGCTTCTCTCTCTCTGTTCTGATGTTCTGCATATTGTCCTCCCAACATATCGTACTGCCGAGGCTAGTGAAATTGCTGATTTTCTATTATAAAACTAATTGAATTCTATTAGGTTCGGGAACATGAACTTGTCCAGTTCTCTTATGATAAATGGCAAAAAGTTAAGATGATGCACTATATTTTCTGTTATCATCCATCGCCAGTAAAGAAGAATTTTTCCACTGACAGTGATGAATCGAATTTGACTCTCACAAAAAAACCGTAAGTCTTGCATGTTTTACTTAATGTGTGGTTTAATTTTCCATTTTCTTTGATTTGTTTTTAAAATGGTGTTTTCATATGCCACCTCTCTAATAATTGTGTGTGCGTGTGTGTAAATTATGTCTTTTGTATAAGATACTTATTTTTTTATTTGTTTATGAATTTTTCACAACGAGAATGAAACTATTGGCTTTGAAGTAATAATAAAGAAACTTTCGCAGCTACATATGTATCAAGTTTTGTATTCAAAATCGTTTTTAATTATTTTGTTTTCTCATAATTCCATTATTAAATTATTAAATTTGGACTGTAAAACTAATTTATGACTGTGAAATTTTATCGCTCTCTCAATCACTTACACAAATTTTTCGAAATAAATTTTGTTGGCATATACATACATATATTCAAACTAGCGTACCCGTGCGAGAACTCCCGCAAGCAATTTTTTTTTTTCAACTGAAGTTTTTCAAAATAAATTATGTTTCTGTAGATTCGCTCAGTTTTTCTTGCATTGGAAATCTTGTGTAAATGGAAATCTTGTGTGAAGTACGGAATGTTGTTTTTGATTTATTTTTTTTTAAACTTTTTTGAGTGTTTTTATCGTTACTGCTTAGGTAAATTAATCAAACAATGCCCCTCCTCTGGGCCCGCACCACCAAAGTATGGTATTTCAATGCAACTCCTTATGTACATATATGTACTACATTTCAGTGCAATACGAAGATAGAAGTAGAGATAAATAATTTTGGGGTGTTTCGACCACCCAATGCCCCTCCCCTGATAATAAAAAAAAAGTAGCCTATACGGTAATCCAGACTATAACTTTTTTGTGTGTTAAATTTTATCAAAATCCATTCAGTTGTTCAAGCGTTATTGAGTAACAAACATCCATACATCGTAACATTCACATTTATAATATTAGTAGGATTATACATTTTAAAGTAGCCATCAGTATGTATTGAGGGATCCGTAAGGCTATAATTAAGACATAAATCTGGACTAAAGTACACTGTAAATAACTTCTTTTGTGTGTTTGTTAACGGAAAATGATAGACGTTTTTTTTTGGCCTTCTTTCTGTTGCCTTTAAATTTTTCTTACCAAACCCATATTTATTGAAGTTATAATAGGTTTTTTGGATTTGTGATGGCTTACAGAAAAAAACAAAGAGAAACGAAAAATATTATTCTCTTTGTGGACTATTGAATAATTTAGTTGAAAGTTTTTGCAACCATTCAGTTAAATGCTGTCGTACCCTTTCAAGAGCCTTCACAGTCGCCTTGTTTTTTCGACCCTAAACCTGTTTTTGACATCTAAGTAAAACAAATATCCACTTACGATGGTATCGCGTATAGCTTAACTCGCTTTGTAGTTTAAGTCGCTTAAAAATGGATATCGCGTATTTTTAATCTAAAATCCAAAGCGATGGGGAATCGTTACAACAATTGATAGTAGTAACTTTTACTTTTTGTCAACAAATGTTACTTTCCTAGTACTCATTGCTTTAAAATATCTATTATATTCGGAATTACGAAACGCTGTTGTACTCCAATACATTTTTAAACTAAGCAAAATAGTCAAATAAGGACTAACCGTTTGTGCATTTTTTTTTTCAAAACCTGAAATGTACTTTTATTGCAATCACTTTGGAAATTCTAGGTATGAAATTTAATGAAATCTTTAGATCTTTAGAATTACATACAACAAACACACACCTATCTTGTTTAGTAGGATTAAAATATGATGAAAAAATTAAGTCTGGAAAAAACCAAAAACTTCCTGATGGTCAAAGTTAATCTTGGAAATTCATATTTCAATATAAAAATTGATTTTTTTCATGGTGAATGGAATCCTTGATTTTAAATTATTTTGTCATTGTAATTATCTAATTTTGTGTCTCTCGTATTAGTTCCAAAAAATCCTAATTTTATATACTAGAAAAATATAAGTTTTATAATTCAAAACTTAGGTTTAAGCATAATTTCTCCATTTTTTAATAGATATAATTTCCTTCTTCTTTTGAACACAATGTTCACAATTAAAATAAATTAAACAAGCCACAACTGAAAATAAAATTGCTTTGTTATTACAGCAGGGAGGGTTAGATTTGCACAATTGGTTTTAAATCAAAAAGTAAATCAATTTCTTGCCCAATGAAATACATAAATTTCCAAAATCGGTATTTTGACATATAAGTATATAAAGCTGCGGTCAAAATAATAGTAGTGAACCTTTTGACACAACAAAAACTAACATGAAATCATCTGATTTTCAAATTAATGTTTTTTAGGCTCTTAATTTCAGAAAAAAATCATTTTTAAATTCAATATATTAGTTAGTAATTTCAAATCTATCCAAGTCAAATAGAAAAACAGCGGTCAAAAAAATAGTAGCGCATTCAAAATCTACCTTTAAATATTACAAAAGGCAAAGTTAATATACAATTTCTACCATAAGTGAGTACTATAGTTGCATATCTCTTGTTAAAAATAACAGCAACACAACGACGTTGCATCGAATTAATAAGATTTTAATTCTACAGGTATGGACCTGCAAGACTGTGTATAGCTTCCCAAAGGGCTGAGTTAGCGGTTGGCTTACAACTAGCAACATACTTCTTGACATCGCACCAAAGATTTTCTATAGGGTTGAGGTCTGGTGACTACGCAGGCCACTCCATGACATTAACCCTCTTTTCTTGGAACCAGTGCTTCGCAAGTTTACTTGTATGCGTTGTCTTGTCGAAAGAACCATTTTATATGGGAAAATAGCTTCCTCCATGATCTTCACATAAAGATGCTGATCCATAATGCCTTCAATCCGGTATATGAGACCAACACTATAGAAGGAAAAACATGCTCAAACCATTATGTTTTTTTTTTTTTATAATCTACCCGCGTTAAAGGGATTATGATTACCCTTTAAATGTTTCAACACAGCGCGGGTGTGAAGTTAATGAAGAGAAAGAAGGATAAGAAAGATGTGTGGCACGATGTTCTGAGTGGTGGTTGTCTCAGATATTTTTATCTCCAGGGATGGCGGCTGAGCTAAAGCGGAGAAATGCCGTGTCTTATTTCTATGTCGCTTATAATTCACATTATTTTATTCGTGTTCATCCTTGTTGGGCATACTAGTTTAACTCAATAACATGTTGTTAGTGTTATGCCTGAACAACATGTAATGAGTAAACCAGCAACCCATTGATGACAATTTTTAGAAGAATTAAAACGACATAGACGACCGACGGCAGGGATCGAACCTGTGATCATGAGGTTGACAGGCGAGCACACAACCATCGTGCCACGGCCACCCCATGTTTCATTGTTTTGGCTGTCACGCGTGGATTATATTCTGTTTGTAGGCCTTCTTTCATATTGACGAGATCCTTGTCCACCATAAATATAACACAATCTGGTACTTGTCTGACCACAGAGTATTCCTTCACAAAATCATAAAAACTCAGGGACTTACCAATGATTTTATTTACACTACTACTATTTTGACCGCAACAATATTGTAATATTGTATTGGTGAACCGGTCCCGACCAGTGCGTGGTGAACCGCTCATTGTGCGTAGTAAGCCCGCAAATCATCGGTGTCGAATGATACCACTTACCTCACCAAACCACGTTTGTTTACGAGCAATTATACAATTTAAACTTGACAAATTATAGCTGGATTAATATTAATATTAGAATTGTCAAAGTCTAGTTTGCATACGTAATAAACGAAAATATCGCTTTCTTTTTTTTATTTATTAATGTGTGATAATAATTTTGGAAATTTCCGCTGAACACCCATACTTTCAGCCTTTGCACAAATGTATCTATTTGGCATATAGTTATAGATGAAACTAGCGTGAAGCAGGTTTCTAGTGGCTGGCACTCTTTGCAACACTCCAAGATCGTTCGGAGTTATATTCTAAAATAAAAAAATAACGAGGGCTTAAGTTTATCTTAAAAGCATATTATCATTTTATTTTTTTTTATTTCTGATTATTATGGGATAGGATTTTCGATGTTTGAGTAAAAAGTTTTACCTCATCCTATTTTTCTAAAAGTCTTCGATTGCCTATTCCGAGAAACGTTTTTAAGTTTTTTTTTTCTGTCCCCGATTCAAAGGTGTAAACATTGAACAAACTTATTACTTATCAAAACTTAAGAAACAAATTTTGTTACATTGCAACTTTCGGTAGTACGTGTGTAAATTTGAAAAGACAATATTTTCATATTCCATTGAAATCGAAAAGGAATTTGGTTGCATTCCTCAAAATCAAAATCGATATTACTGAATAAATTTATGAATAAACTTATGAACTGATAGTCGGTATGTTTCAACATCAATTTTTACCAAACTGACATTTGTTTATTTATTTAATTTTTGAAAATAAATATTTGCATTGTGTTGCAATATAATAATATAAAGAGATTGATTTTTGTAATTTAAATTACACTTTAAAAATTTAAACTAAGCCTAAGCTACTACTACTAAGAATGGATCAACCGATTTTTGAAAGGTTACTGAAAAACGTAGTTCGCAGTGTAATACTCCCAATACACACTTCATTCATTCATTCGATTTTTTCATAATTCATCAATTTTTTTTTAAGCTGCTTATATATAATTTTATGAATGCAGTTGGATTGTTAACTATCCGCCAATCCGCCAAACTATTAAAACACCATAAACGTACTAAAAAAAAAAGATTTTAGAACACAAATCATTCATCGGATGAAAAACTTGGTCAAACTAGAAATAACGCACGTATGTATTCCGTATCAGCTTCCATTACCATAACGCAAGCATATACCATCGCAAACCAAACTAAACTATACACTGTAGTTCTGAACTAAAAAAAAGCTTAAAACCGTATTCATAACCAATCAAACCAAAACACAAAAAATACCATCATTTGCCTGCTTGCTCGAAAATTTTTTTTGTCTTTATATCGTCGTTTTTTTGCTCGTGTGTGAAAACTTCTTCGTATTTGTGGTCACATTACATCCGGCTTAGAGCTATAGTGTGTCCAAGGTCCATTGAATTGAAAGATCTACAAGGAGACATGCACAATTTGGACGTTAAGGTTCTGGGTTCCGAAGAGACGTGGAATACTCCTAGCTTGCTTTTGGCCACCAACTTGAAGAGCGGTGGAAAGGCTGTATTCTCCCAGGTATAATAATGTATTTCAAAATAAGATATCAATTAAGGAGAATAATAGGGTTATGTCAAAAAATAAATGTTTAAAATATTTATGTTCCCATTACTGAATTTAATGTCGATTTCCTTTACACACTTGGGATTTCGATCCCCGATCAAATTTTTTTGTTTGGTGTGCATGTAATATTTAAATGCATGTAAATGCCTTCAAATATGGATTTGAAGATTTTGATTCCTGTCAAAGAAAAATCACTTTTTTTTGGTCTGAAGGAACGCAAAATCTGGCAAGGGATCAAAATCTTCACATAGAAATTGATTTCTTATGTGCAAAGGAAATCGACATAAGACTCTAAATTTTGTAATTTTGATAAATAGCCCAATTATTTCATTTCTTTATAAGAGCTTTTTACATTTTTAGTAACATACTAATATTCTCTGTGAAATTTATTTTAGGTGCACTTGGAAATAAATCCATGCGAATACGAGTCTGATGAAAGTAAATACAAAATTTTGAAAGAAAATGAAAAACATCGTTTGGAAATATTTTCTGATCTTCTTGTAAAACACCTTGGCTTTATAACTAAAAAAGAAGCCCTTTTACAGTCTGAACCAAAAGTAACCTACCAGAATGCGTTTTTCTTGGGAAGACATGAGGTAAGTGTTTATTTATGTATTTTGATATTAGCCGTATTTTAACGCTAATTAATTATCCATACGGATTATAAAATTTAAAAAAATCAACAGAGATCAGAGTGCTATTGCTATACACCCATTTCTTTTCTCCGCGTGATTGTTTATTTTTCAAGCAAAAAATTGTCTTTTTTATATACACCATTTGCAATGGCAATGGCAAAGAGAAACACAAAATTTCTGGATCAATAAATGTGATCCCGATAAAGAGCAGAATTTCGCTTTGTAGTTTTAATGCATGTTTTTTATGATCTACATGATCATATCTGATAATAAGAAAGGGCTATTCGCACAGTATTTGAATGTTTTTGAATATACATGATAGATAAAGATACTTTATTTATATCTACTGTAGTAATAAAAACTAAAAGCCTTAAGTAACAAACGTTTTGATTGTTTGGAATTAGAACGAAATGGAAAAATAGATTTGTCTAGAGGAAAGTGAAACGATGAGAAAAGGGACATTCTCATCGTAGACTTCCCAAGAGCTAGTTGTGTGATACAACCTAGATAAATAGTTCATTATTCTATCATCAGAAGTGGGATTTTTAACCTAACAATACTACAATAAAAAATAAACAACGAAGTAACTAAGGAAGAAAAATTTTGAAAAATTTAAAAAGAAAAAAAATCAAGACAATCGCTGCTGATGTGTAAATTTATTGGATAGACAAAAGCTTTAAAGGGCAATAATTGCGAATACTGAAGAAATTTCAAGAAAATTCAAGAAAAAAAAAAAAAAAATTGAAGGATTACTGCCGAGGGTTTGAATTGACAAAAAAAAACAAGATATTTCATGAAGAACAACCAGATTTATATAAAGATAAGTAATTTTTCTTTAATTATTGTTAAAAATGAATGGGGAAAACAATATTCAAGGGAATAATCTGGAAGAATCTGTTGCTCCAATCGATGAGCAAACTTTCGTTAATTTAAAAGCAGTAGGGGATATAATTCGATTAGTCAAAGAGGGGGATCAAAAGCAGCTTATTGCTGGATTTCCTATTTTTGACCCTGATTTTTCACGAGTCGATGTAAAGAAATGGTGCGATGATGTTGATTGTAGGGTTAAACGAGATAGTTTAGAAGATTACGATATTATTCCCCGAATTCAATCCTCTTTATTTGGAAGAGCAAAAACATGGTTTGAAAAATATGGTTTTCAACACTATCGCTGGTGCGACTTACGAGCATCATTAATTCACACATTTGCCAGTGGTATAAACATTATAACCCTTTTAAGAAAAGTAGCAAATTTCGAAAGTAGTGAATCAAGTTCATACAATGATTTCATTATGGAAAAAATTTCCCAAATTAATCGGTTACATTTTGAAATCCCTGAAGATATGATAATCCGTATCATAATTGGTTGCATAACAGATTCAAGTTTAAGAAACTCACTTACTTTTGTTATGCCAAACAACGTTCAAAATCTTATTGATCATTTGTCCTCAATACGCAATACTCCCAGATGTAATTCAAATTCTAATACGTCGGGTTTGCAAAGACCAAGTAAACCATACTCAATTGATACTCTTAAACGAACTGCAGATACTTACCCATCAACAACTAAACGCTTTAGAGTTGATAAAAGTTGCTATGGGTGTGGTAAGTTAGGACACATTCGGAACAACTGTCCTAATAACTTTCCAGTTAACAAAGAACCTAAAGAAATTCCAACAAAAAATGAAATTGAAAAAAAATGTAATTTTTGCAATAAGTCTGGTCACGTTGAAAGTTTATGTTGGGCCAAACAACGTTTAAATAACAAGAAAGTTAATACTTGTAATTAATTGTCACAATCAAATAGTACAGAAGTAACTATAAATGATGAAAAATATAGTTGTCTTTTTGATTCTGGTTCAGATTGTTCTCTCATCAGTCACAATATCGCTTCCAAATTCGAAAACATCAAAGAATCATGTAGCCAATCAGTTCAAGGAATAAGCAAGGATTCTATTTTCCTCTCAGAAAAATTAAAATTGTTCGTAGAATTTAAGCAGATACGTCTTGAAGTGACATTCTTTGTTATTGACAAAGAATATTTAGACGTCGATTTAATAATTGGTCGAAATATATTAAACGATAGAACTCTAGAAATAGTAGCGGATGCGACGGGATCTGTGGTTAGAAGGAAAGTTGTAGTAAACTTTCTTACAAAAATAAATCCAGCCGGTATGATAAGCTTAACAGAAAAAGAAAGTGATAATTTAAATTTACTCTTGAGTAAATATACAAGTAATATCATAGATGGCTTTCCGGACAAAAAGGTTAAAACCGGGACATTAAATATTCGCCAAACAAAAGATACAGTGATAAATTATCGCCCCTATAGAATGGCAATATCGGAAAGAAAAATAGTATCTGACATAATATGTGATTTAAAAATGTCATAACATAATAAGAGATAGTTATTCGCCTTTCGCTAGCCCTATAATATTGGTCACAAAAAAAAATGGAAAACATAGAATGTGCGTTGACTTTCGTGCATTAAATAAAATCACAGTTAAAGACCGATATCCATTACCAAGAATTGACGACCAATTAGATCAACTAGCTGGAAACAAATGCTTTTCGTCTTTAGACATGGCTTCAGGATTTTATCAGATTCCAATAGCTGAAGATTCTATTGAAAAAACTGCATTTGTAACTCCTGAAGGCCATTTTGAGTTTCTACGAATGCCATTTGGACTTGCAAATGCCCCAGCCGTTTTTCAACGTGCAATTGACCATGCCCTTAGAAAGGAAATAAATAATAAAATTGCCATGGTATATATGGATGATGTAGTTATACCTTCAACCAATGTTGAAGAAGGCATCATGCGACTTGAACTTGTATTAAAATCTCTGACAGAAAGTGGATTTTCTTTAAATGTTGAAAAATGTAAATTCTTACAACCACAGATTGAATACCTTGGAAGAGAAATATCCGCTGATGGTATACGACCAAGTACTAAAAAAATTGATGCCCTAGTTTTGTCTCCATCTCCAACCAATGTGAAACAGGTTAGACAATTCATGGGTTTGGCAAATTATTTTCGTGAATTTATTCCTGAATTCACTGCGAAAACTAATTGTATAACGCGGCTTACTAAAAATAATATAACCTTTGATTGGAACCATGAATGTCAAGAGGCCAGATCATATATTGTGAACCAATTAACTCAAAAACCTGTCCTAACGATATTTAACCCAGATCTACCAACGGAACTACACACGGATGCAAGTGCTCTTGGGTATGGAGCTGTTCTGTTTCATCGTATAGAAAACAAATTACGAGTAGTAGCATATTTCAGTAAAGCTACTAAGCCATACGAAACAAAATATCATAGTTATGAGCTAGAAACACTCGCAGTTGTAAATGCAATTAAACATTTTCGAACTTATTTACTGGGTGTTCGCTTTACATTAGTAACTGACTGTAACGCAATCAAAGCTACAAAAGATAAACGCGACTTATTACCAAGAGTTGCAAGATGGTGGATCTACTTGCAAGATTTTGAATTCGATATAGTCTATCGCAAAGGTGCAATGGTTCAACATGTTGATTATCTTAGTAGAAATCCCCCAGTAAAAATATGTTACAGACTTTCTAGTTTGTCGGATAATTGGCTACATGTGGAACAACAAACAGATTCATTAACACTTGACATAATCAATCAAGTTAAAGAAAAGGATCCAGAAGCTACTTCAAAGTACTGTATTGTTGGAGGGCTCTTATACAGAAAAGAAAAAGAAGGAAACAAATTATTCGTTCCCCAACGATGTCGATTAGCTCTTATGAGAAAGTATCATGAGGATAATTGCCATGTTGGTTTGGAAAAAACAATTTCAAAAATTAAAGAACATTTTTGGATGCCGTCAATGACCAGAAATGTCAGAAAATTCATAGATTCATGTGTGATTTGCTTAGTTGCTAAGAGACCGTCAGGAAAGAAGCAAATAACATTGCATCCCATTGGAAAACAACCGATTCCTTTTCATACAATACATATTGTATGGGTCCATTTGTTGAAAAATGTGAAGGAACACATCGCTACGTACTATTAATTGTTGATGCGTTTACCAAATTTATAATTTTACGTCCACTGAAATCCTTACAAACACAAGAAACAATACAGTGTATGAATGATTTCATAACCTTATTTGGAACACCATTTAAAATTGTCAGTGATAGAGGAACAAATTTTACAAGTGTACAATTCAAGAAAATGTGTTTAACATATGGAATTGAACATCACACCATTGCTCCCGGAATAAGCAGGGCCAATGGACAAGTAGAACGATATGTCGACACAGTATCAAACCTTTTAAGGACCAATCTTGACACAAACTTGGAATGGACAACTTACCTTAGTCGAATACAATTAGCACTAAACACGACAGTACATAAAACTACGAAATTATCGCCTTTGAAAATACTTACTGGAATAAATGGAAGAACTCCACAAGTTGGACTCTTATTTTCTCAATTGAATTTAGAACCGGAATATGATGATATAGTTTCCATAAGAGAATTAGCCGATCAAAGAATAAAAGAAAATGCTGTTAAAATGAAATTAAGATTTGATCTTAACAAAACTAAACCAACAAGATTGGAAATTGGAACAAAAGTTGTCTATAAAAGCAAACAGATTCGCAAATCAAAGTTGGATGTTCAATATCAAGGTGTATTTGAGGTTGTTGGAATTCTACCTTTTGACCGATATAAGTTAAAGCGAGGACACTCAAACACAGTTGTAACAGCATCACGGGAATCCTTAAAACCAATTATAAGAGATGATTCTAATGAAAAGATGTAAAGGTAAATAAAAAAAAAAAAAATAATAATAATAATAGACAAGCTTAAGATTGCCTCTGAGCTATTGTGAAGATTACTGGTAGCATTTTATTTATGTTTTTTTTTGGTGTTTGTTTCAAACAATAGACAAGCTTAAGATTGCCTCTGAGCTATTGTGAAGATTACTGGTAGTATTTTATTTATGTTTTTTTAGTGTTTGTTTCAAACAATAGACAAGCTTAAGACTGCCTCTGAGCTATTGTGAAGATTACTGGTAATATTTTATTTATGTTTTTTAGTGTTTGTTTCAAACAATAGACAAGCTTAAGATTGCCTCTGAGCTATTGTGGAAATTGATTTAAGAACAAACTTAACTTTTGTGTTAAGTTCGTACAATAGACAAGCTTAATATGGCCTCTGAACAATTGTAAGGATGGTTTATAAGATTCGATTTTATTTTGAACTTAATTTGTGCTACTAGCTATTTTCAAAATTATTGAGCCTGTTAGAATAGTATTAAAACTGGTTTTGTTTTAGATACTGGCAAGAATTAAAAAGAAAATGGAATAAGCAGACTTTATAATCAAGAAGAAAACAAACTGTTTATGGATTAAATATTGTTTTAAGATATTGTTTAATGTTTATCTTTATTCTTGTTGTTGGTTTACTTCATGAGTTTTAAATTAAAAAAAAAATATAATAATAATTACTTATTTTTTTATTATTGTTATTTTGCATCGAGAGCGATGCATGTTGCAGGGTGGCCGTGATAGATAAAGATACTTTATTTATATCTACTGTAGTAATAAAAACTAAAAGCCTTAAGTAACAAACGTTTTGATTGTTTGGAATTAGAACGAAATGGAAAAATAGATTTGTCTAGAGGAAAGTGAAACGATGAGAAAAGGGACATTCTCATCGTAGACTTCCCAAGAGCTAGTTGTGTGATACAACCTAGATAAATAGTTCATTATTCTATCATACATATGTATTAAAAAAAGTGCAAATTTTTCTATTATCTAATATTAACCTTGAATTTTAATTATTTTTCTAGCTTAAATTTGAGGTTCTGGAAAAAATAAAGAGCTTCTACAACGCTGATAATATGATTCAAACATCAAAACTGTCAATGAAATTTTACGGGAAAAATGAAACAGTTCCAAGCGCCAAAACAAATGTTCTTCCAATTTTGATTCATTCTTGTCCTGATGACTTCTCAACTGTTGATTATTTTGATGTAAGTGTTTTATTGTCAATTAATTTGCTCGAATTTATTGAGTTTGTACAATTGGTTTTTTATTTATTTTTTTAATTATAATGTACATTATGTACACGAATTATTAATGTATATAAAATCGTGATATTTAGCTCGGATATCTCCAAAATTGAGTTGTCTGAATGAAGAATTTTCAAAAAGACTGCTGCTTTTGACATAGACTTGTCACAGACTGTACGCCAAGGTTTACATCAAATTTTAGTCAGTAATCATTAAATAATAAAATTTCTCTATTACATTGTAGCTGTTTCAATATTATTCTACTTTAAATATTTGGTATTAAACCTTCATGAAGTAAGAACTTGGCGTACTTTTAGATCTCAGTACTTTTCACGGCTGACATGTTACACAAAGGTTTTTGTATAGAAGAACTTGGCTCTTTTTTTAACATTTATGTTTTTGGTCTAATTATGTATTTACAAAATTCATTATTTTTCACTTTATTATACAAAAATTGCTTATATTATATTTACAGAATTTATCAACGAAAGATATTGGTCGTCTTGTTATTTATGTTCCAATAATAAGCAGTTCAATGCATATAATTTCCGAATTAAATCTTACTCACGGAATTGCCGTTTTGCCAAGGCAACAAACAGATGGCCTTGGCCGTAGTAATAATCAAGTAATTAAATTATATGATTATATTCGTATTTAGTTTGGTAATATGTTTTTTATTTGTTTTTTATTTTTAGTGGTTAAGTCCAATGGGATGTGCTATGTTCTCTCTGCAACTCCATATACCTCAGAACTCACCATTGGGATTAAGATTACCTCTAACTCAGCACATTATCGCAATAGCTATAGTCAATACCATTAAACAACTTGAACAATACCAGGTAAGTGTCATTTGCTTCTATCACGCCATAGATTTTTTTTTAAATAATTTTCCCGCACTAAAGGGGGGAGTATGACTACCTTTAAATTGTTTGATCACAGTGCAAGCGATTTAGCAAAGTAGGAGAGGATTTAGAAGGAGATACCAATGCACATTGGTTTTGAATGTCTGAATATTATAATAGAGTCGGGTAAACAATTCCACATTCGTTTAGTAGTGCCGCTAAAGAAAGAATCCCCGAATAACTGTACGTCCGAAGTTGGGCTCAAGGCTAAACTGATGGACATTCCTTGAAGCGCGAGTGTTTCGGTTAAATTGTTTAAGGGTAAGAATGCAGCTGGCTATTTCAATAGAGCAGTGTTTATAAAAATAACGCTAAAATAATGAAAGACAAGAAACATTGCGAAGGTGGTCGAGAGATTCAAATATTTCTGTTATACTTTTATCATCTATCATTTTTAAAGCTCTTTTTTTGGATTTATCCAAGAGACTGAAGTGTGTTATGGGAGCACCTGCCCAGATTTGGGAATTTTACTCGAGCTTTGGACGAATATAAGATTTATAGATTACAGCCAGATCAGAAGGGGTAACAAATTTCTTGCTACGTCGAAAATGTGGTCATTCCACACAAGGTGGTATGTGATGGACATACCGAGTACTGAGAGATTTTCCGTTTCCTCAATGCAAGTGCCTCTCATGGATAACGGTATGGGATGGGGGTGGTTTGCGCTTTAATGACAGAAGACAGCATTGAGTTTTTGAAGAATTAAAGTCCAAAAAAAAGTATACACGAAGATAATAATAAAATTATTTCAGCTTAAGTGATTGAATTTAATTTTAATTTAAGTATACGACAGCATCTAAATTAAAGTTTACTTGAAAACTTTAAATACTAAATATTTTTGTAATCTGGTTAAAAACACTTATCAACCAAACTACCAGAGTGTAACTAATTATACCTGAAAACAAAAACATACATACATACTTAAGTTTTTTTTGGGGTTGCAAAAAGCAAAAAAAAGATCTATAAAACCGTTTCAAAATATGTTTTTCCTTTTATTTATTTATTTATTTATTTATTCTTTAATGGATATTTATCTTTGATTATATTTAACAATTAATTCATTTATTGATTATTATTAAAAATTCTAGAAACAATATTCTTAAAAATACTTCTATCCATAAGAAGGTCGAATTCAAGATTAATTGAATTAAAAAGAGATAATGTACGTGATATAGGTTCATTTAAACCATAGTTTGTCCTGTTACTGGGAACATGAAAAAGAGCGTCTCTGTTTCTAAGGTTTCTCTCTGGAAAATAAAAGGGCATAAGATTTAATAACTCAGGTGAGTTAATTCTGCCAGCTCTATGCAGCTGAGTTTTCGGGTTTATGTTAAGAAATGCTTAAGGATCTATTATCCGTCGAACAGTGGCACAAATCTTTACCTCGTTTTGGATAAAGTAAGATTATTTCACTTAATTTTTCAAAAGCATCAAGCTATTATCGAGAATACGTGCATTTGGTATCTATGAATCTCTTCTTCGATGGATTAGAAACTACCTTTCAAACCACTCGATACAAGTTGTATTGGATGGTTTTAAGTCTGAAATTCATGAAATCAATGCTGGTGTGCCACGGGGCTCCCCTCTTTCTTATATTCATCAATGATCGTTTGTCTAAAACTTCTAATCCATTAAATTGTTTTGCTGACGACAGTACTCTCAGCTTCTCACATTCATTTCCAGATTCATGTCCTTGTTTTTCGGATGTGAATCTAGAATCTAGATCTCGATAGCATTGTAAAATGAATTTAACCGAAAGAGTTCATATCTGCCGTAATAAGTTTGTACTATACCAACTATCCGATGAAAATGTATTGGAAATTCAAACAAAATCAACAAACAAGAAAATTGTGATCTTCCAACTACAGCAAGGACCTCAAAAGAATGAAAACAACTACTCAATGATACAGAGGAGATAAGTACTGAACATATGCAAAAGGACACAAAAAAGTTTTAATAATCAAGATAAACCAAATAATGACGAACATAACTATACGAATATAGAATTTCTGCATTGCATGCTAGAATGAGGTGCATTTTGAAACTTGCGTATACACTTTGACAGAAGGGAGAGAACATAAATGAATCTATTGGGATCAAGGAGGCAGATAAAAAAAACATGAGATCTAAAGGCGTTTTCGCGATGAGTTTGGACTTTAAATACAAGGTGTTGTGTTCGCACTATGATCTTAAAATAATACGCAAGTGGTTCGATTGGCTTCTGTTTATTAACTGAACTCTTACATACAGTAAGAGCAGATATAAGACAATATTACATAAGAATAGTTAAACATGGACAAGTATACGTACTTCGCATGTCCCCTTTTAAATATTTTACTTTTTTTTTTGTCATTAACCCTAGAAAGGTAATCATATTTTTTAGTACGTTAAAGGTAATCATTCGTCGAATCGACGAAGTAAAATTTAAATGCAATTTTTTCGAAAAGTTATTAACAAATTCTTGTAGATGTTAATAATTTATTTTCATCAAACCTTTCTTTTAATAAAAACACACTTTTCATTTTATTTTTTTAGATTTGTGACTTTGTATTCTCCTTAAAGATCTATGAAGAATCTTTGAGAAATTTTAAAAAGAAAAAATGATGTTCATCTAATCGACGAAGATTACCTTTCTAGGGTTAATCAATGATTTAAAAGTTATAACTTACAAAATTAATTCATTATTTCATTTGAAATGTATGTAGTTATTTGAAAACATATAATGTACATATTATTACTTATAAATTCATATATCTTTTCATTTGAAAATTATGTCATTATTTGAAAACTTACAAAATTCATTTAAACTTTTATTTGAAATTCATGAAATTTGATATATCTTTATCTTTTGTTTATAGTAACTATAGTTCGTTTTAATTAATTAAATAAACAACGAAACAATAATAATTTAAAGATTATAAGAACATCTTACTTCCTGTAACGGTCTGGTAACTTGATTGCTCTTTCCGATCTAGTGAAGTATGGTTGTGATGATGAAGTTGAACTAACTTTTGGAGCATCTGAAACACTTTCTCTACTCATCTCCTCTTTTGAAGTTGATATTTCCGGTTGAATTCCTGAAGATGTGGTAGGTATCGGGTTTTGTGGTGTTTTACCTTCAAAAACTTCTTCTGGCTTGTACGGAATATCGTTGCGATGAGCATTATTTAAGTGAAACGTATTTCTTCTGTAGATTCCGCTGCTAGTTGTGACCCAGAACGAACGTGAAACATCTGCTTTGCTCTGGATTCGACCCCTTTTTTGGATATCACGAATCCATACTACGTCGCCTACACGGAATTGCTTTTCTCGGACTACGCCATGTCTTCTGTTAAAGTTATCGGCTTGCTTTCGTCTGTACTCTTTTTCAGTAACGTTGATTTTGTTTTCATCGATTAACTTCGGCTTGTCTTTTTCAATAGACATTGGTATTTTTGAACGTATTCGACGACCCATCAACAACTCAGCTGGACTCATTCCGTTGGCGAGCGCTGTAGCCCGATATTCTAGCAGAGCTGATTGCAAGTCATCTTCATTCTTTTTTAATAACATCTTAATTGTTTTGACTGCTGCTTCAATAAAGCCATTGCTCTGAGGAAAATGGGGGCTCTATGTAATGTGCTTGAATCCCCATGTTTTGGCGAATTTACTGAATTCTGACGTAAGAACTGGAATAAATTGAGCACCATTATCTGTTCTAACGATTTCTGGGATGTCGAATTTTGAAAATATGATTTTTAACTTCTCGATAACTGAACGTGATGTCTGGCTCACCAGCATTTCTACTTCTGGGAATCTTGAAAAGAAATCACTTATCAAGAGATAAGTTTTCCCATGAAATGAAAATAAATCCATAGCTATAGTATGCCAAGCACGTTCTGGCATTGCAGAGATAATTAGTGACTGATGCTTTGGCTGAATATATTGCACGCACGTAGTGCATCGCCTTGTGAACTTTCCCGCATTCGGACTTTACATTTTACTATACCCAAATGTCCCGTATGTATAGTTTGTATAATTTGATTTCTCATGCATGGTGGAATGACTAAACGGCTTCCGTGCATTAAAAGTTGCCCATTAACAGCTAAATTTTGTCGATCGTTATAGTACAATCTAGCTTCTTGTGACATTCTTGATCTGCTTGGCCACCCTTGTTTGCAAAAGTCCATTATCTCCCGTGTCGTTGAATCTTGCATTTGTGCATTCCGGATTTCGTTCCATTTGTCCGTTGATGCTGAAATTTCTTCCACAATACTATTGACGAAACTCTCTATTTCCTCATCCTCGTTCTCTTTTTCTGGTGCTTGTGTTGGATGACGTGACAGTGAATCAGCTACAACCAAATCTTTTCCTGGGGTATATACTATGTTGATCGTAAGTCCTATCATCTTCATTCGTAGTCGTTGTATTCTGGGAGTTAGCTCATCGAGATTTTTATTTGAGAAGATTGATATCAAGGGCTTATGATCCGTTTCTACTGTGAAATGTATTCCCGTGATATAGTCTCTAAACCTTTCACAAGACCACTTGATGCCCAGAGCTTCCTTCTCTATCTGTGCGTACTTTTTCTCGCTCTCCGTTAACGTACGTAAAGCATAGGCTACAGGTTTAATGATTCCGTCTGAATCAACCTGGAGAAGGACAGCTCCCAATCCATCTGACGACACTGTAGTTTTGTGTGTCGGATCACACATTTTTAATATAGGCGCTGATGTTAGTGCTCTTTTTAGTTTTTCGAAGGCCCCTTCTTGACACCAGCTCCAAATAAAATTTGTTTGGGTTTTCAAAAGTTCGTTTAAGGGATGACTAATTGAGGATAAATTTGGAACAAACTTACCCAGGTAGTTGACCAATCTCAGGAATTGTCTTACCTCCTTCAACGTAACTCTATTTTCGTCCAACCGTTTTAAAACTGAGCGCAGGTTTTTATCATGTTCATCGATATTGTTTCCATATACTAGAAGATCGTCCATTTGGACCACATATCCATTGAGTCCTTCCAAGATACGCTGTAGCTTCTTCTGAAAATGTTCGGGTGCTGAACATATTCCGTATGGCATCCTAAGGAAACAGTACCTCCCATAAGGCGTCAAAAAGGTTGTTAAGCACTGCGATTTTGATGACAGTTTTATTTGCCAGAATCCACTGTTTGCATCTAGCTTTGTAAATATTTTGGCACTCCCCATTTGAGCTAGAGTAGGTATGTTCCGCCACAACGGCATTGGATGAATCTCCTTTCAGATTGACGAATTTAATCTCGTCAAGTCAACGCAAATACGGATGTCACCATTCGGTTTTGTCACGACAACCGTTGGTACGCACCACTCAGTTGGCTCCTCTACTCGCCTGATGACGTTAAGTTTTATCATTTCATCCAGTTTTTGTTTAATTTTCTCTTTCAAGGGAATGGGGCTTCTTCTAGCCGTGGAAATTGCGAATGGTCTTACACCGGGTTTTAATTTTATGGTATATTCACCTTCGAGACATCCAAGTGTCTGAAAAACTTTTGGGGACTCTTTTCGTATGTTGACGCTTGATTTATGGACCATCGTATTTATACGCTGTATAATAATTAATTTATGGCATGAATAAAGACTGAGAAGACGCGATTTTAGTTTATCAACCACATACACATTTGAAACTATTCTAGACTGTCCATAACAAAGTTCACTTTCTATAAAACCCATTACTTTGAGGCTTTCGCCTGAAGGACCACTCAATTTTTTATTTGTGTGTTTAAGATTCGGTTTTAAGAATTTAGATTTATACTCCGCGAAGGGAATAACATCTACAGGGGCACCGGTGTCTCACATAAATGTTATTTTTGTTCCGTTTACACTCACGTCTGCCGTCCACCTTTTAGTGATGACATTATTCTCGGTCACTGTGCCTAGAAAATATGGTTGATCTTCTTCTCGCTCTGTTTCCAGGTTGAATATTTTTCTGTTGTTGCCTCTTATACTTTTGCATACCTTGCTGTAGTGATTCCATCTCTTACACTTGTTGCAGTTCTGTTTGGGATGTTTATCTTGTGAGCCGCACCATGAGCATTGGAAACCAGGGCCCGTATTACAGATTACGAAACGAAAGGCAAAAAAACGATACCCTAGAAAACGATAGTCAACACATGGACCGATTATGGTTTACAATAATGGATGCATCAAAATATTGCCTGATAAAATAAAAAAAATCTATTTTTTAAGCGCATCCAACTTCATTCTTTCAATATTTCTGTCAAAAATAGTACATGTGTCAAAACAATGGAATACGAGTGCCAAAAGCAGTCGTAAGAGAAAACGTTTATCGTTTTAAAAAAACGAGTATCGTAAAACGTAATCGCAACTTAACGATAACGAGGGATTTTAAACGATAATCGTTGTCATAAAGAATCAAAAGACAAAACTTGAGATTACTTATGATAATTTTATTTGTGATTTTGTTGAAAAACTTGGTTAAAAACTTGATTAAAATTCGTAAAAACTTGCTAGTAAAACTTGTTTTAAAATTGTATTATTTTTACGCCTGTTGCCACCGCCGCTGCTCGTTCTTTACTGACTCGACTCTCTGAATTTTTTCCTTCGATCTTATTCCTATTCTATAGTACGCTTGCGGTGATTGGTTAACCAATCACAGGAAGTCTTTTAAAATGCGACGCGACGGTGGAAAAGAGACGTCAACATCCCACCCTCCGTGAATGCTCCTGGGATTCACCCATAACCTCTAGGACCGCCAGCTTCGAAGTAGGACGACGAAGGATCCCATTTATGGTTCTCACTTCAGCACTTCTGACTTGTTCATCCTTCGCCGTGAACACTTTGACGATTTTTCCACGTTGCCACTTACTCCTAGGTTGAGTTGCATCACAGATAATTACCAGATCGCCCACCATCAACGGTTTGCTCTTCTCATGCCATTTGCTGCGTTTCGTTAGATAGGGTAGATACTCCAGAATCCACCTCTTCCAGAATCTATCTTTAAGTTGCTGAGCAATCTTCCACTGCTTTCTTCCACATACCGGCGACTCAGTAAGATTAGGAGTTTGTGTCGAGTTTGTGCAACCAATCAAGAAATGGTTCGGCGTCAACGGTTCGTCTTCTTCAGAATTGATCGGTAACTCAGTAAGAGGTCTAGAGTTTATGATGTTTTCCGCCTCTATCAGCAAACTTCGCAACGTCTCCACCCTCGGAGCTTCCTCTTGCAACGTCACCTTCAAAATCTTCTTTACTGATTGAACCATCCTTTCCCATATTCCTCCTTCGCACGGGTTCAGTGGACAATTGAATTTCCATTCAATTCCTCTCTTCGTCATTTCGTCTTGGATGTCCTCATAATCAAACAACTGAGATTCCTTTGCCAGTTCTCGGTGGGCACCGATGAAGTTCGTTCCGTTATCCGACCTTATTCGCACTGGAGTCCCCCTTCTGTTCAAAAAGTTCCTTAGACATAGGATAAATGCATCGGTGGATAAATCAGCAGACAGCTCCAAATGAATAGCTCGAGTTGTAAGGCATGTGAAAAGTGCCACCCACCTTTTCTCCCTGCGGCGACCGACAGTGACATTTAACGGTCCAAAGTAGTCAAGGCCGGTATATGTAAACGGGCGGAGAAAGGGGGTCAAACGATCCGGAGGCAATTGTCCCATTAGGGGGCTTACCGGTTTGGCTTTGTAGATCTTACACCACTGACAATTCTTTTTCGCCCTTTTTAAGGTAGATCTGATCTGAGGTATCCAGAAGCGTTGGCGGATCTCGTTGATGACCACAGCATCATTCTGATGATGGCATGAAGTGTGATAATGTAGTATTAAGAGTTGACTAATGTTATGATGTTTTGGCAAGATTATGGGGCGTCGTGCTTCTTCAGGCAAACAAGATGCGGCGTTAATGCGTCCATTCAGGCGTAGCAGACCCTTTTCATCAAGGTACGGCGTCAGTTGGAAAATTTGGCTGTTCTTGGGTATGGGCAAACCCTTCCGTAGACATTGTATTTCATCAAATAGGACATCCTTCTGGGCAATTTTGAAAAGGACCTTCTCAGCTTCTGTGACTTCCTCCGCAGTCAGAGTAGAGACCTGGACACTCTTGTTTGAAATTTGATGATGTGATTCAACCGCGGACGCGGAGACCCTTAGTCGTTTCGCTGCGATAGTTTGTTTAGCTCTGTTCAACCATCTCTTGCTTCGTAAAACGTAGGCTACAGCTCTTCTTAATCTGTTATAGGATGAAAATCTAGTTGTTTCAATCAGGTTACTTGCCATCCGGACGCACAGAATTCTTGGCTTGATTTCCTCTTGGAGTGTTTCTGGAGCATGATGATCCGAACTCTGAGGCCATTGTCCCTCGGAAAGACAAAGAAACTTGGGACCAATTAACCATCGGCTATCAACAACAAACTTAGGTGGCTTTGTCGCCCGCGTAGCATCGTCAGCAACGTTCATGTCCGTTGGCAGCCAATGCCAATTTTCAGGAGTCGAATTTTCCAAAATCTCTGCTATTCGATGCGCCACGAATGGCTTATAACGTCGTTGTGATGACTTGATCCACCAAATGGTTGTTTTAGAGTCGCTCCAATACACTACCTTGGAAATGGCGATATCGTGGTTGGCTTGAATCGTCGTGGATAAACGGCTTCCGAGTACTGCTGCTTGTAACTCCAATCGTGGAATGGAGAGTATCTTCTTTGGTGCACACTTGGTTTTTCCGGAGACGAAGGCGATGTGGATTTGATTTTGATGTTGGATCCTTAGATACCCGACTGCTGAGAAAGCGCTCTCGCTGGCATCGGTGAAAATGTGTAGCTGAATGTCGTCGGCGTAGGGCAGTTTAGGCGAATAACATCGTGGCATTTGGAAATCGCCTACTTTTTTCAGCTCTGACCACCAAAGCTTCCAATTATGGAAAAGGTCGTTGGGCAACGGATCATCCCCGGTGTTCCAAGTTTGTTGGAGAAGTATTTTAGAGTACAATAAAAAGTTTGCGAGAAACCCATACGGATCGAAGACGGCCATTATTATTCCCAGCATTTCTCTTTTCGTAGGTGCTTTTGCAAGCTCTAGTATTTCGGCTTTGATATTATGAAATCTTAAGCGAAAGCGAAATGTATCGTCTTCAGTCTTCCAATACATTCCAAGTACCTTTTGTCCTGCATCGTTAGGTTCCAGTTCGACCGTGGATTGACTGCTGTTTAGTTGGTTGTTAAGCTCTGTCTGTATTGCCTTGTTGTTGGAAACGAAATTTCTTAAAGTGAATCCACCTTCGGCATGAATCCTTTTGACTTCTTTGCAGATAACCTTGGCTTCCGCTGGATCCGAAAAGCTGCAAACCATGTCATCGACGTAATGATGGTTGACTATTATATGAACGGCTTCTGATGAACTCTCTTTAAATCGGTTGGCATTGATGTTCTTGATATATTCGGCTGTGCAAGGCGAACACACGGCCCCAAATATCATCGACGACATTACATACGTACGTATTGGCTGACTTTGCTCCGATCTCCATAGGAACCTTTGCGCACTTTGATCTTCTTTCCGGATTTTGATTTGCGAAAACATCTCTTTGATATCGCCAACGACTCCAATGACCCCTTGGCGGAACTTAAACAAGATTGTCAAAAGCGGCTTGGCTTGCTCTGGGCCTTTAAGTAACATATTATTCAACGACACACCATTAGACTCAGCTGCAGCATCAAACACGATTCGAAGCTTCTCTGGCTTATGAGGATTAACAATTCCAAAATGTGGTAGATACCATACTCGACTATGTTTCTTCTTCAATTCCCATGGTAAGAGTTCTCTGGCATATTTCATCTCGATGTAGTGGGCCATCTGCTTTTTGTATTTTGTAGAAAACTCGACATCTTTTTTCATTTTGGATTCCAAACTATATAGCCGCTTCAAGGCCATTTGATAACTTTCTGGTATTTTGAGCTTATCCGAACGCCAAAGCAGACCAGATTCAAATTTATTTCCTGTTCTTTTGGTAGTTTCTTCCAAAATTTTTCTTGCACGAACATCATCGACGGATTCCAAGGCGGCTTCAGGTTTCTGAACTCCAAAATTTTCGGTCGTAAAGTATGATTCTACCATTTTGTTCAGCTTCTCCAGCTCCTCCGTTTCTCTGACGAACAAAACTATTGATTTAATATTGGGTTCCTCATGCCTTGGCCCGTAGGCCAACCAACCAAGCCTCGTGTGCACAGCTATAGGTTCGTTGAACTTTCCCTCTATCACTTCCTTTGCAACACCGAGATAACAATTGTCCAGCCCGATTAAGATAGTTGGCTTAGCATTCTTCATATTTTGGATTGGCACACCTTTCAGGTAATCGAAATGTTCTTTGCTAAACGATTGTCTCGGCAAACTAAGATCTTTTACAGTACGAATGTCTTTGATGTAGAAACTGGAATCGGTTTCACCTATGCCTCTAATTTCGAAAGAGACTTTCCTCGATGCTTCAGTAACTACCTTTGTACCGTACCATTGTAGCGTTAGCGGCTGCGCTTGACCTTTAAGACCCAGTTGGTTGGCTACAGTTTCTTCGACAATACTAATGGATGAGCCTTCATCAAACATGGCGAACGTGTTGACATATCCCTTTGGGCCTGTTACTGTAATTGGTAAAATTCGAAATAGCTGTCCGTCCATGTCTTGTGCCTGACAGGTATGCACTCTTTCCGACGACTGGGCTGGCGTTGGCTCCGATCCTGACCCTTGTCGTTCAGTTGTGTTTTCATGAAGGAGTTTATGGTGGAATTTCCCACAACCATTTATTTGACACCTTTTCTTAGCGCGGCATAAAGCTGTTCCGTGACCTCCCTTGATGCAAGAGAAACAAAGGCGTTTATCCTTCACAAGTTTCCATTTTTCTTCAACCGAAAGATTTCTAAAAACCCTGCAATCTGGCAACTGATGGTTCGATCCACAACATGTGCATGTCTTAGGTGTCATCTCTTTACTCATATACGTTTTTTCTGTTGTGTGCATCATTCTCCTCGGGTGTGGCACTTGACCTCTGACGATGTTGGATGTACTGGCCTGAGGAAGCATCTGGATTATCTGCGCTTCTCCACTCAACCATGCAGAAAAGTTCTCAATTGTTGGATATGGTTTAACTTCGAGTGCCCTTTTGGCCCACTCATATTTTCGAGAAGCTGGCAGCTTCATTACCAATTCCTCCAACAGCATTGGATTGGCAAGGTGATGCTCACATTTCGCTGCTACTAAGAAGGCAACAACGTTATCGACCATACTACTGAAAGCGATTATGCTTTCGATTTTATTTTCGCTGACAGTTGGGAACTGTTGCACCTTCGCCAGTTGAGCCCTCACCAACAAATCCGCACGGCCGAAACGAAAAGCTAATGTGCTCATCACTTTGTCAATGTTGTTAGGGTGGATCAATAGCGCTGCCACGGCTTCCTTGGCTTCTCCCTGCAGGCACTTTTGCAGGCGAATGGTATTTTCCATCGGCGTGTATGCAAAGTTTGCAGTCGTTTCTTGATAATTGGCAAAGAAAAGCGGCCAGTCATCAGGCCTTCCACTGAAAATCGGGAGGTCATAAAGTTTCTTATGTGGCTGAGCGACTGGCAGTAACGGTGTCGCTCTAGTTGAAGATGTTGTTTCTACTGCTGGGTTGGTCTCTATCAGGCGCATATTGTGAGTATCTTGGAAGTCAATTGCTCTACGAAGTCGTTCAGTTTCATTCTGATTTTCACTTGTGTCATTGCGCAACTGATCGACTGACTCCTTGAGTGCTTGAATTTGGGCTGCTAGGGCCGATAGAAGCTGGCTTTGTTGAAACTGCAGTTGTGCTGGCGGCAATAATGGATTCTCGGATTGTGCTGGCTGCAATGGAGGCTGAAGCTGTGCTGGCTGCGATGGAGGAAGCTGTGGCGGTGCTGGCTGCATTGGTGGAAACTGCAATTGTGTTGGCTGCGATGGCTGAGGAGGCGGTGGTGTCGGCTGCGATGGCTGAGGCTGTGACAATGTTGGCTGCGGTGGCTGTGTCTGGTCCATCCTAGAAGTTGAGGCACTTTTAAAACGCTGAGGGGGTATTCCTTTCGTAGCTCGTGTGCTTGTTCGATGTGGCGGTGTCATGGGCTTTGCCCTTGTGTCGATGGCGATAGCGAAACGTGACACGGGATGTTGTTAATGAAGACGTTGTTAATTTAACTAAAATTAATGAACTGGCGAAAGTTAAATCTGGATTGGATTGCTCCTAATTGGTGGCTAAATTTATCACTGGATGCTGAAAAGGATGACGATGGCAAAATTTCGTTGGATGGCGGTGATGATTCCAAAAAAACGGTGACAATGAAGATAGCAATTCACTTCGTCGGCTGGCGGTGACGATGATAAAAATAGCGGGAGCAATAACGGTGGCAAACTTCGTCGGCTGGCGGTGACGATGATGTAAATAGCGGGAGCAATAACGGTGGCAATATTCGTCGGCTGGCGGTGACGATGATGATAATGGCGTGATGCAATAACGGTGGCAAACTTTTCGTCGGCTGGCGGTGACGATCATGAAAATAGCGGGAGCAATAACGGTGGCAAACTTCGTCGGCTGGCGGTGACGATGATGAAAATGGCGTGATGCCGGCAGCAATCACGATGGCAAACTTTTCATCGGCTGGCGGTGACGATCATGAAAATAGCGGGGGCAATAACGATGGCAAATTTCGTCGGCTGGCGGTGACGATGATGAAAATGGCGTGATGCCGGCAGCAATCACGATGGCAAACTTTTCATCGGCTGGCGTTGACGATGGTGATAATGGCGTGATGCCGGCAGCAATCACAATGGCAAACTTTTCGTCGGCTGGCGGTGACGATGATGAAATTCTGGTTGTTGGCTGAAACGATACTGTCTTCGACAATCGATTCTCTTCAGCAACTGGGCGATGGAGTCGTAAAATATGTTGTTGAGAATTGGGCACGTGGTCTCGGCTGTTGGCGGCGATGATGTTCGAGATTTGTCTCACTCGTGTTGGCATTCACTTCGTGTGCTGCAATTTAAGGAAGCGCCAGCGAGTTCTTTAAATAAAAGTATCGCTTTACTTACTTGGCTGCCGCAGCTTGGTTCCAAGCTGCAGCAGGAAAATTACACAAGGCTTTTTCGATAATGGCACGAGACCTTGGCTGTGCAGTGTCCCAAAACTCCTTTTGGCAGCGGTGGCAATTTCAATATTAATTTCTTAACAAATTTTAAAGGTTACAATTTTAAAAGCTATTGTCATAAAGAATCAAAAGACAAAACTTGAGATTACTTATGATAATTTTATTTGTGATTTTGTTGAAAAACTTGGTTAAAAACTTGATTAAAATTCGTAAAAACTTGCTAGTAAAACTTGTTTTAAAATTGTATTATTTTTACGCCTGTTGCCACCGCCGCTGCTCGTTCTTGACTGACTCGACTCTCTGAATTTTTTCCTTCGATCTTATTCCTATTCTATAGTACGCTTGCGGTGATTGGTTAACCAATCACAGGAAGTCTTTTAAAATGCGACGCGACGGTGGAAAAGAGACGTCAACAATCGTAATTCGTAATATTCGTAATACGGGCCCAGTGTTTGTTGTTTTAAATTGCATGTGTATGTGTCGATGTTTTTGTTTTGTTTCTTGTTATGCGATTGACGTGACCTGGTGCACTGTTCGTGTGTGAAGAGGAGATATCTTGTTGTTGCTTTCTAACAGCGTCGTGCTATCTCACCGTCTGTGTAGCTTTTTCTAAAGTTAACTCTGGCTCTAGTTGAAGTCGTTCAGATAGTCTTTTATCTCTCATTCCCACCACCAAGCGATCTCGAAATATTCCAACGGGAAATAAATTTAGCTCTTTCGTATATTACGTTATGTTTTACGACAAAAAACTTTTCAAATGCTTGTAATACCGGGATGTACTTTCTTTGATTTGTATAGCTCAACTTACTAAACGATAAAAAAATATCATCCGCTTGGTCACCCATTAGGTACATGAGTTCTTCCTCGCTGCGTTTATCTAAACCCGAGGCTTTTCGAAACCGTTCGAACCGACGTTTCCAACGTGGCTAATCCATTGGATAAAACGAAAAATTTTCCGGCACCTGGACGGTAAAACTACTGTTGTATGTTTCGTTTTCTGCCATTTTATTTTATTTTAATTATTGTTTAAATGTAAGCGAACGACTGATTTTTGCGAATTATTAAACCGCTGCCACCATGTTGTGTTCGCACTATGATCTTTAAATAATACGCAAGTGGTTCGATTGGCTTCTGTTTATTAACTGAACTCTTACTTCTTACATACAGTAAGAGCAGATATAAGACAATATTACATAAGAATAGTTGGACAAGTATACGTACTCCACACAAGGATTTGGAAATACCAATGATGGAAACACTTCAAGGAGATGTTTTGAACAATCAGAAGTAACCGCTCGAATAACTGGAGGCAATAGAGGGGTTATAATGAGGCTCAAAATATAATACTTTAATGTTTTGAATTTCAGGGAAATAGTACTTGTACTTATCACCCTCATGAGACCAAATATTGAGCAAAAACGCAAAAATGTTTTTGTTCATTTTTAAAACTAATTTATAACAAATTTAAAGTTTTACCAGAGCACAGAATTATTTGTTTCTTGCTATTAGTTGTCAAAAAAACAATTGAGAGCGCTTGGGTGTTTCTTCAAAACCAAAACTCTAGTTTTTTTTTGTACAACTCCACCACCAAGTTTTCCAACGTTGACGTTAGTTCCATCACATTCTATACCTATCAAATGATCCAAAGTTAAATTTTCTGCTAAAAACAAATTTACGATTGCTATTTCAATAGATTTAGCTGTTACAATTGCTGGAGTGACATAGCCCAATTATTTGCTATCTGGTTCTTTAATTAATAAAATATGTTCTTCAACAATGGTTTCTCTATGGTATTTTTCCCCTTTTTTCTCTGTTATCATTGTTTTATCTTTTCGACCTTCAAAATATAGCGCAGGTATATACGAGTATTTGATGAACTTTTTATTTCTCAATGATGGTTTTTCATCTTTCTTTTTTTCTCTTCTTAGTTTATATTTGTCAATAATAAGCATGTTCGTTTCGTGTAAAACAATTGAGTCTATACCTGCAGCTGCTCTATCTGATACACCATTACAAAGACAGGTTTGAGAGAGTGCAGAATAGCTTATAGATGCTGGGGTGGAATCGGCTAAGGTGATTTGTGATAGTTGACAGTCACAAAAAACAAATTTGGTCTGCGTAAGGTGACTATCACATGTGATAATCACATTTTTGTGACATTTTCTTGTGACAGCTATTTTGTTATCACTTCTAAGTAAAATTGTCGTGTTTCAACTTCGTTTTGTGAATTTTTCATATATTTCAATACAAAATGAACGTGTTTGTGCCGGTGCAATTATTTTTTAGAAACGAAAATGATGACGGTGAAAATAATTACCGCAGACAAGTTCGTTTAATAAATCTGAATCTGCGAAAAAAATTAAATATATTTGAGCTACCAAATGCAAAGTAAGCTTTTTTTTCTGTTTTTGATTTAATAGATTTCTGAAAAATTTCCGCGTAATTAAAGAGACATTTTCATATATTTTACGGGTTTTGGATTTACCCACTGGAGTTCGGTCCACCCATATACCACCCACCCTACAGTTAGCTGTGACGCTGAACTTTCTTTGAGGGGGGGCCTACCAAAGGCAAGTTGGCTTTGACTGGTCGACTCCGATGGGACAAAGCACCGCTAGTGAGGTCACTAAAGGAACTTTGAAGATAATGGAGAGAAAATTGTGTCCTTTGTTAATCAAATTTATTACCTCGGAGACAACAAAAAGATTTTATTTTAAAAAATTTGGAATCCCAGGAGTTACCTCTTCATTATATCTATTATTTGTGCGGATGATGTTCCATGTAGTTAGTTAGAAAATCTATCTGTGATTTGTTGGCTTGAAAACATTTATATTTCATTCCATAACATTCTTAAAATAGGATTTTAACATTTACTTACATTTTCAACTTTTTTATTTATCAAAATTGTTTCGATTATAATTTGTTTTCCACAAAATTCTACTTCGCGGGGCAAAAATTGAAATTAAATAGAAGAAAAACTGAGATGAAAAACAAACGTCAATGCTTTTCTTCTAAAGTCATGCCAAATTTTAAATATTTTTTTGTGATCACCTTACCCAGATGTAAAATTAAAGGTGATCACAAATGATAATCACAAATGTGATAATCACCAATCACCTTAGCCGATTCCACCCCTGGTTTCTGGTTGATAATCTTCGAGTGTTTCCAATTATTATTAAACGCTTTTTAAATATTTTACTACAGTACGATTGTGATAGTACGAACGAAAATGACTTAACGTTGCACGTGTTTATTGCAGGAGTGGCAAGAAACGGAGAATGTGCACTTCACCTGGTGTATAGGCGTGTAAATGACACTCCTCCGGTGAATACGATATTCAGTGAGATGATAGGGCCACCTCTCCATAATATTGGTAAAATCCTCTTGAGGAAAGGAACATCCTCTTCGACTTAATCAGCAATACTGACCAATCAAACGAACATATAGGTACACCAGACACTGACATATCAAACTCATCTACCAGACGTTGCAAGGAGCCACATGCTACCATGGGTCTGGTGGAGATTGATTTCTCAAGCGGGGGTTAAGGAAAGGATCACGTCCTTCGAAGGCGTCTACCACTCCTTAAGCAGGTGATTATGTGACGACGGACATTTCTTCAATGATTTAGAAGTACCCTCCGACATTTCAGGCTAGATCTTGCTGTAACCCATCAAAACCGTTAACGGGCTTGATAGGATTATCATAGGTTTCAATACAAGAAGTCACAACCCCTAGCCTAGGGTATCACAACGGATCTACATTGATCTAAGTGTGACGGTAACAAGATCAACCGTCAGCCCACTAACCTAACCTAACCTAAATATTTTAGGATGAGATTTAAAAATATATTTAAGTTTGGGATGATATACTCTTACGGTCTTACGTGTAATGATGCACTCTTACGTGTGTTAAAATTGAAAGTGATGGTTTTTTCCAACTTTCGAAAATATGGTTCTTTTTTCGTATTTTTATTCATTTTAATATTAAACCACGTCCGCTCGTAGCACTTTATTACATCTTCGAAAGTAGGTACATTATCTTTCAAGTCACTTGTATCACCAAATATTGGACATTTTCAAGCCTTTCGATTACGATTCATTTTAAAAACTACAGTAAAATACCTTTGTTCTAATCTATTAAAGCACAACTAAACGACCAAATGAATCTTGTTGCAATAAAAAATAACGACTATTTAAAAAAAAAAAACTATGTTAAACATAGTATGCGCTGGACAAAAAGTATACATTTTAAATCAAGGAACTCTGAATAGAGTCGATTTTTTTTTTCAAAATTTTTAACCTCATCTGGAGGCAGTTATAATAAACCAATTGCAATTATATTTTACACATGTAAAACAGTACCAATTACCAACATATTTTCGCTAATAGAACACAAAACTGAAAAAATGCTGACCTACCCTTGCGTACATTTAGCTATAGTAGTAGTGGTACGATGCATTTTTATATGATATTCTAAATAATTCCGAATTTCTTTTAAACTCTACTACAATACATACATTTTTTTTTCTAATTTATCGAAAATGACTCGAAGGATTTTGACTTACTTCGCACCTGCAATATACAGTCATTATAATAAAACTACGTACTAAGTTTTTCGATAAACATAAGCAAGACAATGATTGTGTCGATTTTTGAAAGAATTTTCTTATTTGTTGATTATTTCGGTATCAATTATCCGTTAGTCAATTGACCAATTTTGTACATATTAACATTTTTTATACAACACAACTTTAAATACTATTTTCTTTAAAAAATATTAAATATTTTTAAGGGAATAGATTGGACTTTCATATTAAAAAAAGAAAAAATAACAGAATATTTTTTGAATAAAATGAAGAAAAACGAACAAATTTAAAATATTACGAAAAACAATATTTATTAATAAATTGCGGGAAACACGTGATCCGAATAAGAAAAATAGTACTCCAGGTTGAAACGGTCAAACAAATTAAGAATAGGATATAGTTTGCCAAAGATACAGTTGAAAGAAACAGTACCAAAAATCATAAGAATCCTTATAATCCTAATAAAGCAAAAACCAGAAAATTCCGTCTTTAGTCTTTCGATTTTAAATAAGCTCAGCAACCCATTGTTTTCGTCGCCGTCGGCAATTGTGTGACTGTTACTGATAAACATCCCAACTTTTCATCATCAGTAAATACATATGTATGTATGTATATGTATATATGGAAATCGATCCCAGAACAAATTTTCCTTCTCGATCGATGTGCTGAATTGCATTCTCTAACCTTGCTGCTACTTTATTTATTTATTTTTGATTTACTATTTTATAAATATAAAATAGTTTATGTATACATATACATTATATATAATAGAACGCCGTCTATTAAAAAAATGATAAAACTTTGTTTTGTAATGGTAATAGTATTTTTTTAATTTATTTATTTAATATATAATTTAATACACCATTTATATGGGTAATTGTAGTCGAAGTAGTTGTTGTAGTAAGGATACAGTGTGACCTACACACTATGTCGTTACTTTTATTAATAACATCTCACAGTTTATTTGTTTAAGTAAATTTTATATAATATAAAGTAAAATATTATTATATAAAAAAATTTAGACTTGTCAATAATTATAAATAGTTTTCAAAGATGTTATTGAAATAAAATGAAAGTTAGCCGTCCAATATTTTTGTTTGTTCTTTTAAAAACTCGATATTTTTAATAATTTTGTATGAATTTTCGAATTTTTTCTTGATGTTGATATAATAATAATTTTAAATAATCGAGTTTTAATTTTTGAATTATGTAATTTAAAAAAACTTTGCTTTGAAATTGCTTTTTTACATATATAGATATTTATAAAAATACATAGTTTTATACATATTAACAATATGAATTACTTTTTTGAAAAAAAAAAAAAAATATATAACAAAAGTACAATACTTGTTTAATTTCTAAAATGTAGTATCGATGAATACTGATTCTGCTGCTGTAGTCGTTCAGGACTATTATTTTCCCTCAAAATACTGATTCAGCTGATCTAGACAATTGTACTGGATGCGAAGGGCTTCGAGCCAACCGCTTTTTGGGCAATCTTTCCAAAAGAGTTAATAGTTTCGGAAAGTCTGGTCTATCGTCCGCTTGAAACGACCAACACAGCATCAATATGTCTTTGACATCTCGCGATGTTTGCAGATTGGCCAATGTCTGTTTCATTCCTCTTCCCACTTGCCAAATTATGGATTGAGGCGGTTGCATTTTGAAAGGAAACTCTCCACAGAGCAATTCATACCAAACAGTACCAAATGAATAGACGTCCGAAGCTTTCGAAAATGGTAAGATCTCATCGGTTGGCTTGTATGGAGTTAGTGCACGCATTAGTTCCGGAGCCAGATAGCAGAGCCAGCCGCTGGGCACACCTAGGCCAATATCACAATACACAAGCTTTGTCGAGCTGAACAAACCAAAGTCGGTTATGATGACTTTTCCATTCTCGAGGAATATATTCTTTGTCCGCAGATCTTTGTGGAAAATACCACGGGCGTGCAGATAGCCCATGCCCTGCGAAATCTGCTGGGCGACTAGTGTGGTGCGATTGATGGTAAATTTATCACGTCGTAAGTGTATATAAGTGTAGAGTGTATTTCCTTTGCACAGTGACGTCACAATTGCGAGATATGGTGGATTCATGCAAGCACCCATGAATAGCACAAGATTTTCGTGACGAGTCTTTTTAAAATTTGCCACTTCTAACTTGAAGGCTTCAAGCATGTGTTCATCATCCAGGTAGTCTTCTTTGAGAAGTTTAACTGCTACATCTCCGTGCCAGAGTGCTCGATGTACGGTTCCAAAACGTCCCTTGCCGATTTTCTCCAAAAGACGTAAATCATCATAGGGAATATCCCACTCTTTCAATGAGAGGGAGTTCTGTCGTGGCCAATTGCCTGAGTCACCTTCCTCAGTGGAATCCAGTCTTACTGGAGTTCTGTCTGAATCAGTGCTTGCGCTAGTACTTCCCGATAGTGATACAGTCTTATCACTATCGTTACTTTTATGGGTGTCGGCTAGTTCTGGATTTATTTGACTGAGTACTGAACCAGCGGTGGATGCAGTGCGTCCACTTGAAGTTTCGCTGTGTATTCTGCTTTCAGAAAAGTGCCCACTTGTTATAAGAATCGAACTCATTGAACTAGCATTATTGCTATTCACAATGCTCGACTGGGAATTATGATGTGAGGATTTATTATCCAAATGTTCAGTGTTATTATTTGCAGTTGTAGCACAAGATTGTCCTGTTCCAGTTGATGATGGTAAATACAAACTTTGATTTGTCTGATGATTAGTAATGGTCACATCAGGGAAGTTGAATTGGCTTGTGTTTTTGTGTAGCGATGAAGGCGTAGAATTAGGATTGGGTCCAGTACTAGTACTTCCGCTGGCAGTGGAGCTTCCACCGCCACTATTTGTTCCACTAATGTGTTGCTGCTGGTGGTTAAAAAGAGCCGGACTCGAAGGCGAGGAACTGTTGCAGCTTGAACCAGGTGAACTGCTGTCCGGATGATGATGGCCACTGGTACCGATTGAAACTTTCTGCCTGCGCCCTGGTAAATAGCCGCTTACTGCTGTAACACTGCGGCCGCTTAGATTGGGAGAAATATTTGATGGCGGAAGGAAACCCTCGTTCGATTTTAAAGTTTTCTTAAATTCATCAACAAACTCCCGGGGTAAACCACAAGATGGTGGTACATTCGGTTCACAGTCTTTATGACAGCGATATTTGCATTCCTTGCATTTCAAGCCGAAGAACATCTGTTTTTGGCATAGATCACAGGTTGATATCACTTTGAAAAACTTTGTGAAGCGATGGGCAATCATGTGGCCCATTCCCAGCGATACAATAGGAGTACATGGCGACCGCGGAACAGTTAGGTTATTAGTGTTCTCCATGAATATATCTGAACTCATTGACGAGGAATGTGACTCTGGGCTGGGATCGGTATGAAGTCGAGTTCTGGGAATAGTCTGAGACACAGATGAAGAGTTGGCTGAATTCGAACTAATTCCTATGCCACTGTTTCCATTAGAACCGCTAGCAGGAGTACTCAATCCACCACCTTCTTGAAACTGCGATTCATGTGATTTTGACTTGGCTATGGGTATGCCAAGTGGATCTTGACTCGATGATGAGCTAGTCGATGCAGTCATTGAATTTGTTGATATTCCATTGTGTGATGGAGTCGAGGGGTGATGATAAGTAAGTAATGTCTGATGTTTCTTCTTTGGCGGTGGAGTTGATTTTCTTTGGCCACTTCGTCCTGGAGTGCCATTTCCTGCTCCAGTACTTCCACTAGTATTTTGACTCGGCGAATTTGGAGGTGATGGAGAGGGTGTTAGCGTTATAACTGATCCATGTGCACTTGATGTTTCCTCATTGCGTCGATTCATTGTAGAAGGCGGTGATTGCAGATCATTGTTATTATTCACTGGAGAGTGTACCGCTTTTTGCTTGTTCATTGTTCGATAGGTTCTTGGTGATGCCATCACTCCAATGTTGCCTGTACTCCCGCGATGATGATGATGGTGGTGATGATGGTGATGTCGATCCCACGAGTCCCAATATAGATTATCTGGTTCTTTCAAGTTATCACTCAATGCTGCACGACACCGTCTAAGGCATTCCATTGCATTAATCAACCGGCGTATTTCTTCATCTCGAAAATTAGGATTGTATACAAGAATCTCACGAAGCTCATCATCCGACCTCTGAAGGAGATCCTCTAGTGTGTTGATTCTTTGTACACAAACATTGAGAGACTCACCGCTTAATCCCACTACACGCAGCCATTGTTTAAGCTCTGAACCAGAAGCAGCTAAACCACTTGCCGGTATTCGTTCGGGTAAACGAGATTTGGTTATTAATAATTCGGAGAACATTCGCACTAGTTTAGTTTCCAGTATACGAATTTCTTGTTGTGTGAGCGTTGCACTTGTTGCACATTGTGTTCGAAGACCTTCTAATCGGTCGGCTGATATATCAATCATTCCTTGAATAACATCGAGGCCATTGTTAGCACTTGTTGTGTTGTTGTCCATTATTTTTTATTTTTAAGTTGCAGTCACTAGAAATAAATAAACAAAAAAATGAAACAAAATTCTAATAAGAAATAAAGAATACAAAATATTAAAAATATCTTTTTGAACGTGCAACAGTTGCACAATTTTAGTTAATGTAGGTATATGTATGTAAATATTTACATATGGATGTATATTTTATGTATTTATGTATGTACATAATGTATGTAAATATTCCTATGAATCAAATCAAATTTATAAAGAAATGATAAGAATATTTAGAATTTTATTTAAGCAAATGAAATATCTAAAGTCTTAAAGACAGTGAATTCTGTAATATAATTCTACTTCTTAGAAAAACATTTTGTTATCTCCAAGTATGGACATTTCTTTTCATCTTGATATCTGGTAAACCCTTTGGTTTACTAAAAATGCAAAAATTAAGTGGAGATGTAATATATTTGCATTATTGAAGTAGACTTTTTTTTAAGGTTTCAAACAAAATTGATAAAATGCGATTTTTCTAAAAACATATAGGTATCATATCATTTATTTAAAAAATACAACAAGATTTTTAATACAATACAATATCTCAAATTACTGCAATATCTACAACTATCGTTTAAAAATATAGGTATTGGAATTACTCCATAAATATTGCTTGTTTTTTTTTCAAAAACAGTACCTACATCGAAAATGTGCTTTAACCAAACAAAAAGAGTAAATTTTAAATTTTAACTGCAATATGCAATATGTATTTTTCTCATAGATTTTAATGCTTTCACAATGCAAGAAAGTTTTTTTTTTCAGGGGTGTACTGCCTCTTGTGAGGAATGACAAATCATCTAAGAGTATCTATTGTCATTGAAAGCGCTGCTCATTAGCCGTTCAGAATCGGCAGAAAATTGCAGGTCCCCTTCGTTCCTGGTAACACGCACACAGGAATGGTTGAGAGTTGTAAATCACTAGGTCCTGGTTCACTTCGAGCTGTTGCACCACCAAATTTATTTATTAATGTTTATCTTTCCACTAATTCAGCATTTACCATTGCAAATCATTAAAATGTGAATTTGATAACGATATTTTATTGAAACAAATGATTCAATAAAAATCAAAACCCCTAAGTAGGTATACTCAAATAGAAATTTCTGCATTATAAGTTTTTATTTAAAAACCGAAATGAGAAATGATTTTTTCACAGCTAAGGTACCTAGTGCTTTTTATTTTTAATTTGCACTAACAGCTTAGTAACTTTGTTTTTATTTAGATCATGCTCATGGACATACTGAGGCAAAGGGCCTTACCAATTATTTAGTGTTTACTTAAATATTAAGGTCATAACATGTCTAATTATATTGAGTGGAATACAAAATTGTCCATTTCACTTAAATATGGAAGACGTCCTCAAAATTTGTTGATATGTAAGGCCCAAATTAAATAAAATATACAATTTGAATCTTTCTTCATTTGCCTGAAATACCTACGAGTATGTATTTCAAACATTAGATTTAGCTGTAATCGAGAAACAAATTCAAAAACTGTGAAGTCTTATTTTAATTTGGTAGCGTTTAAATTAAGTAGTGTACATAAATTCTTGCTTTTATGCCATTGAAATTAATCTATCTGCTTCTTTAGTTGTGATATTTGTATGCAGTATCAAACTGAAAGTTCAAGTGCCCTCACCATTCACTATCATAGTTGAATTCGACAAAAAAGTACATCTTGTCTCTATATAAGAAGGTACCACAAATGTTTGAGCATCAAAGCGTAGTAGTAGATATTATTCCCAATTTAACTTCACTGCCTATGTGAATATCTGCCAATTTTTTTTTTATTTTAAACAATGAAAATAGTTCAAATCAATAGTTGCATCATAGAATACATTTTGCTCTTCGGCTATTTATCCACCTGCCAGACATACAAACAAATTTAAAAACAACAACAAAAAAGCTCAAACAACAATAATACAAATAAAACCAACTAACCTCTTTAAAAAATGAATAATTTGTTTTATTCACAAAAACAAAAATATTATGTGGGTATACATTTTGTATTTATAGCACTCTAACTCTAGCCCTAGATTGACGCTGACAACGATGGGAAAAACTTAGATTTCCTTTTCATTAGTCTCCACGATTAAAAATAAAAAAAGGAATTACAGATAAGCCCAATTGTGAGAAAACAAATAACAAAACCGATAATAAACACGCGTAAATGAATAAGGACAAAACTTTTTAATCAAATCGATTTTCCACCTGGAAATTGGGGATTGCCATCAATATAGTTAAAATAATACACAATTTGCTTTTTTTTTATTTTTCGGATCTTTTTTTGCGACAACAGTTTTGATTAATAGTTCTTATTTTTACGTAACACGGCGATGATTATTTTTTTTTTGTTATGTAGAAACCAGATCATTTTATTTTTTTTTTAATGAGATAACATAAATTTCAGTTTCATTTTAAGAATCCGTAGCTACACAACACACAAGAACACTACATTCTGATAGAATGCAGATTTTTTTCCATTCATCTTGTTCGATTTCAAGTAGTTTACAAGATTTCACTTTGCGGCGGAAAATGCAAAATACTTTATTGATTAAGGAAATTTTCTCATTTTGCGAATTTTATATATATGTATGTACACTCAGGCCAGCTACAGGACGAAAAATTTCAAGCAAGAAAAATAATTTGATGAAGCAAATCAATTTTCCTTAGTTGAAAACAACAACTCCCAAACTTCCATGGGAAAATAAAAAAAGACAGCAACAGTAGAAGCAGAAGTAGCAGTAGTGCTGTCATTTTTTTGTGTGTGTAGTACTCGTATCGTATATAAACTTCCAATGAGCCTCGAGTGGGGTTATTATAAAAATATGTTGTTCTTGCTTGCACTCATTTTAGAATTAATTGAGATGTCATGTGGTACTTGTCGTACTCATTAATGTAGACTTATTTCCAATATTTCAAGTGTCAAACTTATTTAAAGAGTATATTTACTTGTTCGTTTTCTCTTTTTTTCTGTATGTCACGGGAGATGGAAATCGAGGAATAGCTCTATTATTGGAATTTATGTCAAAAGTGTTGTGGGTGTTAACACAATATAATGCGACGTAGGGCTGCAATGCTTTGAAAAGTTGTAGTGTCAAATATAATAGGGTAGTCATGAAACGAGATAATTTTCCGCTTTGTAGAAAGATATACAGGTGAATCTATAAACAAATCTTAAAGGTTACTTAACTTTAAAATACCTCTAAACAGTTCTTAAGTATGAAATCGGTATCTATAATTAATTTTCACATTTAAGTAACGTTACTTAAAGGCCTCTTAACTTAAACGCCATCAACCGTGTTTAAGGGTCACTTAGAGGCATTTTAAAATGTATTTTGACATATGAATTGTCATCTTTGAAATTTTGAAGTTTCAAATTGTGAGTTTGTATTGTTTGTTGTGATATTTTAGAATTAGAAAATGCAAATAATTAAGAAACCGAAAATTTGTATTGATTAAAGAACGTGTACGCGCAAAGAAATTTCGTCAACGCTTTCCGCTTAGCCTTTGAAGTGTTTGTATCGACACTAACTTTATTCCTCGTTGTTGGAAGAGAATCTGTGCATAAAATAATTTGTTATGTAGTGTTGTGTATTATTGCAAATTCTAAAATAAAAAAGTTTTCTTGTCGGAAGCATTCCAATTTTCAGATCTTTTTCTTTTGTTTGTGGCGGCGCACTGTGGTCCAAAAATACTTTTTTCGTTGCAAAAATCATAACTTTTGAACACGTAAAGCTATCGCAACAATTTTTTTTCCCTTAAAGGTAATTTCCAAGGCTATACAAATTGTGAATTTTAAGAAAATTACTTTACAGGGTGTTTCAGAATAATTGGTTGATGTAAGATTTTCTTAGAAAAAGGAGTTAACAGAATAGAGTCTGAAAGTAAACCTTTTAAACACAGTCCTAAATTTTTAAAACTTTGTAAAAAAAAAGTTTTTGACGACTCAAGTGAATTCATAACAACAGTGGGTGCTTAAAGTTAACGCACCAATTTCAGAAATATTTTTTAAGGAGTATTATAGAACAGTATTTTTTAATGTTGTGGGGCATCAGTTTATTCTATAAAATGTTTGACTGATATATTTTATATGAAACAGTGTAGGAAAAAAGTAAACGGACGAAAAAAAATTAAGAAAAAATCAAATAAAATATAAAGTTTATATTAACAAAATAAAATAGAATACATTATAAATATTTGTTTACAATTAACTACTATAGATCTAATTTTCAGAAAAAAAATTCATCGGCATCGTTACGAGTATTATTTTCAACAATTAATAGACCCATTAGTTCTGGGCAGTAACTCTTTTTCAGCTCTTTTTTTGATCTAACGTGTCTTAAAGATAAAACAAGTGGATCTGGTGATATAGCTAGCATATTAAATAAATCTTCATTTTATCGTTTCCGTGAGACTGCATGTATTTGAGTATCGATATCGCTTGTAGTCTTTATTCCTTGATTCCTGTGCTTCTTGTGAAAGCTCCCCGATTGGCAAAATTTGATGTCTTATAAGTTCCCCCCCATGGTCCAAAATTTTGTGCAGAGTTGGTTTCAGGAGTTTGTAGCTGTACTTGGCTTTTAAAAGATCCTAAGTGGTTTTGGTATACTCGTTGAATTTATCTACATACATTAATAGATTCTTTAGATGACAGCGCATTTAAAATAACTTGCAGTTTCTTCTGTTACTATCAAATTTGATGGAGTTGCTTGTATTTTAGCTTCCATTAATAAATTGTAGCTCGAAAACACATCAACGTTATGGCTTCTTAATGATTTTCTCATCAAATTATATTTTTCTTTAGAAAGTGTAACTAGCCTTGTTGCCTTCTGGTCCTTGCTGGTAATAACGAACCCCTAGCTCAGTCCTGGGAGTGGTTCTTGGACCTTATGCTCATTACAAAAAAAATTTATTATATTACCAGGCTTTATTCTGGTTATCCAGGGTGTAAGTAGGATATTGCGAGTTGTTTTTCTTAACCCTCCCTTCCTTGGTTGCTTTTCTCGCCTAAGCAACCCCTAGACTAGGCTTCTTCTCTATCTTCTAAATCATCCCTCTATCATCCCTACTCTCATCCCTTTAAAAAAATTTACTCTGAAACCATCGTTTCTGTTATCTCTTCCAATTTCAATAAAAACACGAAATTTTCATTTTTTACGAAATGTTCACAAATAGATATTTATTTAAATCAAAAATTTTCATAAATTACGTTACTTTAATGTAAATTACTTTAATAGTACGTTAATAAAAAAAACCTATATTTTAATCAAAATTTTTCTTTATATCAATTCGATTTCGCGACGTTAAGTACTTTTCTTTTAATTTTAATATATCACACCTATCAACCCGTATAAATGCGCGTAAATTCAAATATAAATGCAAATATATCTTTCTTTCAATATAATGTAACTCACCCTCCTTACTCCTGGATGCTGTGGCCACTGCAAGTGGATACTTTGGATGGACTTGTTTTGTTAATGCACTTTATTTTAATTTATTTACCATATACCAATTTAGGTAGGTGGATATGCAGGTAAGTTTTCTTTTAAATGGTTTTACGCTTTAATTTCTAAAAACCGATTCTTTGATTCAAAAACGAGAATGATTTAAAAAAAAACTTCAATTAAAATAGTACACTTTAAGTTACGTTAAAATTTTAGATTAAATTCAAAATAAAAAATATAAAAAAAAAATAATTTTATATCTCAGTGGTTTGAACTTGACACAGTGGTTCTCAAATTTAGCCGCTTTAACCACCTAGGCTATTGTCGTGTTAAATTTCAGTTGTCTAACGGCTGGTATGTTCCAAACTGTTCACAGTAAGATTTTCCTTTATAAACGTTAGGAAATCCGTTGGCTTTGATTCCTGGTTCCCTGGTAACAGCGATTTATAATTCCTGTAGGATTTCCTGAATTCCTTGGAGTCTCCAAGCAAAAAAAATGTTTGGTGGAATTTTATTTCCTACCGCCAGATTTATTTAAATCCTCGTATATATTTTTCACAGGTTAATATTTTAACCTTTAAGGTGTTTATCCAAAAAAAAAAAACGAAATTAAACTTTTATTAGTTTCTTAATAAAAAAATTAAAACACGAGCGGTATTCTTCTGGTTAAGCGAAATTTATACGCCTTTACTTTTAATGATGGCTATTATACAGCACTCTACCGATCGCTTTGAATGTAGTTTCGAATTTTACTTATTTAGTTCTCGAGTCTTTTCTCAACTCTCTGTTGCATCATGGAAATTGGATAAAGCTCGCATTTTCCAGGAGCACATACCCAATCCAGCAACATTTTCATTTTTGAGTCAAAAACTCCAGAAACCCTAGCCACTCGCTCTGCTCTCAAAAGTTGCATCGAGAGATCTGCAAAAGTTATGTCTAAACTTGGAATTAGGAATCTATTCCACAGACAGATAGAACCAACAATCTATTACGTTTTTAAATTTTCATCCTTCTTCCATTTTCCTTTTTTACGATATTTCAATTGACAGATGTTCTAATAAAAACAAAACATACAAACACTTCGTCTTCGTCCGGTCCAAGTTAGTTATGTCTTATGTCGTCTGGTGTCTCGTCGCGTATTTTATTTTTGTGTTTATAATAAAATTCTTTATGCCCAAATAATTAGATTCGGTAACAAAAGCCCCATATTCAAGAACAAGGCTAGCGCAGTGGGACCATCGTATTTTATTGGATCCCTTTGAGGTGTGGGAATACTCTCCTTAATCCGTTGCACTCGCAATGGTCTTGCATTAAAAACTGCTTTTGTGATATCCGCTTTTATCTTTTCGTGTTCCTTTTTATATTTTATACTCAGAGCTGTGGAAACGTTTTCAGTCGAAATATGGCCCGTAGTTTCCTCCTTTTGGTATATACTGAACATATATCTAAGGATTTCGAAGGCCTTCCTCTTGATGTACTTGGCACGTCACTGTCTTCAATTTCATTACATTGGATTGTAAATGCTCCATTCAAAAATTCTTCATATTTTGAGAGAAATCTTGTTTTAACTCTAAAACAGTCAATCCATTTTTTTTTTGTAATGATGCGTATAATCTTTGGAGTTTCTTTTTCGTTTCATCGTTGTCACTTATATCTTCGTATTGGTTTTGGATCAGAATTACAAATTCTTCAGAATTCGAAACATTGATAAAATGTTCAAAAATTGTTCTGTTTGAAATATTCATATTGGTATTTAATTTGCAAACTCCACTCGTCAGTAAAGCCTCTTGAAAACTAACAACATATATCCATTGTCATAGTTTATATACACCTCCATAATGTATATGCACAAGGATTATTTTACCTGTGAAATTTAAGCTTAACAATATGGGGTATCGGAAAAAAATTATTATTCCTACCTGTTTTATTAGATCATAAAATAATAATCCAAAATTAAATGATTCTTTCAACTTTGTAGATGGAGTAGGCAATAAAGCTATTAATCCTTTTCTTTTGGCAAGTTAATCTATGTTAAGGTACTATTAGAAAAAGATCAATAAATATTTACAATAATTTAAGTTAAGGGGAATTTAGTCAAAGAGGGTCGTTAAAGTGGGCGGATTAAAAAATTTAATGTTCAATAAAGTAATCAATTGTTTGTGTACAATATTTTATATATTTTTTTTAATAATAATTGGCATTTGTATAAAAAGGGGCGTAGAAGTGGGCGGTTTTTTGTCAGAATCAAGATAGTAATAAAATTTAATGAAAAAGAAAATTTCACGTTCTCGACTATTTTAATTAATAAAATAATTGAAATTTTATATAAGGGAATTTGCTTTTAAGACCAAAAGGTCAGCACTGGGAACCGACTTTTTTTAAACAAATTACAATTTCTCTGAAGGTTGCAAATAGTTGCAGCTACAATTTTGCATATGGTTTAAGAAATAGTTAGGGTAAACTATCATGGTCAATTTTCCGCGCGAACTCGCGAGTATTTTTTTGTAGCTCTATTCAGACCGAAAAAATCTGCTAAAAAAGGGTGTTTTTTGTTTTATTTAATAAAAATATTAAATAATTTTTTTTTTAATTAAAATTTTGATTTAGGCACAAATAATACAACTAGAATAAACTATAGAAAATTAATATTTTACATTTAATATGCCAAAATTTCAAATACGAAAACAAGGAAGTTAGTTTTTTTCTGTTTTTTTTTTTTTAACTCTAGAACGAAATTGACCAACTTTGAAAAGCTCTATAAGTCAAACTAGTTAGCGGAAAATTTTTTTGTTTGCTGTTTTTGAAGCTCCGTTTATATTTCTATTAGAAATAAAAAACAAAACTTTAAAAATAAAACATCGAAATTAGTATTTTTGCCACGAAATTTTCTTTTCGGACCACAGTGCGGCGGGTGTGGGTTTGTGTTCCATGGCCATCGTTTTTTTTATTTCACAAATAAAAAAATGTGTTCCAAATATTTACTGATTGAAGGTGGCACAAAACAGCTGTGTTGTATAAAATGAAGCAGAATTTGTTTTTTTTTTTTTTGTACTAGATTTTCACATTCTTTTACGTTACGTGACATAACCATTGTTTAGTTAAGTACTCGTACCAATGAAAAATCGATTATAGATAGGAATTGAAGTTTCGTCATTTAAAGGCAAATTAAATATTTAGGTATGCTTAACTAAATAACCTCTAAGATGCAGTTTAAGAAAATCTTATGTATGCAACATGTTTTCATGAACACCCTCTAAAAAATACTTGCGTGAATGTGGGAAATATTTTGTGAAATGTCAAATTAAAAGTCAGAATCCATATTATTCTTTAGTTTATCAGGTTTATTTCTTCACTTTTCGCATCAAATTCGTTAGATAATTTTATCAGATTTGCAGAAAGTTTTTCCTGTACAAATTTCGACAGCTCGTTTCTGCAGAGATAAAATTATCTGGTTTCCGAGATTTATCAGGGTTTTCCGCAGTTTACATGAATAACCTTAATATTAATTTTCAACCCTATTACGGTTGTTAAATATCAATACGATATTTGATGATTTATCAATTTAAATGAATCGGCACTATCGTTGTCAACTATTTAATTTTTTTTTGTAAAAAAAAAAAGATTTTGTTATAGTAAATGAAATACTGGCGCAAAATTTTAAAGAGCCTAGTGTTAAGGTATTAGTATAATACTGCTTAACAATTTGCTAACTTTAAAGTAATTTACTAACTCTTTCATAATTTTAAACATTTTCTAATTAGTATCTTACTAAGGCTATGTTTTTCAATAAATTGCTTCCTAAAATAATAACAATTCATGCAAAAAGCTAATGTCGAATTCCTTTACACTTAAGAAATCAATTTCTGTGTGATTTCTTGCCAGATTTTGCGTCATTGAATCTAAACTAAGATACAATTTGTGTGTAGAAGTGCATCGTTATCCTAACGTACAGTTAACACAGTGGTAGTCAACAGTGTCTAAATAGTTCAAAATAAGATTTTTCAATTAATTTGAATATCATTATAGTCAAGGCTTAGACTACTGATTTCGGCACCTACGTAAGTAAGACAACTCTTAGACAAGAATAAAAAATGTTTAGTTATGTGTTGTCTAAAGTTAGATAAAGTTTATAAATAGGACATAAAATATATTGTTGGCCAAATTGTTCTTGTGTATTGTTATTTTGATTCAGTTAGTGTCGCAAAACAATCTTCAGGCCCTTTTTAATATTTAAGCACACCACAGGCCAGTTGACAGACACAGATGGTGAAAAAGATGCTTAATAATACGAAAACATACTAGACCAGGAGCCCACAGCAAATTTTGTGCGTGAAGATATAACCAAAAGTGGTTTATATGAGTATGAAGCCCTCAAATAACTAACGACAAATATGGAAGTCTGGCAGCATTTTTTTGCAGCTAAAATTAATAATAGTATGCCAAAGGTACATATATTTCCAAAATGTGGATCATAAGTATAACCACTTGAAACTGGCCTTAAATTAAAGGGCAGAATGCACTGAATACAAATAGATAGGTGCCAGACGTTTTAGATGCAGCTTTCCCCTTGCCAGACGTACTAATAGTACGCAAAAAATCATTTTTTTAAACAATTGGTATAACCATATGTGTGATACATCAAAAAATTTGTAAAATTGTCCTTATCACAAATAAATAGGTGCCAGACGTTTCAGATGCAGCTTTCCCCTTGCCAGACGTACTAATAGAGTACTAAAAATTAAATTATTTTATACAGGGTGATTTGCATGAGGTGTGACAAAAAGCTAGGGCGTGTAGGTTGGACTTAGACAAGAAAAAAATCGTATGGGAGGGGGGGTCTATTTCCCCCCGTTTAGGCGGGAGGGGCAATTTAAGAAAAAAATCACTTAAAACAGAAAAAAATATTAAAAAATAACGGTGATACCTACAGAGTAATGCTATAGCATTTTGAAAAGCCAGAAATACATTCTTTAATTTTGTTTTTAAATAAAGTTGTTTGAGTGAATAGTTTTTGAAAAATTAATTTTCAAAATCAAAATTTTGAAAAAAAAAATGAAAATTTTTTTTAAACAATTTTTTTTTCAAAATTTTACGTAATTAAGTATTATTTTTTTATTCAATATTCAATGCTCTTATTAATTTTTGATCAAACACAAAAAACCGGACGTCAAAATGTTTTGTAGTTTTTGAGAAAATCAAAAATAACAAAAACTACTTTTGTTCTAAGAAAAGCCTTTTATTTTAGTTTTTACGGTTTTGGATTCTTAGGTGAATTTACGAAAGAAAGGATTAACTTTTTTTGTAGAATTTTTTTATTATCAGTCTTATAAGCATACAATAATGTGACAAAGTACTGGATTAACACATTTTTTCATTGAGAACACCTGCGTAAGAGCATTGGATTAATATTAACCTGCGAATGTTTTTTAAATAATGCAACGTTACACGCCCTAACTAGTGATAGAAAAATGCAATTGCGAAATAAGAACAAAAATATTCCTGAATCTTGAAATCAATTAAAATAAGAAATACACGCATATTTAGATAAAATACATAATTACTGTTTATTTATTTATTATTTACTATTTTTTAACTAAAGCTTATTACAAAAAATTTTCGATATGATCCCCATTCTGTAGAAGGCAAAGATTATAGCGCCTTCTTATTGCTGCACATAAATTTATACTTGATAAATTTTCCTGTAATTTGACTCCAGCCACTTCAATCCGTTATTTCAGTTGTTCCAAAAGATTCTATTTCCACTTCGTACACATAGTTCTTCATGAATCCCCAAGCATAAAAATCTAACGGAGTTAAATCTGGCGATTTAAGCGGCCATTCTATTGGACCTCCTCTTCCAATCCAACGGTCACTAAAATGTTCATCAAGCCAGTTCCTTACAGTGCGGCTGTAGTGTGCTGGAGCTCCATCTTGCTGGTAGATTAAATTGTCTGCTATGGCCAAGGGAACGTTGTCATTCAAATCGGGCAAAAGGTCTCGTAGTAACTGCAGATAGGATTCTCCATTTATGACTGAATTCAGTAACCGTGGTCCAATAAATGTTCGTCCAACAATACCAAGCCAAACATTACAGCTAAAGCGGTGTTGATATTTGGTTTGTTTCTTGTTATGCGGATTGCTGTTACTCCAGTGATGTAAATTGTGGAAATTTGTTACTCCATCTCTGGTAAACTGAGCTTCATCAGTCCAGAATATCCTTCCAAAGTAATTATGTTCAGTTTCATATCTTAGCAATAATGTGCGACAAAATGCAGCTCTCAGTAACTTGTCGTTTGCGGTTAGCTCCTGAACTGGTGTAGTGTGGTACGGGTGTAAATGCTCGGTATGAAGCACTGCCTAAACTCTAGTTTGGGGCAACTGAAGCATAGTAGCTATTCTCCTTGTGCTAAAGGATGGATTACGTCGGACCATATCCAAAATTCTTACCTCTATGTGTACTGATGCAGAAGATAAAAAAGTTAATCCTTTCTTTCGTAAATGCACCTAAGCCAAGCCGACCCCACCATAATAAAAAGTGGCAGGTCAATTTTAAACCAATGCTCTCACGCAGGTGTTCTCAATGAAAAAATGTGTGAAATATGGTTCATCCAGTAGTTTGTCACATTATTGTATGCTTATAACAAGACTGATAATAAAAAAATCCTACAAAAAAAGTTAATCCTTTCTTTCGTAAATTCACCTAAGAATCCAAAACCGTAAAAACTAAAATAAAAGGCTTTTCTTAGAACACAAGTAGTTTTTGTTATTTTTGATTTTCTCAAAAACTACAAAACATTTTGACGTCCGGTTTTTTGTGTTTGATCAAAAATTAATAAGAGCATTGAATATTGAATAAAAAAATAATACTTAATTACGTAAAATTTTGAAAAAAAATTGTTTAAAAAAAATTTTCATTTTTTTTTTCAAAATTTTGATTTTGAAAATTAATTTTTCAAAAACTATTCACTCAAACAACTTTATTTAAAAACAAAATTAAAGAATGTATTTCTGGCTTTTCAAAATGCTATAGCATTACTCTGTAGGTATCACCGTTATTTTTTAATATTTTTTTCTGTTTTAAGTGATTTTTTTCTTAAATTGCCCCTCCCGCCTAAACGGGGGGAAATAGACCCCCCCTCCCATACGATTTTTTTCTTGTCTAAGTCCAACCTACACGCCCTAGCTTTTTGTCACACCTCATGCAAATCACCCTGTATAAAATAATTTAATTTTTAGTACTCTATTAGTACGTCTGGCAAGGGGAAAGCTGCATCTGAAACGTCTGGCACCTATTTATTTGTGATAAGGACAATTTTACAAATTTTTTGATGTATCACACATATGGTTATACCAATTGTTTAAAAAAATGATTTTTTGCGTACTATTAGTACGTCTGGCAAGGGGAAAGCTGCATCTAAAACGTCTGGCACCTATCTATTTGTATTCAGTGCATTCTGCCCTTTAATTTAAGGCCAGTTTCAAGTGGTTATACTTATGATCCACATTTTGGAAATATATGTACCTTTGGCATACTATTATTAATTTTAGCTGCAAAAAAATGCTGCCAGACTTCCATATTTGTCGTTAGTTATTTGAGGGCTTCATACTCATATAAACCACTTTTGGTTATATCTTCACGCACAAAATTTGCTGTGGGCTCTTAGACTATACCGCTAACACTTTATGATTGAAATTGGTAGGTGAGTTGTCTCTTAGGCTAGCCGCGCACTGGCAACTGTGATCGAAACCAAATAGTTTAATCACCAGTTGATAGAGTACCGCGCACTGGCAACTCTTTACTCACGCTCAAACTCTTTTCTCTCTTGCTCTTATAGAAAACAGCCCAACTGTTGCGAATTAATTTTAGGCAATCGTTTAGTTTGTGTCAAACTACAAACTTTTTAGTTGCTCGAATCGAGTTGCTCTAAGTGCACGGTGTCCCATGATATAAGCCCATTTAAGCAACTAAAAATTAAATGTGAGCGCCTGGCCTTAGTATTAAACAAAATGAGGCGACTGTACGTGTAGTTTTCTTTTTTTTTTTCTTTAAATAATAAATTAAATAAATTTATATTTCATCTTTTGTTTGTTAATATTTCGTATTTTCAAAAATCACAGTTTCTTGATCTTGGATTGAAATGGCCAAATGATATCTACGTCAATGGAACCCATAAAATCGGTGGACTTTTAGTTACAAGTAAATTTATTGACAGCATTATTTTGGTCAACATTGGTGTTGGGCTTAACTTAGACAACAAAGTACCGGGCGTGTGCATAAATGATCTAATCCAAGAACACAACCGCATTAAGCATCAGAATATTCCATTATTGGGCTATGAACGGTTGATGGCTCTGGTTTTCAATGAAATTGAAAGACTCATAGATTTGATACAAAAAGGCAGGATAGATGACGTGTACCCTATGTACTACAAATACTGGCTAAACGAGTAAGTATTTCAAAATCTTATCCACAAAAACAGGTATTGTAATAATTTGTTTTTATATTATTGCAGTCAACAGGAAATCGAAATTCAAGACGAAAGTGGCCGAAGAGAACAGGCGACTATCATGGGTATTGATGACTTTGGCTTCTTACAAATTAAAACTAAAAAAGGAAACGAACTGCGATCAGTTCAGCCGGATGGCAATAGCTTCGATATGCTTAAAGGTCTGATTCTCCCGAAGTTTAATTAATTAAAGACAAAAAACTTTATGATAAAAAATTCCGTTTGCATCGAAGACGACGATCTGATGTCAAAAATTATAACACTAGTCATTTATGAAAAGTATTTCGATATAAAGAAGTTAGTTTTTGGATTCTAAAATTAAAAAAAAAAAATCCGAATCCATATTGCATGATCGGATGCGAGAAACAAAAGTCTGTTAAATTGTATGTGCATTCCAGTTATTTGCTTTTTTCTGCTCATCGTGTGTTCGAGTCAATTTACATATATACTTCCGTTATATATAAACTATTCCTAATATGTTATTGTTAATTTTAACAAAACATAATTTTATAACCTATATAATATTTATTGAACTTGATGCAATTTATAACAAAAAATCTGATCAATTCAAAAACAGTTAACGGACATGCCGAATGATGTAAGCACAAGTGCGTTTGAAAACTATAATTGATATTATAAATAATATGAATGGGAATAAAAAGGAATGGAAAAAATTTTTTTTGTTATTCATTTTTGAAGTAAAACATGTTTTTAGAATACAAAATTTTTGTACGTATATAGGTTAGAATCTTACAGAGGCTTTGCTTGAGGGAAAAGAAGTTTTACTTCTACCGCGCGTACGTCAGTACACATAACCTTTTTTTTTACCAATGTCTTGAAGTTTTTATTGATACTGGCTAGTAGTGTGCTACGTTTTCATTAGACCAAGTACGCCATATCACACAACAGTGCAATTTTCAATACAAAAATAATGTTTCCTTCAATTGCAACAAGGCTGGAGGAAAATTGTACATATTGTTGTGAACAGAGTTTTATACTACTACAGCGCCATCTGTTGGAAAATTACATATCTAATTTATGGAAGAAACAAAAAGCTCTTTTCCAATGTCAAATCTATTTCCCCTTATTCCAACCATCTAGAACATTCTAAGACGAGAAGCTTCGCGAATTTTCGAGAACAACTAACATGAGTATATAAGGGAGTGTTCGCGGTGAGCACAGGACAGTTGATTTTTAATTACGGAAGTGTGCAAAACTCTGCTTATTGGATTGTGTAAAACAAGTGTGATTTCAATTTGAATAAAAGTATTTGAGTCGATTATAAATTGAGATTTATTGTTGTGATTTGGAAAGTAAAAATAAAGAAGAAATATTAGAAAGAGTAATAAGTTTTATTTAACGAACCTAGCAAAAATATTACATTGGTGTCAGAAAAGTGGAATAAAACTTATTGTGCAGTGAAGTGTGCGGAAAAAAAAATTATAAAAAAAAAATGAACAAGTTATTGAAAGAGCTCAACTGTAATGAGCTGAAAAGTGAATTAGGCAAGCGAGAACTTTCTAGAGCAGGATCGAAAAATGAGCTTGTTCTGCGTTTGGCCGAATATTTAAAACAACGAAATGAGGACCCGGACATTTTGGTCTTTGAAGCTGACGCTGAGGAAGCAGACGTAAGTAAAAATGTAGATGTTGCAAATATGATTAGTCTTCTGCTTCAACAACAAAAGAATGTTCTCGAACGTCTCGAAGAGCAACGAAATGAACAAATGAAGGAACGAAATGAACAAAAGAAAGAACAAAAGAATGTTCTCGAACGTCTCGAAGAGCAACGAAATGAACAAAACGAACGTTTCAAATGAACAAAAGAATATTCTCGAATGCCTAGAGAAACAGCATAGCGAACAAAAAGACCTTCTCGAAGAGCAGAGAAACATGCTAGAAGGCAAGCTTGTTAACATCGAGAATAATGTATCTGCACTTGATGGACGTGTTTCATTGCTGGAGAATAAAGTCGACAACAAATTGGAGACATTGGAGGCTTGTTCATCTTGCATATCCAGATGTTGGAGAAGAAATACGTAACCAGTTTGCAGTCGAGGCCTTTGTTCGCGCCATTTCCGACATACATCTTCAAAGGGCCGTGCGAACTGCTGGAAAACGAACGCTTTCTGAAACATTAGCGTTTGCCTTGACAATGGAAGCAGCAGAGCAAGCTTCTCACGGAGTACATCGACTTAGAGAAGCCATTGTCGAAGAATGCTCATGCCGAAGAACTGATGTCCAAAGGAATCAACGAAACGGACTTGTAAAGTGCTGGAATTGCAACAAGACCGGACATTTACAGCGTCAATGTCGATTACCACCAAGAAGAGCTTGTCAATATTGTGGACACGGAGTTTCAAACTCAGAACAAGGTAACAAGGACACCAGTGTTACTTCCCGAACAAGTTTTCCAACAGAGAAACGAGTAAGAACCAACTTCGAGGAGCAGAAGCTGGTTTCTGGTATTGATGGCCCCAGAAACACCATCCAGGTTTATCAGACCAAACGAAACAATAAAAGTCTGACTGTCGAGGCAACGTCAAATGGCAACAAACGCATGGTCGCCATCAACACTCTGCGAATAAGGGCTGACCCCATTTGTGGATGGAGCAATGAAGAAATAAGATCTGCTCAACAAGAAGACCCCGACATTGAACCTCTTCTGGCATGGAAGGAACATGAAGAAAAACCCGCATGGAATGACATCTCCGATAGGAGTCCAGTTTTAAAGGCCTATTGGGCACAATGGGACTCACTTCATGTGCGAGAAGGTGTTCTTCGGCGAAAATGGGAGTCCGCTGATGGTAAATCCTATGTGATGCAGCTTGTGTTACCTCAATCGAAAATCAAAGAGGTTCTTCGAGAGATGCATGATGGACCTTCAGGAGGCCATTTGGGAATCAACAAGATGTTAGAAAAAGTTAGACAACGATTCTACTGGTTGCATGCAAGAGACGACGTTAAAAAGTGGTGCCGAAATTGTGACGCTTGTGCTGCAACCAAAGGACCTGGTAGAAAACTACAAGGAAAAATGATGCAATATAATGTCGGCTCACCGTTTGAAAGGATTGCTGTTGATGTAGCTGGCCCATTTCCGGAAACGAATGATGGAAACAAATACATTCTGGTGGTAATGGATTACTTCAGCAAATGGCCTGAGGCATACGCTATCCCGAACCAAGAAGCCAAGACCGTGGCCGACCAGATTGTGTCTAACTGGGTAAGCAGGTTCGGTGTGCCTATGGAGCTCCATTCTGACCAAGGAAGGAACTTTGAGTCGAACATATTCCAAGAGGTGTGCGCGTTCCGTGGCATTAAGAAAACGAGAACCACACCACTTCACCCCCAATCTGATGGAATGGTCGAGAGATTCAACAGGACCTTAAAAGAGCACCTCACTAAAGTCGTAGGCGACTACCAAAGAAACTGGGATAGACACATACCACTATTTTTGATGGCCTACCGAAGTGCAATACATAGCTCAACAGGACAAACACCATCTGAAATCCTGTTTGGAAGAAGCATACGGCTGCCTAGTGAGATAAGGTTTGGACACCCATCAGAAGAGTCTCAGGAGACTGGGGATTACGTGAGTGACCTAAAAGAGAGGCTAATCGACATCCACGAAAGCACCAGGACCAGAATGAGCACTTACAGCGATCGAATGAAGACAAGGTACGACACAAGAGCAAACACGACTGGATTCCAAGTAGGAGATCGTGTATGGCTCTATAATCCACACCGTCAAAAGGGATTGTCGCCGAAACTTCAACAAAACTGGGAAGACCCTTATACTGTCGTCACGAAAATCAATGATGTCGTTTACCGAATTCAAAGAGGGTCAAGAGGAAAGTTTAAAGTTGTGCATAGTGATCGACTGCACCGATACAGTGGCGAAACTGGAGATAGAATTGTTCGGGACGAGCAATCTTAAGAAGGGGGCAATGTTGTGAACAGAGCTTTATACTACTACAGCGCCATCTGTTGGAAAATTACATATCTAATTTATGGAAGAAACAAAACGCCCTTTTCCAATGTCAAATCTATTTCCCCTTATTCCAACCATCTAGAACATTCCAAGACGAGAAGCTTCGCGAATTTTCGAGAACAACTAACATGAGTATATAAAGGAGTGTTCGCGGTGAGCACAGGACAGTTGATTGATTACGGAAGTGTGCAAAACTCTGCTTATTGGATTGTGTAAAACAAGTGTGATTTCAATTTGAATAAAAGTATTTGAGTCGATTATAAATTGAGATTTATTGTTGTGATTTGGAAAGTAAAAATAAAGAAGAAATATTAGAAAGAGTAATAAGTTTTATTTAACGAACCTAGCAAAAATATTACAATATGTTGCAATAATTCTAAAATTGTGCAAAACTTTGATTTACCGATAAAATTTTGAAAAGCATAAGTACAAAAAATTAAATACTCAATTATTCATGAAAAAAAAAAAAACGGAGAAAGAAAACAACAACGAATCAACTGTCAAATTAATTAAATAAGCAATTTTCATATAAAAATACTTGCGCAAAATTTTAAACGATTTAGTAAAATGCTAGAGCCATTTTAGTAATATATCTAATCATCTAATAGTTTTTTTTTGTGTTTTACCTTTTTATTTTATAAATTTATTCTTTACCTTTTTAACAATTGCAATAAAAGAAACTTATACAAAATTAAAAATTATCATCACACCGACCGACCAGCTCTAGTTCGGTGGTGAAAGATCATCTTGAAAAATAAATTGAGATGAGCTTCTTAATGATTGAGTAACTAACATTAAACTTAATAACTATGTTCAATGTAAATTACTCAATTATATCTAAATGTATGAAATGCCTAAGAGCAAGCAATTCAATTTCTAAAATACATTTTTCCAATATCTTTCTTTCTCCATAATCCAAAGTTTGTATTTTGGCGTCAACAGTCTGTTTACTTCTTTTTTTGCACGAAATGTCATTGTGTTCAAAAGTAATTTCTTTAGAATGATACTAGTTAGAAAATGTTTATTATTAAGAACGAGTAAGAAAATTACTTTAAAGATGGCAAATTTTTAAGTAGTAACATACTAATACTTTAACAATGACTGTTTAAACATTTTTCGCCACTATATTTAAATCAGCAAACTTACTCTTATTCAATCAAAATGGGCTGACCAGTGATTTCTATGAATGAATAATGATTTATTAAAGATAATTAGGTATGATTTGTTGTTCTTGGAACGAATGACTTGTTTTTCTGATTTTTGCTGGGTTGTTCTGTTGAAGAAGATCCATGAAAACGTTTTTTGCCTTCTCGATGGCCTGTTCGTCATTTTCCATTTTTGGGATATGCATTACCAGATTATTCTCGATACTTTTTTTTCGAGAAGCTCAATTTGACGTTCCCGAACATGACATTTACTCTCCACTTGCTGAAGCTTGGTTTGGAGCAGTTCATTACTTTGTTCAAGACATTCCATTTTGGATTTAACTTCGATTAAGTCCGATTTTGTAGCCAAGTTTTTCATACGCTTGTCAAGTAGCGCTGCTACTGAGCATTCGAGAATTGTCATATCAACCACTTGCATAGTAGCAGTACTGAAAGTTTGTGACGATGAGTGCATTTCTGGAGAAAAAACAGTGCACGGGCGTTTTTGCGATTGCATGGGGTTGGGGTTTCTATTGTTCGTGTAAATAGGATTAGTAGATGGTTGTGGGACGTTTGTGTTTCTGTTGTTGTTTATAGGGTTATTGTTGTTGTTTTTCATTGGTGGTGTTCTTTGTAGGCCATTCAATTTGATTGTTTTAATCACTTAGAAATTAATCAAAAATAAGGCTCAGCTTTGCGTCCTGACTTCAAAGTGGTAGCCTAAAATTTTGCCAAAATAGGAAAATCACTTTAAAAGACTTTTTGACGCCAATTTACAAAAAAGATCACGGAGCTTATACACAATGTCAACCAAACTTTTACGAGCCAGAGTTGCCAATCAACTCTTTTATCAGAGGAACAAGTAATTGCTATTCTGAATGAAATGGATATTGCCAAGTTGCATAAATATTGCAAAATTGCGATGAAATATAGATTAAGAATTATGAACGAAGACTTCTGATTAATCAAACTATTATTCGCATAATTTAATTTCTTAAATATTATCATATTCTTTTTCAAAGATAGTACAATTTTATTAAAGCTTATTACAATGTTTGTATATATGTTAATTGTCAATCTGGCAGACGGCAAATGCCATGTCATACGAGCCCAAACTCAAAATAGTTGGTCTACCGAGGATAGAATGCAAATATGTGTTCATTCTTAACCTATTTCGAAACAAAAACTATTTTTTGATATATATATAAAGTCCTATTCATTTTAAATAGGAAAAGTGGACAAAAAAAGAAAGTGGCTTAATAAAATATTGATATGGAGTATCTTTACAAAACTAAATAACGATTTATACACATTTCTTAGATGCAAAATAGTTGGTCTATGATTCTTTATGTTGATTTTACCACATTGTTAAGCAACCTTTGGCCTTAATCACTGCTTCTATAATGCACCTTGGCATAGTGTCAACTAATTGTTGATACTCTTCGGCACCAAAAGATTCCCAATTATTTGTAATTGTGGATCTTAAATCTTGAAGAGTCCGACGCGGTTCCTTTCGCAATTTTTGCTTCATCGTGTGCCAATCAGTTTCGATTGTTGAAAGATTACCCAAGCAACACAATTGCCTCTTACAGATATCTTGAAAAGCTATTTTCCAAGTGTTTTCAACTCTTTGAACAATCTTAAAGAGGTCTGTAAAACCCAAAAAGGCCTAAAGGGGAGGAGTCTATTGTATTGAACAAAGAGTTCTAAGTAAAGTATTTGTAAGACTTCATAAAGATCATTTTTTGATTAATCTATAAAGACACTTTCAAGTGGTTTTCAAGATGTTTATATTTTTGAGTAGAAAGATTGAACTGCGAAGAAGAAAAATATCTTTCTCTTTCACGCAAATACAAATTTAATGCAATTCAAATAAAATGGATTGACTAATATAAATACACAAACATGGCGAATTCTTTCCTTCAATAATTTATGACTGGATTTACTATATTCATTATTGTATACCCTTTTTATGATTGTGTGTTTTGATTTGCGAGAGAAGATTTAATTTGAAACCGCATACTCTACCCTACTTGAAATTAACGCGCCTTCAAATGGAATAGTATTTACAAAGAAATATTCAGAAAAATAATGTTATAATAATAAAATGCCCTCAGAATAAAAAAGAAATGACGTTTAAGTATACAATAGATATGGCCGATTCATGTATGTGTATGTATCGAAGGTATTACTACCTACAGGGTGCTTTATTTTATAAAAGGTCTTTTTTTGTTCGATCTGAATAATTTTAAAATGTAAAATAATTTCAGCAAATAAATACAACTCAAAAGGTTTACAAACTGAGCGACATATTAGCACTTACGTCTTTAGAATTTTGTATGAAATAAAATAAAATCTACTTTTTTATTGTATATGGTGATGCTAAGATCTCCTTTATACTACAAAACACGAAGAAACATAATAATTGTTTGAAGAATGATTCCGGATTTTTATTGCATTTTTTTCAAAATTTAAATGTAAGTTGACAGGTTTTATACATCTTACAGAGAAAAGATACAAAAAGACATACTATATGAAAATAAGTGAAAATATATGTCATTCCTTAATTTTTATTTCACAAAGTGTTAAAATCCCTGGATTAAAAATCTGTAAGAAAGATATGCTTACTTGACATTTTATTGTTGCGTCAACATTCTATCAAGATACAAAATATTGAGTTCAACTGTCAACCGACTAAAGAATCACTGAAAATTCAGAAAATTTGATATTATACATAATCAAAATAATACCCATTATCAATTTGAATTTGAATTTTATTTCAACATTTTTTTTATATTCTGCCAAAGTTCTTCAAATAACAACATTTCCTTCTTTCATTTACTTACATCCGTAGAAACTGATGACTTCGTATAGTAAACCATAAAACATAAAAATCTAGTAAATAATAATTTTATCTTCAATATACGTTTAACAATGTCACCCTTTACAAAATATATGTATTTTATACAGATACGCCATCCATTTGTTAAGAACTCTTTAAAATATCTTAAGCACTTCACAATAAGATATCGAAACTAAAATTCAAAGCAAAGAGTGAAAAAAGTGTAAACAAAGAGTAAAGGAAGAATATAGCTGTTTACAATCAGTCAAATTCAAAGAAAAAAAGAGCAAACAAAGTGTAAGCAAAGAGTAAAAGAAAAAGATAACAAATTCACAACAATTAGGCTAGGCGCGCACATTCAACTTTTAGTTTTGCAACTGTTTTGTTACGAGAAACTAAAAAGTTTGTGTTTTGACACAAACTAAACGATTGCCTAATGAGTTCGCTATTTTGTGTAACATATAATTATACGCACCTACGCGAACATTCAACCAAATAGTTCATCTGTTTTCTACAAGCAACCAAACAGTTGTGCAGTTTTGCTTATTTTTTGTTAAACATATAATCATATGCAATGGCGCGCACATTCAACTAAATAGTTGAGTTGGTTTCTTTAAACAGAAGAAAGAAAAAAAGATTTTCGCTTGGTTTCACAATTCACAATTGTTAGGCGAAACAAAACATTTTTTTTCAACCAAAGATGAAAGTAGTGATTCTTGATGTTAAGCTTTCATAAATACGTTTTAGTGAAAACTTCCACAGAATATCTTCAAGATGTATTCGAAAGATTAAAATGAAAACCTCTTTCAGCATATTAAAACTACTCCTTTTAAAGAGGTTTTATAGAGGGTACATAGAGAGTCAATATGGTGACATTTGTCATGATTATCTCTAAGGTGTTTTAAAGAGCATTTAATTATACTATAACAAAAAGAACATTTTAAAGAGCAAATTAGGAGGTCATAAAGTGAAATGGTATTAAGAAGATTGAACTAACAGCTTGTAAAGAGCTGATACATTTATTGAAGTACTCTCCAAGAGTTTATGTGTTGCTTGGGTAGGGCTGCTGGAAGTTCATTCCAATAAAGAATTGCTTCAGCAGTTAACCATACCATTGTTGACCTAGCCGTATGACAAGAAGCACCATTCTGTTGGAAAATATACTCCGCATTGCTATATTGAAGACGTAGTATTGACGGAGGCAGCTCCTGTTCCAAAATGTTGCGGTACTTGACAGCATTAGCTATCCCAATTACAAAATGCAAATTACTCATACCACATCCCGACATGCACCTCCATACCATTAGAGATACTGGGAGCTTTACGGTTTGTTTAAGGCAGTCCTTGTGAGTTGTGAAAGGCTTCTTTAGCATTTTTTATCACTGGTCCTCGTTCATCACCAACACAAACTTCCAATCTGTACTGATCACTCCAATTAACGGACCGCCATTGACTAAAAGTCCAAATTTTTAAGTTGTTTGGCTCACTCAATGCGCCTTTTCTTTTGCTTAGGTGTCAGTAGTGATATTTCTTTTGCCTGCGTTTTTAATGATTTAAGTTGTCGTAATTTATGCAAAACTTAAATAATTTAAAATAAACCTTATAAAATTTGTATCCCATTTTTTTCATCATCTGCTTACAACTGTCCACCGAAACACTTTTTTGAATTTGTTCTCTCCACTGTACCGTTAGAGATAAATATCGTCGATTTTCTTTAAAAATTTGGCAATCACGAGGTTTTGCTGTTAGTGGATGTCCCGTTCTGTTGCATATATCCACATTTCCAGAATTTTTAAACTTTGTTATTATGTTCTGCACTGACGGGAGCGGTAAATTAAAATTTTCAGGGATTTCGTAGCTAGACAATCCTGTTTCAAACGCTTTAATCATTGATTCCCTTAGGTCTCCTGATAATGCAACGCCACGCGCCAGGATTGACATGAAACTCTCGCTAGCTTGTATAAAATCATACAATAATCATTAATAAAACCAGTGCTTCTCATTTTTTTAATAACGGTTAACTGAAACTATATTTAAATAGTCTTAGATCAACTATTTTGCACCCAAAAAAGAGTAGACCAACTTTTATGCTCTTATCTTTGTCTGAGATGAAAGGAATATTCTTGCTATTTGCTCTCTCAAATTTTGTTTTGTTAGGTCTAATTTACTCTCAGTGAAACTTCTTTATTAAATTGACAACATTTTTTAAATGAACAAAAGCTGACTGCCACTAAATTTAGGATATATGAAGAATTAATGTGTTAATAAATGAATAGACCAACTATTTTGAGTTTGGGTCGTAATGATTTTTTGTTGTGTAAAAGAAATATGCTTTGTAAATTTAATTTAACTAAAATATGCTAATAAAATCTAAATTAGGTATGATTTGACTAGCCTCAAGGGCAGTTATTTTCATGCAGTAATTGAGTTTATGAGGCTCACAAACCTATACACCAACAACTCATTATATCGAGTACATAAGGTTATACAGCCCTTATAATGCCTCTAAACGCAAAAATGTTATTTATAAAACGTATGCAACGTTGAATAAAATTATAAGCTAAATGTGTTTGGAGGTTGAATAGTGCCTACATAAGGACATTTTAGAATTGAACTGTCAATCTCACTTTGACATCACATTAAAATCTTCCGATTACTAAAACAAAAATGTCTTTTAGTTATTAATTATTTTCATTTTTATTTATTGAAACTAAAATTTTATATAATATTAAGAAACAAATTAAATTAAAAATTGTTTAGAATTAAACAGATAAATATACTTGTTGGTGATCTCTCGCAAGCATCCTTCTTCATTCAATATTTTGTGCTCAGTATCTGCAGATTATGAAAAAAAGAATAACCAATTTGATTCACAGTATCCGATGAATCCCAGTTAACTGCAGGAATTCTTTTGTCTTTTGATAATTCCATTTTTTTTTTTTACGAAATTCGACCGGCAGACAATGTTTTTTTTTTGACAAACAGCTGAGCTATGTTATGATAGCTACATAAATGTAATAGATTCTCTCTTTTTGTACTTTATTTGACAGAAGCTTATTATAAATATAATGGTTGGTGAAATGTGTTATAAATAAGAATATGCATAGTATGTGAATGAAGCCTTTATGCACTGTATATGATGATGATTTTTCATCGTTTGGCACAAATTATACTTTCTTTCTCTCGCTTCCACTTTATAAGAAAAATTGAAACATCATTACCATTTAGTGCGGTGGAAACACCACATAAATCTCTTGCCTTAAATCTCGGATTTTCTTTGGGTTAAAACGTAGTATTATTATAGTTGTTGCATTTGCATGTAAAGCGCTTAGTCCCGATGTCGTTTTTTTCTACAATTCTATATGGACTTGCGAAAAAAACACGCCTATTATTTTGGCATCACGGTTTTTATCGGGTCTTCAATATTAGGTGCGTTTTATTATTCACAAATCTATCTGGATCCGGATCTGGATTAAGTTTTAACATGTATTACAAAAACAATTTGGGATCTTGTTTTCTATCGGGATCTATTTCAAAGATCCAAAAATTAGTTATAACACTGGCGAGTAGATGGCTTTTATGATAAGGTAGTGTAAACTATAGTGTAAAGAAAAAAGACAAGACATTATTTAAAATTTCCAAACCCAAGGATAAAAAGAGACGGGCTTATAACACTGCTGTCAGTAAGATCCGTATCGTTTTATTTTCAAGGGAAGATCCCGATCCGGATCCAGATAGATTTGTGGATAATAAAACGCACCTATTAAAAGCCTATTACGCAGATCGGGGAAAATTTTGTCTCCCATACAATTTTTTTTCCGGGACGAATTTTATCTTGGATTTTTTTCTGAGCAGTACGCAGTTCGCGCGCAAAATTCATACTTTCGTGCATTGCTGTCTTTGAGTATATATAATATAATATTTATATACTCAAAGATTGCTGTAAAAAATGTCTCCAATAAATTTTGCCAGGAAAAAGAATGATACAAGCATTATTTTGCGGGACAAATTTTGACACCCACCGTATTTCCGAAAGTGATTTTTGTCAATACTGGGGCCATATTACCGCTTCAGTGACCGTGTGAGTGAGTCCCATCAGTGATCGAATGAAAATATCAAATTAGGGTAATCGATTGCTCGATGACGTAAGCGGTAATGCCAAACTCACATTCAGTCACGTATTACTCGAAAACTGATGCGGTAATTTGGACCCTGGTTTATCCTTATACAGTCTGGATGCGCTCATTGATACATCCACGAACGCATCCCACTTAATCATTTCCATTTCTGTCATCTCCATGCTCATTGTATATATATTTGTAAATATATATACAATGCCATGCTGATAAGATAGGTGTCATCAATATAAAAAAATCTGGACGTTTAATTTTATCATTTTTTATTAATAAAAAAGAGCATTCAACAAGTGAAAAAACAATAACAATAATCAGAACAATAATGTTTCATCCGAAAGAATATGGCCTAGCGGATGATTTTCGCCTGACAAATTTCTCAACATTACGCGGATGAGGCTGCAAACTCCCTCAAGATGTTCTCCTTAAATATCTTGAGGCCCTTCAAATCTTAGAAACATCACCTAATCTTGATAAATTTTCCAATAATGTCGATCATTATATTGGTAAGAACTTTGAAAAATTGAATTTAAATTGAATATTATTTTGCTTAATGGCAACTTGTAGGTAGTGGTATGGATTGCGCTGTCATACCTCTTCCGCGTCATAAAAACTTATATCTCGTCCAAACTGTTGACTTCTTCTACCCTCTGGTTGATAATCCCACAATAATGGGAAAAATAGCTCTAGCCAATGTACTAAGCGATGTCTATGCTGTCGGTGTGACTTCAATAGATAAACTAAGCTTGATTCTCAGCTCTCCGACCGGGTTCACACCTGACCAACGAGATGTGGTTCTTCCATTAATAATAGAAGGTTTTAATGAATCTGCAAAATTAGCAGGATGCAAAGTAGGTGTTCGCAACATTGCAGTCAATGAATGGTGTATTATTGGTGGAATAGCCAGTTCTGTTTGCAAAAGTGACGAAATTATCATGTAAGTTCTAGAATAATCACTGACAAAGTAGTTGAATTGGTACTTATCTATGTTTAGGCCATCGAATGCTAAGCCAGGTAATGCAATTATCCTGACAAAACCTCTAGGAACACAACTAGCTACAAACGCACAGATTTGGTGGACAGAGAAGGGTGATAAATACGAAAAGTTGTCAAATAACACGACCGAACTTGATATCTCTGAAACCTTTCGAATAGCGATTGAATCGATGACCCACCTCAATATGAACGGTAAGTAATTTTCCGTCATAAATAAAAATGAAAAGATATGATAAAATGAACATTTAAAGGTGCAAGATTGATGCATAAATATTTGGCTAATGCTGCTACGGATGTGACTGGATTCGGCATCCTCGGACATGCAAAGAATCTGGCTGAGTTTCAGACAGAATGTTTAGAATTCGTCATAAACAAACTTCCAATCATAAAGAACGTTCTTAAAATAAGTGAACTTGTTGGGCAGGATAAGAAGTTAAAAAGTGGGCTAGCAGTTGAGACATCTGGGGGTTTGTTGATTTGTCTGCCAGCAGAAAATGCACAAGATTTTTGTGATGAATATGCCGATATGCATGCTAACAAGCAGAAAGCATGGATAATTGGACATGTTAGAGCTGCCGCCAAGAGAAGCGCATCTCTTGCCGACCATGTGGAATTTATTGACGTTGAGCTCTAGCAGTAGATTTATTTTTCATTATAATTTTAAATTTCGTTTAAAACAGAATTAAAATTTATCCAACGTATGACAGGTATATCTTAAAGGTCGAAAGATCAGGGTATATTTCGATATTTTTTATTTGGTATTTTAATTCTTGTTAGAACGGGTTCTTGGATCTTAATAAAATAAAATTTGTATGAAAAAATCAAAAGTGGTTTTAATCAATAACATTAAACTAAGTTTATAATAAGGTAATAGGCCTTACAAACACAAAAGCAAAAATTGATACGTTGATTAAAATGTTTCTTGTTTTATTTTACTAAAACATCATAAATGTCCATGGATATCTCTCCTCAATTTGAAAACGAGCCTCTTATTTGACGCATTTGTGCAGGTTTGCATAGGTATTTCGCGAAACGGAAATTTTAAAATGATTTCAGAAAGTACAAGTTTTGGATTGCGTTCTTTCTCTAGCAAATAAAGTGACAACATACTCTAGTCAATAAAATCTTTGGTACGTATGACACTTGTGTGGTTATACTAGAGTTTCCTCAAACATTGTGGTGTGTCGAAAATTATGTAGTCGAGTTTTTTATTAAGAAAACAGCAGATCGATTTAATCTAAGCTGGGTAGAATTGCCCTTTCGATTAGAATTCTAAGGGATCTTAACTCGAGGGGAACCCACTGATCAAAATGTCCGTCAGCAAATCTGATAGATGTTGATAGTATGAAGAGGTGGAAGATGGTTCAACTCAGTTTGTTTAAAAATACCGCAGCCTATCTCCGAATTTCAAAAATAAGCATTTGAAAAATTCTTTTTCGAAACACAGAGAAGTTGCAAGCAATTAGCGCTAAGGGCGCCGTTTTGGTATTTGGTGGACATATAAAGCTTTGTGACTGGTGTTGAAGCGGCAACTAATCCGATTGCCACTGTCCTCGCGGTCTAAAGATTTCGTGGCGTTGGGAAAAGAGTTCAAGCATATCATGATCTTCATTTCCGAAAGTTCATCAATGTCGTTTATAAATGCAATTCTGAATGATTGTGCTCTAATTGGCAAGAGCAGGGCATTTCCTTAATTTTCCTGCTGGTTCCCACAGCTACGACAATGAGCGTTGTGTGGAAAGTCTAGATTCGCTGCAAGCTCACCTATTCGCCAGTATCCGTTACAGGTAGCAGAGATCCTATGTTTTGTCTGCGTATCCGATTAAGTGTTTGAGCTTTATTATTTCAATGAATTGGAATCCCTGATATGATGGTTATTCTCTAAATTATTAAAATAATGTGCTTTCGATAGAAGAAAGTGCTGAAGGTGGTACGTAAAGTGCCGAATTAGTGTACGAATTAGATTTAGATTAAGATTTATTTATTTATTTCGTATTCTTATACACATTAAAATACAATAATCTTATAAATTAATTAATTGTTTTTGTTTTTTATTTACTAATAGTTTCATTAAATAGAGACACTGTTATTTTGTATTTTAATACAACCGCATCTTAAATTTTTTTTATTTCAAAAGTCAAAACGTCAGTGAAGATTTCAATTCTTATCATGGAGATGTTCACGAACGAGCAAAGTTTGGCAATTATTCTTACCGAAATTCTGAATCGGTGTGGTGGGAACTTTAAAAAGCCCTTACTAAAGTATTCGGTTGTAATAATAATCCCACCAGTCAGGCTGTGCGTGCTATAGTGTACAAATTCGAGTTAACATACATTCACAATGCAGTGTTCCCGTGCCAGAGGCATAAGACTTCTGTCGAATTACCGGAATATCCCACCTGATTTTAAAATGAGCCAAACCAGTCGATGATTCCAAGCCGTTTATATAAATTGAGTTTCTCTCGGTTTAAATTGTGGTGAATTTTGTTTAAAGATCTTGGCCTACATTTCCACAAGATCAAACTAATTCAAGAAGTGAAGCTCTTTTGATGAAACTTTGAAGAAAATCGTGATTTTTATAGTTATGTTGTTTATACCAACCGAAAGATAAACTCAAAAATTTTAAATGAAGTTTGTCGTTATTAATTTAAATTAATATTACTTTACGGTTTTTGTACATAAAATTGTGCTTTTGATCTTATTTTATTTAATTTTTTGATTGGATAGTGATTAAGATATACAGTTGAAACTTGATTATCCAGAATTTTATCGGGACTCTTTTAACTGGCATTCATTTATTCAATTCCCATAAACTCTTACAGCCCTATTATGAGTATTAATTTGATAGTCGATAATATCTATCAATTAGTTGATAATTTGATATTATGGGTATGAACTGGTAATTTTAGATAGATTGTGAATATTTAGATACTATTCAAAAGTTCATTGTGAATGAGTTTTGTTCATTTCGTTTGACTTTTCACGTTTGAAATATTTATTTGTTTCTTATTTCCCACGAAAAAGAAAATTCTTTATACGAAAATGTCAGTTGTTCTTATAAAAAAAACTCATCCTAACTCCCTTCAAAAAACAATTCTATCGAAGTCATTATTCTTTTTAACTTTTTTCGCTTTTAAAAATCCCGAATAAATTTGTATGTTTACGTTTCAATCAAGAATTTGTGGCTAATAAGAAAATTGAAGTGTATCTATTTTGTTGATATCCGTAATACCATGTCTATCAAAAAATCATTCACAGTAATGATAAAATCTAATAAAATTCACAGTCGATAAAAAATGTTGATAGTTGATAGTCATAATACTAACTCATTCAATTTGTTGATATGTATCAAGTATCGTGTTGATAGTTGATAGCTATCAGCCCTATTATAGCTATCAACTATCAACTAGATACTTGATACATATCAACAAATTGAATGAGTTAGTATTATGACTAGGCGAAATCAAGCATCATTGCGCATGGTTGGTACTTGGATGGGGGACCGTTCAAATACCAACCGTGTGCTGTTGACATGTGTTTCTTCTGTTCTTTCTTTCTGTATGTCTCTCTCTGTTGTGTTGTCTAAGCCGATGGCCTCAGTTGCCAGTGCTTTAAGTGTCTCTACTTCGTAGATTTATCTACGGAGTAGTGTAATATGTAATGTAATGTAATGTTTCCAAGGTGTTCCTAAAAAAATATGCATTTGCATGGGTATCCGAACCTTAATTATGACTATCAACTATCAACGTTTTTTTATCGACTGTGAATTTTATTAGATTTTATCATTACTGTGAATGATTTTTTTGATAGACATGGTATTACGGATATCAACTAAATAGATACACATCAATTTTCTTATCAACCACAAATTCTTGATTGAAACGTAAATATACAAGTTTATTCAGGATTTTTAAAAGCGAAACAAAGTTAAAAAAAAAATGTTAACTTCAATAGAATTGTTTTTAAGGAGTTATGATGAATATTTTATAAGAACGACTTACATTTTCGCACAAAGAATTTACCTTTTCGTGGCCGACAAAAAACAAATAAATATTTCAAACGCGAAGCGTCGAACAAAATACACAAAACTCATTCACAATGATATTTTTGATGGGTAGATATTCACAATCGGTCTAAAATTACCAGTTGATACCCATAATACCAAATTATCAACTAATTGATAGAAATTATCGACTATCAAATTGATACTCATAATAGGGCTGTATATTAGGGCTGTTACATCCCGAAAATACATCTCTTTAATCTACAATTCCATTAGTCGATTTTAAAGCACAATTATGTGAATCGAAAGCGAATTTAAAATAACATTTCGCTTTTGGGGTTTTGATATTCGTTAGATTTTTTTTGTTGCGGATTGTGGTTGTGATGAGTGAAATATGTTTTTTTGAGTATTTTTACAAAATGTATGTTTAAAATATATTTAATAATCTCGCATAACTTTAGTTGAGTCTCAAACATAATTATTTTAAATAAACAAGACCGAAAGCTGAAAAAGCATTAATAATAAAAAAAAATACAAATTTTAGTACGATATTTTCTTTTTTATTTCTTTGAAATTACAATAACCACAGATTCAATTTGGCTGAACAATAGACAAATCGTTCACATATATAAGGAAAATTTTACATCTATCTATACGAAAAAGTTTTTTCTTAAATACCTACATTTATATTTAAAACCCAGCCGGTACAAACAAAATCTATACACAAAAGATTATACGAAATTCGATCTGTAGTTTGTAGTTCAACGGATGAAATTGATTTTATCAGACTTCCAAGAAAAATTCTCCACGGTGTTCTTTTGCACAAAATTTATTTTTCGAACAATTATTGTGAACTGCGCAACTGGATGGCGTTTATTTCATTGGAGTAATATTTTTTTAAATATTACATATTTTGTGTTTTATATTAAACACGCTCCTAAAAGTAATCTGGGGCCTAGTTCACAGAATTACATCACCATAATATATGATATAGTTCTGTGAAATATGACCTGGTAATGATAGTCGTACGGAGCCAATCTGCAAGGGCTATTGAATAGTAAACAAATCAATTTATTTAATATTGTTATGAAGATCAGAATTCGAGGAAAAAACATACAATTATGGCTGTTATTTTATGTAACTAACATTTCTTATTCAGAAGTTTTCTAATTCATTTTTCTCATATCATTAATTGGAAAATCTATTCGCACTCTTTTTTTTGTAAGTAGATGAATTCTACGAAAGATTGATTAACTAATCGTAGAGATGTTTCGTTGATTTGAAATTTAATTTTGTATGGTTTTGGTTCAGTTTTTGGTTTGTTTTTTATTTGTATATCATATAATATATTTATATTTGGTTTTTAATTTTAATTATTTTTTTTTTTAATTTTACAATTTGTGTTAACATTCCATTTGTTTTTTTTTTCATAATAATATAATAAATAATGTTTAACTTTATTTTATATTGACTTTGTCAAATCTTATATATATTTTAATATTTATTTTTAATAATTTATGTACCATATACAGGCAGCTAAGGAAAACAATATACATATTTCAAGTTGAATTTATATTTTTATATTATAAAATCTCGCTCGTACTAAAATTAAGTTAAGCCATCACATAATAAACTATCCCTATTAAACGCTTGACTTAGTGGTGGTAAAGTGCTGACAAATTTTGTATCTTTATTTAAATCCACGCTTAAAAATATTCCCATTTTTTTTACTTCTTTTCCCAACACCAATTTTATAGCGTGTCATTTTCCCTATGCCTATAGGTTAAGGTGGCTGCTGACCGGAAAAGGCCAACACACTTAGACCAATCCTATGCCTATACAAACCTTAATCTTGACGATCCGTTTAAAAAGCGTTTTTTAATTGCCGCTAGTAGATTTTGGCGGCCTTGTTGTTTTGGTAATATTTGTCAAATGTGTTAATAATTTGTAACATCAGTAAAATGTCAAGGTAAACGATTGAACAACACGTCTAAATGGTGCAAATGTTTCTCGCGTTGTACCCCTTTTATGGTAGACGTGGTGGCCCTTCACTGCCGACTCTTCAACTTTTGTTGGCCAAATTTGAGACGACAGATTCGGTAATCACTCAGCCAACATTCGTACGTCAAAGAGACGCAAGATCGGCAGAGAACATCATCGCGGTCCGTGAAAGTGTACAGCAGAATCCGAGGCGATTGATTCTTTGCCATGCACAAGAACTCGGCCTTGTTCAGACTTTTAATTGTCGAATTTTGCGTCAGAACCTAGACCTACACCCGTTTTACATCCAACTGACCCACGAGTTCCAAGCTCAAAGAAAGCTGCTGAGAAAATCCTGCCAGACTTTATCATATCATGATGCATACACCTATATGCCTATAAAGGCTCATATTTGGGTTATAAATCCCCTACCAAAATTTGCTGTCTTGGCTCTTGGTCTAAACGAATCGTATGCTGAAAATGGAGTTGGAGATTTTGTAATTTCTATGTTCATTGTGATGGGGAGTGCAATAATTTGATAAGTGCTGACGTACATAACTAAAATCTCTGGCTAAAAGCCCCTTTTAGACGATCAGTTGTTCCTTCAGTTATCAGTTCAGTTAAAAAAGGCAGTGCATTTAGACGATCAGTTGTTCCTTTAGTTATATTAAGACGTCAGTCCGGTGTTCAGTTGAGCTTGTATGCTGCTTTTCTTTTAACTGAATTGTGAAATTTATCGCGCATGTCCATGTTTGTGGAAGAAGTTACCCTTTTTATCACAATTTAGTTAAAAGAGAAGGAGCATACAAGCTCAACTGAACACCGGACTGACGTCTAAATAAACTTCCTTTTTTAACTGAACTGACAACTAAACTGATAACTGAAGGAACAACTGATCATCTTAAAGGGGCTTAAAAAGGGTCACTTCTTGAACAAACATGGACACGCGCGATAAATTTCAATGAAATCGACCAAATTATCATTCTGTTTCGACATATTGGAAAAAAAAACAAGAACTCGAATGACGACTGAACTGACAACTCAACTGAAAAGTATTTACACATCAGTTTAACTGATAACTGAACTGAATACTTATGGGAATTTCATCAGTTTCAGTTTAAGTTTCAGTTAAACGCTTCAGTTCTTGCATTCAGATATCAGTTTAACTGAAAGCTTAACTGATAGCTCAACTGAAACTGAAATGATCGTCTAAAAGGGGCTTTTATGTAATGAACATATAAAATTAATTTTTGGGTATAGGTTTCATTCGCATCAATTTAATGTGCTCCTTGAATAGTTTTCAAGGTATTTGGGCAAAATTTTAGCTTCAAACTTGTTGATTTAACTTTGGATTCACTTTTTGCTCTTCACTGGAGTACACGCATGGCCTACTATAGTAGACCACAGTAACAGTTTAACGTTTTTTTTTTTAGTAAGACCGGTTTCTTTTTAAATATGCCTTCTCAACTTAATTTGTCAACAGTTTATGTCGTTTTTATTTTTTATATTCTGATGATTCTGTAGTTTTTTTATGATTGTATATGTGAAACATCAAATGTGGACAATAAATTAAAGAATTATGTTTGTTGAAAGAAAATCACTTCACTTCACAACTAACGTTGTGATGTTTTTTTTTTAAAGATAAAAACGTTTCTTATAATGAGTTATTCAGACACGGAGAGATGGCTTTTGGAGATGGAGACTGAGAATTTCTTCGATGATCCAATTGAGAGTGATGAAGACGAAGATGCACCGTTACCAGATTTTGAAGGCCCAGTTCACGAGGGCGAAGCTCAGGAAGCCGAAACGCATAAATCTGTATTAAATGACTCAGACGACCTCTCCGAATCGAATAATGTTCCTATCGTAGAATTGACTGGTAGGATATCAAGAACTTACAAATGTCCAAATAGTACAATTCCATAAAATTCGGGTAAGACTACTGAGCCCAAGAGGAGAAGCAGCTTAGAATGCAAAGGATTCTGTGTCCAGTTTTAATTTATTTTTCGCACCAGATATTATGGACATTCTTTTAAGTTGCACTAATATAATAGCTATATGTATATATTGATAAGATAAAAGACAAATTTCAAAGAGACCGTCGCGTTTAAACTCACCGACGCTATTGAAATGAGAGGTTTTCCCGGCTTTTTGTATGTCATGGAAGTATCCTGTAATGGACGTCGAAACCTAAAAGACTTTTGGAATAATTGCCAAGGCACTGGGTTAGAAATTTTGTCAATAAATAGATTTCGTTTTCTCATAAGACCTATAAGATTTGAAGACGTCACTGACAGAGCTCAACGACGAGAATTTGATTAATTGGCCCAAATACAGTTGTAGAACTTTTTACTGTCTATTGCCGCAATAACTTTGTTCCTAGTGACTATTTCACTTTAGATGAACAACTTGTTGTTTTTCGAGGCCGTTGCGGATTTATAATATATACATATATTATTTATGTTATACCGAACAAACCAGATTAATTGGGAATTAAAATGTTCATGGCAGCGGATACAAAGTTTCCGTATTTATACAATTTGAAATCTTTGTCGGAGTACAGGCTTAAGGTCCATTTCAAAAATCAAACTGGATGAATGATGTGGTGCATAGAATTCTAGAGCTTCTTTACGGTTAAGATAGAAATGTTACTATGGATATATTTTTGAATTAAAAAAAGTATTTTTACTAAATTTGAAGTACAATAAATTATAATATGTTATTGTTACTATGGATATTTTTTTGTATTAAAAAAAGTATTTTTTACTAAATTTGAAGTACAATAAATTATAATATTATTTAAATATTTGTTTCATTTAAATCTTAATGAAGTAAAAAATTATTGGCATTTTTAAATGGTCTACCATAGAAGGTCACGCTTGCATCGGTGTAAAAAAACAGGGCACCTGTTTTTATGACTGGTATCTTGTTTAATTAAAATTAATTTTAGCAAATTTAACTACGATTTGTTAATTAAGATTAGGTATATGCTGCAGCGCCTATTTTGAACATTCATTTAGTAAACAAATATATCTTGTTCGCTCGTTGGAAAGATAATGCTGTTGTTACCATTTCAACAAACTACGACAACTTGAAACCACTAGGAAAAGTCAAGAGATGGTCATGAACAGAAAAAGAAAAGGTTGTCATTACTCAGCCAAAGTCTCTAGTTGCATACAACAAAGGCATGGGTGGGGTCGACCTTCATGATCAATTAGTGAACAACTAACGCATAAGAATAAAGGGTAAAAAATGGTGGTGGCTATTATTCACACACATGCTAAGCTCAATGGTGGTGAATGCTTGGCGACTCCATTGTCTGAAAAACAAATAAAACCGGAATCTCCTTTCATTTGTTAGGACCATAGCCAGAACTTATTTACGCTCAGAGTCGTCAAAAAAAGCTTTAAATAAGCCAAATGTACTAGAAAGTGCTGTTCGCAGTAACGGAGGACATTTCCCCCAAAAAATAAAAAATCAACTACGGTGCCACATTTGTCACAGCAGAGTTTGATGCATTTGTGAGAGGTGTTAAACAACTCTTTGCATCGAAAAAGAATGCTTTAAAATGTTTCATAATTATTAAGATAATGTACCCATATCTGCCCAGTGTACTCAATTGAGTACACCTCTATAATTACCAAACTTGAAATTTTTTTTTAAATTGTATTTTTGTGCAAATATAATGTAATACTCAATAAACAGCATTTCAAAGATTTTTGATTTGTCTCTATTTTTAAGGTCCTTGGCCTTTAATGGGTTAAATTAATATTGGAAAAATCTTTCCGATCGTGGTTAGTTTCAAAATTTATCTATTATAATTTTTCGATTTATATTAAAGTCACTATTCTTCTTTGTTTTTTCGTTGAATGGGCCAAGATTTATCAAAATTCTTTATACACCCTACATCTACTGGTATTCCATATATCTTACTTTCGACATGTCTTCTATTCACACGTTCATTACCCCGGGCGAGCGTCTAGTTAATTATAAAAAAAAATTACAAATTACCTCTATCATTGCTATTAGATCCAAACCCAAAGCAATCTTATTAAAGACCCTAAATTCTTCTTCCAATTTTTAACTTTAAACAAAAATCCGATAGCTAACCTCTCTCTCTCTCTCTTTCTCTCTTTCAATAACGAATCTTCAATCAATCAAACAATATTTTACTGACGACCCCTTTAAACTTCATTGTTATTATTTAAACTATTTACTGATTACATAAAAACGGGCAAACTATCTTTGAATTGTATTTTGTACGAAATTTTAAGTCTCTCATTTCCCCTAGACAACATAGCTTTGTCAAAGGTAGGACCACAACGAATATCCTTGTTGAATTTATATCCTTTAGCTTTAGCCACTCAGCCTTTCAGCCTTAGATAACAGAAAGGAAGTAAGACCTTTGGGAACACTTCACATTAGCTTATTCTATTCAAACAACCCATGTCCAACAATAGGCTTGAATATTTCTTTTTGAGATGGATTTCTTCTCACCTGAAAAATGGTACAACAGAGTTCGTTTCAGATCTTACTTTTCCAATGATTTCTTAGCTACTTCCGGTGTACCACAAGACAGCCACTTAGGATGTCTCCTATTTTATTGTTCACAGCTTTCTTTTGTAGAGAGCAGTATTTTAGAAGTCTTACCTTAGACTAATAATCGTTTTAAGTTTTCACAGAGCAAATGCTATATAAAGAAACGTGTCGGTGCTGTTGCTTTTTAACCACTTACTTTCCTAGGTGTCAAGTTTTGGTCGTCAAATATGAATTTCCATCACTAAGTGATTATCGGTTTGAATCATGTTAATTTTAGTCATCCACTGGCCTAGATGAATATTGTTTCTTCAACGCAATCTCCCTGGACTATTATACAAAATGTTTCAATGCCTTTTGTTTATGAAATATGAAGTCCAATTCAGAAACAATCAAGAGTTCATCATTCCCACATGAATTAGAGCAAAGAACTCGCAGCTATATTCAGGGTTCGAAAAGGACACATGATGGAATCAAGGGAACAGAAGGATATTTTATTGCTATATTTTCCGTTGGCTTGGAGCATAACCATTCAAAATGTAAATATGTTCTTTCTTGTGTGGTTTGGATTTCATTTTTTTTTGCCTGGTGGTACGAGTATTTATATCTGTTTATAAACGTACGTAGTAATTTATTTATTTTTATTTTATTTTATTTAAAAATATAAACATGTATGTATGTTAGATATTGAGTCTTAAAGTAGAACTTTTTAAAAAAAATTTAGACGATTATTTCAGTTCCAGTTTCAGTTGAGCTATCAGTTAAGCTTTCAGTTAAACTGATGTCTAAATGCAAAAACGTCATACAATTTGTTGCTGCAAAAACTAAAAGGGGTGGATATGGAAGCGACGAAGGCAAAGGTCAGGGCAAAAATAAACATCATTCGTCCTGCGTTAATAAAGAGTTGAAAAAAGTAGATCGCTCAAACAAAAGTGGAATAGGGACGAATGATGTATACGTGCCAAATCTGTGGTACTTCATTCTTAAATGATCAACAGCAGACTCGTGCAAGTCAGTCCCTAATCAACAGTTATGACTTTGAAGAAGAAGCAGAAAAAATGACGAAGATTATACAATTTGGTAAGTTTCATTTAACAAATATTTTTTTATTTAAATTATATAATTCTTAAAATTCAGTTCATTACACCATATATCTTTTTCGTACTCCCTCATCCTGTTTTCAACTTGGCCCTCATTTACAAAATATTACGCAAACTTATTTCGGGAAATCTTTGCTTCAGTGATGGCAATGTTTTTTTTGTTGTTTCCTGCTCGAAGGCTTACTAGCCCTTGTGTCTCAATAATTGAATACGTATTTCCACATTTTTCCGTAAAAAATTGTGCAAGTCAATACTACAACATCCACATTTTCAATTTTTAAGTTTATAACAAATTAAAAGATTTGAAATCTATTTGATAAAATGCCATGCGATCATAATTCAACTGCTTTTTATTGAATGGTTTCAAGAAGTTATGTCGTAGAGCAAATGTCTCATCTCCTACAAAAGCGTAAGGAAGTTTGTTGCTATTTGAGCTTGGGCTCTCATCCGAAAGTAATTTTAAATCATTGTTAATAAGTTTTTCATAAAATGTTGTTTTGCTTAAAACTCCCCCATCTGAAATGCTCCCATTTGTGCCGACATCGCACATAATAAATTCGTAATTCGAATTTACAATAGCTATGAAATTGTTTGTAATTCCAAAATAGTGATCCACTTTCTTTTGGTGGTATTATCCTGACATGTTTCCCGTCAACAGCTCCAAGGCAATTTGGAAATTGCCATCTGGCCTGGAAACCTTGGGCAATAGGTGCTCGCTTTTTTATTCTTAAAGGAATTTTGAAAAATATTAAAAAAAAAAAGACACTAATTCACTTCCAATCGTTCAAAAACACGATAATATTTGCCAGTTCAATAAGTTATAACGAAGCTTTAATTTTATCATTTCATCTTGGTTTTCGTACAGGCTATTTATATAATTAGTTCAACGATGCAATATAATCTTCAAAAAAACATCATCGACATAATCTACTGGTTAGTAAGGTTTTACTCGATTCTGCGACTTAATGAAAAAGATGCTACGAGAAAAAACAGAATTCTAGGGCACACCAGTACTTGTACTGTAAATTTTGAATCCGTCCAATACAGCTGGTGTGGAGCGCCAACAATGTGATTCATAATGTAACATAGAAAAGATTCATTAATACCAAATGCCGGCAATTTTGATAAGACATCTTGGTACCGAACTTTTTCAAATGCTTTTGATATCTCAAGTGCAATAATAAGTATATCTATACTACTTTTCTCAAATTAATACAACAAATAATTCAACTTTTCGGTAAGAGAGAAAATAAAAATTAATTAACAAAAAAATAAAATTAAACCACCAAATGTGAAACGTTAGTTGTATATGCTGGCGAATATCTTGGAGGCGGTAGAAGGTTCGAAATTGATTGCTTCCACCCAAATGCGTTCTTGCTAGAATCCTCATATAAACGTCGATTTCGTACAAGTTCTGAGTCTCCAGGCCAGGCACGTTCAGGACCTCTAGCTCCAAGACGAGGATAACGAGTTTTATCCACAGCCAAACTTATTGTTCCAGGGTTGGCATTAAGGCCAACATTATACTGGCGTTGCATTGCCAAGGAAGCTCGAAGTGTCTTTCGTTTCTAGATTTGTTTGAAAAATTTAAATTTATTATTAGATATCCTTTAGTTGTTCAAAAAATACAACTTACTTCTATAGTGCCCCTCCATTTATCTGCAGCATGGCGTGCAATTTCCATTCGCTTTTGTTTCTTTATTTGATGTTTTTTATAAACTACTTCTATAATTATAAGTCCTATACCACCAACAATACCAGCTGCCACCAATATAAACACCCCTGCCATATTTTTTAAACCTAATGTGTTTGGGGTTTTTTCAAATTGTTCACACTGCTGAACATTACCGTGAAAGATCCAATCCTTGTCAAGAGATTCCATAAAGCCACCTTAAATTTGAAAAATGAAAAAGGAATGTTTTGATTATATTCAACATCCGCCCTAAGCTTACTTTCGTGAAATTCTAGAATTGCTAATGTCACAGCATCTGTCCAGGGTGACCCCTTTTGTAGGCCTATTCCATAACCACTTCGTCCAAAGAGTTCTCCAGCTGTGACTAATTCGCAGTCTTTTGCAGCTTCGTACTCGAGCCGGGAAGAGTCCCAAATGAAAGCCATTAATTTACTAAAATAAACTTCAATCATAAATTATTTTCCTCAAAATATGGGTAACTCACCCTTTCTTAACATCTTGTATAGCCTGTTCTGCAGTTCCGTAATTATTTGCTTCCATCGTCCGATACATATTTGAAAGCTCAACTTGACGTCTAAAATACATATCTACCGCTGAACCCTTTACAGTGGCACATGTAAGGTTTTCCATTGTGTTCCTCAATCGAGCATCGTTAATTCCACTGAGTTTGGTCTTTGGACGTTCTAACACGAGGAAGGCAGCTAAGTTGGCAGTGTACGATGCTACAATTATCATTGCAAATCCTGCCCAAACCATTCCCAAAACACGAGCCGAGAAGCTACGTGGTGTTCCTTCACCTATTCCACTGTTTAAGAGAACTCCCCATGCAAACCAAATGGCTGAGCTCAAATTGAGAGCGTCTTCTTCTGTATTGTCGTTACTAGTAAGTTTAAAACGACCAAATGGGGAGAATCTTCATAAAATATAAAATAGTCCTGGATTAGATCTGAGATTAAGAGACAATTTTTATTGTAAATTACCTATCCAAAAGATAAAGCACTAAGGCCACAACGTGCACCGACACCATGACCAAGATCCAAAGAGTATTGCTAAATGGCTGCAAAAACGACACCAGGGTACTAGACCTTGAAGGTTTTTTCTCTAAAATAGTAATTCCCTGATATTTGAACGGTTTTGAAAATTCTATAAATTCAGCTCTTTCGGGATTAATTGTAAGTGGAGCTACAATCATATCAGCACGTTCGTTCACAACTTCTCCAATAAGTCCAGTCCATTCTTTCTTCATGGCTATATTTCCGGTGCCGGTGGTTTGATTTTTTAAAATATAGTGACCAAATTGTCCATCGGGCGATAGAGCAAGGTCATAAGTAAAATTTATACGACGTGATAATGCTATTAAAAGGTCAATGCAATATCCTCGGCAGCAGTAGTCATCTTCTGTGAAAAGTAACGATAGATTTCTTTTAAATTGGTGAAGCATAAATATTAAACTTCGTTTAGTAAAGTGCACACATTATAAAATCATAAGTTATAATTTACTACTTCTTTAGGTTAGAAACTATTTTAAAATCATGGAAGCTAAAGCTACATACAGTGGTGGAAAAATAATTAGAAACGATGAAAAAAAAAACAATTATTGTTTTTCTGTCCTAAATTTTGGCCATATTAACTATTCAATACAAATGGTAAGAACTTACATAGTTAAACATAACTATTATTAGTCTCTTCTTCGCTGGATTTTTTATTTTTAATGTTAGAAAACGAAAAAAATTATAAAATTTTGAGTTTTTCCAAAACAAATATTCGATTTCCGTGGAAAAATAATTAGAAACGAGTTCAATTTTGTTAGTTAACTGCAAACATGGTGAGTTATTGGATTCGAAAAATTCTTAATTTATCTTTCTGATGTTTGAACTTATATCTGCAATACGCAAAATGGGTAAAAAAAAATCTGCACACCTGAAATGCGTAAGATCATTGTGCGTATGTACTTGTTCAGGAAAGTCTTCCATGGCAGCCAGTGCAAGCCAGTTAAAATTCTCAAAGAAGATGGTACATAATGCCATAAAGTTTTACACCGAGACTGGCAGCGTTGAAAACCGCAAGAGGAAAGAGAGAAAAAGAAAAACAACTCCAAGAGAAGATCATTTCATAGTCTAACAGAGTAGGGTCAATCCTTTTGCCACCAGTCAAGCAATTCGTGATGCCATTTCATCCCAATTAAGCCATGAAATAACAGTACGGACTATAAGGAATCGTCTTCTCGAAAGTGGCTGGCGGGGATGTATTGCTCTTCAAAAACCATGCGTTTAAAAAAAAAACTTTAAACGTGGTTTTTAATTTGCGCGAGAACATTTGGAAAAACCGCTCTCATTTTAGAAAAAAATATCTTATGGAGTGATGAATTAAAAGTAAACATATTTGGATCAGCTGGCAAATGGTATGCGCGACGTTCAATTAACCAGGAGCTAAATTTCAAATAAACAATCAAGACAATCAAGCATGGGACGGAAATGTGATGGTTTATAGAGGGTTTTCCTGGCGAGGTGTGGGTCCTATAGTGCGAATTAAAGGACGCATGAATCAATAGCATTATAAAAATATACTGGAAAATGTAATGAAGCCCTAAGGGTTTGAAAATTTGCCTGTTTCTTACATTTTTCAACATTACAACGATCCAAAATACACTTCATGTCTTGTGAAGTGTTTGTTTGAAAAAGAAAAAAATAAAGTTTTGGATTGGTCAGTTCAAATTCCGGTCTTCAATCCATTAGAATATTTGTGGGGAGATGTAAAGAGAGCTTTACATAAGACAAAATCCAAAAATGCATCTGAGCTTTTCAAAAACATTGACGAAGCATGGAAAAAAATTAACGTGAAAAGATTTCAGGACCTGGTAGCCAGCCTTCCAAGGCGTTGTGCAGCCGTGATTAAAAATAAGGGTTACCCAACCAAGTACTAACGTTTCAAGTTGGAAAATCCGTTAAATTTGTTTTGGATTAAATCATAATGCTATATACACATGCTAACTACAATATGTTTCTAATTATTTTTCCAGCTGAAAACACATTTTGTTGCAATATATATATCAAATGCAGCTTTTCTTTGTAAAAAAAAATAATTTTGTTTATGTTAAAATGAAGTTAAAGAACCAACAAATGAAACAAAAAAATATTTTTACCAACTACTTAAAAGAATATGTAGATACAGCCAGTTTTAAAAAAATAAAAATATCGTTTCTAATTAATTTTCCACCACTGTACATACTCATATAGAATGTAAAAAAAAACTCAAAGGCATTTCCTTCTTAACGCTTTAATGAATTCCACCTGTTGTAACTTCTGATACATTTATGTAGAATACAACTCGGATCATATTTCTTTGAGCATTAGAGATTAGATGAATAGATATATTGCAAAGTATAGGGGAAATTGTCTTTGAACTATTTAAGGTCGGTGAAGTGTAAACCGTAACGTAGGAAGTTCGATTTTTCATTCCTTGGAAATAAATTTTTGATTTATCACAATGTGTTAAATAGGAGGTATGAAGAAATCATTTTTCATAATTTGTTGAAATAAAATCTTAAGAGCTTCAACGAGAGAAGACAACATTGAGTTTTTGAAGCATTAAATTCTACGCGGTTTAATGGTTGCCCGTTTGACAATGCTATCGAGATCTAAATTTATCATACGCTGCCATTCTAAATCTACATCCAACGGACAAAAGATCATTGATGAAAATGAGAAAGAGATTCGGAGACGAAACGGTACCCTGTGGCACGCCAGCATATATTTTATGAATTACAGACACAAAAAATAGTCAACAATCTGATTTGTATGGATATGTTACTCCATTGCCTCCATGTGAATCCATTGGTTTCTTTTTCTCGACATGTTTATACTCCGAACATTGTTCATCTTCAGTGGCGGCAACATGAGTAATGAATGCAGCAGTAAAATTCTGAAATACCATAAAACTTATTATTCTATTATTATTATTGGTCTATTGTCTTTTTAGTTTATTTGGGTTTTGCAAGAGAAAAAGCGTTCTTTCCATTTTTTTTTCAGTAAAGTTAGGGGTATCAGAACGGCGCACTTTAGCGGTAAATGGACCACAAGGATAGGCTGCAGGTGGTTGACATTTCTACCATTTCTAGAAGTTCGAAGTCCAAAAAAGTTGTACATTTTTGAATGGTGGTCCAAAAGCATTTTCAATGCTTCGAAACGATAGTTCTGTTTCTGAAAAAAGAGAGAATATGTGAGCCCTACGAACGAAAAATTACTGACCTTTTCGAAATTTTGTCAATTGGCCCTTCACTTAGGTTTTTTTTTATATAATTCACTCGCGCTCAAGGGTATGTTACGAGAACCTTATAATGTTTTAAACACAGCACGGGCGAGGGAGAAATTAGGAGGGGGAGAGAAAGGAGGTGTCGATGAACATTGGTTTTGAATGTTTGCAAATTGAAATGGCAAAGGAAAACTGTGCCGAGTAAGCAAGGCCGTCTTTACTCTTTTGGGGGCCCTGGGCACTTTTTGAAAATGGGGCCCCTGTATGATTTAACAAATATGTTATGTTGTGTAATAAAAGTATACAGAAAAAATCACATAACTTTGAATTAATATTTATTCTTTTAATTTTTTAAATAAATAATATTTTTTTAATTCATTAAAAAGATACTCGTAAATAATTATTGCAGCATTTAAGACATAAACATAAACACCGTAAAAATAAAAACAAAACAAAAAATAAATAAAATTAAAATAACCGAAAATTAAATAAGTTATTCAGAATGTAATTTAAAGAAAAATATATTGATATGCAAAAAGTGACAAAGACTATATTTTTTCAGGTAAAAGAGAGGAATGTTTATTGAAGGAACCTTTTTCTTGATTTGAGATTAGCAAAATCATTGATTACATCTTCAAAATCGATGCCTCTGAGGATGTCGCCTTCGATTGACATCAGCGACAAACTTGTCAATCTTTCTTGAATCATTGTAGTTCTGAGTTCGTTTTTTATTCTTTTTAACTTAGAGAAGGAACGTTCCCCACTGCAATTGGTCACCATCATACTTAAGAAAATTCTTAGTGCAATTTCAACATTTGGAAATTCATCTTCAATTTTATTTGTTTTTAAAAAATTATAAAGTTCTAGAATATTGTCAGTTTTTTTCATTTTCGTGTCGACTAATTTTCAAGTATTCTTTTAAATTCAGGCATTCAGCATGTAGTTCATTTCCGTTCACATCTTCAGTGTAAGATTTAGCAAAAGATTTGCAGTTTTCTTCTAAGTCTTCTGAATTCAAATCTTTTAATCGAAAAAAAAGTCAAAACGTTGGCCAATCTTCGTATACGAACCTAGTCGCTGTTTCAAATGAACGCGTAGAGTGTCGACAATGGGAAGAAAGGTTTCAATTTTGAATCTTTCTTTCCCAGTCAGAACTACAGAGGGTCCAGAGCCGTCAAAAAAAGTCTGGCGTGAGCTTCTAATTTTCGTACTTTCAGAAAGGTTCTTATAATCGGAATCCGGGTTTTTTTGTCTGGCTGATGAATCAAAGTTATCAAAATTGTCCCTGAGCCCAATTATAAATTCATCAATTGCACTCAGCAAATTTATTGCAACATCCAGGGTAATATTTTGTTTTTGAAGTAAGGTACTTGTTTTATTAATTCTTTGCAATACAGAGTTCCAAAGTTCTGTAAGTATGGTAAATTCAAGCTTGGACATTTTTTTGCAAAGACTAAGCGCTTCCTCTCTGGCCTCTCGTGCCTGTCCTAAATCGTTGGCGATAGACATCAAAGCTTCTTCAATTTCTTGATGACCTTTATATAAGGCGCTTAGTGCATCAGCTCGCGCCGACCATCTTGTTTGAGAAAGACTTTTTACAACTTGTTTTGGACCTAAATGAGCAGTCAACACACTCCATCGATGAGAAGATACCGAAAAAAAGTTATACAATTTTTGAATAATGTCAAAGAATTTGGTTGCTTCTAAGACACACCCAGCGGCATGCACTCCTACCAAGTTTAGTGAGTGCCCTGCACATGGTACAAAAGTGGCAAATTTACATTTTTCTTTTATTCTTGCCTGCAGACCAGAAAACTTTCCTGACATATTTGCCGCGTTGTCATAGCTTTGGCCTTTGCAATCTGTTATCGAAATGCCATGATCCGCCAAAAACTTCAGTATGTTTTCCGCTAAATAATCAGATCTATGTTCGTTAATTGGAATAAAGTCCAAAAACCTTTCCACAGGCTCGTGATCTTTTACGTAACGAATAATAAATGTTAGTTGGTCAACATGAGACAGATCGGGTGTAGTATCAACGCATTACAGATATTTGCTGAAAGGTAACACGCGTGACCACTTCCTGGATTTCCAAATTTTCTTAAATGATCTGCAAGAAACGGGTCAAACTCGCTAAGCAACTCAATGCATCCCAAATAATTCCCGTTATTGCGAGATCCGAGGATCTCAATATCACCGCAAAATGGAAGCCCTCTTGAAGCTAAAAACTTTACAACAGCTACAATCCGCTTCAACACATTTCTCCAATAACTTACTTCATTTTGATGTTGTGATATTAATTATTCAGCATCTACTCTACCTGTCACTTTTGTTCGTGCTATGTAGGTCATCATAGATTGTCTATGGGCAGAACTGCTTTCATGTGAAATAATTATTTGATTGATGTGTTTCCAATCGCTACATCCACTTTGACAGCATAGATGAACGTCACAAGGGTTAAATAAACAGCATGAAAAGCAAAATACCGAATTTTTGGAAGGAGAATATAGCAACCATTTTCTTTCGACGTGTTCATTATTCTTCAATTTTCGAGTGAATAATTCTTTGTTGAAATATCTTGCTTTCAATCTATTTCCATCTTTGTAGACTTTATGTGAATTGGAAAAGTCAGAGTTCTTATTTTGAAAATAAGCAGGTCCCTTCCTTATCAAGTTTTCGAGATATTTTTCCGCAAAATTATCAGGAAAATAATCTGCAACGTCATTCGATACTTCTTGGTCAACTGAGACACTTGATGACGTTTGTAAAGGTGACAAAGTCGTTGCAGTTTCATGATTGGGGCCCTGCCCCTGGCTTTTTGATTCATCTCCGGAATTTTGTGAAGATGTGGCAGACGAAATTTCTTCAACTTGGGATGGTGACGATTTATTGTCATGTAGCTCGCCCTTTTTAAATAAAAATACATGTATAAATATTTCTGAAAAATCTGATTAATGAAATGAAAACGATTTTTGGTCACTAGGGCGTATACTTAATTTGTATTTGTTCTATTTATTATACCTACAAGATATTGCATTCGTGAAGAAAAAAGTATTTGAAATAACACTACGATGAAGTAGAATTTCAAATGGTTCGTTTTCAAGGCAAGCACGAATTTATTAATCAAGTTTTTAATAAAAAAAATGAACATACAATTCTAATAATAAATGATTTTTTTTTTCATTCAAATCGGCTTGTAACTCTCTAAGACAATTGAAGAATCAAATAAGCTAATAATGGGAATACTCCAATGAAGCAATAATTAAAATTATTTGTTCTTATCAAAACTAAGAATATTTAGGAATTAAATTTTGAGTGCACTTTAAATCGTAGAGGTGTTTTGGAGATATCAATGTTTTAAATTTTTGTTAAAAAAATAATGTACATATATGATGTTCACTGTTGTTTTACGCCATGGAAATAAAAAATTGAAAAAGAAAAAAAACTAACCAAAGTTTTCTCAAAATATTACGAGTATAATGAAATTTTTTTTTTTTGACTTCTCTCTCAATGTATGTTTGAACATTTTTAATTCGAAAACGAATGAAGCTAAGTTTGGACATTCGACATCAAAGCGAATTGAAATTGATTTTTTCACACCTGTGAAAATTGCTAAAAAAACAAAATTTATTTTTTTCAGCTACAAAGAGGATATATATTTTAATAAAGAAATTTAACATTCGACGGTATTTAACAATTTTCACAAACGAGCTTTTATACTCTTTCTTTTAACAATCTCATTTAAAATTTATTAACGTTTTAGCTTAGCTTCGATTTCAGTTCGCTTTGAAAATTGAACTATGAATAAGTAAAAATTAAGAGATCATAATTATACGTTACTTTGTTTTATTAAGAGCTGTTCTGTTCTGAATTTCCATACAAACTTACGTCATAAATTCGTGTATTATTCGAAATTTCTAAATCATAATAGAATAGCTAATTCGGAATTAAATAATCACCCCTATTTTGAGTTTCACTTTTTTGGATTTCCAAAAAAATAAAAATTTTATACATACAATGTAATTTGACATATTTTCTGGCCGGAAATCTACCTATGTATATAAAAGTGAAACTCACAATAGTGCTGAATACATATGAATACAATGATGTTTGTTATCCATAAACAAAAATGTTCCTTGTATTACAATTTCACATAGTAGCTGCATTAATTGAGATTTCGTGCTTGTGTCCACAGTCCATAAAATCTGCGGCGGTTTGTGCATTCAATAATATAGATGACGCTACTCTCAATCTGCACCATGCAGTTACTATGTGCAAATTGTTATAGATTCTATGGTCATTGGTCATGCCGAATTTTATTCATGAAACCATAATGTGAAACCATTTTTTGACCATGTAAGCCCTCTTTTCAGTAAGGTGTAGATAAGTGTAGGGATTAATGTATTGATTACTGATTACTTAGAGACGTTTCTCCTACAGTTGAAGTGAAATACGATGTCAGTTTTGGTAATTTTTCAATTAATTCTTTCTGTTGTTTAAAATTTTTTCTTTTTTTGGATCTGCTAACATATGATCGCTTAGACATATTATGTTTTAATATAGTATATTTTTTATGCACTTCAAAAACACAAATGAAACACGCAAAATTTACACAGAACGATGATCAAAACGGAACATTTTAACTATAAAACACAAATTGAAAATACATTACAAATTTGACCCAGAACGATGATAAAAAAATCAAATGAGCAAAGCCGCACACTAATGTCGATTTCCTTTTACACTAGGGATTTTAGGGATTGCGATCCCTTGTCAAATTTTGTCTTTTTAGTGTGGGTATTTCGTATACATGTAAATCCCTCTCCAAATACGGATTCGAAGGATTTGATCTCTGTCAAAAAAAATCGATTTTTTTGGTGTGAAGGAACGTAAAATCTGTGGTAAAAGTCAAAATTTGACAAGGGATCGCAATCCCTAAAATCCCTAGTGTAAAAGGAAATCGACATAACACTACCAGAGTATATTTGAAAATTCCGCATGCGCAAAAACGTTTCGACTATACGCTTATCCTTTTCTTTACTATATAGAACAAATAGTGAGAAGCGTAATCTTTCATCTATCTCATTGAATACAAAAAAACAAAAACTCTTTACCTCTTTACCTTGAAATCTTCAAAAATTGAGGGCCGTTCATCCGACGGATAGTTCAATTACCTATGTATGAGTTACTGCGTTGATGCAAACTTGTATGCGCGTTGCAAATATAGAAACACCATTATCTTAATTTTTCCATACAGTGATATTCAAAATGTGTGTTTTTGTTTTGTGTCTGTCAGAAAGCAAACTACACTGCCACTTAGATCGTCGTTAACACACATATACCGAGTACTGAGAGCTTTTCGGTTTCTTCGATGCAGGGGAACATTTTGCTTCAACGACAATAGACAGCATTGAGTTTTCGAAGCATTAAACTCCACACGGTTTTTTACCCCATTTAACAATGCTGTAAAGATCGGAGTTTAATGAGCTTATCATACGATACCGTTGCAATTCCACTTCCGAAGGAGATGGACGTGAATTTGGGAACGAGTACGAAAAGCTGAGAGTAGAGTCGTCGGCAAAACAATGAAGTGGATTAGAAGTTTCAGACAAGAGCTCATTTATAAAAATGAGGAAGAAAGTCGGAGACCAGCATTTATTTTTTGAAGATCAGACTTAAAACCGTCCAATACAACATGTATTGAACGATCTAGAACAACGGTCAGCAACAGGCGGACCGCGGTCCGCTTGCGGACCGCGGAAGGTCAAACCTTGGACCGCTAAAATTTTTAATAACTAGCTATTCAAACGTTTGCAAGCCAAGTGGAATTTAGAAAGTACGTATTCTTTTTTTCAAGTGGGTAAACCTACGACATATGTACATAATGTACTTGTTAAGATCACAAATATTGCCCGTGTAAACACTTAGGTCGACTTGCACTAACTTAACACCAACCCTTACAATTCTATGTTTTAATTATTCTCACGTTGGTACACCGGTTTTTTCACGTCGTACTTGGTTATTCTCATGTTGGTACACCGGTTTTTTCATGTTCGTCCCGCCTTGCATCGTGTCGTGTGTGTTCATCATCATTCGCTCATCATCTAGTCATCAAACCACAAAGTTTACAATTTTAAAAACTTATAAACTAAAAGCAAACATAAAAGACAAATTCAAAAATAAATTATATAAAAAACAAATAAAGAGAAACGAAAGAAATAAAGAAAGTTTGATTGAGTCTGACAGTTCATGTGTGATGTGTTCATATGTAACTGCGGCTAGGGCTGATCATTATGCATCGATATATCGAAAAAAATCAATGTTTACTATACGATGTATCGAACCAGTTCGATGCTTTTGATGTTAAACTAAGTATCGATGTATTTTATTCGATGCATCGGATGAAAGCACGCACATCTATGTACATTAGGCGTTTTTCTTTTTTAGTTCAGAACAGAGCCTGAGTTGTCAAAAAATAAATTGTGTTTCTTTTTTAGTTCAGAGCGTTCAGAGCTTCGTAAATGTGTTTCTTTTTTCGTTCTGAGTATGTTCTGAGCGTGTTCAGAGTGCGCTCTATAAGCTCAGAATAAAATAACTGAGCAGACAGAGTACAATGCTTAACACAGGCATTTGACAGATGGAAATTAAAAACAAAAAAATGTCCACAGCTATGTCTTCAGGTGTGTTTCAAAAAATACTCAGAGCGCTCAGAGCATGCTTGGTTCAGAGGTTGTTCGGAACATGCTCGACATGCTCGGACTCTGTTCGGAGCTCTATACTGAACTAAAAAAGAAAAACGCCTATTATGTACTATTTCAATATACAGAACATTCATGCAAGTGGGAGTCGGTCGTCAGTCGTAGTAGATGTTTACGTAGGATCTTATTGTGGAGCATTTGTTCATTTTATTTATAATTTGCCTTGTCCAAAAACGTTCCGTCTTATTAATATGGATTCTAAAAAGCGAAAAGTGGACAGTGAAAATAGGAGGTTTCTGACCGAGTGGACTGAACAATATTGTTTTACGCTGCCTGATAGACCTCGTGCAATCCCAGTATGTCTCATCATATGCAATAAAACTGTCGCTATTGTTAAAAGTGCCAATTTAAAGCGACATTACGAAATAACTCATCAGCAATTCCATAAAAACTTTCCACTTGGTAGTGATGCTCGTAAAGAAAGAATCGAAGCATATTTAACTTCTTACAAAAAAAGCGCGAACTTATTAATTCGGTGCATGAGCGAACAAGAAAAATGTACTGAAGCAGCGTTCCGTGTGTGCTGGACACTTAATAAACACCAGAAACCATTTTCAGATTCTGAGATGGTAAAAGAATGTATGTTGGAAGTGTCAAGAGCACTTTTTGACGAAAAACGGGTTGTTGTCGCTGCAATTCAAGGCATTCCATTATCGGCAAGAAGTAATACAAGAAGAACCGAAATTTTAGCTGGTGAAATCAAAAGCACTTTGCTTGAACTTCTCCAAAAAGCGCCTTGCTACGCCATAGCACTTGATGAATCATGTGACATTATTGATGATGAACAACTGTCTGTTTTCGTGAGATTTTTTGACATTGAAAGTCAAGTGTTCAGGGAAGAACTGCTCGCAATATTGCCGTTGAAAGGTAAAACTCGTGGAGAAGATTTATTCAATGCCTTTGATAAATTCATAACAAAATCCAATATTAATTATGACAAAATGGTATCGCTTTCATCTGACGGGGCACCAGCGATGATTGGCAAAGAAAAAGGACTAGTAAAGAGAATCAAAGATAAGAACGCAGGTCTAATTTCTTATCAATGCATAATTCACCAGACAGCCCTTTGTGGAAAACTTAGTGCTACATTGAAAGAAATAATGGACAGCTTGGTCAGGTTAATTAATTTTATGAGATCTCGTTCTGCTCTTCAGCACCGACAGTTCAAGGAGTTTCTTTCTGAATGTGATTCCGCGTATTCTGACCTACTACAACACAACAATGTTCGTTGGCTAAGTAAAGGTCAAGTTATTGAACGTTTCTGGCTAATAAAGGAACACGTAATAACGTTCTTGCAAAACTTGAATACGGAAGAAGCAAGGAACCACTTAGAGTTCATAACAAACGAGGGAAATATTCTAGCTGTGGCTTTTCTCAAAGATATTTTGAAATATTTGAATGGGCTTAATACCGAGTTACAGGGAAATGAAAAATTAATATGTGATCTTATACAAAGCGTGTCTGCTTTTCGTCGCAAGCTGGATATTTTTGAAAAAGACATCTCAAAACAAGAATTTATTCATTTTCCAACAATTCTTGAATGTAAGAAGAAAGGCTCTGAAAAAGACCTTGCATCATTTTTAAAGTTTTTATCAGATCTAAAGAACGAATTTTCTGCAAGATTCCAAGACTTTGCAGAGATGGGTAAGCTGTCTCATTTCCTTAAATCGCCGTATGAAGTTGATGCAGCGGCAGATTGGACTAGCGTGGCTGCGAAGTTTTTTAATCTTTCAAAACCTTTGCTGCAAATGGAAATAATTGATTTGCAAGAAGATATTTCCCTGCAAATGTTTAAAACTGCATCCACTGAAGAATTTTGGGGTAAACATGTTCCAGAAAAGTATGAAAATTGCAAAAAACTAGCCATCAACCTAGTTTCTATGTTTGGTTCGACATATATATGCGAATCATCTTTCTCAAAAATGAATTTCTTGAAAAACAAAAATCGTTCGAGACTATCGGACACCCACCTGGACGATACTCTTCGCATTTGCTGTTCTACGCGTGAACCAAACTTTAAAAAACTGGCTCAAGACCGTCGTTGTAATTTCTCACATTAATTTCGTCTTGTGTTTTGTTAAATTACTTAAATGAAGTCAAATAAAAATTAGTATGTATTTTGAGTTTTTTTTTTCTGGACCTCGACACAATTTTTCAACTAATCCTGGACTCTCCAAAAAAGTACTTGCCGACCCCTGATCTAGAAGGTCATTTCTAATCCAACAAATAAGGGTTACGTTGATGCCAAACGCACGCATTTTCGATAAGAGAGCCTGGTGCCAAACTCTATCAAATGCCTTAGAAATATCAAGCTCAATAATCTTACTTTCTCCAAAACAATGTAAAGATCTGTTCCACTCTCGTTGAGATATGCCATCAGATCACCAGTGGAACGATTGCTGTGAAAGCCGTATTGCCGGTCATTAAGAAGCTTTCGATCTTCGAGATATTTCTTGAGCTGATGATTTATCAGCGATTCCATGACCTTAGAAAGAAGGGACGTAAGTGCGATTGGTCGATAGGAGGAGGGGGAGGAAGGGTCACCTTTTATAGGAACAGACTGGACAACTGCTGTTTTCCATCTTCTAGGGAAGATTCCAGAACAGTAGGAGCGATGGAAAAGCTTACGCAATGGTTTTGCCAGCAATGAAGAACACCTCTTCAGAAGAATGGGGGTATACCATCAGGACCAGCGGATTTGTTTATATCATGATCTCGAAGGGCTCTTGCAACTGTTCGAGTGCAGAAATATACCTGTCCCATTGAATGATTTATTTTCTCAAGTAGAGGAGGGGCAATGTTGCTAACAGGCATGTGGAGCTTGCAGCAAAATGAGCTGCAAGTAAATTTCCCTTCTCTAAAGAGCTAGTTATCGGTTTGTCTTTGTAGATGAATTGATTGTCTAGCTCGTTTTGTGGGCTCGAAGGATTTTAACTCACTTTTTGGACCTTCAGCTCCGCACAGTTGTGTGAGCGGTTGATTTATAATATCGGATGATTTTTAATCTGATTTCCACAAAATAAACAGTGGTGTGCCCCAGGGCTCCGGTTTGTCTCCAACACTCTTCCTTATGTTCATAAATGATCTTTCGTCTGAAACTTCTAATCCAATGAATTGTTTCGCTGACGACTGTACTCTCAGCTTTTCATATTCGTTTTTAGATTCACATCCTTGTCCTTCGGATGTGGACTTCCAACGACAGCGTATGATAAGCTCATTAAATTCTGATGTTGACAGCATTGTCCAAAGGGGAATCAAAAACCATGTAGAATTTAATGCTTTGAAATCTCAATGCTGTACTGTCGCTTAAACATAACCCTCAATAAATGTCACTTTCTACGGGTGGCACTTGTATCGAGGAGACTGAACAACTTTCAGTTCTAGGTATGTGCATCACAGACCATCTTTTGTGGAACCATCACATATTTGACGTCGCCAAAAACGCTGCTAAGTGTTTAGGTTTCTTACCTCTTCTGATATTGCTGTTATATATAAAGCCTTTATTCCAATGCTTCAAATACCCACTTGAGTCTCTTGGACTCTCTCTCTCTCTCAAAAGAGAGCTATAAAACTGATAGTAGGCGACCGTTGTCTAGCTGAAACATTTTTTGTATCTCTCGAGCACTGTTGCAATGTTTCATGTCTATCATTATTTTACCACTATTTTGCATAAACAATGCTCTAGTGAAGTAGCCAGTTGCATTCCTCCCCTCAAACAATTCAACAGTAATACCTGTACTTTTAGGAATGGTCATCAATTTAGCCTTGAGCTCAATTTCCTACGTACTGTCAAGTACAGACATTTTTTTTTAGCCGCACTACACGAATGCGGAATGCTTTACCCGGCCTAATGTTTCCCACCCATTGCAGTGTGCAGACATTCAAAACCAATGTGCATCGGTATCTCCAATCTAATCCTATCCTACTTTTCTAATTGCTCGTACGGTGTTTAAAATTAGTCTATAAAAATTACAAAACTCCTGTGGGCGGCTGTTTTGTATGCAATAGACTACCACAACATGAAACGTGATTTCTTCTGTTTGCTAGTAAAACTTGTATTACTCGTATAATTTCAAACGTTTATTTCACATTCCTTGTAAAGAATCATATTTACTCAGTAATCTTCATTCCTACTCCAATAATACAAATATTCAAAATTTTCACATTATACCTATTTATTAAATTCAAATCAGTGGTCAATAAAAAAAAACACCTTTCCCATGTTTACAAATTTAAACATTTTTATACCTACCCTCAATCATCTTCCTAGCTAGGTTAAGTATCCCAACACAAAATAATCCTACCCAACAAAACCGTCTACTGAACTTTCCTGTATCCATTCTGAGTTTTTAAACAAATTCAACCTACATAATTCATCAATGCAAAGTGCCACCCTAATATTGCATTCATTGAATTTATACAACCTAGGCTTACCAGTGCCATCTGTCGTGTTATAATACGGGCAAGGAATCTCGTCTTCATCACACATCACCTCTTCGTCGTTTAAATGTCTTACGTACACAAAAGGCTTCTCCTCTATCGTCAGGACTTTTAAGTGGGTTGGAATTATAATCCCTTCAGGCTTTTTTCTCTGCTTACCGGGCCATAGAATCTGACTATCGTTGATTTTCAAACGCATCTTTGCCTTATCCTGGGAAGGATGTTTATTTTTTAAAGAAAGAATTATATTAAGAAAAGGACGTTTTAAAACATACAGCATCATAGTAAAACGATCCAACAACATTTTTCTCCTGACGCTCTCCGATGTTTATAACATCATAAGCCGCATAGATTCTATCACCATTGTCATCGAAAGCTACTTGTCCAGTTTCACCAGTTATGTTACGTGTTTTCAAATACTGGAACAAGCGTTTACCTTTAAAAAAAGAAATATTAAATAAATTTTTACTTTAAATTTAGAACAGGGTTTGAATAAGAATGAATGATCAGGTGAATTTTACCAGCAAGATTGTAATTTAAAAGTAAAGGGTGGCAATTTAAAAATAAGTTTAACTAAAATCTTTACTTTTAACCTAAAACCTGTAGTTTATAATAAAGTGTGGTTAAATTTTAGGGGCCGATGTTGATTTTGAATAAAACACAAATCATTTAGAAAATTATTGTCATTAATAATATGTTAATATGTCGAATTATCTCATCCTTTAGCTCTTGAATTGTTGCTGGCTTATAGACGTACACCTTTTCTTTCAAATAACCCCAAATCAGATGATTGACGAATGCACTGAAGTGAAAATGTGCCTCATCACTGAAGATGATTTTCTTCTAAAATATTGATCATCCACTGTTGCCATTTCTTGCCACCATTCTGACCATTGACGACGATTGAAATGGTCAAGAGGCTTTAGTTCTTGAGTCAATTGCACCTTGTAAGCGTGTCTGCAAGTCTTTATGCATAATGTTCATCAACGACGAGCGTGAGAGGTGCAATTGTTGGGCACGACGACGAGTTGAGGTGGACGGCTCTTCAGCCACACTATCGCGAATAGCAGCAATATTTTCTGCAGTACGAGCTGTACGAGCATGCACTGGTGTTTTAACATCTCCTGCAGACCCGGTTTGCTAAAATTTTTGCACGATTTTTCCGATTGTACGCACATTTGGACGATTAAATTGACCGAACAAATCACGAAGTGTACGATATGCATTTTGATTTAAACGCCCATTTTCATAATAAGCCTGAATAACTTTAACGCGTTGCTCGATTGTGTATCTTTCCATGGTTCAAATTGAGTTAGTCTGAAATTGAGAAATGTCAAATGAAATGCAGAAAAAAACTTGACGTTTAGGTGTTGTTCATATTCAACATCGGCCCTTAAAATTTAACCATTCTTTAGTTTCGGCGTTTGATTAAGATCAGAGCCATAACAAGTAATGGTGGTTGTTTTTGTTAGCCCCAAAGCAATCATTTTCATATAAAATTTTTTGTTTGAAAATCTAGAAATAAAAAAACGTAATTAAACTTAAATGCGCAAAATTTTAAAAGATTAAGTAAAATGCTAAAGCCATTTTAGTAAGTTAATAAGTTAAAAAGAAGATTTAGCAAATTTTAAACGATTTTTTATTTTTTAATCCATCAATGGATATTTATCTGTTGATTACAATTAACAATGTTATTATTACATTTTAAGATCGACTTAAAAAGTGATAACGACTGGGTTATAGGTTCATTTAGACAATAGTTCGTCCTGAGGCATGGGGACTAGAAAGAGAACGTCTCTGTTTCTAAGATTCCTCTCAGGAACATACATACATATGTAAAAAGGCATGAGATTCATTAATTCAAGTGAATTAATTCTTCCAACAACTATGTCCTTTACAAAAAGTATACATAGAGTTTCTCTATTGCTTTTTAAAGACTTAAGATCTATCAATGTACATCTGGATTTATGTGAGGTAAAAGTAGTTGTGACCAACATAAGGAGACGATACAACGCAACAGTATTCCAATGAAGGCACAATTAAAGAAAAGTATAGCTTTTAAAGTTTAACTATCCTTAAAAACTACAGCGTTTCGCTTTAAAAAACCTTAAAGAGAATTTGCCATGGATATGATAAAATTAAAATGCGATGAAAAAGACAGCTTGGTATCAAAAATAACACCAAGGTCATTAATTTCATTAACAGTCGATAAACAGTTTCGATTTTGTCTGGAGAATTTGAATTCGTAAATCTAAAAATGTATGTAAGTATTTTTAAAAATATGTATATCTTTAAAAACTATTTTTTTGTCTTTTATAAAGGGGAATACACATGTGTAACAGTAAACCTGTCTGAATGTTGGTACCATTGCAAGGCAAATTCGTACGAAATTAAGAACGTCGTTTTCGAAGCCGTACGAAAATCAATTTCCGTAACGAATTCAATTCGGAACGAAAATCGGAACAGGGTTGTTTATATTTCTTTCAGCTGAACTTATATATTGAGAAAAAAGAAATCTCCTACAAAAAATCAAACACTCTTCTCAGCTGCATAAAACGAATTCTATCTTCAGATTTTCCCGATGCTTTACACTTTTCGAATGCTTTGTTTTTAACATTTTCTTAATTCCTTAGCCTTTTATTGAACCAGGGAGATACACTCTTTCGAACAATAGGGCCACACTTTATATATAAAATTATTTTTTTTTTAGATCGAATAAATTTGATCCAAAGTTTGATCAGCTGTAACATATTCCCAACTTATAGAATTATAATAATTGTTTAATGAATGGAAAACGGACTTCTTTTAATTAAAAGAATAACAATTGTCAGTATTTACAGGTTGAAAGTTATAAAATTCTAAAATTACAAAAATTGCTTTATGATGAATTTGATTTTTTACTTTAGGAAGGGCTAATTCAAAAACCTTAAATTTTATATGCTTTAAAATGAAGATAAGACCAAGAAATCTATTTAAACAATTACTTATTATACTTACTTATTTATTACTATTACTATGACAAAGAATTCAATGAATTATTTACATTTGAAACTAGTTCAACATACAAATCTAAACTGCTTCTAGGTCTAATATAATTTAATTAACAATTAAACAATATTCAAATCTATTTTGATTATTTAAAAAAAAAAATTTCCAATTCATTTTTATTTTGTATTAGTTTATATTGTATATCTTTAAGCTAGACAAAAATTCAAACAAAACTAGCATAAATATCAATATCTTTATATATTATATCAAAGGGCACGGTAGTGCCCAGCCAAGTTCTGGCACTACACCCTTTTTACAGGAACAAACTCAGGTGATTTTTGACCCCTCCCTATCTTCAGTACCAATGAAGTCAGAAACTTAAAATTCCGAATATTTGCTAAGCTAGTCAGGCACAGGCGCCTTACCTAGTTTCAATTTTTTAGCATAAGCGGTTCCTGAGATATAAGGCCTCAAAAATCACAAAAACCGTAACTGACTGACTGACAGATCATCAAAATTACGGAGCACTTCCCGACATCGTAGAATCTTGTAATTTTGTACAACGGTAGGTCTTGTCATGCAAGCAGGGGAAAAAATCGAAAAATTGAAGTTTTCCATTCAAGGGGAGTGGTATCCGTCCACTTTCTCTGAATTGGTTTTGGTTGAATTTAGCACTTCCGACTGTTGCAAAACGATGAAATTTGGTGAACCGGTAGGGTTTGGATTGCATATAAAGGACCAAAAATAAGGGGCCAGTTAGGCTAGGACCGCACTTGCGATTTTTTGTCGAGGCGATTAAAAAGTCGTAATCGCTAAAAATTATTGTCATGCACGCACTTGCGATTTTTTGCCGCGCGATTATTTAATCGCGAAAAATAAAACACACTACTTTTAATATGAGTGCACGCACTTGCTACAAATAAGTAGCGACAGAAAAATCGCTTGAAAAAATATAACTTGTTTCATTTTTATAATCGCTACGATTTTTAAGTCGCATGTGCGTGCATTCACATTTAAGGCCATGTGTCTTACTTTTTGCGACTAAAAAATCGTGGATTAAAAATCGCAAGTGCGTGCATGCCAATTTCTCTTTGCGACTACGATTTTTAAGTCGTAGTAATTTAAATCGCAAGTGTGGGCATATCCATTTGAGTACATGTGTTTCATTTAAGTTTACGACAATCGCATCGCAAGAAAAATGAAACAAATTGCGACTTTTAAATCGTCATGATTTGTTGGTAGCAAGTGCGTTCATTCTCATTTAAATTCATGTGTTCTATTTTTGCGACTAAAAAATCGTGCGATTGAAATCGCAAGTGCGGTCCTAGCCTTATAGCTATCATTGAAATGCATCATTGGAATAAATCAGTGGAATGCTGACTTCATTTTTTTGACAAGCCAGTTAAAGCAATCATTGAAAAATTGGTTTCACTAAAAGATCCTGTCAGTGGCTGATTACAACCAATTCTAAATTCTATGCATTTGAGGTTATAGTTGATCATTGAAAGGAAAACTGACATTTGAAAACAGAAAGAGAATCGAACACATTCAGTGGAATGATTGTGTTCCATATCAACGAAACAAAAATCAGCTGTTCATTGAAATTGATTTCTATCAGTGAAATAATAAATCTGGATTTAAAAGAAAGTTTAAATCAGAATTTTGTATTTTATAGAGTAAAAAAATTCTACTACTCATTACGTTGGTTTTGGTACCAATTAAAGCCATTGCAGTTTGTTTATTCGTCTCAAAAATGGAAATGAAAATTTTCAATGATGCATTTCAATGATAGCTATAACTGGCCCCTAAACACTGAGGTTTTCCATTCAGGGGGTGTGGTATCCGCCCACTTTCTCCGAATTGGTGTTGGTTGAATAGAGCACTTCCGACTTCTGTAAAACGATGAAATTTGGTACAGTGGCAGAGTTTAAATTGCATTCAAAGGAAAAATATAAAATTTGAGGTTTTCCATTCAGGGGCGTGGTATCTGCCCACTTTCACAGAACTGATGTAAATTATATATGGCACGCTTCCGATTGCAGTAGAACAATGAAATTTGGTAGAACGGTAGAGCTCAAATTGCATATAAAGGACCAAAAATAAAAATTGATGTTTTGCATTCAGAAGGCGTGGTATCCACCCACTTCCTTAGAACTGATGTAAATTATATGGCACACTTCCGATTGCAGTAGAACAATGAAATTTGGTAGAACGGTAGAGCTCAAATTGCATATAAAGGACCAAAAACAAAAATTGAGGTTTTCCATTCAGGGGGCGTGGTATTCGCCCACTTTCTGAGAAAATGTTTAATTTATATGGAGCACTTCCGATTGCCGAAGAATGATGAAATTTGGTGGAGTGGTAAAGCTTAATGTACATTCAAAGCGAAAAATAGATAATCTATGGGGATTGGCAACCCTGGTATTGCAAGTGAAAGTTGTGTCTATATTGAGCTCTTTAAATTAATTTTTTTTTTCCACCTAAAATAAAAAATAATAATACAAAAACTAACCAAATTGTGTTAATATATCTATTTAAAGTAACAAACACCTCGAAAAAACACTCGGTGAGTCTAACAAATTTTATCAAACAATAAAACAATTTGACATGAATTTGCAACGAACACCGGTAAAAGACAATAGCAACTATATGGAGCAACAAAGTAAACGAAAACTTCTTGATATTTCACCAGAAAATGTTCAAAAAAATGTTGTATCTTCCAACCTAAATGTGGCTGTAGGAAATATGTCAATAAAAGATCTCGAACATCTTATTCAAAGAGCCATATCACCTATATTAGATGAGAAACTTAAGGATCTACCTACGAAGGCCGATATAGATGGTGTTAGTGCTAGGCTTCAAACGCTGCAAGAAAATAACCGAGAACTCCAGGTACAGCTGAAAACAGTTGAAAACCGATGTAATGCATTGGAACGGCAAGTGGAATTCTTGGAGATGAAGGTTAATGAAAAAAACATTATTCTACAAATGCCATCTATAGAAGGGGAAAATGCTACAGATCAAGCTAGGCGCCTGTGTATGGATCTGCTGCAAACAACAGATGCAAGCACAATATCATCAGTGCGCTCTCTTCGTTCGAATAACAACCAAAGAACAAACTTAATTGTGAAGCTAAGCAAAATAGAGGATGTTGGACGCATCTTAACAGCAAACTCTAGAATAAAAGGCACCGGAGTATCCATTCGTCGAGACTATCCAGCCGCATCTCGAGTAAGAAGGAGGCGATTGCAGGAGTTAAAAGCAGACATTAATAGTAAAAATAAAGCGCTAAAAACTGAAATTCGTGGTCATTGTTTGTTCGTAAATGGGAAAAAGTTTTATTTTGACAGCAACTCGGCATTGCAATGTGACGGCGAATGTGGATTGTCAATGTTACAGCAGCTGATTGATGACAGCCCGACAAATAGCGTTCCTGGTTGTAGCAAAAACTTAGTGGCGAACAATAGCAACACGTCACGTTACGTTGCGCCGCCTCAAAAAAATCTTTAATTGTAATGCCGTCTGCCCTCAAATTATTACTAAGAATTTAAGAAAAAATTGTTGTTTAAATAAAAAAAATTATAAAATTTTATCATACAATGTTTCAGGATTAAGTAATAAATCGATTTTCACTAATTTTTATAATTTTATATGTATGTTTGATATTATTTTCCTATATGAAACTTTTGTTACCGAACTAAATATTAATATGTACGAAAATAAATTTACCAAATACGAATTAAAATCAATACCAGCAACCAGAACTCATGCAAGAGGAAGAGCCAGTGGAGGACATATTTTCGGATTTAAAAGAGATCTTAACATTCATGACTGCAAAATCGAGTCATACCACTCCTTGCTGTATATAACAATGAAAATTGATAGGAAAAATTTACGTCTACTACCAACTTACTTAAACTGTAACAATTGGGATATCGATTTCGAGAACCTACAAGAATTCATGACATGTGGAGGTGACAACTCAAATTTACTTCTAATAGGCGATTTAAATGCGAGAGTGGGTGATGAAAAAGGTGCTGAAAACAGTATAGCTGGAATAGCGAGAAATTCTAAAGATAATATTAAAAACTCCAATGGTCATAAGCTTCTTGAACTCTGCAACTCCAATGGTTTAAAATTGCTAAACGGAACAAGCCAAGGTGATCCCGATGGAGAATTCACGTTTGTTGGAGGTCAAGGTTCTTCTGTCATTGACTATTGTTTTATTGGACGTGAATGGAATAATCTTGTTGTCGACTTCGAGGTATTGAACGAGCCCTTTTCGGACCACATGCCAATTGTCGTATCCTTCAACCAAGCAGAGGTAGTTAATGTCACAACGGCAAACATGAAACTCCTTCCAAAAATAGTTTGGAGTAGTAGCAAAGAGTACGCCTATAAGGTGAAATTAGATGAGGCCCTACAAAGTCGAGAAGTCGCGAATTTCAACGATCTAGAAGTAATAATTAAGCTAGTATACCCGCAAAACAGTTTGAAAAAAAAACCCACAGCATTCAAAGAGCGCTGGTTCGACGAAAGCTGTAAAAAAGCAAGAGATGTGTCATATGCCTGGCTTAAACGTTTTCGTAAAGTCAATAGCAGGTTTGCAAAGGAATTATATATAAAATACAATCAGAAGTTCAAGACCTTATGTAAGAAAAAAAAGAAATTGTATTTTGAATCTGAGGCAAGAAAACTAAGTCTAGCTATGAACTCTTCAGAATTTTGGACATTAGCTCACAATTTAAACGGTAGGAAATATATTATTGACATCAACCTAAGTTCTCAAGATTTGCAATACCATTTCAAACAACTTTTAAACCCAACATCGAACGAGATATCCAAGTTTCATTACGCATCACCTTGCTTTTACGATCCTATTTTAGATTCGCCGATCACGTTGCAAGAGGTATCTTTTGTCATCAATAGGCTCAATGATGGCAAAGCAGCTGGGTCGGATAGGATACCGGTTGAATTCTACAAGTATGGGACGAATAATCTTATGCAAACGCTGACCGGCCTAATGAATAATGTTATAGAAGACGGTATAATTCCTGAACAGTTTAAGGAAGCTTTAGTGTTTCCTATATACAAGAAAGGGTGCACAATGAATCCTGCGAACTACAGAGGTATCTCCTTTCTCAATGCCACCTACAAAATTTTCACCGCAGTACTTCAAAGTCGCCTCAAAAGTTGGATAGCATCAAAAAATCTAATAAGTGAATTTCAAGCGGGCTTCAGATCGGGTTATTCTACTATTGATCACATTTTTGTATTCAAAAGTATTGCTGATTCATTCCTTGCAAGAAATAAAAAACTTTATGTTCTCTTCGTGGATTTTAGAGCAGCGTTCGACACAGTGGACCGGGACGCCCTAATGTACAAGCTGTACGGACTTGGGATGACCTTTAAATTTGGACAACTTATTCAAAATATCTATCGAGATACGAAATCAGCAGTGTGGAATGGTGCAGATAAATCGGAGTGGTTTGAAACCAAAACTGGAGTCAGGCAAGGCTGTGCACTTAGCCCCGATCTATTTGCACTTTTTATAGATGACCTGGTCTATTATCTACCTGGTGGCATAGAATTTGCGGGATTGCAAATTAAAGCTCTTCTTTTTGCTGATGATGTAGTGATGATGGCGTACACACCTGAAACACTACAGTTAATGATAAATAAGCTTCATGAATTCTGTAAGTTGTGGAATCTTGTTGTTAATCCGGACAAGTCTAAGGTTATGGTTATAAGAAAGGGAGGAGGCAGAACTAGTGCGAACGAGAAATGGATTTATGATGGGAATGCTGTTGAGGTTGTAAAAGAATACAAATATCTTGGTGTACTATTCACACAAAATATGAAAATGGAAAAACATTTAAACGAAAAACTAACTAAAGCGAAAACTGCATTAAACGCTACTTGGAAAAATTGCTTCAACAACAAGCACGTAAGTCACAGTAGCAAATATCGTGTATTTGAAACTGTAGCGGAATCAATCCTCTTTTATGCTGCACAGGTATGGGGAGGCTCAAAATATGAAACGGTCGAGAAACTTTTAAGGTATTATCTCAAAAGAGCATTTCATCTCCCTCCCAATTCGCCGAACTATATGCTAATGATAGAAACTGGATTATCTCCGTTGTTTATTAAGACACTCAAACTACAAGTAGACTATGTTCTCCGTGTCATGCAAATGCCAGATCATCGGCTTCCTAAGAGAGTGGCCATTCAAATGGTGCGAAGCAAAAGAGGATGTTGTAAGGAATGGGAAGAAATAGCTGGAGAGTGTGGAATAGCTATAAATATAAATCTGGATGAACCAAATACTTGGAGACAATTATTGTACGATCTAATCAAACAAGTTGACCTTAGATATAGGGCAAACCAGGAGGAAGAAGCTGCAAGATCTCTTCACCGAACGATTTATAATCGCCTGGACTACTGTCTCAACGACAATAACTATTTCAAAGATGAAAATAATGTAAACTCAATTTCAATGATGTTCCGGTTACGAGGCGAATTGCTGCAACTCAACTACATACCACATAGAAACGATTTGCCAATTTTATGCGATTTATGCAACCTGAGAAAGCGGGAAGATATCATTCATTTCTTAGGGTGCTGTCCAGTTTTACGTGAAATAAGAAGAAATGTATTTGGAGAAGATATCTTAACAGATGAATACTGTATATTTTTATTAAATCGAATGGATGTGGAAAAATTGTATGAATTTTTAAAAATCGCTCTTAAATATAGGAGCAGAATTATAAATGGGGATTTTTGAAAATGTTGTACATATTAAATTATAAAAACTGAAAATTTAATCCTAAATCAATAAAATGTTTTAAATAATAAATTAAAAATGTAATTGTACTAAACTTATATAGAGTATAAATTGGATTGTCAATCTGGCAGACGGCAAAGCCATGCTCAAACGATTTTATGTATTATTAATATTGTATTCAACTCTAAAAATTATGAACCAATAAAAATCTAATCTAATCTAATCTAAAATCTAATCTAGATAATCTAAGGTTTTTCATTCTAAGTGTCTTTTTATTGTCATTTTGAAATTATACATGCATCTTGAAAATTCACGACTTTTCTTAGAACTGGATTGCTCGATTTGGTACTCTATGTTATGTTAACATGAATGAAAAAAGAAAATATTTGAATACCTGAGAAAATTATGAGCTTACATAAAAAAAATCTTAGCTGTCCTGTGAACTATAATCAAACCACTAATTAGGCTATTAATTGGTGGGCTACCTTCATTTAAAAAAAGGAGTTAAAATTGCCACAAAAACATCATCGCATCTGTAGTATATTGATTTATTGATATATTTATTTGAACAACCGCTCAGTCTCAAATCTATTTTTATTATGATCAATATAATTTATAATAGTATATTGCCTTGGCAATCATTACTTAGATTATAGTTTATATAATGTTGTTAAGTATAATTAAGTGCTAGACACTACATTCTCTCCTTTTTTTTAAAAGTAAGTAAATGAAATAAAGTTAAATTTAAAGAAACTCAAAATAATATAAAATATAACGTAATTTAGTCTAATTCATCCGACGAATTTTTTTCATTAGTTTGAACTGTCCAATCACCATTAACTTTCTTTAAATGAACAACGTTACGTCTTGTTATTTCGCCAGTTGAAGAATTCTTCACCATAACATCTCCTCCCTTATTTTTGACAACCTCGTGCGGTATTTCACTAAAATTGGTATCCAACTTATTTTCTTTTCGAAGTTTCTTGACTAGCACTTGATCACCAATAGTAAGTTCACTTTGAGCAGCTCGTCGTTTCTTGTCAGCATACACTTTTCCTTTTTCTTTTTCAATTGCATCCTTGTCCATAATGTCCTGATTGAGGCATTGATCTTGATTTGGAATTGATGGAATTTTATCCTTGAGAAGCCTTCCGTAGAATAGTTCAGCCGGAGCCTTTCCTGTCGTTGTATGTGGGGTATTGTGATACATAAGCAAATAGTCTAGTAAATCTTCTTTCCAATTTGAACCTGTAGCCTTGCTTATTTTTATTCTTTTAAGTATGTCTCGATTTTGTCGTTCAACTTCACCGTTTTGCTGAGGCCAATATGGAATCGTATTATAGAGTTTTATGTTGAAAGCTTCGCAGAAGCCTTTAAATTCTTTACTAGAGAATTGTTTTCCGTTATCTGCAGTTATTGTTTGAGGATATCCTAATCTGGTAAACATTTTCCTTAGAGAACTTATAATGGAAGTTGAAGTAATGTTTTTTAAAATAACGACTTCCTTATAACGGCTGAAGTAGTCTATGACAACAAATAGATGCTCGTCACTTGGAAGTGGCCCCATTAAATCCATTGCAACGTCTATCCACGGAGCTGTTGGAATTGCTCGTCGTTTCATCGGTTCAGGAACAGTTGGTGCTGAAACAAGAAGACAACCCTTACAGTTTTTTACAAAATTTTCGGCATCTTGGTCAATTTTTGGCCACCAGACTTTAGTTCGCAACCGCCTCTTTGTTCCAACTATTCCTGGGTGTCCTTCATGAGCGAATTCAATTACATTTTTACGAAGCCTTTGTGGAATTACAATTTTATTTTGTCGTAGCAGTATGTTTCCGTAAAAACAGAGTTCATTTTCAAATACTTTGAAATTGAGTATATCTTTGTTCCAATGTTGCTTATAGATACCCTCTTTAACACTAAGAATTTCTTGATCATTTGCCGAAATCTTGTCAATTTCATTTAAAGTGAAAGCTTTTGGAATACTATTACTGGCAATATGATGAACATGTTCTTCGGAATCAAAATTATTATCAAAAGTAGGATCAGTGACACAAAGCCTGGAAAGTGGATCAGCAATGTTCGATTTGCCTGGTTTATATATTATTTTATATCTGTATGACTGCAATCGAAGAACCCATCTCTCAATTCGTGCACATGGTTTTGACTTTGGGCCGAAAATTGTTTCCAAAGGTTTGTGGTCAGTGACGAGTTCAAAATCTAATCCATACAAATATATATGAAAATGTTCCACTCCCCAGACTAATGCTAAAGCTTCTTTTTCTGTCTGGCAATATCTTTTTTCACATTCTGACAGACATTTGTTCCCATATGCAATTATTCGCGGCTTCATATCTGCATTAAACTGTATCAAAACCGCGCCCAATGCCACGGGACTTGCATCCACAATCAATTGGGTTCTGTCATAAGGGTTATAATAACCTAAATACTTATCATTTTGTAGAACATTTTTCAATTCCTGAAATGAACGCCGTTCTTTTTCACTAAAGCAAATTTCTGATTTGCGACTATGATTTTGAATTTTTAAAATGTTACGTAATGGATCAGTTAATGTTCCAAGGTGTGCTATAAATTTCCCAACATAGTTTATGAGTCCTAAGAAACTTTCTAGCTCTTCAATAGTCTTAGGCTCTCGGAATTTTTTAACAGCATCAATCTTTGAAGGTGATGGTTTTATGCCTTTTGCGGAAAGAATATGACCTAAAAATTCTATTTGGTTAACGTTGTAAATGCACTTAGCGTCATTGAGTAAAATATTATTTTCTTTGATAACATCCAACAGATTTTTTAAACGAGTGTTATGTTCTTTTTCATTTTGACCGAATACAACTATATCGTCAATAAAATTAACTACACCTTAAATTTAATAAATTATTTAATATAAATTAAAATATATAATTAATTAACAACATAATATTACCTTCACATTTAGATAAAATTCTCTCTATTATCTTTTGAAAAATTTCCGGAGCACAATTCATTCCGAACATAAGCCTTTTATACCTGAACAATCCGCTGTTAGTTATAAATGTAGTTATATATCGTGAACCAGGATAAATTTCTACTTGGTGAAAAGCATTCTTTATATCCAAACGAGAAAAACAAGAAGCCATTCTAAGCTTAGGCAGGATCAGATTCATCGTTGGTAGTGGATAGTTTTCTCTTAATATTGCTGCGTTGGCTCTTCTCATATCTACGCATAAACGAAGATCTCCGTCTTTTTTCAAAATAGGAACTATTGGAGATATCCATGGTGAATGCCCATCTACCGGTTCAATTATGTCTAATTCGAGTAGTTCATTTAATTTAGTTTTAATTTTTTCCTCTAAAGGTATTGGTAACTTTCGACAAGGTTGGATTACAGGAGGAATTGATTTATCAATCGGAATATCAACTATTAAATCTTTTATTTTGGGAAACGTTGTTTTCTCAATTGAATTTAAAAGATTTAAACCTATTTTAAGAACTCCAATTTCTTTAGCCGTTTCCTTTCCCAATAAACACTTTTGGCCATCTTTTACAACATAAAAAATAGCACTATGACTATCGTTTCCAACCTGTATATCAGCCTCGAAAGATCCTAAAACATCAAGTGGTTTATTGGAACCGTAGGCTAAAAATGTTTTATTTGGCTTCTTGATTTGGTTTTTAACCAAAACTCCTTTCTGTTTCATTTCCATCCAGGATCTTTCAGAAATAATGTTTGATGCACTGCCAGAGTCAATTATCATTTGAATGGAAACCCCGCCAATCAAACAAGTGATTTCATCTTCATTTTGGTTCGAGAAATGAAAAATAAACTCTTTGTTTTCTACCTCATCAACAGAACGTATTGATTCTTTTTTGAACCTTTTGCGTCTTATTGTGTTGTCAGAAAAGTCTTGTTTTGACTTAGTGTGACATTTGGATTCAAAATGACCTCTTAATCCGCATTTGCGACAGTTTTTCATCTTTGCAGGACATTTTGCGTCTTGAGCTAAATGTTCTTTTGAACCACACCGAAAGCATTCAAATTTTCGAGTAGGTAATTTAATAATTTTATTAATCTCAATGGTGTTGTTATTCTGTTTGCTGTTAAAATTTTCCAGTTGGATCTTAACTGTCTCTAACGAATTCGCCAGAAAAATAACATCATTTAAACTCTTAGAATCATCCATCTCTAATATTTTTCGTCTAAGCTTTTCAGACAAACATTTCTCAACCACTTGGTCTTTGATGTGTTCATCTGGGTTTTCAAATTTACATTTCGATGCTTGACGTCTTAAACGAATAATGAAAGCTTCAAATTTTTCGTCTTTTCCTTGAAACAATTGTCTAAAAACATGTCTTTCATATGTCTTATTCTGTCGCGGGTTGAAATATTCATCCAATTTCTTAACGCAAACATCATAGACATTAATGTCCTTGTTGGCGTCTAAGGTTGGATCAACGTTTGCACCAGGTAAATTGTAGTAAATATCTTGGAGATCTTGTCCCCCACAATGAAGAAGAGTGGCCCTCTTCTTAGAAGGTTCAGTGGCTCCAGAAATATCAAGGTATATTTCAAAAGACCTTTTCCATTTTGCCCAACTTATACCCAATGATTGAGAATCGCCGAAACAATCAAATTTTAACAACTTGGGTATATTTTCCATTTCTCAGATTGGTCAATCAAATCGAATTTAATCCTAAGCAATGAATAAAAGCAGTATGAATTCGATGAATATGAATTTATTCAATGTGTGTATACATTATAAACGAATTTAATCAAGGCATACGAATTTAATCATTACGAATTTAATCATTTCGAATTTAATCATTACGAATTTAATCAAAACGATTTTATCATTACCAATTTAATCAAAACGAATTTAATCAATGTATACGAATTTAATCAATGCATACGAATTCAATCAATGCATATGTACGAATTTAATCAAAACGAATCATGTCTATAAATCTTTTTCCTCGACTAAAAACAAAATTTTCTGTTTCAAATTCAAACTTACTTTTCTTTCTATTTGAAGATTAAAATAGTCCTTATTTCTTTTCTTGAAATTTTTCTTTTGTGTTTTCTTCTTTCTTCTTTTGAAAATTTTGAAAAATTTCTTTTTCCTCGTCGCCAAAATGTAGTATATTGATTTATTGATATATTTATTTGAACAACCGCTCAGTCTCAAATCTATTTTTATTATGATCAATATAATTTATAATAGTATATTGCCTTGGCAATCATTACTTAGATTATAGTTTATATAATGTTGTTAAGTATAATTAAGTGCTAGACACTACAGCATCCTCAACAGTTATTGCTTTTTTATGACTTTGAGCGGATGTAGGTACCAGTATTTATAATTAAGGTAGGTATGTTAGTGTTAGGTATCTTGCCAGGACAAGAGAAAACAATTGAAGCGCAAATCAAAACAATCAATAACAAAAAGAAAATATACCAAAAGAAATCGGGAGCTATAAACTAAGTTGATTTTAGTAGGTAGAGTCCACCCTTCTATCTTTCCGTATCTTTCGATATTTTGACATGGCAAAATATTAAAATCTTTGCAAAAAGGAGTGAGATCAGACCAAAAACATAAATGTTAAAAAAAGAGCCAAGTTCTTCTATACAAAAACCTTTGTCTAACAAGTCAGCCGTGAAAAGTCCTGAGATCTAAAAGTACGCCAAGTTCTTACTTCATGAAGATGTAATAACGAATATTTAAAGTAGAATAATATTGAAACAACTACAAAGTAATAGAGAAATTTTATTCTTTGATGATTACTGACTAAAATTTGATGGGCTTACTTGGCAAGTTTTTCACTGGTTCACTGGTCAAGTTTTTAAAAAAATTCGAATTGGGCATAAAAAAAAAATCGATACACCTGATCCAGCGATGCTCCAACTTCTTTAACCCATCCGAAAAGTAGGATTTCTCGAGATCTGCAAAGTACGCCTCCGTGGCGGCAATGACCACCTCATTCGACTCAAATTTCTGCCCGGTAAGTGATTTTTTCAAGTTTGCAAACAAAAAAAGTCGCACGGGCCAAATCTGGAAAATACGGTGGTTGGGGCAGCAGTTCGTAGTGCAATTCGACCAATTTGGCCGTGGCGATAACGGTTGCGCTTGTTGTCCGGAGTGAGCAAACGCGGCACGCCTCGCTCCGACTCATGACCAACATTTCATGGAGGATATGACCCAAGTGTGAGATGCCTACTGTCTCAGCTATCTCGCGCACCTTCAATCGGCGGTCTGACAATACGAGATCGTGGATTTTTGACACGTTATCCTCGGTGGTAGCCATTTTAGGGGAACCTGGGTGGGGCTTATCAAAAACCGATGTACGACCACGTTGAAACTCGTTGTACCAATTTTTGACGGGCGCCATCAAAGGAAAAGAGTCACCGTACACAGCATCCAAGCGATCTTTGATTTCGCTGCGCGATTTTCCTTCCAAACACAAGAATCGACACTGACAACCAGGAATGAACACCCTGAGGACAATACAACCGACATTTTAAATTTAATTTTTTTTTTCTTCATGTAAATTTTATATAAAAATAATTAAACTTAAGTCACTGTATATAGTTAGGCCCCCTATGAGCCAACAAATGTAAACTTTCATACTATGTAGTATCTTATTAGTTGTAAGCCAAATTGTAAATAGTATGTTCAATAAAACAAAATTGAATTGAATTGAACAAGAATCGAATCACCGAACGATATTGCTCTTTTTCCATTTTTTTTTAAATTCGCGGACAATCTGGCTTCCACACGTGGCCAAAACAAAACTACGAGTCAGATTCGGCTGAAATTTAGACAGTAGACGTCTAAGAGAATGTACTAGACGATAGTAAATCTCTCTTGTGATATTGGCACCATCGGGCGGTGAGGCTAAGTACTTATCGAACCACCCTCATATGTAAGCCGGCCAAGACAATAAAATTGCATGTCAACTTTCAATATCACAGCTTAAACACCCCACCAGAACTGGTTCTCCTGTCTCACCCTAACTCTTCGGTCCAATCCTACTGAACCGAAGGTGCTCTGCTCCGTTTTGTGCGAGGACGTCTCGATAATAAAGGAGGAGAGTAAATTCAGAGACAATCTTTATAAGGTTGATAAAACTTATGTTTATGGCAGATATTGAAGATTGTTTTTGTCATTTTCCACAGGATAGACAGATCTTCATTCCAGGGGGTGAGTGGTTTGCGGCTATATTTGATTGGGCAATAGACAATATTCATTGACGCTTCAAAGGATTTCACTTTTGACTTCAGGTCTATAATTGAATCTATACTCATATTGTTGAAATAATATTGGTCTTATCATCGTATATCGTAATCTTAAAATCCATCTATCTAACTCACACGTATCTAAACTAAAATTGTTAAAGCTCACCAAGCAACAGAGTTTCGGATGATTTTGTGTGAAATTTACGCTTCTCGTTTTTACACACGAGTTTAGCAAAAATATCTCTCAAAATGTATGACTGTGTAAATTCACTATCATTAACATGATATACAAACTTTAATATTTACCCGATTCCCAATTGACACCGGAATCTCCACAGTCCTTGGGAGCCTCTGTTATAGTTTCATTGGCCATCATTTCTTTTATAGCTGAGGCCAACACGTAGACACTATCCTAAAATGGGGAGAAACAAAAATAAATGAATTTAAAGTTTCAAAGATTTTATGTTTAAGCTTTGTGCCACCGGACGTCATCGTCGCTGAGCCCCTAAATAATTCAATATTCATATAACCAAAAAAAAAAACACCTTGCTTATGGTGGAGTAACTGAAGATATGAACACAAGAAAAAGGACTAGCTATCTACGAACTTACCCTTATATGTTGTTTTTCACTATTTGAATGCTCCAACTGAAGCCCTAAGACACCATCTGGAGTGTTGTTGGCTTTAAGCGCCTGTTCTGTAACAATCCAAACGTGACCAGCCTCGGTCATGTTAAATAGAGCGGCATCCCGGAAAATTACATGCGCGTCTTCGGTGCTGAAAATTCATAATTAATTAAGTGGAAACGTATTTAATTTCCAAACGGAATAATTTAAAGCTCCTGCTACCACACGGAGCTCTCAGGTGCTCAAATAAATGAATGTGATGGTTTTGCAATTTAGAGTGTTCACAAAATAGTATGATATCTTCATTACCTGGCATACATGAGGTAGACCCGAGACTGTGCTGATTTCATATCGATTAAGTGCTCGGTGAAAGTTTCGAGTTTCGGTTCGAATTCTACGATTAATTCAACTGTTGCACGAACATCAATGTCATCGTAATTGGTCTGTGAAGATGTCTGGAAACGACCGAGCACAGCTCGACCATCCGTGTCGGAGCTATGGATGATTATTACCTGAAGAGGAAAGTGTTGTAGGTTGTAGAAAGGTGGTAATAAAAAAGGGGGCATAATTAATGAAATGTTAATTCATCCGATAGATAGGGTTGATTTGCAGAAGTTGTTGATCAATATTATGTTTAAGTACATACGTATGTATATACAAATGTATGAGTTTATAAGAGGAAGTGTTGGGTTAATTGATGCTTTTAAGCGATTTTATTTTTAGCAGAATAAAAGGGAAGCACACTATTATTTATGTTTAAACTTTTAAACACAAATAGTCCCGTTTCTGTATTAAGAAGAGAATATAGAAGTATATAGAAGAAGAGAAGAGACATATTGGAGAGAACACTCAATTGAAAACAATATAGAAACGGTTATAGTTTCATTTACTTTATACGAAAATATAAGAAACTAGCTGTTCGTGCCCTGCGTCGTCTGAGTGAATTTCAGACCTCTATACGTATTTCCATTGGCTAAGAGACTATGCGTCGTCTATCAATCAGTTAGTCGAGAGGGGTGCCAGCTAACCGAATCATTTATTAAAAAAAAAAAAACAATTTTAGTACGATTTTAAATTTATTGGAATTAAATAAATAGGAATTTATTGTTTTGATAATCATTTGTTGGTTTTCAAAATGCGTTCATTAAGGCAAGTTATGCATTCGTAAAAAAATTGAATTCGAGATTTTGATCAAAGTTGAGATAACGATGATAGCTAGAACGACAAAAGTTTTTCTCGCAAATCTGTCTGTTCGATTCCAAAAGACTCGGCCGATTTTCTTTATACTTAGTAGATAGTATTTTTATATTTTTCTCTCCACCTGTTTTTTTTATTGTTAAAATACCAATACGTCGGTCGAAAAAAAAACTAAAAGTTAAAAGTTAAAAAGCCGAAAATTAAACTGCATTGAACGATTTTTTCGTAACACAAACAAAATTAATAGCATCTTTGGCAATTAAATTAACCGAACCGAAACCAGAACAAACTGCAGCTTGGAAGATCGCAGACTGAAAAGCCCTTGTGACGATTCTATTGAGTGTTAAATCCTTAGAACTCAACTACTTGAAGCACTGAAGAACTTCCAAGGATGCATGGAGCAAGCTTAAGGAAATCTATACACCAAGTGGGCCAGCTCGTATGGTGAGTCTTTTTTAAAATATATGCATGCGAAGATAATAGATGGCCTGTCTATATCTACTCAATTAAATGACTGTTTTGATATCGTGGAAAAATTGATTTTAAAATTGAAAAATAAATGGATTTTTCTGCCCAATGGAATGCAAAAATTGCCAAAATCGGAATTTTAAAAAATAAATTGATTTATTTTCCCAATGGAAAACCCAATTAGACCAGACATTATAGAGTGTATGTATGTATGTAATGTATATACTAGTACATTTACTCTATCGTAGATATTTAGCTGTACTGCAGATAAAACTGTAAAATATCAAAGCATTTTTAAATTCATCGAGCATGCTTGACGATGTTCAAATGGTGGACACGTGCACCCAAGAGGACACAAGCGTCCACAGGTTTTTTTTCAAAACCCACCTCTGTCCACCAACTCCTACTCTCACCACCCCGTGGTGAACATCGGGTACCTAGTACCTCAACTGGAGATTGGGTCTCAACCCCAGTGGAAAGTTGTTGGGGGTAGCAAACGAGAGAGGGGGGGGAGAGGTGTTCCCACTAAGGCACCTCTCCTTTTACCCAGACGGCAGCGGAAGAATTCCCCAGATGGAATCAACGGTGGCGTCTACAGGGTCAGTTGGGATGAACTACTTGGTGAACACCTTATATGGGCTACTACGACATATTCGTAGCTCAGGCCTATAAGGAGCGGATTCGTCCGGCTCCCTACCCTTGGAGTTATACTAAGGGTCTGGTCCTCCAGGTCGGGGGTTGTGCGTCGGGGTAACTTCCCTACCACGTAAAAAAATTATTGGTTCCGAAACAACAACAAGACCGAGTCTCTCTTAATCTCTCAACAAGCCCGCCTCCAACTTCATCTACGGAGGACCTGTGGAAGCACTGCCAGAATGCCATCAGTAGTGCCGCCACTGATGTGCTGGGTTTCACAAGGCCACCACAACGAAACCCCTGGTTTGACGAAGAATGCAGGTTGGCGCATGTAGCAAAGAACGAGGCCTACCAATTAATGCTGCCGGCAAGAACCAGAGCTGCTGAGAGAGATGCCCGGGAGCTCTACGGGCAAAGACGAAGGGAGGAACGCCGACTTCTAAGGAGGAAAAAGAGAGAGCATGTGAAGCGGGCGGTCGAGTCTATTGAGGACTGTACCGGCAGGGGGGATGTTCGAAAGTTTTACCAAAGGGTGAGGCAATCCACCCAGGGCTACAAAGATAGAACGGAAGCCTGTCGAGATGAGAGTGGGAATATGGTAGTGGACACGCAGTCCGTGCTGAGGATCTGGAAACAACACTTTTCCAGACTGCTGAACGGCGAGGAAGGCCAAAATTCCGCAACTAGGCGGAACATTCCATTCAACCTGGACGATGATGGTCAAAATTTCCGTCCACCCGACCTAAATGAAGTGCGGTCAGCGATAGCCAAGCTGAAAGCGTACAAAGCTGCTGGCTCGGATGGCTTGCTAGCTGAGCTATTTAAAGCAGGTGGGGATGACTTGGTAGGGGAGCATGCACCAACTCATCTCAAAAATTTGGTCGGATGAAAGTATGCCCAATGAATGGAACCTCGGCATAGTGTGCCCCATCCACAAGAAAGGAGATGCCCTGACATGTGCCAATTACAGAGGTATAAGTCTCCTCAACGTCGCATACAAAATCCTGTCGTCTGTACTGTGTGAGCGCCTAAAACCGTTTGTCAACGAGCTGATCGGCCCCTATCAGTGTGGTTTTAGGCCCGGCAAATCCACCTTGGATCAGATGTTCACACTTCGACAGATTTCGGAAAAAACCCAGGAGTTCCAAATCGATACACACCACCTTTTTATCGATTTCAAAGTCGCGTATGATAGCGTGGACAGAGAACAACTATATAGAGCCATGTCTCATCTCGGAATCCCTGCCAAGCTCGTCCGCTTGTGCAGGATGACGATGGAGAAATCTCGCTGCTCCGTCAAGGTCGGTAAGAACACCACCGAACCTTTTGATGTCGAGAAAGGTCTGAGGCAAGGCGACGCGCTATCATGCAACCTCTTTAACATCGCTCTTGAAGCAATTGTACGAAACTCAAACGTCAACAATAGAGGTACAATTTTTCAAAAGTCAGTTCAACTGCTTACTTATGCGGATGATATTGATATCATTGGGAGGACGAAGCGAGCTGTTATCGTTGCGTTTGCAAGTATTGAACTGGAGGCGGCGAAAATGGGTTTGGCTGTTAATGAGGACAAGACGAAGTATATGCTATCATCGAGAAAGGAATCTCAACATCGTCGACTCGGGCAAAACGTCACGATGGATAGGTATAACTTCGAAGTCGTCAAAGACTTTATCTACCTGAGCTCCACTATAATATCGCAAAACGACATCAGTGCAGAGATCAAGCGAAGAATTACTCTTGCCAACCGCTGTTTCTTCGGGCTAAGAAGGCATTTGAGTAATAAAGCCCTATCTCAAAGAACCAAGGAGACCTTGTATAAGACCCTCATCATCCCAGTCCTGCTGTATGGGGCAGAAGCATGGACACTGTCTAAAATGGATGAAAATCTGTTTGGGTGCTTTGAAAGAAAAGTTCTTTGTTTGATCTTCGGTCCAGTCTGTATCGATGGAGTATGGAGAAGAAGGTTCAACAACGAGCTGTACGGGCTTTACAGCGACGTTGACCTAGTCAAGAAGCTGAAAATACAACGGCTGAGATGGCTGGGACACTTGGAGCGTATGGACACCGACGCACCAGCCCGTCGAATCTTCGAATCCACCTCTGATGGTCTGCGCAGCAGAGGAAGATCCCACCTCAGGTGGCGCGCACAAGTGGAGAGCGACCTCAACCAACTTGGAGTGCGTAACTGGAGGCAGCTAGCTAGGGACCGAGCTAGCTGGAGGGGCTTGTTGGTTGAGGCCTTAGTCCACCCTGGACTGTGAGTGCCATCTAAAGTAAAGTAAAGTAAGTATGCTTGACAACAAGCTTTATGGAGTCATATAGTTTGTTTTAAAACTTTTCTCTCCGTTTCTTGAAAAGTGAAAATTGTTAAGAAATAACAAATTAAGAACATGCAAACTGAGAATAATAATACGCTATTCACACCTAATCAAAATCTAGATTTCGTGCTAAATTCTCAAAATCTCATCCAAATCTACTAGATTTCCCATACATTTTCAGATTTCCAAATCAATTAGATTACGACAAAATCTCCTCAAAATCTACTTTCAAACACAAGATTGTCAAAACAAACAAACCTTTCGAAATGTTCTGCCTTGTCAGCAAATTGTCAGCAAGCGAAAAGGCAGATAAAAAGCAGATAAAGGATTCCCTCTTTGAATTGTGGTGAGAGAAGGAGAGAAGATATATTATATCCGAGGAAGCAGGAAAAATGGACAGATTTATAAGGAAAAATATAATTCCTTTTGAAGGAATATCAAAATGAAATGAAAATGCCGAAATGAATGCCGACAATAACAAATTTCTAAGAGAATATATTGAATCAGCTAAGGAATTTCATAGAGGTGTATTGAAATATTTAAATAAATGAAAAAAAATAAAAATATATGTTTTTGTTTACCTAAATGAATGCTTTTACTATCAAGAATTTTTAATTATCATGATAATTTTTTTTTTCATATAAACAAAAGAAATTAAAAATAATTGGCAAGATGAAAGAAACGTTAAACGAAATCCTGATTCTATTCAGTGCGAACGCTTCAACGAGATTTCGTAATCTTGTTGCTGAAATCCGAGATTTTAATTCGGTGTGAAAAGCCTATAAGAGTAAGCAACAAAACTGTTATACAAATAAACATAATATGCTTCAAATATTGAAAATCAAATGTTAAAACTTTACCTTAGTATATCCGAAATGACTCAACATTTCCAGCCATACATCCGCCTGATGATAGTACGGTGGCACCGTCCTTAGAAATGAAACATGAATATTTTTATCCGAGAATGCAGCATCTCTCGAGGATATTCCAATTACAGGAATTTGATAAAATCCACTCGTATAACTGACAGCTGCCGGTGATAGATCTCCCGACGTTTGTTCATGAGACACCACCACCGCATAAACCTAGATTTAAGTGAAAAGATGAAGAACAAAAAATATGAAATCATTTCAAGATGAAGCGTATTGCAGATATAAGAGTAAGGACAACCATGAGTCAGTTAAAGGATAAACTTGTAAATTAATTTCCTGAACGAGTAAACCTACAATCTACCCCTTTCCTCGTATTCTGTGCCTGTTCTGCCAATTGAAAACCCAGAAATGAACATAAATTTACAATAAAATAAACAGCAGCAGAAGGATTTCTTGTCCTGGGCTGATAGCTGATATTATATTGCGGGTCGTGTAGCAAATTGTCTTTTGTATTCACTGAGGTAGGTATTAAGAAATCCAAATCTACTCACCCGTTTTTCTATGAGCTTATCGCAGACATTGAAGACTGTTTTAATAGGATTCTTGTCCATTCGTATCGTCTTGTCATAGTAAGTTACTTTCCTCGGGACGTAGTGCTGATCAAAATTAAGATGCTGTGTACAGACAAAACATGTAAACAAAAGTTGTGAATTCAAATTTGGACGCAATGTGAAAAAACTTACCGCTATTGTCGTTTTGAAATGCTCTTCGCTCTCCTTATCACTCAACACACCACCAATGTTGTATTCGGAAGGATTATCCGAATTCGACATTTGCTTTTCCATTGTAGCAATGTGAAATCGGCTCAGAAAGGAAAGCAATATGAGGATGCATTGTTTTAGTTGATTATTTTTGTAGGCTGCCATTTGTTTGATTGATTTATTCTTAAATCACCGGAACAATGTGTGTTCTGTTGCCAAAAGTTATTTTGTTTAACTTTGCATATTATGTGTGGAATTATTGTGTTAATATTGTTTGACTTTGCGTTTGTTTGGGATTATCATGACCTTATTAGAAAAGAAATAAGTAGATACTCTTGCAGTTGAAATTTAATTTATTTATGAAATTCCTTGTTGCATCGTCTTTACTATAATAAAAAAAAAACTAAAGAATTATTATAATTTACAAAATTTTGTATCAAGTAAAATAAATATACATATGTATGTGTAATATTTTAATATCGGTTTTAAATAGGGATAGTAACATATAGAATAGTAACGAACTGCTTAAAAGAAATTTGATGTTGAAAGTTAATAAACCCTGGTTCTCTACTGGTTGGTATGCGTCAGACTAAACTATGAAAAAGTTTTACAATTAAACATTAATATATTTTGTATCGTCAGTAATATTTTTACATTATATAAAATAAGCTTGATTGTGGGCTCATCAGTTACCTAGGTACTTTCGTACGCTTCAAATATTGGCAGTCGTGTACCCATCTAATACGCAAATATTGGTCGACTATACCAATACAACACTGCAATAAAAAGAACCAAATTCTTACATGCCCCTCGTGATCTTGGTTCAAGCAAATCTGCTGGTCCTGATGGTAACGGGTGATTTTTTAAGAGCTTGAGAACTTTTTTTAAAAAAAAAACGCATAAAATTTGCAAAATCTCATCGATTCTTTATTTGAAACGTTAGATTGGTCCATGACATTTATTTTTTGAAGATAATTTCATTTAAATGTTGACCGCGGCTGCGTCTTAGGTGGTCCATTCGGAAAGTCCAATTTTGGGTAACTTTTTCGAGCATTTCGGCCGGAATAGCCCGAATTTCTTCGGAAATGTTGTCTTCCAAAGCTGGAATAGTTGCTGGCTTATTTGTGTAGACTTAAGACTTGACGTAGCCCCACAAAAAATAGTCTAAAGGCGTCAAATCGCATGATCTTGGTGGCCAACTTACCGGTCCATTCCTTGAGATGAATTGTTCTCCGAAGTTTTCCCTCAAAATGGCCATAGAATCGCGAGCTGTGTGGCATGTAGCGCCATCTTGTTGAAACCACATGTCAACCAAGTTCAGTTCTTCCATTTTTGGCAACAAAAAGTTTGTTAGCATTGAACGATAGCGATCGCCATTCACCGTAACGTTGCGTCCAACAGCATCTTTGAAAAAATACGGTCCAATGATTCCACCAGCGTACAAACCACACCAAACAGTGCATTTTTCGGGATGCATGGGCAGTTATTGAACGGCTTCTGGTTGCTCTTCACTCCAAATGCGGCAATTTTGCTTATTTACGTAGCCATTCAACCAGAAATGAGCCTCATCGCTGAACAAAATTTGTCGATAAAAAAGCGGATTTTCTGCCAACTTTTCTAGGGCCCATTCACTGAAAATTCGACGTTGTGGCAGATCGTTCGGCTTCAGTTCTTGCACGAGCTGTATTTTATACGGTTTTACACCAAGATCTTTGCGTAAAATCTTCCATGTGGTCGAATAACACAAACCCAATTGCTGCGAACGGCGACGAATCGACATTTCACGGTCTTCAGCAACACTCTCAGAAACAGACGCAATATTCTCTTCTGTACGCACTGTACGCATTCGTGTGGTTGGTTTAATGTCCAATAAAGTAAACTGAGTGCGAAACTTGGTCACAATCGCATTAATTGTTTGCTCACTTGGTCGATTATGTAGACCATAAATCGGACGTAAAGCGCGAAACACATTTCGAACCGAACACTGATTTTGGTAATAAAATTCAATGATTTGCAAGCGTTGCTCGTTAGTAAGTCTATTCATGATGAAATGTCAAAGCATACTGAGCATCTTTCTCTTTGACACCATGTCTGAAATCCCGCGTGATCTGTCAAATACTAATGCATGAAAATCCTAACCTCAAAAAAATCACCCGTTATATGTACCCCCAATTCTTCTGAAGAGGTGTTCTTCATCGCTGGCAAAACCATTGCGTAAGCTTTTCCATATGGCTCCTACTGTTCAGGAATCTTTCATAGAAGATGAAAAACAGCATATATCTGACCTGTTCCTTAAAAAGGTGACCCTTCCTCTCCCTCCTCCCCCTCCTCCTATCGACCAATTGCACTTACGTCCCTTCTTTCTAAGGTCATGGAATCGCTGATAAATCATCAGCTCAAGAAATATCTCGAAGATCGAAAAATCCTCAATGACCGGGAATACGGCTTTCGGAGCAATCGTTCTACTGGTGATCTGATGGCATATCTCACCGAAGAGTGGAACAGATCTTTACATTGTTTTGTAGAAAGTAAGATTATTGCGCTTGCTATTTCTGAGGCATTTGATAAAGTTTGGCACCAAGCTGTCTTATCGAAAACGCGTGAGTTTGGTATCAACGAAACCCTTATTCTTTGGATTAGAAATTACCTTCTAGATTATTTAATTCATGTTGTATTGGATCCCTTACAAGTCTGATCTTCAGAAAATAAATGCTAGTGTTCCCCAGGGCTCCGTGTTGTCTCCGATTCTCTTCCTCATTTTTATAAATGTTCTCTTGTCTGAAACTTTTAAATCACTTCATTGTTTTTCCGACGACTCTACTCTCAGCTTCTCATACTCGTTCTCAAATTCACGTCCATCTCCTTCGGAAGTGTAATTGAAACAATATCCTATGAAACTCCAATCTTTAGAGCGTTGTTAAAAAGGGTATAAGAAATAGTGTTAAATTTAATGCTTCGAAAACTCAAGGCTGTCTACTGTTGTTAAAGCAAAATGTATCCACTTGGCCACTGTCCTTGAATGGCGCTTGCATTAAAGTTACCGGAAAGCTCTCAGTACTCAGCGTGTGTGTCAACGACGATCTTCGTTAGAATAACCACATTCTCGAGACCGCCGAAAATGCTGGTAAATGCTTAGGATTTCTATATCGATGTAAAACATTTTTCACCCCTCTGATATGGCTATCATTTATAAGGCGTTTATTCGTCCATAACTCGACTTTAACTCACATATTTGTAGAATTGGATAAAATTCAGAACAGAGCGTTAAAACTGATAGAAGAGCTATCATGAACTCATTCCCATTATAAGGGTGAATTATAAAAAAAAAAAACGAGTCTTATAAAATTCAAAGCGTTGATACACTGTGAATTTTATTTTACTTGAGGAATTTGATTAAATTCAGAAATATATTAGTTATTATTGTTAGATAACCCGTTTGCGGAATTCCACTGCTTTTTTAGGGTTTTTTAAAACCAAAAAGAGAAAAAACTAAAATGTTTATATGTATTTATGAGACGTGACTAAAGGTAATAATAAGAAGATATTTAAGGTTTTTATCAGTTCTTTATTCTGAAGAAAAAATAAAACATACATAGCTATTTCGGTGCTTTAATTTTGAACCTTAAATTCCTAAAAATAAAATAATTTTTTTTTCTTGATAAAGAGATAATTTAATTTCTTATTGATTAAAACGAGTTTTATGAAAGTACGACTTGAATCACAACACTTACAGCTTCGCCATTTTGTTTGAATATCAAGATACGACCCACCTACTAATTCCAATCATAAAAATTGAGTGGCATAATTTTGCAAAAAACTCCGCTTGATATTTTATACAAAAAGGATCACTCATTCGCCAAAGTGTTGACATATTATATTTGGTCATATGAAATTTCTATATACAAACTTTCCAATGAGTATTGTTCGACTTCTCACTACTGACATTAGAGGTATTGGTGCGTGCAAAGTGATAAAAATAAATAACTATTCCAGAGGCCATCTCTTGGCACTGTCCTGAACCAGAATTCTTTGCCATAGAAACTACAGACATCTATTATTACTACTTATTAAAAACAGAGCCATCTTTTTCAATTCAAATTTACATTTTGACGTTACCCAAGATTATAAGAAAGTAAAAGGTCTTCAGAGAGAATTCTTCAAGTTTAATATTGAATTTAAAATAACTACCCTTATTTTCATATTTGATTTACACAAAATGGAGTTTGACATAGCGGATCATATGTTATAAAAACAAGATCGCCTAAATGCCGTCCATTCTTCTCAACATTTATGTACTTTACAATATTAATTTTAAATTTGTGAACACGCGAGAACAAAGCATTTGGTTCAATGAAGATTTTTAAGATATTTTAAGATTTGTGAATGAGAACGAATGAGAATTATGAATTATGAATTATGAGTGATTTTTGTTGTCGAAAATCTTGTAAGACTCCCGTCACCAAATATTCTTCTAAATATTATTCCATTTCAAATTGAAATTGAAATTTAGCTCGAGAATAAATGTGCTAGACAATTATTTCGACGCCATCCAAATGCGCACCCCAAGGCTTCGGGCGTCCTGGTCTACGCCATCTCTCCAGCGCAAGCATGGTCTACCACGCTGTCGTCTACCATAGAATGTACCACAAAGAACTTTCCGAGCAGGTTCCTCTTCGCTCATGCGAGCTAGGTGCCCTGCCCACCGGAGTCTACCGGTAGATTGCGTACAGTTCATGATTGTACCGTCTCCGGAATCGTCCTTCCTCACATATGGGCCCAACAATTCTCCTTAAGACTTTTCTCTCGAATGCAGCTAAGAGGTCGGAGTGCCTTTTGCTAAGCACCCAAGTCTCGGATCCATATGTGAGTACTGGCAGGACCATGGTCCTGTACAGTAGCAGTTTTGAAGTTATGGTGAGATTTCTGGATTTGAAGAGCTTTGACAGACTATAGCAGGCTCTGTTGGATTTGAGAAGCCGCCCGCGTATTTCTTCTTCCATATTGTTATCGGCTGCTACTATTGACCCAAGGTATTTAAAGGATTGCACCACTTCAAATTCGTGCTCCACTACCTTGATTGTTTGACCAACTGTTCCTCTCGCATTCGACGCCACCATGTACTTTGTTTTACCTTCACTAATGTGCAGCTCCAGATTTTGTGCCGCCTGCTCGATCTGGATGAAGGAATCGTGTACAGCTTGTTCGGTTCTTCCGATGATTTCGATGTCGTCTGCGTAAGCCAGTAACTGGCTGGACCTGTTGACAATGGTCCCTCTTGTTGCCGTGCAGAGTCACGGATTGTTTTCTCCAACGCCAGGTTGAAGAGGAGGCAGGCCAGACCGTCCCCTTGTCGGAGTCCATTAAAGATGTCGATTGGTCTGGATAGCAAACCGGTAGTGGAGCCTCCACTTCTGTAGTGAGCTTACTATTTAGCAATTCATTAAAGTACACTTCCCATCGCTCCAGTATGCTTTCAGGATCGGTGATCAGATTTCCCTCTCCATCCTTGCAGTATGTGCAGCGTGGTGTGTACTGCGTCATGTTTCGGACGGATTGGTAGAACTTCCGCGCCTGGTGCGGACCTCGCTCTCGGCTATTTTCTATTTCACAGATTAGGTTCTTTTTTTTTTTTTTTTTTTTCAATTTCAATTTATTCTTATAAATTCATATAACAATATAATACTCGTAGAATGTATATACAGTGCTTCAAAACATATATTATAAGAAAATGGTGACATTCTGTATCCAATATACAAAGTATATTAAACAGTGTTGAACGACACATCAAAAAAAAGTAATACAAAAATTAAAAATGATATATTGGGTGGGGTGACCCTAAATAGAAACTACAGTAATATCTTAATATATATAATTCTTCTGTGAGTGTGTATGTCACTGAACTTCTCTTAAACGACTGGACCGATTTTGATCAAATTTTTTGTGTGTGTTCAAGGGGATCTGAGAATGGTTTAGATTCACAATTAAAAAAAAAAAATATTCGTAGTTAGCAACGCGAGCACGGGCGGCTAGTAATTCTATATACTTCAAAAATGAAACAAAAATTAAATAATAAATAAAGATGAAAGAAAGAACAAAAAAAAAAATGAATTAAACCAGATTGTCAGAATTCAGAAATAAAAGATTCCAAATTCGAATAATTAAAACTGAAAACCCAAATTTTTAAATGTTTTATAAACAATCCAAACGATGAAATTGATCTTATAGAATGTGGAAGCTTGTTAAATAAGCGAAAACAACAAATTGAATAAAAGTTACGAAATGCAGTAGTACGAAAAAAAGGTACGGTGTAAATGTTCAAAGAGTTTCCACGCAAACTGTGACTAGATACTAAACGAAAATTACGGTTACCAGACTTCAAAAAGAAAGTTTTAAGCACTTTAGAACAATACAAATGGCGCACAGGAAGAATTTTAAGGTCACAAAATAAAGGGAAGCTCGGATGTCTATTCGCTTTACGGCAAATTTTTCTTAAAACGTATTTTTGCAAAACTAACAAAGGTTGGATTTTGTTCAAGTATGCACCACCCCAACAAGCAATTCCATATTGCAGCTTAGACTGAAAAATTCCAAAGTAAATTGTTTTTAAGAGATCAGTTGAAACGATATTACGTAAATAATAAAAATGTCTAAGTGTGCAACGAAAATAATGTTTCAAATTATTCGTATGATTTAAAAAATTCATTCTAGAATCAATAGTGAGCCCTAAGTACTTAAATTCATCAACTTTTTCAATCAAAAAGTAATTGGAGCTGCAGTTAATGTGGTCGAAATAAGTAAAAGGAGAACAATTGCCATGCACACCGTCACAAATTGGTAGCTTATATCTTTGACATTCAGGAGCATGAAAACAGGTGTTAACTTCAAAATTTTGTGAGGAAGAAAAACTAAAAAACATAATTTTAGTTTTGGAACTAATATCCAAATTATGTTCCGCAAACCAAATTCTCAATAACTCAAGATCAGAGTTAATATCGGAAACCAGATTCAAGCTACTGTTAGAGCCATACGAAAAACCAACATCATCTGCAAAAGCAGTAGGCACACCACGAAAATCAAGTGCCAAAAGTGAATTGATGTAAATCAGGAACAATATTGGTCCCAAAACGGAACCTTGGGGTACACCCAATTTAAGGAATTTAATTTCACTCCTAATCTCATCAATTTTCACCCTCTGCGACCTATTATAAAGATATGACTTAAAAAAGTTAAGCATAAATCCACGAAAACCAGCTTTTTCCAACTTTCTCAAAAGATAATTATGGTAAACCATATCAAAGGCTCTTGTGATATCAATAAATAAACCAGCTGTATACTTTTTCTTATCGAGGTTTGACATTATTTGATCACAGAATTGTAAAAGAGCATCTTCAGTTGATTTCCCTTTTTGAAAACCAAATTGAAAAGGATTAAAAAACTTTGTTTTAACTAAAAATTTTAGTATTCTAATTTTAACAAGTTTTTCAAAAATTTTGCTAAAAACTGAAAGAAGAGAAATAGGCCTATAATTGCATATATCATCAGCAGAACCTTTTTTAAAAAGGGGTATGACATCAGAACATTTAAGGTCAGAAGGAAAGACCCCAGCAAAAATACATCGGTTAAAGATATACGTCAAGACATCTACTACAAAACACCCAATTTTTTTAAGAATTATGTTATAGATACCATCAGCTCCACAAGAATGAGAATTTTTAAACTACCAATAACTTTTAGTATCTCAAAAGAAGTTATAGGCTCAAAAACAAAACTGTTAATTTGTAATGGTTCAGCACATCTGCAAACAGACCCACAACGAGTACAATGAGGATTAGTAAGGTATGGTTGTAAATCGTTGCCAATGTTGGAAAAAAAACTGTTAAAAGCGTTAGAAATGGCGAGTTTGTCCGTAACTTCGCATCCATCGATAGAAATACTTTTAGGAAATACTTTTAGATTTTCTTCTCCCAGGCTGATTGTTTTTGTCTGTGTAGCCGTTTTTCTATTCTTCTGAGCTCTTTATATTCCTCTTCGCGTGCCCGCGTTCTATGAGATTGTTGCATTGCTCGGTACGCAACATTCTTACATTCAGTCGCTACCTTGCATTCATCATCAAACCAGTCGTTCCGATTTTTACGACTACTGCCTAAGATGGAGTTGGCAGTACTAATGACAATATTCTTAAGGCGTGTCCACTTCTCATTTACGCCCAGCATACTGGCTCCAGGACTTACTCTCCCTAAATCAAGTGATTCTAGGGCGAGTCCCAACGCATTACCAAAGGTGTTACTGGTGTTTTCATTGCGCAGGGCAGCCGTGTTGATTCGAACCTGATGGGCGGATGCAATGCGTCTTCGCAAGGCAATCCGCCCTCGGAAAACCATACCAACAAGATAGTGATCCGAGTCGATATTGGCACCTCGGTACGTTCGTACCGTCATCAAGTTCGAGTAGTGGCGACGGTCTATCAACACGTGGTCTATTTGGTTACTAGTGATTCCAACAGGTGATACCCAGGTGGCTTTGTAGATATCTTTACGCGGGAACCTGGTACTCGCAACGACCATGTTTTTCGATGCTGCCAATTCTAAGACCCGAAGTCCATTGTCATTAGTGTTCTCATGCAAACTATGGGTGCCTGCGTAATGCCTGAATACCGGCTCCCGACCTATTTTTGCGTTCAAATCCCCAAGGATGATTTTAACATCATACCTTGGACAGGCTACAGGCATTGAGGGCCCTCTCCACTTGTTCGTAGTAAGTCTCTTTTTCTTCGTCTGAAGACTCCTCCGTAGGTCCGTGAACATTAATGAGGCTGATGTTCGTAAATTTGCCTCGCACGCGAAGGGTGCATAGCCTTTCGCTTATAGCGTTAAAGCCGATGATGGTAGACTTCATTTTTTCGCTGACTAGGAAGCCTACCCCGAGCACATGGTGTTTTGTAGTAATGTAGTAGTAATGGTAAATTTAAAAAAAAAATCCCGCTTAACACCCTTAACAAAATCAAGTGTCAATAATTGATAAATCAAGTACCAAAACCAAATGTTACAATATAATGTATTCCCTCTTTGCACCAATAGTGATAGTTGCTGCATAGTGTTATAAATATAACCAGCACTCCATATCTAATAAGCCAATGCGCCAAAGTATACCACCCAAAACATACTCATATGACTGGTAGCTACATAACGAGCCAACTACAAACCTCAATTTGAAAGCAACAACGAACTCTACGAACACATTCCTACAATTTAAATTTGACAGCACGATGTGACAGAACTTGACAGTTTAAGAAAAATAATTCAATTTCACTTGTTGATTTTCTCGCATTCGGTCCATACTCCATACATTTTTCGGTTTTTCTTTAATTATTGTGCTCGCGTTCTCATAAGATTTTTTTTTGTTTTGTCTTTAATAATTTTTAAAGTGTGATTGATTTACAGTTTTCAATTTATTTAATAGAGTCCGCGAAAAAACATTAAAGTTATGAGAAAAAAGTGTTAAGCCAAAAGTGCTTCCGTGCACTTCCATGTAAGCATAGCAGACCAAAAATGAAAAAGGTAAGAACAAAATTAATACTATCTGTTTTCCAAATATCCTATTTATTATTTAATGAATTTAAATAAAATTTATATTCAATTGCTTTTTTAATAAATAAAAATACTTTCGTAATTGCTAATTAATGCAATAAAAACCATGCAAACAGTGATTGATTTACAGTATTCTGTGTGCGCAGTGTGTTTGTTTTGTTTTTTTTTTTCTTTTAGTTTTGGGCTGTTTGTTTTTTTGTGGGTGGTACTTTCAGGCTTCGGGGATCGCGATTTGTTTTCAATAGTTTGTCTTAAAGGGGTCGTAGGGAAGGTAAAACAGAACATAGATTGCGCAAAAGCAGAAATAGCCCAGCGACAGCAATAATAATTGTGATTTAAATTTTTTATTTGTTTCTTCAATGATATTCAATTATTTCGTGTAAATTTGTAATATTCAGAGAACCAAGAAATCAAGAATAGGCTCCCTCCGTTGCTCCAGAGATGATAGATTGAGCTATTGAATAACAATTATTAATTGGCCGATATTTGATAAGTTATTATTGTTCTCGCTCGTTTGTTTAGATTTAAAAGCTGGCGTCGTCGACAGTGTTATCGTTGTCAGTGTGTCATCATCATTAAGTTGCATGTGATTAAAGCTAAAGGTGGTTCTCATTATGTAGGTAATGTTTTTTTTTTGCTATGTATATTTCAATTTTTTGCTTCGTTCCGAAGCTCGCTATTTTCGCAGACAACAGAAAACACGAGCACACTTATCCCATTGGACATTTTTAAGACATCGTGTTTGCACGATGTATTTAAGATTGTATTCAACTTTTTTGTCTCTATTCATGCCATACGGTAAAACCCAGATAGAAAAATATTTTAGAAAAGTACAGTACATAATGTATCTATTTGTTTGAGAATATTTGCCAATGTTTGTTCGAACTGCATTTCGAAGTATTAAAGACTTGTACATACTGCGTTTGTCTTCTTACTATTGTTCATTGGTATTTGGTACCAAACCGTTCAACCTCCTTTCATCTTGTTGTGCTTTTTGTTTGACCAGTGGCCAAGCTCTAAATAGAGGGGCAAACTAAATAATATAAATTATACATTTCCATCTTGAAACTGTGAAAAGTTAGTTCCTTGGGACTTGGACCAGCTGTAAAATAATTTTAGAATAGTTTTAAATTTCCAATTCAAATTCTATGATTTGAAATGCAAAAAAATCTAAGGCGAGAGGGTTGTGTAAACACAAAAAACACTGTACAACAGCATATCGTATTTTCAGCGATAAAGCCGCCTTATAGAAAATAAGGCAAGACCTACGAATGTAGGCTCGCAAGAGCCAGTACTACCGAAAGAAACAAAAAAACATGTTTTATTTTAAGAAAGCTAGTCCAAAGCGCCAAGCGGGAACTGTCAACACTTTGCTATAGCTTTTTTTAAGTTTAAACAAATATTTGTTAACTAATAAAATATACAAAAAAAAAATTGCTGAACAGATATAAAACATTAAATTTTTTTGGAAATTGCATTAAAAAAATACGAAATTGGCTTTTAAAATTACATTCTTTCTAATTTGAATTTATAGTCTAAGAAGCAATAGCAGGTTATACAGACTGCATCAATCTTTTTTATTTATTTCGTTAAATACTAACGGTACATATTTTTAAATTAAATACTAAAGGTACATATTTTTTTTTTAAATTATAATTGTAACAAAAAAAAGAGAGAAACTTACATCTAATGTACATTTATGGGTTATTTAAAACAAAAAATATTTTCTTTAAGTTAATTGATTTTACATTGTCATTGCTGGAATTGATTAAATGTGAATTTTTATTGTAAATATTAATTAAAAGATTTAAAGGACTATTAGCACCGTAATTTGATCTACTGAAAATGTTACATATTGGCAACTGTCTTCTAAAACTAAACCGACTAGCAATGAAATTCAATCGACATAGGATCAATGGAGCTGAAATCGACCCATTGATAATCCCGACAATAAAACAAAATTGTAGATACGCTCTGTGACTTGTTAGAGATGGAAGATTTATTAGTTGAATACGTTGAGCGTAAGGTGGCAAGGTAATTCGATTCGACCATGGTAGAAATCTTAAGCAAAATCTCAAAAATCTTCTTTGAACGGACTCCAATCTATTTATATGAACCGCATAATATGGCGCCCATACAACACAACCATACTCTAAGATGGATCTTACGAATGAGACATAAAGAGTTTTTAATACATAAGGATCACGAAATTCTCGAGCAAATCTTTTAATAAAGCCAAGAGTCTTGTTAGCCTTTTTAATTATAAAGTCAAAATGCTCAATAAAAGTTAGTTTAGAGTCCAAAACTATCCCAAGGTCAGTAAAACTTGACAAATTACAAAGTATTGACAAATCAATCGCATAGTTATAGATAATCACATTTTTCTTGCGAGTAAAACACATTGTCTTACACTTGTCAATATTTAAAACTAAACCATTAATATTGCACCATTCCCAGAAACTTTTAAGGTCTCTTTGTAGAAGATAACAGTCTTCAATAGAGTTAATTGTACGAAAAATTTTCACATCATCGGCATATATAAGAGACATAGAATTAACTAGGACGGACGGAAGATCGTTAATAAATAGTACAAATAATAACGGGCCAAGGTGGCTACCCTGAGGTACACCAGAATTAACAGTAAAACATTTAGAACGTTCACTCTTAAAAACAACACTATATAACCTATCTTTTAAATATGAAGAAATCCATAACACAAATCTTTCGTTAAGACCCATATTTTGTAGTTTTTTTAAAAGTACACGGTGGTTAAGTTTGTCAAATGCTTTGCTAAAGTCAGTAAAAATACAGTCAACCTGTTGTTTTTTTTTCAAACGCATCAATACAGAATGTGGTAAACTGTAACAAATTTGTAATTGTAGATTTTTTTTTTAACAAAGCCATGTTGGTTGTCACATAAAACGGTGGAACAGTGAAAAGACAGATTATCACAAATAATAGATTCAAACATTTTAGGGATAGCAGATAGTTTAGCGATTGGTCTGTAATTTAAAACTAAGTTTTTTTTTACCTTTCTTATGAACGGGTATAAGGAATGCATTTTTCCAAAGGGCCGGAAATTGACAGGTTTTTAAAGACTGATTAAACAGTACAAATAACGGATATGACATATATATTGCACATTTTTTTACCATAAAAGCGGGAAGACCATCGGGACCGGGACTTAGACAATCATCTATTTTATTAATATACTCTAAGATAGTCGCCTCAGAAATAATAAAGTTAATCGAGTTAAGATGTAAAAACTCATCAACGGAGGAAGTATTATTTACATCGTAAGAAGATACTTCAAAAGCACACTGAAAGTATTCGGCAAACATATTTGCTATGTCAACTGGGTTATGACTTTCTGAATTTTGATAGCTCATATTGGTTGGGTATCCATCAGATTTTCTTTTAGAGTTAACATATTTCCAGAAATTTCGCGGATTAGATTTAAGGTCATCTTCAATTTTAGATATAAAGTCCGAATAAAGAAAATTAGAGTAGTTGATAAATTCATCTCTTAGTCTAGTATAGTCAATTTGAGCTTCATTACTCCAGGATCGATTCAACTTCACCCAAGCCTTGTTTCTTTTATTTTTAAGAGCTTTAATATGTTGATCAAACCACGGTGGAGTGTTACTTAAATGCCTTATTTTCCGTAACGGAATGGTTTCTAAAAAACAATCAAATAAAATTTTATAAAAACGAAAGACCATTTCGTCAAAACTGACGTTTAGAAATAAGCTATTCCAGTTAATATCATTCAATAAACGGTGGAGTTCAGAAAAATTACACTTTCTAAAGTTGAATTCATGCATATTCTTACAATCATAAGTTACATTATTGATATTTAAGTTTAAGGAAATAGATAATGCGGGATGATGTCGATCTTCGTCAATGAGTTTTATATCAGCGAGTAATGGAGTTCCGTCAGAATTATTGAGGTCAGAAAAATACACAAGGTCTAAAATTTTACCAAGTTGATTTTTGACATTGCTTAATTGATTCAGTCCAAATGAAGTCATTCCATCGATAAAAAGGACTTCGTTGTTGCTTGATGCATTGACGGCATGATAACATTCAAGTTCCGGTGATTTTGCCCATTCAAGATTTGGTAGATTAAAGTCTCCAATAACAAAAATTTCATCAGAAGGTTCGATTTTGTCATTTATAGCTTCTAAGCAGTCGATAAGTTTGTTGTAGACATCACAGTTGGAAGAAGGAGGGATATAGCAAACAACCACATATAAGAATCCAGACGGAGTTGATATTTTTACACAAATTATTTCAAGGTCGGAGTCCAAGAAATCGTCGACAAGATTACAAAACAGATGATTACGAACAGCTATTAACAAACCTCCTCCAACAGTTAATATATTCGGGTCATTATGGCGATCACGTCGAAAAATTTGAAAATTGGAATCGAATAACTCTGTGTCAGCAAAAGAAGTATTCAGCCAGGTTTCTGTGAGTATGAGAACATCATGGGGAATATTATTAACATTTTTATAGACCTTGCGCATTGTCGAACGTTTTTGAAAATGGTGTGAGTTGTAATTTGATTTTCTATTTTGATATTCATGCATGACTATTCCCTTTGGCCAGAATGAAATTGAGTTAAGGAGGTAGAAGATTGAGTCTGGTACTTTAATTTTAAACGATGAATATTTAGAAAAATTTCGATGGAGTATTTTTTCAACGATTAAGGACTTTATTGTTCCAATCTTAGATTTTATGTGACATTTCACATCAAGGGCGTTTGTAGATGGAGAAAGTTTCGAAATAAACAGTGTTTTATGTCCTTCAACTATTTTTAAAAAATCTAAGCAGAAACAACATAAAAACAATAACAGATTCAAACTAGATATTACAAACTAAGAACACATCTCAGTTTTCTTGGCTTAAGTAGCAGTTCAACATGCAGATTCTGCAAGATTCCTGAGAAAGCACCGAACCATATATAAGGTAAATATGTTTCACTTGTGCACTTAAAATAAATATTTGGGACACCATCACATAAAAGTTAGTGATTTAATCTTTAAAAATACTCGAAATACTCAAGTTTCTGAAGGGAACGAATTTTGAAAAAGAGTTGTAGTTTGTAGTGTGAGGAATCTCCTTCAATCCTAGATTGGACCACAATAGATTTTTAGGTCACAGTGACCAAGATTAGTTCATTTATTCGGAATCAAAGAAGGACCGTTTAATGAAATCGAAAGCAAACACCTATTGTACATATAAATTCTAAACCGGAAAGTTCTGTTTTTATGTTCAGAACCACAAGCAGATAAATTTAAGAGATGGCTTAAGGGCTAGATTTTTCAAAATTAAGCTATATCTATAGGGTGGAATAAGGTGAACTCAACACAATGATGAAAAGTGATGATGTCTAAGTCTATATTTCTCCAAAATTTGCTAATGCGAAATGGGGTAAAAATCCAAGGTTCATATATACACATGTGGTCATTAAAATAGGTACTGCCATTTTTTAAATTAAAATCGTTGTGTTCTTTCAAAGACTATGTTTTACCTTTTTTTATAAGTGGCAACAATTTTTTTGGTGGAAATATAAAAATTGCCGTTATTAAATTTTGTTAATGTTGCATTGACAACATAACCAACACAATCGAATAAAAATGTATGTAACTTAACAACTGTTGCATTTTTTATTTGATCCAAGAGTTCCTATTTTAATGACCACATGTGTACATATATTCTTAAATATGTACGTAATCCTTTTTAAGCATGCCTTTAGGTCTTAGTTAAAGGCTAAATTATTTTCAAAACTTAACTAATTTTACGGTGAAATATTGTTAACACAAAATATTGCAATGCTTAATAATCTCATAAACTGATTTAGGTAGTGAATAATTATTTTTGTGTTAGAAGATTCAAATTTTAAGGAAAGGTTTAAAGATAAGTAACTGCACAAATGTACCAACTGCAAAACTTATCGAATCAGCCTATTCATACTTTAATGGTTAATATACAACGTTAAGTACCATAAGGAGTATGAGCGAAATATACTTAATTTTTTTTAAACAATATGAACTGTTTGTTTTTTTTTTTATAATCTACACGCGCTCAAGGGATTATGATTACCCTTTAAATGTTTGAACACAGCGCGGACGTGAAGTTAATGAAGAGAAAGAAGGATAGGAAAGATGTGTGGCACGATGTTCTGAGACTGAAGGTTGTTGTCTCAGATATTTTATCTCCAGGGATGGCGGCTGAACTAAAGCGGAGAATGCCGTGTCTTATTTCTATGTCTCTTATAATTCACATTATTTTATTCGTGTTCATCCTTGTTGGGCATACTGGTTTAACTCAATTACATGTTGTTAGTGTTATGCCTGAACAACATGTAATGAGTAAACCAGCAACCCATCGATGACAGTTTTTAGAAGGTTTTTAATGGAATTAAAACGACATAGACGACGGCAGGGATCGAACCTGTGATCATGAGGTTCACAGGCGAGCACACATCCATCGCGCCACGGCCACCCGTATTCTATAAGTATACGTTTTTGAATGCATGAATTTGGTATGTTTTAAGCCTTTCAAACAAAAAAAAAAAACAAATATTGAAAACCCGTGCTTTTGGAGTCATCTAACACAAACAAAATTTCCCGATCGCGTTTTCATAAGCCTAGCAGTTAGAAACTTGAGCAGTTTTAGCAGTTTTTATTTTGAATATATACAGCTATTTTATTACGTGAAAACAACGAAATTTAATTTGTCCCTTTCAATTTTTTTTTATTTCAAAACCTTGTAACTTCTTGGTGCAAAGTTTGATCCACCTGAAAATTGAAATAATTATTGTAGTTATTTCACTAAGTATATTTTGTTGATATTTGTGTGTGCCACTAATAATATTGAAATGGTGAAATAAGAAAAACACGTCCCTCGCTCTTTTTGAAAATTAGATCGTTACACTTTTCTTTTCATAACTTTTTGATGCATTTATATATCGTTTTGTGCATATTCTATATAAAAAAATGAAGAAATTCAGCACAGAAAAGTTAATGTGCCTCAAAAAATTACAAACTTATCGAGGAATTTAAAAAATATTCGACAGCGTAATTTTTATTTAAGATGTAGAAAATTAAAGAGCACACTCAAAAAAAGCTTAGAAATGCCTAGAAACCTGAAGTTATCCAGAGAGTGAGTGCTGAAAAAGTAACTGTATTAAGTATTATTTTTTATTCCACTAAATAGATTATTTAAAATAAATTTTTATTTTAAACGAAAATTGATAAAATTTTTTAACTTATTTCATTTACGTTTCTCGGACTTTTATTTTATTATTTTATAATTTTAAACACTAAATTCATGTATAAGTTATGAAATAAGGGCATATAGCAAAAAGTAAGTGATACTTTACTCTCTTAACTTAAACATACAAAATAGTGAACAGGGGGTCAATTCTGTATCTGTGAAACTGTGAAGTGATAAGTTTTTTCACAACTTCACACACTATCTGATTCGCAATTTATGAAAAAAATTAATAAAATGTCAAAATATTTTCAAATATTAAATTTGTTTTCACACTCAAACGATTTTGTGAAAAGCCCTGATAAAATATGAAAATTACAAAAACAAAATTATACTCAAAAATGAGTATCGTATATCAAAAATGAGAGCGTTTCTCATTTTAGTACTTTTTAGTACATGTTTTTACAAACTTATCAGAATGAGTTCCAGAATCGCATTATATGAGTTCATGAAATGTAAAAATGAAAAATGGCTCTGAAAACTGAAATTATAACTTGTTTATCACTTCACAGTTTCACAGATAGAGAATTGACCCCCAGTTCCGAAAAAAATGGTCGATGAACTTATCGTAAGTTTTTTACGATTTGAAAAAAAAACTGGAGGGTGGTGGACCAATTCTAACTTGAAATTCAAATTCAGCGCGTCAAAATACGTAAGGATATGTAGGTTCGGTTTTTGAAATTAACTACTTTTATATTTTTTTGTGCACCTGTGTAGAAACTCGACATATTTTTATCAATTAATTTTTGATGCATTGATGAATTTTAGTAACGCGACTTGATTTACATTTCTGACGTTACTTTGATTATAAAAAACATCAACTGTTTTGGTGTGCTAATGATTTGAATTTTTTTTTTAAACGAAAATCTTAAGGTACGCTGGATTTCCTCATATGAAGAATGTAAGAAAAAATAAATTAAAATTGAAATATGTACTAGTTCGGAAATTATACATTTATAACACAATCAAGCGTTATTTATTGAATTCTGTATTGCCTCTCTTTAGTCTAATTATAGCTTCTAAAATATTTTTTTATTGACATAAGAAGTTTCTTGACTGCCTCTTGCTTTGTTGCGTTCCATTTATCTACCAATGCTATTTCCAGTTCACTAATCGTTTCAGGAGCTGCACTTCTGGAGGACCTAACCCTTCGCTTAAGCTCGTTGCGCAAATTCTTGAAATGCCATTCCATCGTGTTAATACGAACTTCACTGAGTAACTCGACCGTTCTCCGCGCTGTATGGCAACGAGCGTTATCGTGCATTAGTACGACATTTTCGTCAGTAATTGCAGCATAAGAAACGACGTGATCTATCAGAATATCGATCCGTAGTTAAACCTACAACTCAAACATTCACTAGGGACTCATGCTGGATGTCAATTTCGTCTACTTTCGAAGTATTGAGCACGATGAATGTATCATGTCTCTCGGCGGTACAACGGCGAAGTCTAGATTCTGTCCACAAAAACTCTCCAGTTTTCCTGAACTTTTCGTAGATTTGCTTGTCGCAGTAGTGTTACAACTTAGCAACTTCTGCAGACGTGGGATCTATTTGTTTCCAAGATAAAAAGGCCTAATAAATAAAGATACACGTTTTTAATAGTACACCGATAAAAAAAAATTAATGGTGGGCGCTTATATTGTGGATCAATTTTGGTTACTCTTGCGTACTGTATTTACTATAATTTGTAATTTTCGTTATTTGAACGGATAACACTTAAACTATCCAATATATTGTTATTTCTTTAATCTAAATTTAAATTTTTAAGTTCAAGCTTTAAAACGTGACCAAAGACATTTGATCATAAATGTTGAATCCCTAGCCATTGTTGGTTTTAAAATGTGAAAGGGAGGGCTTCCATTTGCTTTGCTCACAAGTGTAGCAACAAATTAACAAGTAGTACACATTTTTGGTGTTTGCTATTTAAAAATTGTTAACTTAAAATTGAAAAATTTGTATATCTAGGTATTCATTTCTGTTTTCTAAAAAAATGTTTGTTCGTTGAGCCCTGAAGTCACTCTGGGGTCGCCCTAGATCGATTTTTGAAAATCATGAACTTACCCTGGTGAGTAAAAAGCGACGAGTTGAGATACCGAAAAACAGTCAAAAGTGACATGAGATTTCTTATCTATTTCTTTTGTTGTCGTTTGTCGATTAATGTGTAGCTTGTCATTGTTTATGTTTGCAATTAAAAATTTATTTTACTTATTATCCTCATGAGATGAAATATTGAGTATATTGAAAATTTAAAATTTTATCAGAGTACAGAATTATTTGTTTCTTGCTTTTAGCTGTCAACCCTAGGTAAAGTTGAACGAACCAACCTAATATTTCTATTAATTGTCAAAAAGCAAGAAAGAAAAAAAAAATAACTGGGTTTCACTGTATTCCTTTGCTGGAGAAGTTATTTTTCATTAAGAATAAGTGCTCCAGCATTGCTGGAGTACCTATAGAGTGAGTGAGTGCTTAGATAAACTACCTTTAGAAAATTTAATTAAAATTTTATTCTTGTTAGTGTGTCTTACAACGAACTTGCCGCACATTGGATAATTTCATTAAAAATATATTTGCATCAAAGTTCAGAGATTCAGACTTATATCTATGTTAGAAAATTGTAGCTCGTTGTATTCTGCTGAAGGCAAGGTTGTGAGTTGATCATGACAATTGACGAGTAACAACAATTATAAAAAAAAATAGTAATACAAATTTTTAATTGATTTTGAAAGTCGGTATGTCTTTTGTTTCTTAATTCTTATCTAAAGAATTATTTGTTTATGAACTTGAAAAATAAGCTCAAGTCAATTGATTTAAAAACAAATTCAATGCCATTTTATGTATGTATTTATGTACATAAATGTGATTCGCAAATAGAAAATATTGCAGCAAATAATTCCATCAAATCAATTAAAATCGATTGAACAAAGTATTTATGTTGTACATAATTCCAAAACAACGATCGTTTTTTTAAAAAATTGAATTTTGAAGCTTTTACAAATCTCATGTGTCTCACTTTGAGAACTCAGAGATTATGATTCAAAATCATTGTTTTTTTTAGATTGTTTAATGTCAGAATTTTCATATAAGCTTTGCATAATATAATACAATTATTTTGTTTTAGTACTTTTGTATATTTACAAGAAATTATCTTTGGGTCTGAAATTTGGATTTATTGGTATGAAAAAAGCGATTACAATATTCATGGTTTTATTTTTTATTCGAATGCCAACGGTTCGTATGCTGCAGGTGAAGTTGGAAATTTGGTTCGTAATTTCGATGTTAATTGTGATGGGGAGAGAACTAATTTGGTTAGTGCCGACGTACTTAAAATCTCTTGCTCTTTATGTTATGATTAATGTTATTTTGGGGTAAAAATTTCATCCGCGTCATTTTAATATATTCCTTGAGGAGTTTTCAAGTTGCTTGGGCAGAATTAAAGCTCCAAAACTGTTCATTTAGGTGACTTTAATTTAGAAATATTAAACTCGTATTCAACTTTGTATTTACATGTTTTGCTTTTAACTGAACAGGATCTAACTTAACATTTTAATAAAATTACGAGAGCTATTTCAAACACTTATGTCGATTTCCTTTACTCACTAGGGATTTCGATCCCTTGTCAAATTTTTTCTTTTGGTGTGCGTATTTTGTATACATGTAAATCCCTCTTCAAATACGAATTCGAGGGATTTGATCTCTGTCAAAAAAAATCGATTTTTTTGGTATAAAGGAACGTGAAATCTGTCGAGAGATCGAAATCTTCACACAGAAATTGATTTCTCATGTGTAAAGGAAATCGACATTACAGATTATGTTTTTTGACGTTTCATTTAAACTAATGTTCTAGTATTAATATAGACCTTCCCATTTCTGACCATTGTATTACTGGTATTTTGTTTAATAGTTGAAAATCACAAAAATGCGTTAGTTAAATTTTGATTTTGTTTTGTTCTGAACTAAGTAACCAAAATTAATTTAAGTGAACTTAACCATGGTTTGCGTTTTGTTAGATGAAATGAGGTGTGAAATCGGTGCTAAAGTTATTGGTAATTCTCACATTTATTAAAATAAAATTATTTTCCATCTGTGTATGGTGATCACCAAAAATTATTGAAAATTTGTCAGCATTTTGAGAGACAAGAACAAACAATTGTCATACATCCATATATTTTATTTTTTGTCTGAAAATTATTGTGTTTTGTGTTCAAGGAAATATGTAAATGCTAACTTTTTGTAAATAAAAAGAACTGAATATGTGGTGAGGATATTAATAAGTATTTTAAGTAAATACGTACTATAAAGTCAGATGTGACAGTCACCTTACGCAGACCGTATTTTTTATTGTGAATGTCAGTTTTCACAAATCATCCACCCCAGATATGTACATATATGCTGAGGTGAATGAATTGAGCGCTTTTGACATATTTCTGCAAATCCTAAAAAATAATATAACGACCTGGAGTTTCGTCACTGTGCTTCGAAAATCAAAAATGGGACTTTAAGTTTGGATGAACAGGAACACCTCTATTCTTAATAATACCAAACTAAAATATAAACTGGGAAAATGCATTATAAATCCGCTTGATCTTAATTTAAAAATTCTTTATAATCGTAGGTGTCATAAAATAAATAAGGAAAATCCAATTCCATAAGGGTTTATTTATTTATTTAGCTTATTGCAAGCGAATTACTTAAATTATATTATAGAAACTTAAATTATAAATAATATACTTAACGCTAATAAGAAAATAATGCGGTGGAGTAAGGGAACTAATGGAGAAATCGAAAATATCTTGTGCTGTATTGGCCAATCGAAGCATTCTGCTCATTGGATTGAAATGGCCGTAGTTGGTGCGTTAAATGGGGAGGCGGAAGAAGGGGACAGCTCTAAGGTTACGTGGATTGGTATTGATTTTAATCCATTCGAGCAACGCAGGAGAGTCTATGGCTCCAATGATGAGCTGATGGACGAATATTATGTCAGCGATACGGTGACGTTGAGAAATGGTGTGTATGCCAATTAGTTGCAAACGGTCTTCATAAGGGGGTAAAATAACGGGATCAGACCAAGGTGTGCGCAAAGCGAATCTGAGAAATCTCCTCTGAACAGCTTCAATTCTAAGAGATTGAGTGATTTGGAAGGGAGACCAAACCTGACTAGCATATTCAAGGATAGGCCTTACGTATGTGGTGTATAAAGATTTGGTAACATGGGGGTTGGAAAATTCTTTAGACCATCGTTTAACAAATCCGAGGGTAGAATTCGCTTTCCCGATGATATGATCAATGTGAGAGCGAAAATTTAACTCCTTATCACATATAACCCCGAGATCACGAATAGCTGAAACGATAGGGACAGGTATGTTACAGAAGTGATAGATTCGAGGATTTGAAGGTATACGTTTACGGGAAAAAGTCATAGATTGGCATTTACTAATATTAAGCTCAAGAAATTTTTTGTTGCACCAGGTAAGAAAAGTATTTAGATCAAGTTGAAGCAGCGAAGAATCATGAGATGACGAGATTACTTTAATTATTTCAATGTCGTCTGCATAAATAGAAAGGTCTGAGAAGGAGATGATTCTACCGACATCGTTTATAGCAAGCACAAATAGAAGTGGACCGAGATGGCTACTCTGTGGAACGCCAGAGGAGGCGAGGAAGGGATCGGACACTTCATTTCTGAAAACAACCCTGTATAAACGGTTCTCGAGATAAGATTTGACCCACTTGATGAACGATGGTGGAAAGCCAAAGGCTTGTAGCTTAACGCAGATAATTTGGTGACTGATTTTATCGAACGCCTTGCTGAAATCAGTGGTGATAACATCAACATCGTAGCCTTTTTTCATTGCCGAGAGTGTCGTGGAGACAAACTGGGTAAGATTAGTCGTAGAGGATCTTCCCTTTAAAAATCCGTGTTGAAGGGGAGAGACAATTGATTTACAATGGAAATAAAGGGAATCACACACTATACTTTCAAAGATCTTGGGGATAACGGAGAGTTTAGCAATCGGTCGATAGTTAGAGATTTCGTTCTTACAACCCTTTTTAAAAATTGGAAAAATACAGGATTCCTTCCAAAGAGAGGGAAAAACTGACTGTGAAACCGAGAGTTGAAAAAGGTTAGTGAGGGGTTCATAGAGTGCAGAAGCGCAATTTTTAAGAAAAATTGCTCTGATACAATCAGGACCTGGTGAAAAGTCATCATTCAGTAAACTTAACTTTTCACGGACGGTATGCGAACTAATGTTAAGAGAAGACATAGAAGTGTGCGGGCTATTTGAAAGAAATTTGTGGTAGTCAAGGTCAGGTTCATTTGAATTATTGCTATAGGATTGACTAAAAAAGGTAGCAAATAGGTTAACAATTACTTTAGCTTCAGAAGAAGATGTGCCGATGAAATTGAATGTTGAAGGAAGACCGTCGGATTTTCTTTTCACGTTTATAAATTGGTAAAAGCGTTTTGGTTCGGTGATGAGACAGGTTTGCATTATATTGAGATAGATTTTGTATAGAGAATTGCAGAGAACAGAAAAATTAGAAGATGCTTGTTGGTAGTAGAAATAGTTTAAAGGTGTTTGGGATTTCAGGTAAGTTTTCCATAACTTATTTCTAATATTACGAATGTGACGTAATTCTTGTGTGTACCAGGGAGGAGATGATACACAAGTTTTTTTTAACTGTATAAGGGACACATTGAATGAGACAAGCAAAGATAGAGGTGTAAAAGAAAGAAAGCGATATATCGATGGGAGTAGTGAGGTTGATGAAAAGGTTGAAGTTTATGTTGTTAAGGAGATTATTAAGTTTATTGAAGTCGGCCTTCCGAAAGTTGAAATTGGAACATTTCTCAGATTCAATAGTTGGAGAGCTATCTTCAAGACCGAATATAAAAGAAAGAGGAGGGTGATAGTGATCTAGAGTGGAAAGAAGATGTGGGCTTTTAGAGACAGCTGTGTTAAATGGATCTGAGGAGAAGACAAGATCAAGTTGTCTCCCTAAATTGTTGCAGATACCACTTATTACTGCTCCCATAACCAAACCAAACTAAATGAGCAGGCTCTGAGAAACATAAAAAAAATTAAGAATAGCCAGTAATGTTGTTTACTATAATTTAAATAAAATGCACGACTGGATTGCACGAACTTGCTCTTATGTAAAAGTACTTTGGAATTTAAGATACATTTTATAAATATAAAACATGGATTTAATGAGATAATAATGTTCAAATGCATAAAATTGCCGTATGAATTTGTGCCAACAGACTTTAAAAAATCATTTTATTATTAAATAATTTTTTTATATAAGAAAAATTTCTTTAAAATTTTTCAAGAAAAAAATGTGGGATGCTAATTTTAAGTATTTAATAATATTGGCGCAAAATTTTAATTGAATTAGTACAATGCTAAAGCTGTTTTAGTGTGATACTAGGTTAAAACAACGAATTTCCAAATTTTAATCGAATATAGCATCATACTTTTCTATCCTTTTATTAAAGTTAAAATCATCGAATACCTACTTTATTTTTTAGTATCGTGCTAGCTTCATATGACTCTTTGACATTTGCAAACATCAAAAAAGGTTCGTTTACTTACTTTTTTACAAGAAATGTCATTGTTTTAGGTGTGTTCAGAAGCAATTTATTAAGGAAATTCTTTTAGTACGATACTAGTTAGCAAATGTTTAAAATTAAGAATGAGGTAGTAAACTACTATAAAGTTAGCAAATTGCTAAGTAGATTTCTCCTCTAGGGAATCACCGAAGACCCTTAATTACCGAGATTGAAAGAAATAGATTCAGTGGTTTAGGCTGTAGTGAGAGGTACAGACATACGCACAGACACACTGAAACATGCTTTTTTAGTACTAAATTTTCCTTAAAATTTTTATAAAAAAAATTTATATGCAAATTGTTAGTATTTAATAAAATACATTTTAAAACGTAATTTAAAAATTTAATCGTGTATCCGTCAAGATATTGAATTTTCAAAAAAAAAAAATTAGGCTATAGTGAGAGGTACAGACATACATACAGACACACTGAAACATGCTTTTTGTGTACTAAATTTTCCTTAAATTTTTTATAAAAAAAATTGATATGCAAATTGTTAGTATTTAATAAAATACATTTTAAAACGTAATTTAAAAATTTAATCGTGTATCCGTCAAGATATTGAATTTTCAAAAAAAAAAAATATTATTTTTTTAAAAATCCAAAAACTATTTTTTCGATAAAAGTTTTAGTTTATATCTTTTCAAATGCAAAGCAGCTCCTGCATAAGAATTTTGAGAAATTCGAAAATCAAAAAAACGGTTCTATGACAGGTACCCCTTATAACATTTCCCCCCAAATTTTGTTTTTTGATCAAAATATAAAAAAAAATTAAGTGTGATATTATGGACATAGACCATAATATCACACTTAATTTTTTTTTATCAAAATCGTTAGAGCCGTTTTCGAGATAAATAAGATTTTGCATTACGGGTGCATGGGGGGTACCGTCAGTTTTGGAGCTAAAAAAAAATTACAATTTCTCCTTTAGGGAATCACCGAAGACCCTAAGTACTGAGTTTGAAGAAAATACCTCCAGTAGTTTAGGCTGTAGTTCGAGGTACAGACATACAGACATGCGGATATACAGACAGACAGACGGAATTGTCGGACCCACTTTATTCGTCTTCGCTATCATCGTAATGTCAACTTTGATCAAAATCTCGAGTTCGATTTTCTTTCCAAATGCAGAACTTGCCCTATAGTAGGGCGATTCCGCTATAGACGGTTTTTGACACCAATTTTTGAATTACAATATTTTTTACTTTTTTTGATAAATATTCAAAGTAGAAATACTATATTTAATAATAAAAACAAAAACTGAGACCTAACTTATAGAGAACATTTTTGTTTGCGCTTGGCAACATTATCATGCGAAGAGTCGGTACGAACTGCAATTATTATAACCGGTAACATAAGCTCAAAGTAGCTATTTTCGACAGTTTTAAGTTATGCTTTACTCAATAGACGTATGAAGCAACATGCTATTTAATCGTTTGCATAAAAACATGTACGAATTTGTTATTATATTTTTAGCATTATTAATTGCAAATAGCCATTGTAAGTTTGTTGCACCCGCGACATAGAAGATATAAAAGTTTACTTTTTTGGCAGAAATAAAGTGCTAGCGTTTTGAAACTTTCAAAAAGTAAGAAGAAAACAAAACTAAAATTAAATCAGTCGTTATTAGGAATTATATTATACGTTGAACGACAGAAAACCTTGATTTAAATTGGTTGCACCCGCGATCGCAATATTAAGATCGCGGATGCAACTTATTGACTACTAACATTATAACGTGATTTATTATATTTCATTAATAACATATGCTTTGAATAATAATTTCTACTGTTCAAGTTATTTTTTTAATTATGTAATATAATAAAATTTGTTCTTTTTTATATAAAAATATATGGTTAAATGGAAATGAAACAAGGAAAAGAGACTGCTTTACAGAAAATTGACAAAAACTTAGCAAAAACGCTGAGCTTCATGCAGAAAAAGGACTCTTGATTTAATGTGGAGAGATCTATTGAAAGAGAAAAATAAGGCAGATACAAATTTTAAAATTCTGACCAGAATCAGACAAAACGAAAAAATGCAGGCAACACAAAAAAAAAAAGACAGGCACTCATTACATCAGTCCCTGTAGACTGAAAAAGTTGCACAAGTGAAACGTAATCGCCCAAGGAGTCCCACTAACGTAGTTGAAGAGGTAAAAAATGTATCTAAAAAAAAAAAATGATTCCACCAAAGCAATGCCTAAAAAACTGAAGGATGACAGGTGATTTCTATAAAAGGGATAATATTAGCAGATAAGTGCCGGGTATAAAAGATGTGAAATCGATTAAGTCGCAAGTTAAGAATCGAGAAGAGCACAATGACCATGAGCATTCATTAAGTTAAGTTTTCGATGTTTTTATTGAGGCAGAAGACGAACATTAACTTCTAAATCTCCAACAGGGTCTTTTGAACCCCCTATATATTACCAGTAGATTCATGCTCTAAAATACCGTTCTGTTTTTACAGCAGCAGTATTGCCAAAAGTTATTTCCGCAGGTTTGTATGTTCTTGTACAGGTAGGCTGCAATCAATCACAATATCATTATGTGGGGTTATCCTTAACCGATATCGATAAAGATGGAGTACTTCTAACATACATATATGTTATAGTTGAAAGTACTTTGTACTTTATAACTTCATTGATCACTGTAAATATTATCAAGAGATCGTTGAATAATATTTATAGAAAAAGTCATATAAAATAAGTATAAAAAGGGGAATCTGTACGACTGGAGTTCAATATAATTTGGACTGTGAAAGGAGTAAGCCAAGGGAAATATTGGCACAGAATCCGGCTTTATTATCAGAAGTGGGATAACCCTAAAAATAAAAAAATAAAAAAATAAAAATAAATAATAATTAGATATGGAAGAAAACTTAAAGAATTTAGAAAACGAAGAAGAAGCTAACGCTGAGGATTCAAACCAAGAAAAAGAAAATAACACAATGCTCATTACAGCTGATGCATTGTCAAGGTTTTTTAAGATTGCTCAACGAAAAGAAGATGACATCGTTGGATTTCCAGTTTTTGATCCCGATCATTCGAGAGTAGAAATAGTCAAATGGTGCTCTGATATTGATGCGCGAATTACAAGAGATGGATTAAAAGATTTTGATGTCGTGCCTCGTGTACGTTCTTCTTTGATGGGTCGATCAAAAGCTTGGTACGACAAATACGGTTATCAGCACTATTCTTGGTGTGATTTAAGATCATCAATAATCCACGCTTTTTCAAGTGGAACAGATATTGTTGCTCAACTCAGAAAAGTTGCAAACACCGAAAGCAATGAATTTGAGTCTTATTCTGATGTTGTAATGGATAAAGTATCACAAATATACCGTTTGCCTTTTGACGTTCCAGAAGATAAAATTGTTAGGATAGGGATTGGCTGCATTACAAATATTGGACTGACAAATTCACTGATGTTTGTTATGCCAACTTCGATCCAATGTTTAATAGACCATTTATCGACTATAAGTGAGTCACCAGGAGGACAACAGGAAGTATCTAAATCAAGTTATGAAACAAAAAGAAGAAGTGAAGAAGATAATTTTGGATTTCCAAACAAGCGTCCTCGCTTAGAAATACAAAAAAAGTGTTTCGAGTGTGGAAAAGTGGGTCATCTTAAAGTAAATTGTCCACAAATTATTTCAAAAAATCGTTTCAATCGTGAAAGAATTCAGACCACTAAGATATGCTCGTATTGCGATAAGACTGGACATGAGGAAAAAACTTGCTGGGCTAAACAGAATGCTGAAATAAGAAAAGTCAATCTGTGCAACGATGTTTCAATATCTGATAATACCACAGAGGTGTTCATAGATGGAAGACTATATCACTGCTTATTAGATACTGGTTCTGATTGCTCGTTATTAAGAGCTGACATTGCAAATCAAATGCCACTGAAGAGAATTTCACATTTTTTAAGTATCCAAGGTATTTCCAAGCATCCGATCCTTTTGACAGAAAAAGTAAATCTACTGGTTGAATTTGAAAAACTTAACACTGAAATACCGTTCCATATAATTGACGAAATTTATCTCAAGAATGAAATTATAATTGGACGAGATGTCTTAAGTGATTCATCTCTAGAAATCAGAGTTGATAAGCATGGATCGACGCTGCAGCGAAGAGACCATCAGATTACATCAAATATGTTAACAAGAAGACCTATGAAACGCCTCTTGACCAAAACCTTGAAGTTGAAAATTTGTTAAAAAAATACTCTGCGTCCATCGTAACAGGATTCCCAGTTACAAAGGTGAAAACTGGTTCATTGAATATTCTTACTATAGGCCTTACCGCATGGCTTTTTCAGAGCGAATAATAGTCAACCAACTACGAGTAATAACGGATTTAAAAAATCAAAATATAGTTCGCGACAGTAGTTCACCATTTGCCAGTCCAATTGTATTGGTGAAGAAAAAGAATGGACAACATCGTTTATGTGTGGACTATCGAGCATTGAATCGTGCAACTATTTAAGATCAGTATCCTTTACCAAGGATAGAAGACCAATTGGATCGGCTCTCCGGCAACAAATACTTTACATCTTTGGATATGGCGTCAGGATTTCACCAGATACCTATTGAAGAGAGTTCAATTGAAAAAACAGCTTTTGTTACTCCAGATGGTCATTATGAGTACTTAAGAATGCCATTTGGACTCGCCAATGCTCCAGCGGTTTTTCAGCGAGCTATCAATAAAGCGTTGGGGACCTTGAAGGACAAAACAGCTTTAGTTTACATGGACGATGTACTAATACCATCAAAATCTATTGAAGAAGGAATTCAAAACCTGGATTTAGTATTAAAAGCATTGACTGAAAGTGGATTTTCGTTCAACATTAAAAAGTGCATATTTATGAAGACTGAAATCGAGTATCTTGGACGAGAGGTTTCTGCTGAAGGAATAAGGCCAGGACAGGCGAAAATACAGGCTCTTGTTAAGTCAACTATACCAACAAGTGGATTATCTAGCTATTTTCATAAGTTTGTTCCTGAGTTTGCAGCTAAAACTAGGTGCATATCCTCCTTAACAAAAAATGAAGTTAAATTCAATGGGACAAATGAGTGTGAAGAAGCCCGGCAATACATAATCAAGCAATTAACTAATAGACCCGTATTAGTGTTTTTCGATCTATACAAGCCTACTGCTATACTCTTTCAAAAAATAAATGGACAACTGCATGTGGTAGCTTACTATAGCCAAAGCACGAAACCTTATGAATCAAAATATCACAGTTATGAATTGGAAACGCTTGCTGTAGTAAATGCAGTGAAAAACTTTCGAAATTACTTGCTAGGAATAAGCTTCACTATAGTTACAGATTGCAAAGCATTGAAAGCAACTAAAGAAAAGAAAGATCTCTTATCCCGAGTTGCAAGATGGTGGATTTATTTACAAGATTTCGATTTCAACATTGTATATCGAAAGGGAAAGACTATGCAACAATCCGATTATTTAAGTCGCAATCCATCACAAAAGACTTGTTACCAACTTAACAGTTTGTCGGAAAATTGGCTTATTATAGAACAAAATTCTGACTCTGATTGCAATGAAATAATCGAAAAAATTAAGGGGGGAGATCTGGATACAACTTCACAATACGTCATCAAAAATGGATTACTGTACCGAAAAATTCAAGGTGATAATAATAAATTATTTGTTCCACAGAATTGCCGTTTATCGCTAATGAGACGCTATCATGAAGATAATTGTCATATTGGATGGGAAAAAACTTTAGCCAAGATGAAAGAACACTTCTGGATGCCTAGAATGTCAAGAAATATAAGAAAATTTGTAGAATCCTGTTTAATTTGTTTGGTAGCAAAACGACCTTCTGGTAAAAAACAGTGTGAGCTACATCCAATTGAAAAAAAAGCGATACCTTTCCACACAATACATATCGATTGTATGGGTCCCTTTCATGGAAAAGACAAGGAAGATAGCCGGTACATTTTGATTCTTGTTGATGCGTTTACAAAATTCATAATTCTGTTTCCGTGCAAGACTCTGCAAGCAAAAGAGACTATTCAACATTTAACCAATTTTGTCATGTTGTTTGGAGTCCCAGCCAAAATTATAACTGACAAAGGAACGAATTTTACGAGCGAACATTTTCAAAACCTTTGTAAATCCTATGGAATTGAGCATCACACAATTGCACCTGGAATAAGTAGAGCAAACGGCCAAGTCGAAAGATATGTTGACACAGTGGCCAATCTTTTAAGGACTAATTTGGAAGTTAACATGGAATGCACAAGCTCTGTCAGTCGAGTTCAATTATCCCTAAATACAACGATCAACAAAACTACTGGACTTTCGCCTTTAAAAATATTAACTGGAATCAATGGAAGAACTCCTGAAATGAGTGCTTTGATAACAAGCCTAAACATTGAACCGGAATACGAAAATTTTGATGCTTTACGTGAACTGGCAGATAAACGAATTCGTGAAAACGCTGGGATAATGAAGACAAGTTTTGACAAGGGTAAATGTACCCCAAAAAATTGGAAATAGGATCAACCGTTTTGTACAAAAACAATCAAATACGTAAATCTAAACTTGACATTCATTTTAGAGGGCCTTATGAAGTTATAGGCTTGTTGCCAAATGACAGGTATAAGTTGAAGAAAATTAACTCTAAGATTGTTATTATTGCAGCCAGAGAAACTATTAGACCATTTTCCAAAGAAAAGAAGATGTAAGTTTTATGTTCCATTGGAATTTATTAAATTTTCAAGTGTTTGAAAATTTGATGTTGCACCCGCGATTGATTTAAAAGTTAATATTTCGTTGCTTACTTTTGTTTTCTATCTTTATTTTTATTTATTTAGTTAGTTGAATCAACGTCGTTCAATAGGGCGGGTCAATAAGTCCGTGACTTTTGGAATAAAACACAGATTTTTTGATAAAAAAATAATTTTATTTTTCAACGTAGTCTCCCTTGAGCTCTATACACTTTGTCCAACGCTTCTCCAATTTTTTTATCCCTTCAAAAAAAAATGATTTGTCGAGGTCCTCAAAATAGGCCTTTGTTTGCGAGATGACTTCATCATTGGAGTCAAATCTTTTTCCACCAAGCCATTTCTTCAGGTTTGGGAACAAGAAGTAGTCGCTCGGAGCCAAATCTGGAGAATAGGGTGGATGAGGGAGCAATTCATAGCCCAATTCATGGATTTTTGCCATGGCAACTGCACATGTGTGCACCCTTGCATTGTCTTGGTGGAAAAGAACTTTTTTCTTGGCCAAATGAGGTCGGTTTTTTTTCAAATCGTCATTGAATCGGTTCAATAAGTTGGCATAATATTCCCCATTGATTGTTCTTCCCTTTTGAAGGTAGTCAATGTGGATTATCCCGCGTGCATCCCAAAAAACAGTCGCCATAACTTTATTGGCCGACAAACCCACCTTGGCCTTCTTTGGCGCCGATTCACCCTTAGAAACCCACTGTTTTGACTGTTGTTTGGTCTCTGGTGTGTTGTGATGGATACATGTTTCGTCCACGGTTACAAAACGGCGCAAAAACTCCTCCATATTGCGATTAAACAACGCCAAACCTTCCTGTGAAGTTGTTACACGATTGCGTTTGTGGTCGACTGTGAGCAAACGCGGCACCCATCTTACGGAAAGCTTTCTCATGCCCAAGTGATCATTCAAAATTGAAACCACTGAGCCATGCGAGATCTCTACGGCTTCCACAATCTCTCGCACTTTCAATCTTCGGTCGGCCAACACCATATCGTGAATTTTTTCGATTGTTTCGGCGGTAGAGACCTCAACTGGGCGTCCAGGACGTTCGGCATCTTCAGTGCTTGTACGGCCACAACGAAATTCAGTAAACCACTTTTTTACCATTGAAATCGATGGTGCAGAGTCCCCATAGTATTTATCAAGCTTAGCCTTGGTCTCGGTAATGGTTTTTTTTCGCAAGAAATAATGCTTAATAAGCACACGAAATTCACTTTTTTCCATTTTCTCCTCAAATTAGTGAGTAGTCTGATAAAAATAGCTGTCAAACACAAACTAACTGACGCAGCAAGTTTAAATTTTGACAGGAGTCAACTGACAGATGCCTGTTGACGGGAGCAGTGTTGCTGTTTCAGTAAATAGGTCAGAAATTCAAAAAGTCACGGACTTATTGACCCGCCCTCGTATGTAAGAATAACATGATAAATGTTTCACAATTAATAGAATTTGTGTTTTTTGTACTATGATCTAGAAAAGTCGGGCCAATTTTGTTGCACCCGCGAACGCACTTTGAAACCATTCTTCTGCCAAATTATTTATTATATTTTAGAATTCTAAATGGATTAAAAATAAATAAGTGAAAATGTATCCCTTCAAGTAATAATGTCATTAAATATTTTGCCTATTTTATTATTAAATGTACTTCAAATGAGTCTAAATGTTGTACCCGCTATAACGGAATCGCCCAGTACCTATGTATATCGCAAGTAAAAATCTGGATGTACGTGTCTATACATAGAAAATATTAATTGTAATAATTGTAGTTGCAATCGAACTAAAAGCAGTGAGATACACACTAATATTTTAAGGGTAGCCATAATCCCTTGAGTGTGTGCAAATTATGTATATGTATATAAAAAAAAGCATTTAATGTTACCATCAGACACTTATAATATCAAAAACTCAATTTCGCTGCTTTCAGATATACAAATTATTTAAGCCTTGCAGCTAGTAGCAACTCGATAGTATTTGGGGCTCTATCGTTACGTGTCAGTTTGTAATTGGGAAGCTGGTACATATAGTTAGACGTTACAGGATTCAAATATGTATTTGTATTACAAATAACATCAACTTCAGATCCGTCAAAAACATGCTTTAAAAAATCTAATCTGTCCAAATGTAGGTTATGCGCATTTGGACAACAAACAAGGACTCCCTCACGAGCCTTCGAAAGTCTAGATTTAGTACAAATATCCATTCCACCAGACAATATAAAACAGATTATACGAGTAAACAAGCAAATAAATCCAGTTTTAATAATGTAGATTGTCCAATAACCTTATTCCTTCAATCCTTGGCGTACCCTGATGTTATATTCTTAAAATAATAAACTTATATTTATATTTAGTTCTCCGAAATGCACTCAACGTAAGTCGCATATCTTTGCATACCACTCCATGGATTCACATCCACCTTGAAAGGATCATAAATAAGCATTCATATTTTCACTTACAAAAATAAATACCAGAAATACCATTTATAGATTTAGGGGCACTTTGAATGGAAAGAACATTCTCACCACCAGTCATCCAGATTCTCCTTGTATACACAATAAATCACAATCAAATGAAAACAAACAAATCGCACATGTTTTTGACTTTAAGCGGGACAAAAACAGAGAGCTATTATAAAAAAAAAAAACATACTATTTGCGCATATTCACTTTTTTCGAAAACTTTCTATCTTTTCTCCAGAACAACTTCGATAACACTTTCGGGGATGTTTGAAATACCCCTTCGCCAAATTAGAGAAAAACGCTTTAAGTTGTCTTTGCTTATAAGCTTTCCAATTCACTTTCCTTAAAGATGTTAGATTTTTCTGTAAACACTATTATACTTCTCGAAACAATGCCTTCTTCTTCTTCTCAAATAAGATATTCTATATAGCGCACATCAGAAAAAACAATACCGAAAAGTTGATGACACATGATGACCTTATTTATAGATATTGGGGCGTGATACTTGTACAATGGCAACAAAATTTTCATTCAATCCTCTGAAGAAATTGGAAAATTTAAAAATTTTTCCATAACACCAAATTTTTTTTAATTAATTAATATGAAAGTGTTACAACATAACCAAGCTGCTTTTAGATTGAAATAGAAAAAAAAATGAAAGATATCAATAATTTTACTGAACATGAATTAAATTTTAAACCCGACGTTGATAGAAAGTAGGATCAAATTTAACCAATCATAAGGCAGTTTAAATTGTTTAAGGATTAAAATACCTCAATCTTGTAAAGATTTATCTAATAGAGAGAAAAAAAAAAGAATCCGTACTTTGAAGGGCAGTAACTTGTTCGGTTAAAGAAATTCGCACAACTGAAGCGAAAGGATACGATTTCGAATTACACTTGCTTTAACTTCGAAAAAAAAGTTCGTTTTATTTTGGCAAACATGAAAGCTTTCGAATTGTTTACAACTTGAACTTTTTTCTCCTCCCTCAACATAAACAATACCAAATGCATGATAAACTAAATAATATTACAAAAACAAAAAAAGGACCATTGGGTGTTTGTTTATTTTGGAAACTTTAGTTTAATTCTTAAAATCCTTCTGAGATTCACACACTTAAAACACCAAGTGACGATTTTTTAGGTTTTTATTTATGTTCTCAGAGACAGTTGAGAATTGAAGTTTAACAATAAAAACATAATGGCTCAAAATTTTAATTGAATTAGTACGATGTTTAAGCTGTTTTAGTATGATACTAGGTTAAAACAACGAATTTGCAAATTTTAATCGAATATAGCATCATACTTTCTCTACCCTTTTATTAAAGGTAAAATCATCGAATACCTACTTTATTACTTGCGACTTATAGGGTTATAGGTACTATATGGCAAGTTATGCATTCGTAAAAAAATCGAACTCGAGATTTTGATCAAAGTTGACATAACGATAGTAGCGAAGACCAAAAAAGTGGGTCTCGCAATTCTGTCTGTCTGTCTGTCTGTCTGTCGGTTCGACTACAGCCTAAACGGCTCGGCCGATTTTCTTCAAACTTGGTAGATATGGGTTTTAATTTTTTCCCCCCGGACGTTTTTTTCTGTTTTTTTTAAGACCAAAAATAACGGTACCTGCCATACGATTTTTTTTCGAAATTTTATAAATATTTTTTTTTTCTCAGAAACTGTCCCACAGAATTTAAAAAAAAAAAAATTGAAAAATTTCATTTGGTTAAAACTAGCTAATGGTTGAACAAAATTTTACAAAAAATTGTTATTTTTGGTAGCCCCCCTGGGTCCATTTTTTTTTTGTTTTTGATTTTCTCGAAAACGGTACAGCTGATTTCATCATTTGTTTATGCCAAAGCTCCTCCAAAATGTGAATAATATTACATATTCAAATTTTCAATTTTTTATTTTTTGGATTTAAAAAAAAAAATCAAATTTTTTTTTTGGAAACTCAATATTTCGAAAACCCCATGTTCGATTTTTTTCAAACTTGATAAATAAAAGTTTCTTAACATAATCTACAAGATTTGAGAAAAAATTTTGTTTTATCTAAAACTAACGGTACCTTCCATACAAATTTTAAAAAATGGTTTTCGAAAATCGTATTTTTCTCGAAAACGGTTCCGAGAATTTTGCTTAAATTTTTTTTCTTTTGATCAATCTTTACAATCTTTAATTTAATAAAAAAAAAATTTGAAATCTAGATATTACTGACTGTACCTACCATAGAACGATTTTTTCGAATTTTGAATTACTCATTATCGGCATAACGGATTTTAACGAAATTTTGTAAAGAGATGCTTCTAAGAACTATAAGAAACATGGCATTTCAAAAAAAAATTTCAAAAAAAAAAAATCATTTTTTTTGGAAAATTCTATATCTCAAAAATGGGTCAATATTTTTTTTGGAAATTTAATATTCATTCGTACAATAATAAAAACTTAAAGTTGACGTAAAATTTTTTTTTTTTAAATATTTTAAAAATTTTATATATGTAAAACCTTATTTTATTAAGAAACCACTACAACGACTTATAATTTTTGTTCTTGCTTTTGTCTCTTACTACTAAAAGAATTTAAAAAATGTTATAAATTTGCTTCAAAATATTTAAAAAAATGAAATTAAATTGTAATTTGTTTTTATATTAAATCTCTATTATATAAATTGAATTTCCTTAAGCAAAATCTGTGGATTGTATATCGTAGATTTGAATAGTAAATAAATAAATAAATAAATAAACAAATAAAAAAAAATGTATCCTCATGAACAGTTTTTTCTAATAACATTCGTTTTTAAAATTCCTTCTCTATTACATAGGAGCAAGTTCGTGCGACCCAGTCGTGCATTTTATTTAGTATCGTGCTAGCTTCACATGACTCTTTGACATTTGCAAACATCAAAAAAGGTTCATGTACTTACTTTATTAAACGAAATGTCATTGTTTTATGTGTGTTCAGAAGCAATTTATTAAGAAAATTCTTTTAGTACGATACTAGTTAGCAAATGTTTAAAATTAAGAATGAGGTAGTAAACTACTATAAAGTTAGCAAATTATTAAGTAGTATCATACTAATAACTTAAGAATAGACTGTTTAAAATTTTGCGCCAATGTATCTTTTTGTTGGATCGAATACAAAATTCTCGAATGCCCAAAATCAGGCTCGCAAAAATAACGAATGCCCACCATTCCCAATGTCTAAATCTCGAATGAACTACCTAGAATACCAAAATCTCGAAACACCTAGATAGCGAACGCTGATCAACGGCAACGGCAGTACTGCTTTTTTTTGGGTGGATGTATTTTTTTTATATATTTTGCCGCTCATTGTGCGAGCGTTTTAGGAGAGGAGAGGATTTAAAAGGAAGGAGATACCGATGCCCATTAGTTTTGAATGTCTGAATATTATAATGGGAGGGAAATTTAGAGTTGGGTAAAACATTCCACATTCGTGTAGTGCGGCTAAAGAAAGAATCTCTGTATTTAACAGTACGTCCGAAGTTTGGCTCAAAGGTAAACCGATGGGCATTCTCTGAAGCGCGACTGTTACGGTTAAATTGTTTAAGCGGAGGAATGCAACTGGCTATTTCACTGGAACAACGGTTTTAGAAATAACGGTACTATGATGAAAGACAAGAAACATTGCGGCGGTGCTCTAGAGAATGTTTCTGTTAAAGTAAAAGTTCTATCATTTATACATTTTAAAGCTCTTTTTTGGATTCTTTCCAAGAGACTAAATTGGGTTATAGGAGCACCTGCCCAAATATGGGAATTATACTTGAGCTTTGAACGAATATAGGCTTTATACATTACGGCCAGATCAGAAGGGGTGAGAAATTTCTTGCATCGTCGAAGGAAACCTAAGCACTTAGCAGCGTTTTTGGCAACGTCGAATATATGGTCATTCCACACAAGGTGGTCTGTGGTGCACATGCCGAAAACTGAGAGCTGTTCAGTTTCCTCAATGCAAGTGCCGCTCATGGATAGCGGCATGGGGGGTAGGAGGTAGTTTGCGATTTAACGACAGAAGACAGCTTTGATTTTTTGAAGCATTTCTATGCAGTTTAGGGTTCCCCATTTGACAATGCTATCGAGATCAGAATTTAATGAGCTTATCATAGATCCATATCTGAAGAACAAGACATGCATCTGGAAACGAATACGAGAAGCTTAGGGTACTGTCGTCAGCAAAACAATTTAATGGATTAGAAGTTGCAGAAAAAGATCATAGATGAATATGAGAAAGAGAGTCGGAGGTGAAACGGAGCCCTGTGGTACACCAGCAGTTATTTTATGAACTTCAGACTTAAAACCTTTCAACACAACTTGTATTGAGCGGTTCGAAAGGTAGTTTCTAATCCAACGAAAAAGAGATTCATCAATACCAAATGCAATCATTTTCGATAAGAGAGCTTGATGCTAAACACTATCAAACGGTTTTGAAATATCAAGCGCAATAATCTTACTTTCTCCAAAATAATGTACAAAATTTGTGCCACTGTTTGGTGAGATATGCCATCAAATCACCAGTGCGCTTTTTGCTACGAAAGCCGTACTGCCGGTCATTGAGAAGCTTTCGTTTTTCGAGATATTTCTTAATCTGATAATTTATTAGCGTTTTCGTGACCTAGCGTTTTCGTAACCTCTTTACCTTGGAAAGAAGGGACGTAAGTGCAATTGGACGATAGTTAGAGGGGGAAGAAGATTCGCCTTTTTAGGAACTGTCTGGACAAATGCTGTTTTCCATCCACTCGAAAAGAAGCCTGTAGAGTAGGATAGATCGAAAAGCTTACGCAGTGGTTTTGCCAGTGCTGAAGAACACCTCATCAGAAAAATAGGAGGGATACTGTCCGGGGCCAGCGAATTTGTGTATGTCAAGATCTTTCAGGACTCTTGCAACTGTACGAGTACGAAAAAAGATTGATCCCATGGCAGCGTTGAATTAACAGCAAACTGTGCTGCAAGTAAATTTGCTTTATGCAGTGAGCTGACATAGGGAGTGTCACTGACAACGAGCGTTGGGACCGAGGGCAAAGTACTATTTGGAATATTTTTTATAAATTTTTACTACCCTTGGGACATTGTAGTATTTTTTACCTAATTTGTTGGTCATGTAAAAATTTGGTCCGTCGAATATGATCATTATTCTTATTCCGGTTTTCCTCAGTAGTATTGGCTTTACAACATCGGAAAATTACTTCTTTAACCCTAATAACCTCTTTACAGTCCGAATCAAACCATAAATTCTTTTCGGTTTGATAGATTTTGCCCTATTAGGTATAAAATTTCTCTTTCCGAAAAAAAAATTAAATTTGTAATCATATCTCTGCTGAAGTCCACGTACTATCCAGCAAGCATAGTGACCAGTTAGCTCCTATGCTAATATCAGGTTTGGATCCCAAAAAACTTCACAATAATTTACTATTATAGTGTTACGCCTCAATAGCAAATTATTGATTTGATTCAATAAATTAGATACACACAATGGTATACCAAAACATTGAATGCAATAACAAACTCAAATCAACTGTGGGTGATGAAGGAAAGAGAAATTTACTGCTCACTGTGATTTTTATATCCGTCAAGTTTGCCCGTTTTATCGCATTTTCCATCACTCTACAAGATTTTCTGTCGTTTACTACTATTGTCTGAGGCTCATTGGAGACTTCAAGTAGCCCCAAAAAAAAAATAGACTGGGATGGTCAAATCAGGCGATTTTGCTGGCCATGCCAAATCGCCAAAACGGGAGATTACGCGACCAGGAAACGCTCACTTCACAATATCCATCTTGGCTTGTGCTGTGTGTGCGGTTGCACTGTCTTGTTGAAGACACCAAGCCCCGCTCATATAATTTCGGCATTAAGAAGTCGTTTATCATGGCCCTGTAGCATTCGCCATCAACAGTGGCCGTATTGCCTATAGCGTTTCATGATGTTTCTTCGTTCTCAGCGACATCGGCAGCTATCACAGCCGCGATATCCTCGACCAAACGACCTACCTGGTGGCTGCCAAACCCTGCATGGTCTCCTGTAGTTCCAGTCTGTTCGAGCCGAGTAGCTAAGCGCCGGAATGTTTGCCCATGTAGGGCGACACGATTAGGAGATCGACGTCGAAATTCGCGCTGCGCTAACACCACCGACACAAACAAAATCGTCACAATTATTCCACGCTCTGGCGGAGCACAGCACTCCATTGCTTGTCTTTTTATATACTGCAGCTGTCTAGTTCACAAATGTCAAATATGATTGAAGTATGTCGCCATTTGCAAAAACTATAACATCTTTCGATACGGTGATTAATATTGTTGTTTTTGTTATACATGTAATTTTGAATGAAGATCCAATCTGGATCAGATATGAAGGAAAATAAAACACAGCTATTGTTCCATCTTGTAAATAAAGGGTTTTTCAACAGGGACGCTACAAAAGTAGAGCGACAGGGACAGCAAACGACGCCATATTTCTTGCTGCTCTTTTGACATTTCTCTTCAGTATGGTTTGCCATTTCATGATGGAAAGATATACGAGCCAACAACGAGTCAAAATTATTAAAATTTACGACCGAAATTCGGAGTCAGTGGCCTCAACGTTAAGAGCGCTACGTCCAATTTATGGTCGTCATAATCGTCCTAGCAGATCAACAATTGGAGAACGTGTTATCTCACGAAATGGTCCAGTCGCTTGGCCGCCTCGGTCGTGCGATTTGACGCCGTTAGACTATTTCCTGTGGGGCTACGTCAAGTCTATGGTCTATGCCAACAAGCCAGCGACGATTGATGAACTTCGTACGAATATCGAACGTGAAATTGCAGCAGTATCGGCCGATTTATGCTTGAAAACCTTCGAAAATTGGGTTCAGCGTCTGGACTTCTGCAAGCGTGCCCGTGGTGTCCATGCAAAATAAATCGAGTTCCATACATAATGACATCGAACGTACTCGTACTTTCACAGGAATAAAGAAATTCATTGATATCCAAAACCGTTTTGGTTTTATTTAAAAAAACTTTTGTAGCGCTCTTATTGAAAAACCCGATAGTATCCAGATCAGAACGGGAAACAAATTTTTTGCATCATTTAAGAAAACCTAAGCATTTCGCTGGATTTTTGGCTACGTAAAAGATGGTCAGCGGGGGTCATTCATGGATAATTGCATGTATTGTACATATATTTCGCTACCCCGTTTCAGTTCCACAATCAAAGAATAGGGCTGCAAGCGTAAAAACGAATTTGAATAACCGAGGTTGCTGTCGTCAGCGAAACAATGATGTCTCGAATCTTTTAATCTTATTTCTCTGATCCAGCTACCATCTTTTTAAGTTATTTCTTCTCCCAAAACTCATTTGAAAATATTGAATAGAATGCAGAATCCAGAGCTCTTAAACATTAAGGAGATATATTACATATACAATTGTCATGGTTTCCATTCAGCAAGAAGGCCTCCCCAAAGACATGTCCAGTCTCATGAACATCTATATGAAATACCACGAATTTTTCAAAATGTCTCCCCAAAAAGTATCGTTTGAAACGCATATCACACCTTCAGCGTAGCAGAGCAGACCATGACAGGTTTTTTTATTTCCTAATCTACTTCTTCCTCTGCCCTCTGCTACACATTGTCAAAAACTCCCTCTTTCCTTCTATTACCAGAATTTGAGTGGTCTTCGCTCTAAAATCCATGCAGTTTTGCAACAGACTCATTGTCTACCCTTTGATATCTACGCTCTAACCGAAACGAATCTAATCCCTAGCATTAAATCAGGAATTGTTTCCATCTTCCTTTAATGTTTATCGCGATGACGATCATAACCGACCTACTGATGATTCCCCTTGTCATTGTATATAAATTCTTATAGTAGTCTCATGACGAGGAACGCCACGTAATTTACCAAGCGGCAGAGAAAACAACCAAACCCAATACCCAAACCGTATATTAGCAAATTAATTTAACATTTTCTCATATGCTATCCTTTTCTCGGCAGAGAGAGACATAAACAACAAACATGCTATATTGCTATAGCTATTCAGAGCACACCGACTTGCACCAGCCACCAGCCAGTCAGCGCAGGCGCACACAAGCATGCATACATTATATTTATATGCAGAAAACCTACTGAGAAGGACAGCCTACGCTCGATTGAAGGCGGCGGCAGCGGTGCGGTGGCGACGGCACTTTGCGAATGAAATTTTGTGTATAAGTTTTTTTACAACGTTGCTTTGTTTTTTTTTTGGATACCTCTATGAGAAATGAGAATATGCATTAGGTATATGAATGAGCGAATAAGGTAGCAATATATTGCCGGAGAGGGGTTTGCGATTGATGGCGGTCCATTGTATTTAGTTTTTGCATATACATGTATGTACTTATGTATATAGGGAAAGACATATGCATTCGTAAAAACAATCGAACTCGAGATTTTGATCAAAGTTGATATAACGATAGCGAAGACTAAAAAAGTAGGTTTCGCAATTTTGTCTGCCTGTCTGTCTGTTCGACTACCTGCAGACTAAATTGCTCGGCCGATTTTCTTTGAACTTAGTGGATATCACTTTGAATATTTCCTGCCCACGTTTTGTTTTTTTTTTTTATGGCCAAAAATAACGGTACATGCCATACGAATTTTTTCGAAATTTTAAAAAAAATTTCATTTAGTTAAAGCTAGATAGTATAATTGAAAAAAAAATGTGCGAAAAATGGTTATTGAGGGTATACTCCCCATGGAACCTTTTTTTCGTTTTTGATTTTCTCAAAAACGGTACAACCGAATTTGATAATTTTTTTTTTGCTAAAGCTCCCGAAAAACTTTAATAGAATTGTGTACATATTCAAATTTTCAAAAAAATTTTTTTTGGATTTTTAAAAAAAACTTCAATTTTTTTTTCAAAACTCAATATTTCGAAAACCCAATGCTATTTTTTTTTAAACTTGATAAATGAGAGTTTCTCAATATAATCTACAAGATGTGAGATTTTTTTTTATTTTACCTAAAAATAACGGTACCCACCATAAAAATGTTAAAATATTGTTTTCAAAAATCGTATTTTTCTTGAAAACGGCGCCTAGAATTTTGATATTTTTTTTTCTTTCAATTAATTTTTATGATCTTTGATTTAATAAAAAAAAAATTAAAATTAAGATATCACAGCTTGTATTTACCATAGAACTATGTCTAATTTGCAATTTCTCACATATCGGCATTACGAATTTTAATGAAATTTTTTATAGAGATGCTTCTAAAAAGTTTTAAATAAAAGTTTAAATATCAAAGAAAGGAAAAGCTATGAAGCTGTTTACGAACAAGAATGCTAGCAACGCTTCCTGATAATAAACAATAAAGTCTGATTTTCAACTTTGACATCGCTTTTTGATGATTTAAAAAAAGGGTAACTTTGGTGTACTCTGACCCATGTTAAAATAAATTTCTCTGTCAGTACTCACAGTAGGGACCTCATTCTGCACTTTTTTTTAGTATAATACTAACCTTTAAAACTACGTTTAAATTGAGCTGATATGTTTTTAGGGTTGCCAGATATTCGGTTTTAAATGGTGTTCAATTTTTCTTTCCCGAGCAAAATTTTGACTTTGAGGTCAATTTTTTTTTAATGCGTCATAAACACAAAGTTTTCTTATTTTTACCTGATGAAGAAAACAATAATAAAAAAAAACTCATTAAGTGCACCCAAACACCCATACATCTTTTGATACATGGGAAAATCTTAAACAGGTAAACATTTTGGGTTTTTTACCTACTTTTATTGCAGCACTTGGCAATCGGAGTGGTTTTCCAAAAATTGATAGTTTTTACCTAATTTTTAATACTGTGCGATCATGAAGAGGGTTAAAAATATACTTATAGAGCAAGAGCCCGTGAACCCCAAACCTTCTTTATTTTATAAAAGCTGAAAGTTTGTCAGTGCATGCTCCCAACAAAGTTAAGAACAATGAACTATTATGAAGTTTGTATTTTACTTGTATTAAAAAACAGTTGAAATATGAAATAAAATGCACGACTGGATCGCACTAACTTGCTCTTATGTAAAAAAATTTTGAATTTTAAATACATTTTACAAATTTACAAATGCATGGAATTACCGTCTGATTTCCAAAAAAAAGTATAAAATTCTGCAAACGAAGTTTGTAAATCGTTTTATTATAAAAGTTATTTTTTATATAAGAAATATTGAATATTTCACGCGTATACAAATTTTCTTTTTTCCAAGAAATGTTCATACTTTTTTGAAACCCAATATTATAATATAAGTTTTTTTTTATTTTAATAAATTAATAATTCGCAAATCGCGACCTTAGAACAATAGGGTTCTTACTGACTTTTTTTCAAAACTGAGTTATCATGTGGTCGTAGCAAATCGAGTATGCTCTTTCGATCTGTTTCATCCATATTTGTCTCCATATTTGTCTCCTTTAGTTTCCTATTAAGTCAATAAAAATGCAGGAAGCAGAGTTCTATGTACATCAATTTATTAAAAACTAAGTTCACAAAGTTCTAATTGGTAAATAGAACCTAGTGTAGTTAGAAAAATTTAAAAAAAAATGCACATAAAACTTTGTTACACAACAGGATGTAGATTGAACTTTGTTGCTTCAAAAGGCTATATGAATTTTGTGTTAAAGTTGAATTTTATCTGTGCTGTGTGATTTTCAAAATGTTTGTTCTAAATATGCATACATTTTAATAAGTAAAGGTGATTATTTCTATTTCAAAAGAAAATAGGAAATCAAAAGATGTACTGTATTAAATATACCACTCATTTAAAATGTCCTGTTAAAGAAAGCTTTTACAGGAATGTTTTCAGTACGAACTTTAACCTTGATTTTCACCATCCCAAGTTTGATAAATGTGTTTGATACATTAAGTAAAAAATTTACGAAGGAACATGAGGTCCACTTAAACTTAAAAAAGATTTTATTATATCATGTAAAGGTGAAAAAACTTGCCATATTTGCCAGGCTTGGATGCATCACAAAGCCCGTGTAGGGCTTACTAGAACGGAATATCAAAAGATAAGCAAGCTAGATTCCAATGAAATTGTGCCAGATACTCTAGTTGTTATAATGCCACCTCGTTAAGAAGGATTCAAGGCTGTTAGCTTTGCCAAACGTATTATAACTTTCAATGAAAGTTTTGCGCCTCTTGGAACGAAAAGCAAAGAAATACCTTTTACTACAATTTGGCATGAGGGTACTTCCAGTCGACACTGAGTTCATAGTACTTAACTTTTAAAAAAGTCAATAAGTATATGAAGTCAACTTTTGTTGAACCATCATCATTTGTTCGCTCCCAGCCAATAGAAATATCAATCGACAGAATAAATGTTATTGAAAAAAATCTCTCCCAACTGTTTCCTGAAAATAGAAAACAATTCATCAATCTTCCTGTGATCGAGCTTAAAAATGGTGCAAAAACAATTTTTTCTTAATAAATGATTAAGTTTTGTTCACATAAATTTATGTTTTCTTTTTTTATTTACAGTTCAGTTAAAAAAGAAGGAATTTTAATAGAAATAGTTTACAAATCGGTGTATAATGTACATAGGGCTTTTTAAATATATCTCTATAATTAATTTCTATATTCGGGTTGCTGTAAAAGATTTAGTATTTTCCTTTATAACTCGAAGTATCAAAAATGTAGTTAGGGCCTTCACGATATTATGGGCAGTGTGAGCTTTACTATTAATTTACTTTTCTTTAATAATGTTTATTTGTTTTCCTTTATAAGAAATTCAAAAAAAAAGGAATAAAAACTTCGTTCAACAAAAATTCTTATTTCTTTCACATAACAGGATTCTATCTATTAAATTTCTTATCATGTTACTTAGTATCAGGTAATTAGAACCTTATTGTTCTATGCTCAAATGACTTAGCGTTGAGTAACAAGGTTCTATCCATTTTTTCAACCACCAGTTACTGCAAAATTATGAATTAAATATGTTGTAGATTTTTAAATTCAGATCAATATAACTTAGTACAAAATTTGTGTTTTCAAAAAATCATGTACATAGATCCGAACCAAAATATAAAAGTTATTGACAAACAAAATTCAATCTCTGTGACTTGAGTGTAGTTAGAACCCTATTGTTCTAAGGTCGCGATATTTGCTCAAAATTCGTAGATAAACATGAAAAGAAATATTTGTTAGTAATTTGAAATTGGAACGCCAAATATCTCCTTTTTTATTTCTTTTTAACAAAATGTTCTAGGTTATGCATAAAAAATATTTTTTGCAAAAGAAGTTATCTTATTTTATTTTCTAAATATTAGTTATGTGTATATCAATAAATTTCTAAAAGTGGTATACTACATTTTTTCTAATTTTATTTTTTTTTAATTAATTTAAATTTTCCATACTACATTATGTTATGTTTGTATGCCGAAACGAGTATAGCCAAATGAATTTGCACCTTGCAACAACAAAATTGAGTTTTTATGCTGTGAATTAGTGATATATACTTCATTTCCAAATTATTATAAAAACAGTGATGGATTGGTGATATAAATTGAAGCAGTTCAATTTAGTCTTTCTTTTGTTATAGTTTATTTTAGGTTGTTCAAGCTGGTTGAGTTTTTTTTTAATATTAACCCATGTCCGGCGGCTACCAGTTCAGGTGTGGTAGGAACTTGAAATTTCACACACTGTCTATTTTTGGTCTAATTAGAGAAAATCTGAAAAAAATTTTTTGGAAAAGCTTTTAGTTTTCCGGAAAATTCACGTTGCGTTTTCGCAACATCCGCATTTATAGGTATAGAGTTCAAGTCAAATTTAATCAAATATTTGTTTGATAAAGCGTATTAAAACAGAAAATAAATTAATAATGCATTATAATTTAAAAAAATTAACATTATAGGTATGTACATATATAGCTATGTATGCTCATGAAATATTAATTTTTGTATGGTAATCGCATTTAAAGATAAACATTTGTTTTTCGTTACATGCGATACGTGAATTGAAAGGTGGCACTCCCTAGATCACGAATATGCAATTTTTAACTCGCTAAGATGCCTAGTTTAGCCAGAAATCACGTTTGAAAATGTCAACTTTGGGGGGTCTACGGAGCTTCGTTTAGCCGCAAATCGCATTTAAAGATAAACATTTGTTTTTCGTTACATGCGGTACGTGGATTGAAAGGTGGCACTCCCTTCACGAATAACAATTTTTAACTCGCTGAGATGCCTAGTTTAGCCAGAAATCACGTTTAAAAGTACATTGGGTGGCAAATTTTTGTCAAGAAATATTTTTGAAAAAAAATGTATGAAAAATCAAAATTTCTTAAAAAAAAATTGAAAAAAAAATTTATTGGAAAAAAGTTTTTTGAAAAAATATTTTTGATAAAATGTCCAAAAATATTTTTAGCAAAAGTTCAAAAATATTTTGGTCAAATGTCCAAAAATAATTGGCCGAACCATTGAAATTCATCTTATCTCTCTAAAGATGGAGGAGGTTTACCTCCTCGGAGTTCTAACATTTCTTTCCATTTGTTAAAAAGTAAATCAAAATAAAATATTCTGAATTCGGTTTTATTACCAAATTCTGTTTGGCACTATTTCGGTTACCATAACGAAATAAAGCCAATTTGAAATTATTTTGTTTTCAAAAATGAAATAAAACCAAATTTAGAATTTGAGTTTATTAAGTTCAAATGCCTCTAGATCTAATTACAAAGTCGAAAAAATGGCAGCCTCGCTGATTAATCGTATCAAAATGTAAGCAAACCCGATTGTATGAGAAATGAAACAAAATTCACAAAACTATCATACACTCTCAATACTATTTGTTTGTATTCATCTCGCACCTGGCATATACAACTTTATATACCTACCTACAATTGATTCTGACAGCAAAAAGAAACGCAGATAGGATTTTCTCCCTTACCCTCTTTTAAAAATATATCACTACCGCATCTCTTCTTTTATTTTCTTATATTTTTCCTTTCCACGTAGTATATCTTATATCACAACCGCATCTCACTGGCGATATTAATATTTCTGCGGCAGAGATAAGAAACTTTTAATTCAGTTCCATGAGACTACTATAGAGTTAATATACAAAGCCCTTGTCGAGGTGTACTACTAGCTATCCAACACACACTAGATTCATCCCTAATTGCAATATCCTCTTCCCCTAATATAGACTATGTTTCAATAAAAATAACCCTTCCCCGCAAGTCACTTTACGTTATATGTTTCTACAATGCGCATTCACGACCTATTCAATCCTATGAACTTCCCATAATTTCAATTGATTCTTTTTTTTTCTTGTAGAAGAAGATCCAAAGATGGGTCGTCGGCCGTCTCGCAAGATGTTATCGTTATTGTAAGAACAAGCCTTACCCAAAGTCACCGTTCTGTCGTGGTGTACCATACTCCAAGATCCGTATCTTCGATTTGGGCAGGAAGAAGGCTACTGTTGAGGACTTCCCACTTTGCGTGCATTTGGTCTCTGACGAATATGAACAGCTCAGTAGTGAAGCTCTTGAAGCTTGAAGCACTGCGGTAAGGCTCAATTCCACATCCGTATGCGTCTATATCCATTCCATGTTATCCGCATCAACAAGATGTTGTCATGCGCTGGAGCTGATAGGCTCCAAACTGGAATGAGAGGTGCTTTTGGTAAACCACAAGGTACTGTTGCTCGTGTCCACATCGGACAATTATGTCTGTGCGCTCCAGCGATCGTTACAAGGCATGAGCGATCGAGGCTCTGCGTCGTGCCAAGTTCAAGTTCCCAGGAAGGCAAAAGATCTACGTCTTAAAGAGATGGGGATTCACCAAATACGACCGTCAGCGTTATGAAGAACTCCGTGACGTTGTTCGTTTGGCTCCTGATGGTTGCCAAGTCAAGTACAATCCAATGCACGGAGCAATTGCCGCCTGGGAGAAGGTCCAACGTGATATTTACAGTTAGATCGATGTCTCTCAAAAGTGTTTTTTATTGAAAAGAAATTAAACTGGCACCAAACATCTTATGCCTCAATCAATAGGTCTATGTGATCCCCATTATGGTATCCTACTTTTGGGTGATTTTAACCTCCCTCATCTTAAATGCACGTTATCTGACGATGAATCATATTATGTTGCTTGTAATCTCTGGAAAAAAATTTCTCTTCGTAGATAACCTTGTTGAATTCGTATCCTTTAGCCTCTTAGCCTTAGAAAACGGAAAGGAAGTCGATGTTGTCTCAACCGATTTCAATAAGGCCTTTGACAAAATCTCACATAAGCTTATTCTATTCAAATTGTCCACCCTTGGCCTTGATGGATTAAGATGGATTTCTTCTTACCTAAACACCCTTTACTACAAAGTTCGATTCAGATCTTCCTTCTCTGATGATTTCTTAGCTACCTCGGGGGTCCCACAAGGCAGCCACTTAGGACCTCTCCTCTTTATTCTTACTATTAACGATATTGAAATGGTCATTAAACATTCACTCTACGCAAACGATATAAAGTTTTTCAAGAACATTTCTTCCACACATGATGCCACTCTTCTACAACTTGATCTCAACAGTTTCTCTTAGAGTTTTGCTTAGAGCTAAATATTTCCAAGTGTCATTCAATCACTTTTTCACGAAAACGCATCCAAATTACTCCCCGTCGATACCTTCTACCCATATCCACCGCTGAGTCAATTTGAGACTTTGGTGTTTTTTTTCTTTTGCCCAAAGAATTCTCTGACTCCTACGTGACTCGATCTTTATACATGACCTTTGTTCGCCCGTATCTTGAGGCGTAAGCGTAGCCTGTCAAGTATGGTCCCCTTATCAACAAATTCATATATCTAGAATCGAAAATATTCAATGTCTTGGAATAACCCATTTATTTTACCTGCGTATCGAGACCGACTTCTGTTAATTAACTTGAATACGCTGGAAGAACGAAGAGCAATAAGCGACTACTTTCATGGTCTGTTGACTGCACAAATCTCTACACTTATATCTCTTTCAACACTAATTCCCGTAATATAAGAAATCCTCGTCTCTTCTGTCTGCCTACCCACCGTACTTCTTATGGCTCTTACAAACCCATTACTCGCATGCTTCGAAGGATTAATTGTAACATTAACTGTTCCGACTTCAACCTCGGTTCACCCTGCCTGAAACTCCGTCTTAATCTTCATTCCAATTCAATCCAATCCTAGATTTAAGAGGTATATTTAAGTTAGATTAAGAATTAGCTTGTAACGGGTGATTTTTTAAGAGCTTGAGAACTTTTTTTAAAAAAAAAACGCATAAAATTTGCAAAATCTCATCGATTCTTTATTTGAAACGTTAGATTGGTCCATGACATTTACTTTTTGAAGATAATTTCATTTAAATGTTGACCGCGGCTGCGTCTTAGGTGGTCCATTCGGAAAGTCCAATTTTGGGTAACTTTTTCGAGCATTTCGGCCGGAATAGCCCGAATTTCTTCGGAAATGTTGTCTTCCAAAGCTGGAATAGTTGCTGGCTTATTTGTGTAGACTTTAGACTTGACGTAGCCCCACAAAAAATAGTCTAAAGGCGTCAAATCGCATGAGCTTGGTGGCCAACTTACCGGTCCATTCCTTGAGATGAATTGTTCTCCGAAGTTTTCCCTCAAAATGGCCATAGAATCGCGAGCTGTGTGGCATGTAGCGCCATCTTGTTGAAACCACATGTCATCCAAGTTCAGTTCTTCCATTTTTGGCAACAAAAAGTTTGTTAGCATTGAACGATAGCGATCGCCATTCACCGTAACGTTGCGTCCAACAGCATCTTTGAAAAAATACGGTCCAATGATTCCACCAGCGTACAAACCACACCAAACAGTGCATTTTTCGGGATGCATGGGCAGTTCTTGAACGGATTCTGGTTGCTCTTCACTCCAAATGCGGCAATTTTGCTTATTTACGTAGCCATTCAATCAGAAATGAGCCTCATCGCTGAACAAAATTTGTCGATAAAAAAGCGGATTTTCTGCCAACTTTTCTAGGGCCCATTCACTGAAAATTCGACGTTGTGGCAGATCGTTCGGCTTCAGTTCTTGCACAAGCTGTATTTTATACGGTTTTACACCAAGATCTTTGCGTAAAATCTTCCATGTGGTCGAATAACACAAACCCAATTGCTGCGAACGGCGACGAATCGACATTTCACGGTCTTCAGCAACACTCTCAGAAACAGACGCAATATTCTCTTCTGTACGCACTGTACGCATTCGTGTGGTTGGTTTAATGTCCAATAAAGTAAACTGAGTGCGAAACTTGGTCACAATCGCATTAATTGTTTGCTCACTTGGTCGATTATGTAGACCATAAATCGGACGTAAAGCGCGAAACACATTTCGAACCGAACACTGATTTTGGTAATAAAATTCAATGATTTGCAAGCGTTGCTCGTTAGTAAGTCTATTCATGATGAAATGTCAAAGCATACTGAGCATCTTTCTCTTTGACACCATGTCTGAAATCCCGCGTGATCTGTCAAATACTAATGCATGAAAATCCTAACCTCAAAAAAATCACCCGTTATTAAGCATAATAAATGGAGGTATTGCCCCCACCAAAATTAAAAAAAAATTAAAATAAAGTGTACCGCATTCTTTTGAAGAGGTGTTCTTCATCGTTGGAAAAACCAATGCGTAAGTTTCTCCATCGCTCCTGCTGTTCTGGAATCTTACATAGAAGATGGAAAACAGCATTTGTCCAGCCTGTTTAAAAAGTCCTAAAAAAGGCGACCCTTCCTGCTTCTCCTATCGATCAATTTCTTTTCGTTCATAGAATCGCTGATAAATCATCAACTCAAGAAATAACTCGAAAATCGAAAGCTTCTTAATGACCGGTAATACGGCTTTTGCAGCAGCAATTTTTCCACTGGTGATCTGATGGCATATCTTACTGAAGAGAGGAACAAATCTTTACATTGTTTTGGAGAAAGTAAGATTATTGCTCTTGATATTTCCAAGGGATTTCATAGAGTTTTGGCACGAAGCTCTCTTATCGAAAATGCGTGCATTCGATTATTCTTTGGATTCAAAATTACCTTCTAGATGGTTCAATATATGTTTTATATTTTGACGGTTTCAAGTCTGATCTTCACAAAATAAATGCTGGTGTTCCCCAAGGCTCTGTTTTATCTCCGACTCGCTTCTTCATTTTTATAATCAACTAGCTTAAATACACCCGCTTCGCCGGGTGCTATAAAATAACTAATTCAATACAACATACAAACAAAATTTTATTTGTATTGTGTTCAATTTTTAATACATTTTATTCTAGTGCTTTTTGATATACTATATTTTTCGTTTTTCCATCTGTTAAAATTATTAAGGCAGATGGCTTGCCTGCACGTGAAGATGCAACATATAGTTGCCCATGCGCAAATACTGGAACATCTAAGTTAATACCGCATATTCCCAAAGATTGGCATTATGCCTTATTAATCGTAATGGCAAAAGCAAGTTGTATAGGAAACTGCAGCCGTTTGAAATCGAATGATAACTAAGTTGGAATCATTGGAATTCTCGGAATTAAGATAATTTCACCTTTGTATTTCCCTTTTAAAATTGTTGCTTCGATCACATTGTTAAACAACCTTTTTACTGCAAGTCTTGTACGCGTACCATTGCAAAGCCGAGATTGATTAATATTGCGTAGTATTATTATCGGCGCACCAACTTTTAATGGTAGATAATGCAAACCAGGCAAATCAAGAGAATTTAAAAATTCAGTGGGATAATTCACAACATCATCTTGATTCATAACTGTGTCGATGGACTTGTATGCAAAAAATTGAGTTGGTATTTTATTCAGAATGTCTGCATTGATATCATTTACGTCTTTATTTTTTCCAACCAATTATGATTATTGAGTTGTTGTGCTATATTTGGAAATACACTATTAATCAATTCTTGTTTTGATTGAGTCATTCGACAGAAATTGGTTGGTAGTGTTACTGAGCCAGTTGAATTATTAACATGTAATTTTCCATCTCCAATATCCAATAATTGTTTAGAAAATTCGGCTGCTGTTTGATCATTCTCTAATTCAACGCGAATATTTTTAGTTAGGGTTAGTTTTTTTACATGCCTCCACAAAAACGATGATTTCAAACACGCTTTCAATTCATCAGCAGCTGTAGATCGAGGAATAACAGACAATATTTGGCGAAAACCACCTGCTAATAATATCAAGGCACCACCAAAAATCCGTTGATTCCCACGTAAATCTTGCAACGTTCTATCTAACGCTTCCAAAGACTTTTTGTGAGCCATCGTACATTCATCCCAAACGATTATACTACATTTCTGCAAAACTTTTGCCATGCCTTAGAAATTTTACATGTAGGTGTTTCAGTAGCATGCATGTTCAATGGCAATTTAAGTCCAGAATGTGCAGTTCGACCGCCTTCCAATAAAGTTTCTGCACTTCCAGAAGAAGCGAGTGCCAATCCAATTTGGGATACTGATCGTATGGACGCTAGAAGTAATGAAATCAAAAATGTTTTCCAAGTTCCACCAGGTGCATCTAAAAAAACATTGCACCTCTTTCATTACGAACAGCATGCAAGATTGTATCATGTACACGCTTCTGTTTAATATTTAATTTTGGAACATTTGACCGCACAAATGCCTCCAATTCAACACAATCATAACATAATTCACGCCGCATTTCCATGTTGAATAAATCTTGCGCCGAACGATTATGTGCTATCATTCCCAACTGAGATAAAGCTTTATTTGCAATAATTGACATACAAACAAAATCTTCAATCAAAATAAGAGCTTCGTTGTGGATTTCCGGATTAATTAACAAATTTGGATTTGAATTAATGGTACGTAATCTACGTAAAATATCATCTGACAATTCATCTTGATGGTTGTGCCATAATTCAAGCGAATTTCAAGCGAGAGCCAATGATCGATTTGATGATGGATCCTTTGAAAGAGAAGCACTGACATTTGAATATGGTTCATTTGACAAATCTGCAAATGAAATACATCGAATTCAAAGAATAATGTAATCGATCGAATCATTTAAGCCAAACATTAATTGTACCTTTTGAAATAGAACTTGTGTCTTTGATTTTGTTAAATGACGAAGCAGAAGCATTCTTCTCTTTCTCATTTTTTTAGTCATATTTTCCAGACATAAGTTAGTCAGATATCAAACTTAAATCCAAATTATCTTCAACCCAATCTATACATTTAGATGTAGATGGTTTATCAGTTGAAGGCAGTACACTTCCACCATCCTTTGATTCAATATTTTTTTTCAAAGCATCCCTCTCTTTAACTAACCTTACAACAATTTCTTTAATATGGTCTTCCATCCTTTTTTCGATTGTTTCAAGTATTTTTTTTGTTCTATGTGATGCTTCTCGAACTGTTCCTTTTGGTCCTTTTTTTCTTTTTTAAGCTGTTCTTTTTTGCACTGCCATTGCTTGATAACTCCATCAGATTCTTCCTTATAATAACTTTTTTTGCCTTCCATTCTTCGCTATACTAAATCAAATACATATTAAATAATTGGATATATGTATCTACACATCTTAAAAAATAAATGCAATAACCTACTCAAGAAAAATTCACAATCCACGATTTTTAAAAATAATTTAGAAAACCATTTTACTGACCATAAAAATCTAATTGAGCTGAAAATTGAAACTTAAAAAAACTTAACGAAAAAACACTTGCTGCTGGAACGTTGCACCAATTAAAAAGAAAGTTTTTTCCACAGTCAAAGTGTCGAAAAATCAATTTGGAAGTCTTATATATTTAATTTATTTTATAGTGTGGGTTGTGTTGGTGTATTTTGATAGAGTTTCGCTCATTTTATATAGTTGTACGAAATCGAAAGGTATTTAGATTACGTCTGCTAATAACTTCGTTTATAATTATCTAATCTTCACGATTGAGGTATTATTTTAAATGTTAAATGTAGCTCGGATTACAAAACTTCGACTGGACCAATTATCAAAAAGTTTGTTTCTAAACCATCTCCAAATAGTCCCTTTTCATTTAAAAAAAATTTATAAAAATCCATCCAGCCGTATTCTAGTTATAAGGTCACACACAAAAGTTAAACTCGTTTTTATATATATAGATTATAATTCTTCACAATTAATATTATCTTGTGTCATGTTTCAAATCATTGGCAGTTCCAATCAGATATTACTTATGGATCTGACAATTTTACTAGATCTCACAATCGGCTGTACTAAGCTTAAGTAAATAAAAATATCAGTCGATTTAAAATCGAAACTGCTCGACGTAGATTCCTTCGTTTTGCACTTCGCGAGTTACCTTGCCCTGATTTGTTTGACCTCCCACCCTAAGTTCATCGCCTAAAGCTTATAGACTTGCAACCTCTCGATAAACGCAGAAAAGTGGCCGGCATTGGTGTTGTATTTTACCGAAAATATATGAATTCCATTTTAAATAAAAGATATTCTTTTAGAAGCGTCTGCCGTTTATGAAAGTTTATTAAGAAGTAACAGTTAATTCAAAATAAAGAATACAAGGAAAGAGTAATAAGAAAAAAGGAGGACAGACATATTTATGATAGAAGGATGCAAATGTATCCGTTGAATGATGAGCCCGTGTTGCCAATGTATCTTTAAGTGGTAGTAACAATAATTGTTTTTATGCATCAATTTTTAGCTGGTAATATCTCATCATCATCGGCTCGACAACCGGGTTCCGGTCCTGGCCTCTTTCAACAAGTCTCTCCACCTATCCCGGTCTCTAGCCGACGCCATCCAGTTGCGCACCCCAAGGCTTCGAGCGTCCTGGTCTACGCCATCTCTCCAGCGCAAGCATGGTCTACCACGCTGTCGTCTACCATAGAATGTACCACAAAGAACTTTCCGAGCAGGCTCCTCTTCGCTCATGCGAGCTAGGTGCCCTGTCCACCGGAGTCTACCGAGCTTAATTTTTGTCACGATATCTGCTTCTAGGTAGATTGCGAACAATTCATGATTGTACCGTGTCCGGAATCGTCCTTCCTCACATATGGGGCCAACAATTCTCCTTAAGACTTTTCTCTCGAACGCAGCTAAGAGGTTGGAGTGCCTTTTGCTAAGCACCCAAGTCTCGGATCCATATGTGAGTACTGGCAGGACCATGGTCCTGTACAGCAGCAGTTTTGAAGTTATGGTGAGATTTCTGGATTTGAAGAGCTTTGACAGACTATAGTAGGCTCTGTTGGATTTGAGAAGCCGCCCGCGTATTTCTTCTTCTATATTGTTATCGGCTGCTACTATTGACCCAAGGTATTTAAAGGATTGCACCACTTCAAATTCGTGCTCCGCTACCTTGATTGTTTGACTAACTGTTCCTCTCGCATTCGACGCCACCATGTACTTTGTTTTACCTTCACTAATGTGCAGCTCCAGATTTTGTGCCGCCTGCTCGATCTGGATGAAGGAATCGTGTACAGCTTGTTCGGTTCTTCCGATGATGTCAATGTCGTCTGCGCAAGCCAGTAACTGGCTGGACCTGTTGACGATGGTCCCTCTTGTTGCCGTGCCAGCGTCACGGATTGCTTTCTCCAACGTCAGGTTGAAGAGGAGGCAGGCCAAACCGTCCCCTTGTCGGAGTCCATTAAAGATGTTGATTTGCCTGGAATGAAACCACACTGATATTGTCCGATGACGGTTTTAGCGTATGGGGTTATCCGGTCTTGTAGGATAGAGGAGTGTATCTTATAGGCGGTACTCAACAACGTGATACCTCTATAATTGCTGCACGTTGTGACATCTCCCTTTTTTATGTGTGGGGCATATTAAACCTTTTCGCCATTCTTCTGGCATTTCTTCCTGCTCCCATACCTGTACTATAATATCATGAATTGCTTGACGTAAGGCTGGCCCGCCGTGATGGAATAATTCGGCTGGTAATATCTACTGCGACTTAAAGATCTATTGTATATTGATCAAGCATCTGAAGAACTCAGGGTGATTCTAAGTAATGCCTTCGAGAAAGAAGGGAAAAAAGAAACCACCCTGGTGGACGGTAGAACTCGGTTACTTGAGAAAAGAAACGAAAAGGCTTTTCAATGCTGCCAAAAACCACTAGAAATGAGAATGACTGGGAAGTATATAAAACCAGTCAGCGAAAATTTAAAGCAGAAACGGAACGAGCGAAACGAAGCTCATGGCGAACTTTTTGCAGTGAAATCGAGAGGACAAACGAAGCGGCTAGATTAAGTAAAACTCTCCCGAAGGGTTCAATCCCTCTAGGATCTCTTAAAACGCCCACTGGGTGCTGGACAGAATCTTGCAATGAGACTCTTGAGCAATACTCACTTCTCGGGCTGTAGGTCAAATGACAGCAACCCGGAAACAGAGTCCTACACGGAACACATTGTACCATCGGATATTATAACGGATGAAAAGATCCATTCCTTTTCTCCGTATAAATCCCTTGGCCTTGATGGCATCTTCCCAACGATGCTACAGAAAACGAAATCCAAATAATACCGCTCGTGAAAAATATATTTCTTGACAGTTTAAAATGGGGATATGTTCCTTTATCATGGCGTGAAGTCAAAGTGGTTTTAATTCCAAAAGCTGGCAAGCCCAGTCATACAGAAGCAAAAGATTTCAGGCCAATTAGTCTGACATCGTTTATTCTTAAAACGTTTGAAAGACTGATAGACCTGTACATATTCGTGGCACTCTGAAACTGGTTGATTTATCCCCAGCTCAACACGCCTACACAAAGGGGAAGAGTGTAGAAACGGCACTTCACAGCGTCGTTAGCACGATTAAGAAGACTCTCGATATTGAAGGAGCTTTCAATAGCGTGAACAATAAAGCAGTAAAGGCAGCTCTAGTAGACAATAAAATATATAATTCGATAATTCCTTGGGTTATGTGCATGCTAAAGAACAGGCAAATTAACTCAGAACTGGCAGGGATACAGATGAGAGTATCCACATCCAGGGGCACCCCACAGGGGGGAGTTCTTTCACCACTCCTTTGGGTGCTGGTTATGAAAGTATGGAGTAAAGGTAGTAGCCTACGCTGCCGATCTTGCGTTATTAGCTACAGGTAAATTCTTACCCACTATCAGCGAACAGATCGAATACGCCCTTTCTAAGGTTAGTAGATGGACTAGAAAGTGTGACCTGATGGTTAACCCGTCAAATATAGAATTAGTCTTCTTTACAAATAAAAGGAAAATATCAAGCTTCAGAATACCTTCAATTGAAGGCACCCCGCTGAAGATTTCAGACCATGCAAAATATCTTGATGTGGTTCTAGATAGGAAATTAAACTGGAGTCTTAACACTAAGGAAAGAGCGAAAAAAGGAATGATTGCATTCTGCTCCTGTAACAGAATCTTTGGGAAATCCTGGGGACCTAGTCCAAAAATTATCAGGTGGATGTATTTGGCGATAATCAGACCAATACTAACTTATGGTAATTTGGTATGGTGGAATGCAACGGAAAAAAGCCCGAACCTCAAAACTCTGACAAAAGTACAGAGACTTGCGTGCATTGGAATTACGGGTACCATGAGATCCACACCAACAGCAGGGTTAGAGGCGATACTCAACCTGATATCCCTAGATCTTTTCGTACAAGAATCCGTAGCATATAGTGCCTTAAGGCTAAGCCAGACTAATACCTGGAAAAACAGTGCAATATGACATGCTCAAATTCTTCAGAAATATTTAGGTGATAGTATCATTACAGATTATACAACACCCGAACTTGACTTTTCTAAACCATTCAAAACTGCCTTTGCAAGCAGAGAAGAATGGCTGAACAACCAACCCAGTGAATCAGCAATAGCAATCTATACTGATGGCTCCAAAATGGACACAGGTGTTGGTGCAGGTTTTTTTTCAGAATCTCTTGAGCTAAACAACTCACTTAGGCTCCCAGATCATACCAGTGTCTTCCAAGCGGAGGTCCTGGCAGTAACAACAGCTGCTAGACAGGTATCAATGATGGCGAATCCACGGGCTGATATCACCTTTTACATTGACAGCCAAGCGGCAATAAAAGCGATTTCTGCCACTGTGATAAAATCGAAGCTTGTCTCCTGCTGCCGCGAAGATCTTAAGGTTTTTGACACGCAGCACAATATTAGACTCTGCTGGGTACCGGGACACAGCGGCATACCAGGTAATGAAAATGCCGATGAGTTGGCAAGACAGGGATCAGCGCTTGGCGCTAGTCAAGCAGAGATGGTAAGTATCCCACTCTGCATCATTAATCAGAAAATTTCAGATTTAATCCTAAAGAAATCCAATGAAAGGTGGAGTCTACTTGACACCTGTGATAATACTAGGAAAGTATGGCCTTGCTTTAACAAGCAGAGGACTGACAAAATTATGCAACTTAGTAAGAAGTCCCTTTGCTCTCTTACGAGTATAATCACCGGACATAATTTATTGAAATATCATAAATTTAAAATGAAACTAAGTACAGATGACCTATGCAGAAGATGTGGTGATGAAGAGGTATATGAACACACATCTCACTTTCTCTGTCATTGCCCTTCACTATGCCACCAGAGAAGGAAATGGCTTGGTAGTTACTTCTTTGACAATTTATAAGATCTTTCTAATATTTCAGGAATTCACATATTGAACTTCGTCAATGCCTCAGAATGGCTTGACTTATTAACAGAACACATAGGTTTTTATTAGAAAAGAGTGATTACACTCAAGGCTAACTAACACATTGGATCTACATTGATCTAAGTGTGACGATATTGACATCAATTGTCAGCCCAACAACCTAACCTAACCTAAAGATCTACTGTGATCCCATCCAGAGTTAGATGAGTTGCTAACCCTACAGCTCTTCCTCGAAGTTTATCCTTTTGATGAGTTTGATTGTTTGGAGTACCTTCAGAGTGGATAAATCACTCTTTTCTCCTGGTAGGGTCCCAGATACTTGTTTCTTTGATGCATTAGTGCTTTGCATCCGCCTACTATGTGCTCCGGCGTTTCGTCATAAGTACTGCAGAATCTGCATGTGTGTGTTTTCCAAACCAAGAATACTTAAGTGTCTTGTCACTCAGGGGTCACTGTGTGAGGAGTCCCATTACTATATTCGTAGATTGTTCCTACTTAAGTTGATACAGTTCATGAAACGATCTTGGTTATAGTTCCCAAGAAGTAGGTTTGTTTGCGTGAGTTCTCGAAGTTCTTTCAAGTTTTTAGAACTTCTGGCCTTCTCCTTTATTTTGATTAAGTTTTTAATCCTGTTTTCTCTTATTCCCCACTAGGGCTCTGACCCCATTATAGAGGAGTGTTTGCGCCTATTTTTACTAGGGAGTCTGCCTCCTGGACAATTCCATGTTCAGGTACCCAATGAAGTAAGACATTATTGTTCTCCAAGTACGTTTAACCTGCCTGCACACTCCCACGTGGTGGCGTATGAGTTCGGTGCTTTGAATGCGGCTTGACTATTTGACATAATGGCAATGTGTTGGTTTCCGTAATTCCTATTAAGATTTTGACCAGCACCAGTCCCTTCTGTCGTTGTCGATCGATACGTGGACTCCATAATGGCATTGGCTTTGAGTGTGTATTTTTCTGTTTCGCCTACCCTATCTTTTTTGCAACTTAACTCCTTGTTATAATTTGTTACAAAATTGTGTTTTGTATTCATTCCATCCCTAGGAATTTCTATAAGGTTAGTTACTGCCGACTTTAAAAAGCAGTCCCTTACCCTGTCACTTAAACATTTTCCGATCTCATAATGGCTCCCTTAGAATCACTTGCAACTACTACATGTAATGGAGACAGATTAAGAATAACCTCTCTTTGCTTCAGTTATGCATAGACAAGCGAGCCTTTGGACTTTTCCTAGAACTTTACTACTGGAGAGAACTCAGTTCTTTTGTGCCATGCAACCGGTGGCCGTGGCGCGATGGATGTGTGCTCGCCTGTGAACCTCATGATCACAGGTTCGATCCCTGCCGTCGTCTATGTCGTTTTAATTCCATTAAAAACCTTCTAAAAATTGTCATCAATGGGTTGTTGGTTTATTCATTGCATGTTGTTCAGGCATAACACTAACAACAACATGTAATTGAATGTGAATTATAAGCGACATTGAAACAAGACACGGCATTCTCCGCTTTAGTTCAGCCGCCATCCCTGGAGATAAAATATCTGAGACAACAACCTTCAGTCTCAGAACATCGTGCCACACATCTTTCCTATCCTTCTTTCTCTTCCGTAACTTCACGCCCGCGCTGTGTTGAAACATTTAAAGGGTTATCATAATCCCTTGAGCGCGGGTAGATTATAAAAAAAAAAAAAAAAAAAAAAAAACCGCACCATAGGTAACGGTTGGTCTTACCATCATGAAGTACAATCACCTAAGGATATAAGGTTTGTACCCCCATGGTTTACCTGCAAGTCTCTTGCTTATCAAAGGGCTTTTATTAGAAAAAATGTCGCATTCGCCGAACCATCTAACAAAGGTCATTGTAACGGATAGAAAAACTGTCTCCTTTTCGCAAGAAGGTACAACTTGCATTCTAGTTTTTCGTTTGATAATTTAGTTGATTGGAAAGAAAATTTATACACTTTCATAACTAGTCTGATACAAAATAGTAGTGGAAGAATTCTAGCTTATTCTCCTTTAACCATGTATTAGATGGAGTTATTATCGTTGAATATTAATCATCTGATATCTTTTAGAAGATTGCATATTTCCTCCGTAAAAGGTGCCATAACCGGACTAACTGCAGCAGGCTACGAGAATTGGCGTTCACTCAAACGATTTCTGAACAAGCTGGAAACAATTCATCATCTCTATGTACTCGTATATTTCCTGCTCAATCCAAAAGACTTAGACTCCATTCGCTTCTCCGCCGGTAGCAACTTCAACCTAACCTAATGAAGATTAGGTCATTATTAAGTCCTGGAGAAAATAATCAACTATTTTGTTTCGTGGTTTTCATTTTAAGCGTATATCCGTTTTCAAAAATTGCTCAACCATTTCAAAATCTGGTGCCACTGTGTTTGAAAAGCTCAGCTTTTATTTTGGCAACCTCTGCAAGGGGTAGTAAATGCTGTGTAGTTACCTACTCTCTCAAGTATAATTCATGTACTCTCTCATTTTTCTTGAGATTTGAACTTAATTTTGGAAGTTTAATTCTTCATCCTCAGTATCGGCAGACAAAATTCCATTTCCACTATAGGGTGTGAGATAGACATACCAAATTATCGTTCGATAGATGCAAATATATCGGTTAAAGCTCTTCAGTTCTGTTTTGACCTGGAGTCCAATAGTTGGATGAAATTTCCTGCATTGTGTTAAATAATATAAGAAAAAAGACTTTCAATTTATTGTCATGTTTAAGTTGCTTTTAATTATCTCAAAGTGATGCTAAAGAAGTTAAGTGAATAAAAAGATATACGTAAATAATTTTCATGTGTTTACATGTCGCACAGGTGGGTGTAGTACCTGGCTTAAATGTACTTATACACTTTTTTCTCATGATTGGTGAATTATTTATTTCCTCTACAGAAGCTTTTATTTTTATTATACTCATTTGTTGAGATCTGGAATCTAATTAAACCACATGAATTCATAAGAACAATGATAAAAAATACTTCCTAGATATTACTTTTTTATGTGCTTCTGAGAAGATGCGATTTTTGCGTGTATAATAATAATAATATGAAGTGGATGTCGAAGTTTTTCCACATTGTTTATTGTTTACATGACTGTGAGAAGAATTTATTTTTACTTAAACGGGATTTACAGTTTACAGAATCAAGGAACCAATCCGCAATGATAATTTCTGCTGTTAACAGTGCGGTTCATATTTTCAGTATCACTTCCAATTTTTACAGTTTTACTTTGTTATGAACATAGGTATTTGTAAAAAAAAATCGAACTCGAGATTTTGATCAAAGTTGACATTAGTCCAGTCATTTTAGGCATTTTAAACCCCAATCTGCGGAAAAATTCCTAGTGAGCTGAATTTTTGTATACACCTTTATTACGGCATTGTAATGAAGATGTGAAAAATCGACATTGATATCGTGCCGGCTAAAAAAGTTATAAGGGTCAAAAGGTCACGAAAATCAGTTTTTTCGCAAATATCTCGCGATCTATTGCTCAGAGGTCAATAAAGGTCATTATAAAAATTGTTTATCGTGAAATTGTCTATAAAAAATGTCTCTTGCATTTTTCTGTAAAATTAACCGTTTTTGAAGTAGGTAGAGAAAACGACTAGAATGCACTCACATACGGTATTGTATACCCTACGGCGTATATGAAGGCGTAAACTCTATTGCTTTTTATTCATGTTTGTAAGTGTGTTGTTAGTAAAATCTACTACATACACAGACATATAGCACTAGTAATACTAGTATAGACAGGACATTTCGTGCCTTTGAATGCCTCAAAAAATGACTTAAATATGGCAAAAGTCCTAAAAATTGCATTTTATCATAAAACCTAAAATGCTAACTTGGTAGATAGAATACCTCTCATACCAAAAATAGAGGACAGGTAAATAGGTAGGAACATGTGTTCAAGTAAAAGGATAATACTTTTCAACTCTAAAAGTCACCAGATGTAGATGGTATCTTCCCAGCTTTCTTGTAGAAGGGAAAAGAAAACCTTATGCCCTATCTCACTAATATTCTTCGTAGTAGCATTGCGTTTGGGTATATACCAAGTATATGGAGAACAGGAAAGCTAATATTTATTCCCAAAATATAGAAAAAAGATAGAATATTAGATGCGTTCTTAGACATAGAGGGAGCCTTCGACAACACATCCCACGAGGCTGTAGGCACAGCTTTTGTTAGGAAATGCGTACCCATCACCATAACTAGATGGAAATGTTAGGCACTAAATATCCTGTCACAAAAAGGACAAAATGAAAAAAAAGTAATCACAACAAGAGGCTGTCCTCAGGGTGGTGTATTATCACCCTTGTTGAAGAGTATTGTAGTGGATGAATTGTTAGAAAATCTTACCTCCCAAGGTATATTCTCCATTGGATTTGCTGATGATGTTGCTATCATAGCCGTAGGTAATCCAAAGAGGACTAACAATTACACGGAAATGGTGTCTATCTGTAGGATTATCAATAAACCCCTCCAAGACGACAATCATACCATTTACAAGGAATAACTTCTGCCACATATGAATCCTATCCATCTAGCTGGTGAAGTGATTGAAACGCAGAGAGGGGTAAAATATCTAGGAATTCTACCAGATAGTAGACTCCTTTTGAAGAAACACTTAAAAGCTATAGTCGGGAAAGCCACAAAAGCCCTAATGATTTGCAAGAGACTTGCAGGCAAGTCATGCAGATGCAAACCAAACATCCTTAGCTGGATATACACTATGATGGTAAGACCAATCATAACATATGGGGCGGTTGCATAGCACAAGAGAACCGAATTATCAAGAACAAGGAAAGCTCTAGAAAAAGTATAAGGGCTCGCGTGTATCTGTATTACAGGAGCAATGAGAACCTGCCCTACCGCAGCTATAGAGGTTCTCCTCTATCTATCCCCTCTACACGAGACCATCAGAAGTGCGGCAATGGGAGTTATCTTGAGATCCTCGAAACAAATATCATCAAGTGGCACACTGATGGATCGAGTCCTAAGCAGAATAGTTTCAGATTTCTGAAACTGACTTCCATATCATCGCAATATCACTGAATCATGTTGAAGTCACAGTTTAAAAGAATTCTGATGACCTCGACTTTGGGAGCTGTTCTGTACACTATTAGGTCGATGGCATACACAATTGCCCGAGTTAGACTACCTATTAGATCGCTGGTGCAAATGCTGAATAGAATCAGCGAGTTAACCGCTCACAGCTGAAGACCATTTTTAATATCGAAGATTGCGGTATGCAATTGTTAATGACACAGAAACTGAAGATATCGACAATGAATGATAAAAAAAAAATTATATACTAAAGCTAATTTTTCTGTATTCAAATTGAAAATTATTCACTCGTAAATAAAAAAAACCTCTGATTACATATCATGGATTATGCCTACGGGGGAAACCATGTAAAAAAAAAACGCGCCCTGCATTCTACCTCGAAGGTGGTGAGGAAACGAGTGCATCGTCATAATATATTCGCTTTCTCAGCGCTCTACTCCGAAAACGGTTAATTTTACAGAAAAATGCAAGAGACATTTTTTGTAGACAATTTAACGACAAACAATTTTTATAATGACCTTTATTGACCTCTGAGCAATAGATCACGAGATATTTGCGAAAAACTAATTTTCGTGACCTTTTAACCCTTATAACTTTTTTAGCCGGCACGATATCAAGTCAATTTTTCACATCTTTATTACAATGCCGTAATAAAGGTGTACACAAAAATTCAGCTCACTAGGAATTTTTCCGCAGATAAAACCTAAAATGACTGGACTACATTACGATGATAGAGAACACGAAAAAAGTGGGTCTCGCAATGCTGTCTGTCTGCTCGACTATAGCCTAAACGGGTCGGCCGATTTTCTTTAAACTTGTTCGATTCTTCGATTATCGATTAATATTTTCCCCCACACATTTTTTTTTAAATCTAAAATAGCTGTAACTGGCATACGAGTTTTTTTTTTAATTTTTCTCCCGAAAACTTCCACATATTTTTCTAAAATAAATTCAAAAAATTTCATTTAGTTAAAGCTAGGTAATTCTTAAAAAAAAAAATCTGAAAAATGGATATTAATGGTACCCTCCTGGAACATATTTTTGTTTTTGATTTTTGATATTTTTTTGCTAAAGCTCCCAAAAACTTGAATAGAATTGTGTATTCAAATTTTCAAAAAAAAAATTTAAACTTGATAAATGAAAATTTCTCAGTATAATCTACAAGATATGAAAAGAAAAATTTATTTTACCTAAGACTAAAGATACCCACCATACAAATGTTAAAAAGTGGTTTTCAAAAATCGTATTTTTCTCGAAAACGGCGCCTAGGTGGGTGCTGTTATTTTTAAGTAAAATAAATATTTTTTCTCACATCTTGTAGATTGTATTAAGAGAATTTTAATTGTTAAGTTTAAAAAAAAATCGAGCATGGGCTCATCGAAATATTGAGTTTGGAAAAAAAATGAAAATGTTTTTAAAAATCCAAAAAAATTCTTATACACAATACTATTCAAACATTTGGGGAGCTTTAGCATAAAAAATGATTAAAATCTGTTGTACTATTTATAAATATAAAAATAAATACTTATAAAATAAAATGATTTTAGGGTTGGTAATATTAGTAAGCATTTTTTCGGAAATATTATTTATACCATTACCTAGCTTTAGTCAAATGAAAATTTTGGAATTTAAAAATAAATCTGTCGAAAAATTTTTGAAAAAAAAAAAATATTTATAAAATTTCGAAGAAAAATTCGTGTGGCTGGTACCGATATTTTTGGTCTTTAAAAAAAGGAAAAAAACGTATGGGGGAAAAATTTAAAAATGATATCTTACAAGTTTTAAAAAAATCGGCCAAGCCCTTTAGGCTGTAGTCTAACAGACAGACAGAATTGCGAGACACACTTTTTTCGTCTTCGCTTTGAAAAACTTTGGTCAAAATCTCGAGTTAAATTTTTTTACGAATGCATAACTTGCCTAATAGTAGTACCTATGCATATGTTAGTCACAAGTAAGAACTAGAAAAATATAAATGACACTTAAAATAAAATATTAATAAGCCTTAACAAACTAATTGAAATTAATGTTAAGATAGGTACTAAAATTTGCATTTTAATTGCTGAAAATTTGAGAAAACAAATTGGTCGTCACTAATTCTAATCCGATTATTACAACCGGCAAACTCTATTCGCGTTCCACATACCAGTTTTTGTCTTGTTGTTGATTTGCCCTCAAATGCTACGTAATGTGAACGAAATGTCAAAATGGACAAGTGTTCGTTCATTTGTTGTTGCACGCTGTACGCTCTAATTTCAATAGCCCATAAGCGTTAAAAAAACTCAAAACTTTCGATCTTTTAATCAAATAAAAATAAGATGGGATTAACCAAGTGAACTTAACTGTATAGCGAAGAGTGTCCTACCAGATATATTTTTTTTTTTTTTTTAACTCAAGCTGTGAGCTGCTTGTGGTTAACCATCGACTCTTTGAAAAATTACCCACTTCACAACAACAGCCAATGCCTGAAACTATAAAATTTTCGAATGAAAAATTAAATTGTTTATCTAATTTTTGTGTATTCGTTTGTTCTTTACTTTTAATTGTTATCGCAAATCTAAGACAAATTACAGATGGCTTATTTATGACCTAATTTTTTCTTCTACTCATTACAGGTTTGATAGCTTGCTAAGAAGAATTTTTATAAAAAAAGTGAAGTGCAAACAATAAAAAGAACAAAAAAAAAAACACTAAAATATATTTGGATACAAAAATGGGTGACAATATTATTGGGTCTGCAAGTTTCCTGCATTTGGGGGACGTTGTGTCTTTGTATGCTGAAGGAAATGTTTCGGGATTCTTAAGTACTCTTGGGTATGATAAATGAACACACGTCAAATGTGCTTCAATCATTTGAATTATTTTGATTTGTTTACTCTTTTCAATTTTCTACAGATTGGTTGATGACAGAACAGTTGTGTGCCCAGAAGCTGGAGACTTGAACTGCCCGCCCAAGAAGTTTAGAGGTAACGTATTTTGATTAACAATGTATATTATGTATATATATATAAACGTATATCTGTTTGTATTGAAAAAGTAGAAAATTGCCTGAATAGAAAAGTATTTGTAAAATAAAATCATAATAATTTTCATGTTCTCGTGACGAAAAAAGAAATAGGTCAATATTTCGGTGTGCTTCAATTATTTTGTATTGTTTTATTCTCCCACCAATAAAAAAGACACCATTGTTAATGAAAGAAAAGCTAACATGTTAACCTGCTGTCCTAATTCTCAATTAGGGATTGTAATGGGGTACGAAATGAGTCTTGTAATTTTGGAGATTGCGTTGTAGCATGTGTATTACAGTAAATTAGGGATGGCGGTTATTCCCAATTAACGGGGAAATCTACATATACTCGTACATATCATATATCTATCTAAGCATAAAATATCATTTATTTTTGAAAAATTGATTTTTATTTATCTGAGGAAATAGTCGACATTTTATTTTGAAAATGAATACCCAATCATTTGGAACAATTAATTAATGTGTTCCTTTTATTTTTTACTTGCGACTTATAGGTAGGTACTATAAGGCAAGTTATGCATTGGTAAAAAAAATCGAACTCGAGATTTTGATCAAAGTTGACATTACGATCATAGCGAAGACTAAAGAAGTGGGTCCAGAAGCGCAACAACCAAAAACGCTAGAGGGTGTCCAACCCAAAATAATCCAAATAACCCGAAAAATCCGGGGCGTAGCGAGGTGAAGCTTAAGAAGACGATGCAAACTGTTCCCAAAGCCATTAATCCCACAAACCCGGGGCGCAGCGAGGCCAAGCTCTCGAAGAGGATTTCAAAAAATTAATTTCAATAGCTCTCTGGATTTGCGGTGTCAACTTTTAAAACATTCTTACCCTTATATTACACAATCTTATAATCTAAAGTCGGAATAAAAAATGTATTCAAGTTAAAGACATCAAGCACTACATTTAATACTGAGATTAAATTCAGTTTTTTCTAATTTTGTTATTTTTTAAAAATCCAAAGACTTTGTTGCAAAAAATCGCTTCAAATTCATACTTTAACAAATATTTGGAATAATTAAAGCTAGCTTGTGTCGTCTTCGCAAGCTTGGCCTCGCTTCGCCCCGGGTTTGTTGGGTTAATGGCCTTGGAGATAGCTTGTGTCGCCTTCGCGAGCTTTGGCCTCGCTGCGCCCCGGGTTTGTCGGGTTAATTGCTTTGGGAATAGTTTGCATCGTCTCCTTAAGCTTGACCTCGCTACGCCCCGGGTTTTTGGGGCTAAGAATGTTTTAAAAATCGTCACTCGGGTGTCTATCGATTTCGGAGGGGGTGTCCACCGACCTCTGGGGGTGTCCGGACACCCTGGACACCCCCCGTTGTTTCGCCCCTGAGTGGGTCTCTCAATTCTGTCTGTCTGACTGTCTGTTCGACTACAGCCTAAACGGCTCGGCCGATTTTCTTTAAACTTTGTAGATATCTATTTTAATTTTTTCCCCCACACGTTTTTTTCTTTTTTTTTTTTTAAGACCAAAAATAACGGTAGATACCTACCATACGAATTTTTTTCGAAATTTTATAAATATTTTTTTTTTCTCAAAAACTGTTCGATAGATTTTAAAAATAAAAATACAAAAAAATTGCATTTAGTTAAAGCTAGGTAATGGTTGAAAAAATTTTTCAGAGAAATAGTTATTGAGGGTACCCCCCATGGAACCATTTTTTTGTTTTTGATTTTCAGATTTTTTTGGCTAAGGCTACCTAAAAACATAAATAGAATTGTGTACTAAAATTTTCAAAAACAAAATTTTTGGATTTTTAAAAAAAAACTTCAAAATTTTTTTTTTCAAAACTCAATATTTCGAAAACCCCATGCTAGATTTTTTTTAAACTTGATGAATAAAATTTCTCAATATAATCTACAAGGTGTGAGAAAAAAAAATTATTTTACCTAAAAATAAAGGTACCTATTATACAAATGCTAAAAAATTGTTTTCAAAAATCGTATTTTTCTCGAAAACGGCGCCTAGAATTTTATTTTTTTTCTTTCAATCAATTTTTACGATCTTTAATTTAATAAAAAAAATTTGAAATTAAGTTATTACAGCTTGTACCTTCCATAGAACCATTATTTCGAATTTTGAAATTCTCATTATCCACATAACGGATCTTAATGAAATTTTTTATAGAGAAGCTTCTAAAAAGTCTAAAACACATTGCATTTCAAAACTTTAAAATAAATATTTTTTGAATTTTTGAAAAAAAAAACTATTTTTTTCTCTTTTTGAAAATTCGATATCTCAGAAACGGCTTAGGCTAGGACCGCACTTGCGATTTTTCGTCGCGGCGATTAAAAAGTCGTAGTCGCTACAAATTATTGTCATGCACGCACTTGCGATTTTTTTGCGTGCGATTATTTAATCGCGAAAAATGAAACACACTTCTTATGTGAGTGCACGCATTTAGTGTGGCTAAAAAAAGAATCTGTACTTGACAGTTTCTCCAAAATTAGGCTCAAGGGTAAACTGATGGGCATTCCTAGAAGTGGCAAACAAAAATTTTCAATCTTTCAAATGAAGATACATATTTAAGATTTGTGACTTTTCAGCTTAACCACATCAAATAATAATATATTCCCCCTTAAACCGTCGATATTTCCCCTTTAAATATTCAAAATTTTGGCGAATTGGTCGCTGTCAAGAGCTTTTCCTTTTTTAAATTCGTTGTCATAATGGTTAGTGCGTTGGACTGTCATGCGGAAGGTCTCGAGTTCGATTCTCAGCCGCTGCTAGAAAGTTTTTTTCAGGGGTGTACTGCCTCTTGCGAGGAATTGAGAAATACTCCAAGAGTATCTCTTGTCATGGAAAGTGCTGCTCATTAGCCGTTCGGAATCGGCAGAAAATTGTAGGTCCCCTCCGTTCCCTGGTAACAGGCACACAGGAATGGTTGAGAGTTGTCAGTCACTAGGTTCTGGTTCACTCCGAGCTGTTGCACCACCAAATTTAATTTAAATTCATTTTGAAATCATGAATTTTAAAATATTAAAAAATCATAATAAGCATCAATATGACAATGAGTTTAGGTAAAACTCTTATCCACCTTAGAAAAATGGCGCTGTTTTCGCTAAGGAGGAGACTATACTACTCAAAAAACCCTAGTATAGATACTACGCTCATGCCATTTTGCTCGGCTGGTATTACCGTAGTATACCCTGACAGACTTGTGGTTCATTCGTATACTATGGTGTCTATACTAGATGTGTGTCACGGGTATTAGACAACGGCCGCCTATCGTTTTTATAACTCTCTTTTGAATTCTGTTCAAGAGACTGAAGTGGGTGTTTGGAGTACCTCCCCAGATATGGGAATTGTACTCGACCTTCGGAAAAATAAAGGCTTTATATATAATAGCTAATTAGCAGCGTTTTTGGCTACGTCAAATTTCAAATATATGTGATCACTCCACAAAAGATGGTCTGTGATGCACATACCTAGAACTGAAAGCTGTTCAGTCTCCTCGCTAAAAGTATGGACTAGCCGCCTGTCGAGATATGACAGCAAATTTAACATTTTATTTTTGTTTGCTTTATCAAAATTTAAATAAGAAATATAATAAAAAAAGTAGGTACTTGTATTTTTACAAATATGTAAAAAGAAAAAAGTGTGGATTAGACATTTTCTGTTTTAAAAATTTTCATTTATTATTGTCGTTTTATAATTGAAAGCTGAGTGGAAATAAAAAGAAAGTTTCCCCCAATGTTCACAGTCGTTCAGTATACTTTGAACTTCTTCAATATTTATTAGATTGACTCCATAATGACATGACATGAACCAAGAAAGTGGATCACATCTTTGTTTTCCTCAGTGTTGCATAGGCAGCGGATTGGTGAACTATCCTTACTTGAGTAGTTCTCCTCTCACTCGGATTACCATAGAAATTTGTGCGGTACTGAGTCCTAGGTTCACATAATTAATCTGTTGGTGATCGAGTTGTCAATACAAAAACCGTGTTGTAGAATTTTATGCTTGTGTAATATTTTCTATTAGTATTTCATGTTTCACATCAAGAACGAATTTTCAGGTTATGTTAAGCCACTCTGAAATATTATTTACTGTAAGATCTAGCAGGATGTTGTACTTAGCTGCGACATTTTCCCAGTCCTTATAAATCATTGTTTTTGTTCTAAGTGCCTTCCTGACGAGAACCTTGGTAAGTCTTGAATCGTCTGCCCCGTTAAGAACTTTGGTTACATAGTTCATGCTGAGTTGAAATGTGAAAACATAAAGAGGTGACATCCCACTTTCAATTAAGAGCATATAATAGGAACCGGTAGCCGCAGAATTTTTTTTTCAAAAAGAAACGCAATCATTTTTCTACATCTTCATGGTATTAACCTCCCCAAATTTGGCCACCATAGCACATTATGGAACGCATAACAGCTTCAAAAATTTGTACTTTAGATGGTAACCCAACCCTATAATTCGATATTAAGTTTTCCCAAGTTGAATTTATGGCTTTTTTCGAATCAGCAAGTTTTAATTTAAAATGTTGTTTGAAGAAGAGGTCATAATTTATTGTAACTCCCTCATACTTATATGATTTGACAACTTCCAGATCCTCTCCACCATATTTCCATTTTTCAAACCCAGCTAATCCGCCTCTTTCTTTTTTAAATACAAGCACTTTAGACTTTGGTGTGTTGATTTGTAAAATATTCTACTTGCAGTAATTTTCTAATTTATTTATCATAAGCTGAAGAGAGCTATGTGATTCTGGTAAGATTAAAAAATCGTCCGCAAAAAGCAATGTGTTGATTTTGGTACCTTCAACTGTGATTCCTCCTGGCAGGTACTCTGAAATGTCGTCCAGAAACAGTTAAAAAATTAGCGGACTTAGCAAGCATCCTTGTGTTACACCAATTTCTATTCCATCCAAGTCCGAAAGCTCTTTCCTATTCCAAATTGCAGATTTGTTGGCACTGTAGAGATTGGTAAGGGTACTTAGAAACTTAGTCGATACACCGATTTGGGAAAGTTTTTTAGAAAAGACAGTTCCTATTGATCGTATCAAATGCCACACGAAAGTCGATGGAAAACACATATAATTTTTTTCCTGTGCTTAAGTAGGTTTGTATTGATAAAGTGAAATAAAGTAGTCCTTCACAGATAACAGAGCCTTTTTTGGTGACTACAACGAATGAAGTTCTCTTACAAATTTTCGCAGTATCTGTAAACAAAAGCTGCCATCCCAGCTTTTCGTAGTTTTATTTTAACTATTAGAACATGGCATGGTAAATGCCGTTGTTGGTGGTAGCCTTGTTGTATACTTTTAGTTGAGAAATAATTGAGTATGCTGGAAAATCCATGGAGGAAAGTTTACTGTAGGGCTTATTATGATTCCAGTGATTTTTGACGAGCAAAAGAGTATTTTGGAGACATTTTTTTTCGTTTTAATAAGTTATTGATGTCATCGTGAATCGGAGTTGTGAATATGGTGATTTAGCTTTTCGTGACCTGGCAGTTAAGGAATTCGATTATATTTTTAGGTCAGGATGTCCGGCTTCGGTTAGGATGTTATTTGTGGGCGTTATTAAGAGTGCCCCTTTATAACCATTTTTTTTTTTTTTATTTCTGAAAAACAGTGAAACCGATTTTGATCGTTTTTTGTTTGCAAAAGCTTCCTAAAAGTATAGATAATATTGTGTATTCAAATTAAAAAAAAAATGTTAATACAATTTACAAGATATGATAAAAAAACTGATTTTATCTAAAAATAACGGTTAAAAAATAAAATAGCTTTCGAAAATTTTATATTTTCTATTTCTCGCGGTACCTAAAATTTTGATATACAATTTGTTTCTTAAAATTAATTTTTATGATCTATAATTTAATACAAAAATTTTAAATTAAGATATTACTGACTGTACCTGCCATAGAACCATTTTTTCTAATTTCTCATTATCGCCATAGCGGGTTTTAATGAATTTTTCTAAAAAGAAGCTTCTTAGAAGTTTGAAAAGCATTACATTTCAAAACTTAAAAAAAAAATATTTTTTAAATTTTTGGAAAAAAAAATTAATTAATTATTTTTTGAAATTTTGTTTTTAATCGTACAATACTACAAAATTAAAGCTAGCGTTCCAAAAAATTCCTAAAAATGTTTTGAAAATTTCGTATATAAAAGCTTATTTAAAAAAAAACACTACAATCGGTGCTTGGGAAATCATATAGCATCGTTTGCTCCTACTACTAAAAAAATTGTCTTAGTAATTTCAAAAATAAATTTTATGGTTATGAACATTTTGCTCTAGTAACATTCATTTTTAAAATTGTTAGTTTTTTACACATCAATAGCAAGTTCGTGCGATACAGTCGTGCATTTTATTTTTTAAATAGCAAGGTGCGTTTGTTATTGCTGGAACGATTTTGTTATGGATTTATTTTATTGAACGCCATACGTCTTCGTTACTGTCTTATACAGGATAAGGATCGTAAGTCACGACACTATTTGAAAATCTTATACATTTTTTTCATGACAATATATCAAAAAATTTGTCACGAAAACCTTCACAGTCGTTCCAAAATCAAAAAAAAAAAATAATTATATTTAAATTTTATCAAAACAATAGCGTTAAAGCGCATTCTTTTATATAAATCCAAGTTTAAGGATAAAAGTCACGAACAGTGATGTTACTTAGGTCCAGGAATCCTTAATTTTTTCTCTTTTAAATCAGTGTGAAATTTTCTCAACCTTGCGCGCATCGCCGCCGCTTGAATTTTGTTAGCAGTTCCAACATAAATACACCCTAAGTGATACATAAGTAATATATTATATTCATTGCTTGAGTAAAAGAACTTGTGGCTGTCGATTTATTTATTTCCAAAATATTATCTCCCGTACACTTTGTAAATGAATCATACTCCAACAAAATAATATGTATTTCTGTTGCATACAGGTTGCATATTCCAGTTGTTTTCCTTTAGCAGACTCAATCATTTGCCGTATTTCATTGTCGTCAAATACGAATCATGATGAATGAAGATTAAACTATTCGGCTTAGAATGACAGTGGTGATATATGTACATATGTATGTGCACAATGCACATATCTCTTTTTTCTTATGTTTGTGTATTTGGTTTGGTTTTTCTATAACTACTGACACTATTTGCAAAACTAACAGCTTTTTCGTTTGGTAAGCTAGAAGAACCTTTCGGAACTCCCCCATCTGAACTTTTTTGATTCTGAAGTTTTTGTTTTGTTGTATTTTCAAACGAATCCATCATCATCACTTGCAGATGACGATCATATAGCAATTATATATACTAGTCAATGGTGGATCCACAGGAGGGGAAGGGGGTTTTCGGGTCCGTACTCCCCCCACTTATTTCCCTTCGAGCTATATTTTGTGATTTCTTAGTTACCTTTGACTTACTTAACCCTACTTTAAAAAAAATCAATTAAAGATTTCTCCAAGTTCAATTAATAATTATACCTGAAAAACTTCAAATGCATCTTTATGAAGGAAATTCAGTTCAAGGTCGGCTAAATGTTCTAAACTTGTGCTATTTATCTTACCTTTCCAAAGCAAAATATATTCAAATACTATTAAATACTATAAAGACAACAAACAAGCCAGTGTTATTGGTATTTAAGTTGTGTTTTGAAGAGTTCTCCAAGAATTTCTTAATTGGAAAGTTGCATGTCTATATTTGTATATTTAAAGAAGCAAGACCATTCAGACGCTTCTGGCCTGCAGAATTTCGATGAGGGTAGTGACGATTCTCCCCTTTAATTTGTGATATGCTCTTCACAATTTTTGTTTAAAATAAGTAAATTTTAAAGAAAGCTGTAATTGTAAATTCAACTTTACCCATTTGTTCTAATTTTGTTTGTTTCAGTTTTGATAGTATTATCTAAATTATTATGTGCTTAAGTGATACCTGGGGCCTGTAACACAAAACTACAAGTACTTGTAATACAAGTGAATTAATACAAGTGTAACAAATTTCTGTAACACAAAGCTATAAGTTTGCTGGCTCTTCTACAAGTGTAATGAACGAACATTACAAGTGGGAAATTATATGATTTCCCTCTTTCTGTAACACAAAGCTACAAGTGTAGAAAAAAACTAGATCGTACTTGTAGAATAATCCACTCAATCTTACAAGTGATTCAAGACTTGTAGGATGAAGAAGATGTATTTAAATATACGAAAAAAACAGTATTTTCAACTAATTACCATTTCCATAATTTTTTTCTTCGTAGTTAAGATATTTTTAACCAAAAAAACAATATCAAATTGTGAATATATTTTTGTGTAAAGTGTATATTTGTGATCTTTTTTCAATAGTAAATTATTTCGGTAGTAATTGTTATACAATATATATGCAAATTTAGAGAAAAGTGTTATAGGTAATTTTATATACCTATACTTTATGGGGTTTTTGAAAAGTTAAACATTTTTAAATCTCAGTAAACTAAAAATTAAACATAACATAAAATAATACATTCTATTACTTTTCTTAGATTTACTTAGAAATAATTGAATTTTTATTTAATGATAATTTAAAAAAAAATTAGTACTAATGGAAAACGTATGAAATCTAAGCAAAATGACCCAGGAACATAACATGCTTAATTGTATTAAAAATACAATCCCAATCCAAAAAGGCACCAAAAAGAATGTTTTTTTTTTCATGGATTTTTACCAAGACGGCAATTACATATTTTCGAACGGATTCTTTATACTTTTTACTTGCGATATGGGTACTAGGGCAAGTTCTGCATTTGGAAAAAAATGGAACTCGAGATTTTGATCAAAGTTGAATTAAGATGATAGCGAAGACGAATAAAGTGGGTCCGACAATTCCGTCTGTCTGTCTGTCTGTATGTATCTTGATCTACAGCCTAGGCCACTGGAGCTATTTTCTTACAGCCTTATTTACTAACTCGTTTTAACGACCGAGTAAAGTTACTTCGACTTTACAACGGCTCTAATCCTGAAAACTTTATTTATAAGGAAAATGCAAGAGGAATAGCGGTGGAATAAACTTAAACTGGTTCATAGGAGGTTTATGGCCGTTTTAGTATCTAAATGTCATTTTGATATGACATCTTGTGAAATTTACAAGGCAAAAAGGATAGATATTTTGCATTAATAAATTATTTATATTTTCCCAACGCTCTAACAGTTGTACGGTATTGAGAAGGCAATGTGGTTGGTACATTCATTTATTGGATTTGAACTTTATACAATCCAATTTCCAATATGCATACAATGATAATAAAATGAATAATAATGGAAATCGGCTGAGGTTTGCTTTACGTGTATAATAAACAGAGTTTTAGATTGGTGACTTTTTTTCCCAGTTAACATAAGGAAGGCGTAGCTAAAACGGCTAAGAAAATATATTATAAATAAGGATTTGTTTGACGTGGCGTAAACGCGAAGTAAGTGCTTAGACTCGGTTTAACTATTCCGATGTTGAACCCAGTATTAGTGAAAAATAATAAATAAGGCTGTTAAAGTTCTTCAGTGATTCTCTAGAGGGGAAATTGAAATTTTTGTTAGCTCTCAAACTAACGGTAAACTCCATCATACAAGCGTAGTGCAAAATCTTATTTATCTCGAAAACGGCTCTAACGATTTTAATAAAAAAAAATATTTGTGATATTACACACAAGGACTAAAAAAAAAATATCGAGGCAAAATGTTATTAACGGTATCTGTCATAGAACGGCTTTTTGATTTTCGGCTTTCACATTAACGGCTCTAACGATCTTAACCAAAAATTTTCCGAAGAAGCTCCCTTAAGTTTAGAATAATATTGTATATACAAATATTCAAAAAAAAATTATTTTGAGTCTTAAAAAAATTACTTTTAAAATAAAACGATTTTTAAACTTTGTTTGCATCAAGGCATACTTTTGCGGAAATCAGACGGCAATTCCATGGATTTGAACATTATTATCTCATTAAGTCCATGTTTTATATTTACACATGCATAATTTTTAAATTCCAAAGAACATTTACATAAGAGCAAGTTCGTGTGATCCAGTCATGCATTTTATTTTTATTAAGATGCTATCACGTTGCTTATTTTTTTTTCAATGAGCACTTGTAAACAGTATGCCTACAAGTGTGTAGGGAAATTTTTGTTTTCTACAAGTGTAAGGTTTTTTTTGTGTTACAGAAATAATCTACAATTGTAAGATTAATATAATCCTACAAGTGGCTGTTGACTTGTAGACTTGTAGCTTTGTGTTACAGGCCCCTGATGTATCAAAATAGTTACATAAGTTTCGTAAGTTTATTGGTCGGACATTTCAAATTATCTGATGAATTAATGTAAAATTTATTTTTGTTTATTTTTCTATTTCGATTTATAAAAAAAAGATCTGATGAAGAACGTAAACACATTCGAAAAGTTGTACAAAATATAACATCTATTATTGACCTACAGCCCGCTTTTAATAGATCCAATTAAAAATCATAGAAAAGGGTCACGTTAATAAACAACAATTTTTAAATATGACAATCTATGATTGCTCCAAAAAAACTTTAAGAAACTATCTGTCGGAATAATCTATAACGCAATTAATCACATATTTTGCATTCAATAAGTATTATCAGATATCATCTGCAAAGTAAGCAATAAATTCATATTCAATTTGGTTATTTGTTTCCATAAGAGATCTTTCAAGTTCCTATATGCAGTCCAGTTTGTTCTTTTCCTGCACTTTCGTTTTTCTACTAAATATTTAATACTTATAGCTCTAAAAAAGTCAAGAAAGTCTGAAATGTTCTTAAGATCAAATGGCCAGTAAGTTGGTCATCCGAAAGAAGAGAAGTCGCAATGGGTAGAGTCATTTTCATTTTTAATTTCATAACCCTATTTCCCCAATGGGTTCATTAAGAATTGAAGTCGCCACCCCACCAATATACAAATTCTTCTTAATTGCTTCAAATTAAATTATTTTTTTTTCACTTATCATTTAAAACTGACTTAAAATTTTTTATTAATTTGCTTTTAGATTGTCTCATCAAAGTATGTCCTATGAACAGATATTCAGCGCAAAAACAATTCTGGAAAGCAGCAAAACAAAGTGGTAGTTCTAATACTGATACGAATCTCTTAACACGGTTGCATGTAAGTTTTCATTATACATTATTAAAATTATTGTACACTTACATAATTATTATATTTATAAGCATGCGGCCGAAATTGAAAAGAAACAAAATGAAACAGAAAACAAGAAACTCCTCGGCAGTTCTGTACAATACGGTAGTGTTGTACAAATGCTTCATCTCAAATCGAATAAATACCTGACAGTGAACAAACGCCTTCCATCATTACTCGAAAAGAATGCTATGCGAGTTTACTTAGACGCAAATGGCAACGAGGGTTCATGGTTTTACATAATGCCCTTCTATAAGCTCCGTTCGATAGGTGACAATGTCGTAGTGGGCGATAAAGTGATATTAAATCCTGTGAATGCGGACCAACAGAATCTCCATGTAGCTGCCAACTATGAATTGCCCGATAATCCTGGATCGAAAGAGGTTAATGTACTGAATTCATCAACATCATGGAAAATAACTCTCTTCATGGAACATAAAGAGAATCAAGAGCATATTTTGAAAGGAGGCGATGTTGTACGCCTGTTCCATGCAGAACAAGAGAAATTTCTAACCATGGATGAGTATAAAAAACAGCAACACGTTTTCCTAAGAACCACTGGCAGAACTAGTGCTACAGCTGCAACTAGTAGTAAAGCTCTATGGGAAATTGAAGTTGTTCAACATGATTCTTGTCGTGGTGGAGCTGGCCATTGGAACTCATTGTATCGCTTTAAACACCTCGCAACAGGATATTATCTGGCAGCTGAACTTGACGGAGATACTAGCTTTGAAGATACTTCTGATAGCGGAATGAGAACAATGGGTAAGAATTATAAGAAAACAGAATATGTAAAAACAAGTGTTTTCTTGTAGATAAATCCAAGGGAGAACAGTTCCGTCTGGTTTCAGTTCCTTATTCAACTGAAATAGCTTCAGTGTTTGAGTTGGATCCGACGACAATGACAAGAGCCGACAGTCTTGTACCCCAGTCTAGCTATGTGCGATTGAGACATTTATGTTCAAATACCTGGGTTCATGCGACCTCTATTCCAATCGATATTGATGACGACAAGCCTGTTATGTCCAAGGTTTGTACTCCAAGTTCAGAATTAAATAAAAAGTAATGTACTCATGGCTTAATTTAATCTTAAATTATTTACAGGTTTGCTGTTCAGCCATCAAAGAAGATAAAGAAGCATTTGCTCTTATTCCAGTTTCTCCTGTAGAAGTTCGTGATCTTGATTTTGCGAATGATGCCTGTAAAGTATTAGCAAATGTAACATCGAAGTTTGAAAATGGAACAATTTCGGTCAATGAGAGAAGGGCACTAGTTTCCCTTCTTCAAGATATTGTATTTTTTATTGCCGGAATGGAAAACGAACAAAATAAAACCAAAGCACTTGAGTTGACAATCAAAAATCCAATTCGTGATCGCCAAAAGCTTCTTCGAGAGCAATACATACTTAAGCAATTATTCAAAATTCTTCAAGGACCTTTTCTGGAGAAGGATGGGGAACCACCATTTCTTCGATTGGACGATTTAAGTGATCCCAAAAATAGTCCATATAAAAATATATTTCGCTTGTGTTATCGGATTTTGAGATTGTCTCAACAAGATTACAGGAAAAATCAGGTAAGTTAAGCATCGACTTAAGCATCATTAATTAGAAATTTATTTAATCGCTTTTTTACTAGGAATACATTGCAAAACATTTCGGACTGATGCAAAAGCAAATTGGTTATGATATTCTAGCCGAAGATACAATTACTGCATTATTACATAACAATCGAAAGCTTCTTGAGAAACACATCACAGCTTCAGAAATTGAGACTTTCGTTGGATTGGTTCGAAAGAATATGCTTTGCTGGGATTCCAGGTTCCTAGACTATCTATCTGATTTGTGTGTGTCAAATAGGAAAGCAATTGCTGTCACACAGGAATTAATATGTAAAAGTGTCCTGAGCTCGAAGAATGCTGATATTTTAATCGAAACACATGTCAAACGATCACCCGTGAAAAAGCAATCAAATCAGGATATTCCTTTGGAAACATTGGATGAAGATAATGATAGTCTATTGGTAGAAATCAATGATGATAATACAGTGATAAGTTCGAATAATTACGAAATTCATTTACAATGGAAAGGACAACCGGTAAGCAAGATAAATATTTAATCAAGTACTGGTCATAAGCAGAGTTACTAATTCATAAATAAAAAAATAAACTTATTGACTATAGGCATGTTACGTTAAGATTGTGTAATCTGACAAAGTGGATTTTAAACAGTTGGATACTTGTTAGTAGAGAACTAATGTGTTTAGTAGACTGTCGATGCAGATAACAGAGTTGACGTTTCAGGCTTATATTAAAGATATTGAGGCCATGAGTTAAAGCCCATTTTTGTGTTCAAGTTTTTTGGGATATTGTTTGTGAGTATACGTATGTATGTTTACATCATTTGGTAAGGTAAAGTTTGAAGACGCTAAGAATTTTGTCGTCAGCAAAAAAATTTTATGGTTTAGAAGTTTCAGACAAAAGATAATTGATGAATATCAGAAAGAGGGTCGAGACAAAACGGAGCCAAAACTGCTGGCCTGTTTTTTACATTATGGACATATACAGCACATACATTTTTCCTAAGCTGATAGATCGAGAACTTGTCCGATGTGTATCAATGGTTCCTTTTCAGATTTTTCAGGCAGAAAATGCCATTATGACATGTGAGATAACCAGGTGATACTTAAAGCTTATATGTCATTAATTCTTAACTGGTATGGGAGTGTATGGGCCGGCTAAACGACCTCGGCAAGAATAATAAGGTCACACTTCATTAGGCACCGGGACACGCAGATGTCATGGAAAATGAACAATTTGGCAAAAAAAAGGAGCAACTAAAACCATAACGTCAAGAAGAGGTGTAAAATGAGCAATCTATAGATCGCAGTACACTTAAACGTCATAAGTATTCATTCATTCAAGAGGTTTGATTTAGAAAGTTCACCCAGTTCGTTGATAAAGGACTTCGACAGAAAAGTGGATTTATCCTCCTTTTGCAAACTTCGTTGGCACGCACATTACATATGTGTATCCGGATCATGTGGGTTGCCATAGAGTTCTTACCAGTTAAAGTCCAAATCAAGAGATACATTTAATTAAGATTTTCTTTTAAGTGTCCGCTAAAAAATTCATCTTCACATCACAATTTGTGATTGTTGATAGGAACACATATCATTAGCGATTTTGAGTAAATTTAAATTATTATATTCTTTTCTTTGTCCATTCCCCCAAGTAGAGATTTTTTGGTTAGGGAATTGTTGAAACTGCCGGTTTTTTATCTGTGAAGTATGCGTTTGTACGTGCCAAAATTCGTAAAGTGTTAGCACTTCTCTTTGAACGGCACTGCAGAAATTAGAAGGTTTTTCGTTTATATAAAACCTTCCTTAAAGATCGAAACATTGTTTGCGTTTATAGTTCGTATTTTTGCTAAGTTCTAGTATTGCCGAGTTTATGACCATGTTTTGTACTCTGCAGTTTGTGTAGTATAATAGTAGTTGTGCCATTATACACACGTTGTGCCAATACATGCCAGTGTCTGAATATTGATCATGGTTGGTGAAATACCTCATTTCATAAGATTCTAATAGTCTAATTAAGTAAAAAAAAAAGTCAATAAGCCCAATTTGACAACTTTTGCATTCCATTAGGCAAATAAAATTTGTTTATTTTTTGATTTTATTTACAAAAAATACAAATTAGACAATAGGACTCAGAAGAAGACGATGACCATAAGCAACCTTCACATAAACTTCATAATTTCATATAAAAAGGGGCGACATCTGTTAAAAGACATAAATATGTCCATCCTAGACACCAAGTTTAAATAGTTGAAAGGAATTTTCAAAAAGAGAAGAGTTTATGATTTATTTCATATATTTAACAATTATACTAAATAAACAAAAAACTACATATATTTTCTTCAATTCAAAGAAATCGAAATCTATGGCAGAATTGGCAAGCTCATCATGCCAAGGTAGAACTGAAGAAGGTGAAATTCTCAACTACTATCGCCATCAATTGAACTTATTCTCGAATATGTGCCTGAATAGGCAATATCTCGCATTAAATAATCTCTCACCGCAGTTAAATATCGATCTAATTTTAAGGTAAGCTTATAAACTATAATTTTTGTTGGTAAAATTATTTAATAACACAATAAATGCATTTCATTTATATTCAGATGTATGGCAGATGAAACAATTCCCTATGAATTAAGAGCATCATTTTGTAGACTTATGCTCCATTTACATGTTGATCGTGATCCACAGGAGCCAGTAACTCCTGTTAAATATGCCCGCTTGTGGAGTGAAATTTCATCAAAGATGTCTATTCAGGAGTAAGTTATATATTGAACTTATTACGGGAAATTAATTTTGTATTTTTTATTTCAGCTATGATTACAAGAAACATCCTGATTGTAACAAGGAAGCAGTTCGTGCTAAGTTTAACACAACGATTGTCTTTGTTGAGAACTATTTATGCAATGTTGCAGTTAAGGCGTGGCTTTTCACTGATCAGGAGCAAAACAAATTGACGTTTGAGGTAAATATGTTTTATGTTTTTTTTGCCGATTTTTGTTTTAATTAAAATTTTGTAGAAGCTTTATAACAATAAGACATATTTGTATGCTAGTCTAAATTAAGAAAAAAATAAAACTCATTTACTTAGCAACAATTTTTACATCGACCAGGAAATAATTAGCGCTGAAGTGCACCGTTTTGATATTAAAACTCGTTTGAACCTATACAAGAAATGAAATATGGTTAATTATGTACATTTTCTTATGGATTCGTCCAGTTTGAGTTCAATTAAAAAAGAAAGGATGCAGTAGGTTTTAACGTATCTTTTTGTTGTTGTATGACGTGTGTTTACCTTAGCACAAACACCAGGAATCAGATCAGTCACTTAACCGGACCACTTACTCAACCTTTCTTGAACGTTACCAAGTCCCTTTATATCACCTCTGTAAGAACCCTTCTAGAATATGCCTCCCAGGTCTGGTCACCATACCATCAGATTCAAATTGAACGTATTGAGGCGGTTCAGCGTAGATTTTTATGATTTGTGTTACGTTGCCTTAGTTGGGACGACCCATTCCACTTACCTCACTATGAAAATCGTCTAAAACTTATATATATTCAAAGTTTATACCGACGTCGTCGTGATAATACAGAAATTATTTTTATATGCCAGCTTTTGACTGGTGGCATCGATTGTCTAGCTCTTTATGAAAAAATTAAATGAAACGTAAGCCAATGTCATTTAAGAACCATATCACTTTTATATATTCCCTTCCATCGAACTGAAAACGGCCAGAATGAGCCGATGACTAGAATGCTTCGAAAAGCTAACAGCTCAACCATTTTCGATCATAATCTCTCCAAATTCTGCCTTCTACGCGCTCTCCTAACCTAACTCTTAGTCTGTTATGTCCTTATTACCTGGCTCCTCAGTTTTAATTTAGTCTTAAGATTTTAATTTGTATTCTATTTTTAAGTATGTCACTTGCTTGTATTAAGCTTACAATAATAATAAAAAATTTATAATTATCCATTTTCTATCATATTATCAATAGATGACTATTTTTCGTTAAATATTAAATGAAACTTTTTGATTTGATTCGTTGCTTTAAATAATTTGCATTGAAAAAATGATATAAAATAAAAAAATATACAAATTTTATTTCAAATTACATTCGGATTTGAAGAAAAGCTCGTCTATTTTTTTTTTACAAATTATTTGTATAGCTTTAATAGTAAAAAACTAATGAAATACGTAGTTGGCTTAAGTATATCCACTTTTAAGGTAATTTTAAATAAATTAAATACAAATTTAGGAATGCTTTAAGAGAGGCTAAAATAACTGTAGTGTATTTTGATTTAAATTTTTGTTTGTATGTAACGGAAATTTTATTTTTGCTTTTAGGTTGTTAAGCTTGCACGAGATTTGATCTACTTTGGATTCTACAGCTTCAGTGACTTACTGCGTTTAACTAAAACATTGCTTTGTATTTTGGATTGCGTTTCTAATAATAACACAAGCGCTAGTTCTCGTTACAATTCTAATGACGTTCAATGTAAGTAATTTGTTTGCTTTGTATGCCAGTTTGTACTATTATATATTTTTGCTCAGCCAAAAAATTGACTCTGTGGTGTTTACTAGGCTTATTTCAATTAATTTTTATTTGTATGATTTTTCGTTCGGTTATTAGTTCTCAATCAATAAATATTGTTTTTTTTTTTATAAGAAGTCTCGTTTGTTTTTAATGAGACACAATAATAGGCGACGAGTGAAGAATAATCAATCTATGTGCATTCAACATTCAATATATAAGTCTTAAGAAAAAAGGAAATTCAAAACGTTGCTGAGTTTTTTTTCCACGTTACAAAGAAACATTCTTGATTGTGAATTCAGTGTCTCATGTCAATGCAAGAATACTGTTTCAGAATTACGTCAAAATTCAGAAGTTTCCAACATGATGATGTCAACAAAATTTCAGGCTCGAGAAAAAAGAGTCATTAAAGATTCAGATATCCTTCAAAGCAGTCAAATCTTAAACTCTTATTCTAATTTACTATCTCAAAACATCAACTACAAATCCCTGAAAATAGAAAACTGCTGCTTAAGATGTAGATGAAACAATCACAAAGTTTCCTCTTGCCGGACCGACATGTCTTAACTCAAGTGTAATTCTTCCAAAAGAAAAGGTCATGTTTCTAAAGTACATATGTCTTTCAACTCTTTTATCTAAAAATAAAACTCCAACCATCCGAAAAATGCCATTAATGTTGAAGATTGTTCAGATAATTCAACTGAACAATATGGTCTCTACTCAAAGTGCTCAAAGTAATTTGCAACGTCTCAATTTAAAATAGTAGATTTATTCGAAGTTAAAAATTGCGACAAATGCCTCATTGATGTAACAACGGAACAGAATTTCGAAGTAGACTCAAGTGCAAAATACTCAAGTAAATTTCGGCGTCTTAACTAAACTTACCTTTGGAGAAACCTCAAGTTGCATTTCGCTCTTACTCAGGCGATATTATCAATCTTTTAGGCAAATTATCGCTTAATAATGCATACGGGAGGAAAGAAATTATTGGTTAGTTACATATTGTTCCAAATGGTCACGATGCTTTACTTGGTAGATAGACAATGGATAAGAAGTATAGGTATTGGATTGGGCTTAAGAAAATTGATTCAAATACGTCGAACCTGTCACCTGATTTTCAAATTCAACACAGTTGCTCAATTGATAACATTTTAAATCGATTTTCTTTTATTTTTGAAGAGAAAGTTGATTTTGTAACAGATTTTCAAGTTTCACTTCAACTCAGAAAAGTATCCAAACCAATTTTTAATCGAGAAAGAAACATGCCATATGTTCTACAAGAACAAGTCGATAAAGAAGTTACCTTACTTGAAAAAAAACGAAATTATTACGCTAGTTTTCGCAAGTGATTGGGGTTCTGTCCAACTGCAAATTAAAATTGTAGTTATGGACTATTTAAAGTATACAATTCCGCGATAAGTAATTTCGGTCTGCTAATGTTTGCATATTTGGCTACTTTAACTAACTTTATTCCTGTTCTGGAGGTGTGTTTTTTTAACATACTCGTATCATACCCTTCGAGAAGATTACTTTCTATTTCAATTCTTGAAAGGGTTGTTGAAAATGTTGTGCCATTTATCGGTTTAATTTTATGATGCCCTTTTAACGTAGACTTGTTCAACGGAAGGACTTCTTTCCAGATATGCCTTTATTTTTCAGTAAGTAGCGCAGCTTCAAAGAGGGTCTGTGGATTTTCTAGCATTCTTTTCTTGAAACTTTTCAATAAGTGGCACTTCACAGAATCTGTTGAGCTGACCTCTTAAGAGGGTTGATTTACTTGTTAAGCTGGTTTCCTTTCGGATTACCATGTATAGCCTTTTGTATTGCTCATTGCATATGACAAGATACTAAAATCCACTTTTCGTCTCCAACGACGGGCATGATCGGGAATATCGGGAATATTCTTTAATTTCAAGCTAAATCGGGAGGTGATTACTAATGATAATCCTGCTTTACTCAGTCTTTACGAATATTCTTATAATTAAATTTACATTTAACTCAAACTGATGTTATTAATTCTTCGTATTTTGTCTATTTATATTTTTTAGCTGAAGGTGGCGTTCTTCGTTCAATAGGTGACATGAACACTGTCATGACATCGCTTGCACTTGGTCCAATTGGATCTGCCATGGCTACGCCGACAATTCAACAGCGAAAATCCATCAGTCAAATGAAAGAGTACCCACTTGTAATGGATACAAAGTTAAAAATAATCGAAATTTTACAATTCATTCTTGATGTCCGCTTGGATTATCGAATTAGCTGCTTATTATCGATTTTCAAACGAGAATTCGACGAGACTGAAACACAACCAACCGAATCGATGATAAACGCTCGTCAAAAGAACATTGATCTGGAATCAATTGGCATTCAAGCTGAGGGAATATTCGGCAGTGATGGTGATGTTGCAAATTTGGATCTTGACGGGCAAGGTGGTCGAACATTTTTGAGAGTATTATTACATCTCATAATGCATGATTATCCTCCATTGGTTTCTGGAGCTCTACATCTGCTGTTTAGACATTTTAGCCAAAGACAAGAAGTTTTGCATGCTTTCCGTCAGGTAAATTTACTATTATTTTGTTTTTTTTTTTTTTTGTTTATGGTATTTTGTAATATACATAAATACAATTTACAGGTCCAACTTTTGGTTTCGGACAGCGATGTTGAATCGTACAAACAAATCAAGTCAGATTTAGACATACTTAGACAAAGTGTTGAAAAATCCGAGTTGTGGGTGTATAAATCCAAAGCAATGGAAGAGAATTCGATGGTAGTTCCTGGTAAAAAAAAAATATATATATTCTCTTTTATCATTATAAATAATAATAATATTAATTCTAGTTGATCGATCGCTAGAAAAATCACTTGAGACTAACCTCAGTTCGGAGTACAGAGCATCTCTGAGCTTAGAACAACTAACAGAGTATCAAAAAGTGAAGGACATTCTTATTCGAATGAATAAGTTTTGTGTAACCAGTGGTGAGTGATTTTACCTCTCTGACCAACTAATTTCTTTAGCTTAAATTAAGGTTCAAACGTTAAACCGCGAAAACATGAACAACGGCTTTTGAGGAATGTTGGTGTCCATACAGTGGTCTTGGATTTATTACAAAATCCCTACGATGAAAAGGACGATGTACTCATGCAAGAACTAATGTGTTTAGCGCATGAATTCTTGGAGAACTTTTGTCTTGGCAATCAACAAAATCAAGTGTTGCTGCATGATCATTTGGATTTATTTCTGAATCCAGGAGTAAGAAAAAAAAATAATATTTTTATTTAAATAAACTTCGATGTAGTCGGTGTATTAAACAAAAAACTATTAAACATTTCTAGCTTAAGTGGTGGAATGACTTCGAGAAAAATCTATGAAATGTGAGGCTTTAAATGTATTTTGTGTGTGTGTGTATGTGGGTTTGATAAACAATAATATGTAGTCCCCCTTCTTATTGGGTGTTTTCTGCAAGTCTTGTGTTTTCAATTAATAAAAACGTAATTGTTTTGTGCTTTTATCATTTTTTTTCTCTAAAGCTTTCATTTGACCTTTGAAATAGATCAAAAAATAAAAATGTGTATTTTTAGTTATTCCCATATTAAAACGAAAAAAGACAATTACTGTTTGGTAAAAAAACCTTCTGTAAACTTTTTGTCTTTCCATTTGATGTCAGAATTAAAAATTATTCTTCCGAATTGGAAAAGAAACCCAGAAAATAATTAAATTCCCAACTCCATTAAATTTGTCCTTTCAAAACTTAATAAAAAGCATTGATTTCAAAAAACATTTTAGTACCTTTGCACATACAAAAGTTTTATAAAAAAAAATTATAATCCATAATATTGGATGTTTTTAGTATTGCTAAAAAATGCATTATATGCATCAAAACGCTAGAATGTTATATTTTCAAACTAATATTTTCAAACCAATATTTTTAAATAAACGAATACTTTACGGACTTACGGCGATTATTTATTTTAATTTTGATCAAATTTATATTTGATATTGCCTGACGTTTCGACAGGGTTTGAGACGTGACCACGACAAGTGAAACCCTGTCGAAACGTCGGATAATTAAGTTTTCGTTCATTTAAAAATGTCTCAGTACCATGATAAAAAAAGTCTTAAATCTATAATTCACCAATATTCGAAAAGTGAAGGTAACAGTTAAATAAATTGACGTCTCCATGATCAGATGATTAAATTCGGTTGTATCTGATTACATGATAAACCAGAATATACATATATGGGTGATTCTACAAACGATGGAATTTTCGGTGGCCCAAGAAATATTTTAAAATCTGTTCAATTATTTAATCTGATTTTTTTTTATAAAATTAAATCTTGTTGATATCTACTTGGCCTAACAATATTATTAGGTTGACCTTATTTTATCTTGCTCAAAAAATTCTTCAAAGTGTCTGATTCTCAGTCCCCTGACGTGTCCCCAGTGCGTTTTCTTAAAGAAAAATTATTACCGTTCTCTTATTTCAGGTCTCATACTAAAATGAATCCCACCAAAGTTACGCTAAATAATACATCTTTGCTACGAAATAGATAAATATTTTTTAGTAATTTATTTTATTACAAAAAAACTTGATTAAACTTTGTCCCCCGCTTTTTGTATCAGTCCCCTGGTATATTGAAACAGTCGAAAAAATCAATAACTAGGATATCGATCGAATTTCCAGCACTGGAAATTTTAAGTACCAAATCTCCTTACAATAAAATTGTGGTGCAAATCGATTCTGTTTCTTATGTTAGTATTGTGAAAAAGACATTTGTGCAAGAAGTCGTGGATTGTCCCTTAAGATTATCAGTCCTTTGGTGAGGTTTTACAAAACAAATTTATATGTAAGAAGGCATATTTGTTAGAAGTATAGAATAGGTTTAATAAAACTGTAATATTATATATATATATATTTTTATTTTTTAAAGTAAAACCTTAATACCTTTTTTGCGCAAAAACCATGAAAAACCTCAGTCCCCTGGTTAATAAATGAGCAAATGATATTTTATTCAGAAACTTGAGAAATTTTTAGTTATATTGAACTTCGAACTTCATTGCGAAATATTTTTAAAATTTTTAAAAAGAATATAATTTATTTTAAATTGATTTTTAGAAAAAAAAATATTTAATTATAATATATTATATTCTCTTAATAAAATGCTAAATAATATTTATTTACCATGAATTTTTATGTTTATGAAGAATAATTAAATTTAATTTCTATATTTCAATGTGTACCCAAGAGAAAATAAGAAAAAAAAAATAAAGATTTATTTAGTTCCCTTAAAAAAAACTCAGTACCCTTTTTCAAAAAATGTCCTTAAAATCGTCAATTTTTATTTTTTTAACTGGCCGCTTTCAGCATCGCAAAGGGACGTCCTAATGATCATCTAGAACAACTCTAACGGCTTTTGGAATCCAAAAATGTCGTGCCGAAATTTTTATCATTTTATTCCATTGTTTGTAGAATCACCCATATGTATTTGTTGAGGGGAAACAAAAACTAATCTTGAGCTTTTGATTTCCAAACCCTAACTATTAGCAACTTCGTTGTTGACTCTAAATAATATCCCTGAAGTGTGACACCGACACTTGCATCATGAAACTTTAGTCTATCTTGGAAATCTTAGTAATGTTACAATCATTTCACCTCTGGAAAAAAGAAGTTTTATTTGCCGACTAACTTCAAGCTTCTTATCTTTTTTAGATGAAAATAACTTTGGAAGACAATTATATCGGGTTTTTCAATAAGAGCGCTACAAAAGTTTTTTTTTTAATAAAACAAAAACGGTTTTGGATATCAATGAAATTCTTTATTCCGGTGAAAGTACTCGTACGTTCGATGCCATTATGTATGGAACTCGATTTATTTTGCATGGACACCACGGGCACGCTCGCAGAAGTTCAGACGCTGAACCCAATTTTCGACGGTTTTCAAATTCGCCACAACGACGTCACAGAGATGCCCAACGACGTGTGAGAGACACATTTGGGCTTTCTGCAACTGAAGCCTCAGCAATATTCTCGACACTACGGGCACTTCTTTGTCTCACTGGCACGGGAACATTTTATACTGTGCCTGTGGATTCAAATTTTTCCACTAGACGCTCAATTGTTGATCTGCTAGGACGATTATGACGACCATAAATTGGACGTAGCGCTCTTAACGTTGAGGCCACTGACTCCGAATTTCGGTAGTAAATTTTAATAATTTCAAAATATGGCGTCGTTTGCTGACAGGGACAGCTCTACTTTTGTAGCGTCCTTGTTGAAAAACCCTTTACTTCTGGCGCTGACAACTCTGTTGTCACTGCGAAATTAGTTATCTCCTCCCTAAGCTTGTAAACTAATACACTTCATTTTCTCTTAGCTTTGGTTGTTAATACAGTGAAATTCGCATATAGTGACTTCGGTTATAACGACATTTCGGTTATAATGACGAAACTTAAAGCTGAAGTTTGGTTTGGCACTAAATTGTTACTAATATCTTCCGGTATAACGACTTCGGCTATAACGACCATTTCGGTTTTAACGACCATTATTACGGGTGTTGTTTGTCATGAAGTTCGGATATAACGACCGTAAACAAAATACAAGTGAATTTTCCCAAGATTATTCCTTTTTCATGTGCTGCGTGTCTAGACATGATACAGTTAAGTTTATTTGAATGCAGCAAGAGTTTATTTTGTTTGGAACAAATTTGTGTTGTGTGTTATTTTTCATTGGGAACTACTAAGTTGATGTAAGGAAAGAAAACGATATAACAAATATTAAAAATAAAACTGTTTCGATCGGATATAGCGACATCCGCTTAAAACGACGGAAAAATTTTTCTTTTAGCCACCATAATAAACTTTGGTAACATTTCTTACGTTTAGCTTTGACTTTTTCAATTTCCCTCAAGGCGTTCTCAGACTGTATTTGAACAATTTGATCGTACTTTAAAGTTTCATTTCGGCCTTTCTTTAAATCTTTTGGTAAACTTCCTAGCTTCATTCCTGTTATTTCTTTTCCTCTTTTTCATTCTCTTGAATTCTTATATCTATCCTTCGAACATCACTATAGACTTATTCTTAAATATTTCGAAACAACTTTCCTTAGAACTTCTGAAATAGCGTCATGTAGCGAAAGAATAGCACATTTTACTGATTGACAATCACAAAAAAACACGAAGGTACCACAAATATTAAAGGAAAATCAGAAAAATTTAAATCCATAGAATATAATCTTAAAGCATGCTTTTATATTTTTATAGAGGTGAGCTCTACGAGCAATTTAAAATATTGCTCATATAGACTCCATATAACGATAATGTTGTTACAAAAATTATGTAAATAAATTTAAAAATTTCATATTTATCACTTTTATTAAAACCAGTACATATAAACCGTGATAAGAATATTCATTGAAAAAGATTATTGTGTTTCTGATGTTCCGCAACAAAAATGCCTTTCATAAATCAAGTTTTATTTCCATCCTATCATTGCTTTTATTTAAGTTGGATATTGTTGTTAGAAAATTAATGGTTGTTTGTTAAATACTAACTAACTCTAAAACCCAAAATGTAATAAACCCCATTCCCGGGAGTTTAATTTGGATATTTGGATGCTAACTCCTTTTTTTTATGAATAAATCTTACTTAGTATTTTCTTAATTTAATGCATTTTATAAATCTTGTAGATATTGGAAGCAAAAACCGTGTGCGCAATCTTCAAAGACAATCTTTCGCTTTGTAACGAAGTTACTGACAAAGTTGTTCAACATTTCGTTCATTGTATTGAAATCCATGGCCGACACGTTGTTTACTTACAATTTCTTCAGACCATTGTCAAGGCAGAGAATCAATTTATACGCAAATGTCAGGATATGGTAATGCAAGAGCTCATAAATGCAGGCGAAGATGTCCTAGTCTTCTATAACGACAAAACATCCTTCAATCAATTTGTCACTATGATGCGAAACACAAACCGAGAACAGCCTCTGTCTGATGAAAATCCACTAAAGTATCATGTAGAACTAGTGAAGTTATTGGCGTGTTGTACTATGGGCAAGAATGTTTATACCGAAATTAAGTGCAACAATTTGTTGTCGCTCGATGACATTGTAACAGTTATATGTCATCCAGATTGTATACCCGAAGTCAAAGAAGCCTATGTAGACTTTTTAAATCACTGTTATATAGATACCGAGGTCGAAATGAAGGAAATCTACTCGTCGGGTCATATGTGGAACTTGTTTGAGAAATCATTCCTTGCGGATATAAATCAGCTGATCATCATCATACAAGTGGAACAAAATAAAGCTTTGATAAACTATGTACTGACTGGAGTTATGACTATCCTGGGTACGTTCTTTAGCAGTCCATTTTCGGACCAGAGCACGATTGTCCAAACACGACAAATGATATTTGTGCAACTCCTGCAAGCCACGTACAAACTATCTCAATGCAGATGGCTATCTCTCGCTGAGCGTTTCAATGTCGAAAATTGCATAAAAACTCTCTCGGAATCAGCAAAGACAAGAAATATTGCGATACCATTAGACTTAGAACAAAAAGTAGTATCAATGTCTAGCAAAACGGCATTGCTTACTCGACAGACCACCAAATGGCTTCTAGCTTCAAAACAGCCCAAGTATGACAGTGCTTACTATTCAAATTGCATGCGAATGGACAGGAGTATAATTGAGGGTCTGCAAGACATTGTATCTTTGCTAGAGGACCAACTTAAGCCACTAGTCGAAGCGGAATTGTCTCTATTAGTTGACATTCTCTATCGTTCTGAGTTGTTATTCCCCAAAGGTACAGAGTCCCGGAAAAAATGTGAAAGTGGCGGATTCATAAGGAAACTGATTAAGCATACGGAGAAACTTTTAGAAGAAAAAGAGGAAAAGCTTTGTGTTAAAGTTCTCAGAACTCTCAGAGAAATGATGGCTTTCGATGTGAACTATGGGGAAAAAGGTGATTCCCTACGAAACTCCCTGCTGATTCGTTATTTTGGAAAAGGATTTTCACAGAAGTCTGTAGAAGGCGGAGATAATCGTCGACCGCATATTGTTACTCATGGACCAGGGGCTAAGTATCTTATTCGAGCAGGAAAGACACTTCATGAAGTTCAAAACCATCTAGACCGTGAAGGAGCATCGGATTTGGTTGTGGAACTTGTCATAAAATCCGTACATTCCCCTTCAATCTTTGTCGAAGCAGCAGAATTAGGCATAGCCCTTCTCGAGGGAGGAAATCCTATTATTCAGAAAGGGATGTTCACTAAATTTCTAAGTGGTGATTTAAATCAAGCATTTTTTAAAGTTTTCTTTGAGAAAATGAAAGATTCCCAGCAAGAGATCAAGTCAACAGTGACAGTAAATACCTCTGATATTGCTGCAAAAGCTCATGAATCCAAGCCACATGACATGAGTTTAGAATTGGAGAAAATATCTCGAAAACATGGCGTCAAAAGCAATGGTGTGGTTATTACTGAAGAATTAAAGAAGGAACTGCACAACGCTGGACTGGCAACTGCAAGAGCGTACAGTCACGCACGGAATATGGCAACGGGAGATGACACGTCCGCTTTGAATATATCCAGTCCACTCGAAGATATCTTAGCGGAAAAACTCGAAAAAAACAAAGACAAGGACGATCGCAATAAGCTTTCAAATAAAGTTCTTGTGATGCAACCAATATTGCGGTTCCTGCAACTTCTTTGCGAGAATCACAATCCTGACCTGCAAAATCTACTGCGGAATCAAAACCAAAAGACAAACTATAATCTCGTGTCGGAGACTTTGATGTTCTTGGACTGCATTTGTGGCTCTACAACAGGTGGCCTTGGTTTGCTCGGTTTGTATATCAACGAAAATAATGTGGCACTTATAAATCAGACATTGGAAACCCTCACGGAGTACTGTCAGGGGCCTTGTCATGAAAATCAGAATTGTATAGCGACTCATGAATCTAATGGACTAGACATCATTACTGCTTTGATCATGAACAACATCAATCCGTTGGGAGAAAATCGAATGGATTTGGTTTTGGAACTGAAAAATAATGCATCGAAGTTGCTACTGGCCATAATGGAGTCCCGCGGAGATAGTGAAAATGCGGAAAGAATTCTATATAATATGAACCCTAAGCAATTGGTTGAAGTGGCATGTAAGGCTTACCATCAAGAAGAAATGGTCGATGAAAGCGAACATGATGATGCGGAACCAGAAGACGATGATGCGACAGTATCACCTCGTGAGGTCGGTCATAACATATATATTTTATGTCATCAATTAGCACAGCATAACAAAGATTTGGCCACACTCCTCAAATCTTCAGATGAGGCATTGAACTTCGATTCAAAAATGAGTCAAGCCCTAATGTATTACGCAACGCACACAGCACAGATTGAAGTAAGTACGAAACTTTGAATACGAAATAATCATGCTTATTTTTTTCAAAATTTTATTTTGCAGATTGTTCGGAATGACAGAACATTAGAACAAATTGTATTTCCTATACCTGAAATATGCGAGTATCTTACGACTGATACCAAAATTAAGATTTTAAATACAGCCGAGAGAGATGACCAGGGATCAAAAGTGGCTGATTTCTTTGATCGGGCCGAGGAGATGTTTAACGAAATGAAATGGCAAAAAAAGCTAAGAGGTGGGTTCAGTAATTTTAAATAATGTTCAACTGCTTTTTCGATAGATAGTATTTTTATGAAACTTCTTTCTTTGTAGTTCGTTTATGTTCCATTTTGAAAAGTTAATTATTGTCAAAAAAAATACAAATGACCACATTTTCTTCGACGATCTAGAAATATTTCTACCTGAACTTGCTACTATTTTTAAGGCATAAATCTGCTCAAAGGTGCAGTAGAACACGGATTTCTGGTCAGGAATTACTTCAACCTATTTCAGTTTTTAGGATAGTATACAGAAAAAACTATGATAGAAACATAATCGAAGCATTCGAGCCTCTGGAGCACCGTCGCGTCGTAATGTTTTATGCCATTCCTTATTTTATCGCTACTTTACAAATAATATTCCCAATATTGAACAAATTTAACCGTAATGCTCGCTCTTTCACAAGTTTAACAATTTAAGATGTATTGTCAAGTACAGAGATTCTTTCTTTATTCGCACAACACGAATGTGGACAGCTTAAGTTTGCTCGATGTCTCACTGCCATATTCATAAAGAAAAACCAAAACATTTACATAGGTACCTGTTAATTTTGTATGCCCAATTGTTTCCAATCAACGGTATGTTGGAAATTCAAAACTTTCCCCATCTTGTCAGAAATAGATATAAAGATCTGTTTTCTAATAATTTTGTATTCAAACCACCACTCATTTTAAATTTGCTCATAAAAAGGCAACTTTAGTTTTCATTCTCTTTCTGTGAATATAAAACTCGGTCTCATTGTTAAACATCAATTTTGAATTTTCATTTTTTAATCAATATTATGTTGATTTACACAAACCAACATAATGTGAAGGCTCCTTGTGGCTTTTACATTTGTTCTATGCTATACTCTGTCCAACAAAAATTGTCAGTACAGGCCTTATGGGAGAGCTTTTTCTAAGGCAGTGACGCCTGATGCACCCTCACTACAATGCGTTAGGAAAAATGCCACTTAAAAAAGAGCAAGCCACTGACTTTTCTTAAGGAATTGTTGTGGTAATTCTTTGCAAAAAGTTGTACACCCCAACACGACCGTCGTATCCCACTGCTGATGAGATACTGTCAAGAGTGTCAGTGTCAAGTGTCACTTAATACGATCGTGCGCTCTTTATCTACATCAAAACAGAGTTACCATTATCATTCTCAATTGCAAGCAAGGAGCCTTTTCAATGGTTTTTATTAAGGAGCTTTTGGGATTTGAAGCTTTTGAGAACACATTTTAAGAAGATGAGTATGTTGAGTGATGTCGTATTGCTTTTCAACTTAAAAAAAAAACGCGCCTATTATCTTACCGCTTGGCGTTGTGGGAAAAGGTAAATTGAATATTGTTTTCAGTCATTTTGAATCGGCAGACGGTAGCCCTACGCGTTTTTTACTCTCATTTGCGGCGATTTATAATGTAAACTATGAAATCCCTGTGAGAGCTTTAAAAGGCAACACACTTATGCATGGCACTGCAACCAGAATGAGGTACAAACGTCCTATCTTCCCTGTACTGACATTTTTTGTTGGACAGAGTATAGTGCTTTTGATTTCGATTTTTCAAATTCAAATCCAGAATCGTTTTCTAATTTTTTTTCACAAGAACTGTCATTTTGAGAGCTTCTGGACGACGAATTGATTTAAGTGTCCTTATACCCATGCTGATATCTTAACATTAGAGTTTTTTAAATATTCAAAAATTTTGTTCTAATTATTTACTTTTGGTTTTATACTTAAAAATCTGGGCGCGCTCGTCTGCAGCTTGGTTAGCTCCTTATTATATTTTGAAATATTTCTAACTTAATTATTTTTGTTTTTCTTTTATTGTATTTCCTTTAAGGTCAACCTGCACTATTTTGGGTCAGCAGTTATATGTCATTATGGGCGAGTATACTCTTTAATTGTGTCGTTGTCATAAATATGATTGTTGCGTTCTTCTATCCTTTTGACAACACTGTGCCCGGTAAGATATATATATATTTTTTATCTCTAAAATTGTTCCATCATAATGAAGTCTCTTTAGAACTACTTCCTCATGTTTCCTGGCTATTTTGGACAATTATGTTATTTTCCCTTGTGATTGTCATTATGTTGCCTCGTGAATCTGGTATTCGAACACTTATTGGTTCAGTGATATTACGGTTTATATTTCTTATTGGACCGGAACCAACTCTTTGGTTGTTGGGATCAGTGACTGTGAGTTAAAATTAATAACAAATAAAATTAATTTGTTAATGTTTGATTGTGATTTAATTTTTTTTTTGTATACAGGTGGCACTAAAAGGAGTTCACATAATTAGTATCATGGGCAATCAAGGAACTCTGGAGAAGAATTTTTTGAAACTTATTACAGACTTTCAACTTTTTTACCATTTTGGGTACATATGCTTTGTCTTTTGTGGCCTTCTAGTTCATCCATTTTTCTATTCTTTATTGGTGAGTTTGCATTAGAAACGTTTTTAGGATTAAAACATGGTATATATTTTATCTGCCAACTAAAACAATTAGCAATAGTAAAATACAAAAATAAATTCCGAGAATGTTTGGTGTAAATCGGTCCATTGAAATAACCGCTAACGGCGAGCGCTACATATACATAGATAATAAGCAAATTAATGTGATCTAAACTGAATGATATGGATACCGATAACACTTTGGTTGCAACCGGACTGTAACGATCCACACGAGCAATTTAAAAACATCGTTATCTCTTAGGGCAAAGCGGCTACAGAATTTCTGCGATTTTGCAAACCGCAAACAATTGATACCCTCAAAGTGAAACTAACGAACACCATCTTGGAAATTCAGCCAGAGTTATGTCACAAAGGGCCTTACCAACAATCAAATTAAGAGACGACTTTAATATTTGAGCGAATTGAAGCATTACTTAATGGACTCTATAAAACTGACCATATATGCTACATTTTATTTTTTAGGTTCCGTAAAATAAATGGTTGATAATTTAGAGTTCACATAAATATTAGGTTCATAACATGTATGGCTAACTTTGTAGAGCTCTTTTCTGGTCCATTTCACTCAAATATTAAAGTCGTCTCTTAATTTGATTATTGGTAAGGCCCACAGTAATCGAAATTTATATCTCCCGAATACGTCTCATCGAGCAATGCCGCCGAGGCTGTTAAAAAGACATTATAGTCTATATTAAGTGGCCGAGTATTTTTTTTGTTTTTGAAGTAAAAACGAAAATAAGTGTATACGAGTATTTTACACACAACTCGTCCGTCGTTCTGTGCATTTTTGCGTGTATGCGTCTGTATGTCCAATCGAGCTAGAGCAGAAACCAACAGATTCGCTTCTCAGTTCGTTAAGTTAAAATCGTTAATGTACAATAGTCCTGCCGGGTCATTCCGTAACTCGATTATCGACAGACGATTATCGTTTTGATGATTATCGATTTGAAAATTACGGAATGCTTTTTCAATGACATGATTTTTTCCAACATATCACCTGAGCAATCTGCATTATCGAAAGAATTGAATAACAATAGACTTTTGCAAAACATTTTACAATTCCAGTTGAGAAGGTTTTCGGAAACGATCTACTAAACTATTTAGATATCTAGAATCATACAGAATTTTTAAACGAGTATTTTATTAATAATATAATTTTTGTTTAAATTTCAGTTATTCGACGTAGTTTACCGCGAAGAGACATTAGTAAATGTCATTCGATCTGTTACACGAAACGGTCGATCTATTGTTCTTACGGCTGTTTTAGCTCTAATTCTTGTATACCTTTTCTCTATAATAGGCTATATATTCTTCAAAGATGACTTTTTAGTACCTGTTGATCCGGATTTGCCTTTTGGTAATCACTGCTTATCAAAGACTTGCGGTTTGTTCTTTGTATTTACAGTATTTTCTTCTCTTTTTTTTTTTCATTAAAGAAGAGAATGAACAACTTATAAACCACCTGACTGGGCAGCCAATCAATGAGGACTCATGTATTTCTCCCGAAGATGTCGCTAAAATGCGTAACGAACCTGGCGATGGAGAACAAAAAGAACGTGCCTGTGATTCACTGGTTATGTGTATTGTAACAACGTTGAATCAAGGTCTGCGTAATGGTGGTGGTATTGGTGATATTTTGAGAGCTCCGTCCAGTAAGGTATGTAACGACGAAAAAATAAAAACTTAAATTAAACCGACATTCTTATTCTTATTTCTTATTTTCTCTTACAGGAAGGACTTTTTGCAGCACGGGTTATCTATGACCTTCTCTTCTTCTTCATTGTGATTATTATTGTACTTAACTTAATTTTCGGTGTTATAATCGATACGTTTGCCGATCTCAGAAGTGAAAAACAACAAAAGGAGTTGATTTTGAAGAACACCTGTTTCATTTGCGGTTTGAATAGGTCGGCATTCGATAACAAAACCGTCAGTTTCGAGGAACATATCAAAAGCGAACACAACATGTGGCACTATTTGTACTTTATTGTCTTGGTAAAGGTGAAAGATCCAACAGAGTTCACCGGACCCGAAAGCTATGTATATGGAATGGTCAAGGCTGGTATTTTGGATTGGTTTCCGCGATTGCGAGCTATGTCATTGGCAGCTGTTGACTCAGATGGTGATCAAATCGAGTTGAGAAGTTTGCAGGTGAACTTAGAAGAAACGCAGATACTGGTTACGAATTTATCACAGCAATTGCGCGAACTAAAAGACCACATGACTGAGCAAAGAAAACAGAAACAACGGTTAGGTCTGTTGAATCCTGGCGCATCCACCATAGGAGGATACCAGTTCGGTTAAAAATTGTAGTAGAAAAATCTGTTTACAGAATTATATAAATGTATGTAAATTATAAAGAATATGAAACAGTTATGCAAATGGCAGCGGTGATTGCGTTTGTAATTTATTTTTAGATCTGATAAATTAGTTAGATGGTTGTGTTTAAAATCCATAAGTGAGTTTTATTTCAATAATTGAATATTAATAAATAATACAACATGACTACGATGAAGTGGAAATGTACTGGAAAGCAAATGGAAAAGTTTAAACAAAAATTGTACAATGTACAAACTTTGTTCTGTTTCTGGGACTCAAACCTACGTGGGTTAAACCAAAAATATGTCACTTTTGAATGAAATGCAAAAATATACCGATCTAGAAAGATCGCATCTTCTATCCTAATATATCATCTATGTATTTAGAATGTCTCTTTTTTTTATAAATATAAATAATTCAAAAATAAATGAATTTGAGAGGTTATAGTTCGTAAAAATCCAGGGCCTAAATCTAAACCGTTCCTCTGTGCGTGTTGTCGGCCAAAAAATGAGAAGCACTTTTTCATGATAAGTCCCTTCCTCGCAAGAGGCAGTGGGAACATTAAAAAAAAAAATTCTGTTTTATGTGGCACCAACTGGAAATCCAACCCAGACCTCTTGTCACTCGTTCTTGTCAGGAGTGCCTTCTAAATAAATCACTATTAGTTCTAGGAACTCTTTATAGCCATCCCTAGGAAAATTATCTTCCAGCTTTTTCAAAGAAAACGACAAAATTTCTTGCCTTACATCTGCAAGGACAGCAAGTTTACAGCATTCTTATTCATTGAATATATAGAACATTTTACCGTATCAATTGTTTTCCACTGTGCTTTAAATCTTTTAAACAAAGGAAGGTGGGTCAAATTTATATGCGTTGAATACCCCTTAAGAACAATTTCGAAAACGTGATGTCTGCAAGCTAGGGAGAATATGTCTCTGCCAATTTTATATTCTAACAGAATACAAGCTCCGGTTAAACGTCCAGTGTAAGATGCAGTTGTGTTGAAAACGAAAGCTTGAACTTTATTAATCAATGACCAATCTTCAAATATATCATAAAATGCAGACGATACTCAAATCCCCGTTCCAGCTGAAAGTTCTGATACTCCAAGTAGCTGTTCAATTTTTTCAGCAGTTGCTATAATTGGAATTCTGTCAACTTTTGCTTGGCCAATTATATTGGGAGGAAGTTTCGAGTCCCAGTGTATTACAGCATTTTATTTAAACTTAAATTGACAAATCTATTTTTACATACTATAGCTGCTTGCTCGGGAAATTATTAACGGGAGAGTCTTATAGGGGTAGGGTTTATTACTAATTTTGAAGGATCGGAAGTGGCTTCGATACAGGCTGTCAAAAGGTTAACGGTATCTATGTCACTAATTTTTTACATTTATCGAGCACTGCCGATAGCCTTGGAGTTAAAATATATACTCTTGATCTTTTCAAGTCTGAAATTACTATTTTTATAGACAAGGGGTTAGTCCATGGTTTTTCTTTTTTCGAAACCTAATAAATAACTATTTTTCAAAATTTGCGATGAAAAGGTCTATATTTTCTGTTCAGAACTGAAAACTAAAACGTCTTACTAGCCTTGGTTGCGGAAATATCTCCATCCGAAGACTTTGTTTCGTTTGCATCGCTATTACATCGATGTGCCACTCATTGCAAATTTTGAAAAATAAAAAAAAAAATCATGGACTAACCCCTTGTCTATAAAAATGGTCATTTTTCTCAATGTTTCTGCAACCAAGGCTCGTAAGACGTTTTAGTTTTCAGTTCTGAACTGAAAATTGATAGACCCTTTCATGGATATGCCACTGATCGCAAATTTTGAAAAATAGCTTTTTATTAGTTCTTGAAAAATAAAAAAATCATGGACTAACCCCTTGTCTATAAAAATGGTCATTTTTCTCAATGTTTCCCAAACCCATCGAAACATACATGCAAACGAAAAGCTTCTGCATGGACTGGTTGTCGAAATATTGCAATCTAAACAATCCAAAGTGAACCTTCTGATTTTCGGCCTTCCACTACCTAACAATGTCTTTGCGTAGCTATATCTCGAAAACCAAGCTTTGTAAAATGTTGCGGTAAAAAAAATGATGCGCTAACTTCTTAAGAGCTTTCCATAGGTGAAAACCAGAAGCTTTTGTGGCGTCCGGTTGTGGAATTATTGCAATCCAAAGTGATTCTACTGATTTTCAACACAACGCTTAATCTGTTTCTGATGGCGACATTTCCGCAATCAAGCCTTGAAAAAGCAAAAAGGTTGTAGCTTTCAGAATTAATTAAAGCTAACAAAGAGCTTTCTATGTATAATTGAAAACCAAAAGATTCTGTGAGCTCTGGTTTTCGAAATATTTCTATCCAAAGTTAACTTAGAACTGAATATCGATGCAAACGAAACAAACTCTTCGGATAGAGATATTTCCGCAACCAAGGCTCGTAAGACGTTTTAGTTTTCAGTTCTGAACAGAAAATTGATAGAACTTTTCATGGATATGCCACTCTTCGCAAATTTTGATAAATAGCTTTTTATTGGTTTTTGAAAAATAAAAAAAATCATGGACTAACCCCTTGTCTATAAAAATGGTCATTTTTCTCAATGTTTCCCAAACCCATCGAAACATACATCAAACGAAAGGTCTGTTCAATTCCTGTATACCAATGCAAACGAAAAGCTTCTCCATGGTCTGGTTGTCGAAATATTGCAATCCAAACAATCCAAAGTGAACCTTCTGATTTTCGGCCTTCCATACTACCTAACAATGTCTTTGCGTAGCTATATCTCGGAAACCAAGCCTTGTAAAAGGTTGCAGTAAAAAAATGATGTGCTAACTGTGGCGTCCAGTTGTGGAAATATTGCAATCCAAAGTGATTCTACTGATTTTCAACACAACGCTTAATCTGTTTCTGATGGCGACATTTCCGCAATCAAGCCTTGAAAAAGGTTGTAGCTTTCAGAATTCATTAAAGCTAACAAAGAGCTTTCTATAATTGAAAACCAAAAGATTCTGTGAGCTCTGGTTTTTGAAATATTTCTATCCAAAGTGAACTTAGAACTGAATATCGATGCAAACGAAACAAACTCTTCGGATAGAGATATTTCCGCAACCAAGGCTCGTACGACGTTTTAGTTTTCAGTTCTGAACAGAAAATTGATAGATCTTTTCATGGATATGCCACTCTTCGCAAATTTTGATAAATAGCTTTTTATTAGTTTTTGAAAAATAAAAAAATCATGGACTATAAAAATGGTCATATTTCTCAATGTTTCCCAAACCCATCGAATCATACATCAAACGAAAGGTCTGTTCAATTCCTGTATATCCATGCAAACCAAAAGCTTCTTGAAATATTGCAATCCAAACAATCCAAAGTGAACCTTCTGATTTTCGGCCTTCCACTACCTAACAATGTCTTTGCGTAGCTACATATATCTCGGAAACCAAGCCTTGTAAAATGTTGCTGTAAAAAAAATGTTCTGCTAACTTCTTAACTTTTGAACTACATTTTTGAGATAATGAGTTATAATGATGAAGTTATCTGCCTTGGCGATTTTAATCTAACCAATGTATCTTGGAAACGTTGTCCCGATACATATGCAATGGTTCCAACAGGAAATCTATCAATGGATGATTCTCAAACTCTTGACAGTCTAACGTCACTTGGTCTTCACCAAATAAACGACATCAAAAACTCTAACGCCAAAATCCTCGACTTAATTTACACAACAATTGATGCCGGTATTTCACTTGACAGATCAACTGATCCTCTAGTGAACGAAGACTCTCATCACCCAGCACTTACCATATCTATTCAAAACTTTGAAATGAATAATCAGGATCCTGACAATGTTTTTAAATTTAACTTTAAAAAAACTGATTATACTAAATTAAATAACTTGCTATCTTTAATTGACTGGTCATGCCTTTGCTCTTGTTCAGATATTAATTCAATGGTTTTGAAATTTTATGACAAAATATTTTATTGTTTTTTAGCATCTGTTCCTCTAATATCTATTAAATCAAAATCGCTTGTTCCTAGCTGGTATGATAGTGAACTGCGAACATTAAAAAACCGTAGAAATAAACTATGGCTTAAATACAAACAAACTGGACTAGTTACCGATTTTAATATTTATTGTGAGGCCAGAAATATTTTCAACAGAGAATCGAGTATTAAGTATCTTTTTTACATACAAAAGGTTCAAAGTAATTTAAAAATGGATCCTAAATCCGTTTGGAACTTTATTAACAGCAAACGAAAATCTTGTCCTTATCCGTCCGTTCTTATGCATAACAATATCTCAGACCATGACCCACGTAACACATAACACAACTATTCTCAGACTTTTTTCAAAGTGCATACATCTGTGATTCTTCTAACTGTGATAACTTTTCGAACTGTGATAACCTAAACTGTGATATTCTTGACGAAAATGATCAATTATTTGGTCATTTGAAATCATATTCTCACTTGACTGATATAAATTTTCATATAACTATTGACGATATTATGAAATTTATAGCTAATTTAGAAGATAATGACGCGTCTGGTCCTGATGGGGTACCAGCTTCAGTTCTGAAAAAATGTGTCAATAACTTGTCGATGCCACTTTCTGTTCTTTTTAACTGTTCATTGTCTACTTGTAAGTTTCCTCATGTATGGAAACAATCTTTTATAATTCCTTTACATAAAAAAGCTAAAAAGGATCAAATTATTAATTACCGTCCAATAGCTAAACTGTCGGCCATTCCCAAACTTTTTGAAGCAATTATTTGCAAAACATTAAGCTTTTACACAAAATCATTTATTGTTCATAACCAACATGGTTTCTCAAAGGGCCGTTCGACTGTCACCCTACTTATGGAGTTAACGGAGTTTTGTGTCGATTCCTTTAAAAACAAAAAACAGACGGATTGTGTTCTTACAGATTTTAGTAAGGTATTTGACAAACTATCGCATAGAGTTTTGCTTAATAAAATGAGTAGGCTGGGGTTCAGCGTAAAATTCATTGCTTGGCTAAAATCTTATTTATTTGACAGATCCTATTCAGTGAATTTTAAGGGCTACCATTCAAATAGTTTTGTCGTAAATTCTGGTGCTCCCCAGGGTAGCCATTTGGGTCCAGTTCTTTTTATATTGTTTGTAAATGATCTTCCTTCAGTTTTAATGTACTCTAATTGTCTTATGTATGCAGACGATGTTAACATATTTAAAACTATTTCTAGCAATCTTGACTGTGAAAAGCTTCAAATTGATCTAAATGCTTTCTATAATTGGTGTGCACGTAATTATTTGTTGTTAAATATCGATAAGTATAAGATTATAAATTTTACAAGAAAATTGTCCGTTTTATCTTTTGACTATAGTTTCAATGGCGTAAATCTATTAAATGTAAATGATGTATCTATCCTTGGTGTATTGTTCGATAAGAAACTTGAATTCACACAGCATATCAATATGGCATGTAATAAAGCCAATTCAATATTAGGTTGGATTAAAAGGGAATCACGTCAGTTTTCTGATCCTTATGTTATCAAACAACTATTTACTACATTTGTCAGACCCATTATAGAGTATGCTTGCCAGGTATGGACCCCCTACTACAGTTGTCACAAAATAAGAATTGAACAAATTCAAAAAAGATTCCTAAAATTTGCCCTTAGAGGCTTAGGCTGGCAGAATCCATTGAATTTTCCTTCATATAGCAGCCGTTTAAAACTCATAGATTTACCCAGTCTGGAGCGCAGAAGTTCTTATTAACTTCCCATAGGGAGTTATTGTAATCGGTTAGATTTGTCAAATTGGAATTTTTGACATTTCTCGACGTTTCAAGGTCCCTAGAGGCTATATCAATCATTTTTAGAGAGATGTCTGTGTGTGTGTGTGAACGTACGTTCGTACGTTCGTACGTTCGTACGTCCGTACGTTCTTGTACCATTTTTCGTCGTCGATATCTCAAGAACGCGTAAAGATATCGACTTCAAGTAAATTTTGTTTAATAGATAATAACTTCGAAAGAGGCTGAAAGGGCGTTTATTAAAATTCAGTAAGTAGTTTTTTCACTATAACGGTTTAAAAAAAAAGTAAAAATTTTGGTTAGTTTCAAATATCTCACGAAAAAATAATGCTATTGATTTCAAATAAAATTTAATGTACTCATTATAAGATCATACAGATTTGATATGAATATGGAAAAAAATGAACTTACCGTTATTTTTTTAAATTAAAAAAACTGAAAAAAAAAATTTCATAACCCAGAAATTCTAAGAACGGAAAACAATTTGAAACTCAAAATAATTTTATTTTACGAAAAATAATGTGTTTGACAACTGGTGAAAATTTCAAAAAAAATAAGTTTACAGTTTTTTTACAAAAAATAAAAAACTATATAAGATTCTATTGAAAATTGGTAAAAATTGTTTTTCGACTCAAATTTCTCGAGAACTAGTAGTAAACTAATTTAGTTTATTTTATACATAGTATAATTTTGTACAAGTGGTAAAATGTTGACAAATATTGAATTAATAGTTTTTTTTTAAATAAAAAACTATTAAAAATTCTAGTGAAAACTAGTTAAAATTGTATTTCAAGTCGAATTTCTTGGGAATGAACACCGATAGTGCCTTCTAAGGTATGTTGTTTTATACATCGATACCTTCCCGTAAGAATGTATACTAAGCGACATTTCTAAAATTGTTCAGGAAATGAAAAAAACGAAGAAAGTTCTAGTTGAATCATAGTGTGCTAAGAGACAATTTTGGTTAAACTAAGTGACATCTAACAAATTTTTTTTGCTCACGATCATCATCAACAATCTCAATTTCAAATCTCTTTAAATAATTAAAATGCTTTTGAATCTTAAAATAATGTTTGTTTGAATTTTACAGCTAAAGTTTGTTTCGCTGAAAATTTTGTTATTTGAAAAAAAAACTAAATATAAATTTTTCAAGACCACAAATGGGAAGTTATCAGTGTGGGTCGCACCCAGCCTCTTTTTTATGTTTTGTTTTTATTGTTAATCTTATTGATGGTAATATCGATGCTTTAAACCTTTTGTGTCGTGTTAATTTTAATGTTCCAAATCGAAATCTAAGAGGTTTTCGTGACCCAATTTACATAAAACACTATCGTACCAACTATGAGCAGAATTCACCATTGAATACAATGTTTAATTTGTATAACGTCAATCATAATTTATTAATAAATTTTTGTGATGTCTCAAATAATAG